>OV049924.1:38831356-40232938 GCA_920104205.1 Eupeodes latifasciatus
AAATTTTATCAGATGTCAAAAACATTATTCTTCCTTGCACAAAATTGTTTTGGAGATGAAATCATATTTTAGTCGTAAAATTTTCGAGGTGACAAATTTTTTTTTTCAGTTTTTTTGATTTATAAAAAAAACCGTTAATTGAATTTTTTTCCAAAAATATAATTGTTTTGTATCACGTTACAATATATAATACAAAATTTAATTCAAGTCTCTAGCGTCATTGGTTCATGAGATATTTAGGGTTAACCAAAATTTTCACCTTTTTTTAAACTGCTATGGTAAAAAAACCACCCACGCAATTTTCTTGAGAGCCCTTTCTGCATCTTTCTGCCTTATTATCTGTATAAGAAAATTTATTTGAAGTCGATATCTCTTCTGGTTCTTGAGCTATGGACGACGAAAAAAACGTCGCGAACGTACGGACGTACGTACACACGCACGCACAGACATCTTTCTAAAAATCTTTTATTTCGACTCTAGGGACCTTGAAACGTCGAGAAATGTCAAAATTTTCAATTTGACAAATCGGACCCATTACAATAACTTCCTAAGGGAAGTTAATAAAAGAGGCTGGGATGAAACCCACACTGATAAGTTCCCATCCCGTCTGTCGATTTGTCTTACTACAAAGAATTGTAGGTTTTTGTGTTTTGTTAAAAAAGTTGTCACTTGAATTATTCTAAAAAGTTAATAGTTTAACAATATTTTGCAAATGATAAAATCGTTTGATTTCAAAATCTATTTTTTTGAGCGAGATTTTCAGTAGGAAACCAGTTTTTACCAATTTTAGTAGCATTTCTTCTTAAAAGTTTTTATTTCTTATATGAAGAAATACAAATTGGATGAATGAAATTAATTTGAAGTCAATATCTTCTATTGTTCACGAGATATCGAGAACCGAACATCAATTTATACCAAATCTGCGTACTATTTTTATAAAAAAACTGAAAGTTTGAAGCTAATATTTTTTAGTTTTTGAAAATATATTTGACTCAAAAGTAAATTTTTACCAACTTTTAGTAAAGTTTTTTTAAGTTTTTATTTTTTATAAAGAAAACTGTCCATTCGATTTTTCTCAAAATTTTACCAGATAGTCAAAACCTTATTCTTTAGCGCACAGAATTATTTTGGAGATAAAATCATTTTTTATTAACTTCCCATAGGAAGTTATTGTAATGGGTCCGATTTGTCAAATTGAAAATTTTGACATTTCTCGACGTTTCAAGGTCCCTAGAGTCGAAATAAAAGATTTTTAGAAAGATGTCTGTGCGTGCGTGTGTACGTACGTTCGTACGTCCGTAAGTCCATATGTCCGTACGTCTGTACGTTCGCGACGTTTTTTTCGTCCTCCATAGCTCAAGAACCAGAAGAGATATCGACTTCAAATAAATTTTGTTATAGGTACAGATAATAAGGCAGAAAGGGCTCTCAAGAAAATTGCGTGGGTGGTTTTTTTTACCATAGCAGTTTAAAAAAAGGTGAAAATTTTGGTTAAACCTAAATATATCATGAACCAATGATGCTAGAGACTTGAATTAAATTTTATAATATATATTGTAACGTAATACAAATCAATTATATTTCTGGAAAAAAATCCAATTAACGGTTTTTTTTATAAATCAAAAAAACTGAAAAAAAAATTTGTCACCTCGAAAATTTTACGACCAAAATATGATTTCATCTCCAAAACAATTTTGTGCAACGAAGAATAATGTTTTTGACATCTGATAAAATTTTGAGAAAAATCAAATTGACAGTTTTTTTTACAAAAAATAAAAACCTAAAAAAAAAATTAATAAAAGTTGGTAAAAATTGATTTTCGACTCAAATATCTTTTCAAAAACTTGAGATTAAGGCTTCAAACTTTTTTTATCTTATAAGATATATTGTTTTTAACATTATGAAAAATGTTGAGAATATTTGAATTGACAGTTTTATAAAAAAAAAAATAAAAACCTTAAAAAAATTAATAAAAGTTGGTAAAAATTGATTTTCGACTCAAATATCTTTTCAAAAATTTGAGATAATGGCTTCTAACTAATTTTAACTTATAAGAAATATTGTTTTCAACATTCCATAAAATTTTGTCAAAATCGAGTTGACAGTTTTTTTTACAAAAAATAAAAACATAAAAAAAACAATACTAAAACTTGGTAAAAATTTACTTTCGACTCAAATAGCTTTTCAAAAATTACAAATATTGGCTTCAAACTTATTTTATTTCGCAGAAAATATTGTTTTCGATATTCATATATCATTCGATGTAAAAATCCAACAGTCCATTTTTTCATAAAAAAATAAAATCTACAAAAAATAGTACGCAAATTTGGAAAAAATTGATACATATAGACAAACTTTTAAGCAAGACAAATCGACAGACGGGATGGGAAGTTATCAGTGTGGGTCGCATCCCAGCCTCTTTTTTGTAATATATTCGAGTGGACAAATATTTTGTTTTAGATTTTTTTTTGATTTAAAAAAAACCGTTAAACTTGTTTGGTATCACGTCATAATATGTAATATAATATTTTATTCAAGTCCTAGCGTTATTGGTTCGTGAGACATTTTGGGTAAACCAAAATTTTCGACTTTTTTTCAAATTGCTATGGTAAGAAAAACCACCCACGCAATTTTCTTAAGAGTCCTTTCTGCATCTTTCTGCATTATTATGTGTATATCAAAACTTATTTGAAGTCGATATCTCTACTGGTTCTTGAGCTATGGACACAACTGCACATAGGTCTCTCTAAAAATCTTTTATTTCGACTCTAGGGACCTAGAAACGTCAAGAAATGTCAAAATTTTCAATTCGACAAATCGGACCGATTACAATAACTTCCAATGGGAAGTTAAAAATAATATTTATTTCATATTTATTGAAGAAAAAAATTAAAAATCAATCAAAAACGATAATTTCTTTTTTCACGGACCTTTAAACTACAAAAAATTTCAAAATTTTCAATTTCATACAACGAACTGATTTCAATAACTCCCAATGGAATTTTTTTTAAATACCTTTCTTTAGTTATCAAGTTCTAATTTTAAATAGAAATACAAATTTTTGCAACAAAATTGAACACACAAAAATAGAGAATGAAGTCAATGGAACTACCAGTTTTTCCTCTTTATCCAATCAACTAAAATTCAAGAGTTTTCCTACTAACAAAATTGCTGATTAAAGTGCTACGTACTTATTTAAAATTTAATTATTCTATTGTTTCATTGACCCGTCGAATACATGCGTTTTCTACATACATAGTACTTTTACAATGTCTATGTTTATAATTAAACTCTATTGTATACCCTATTCACTCAACCCGCCATAACGTAACCTAATTAACATTTATCCATTGAAATTAAATTTAAATTCTTTCGAACATTCGAAAATGTTATTTTATTTTATTAACATCAATTTTAAGAATATTAATTAAACGTTTGTACGTTTGTATGTACATATGTACATATGTATGTTCTCTGTTCACAAAATAAAAAACATATAACATTTGGCTTCATTTAATTTTATCGGTTTAAATATTGTTTTTCTTATAGACACATATGTATGTTCAATATGTAAATTCAACTTGAAATGTAAATGTTATGATGATCCTTATACATACATTCAACTAACTTAGTACATATGCTGATTTACTATTATGTAGTTATTTCTATTAATTTGAATGACGAAATTCATCATGATGTTAAAGCTTTGCCAACAAAAATAGATCCTTAAACTCCTTAAATGTTGTGTACCAAAATTATAAACAAAAACAACACAAAACAAAATAAATTTCATTCACAGAGAGATCAAAACAAATATAAAATCAGATAAATTACAACACGCTCGAGCACACATCTAAAGCTATCATCATCATCAGTACAAGGAGCATTATTATCATCATTCCCTTTTCGCCCCCCCCCTAAATGAAAACAAAAATTATATTCCATTCAATGTTCCACTCCACATCCAATTACATTTAGGCGCCACCATATCCACACCCCTCTTTCAACAAGCACCAACATCATCACACATAAAAAAGGACCTACTTACCTATACCTACATATTATTCAGAAAAAGAAACAAGACAAAATACAGGATAAAGCAAAAGGATGTTTGGAAAATAAGGAAGTTTTGGTTTTATTATGTTAATCGTCCTACATCTGCCACAACTATCTTTATAACAGTTTTTAGATAATCTCAAAAATTCTTCACAAAGTTTATTTATTTTTTGTTTGTTCTATTTAAGAAATTTCTTCCTTGCAAATCACAAAAAAAATCACACACGTTTATAGGATCCTTCTACATACAGTTAGTTATTCCACATGTCACCCAGGACGACGACGACGACGACGTCGACAGATACTCGTAGCTAGGTTTGTAATTTTTGCTTCCCTGTTGTTTATTCAAAAGATAAGATAAATGAGTTTAATCTGTGCCTTTGTGCCTGGCTTAATGCCTATGCGCCTTAGAGAAGCAGCGTGCTCAAAAGATATTATTTTGTTTGTCTTTTCTCTGACTTTCTCCAACTCTCCCTCCCTATGTGTTTTGTTTATACTTAGGCTAGGCCATCCATGACTTCTTAATTGCGTATAAAATACTCCAAGAATCCTTTATCAAAGTGCAAATTTTCCAAAGAAGAGAAAAATAATTCAAGCAGGAAAACGGACTCAATGTTTATTGGGACCAAACCAAAATTGTGCATAGAAAAAAAAAACAAAAACAACACAGGAAGAAACTTTATCAATTAAGGGCAACTGGTTAACCGAAAGAGCCAGGGCAGGGTTATTTAGGATAATCAAACAAGCTAGGAGCTACATTGTATAGCTTATAAAGTCGTATGAGACAGAGAGGCGCAATGTGATACATTGTTAAGGATGAAAGATAAGTGGACCAATAAAATAGATAGGCTATATAGATATACCTATACCGTTGAGGTGACCATATTTTTACTTCGCAATTCCCGCAGCTTGTATTTTTCTTTATTTTAAATCTTTTTTTCGAGATAAAAGATACATAACATTAAAAAAAAGAGGCTGGGATGCGACCCACACTGATAACTTCCCATCCCCGTCTGTCGATTTGTCTTGCTTAAAAGTTTGTCTAAATGTATCAATTCTTACCAAATTTGCGTTCTATTTTTTGTAGATTTTATTTTTTTTATGAAAAAACGGACTGTTGGATTTTTATAAAAAAATTACTGAATATAAAAAACAATATTTTCTGTGAAATAAAATAAGTTTGAAGCCAATATTTTTAATTTTTGAAAAGCTATTTGAGCCGAAAATCAATTTTTACCAACTTTTATTAATTTTTTTGTTTAGGTTTTTATTTTTTGTAAAAAAACTGTCAATTCTATTTTTCTCAAAATTTTTCCTAATGTTGAAAACAATATTTCTTATAAGTTAAAATTAGTTACAAGCCATAATCTCAAATTTTTGAAAAGATATTTAAGTCGAAAATCAATTTTTACCAACTTTTGTAAATTTTTTTTTCGGTTTTTAATTTTTTGTAAAAAAACTGTCAATTCTTTTTTTTTCAAAATTTTACTGAATATTGAAAACAATATTTTTTGAAAGATAAAAGTAGTTTAAAGCCAATATCTCAAAGTCTTGAAAAGATATTTGAGTCAAAACTCAATTTTTACCAACTTTTTTTTTATTTTTTTTAGGTTATTATTTTTTGTAAAAAAACCGTCAATTCGATTTTTCTCAAAATTTTATCAGATATCAAAAACATTATTCTTCGTTGCACAAAATTGTTTTGGAGATGAAATCATATTTTAGTCGTAAAATTTTCGAAGTGAGAATTTTTTTTTTCAGTTTTTTTGATTTATAAAAAAAACCGTTAATTGATTTTTTTTTCCAAAAATATAATTGTTTTGTATCACGTTACAATATATAACATAAAATTTAATTCAAGTCTCTGGCGTCAATAGTTCATGAGATATTTAGGGTTAACCAAAATGTTCACCTTTTTTTTAAATTGCTATGGTAAAAAAACCACCCACGCAATTTTCTTGAGAGCCCTTTGTGCATCTTTCTGCCTTATTATCTGTATAAGAAAATTTATTTGAAGTCGATATCTCTTCTGGTTCTTGAGCTATGGACGACGAAATAAACGTCGCGAACGTACGGACATATACGGACGTACGAACGTAGGTACATACGTACACACGCACGCACAGACATCTTTCTAAAAATCTTTTATGTCGACTCTAGGGACCTTAAAACGTTGAGAAATGTCAAAATTTTCTATTTGACAAATCGGACCCAGTACAATAACTTCCTATGGAAAGTTAAAAAATACATTTTGGTGACTGAAAAGTGGATAAGAATCAGACTCTTCTGACTTAAAAGTCTTGATAATATAGATGCTTAATTATATTAGTACAAGTAGAGATTAAATTTAGGCTTGAAATATGGTCACCACATATCTGATAGGATGTTAATTGAGGTTAAGTAATATAAAATGCATGATATTTATGTGCAGAGTTCTTTTAAGTTATTTTGAGAACACAGACGTACATATCTTTAATTAAGTAGATACGCGTGAGGAAAAATATTAAAGCTTTAAATTGTGTGCCGCAACAAGGAAACGAAAGATGGTGCAGGTCACTTGTATTTTCAATATAGGGAGTTAAAGTGGTTTTAATTTTGAGTATATGGCTGTCGGACTAAAAGGCTAGAAAAATATCTGTTGAGTGATAAATAATGGATTCTTCCCTCACTAAGTTCAATATTTATTTGAGAAAATGGTTGTTTTTGAATGTTGCCTCAGTAGATATTTAAAAAGAAGTAAAAGCTCACACAACAATATTTCCATATTATTTTATTTAAGAGTAAGTAGGAAATTAAGTCATATAAATCTTTGGCATGTTTATAAAAGATTGTTAGAATGTTTTAATAAATTTTTCAACAAAATTAAGTTTTTTCTTGTAATATGGTTTACACAGTACCTTTTTAAAGGAAGTTATTGTCCTGAATCGGTGTCTTACCTCATAAATATATTCGTTCTAGGTTTATTAGGTCAAGTTTTTTAAATATACCTCTCTGAAAAGGCGAAAGAATATGAAAAACGCTGTTTTAAAGGGTATTTTAAAACGCAAACGTTCTAAAGAAAATAAAGTAGAAATCCTTATTTTCTAGATATAGTTTGAATTATATTAGTTTCTTACTTACCTTTCTTAATTTCTCATTAGTTATAAGATGACGTATTATGTCTTGATGTTTTAGAATAATTCGTTTTAGAGTAAATTTTATGTGCTGATTTCAAACCTGAACTTAGATTGGTATGCGCTCAAACTAAAAATACCCGTTTTTAACATTATTTTTATATTTTTTCAATAAATTCAAAAAACTTGATGTTATAACCTTAAGACTATAAATTCGTAATAAGAACATACATACACTACAAAACATACTGTTTTGCATTAGTATGTTAGGAACCGTTTTAACATAAATGTTTCAGCGTTCTCTTTAGTGCTATGTAAAGTAGAGGAAGACTTTCAACTAATGAGGAATTTTTGGAAAATAAGTAAGATACAGAAAATTTTGAAACAAAATATCGATTTAAGGGATTTTAGATTTGGAAAATTATCACGAAATTTATTTTATAAATTAACTACTTCATGAATTTACATAGCCTCAAAAAGTCTAATACGTAATATACATTTTATTTGTTTGAAACATAAAAGGTTCTATTTCAAAACCTGATTCAATAGATTGATTTTGAAGCCTGATTCGAAATAAATCTATCAAAAACCAAAGAAAAAGTATAATTTGATAGTCAGATACATAACCTTGTTGAGCTCTGCTACTAATGAAAACCTGAGGAAGTGACACAGATAGTATAATAAGGTCAGAAATGGTATAAACTATAGTTCATTTTCAATGTTGAATAACTTTTAAAGGATTAAGTTTGTACAAAAATGTTTTAATAGTTTTTCTAGAACATTCAATTTGTTTGCATAATATCGTTTGTTTCTGTGTATTGACTTTTTTTGAGTTTTTACCAAACTGTAAGGCTTAAAATTAAAATTGGCTGGGATGCGACCCACAGGTTAGGCTAGGTTATAGTGGCTGTCCAAGATGGAAACGGACACACCTAGGCCAGTTTAATGGCTCATTGTGATAACACATGAATCTTGAGGCTTCCTCCTAATCTCAATGGAACCAGTTTGAGTTCCTTACGAAAAGTGAGAGGCGCTGATTATGGTGATATGATTTCGATCGTTTAGATCGTTAAAGAAGAATTCTCCTAGGTAATTGTGTAGTCTGTGTGCTTTGGAATTGATTCTAGATACCTAAGAATTACGGAGTGGCCAATGTTGTTTTTATTCCGTTGCGATGAAGCTTTGAGACGAATACCAGAGCTTGCAGCTATTTGTTTGCTAAAGATGTCAAGAGGTGTTGGATAGAGTAAGGTGTCCAGTGCCGCAGATGGGGTCGTGCGAAGCGATCCGCTTATATATAGGCAAGCTGAACGTTGGACTTTATTTAATTTATCCCGGTTTATACCTTTCTCTAAAGCAGTCCACCATACTGCCACACCGTACATTAAAATCGGTCTGATTACCGATGTGTATAGCCAATGCGTGATTCTGGGTTGTAAGCCCCATTTATTACCGATGGCTTTTTTGCAAGAAAAGAGAGCTACAGTAGCTTTTTTGACTCTTTCCTCTACGTTGTCAAGTTAGCACTACATACCCCCCTTTTTTAAAAAAATCAAAGTAAAAAAAATGTTTGGAATTTTTTTCTTTCCACAACTAATTTTAAACAAAAAAGCTACAATTAATTGCATCGTTACATTTTCGAATAATAAAAAAAAAATGGCGCAACAGTCCGTAGAGAACCAGGGCCTAGTGACTTACAACTCTCAACCATTCCTGTGTGCGAGTAATGTTGTCAGGGATGGAGGGGACCTACAGTTTATATGCCGAATTCGAACGGCTAATTTGAGAATGCACTTTTTCATGACAAGAATTACTCTTGGAGAATTTGTCAATTCCTCGCAAGAGGCAGTACCCGTGAAAACTATTTTTTTTTTAATTAAGGTGGCACAGGCAGGGATTGAACCCAAGACCTCTCGCATGACAGTCCAACGCACTAACCATCATGCCACGGGCACTACTACATTTTCGAATATCCTTATTTTATGCGTGGACTCACGGTGTCAAGTTAGCACTTAGCACTACATACCCCCTTTTTTTAAAAAAAAAAAAACAAAGTAAAAAAATTTTTTGGAATTTTTTTCTTTCCACAACTAATTTTAAACAAAAAAGCTACAATTAATTGCATCGTTACATTTTCGAATATCCTTGTTTTATGCGTGGACTCACGGTGTCAAGTTAGCACTACATACCCCCCTTTTTTAAAAAAAAATCAAAGTAAAAAAAATGTTTGGAATTTTTTTCTTTCCACAACTAATTTACAACAAATAATTGTCAACTAATTGCGTACTTAGTTTTAACAAAATCAAAAAGTGTAGTGCTAACTTGATATCAACCTAGCACTACATACCACTTTTTTGAAAAATCGTCGAGCTACAAATTTTTTTTTTCCACAACTAATTTACAACAAAAAAGCTACAATTAACTGCATACTCAGTTTTTTAAATTTCGAAAAATGTAGTGCTAACTTGACAGTCGTAGAAAAGAGAGCTACAGTACCTTTTTTGACTCTTTCCTCTACGTTGCGTTTCCAATTTAGTTTTTTATCTAAGACAAGACCCAGGTATTTAGCCTCGTCTGAGAATTTTAATTGGATTCCTTTAATATGGGGAGGGTTGACAAATGGAATTTTGTATCTTCTCGAAAATAAGACTAAATCAGTTTTGTGTGGGTTAACGCCCAGTCCATACCGATCAGCCCAAAGTATTAGTCTGTCTAAGGCATTTTGTAAGAGTTCTTTTAACGTGTTAAGATGCTTTCCTGAAACTGCTATAGCAACGTCGTCGTCCGCATAGGCTATCACTCTGAAACCCTCCGCATCCAGACTAGTTAGGATTTCATTCACCACTAGGTTCCAGAGGAGAGGGGATAGAACACCACCTTGCGGTGTCCCGCTACTAACGAATCGTCTGCCAGAAGAGTTGCCCAGTTTTGATTTAATTGTTCTGCTAGTAATCATTAAATAAATTAACTCCCACACTGATAACTTCCCATTCCGTCTGTCGATTTTCCTTGCTTAAAAGGTTTTGGGTTTTCGTATTTTGTTAAAAAGATATTGTCAGTTACTCTTAAAAATTTAAAAATTACCAACAATATTTTGTATCTAATGAAATAGTTTGATTTCGAAATCTATTTTGGCTAACAAGATTTTTAGTCGAAAACTATTTATTGCCAATTTTAGTAGAATTTATTAAAAGTTTTTATTTCTTATATAAACAAATACAAATGAATGAAATTAATTTGAGAGATATCGAGAACCGAACATCAATTTTTACCAAATTTGCGTATTTTTTTTTGTTCGTAATGTTGAAAACAATATTTCTTATAAGAAAAAATAAGCTTGAAGCCTTAATCTCAAGTTTTTGAAAAGATATTTGAGTCGAAATTCAATTTTTACCAACTTTGAGTAATGTTTTTTTTTAGGTTTTTATTTCTTATAAAAAAACTGTCAATTAGATTTTTCTCAAAATATTATCAGATGTCAAAAACATTATTCTTCGTTGCACAAAATTGATTTGGAGATGAAATCATATTTTAGTCGTAAAATTTTCAAGGTGACAATTTTTTTTTAATTTGATTTTTTTTTCCAAAAATATAATTGTTTGGATCACGTTACAATATATAATATAAAATTTAATTCAAGTCTCTAGGGTTAACCAAAATGTTCACCTTTTTTTTTAACTACTACCTACCCTACCCTTTCTGCATCTTTCTGCCTTATTATCTGTATAACAAAATTTATTTGAAGCCGATATCTCTTCTAGTTCTTGAGTTATGGACGACGCAAAAAACGTCGCAAACGTACGGACGTACGAACGTAGGTATGTACGTACACACGCACGCACAGACATCTCTCTAAAAATCTTTTATTTGGACTCTAGGGACCTTTAAACGACGAGGAATGTCAACATTTTCAATTTGACAAATCCGACCGATTACAATAACTTCCTATGGGAAATTAAAAATCAAACCTACATTAAATGAAAACGGTTTGTCTTAAAAAAATATTTATGAAAACTTTTTTTTTAATTTTGTACAAAAATAAGTACACTTACATTTACTTTAATATGCCCCTTAACAACTTTTGTAACAGTTTAAAAGTTGACCAGAACTTTGTTCATCATTTTGAACAATATTTTCGTAGTTGCGTTCAAAAACATAAATATTTTCATTATTTTGGCCAGTCCAAAGAAATTTTGTTAACGTTTGATCAACATGAAAAACGTCACTATCCATTTGAGGCAAATTTGACTATTATTTTCAGCACTGAAAGGATAAATCAATTTTCATTCAATCTCTGGTCAACATTTATTTGTGTGGATATTAAATTTAAACCCCCCCAAAACTTCTGGAATTGAATGATCCAAAATGTAATTTCTAACCCAACAAAGAAGAGATTCGTCAATACCAAATACAAGTACTTTTGATAAGAGAGCTTGTTGGCAAACTCCATCAAATGCCTTTGAAATACCAAAAGCAACAATCTTACTTTTTCCAAAGTGATTTATATTGTTCCACTGTTCGGTGAGATAAGGATTAGAATTAGGATCCGCTTAAAATGAGACCTGTAGAGCAGGAAAGATGGGAAAGCTTATGCAGTGGTTTTGACAGCGTTAATGAACACCTCTTAAGAACAATAGGGGGCATATTATCTAGGCCAGGGTATTTGTGAATGTCAAGGTCTTTCAGTACTCTTGCAACTGCACGAGTGCGAAAAAAGATTCGTCCCATAAAATCATTAATGCTTTATCAAATTAACATCAAACTTTGCGACAAGCAAATTGGCTTTATCAATCGAGCATATAAGAGGAGTGTCATTGAAAACGAGCGTAGAAATTGGCGATGTTGTAGTGTTGTGCACTCTTTTGAATATTATTTGATACATATTCAACATGTGCTCTTAGTTTTATAAAGCAAATACTGTTTTAAAATATTTGTTGATAGATTTTACTTTGTTGGACTAAAAAAATCTTGCCTTATAAAAAGGGCTACAACTTTTCTTCGAATTTTTCTATCGTTTTGATTTGTATCTATTAAAAGTGAAAATGATGGCTTAAATATTGTAATATTATTCCAGAGTAATCAAATTTGCCTTTTGCCAAAAACAAAGCAATTTTGACATTGCATAATCAATTGTGCTTACCTGTAGAAAAACTTCTTCTACCGCTCTGAAGTCTTCCAAGTTACATATTTGACTCCTTCTTACTTTTTAGTATACACTATAAGGAATTAATTTTTAATACCGAAACCTTATGCTGATTTCTTTAAGTAATTTTTCTTTCACGTATCACCTGTTAAATATTTAAATCGGGACTTGAATTTTGAAGAGTATTTTTTTTTAATTTATTTAAAACCCAATGAGGTTAACCCTCATCCTTGAATTCCATAAATAAATCACTAATAAAGTATAAAGGTTGATCATTACTTAGATATTGAATCCTTTTTTTTTTATTTATGTTTTTAAAGGGAGCTTAAATTGAATTGGAAAACTTAACAAAACAAAAATTAATAGTTTTTGACTTTTTTGGAACTGAATTTAAAAGTTAGCTATGATTTGGGTAAGTTATTTATTTATATTCAAAAGCGTGATTCAAAATTTGTTAAAATTTTAAGTTCTAATAGCAATGCAAAGTTGCCAATTTATGTCTAGAGCACATATGGACATTTTTTTCTCAAATAGGGTGACTTTATCTGAATCCAATTTTTCTTCGACGTATTGACGATTTGACGGTTTTAAATTTACTTAGCTTTATTGATTCTCTATTTTGTATCTATTTCCTTTTTAAAAGTTATCAAATAAGTTGACTTTGGTCATTCATTAAAAAATTCTCTGTCATCGGTGTCGTCACAAAATTGAAGCAATATTAAATTTGAAACACCAGTGTGTTTGGCGTCTCCAACGGATCCAGTCTCCATGAATTTTTCAATTAATCTCTCTCACAGTTGACGAAGTTAAAACACTATTCCGACCATATTTTGTATGAAATTTTCGAACTGCAGCCGCCAAGCTTTCACTATTTTTGAAATATTCTTTAATAATGAAGACACGTTGTCGTATCGTGTAACGCTCCATTTTTAATAACCTTATACTGTTAGCTGTCAAATTGCTTTTTTTCAGGGTTGCCAACACTTCACTGCACAAATGGCGGCAAATTCAAATCTTGCGTTAATTTTGGGACACCCTTTATAAATGATTTTTCTTAAAGGGCGGGTAGATGTTGAAATGGAATAAAACAAGCTGTGTGTGAGGTATTAACAAAATTATTTTTGTATTTGAAAGGCGCATGTATGCCATTTAGTTTGGAATATGACATGATTCAAATGCCCACCTCGACTTCTCACGGTGGCACGGATCCAAGTGGTCCAATTTTCATATCCAATTTTCATGTATAGATCTGCGACTTCAAGAAACCCCCATATGGTCCAATTTAGACCATAAGAAATTAGTTACTATCGTTATGAAGCGCTCGCTGTTGACGGTGAACGCCTCACTAACGTCGTTTTCAAAAAAGTACGGACCAATTACGCCACCGCGCCGGCCTAAAATTCACACCAAACGGTACATTTTTGAGGATGCATTATCACCTGGTGACCCTCGCGTGGGTTGGTGTTGTCCCATATACGGCAATTTTGCTGTTTAACACAGCCATTCATCCAAAAATGCACCTCGTCACCAAAGATAATTTTTCGGACAAAATTGAGGTCCTCTTCCAAACGATTCGAAGCCCAGTCAGCGAACAAACGGCGTTGTCTATGGTGATGGTCATGAAATTTTAGCTCCTGTGTCAGTTGGATCTTGTACGGGTGTAGGCCCAAATTCCGAAGCAAAATTCTGCAAGTCGGAGTCTGCGAAAGGTCGATTTCTTGTGCACGGTGAGGAAAAGACTGCCTCGAGTTCTGCTGGAGTTGGCTGACTGATTACTGGACCGGTCGTCTCAAATTTGCCTACCAAACGTTGAAGAGTCGACTGTGAAGATCCACCAAGTCTACCTTAAAATGGGCGCAGCGTTTGCTTTAACGAACACTCATTTTGATAATAAAGTGTTATCATTTGAACATGCTGTTCAATGGTGTAACTTGCCATCATGATTTGGCATAAGCAACTGAATAATAAACAAAAGATTTGACAGATTTCACCAAAACAAAATGGCCGCCAAAATCTACCCACGCCAATTTAAAAACCCTATATATTGCTAGCAATGTTAACTTACCCAAAAAAACATATCAGAGAGTTGAGACTGCGGTTCATTTTAAAGGTTTGAACTAAAAAAATTTAATCGGTTTAGAGCTTTTAAAGTCCCGAATAAAAAATTGTATGCAAAAGTGTACTATGATCTCATTGATTAGCAGCATATTTCAAATGATAAACTTTAATACATCATTGGCGGTTGATAGCAGTTAAAAGCGTCCCAGAAGCATCAGCAACCTTATGCACAAAACAAGCAGGTGAAGGATTTATAAAATATAAGAATGTTTCTGGTAAATTAATGCTACTATTTGATTTTTTTATACATTTATGTTCATATTAAAAATTAATAATTTACAAAAATTCCTTAAATAAAAAGCAACGCGATGAATATATCTTTTTGTTGCATTTCTTGTTCAAATAAAGAGGTCGAAAATTAGAGGCCGAAGGTGTTCCCTGGTTGAAGTAAAATTTTGGGTATTTATTTACAACACCATTTCAGAACTTTGTATCACTATTAGAATCGAAAACTAAGTACTTTTCTTTAATCCATACAAATGTGACTCAACCTAATGTTCAAAAGATACAGGATCCATATAATGCTGCTAAAGGTAGTTTAAGTGATGAGTAATTTTAATTTGAGTAACCTTATAATCATAATTACCAAATGTTATGTCGATTTATATAATTTCTTTCTGATCTGAACTTCCTCGATGAATAAGTTAATTAATAGCAATTGTTACTTCAATAAGGTTTTGCACTTATCTTCGTAATTATGATAATTATCTTTCAGATTCACAGATTTAATTTAATTTAAGTAATTACATACAGAAAAAACAAAAAGGGAATACTATTTTAAGGTAATGTATTGAAAGCGAATCTATATACATATGTGCCAAAAGCTATTAATGTTTTCTTTTATAATTACAACAAATAAAAACCACACCTCTCCTCTTCAGCCTACACATCGTATAAATATCGTGGTAACGACATAAATGTCGAGTATCATCTTTCATTTTCAACAATTTTTACTTCACCTGAATCCTTCTACTCACATTTCATTCTCTTCTGGTCTTACCAGAAATTTATAATACATCAAGCGGCCTTTTTATTTTCATATTAAAAGATTAAGATATATGTACTACATCCTCCCGATAAGTACGCAAGTAATTACGAAAAAAAAAACACATTAAAAGTTAATTTTTCACTCCAATTATCATGTTAAAATATTTTATTATTTTTATATTCAATTTTTGATAAAAAAAAAATATTATGAAAAATGCTTCAACAACACTATAAGAGATCTCTTCATAAATATAATTTCCATTTACACGGTGCGTCGTCATCCTCGTCGTTGCCTCTTTCTCTCTTTTAGGATATAAAAATATTCTGAAACACATTTCGTTTCCAGTGAAAAATATAAAAAAAAAATTAAAAAATGCGGGGGTGTTCATTAAATTAAAAAATACTTACTTCGAGTGTCTCACTTCATTTCCGTTGGTAAAACGTAAAACGTTATCCTTAAAAATAGTTAATGCATGGTTACTTCAGTCCAAAGAGGAACTTAAAAAAAAATAACACGTATACGCCATAGTGAACAGGAAGAGCACTAATATACAAACATATTTCATGTTGTTTCAAGGGTATTCACATTGAATAAGTTGGTTTAAAGTTTAAGTATAAATTTTTATGAATTTTGAAGGACTTACCTTTAACTTTCCACAATTAGAATTCATTAGCATTAATAGTATTTTGAAATTAAAGTTATTTTTAATTTTTTTAAGAATTATTTACAACTATCAAGGGAACTTTAAAGTTACTGACTTGGTTATTAAGAACAAGAATTATAATTTCAAAAGAAGTACTAAACGCAATAAGAGAGAAAGAAAAGCAATCAAACCAAAAAGAAGTAAAGAAAAGAAACAAAAAAAAACAAATCCAATCAGAAAAAGTTAATTTTGTAATTTATTAACTTTAACTTAATCTCTTAAGTAGTCATAATAATATTTTACACCATCGCACTCTCTTTACAGATATACAACAACAACAACCAAATCATCCCAACTCATCCATTCTTGTAAGCATCAGCAACAAGCGTTAGATAGAATATTTAACGTTGAGCTGTTAACAGAGTGAACAAAATAAAAATATATTAAATCGATCCATAAGGACAGCTAAGAGCAAGGATACGACGAACGGACGGAAGGACGTCAAGTTAAAGGACGAATCATCAAAGACTTACCGAGCTTTTATGCATGGATTATGATATGGATTAAATGTAATCAGTGGTTTCATTGTGTAAGTAATAGAGATGTAAGAGTGGTTTTTATGGCTTAGAACTTTGAGTAAATTAATGGCGGACACTCAATTCCGTTTTATTTTATTTTTTCATGGGATAGAAATTTACAGCTATGGACAAAATAATAAGGATAATACTTGATTTTTTTTTCAAATATTGATACAAGATAAAAAATGTTAAGGATATTTTAGAAATTTATTAATTTAAAAAAAATGTTCAATAGATGGCGCTATGTCAAACTTCGAAACGTTTCATATAAGCTACAATTTAATAGCATAACCACCACATGTTGCTGAGGCTACATTTATTTTGTAGTAAACGAAATACAGTGAATTTAACTTTTTCAATATTTGGTGTTAGCATAGTCGGCCACTTGTTACTTAGACTGAAGTTTATTATAGTGAATATAATACAACCACCAAATACAATAAACTGCCAGAATATTTCGACACTGTTCTTCAGTAAAAAATGAATTGATTGAAAGTATTTTCCGGATATACAGAGTAATTACTTAAATCATAACTGGCTCAGCCATCGGGCTATATTGATAGCCAAAAATGTGGACGAAATTAACTTCCAGATACAACAGTTGTTACTAGGCGATCTTATGTCTTTTAAATCAATCGATACTGTTGTCAATGAAAATGACAGTGTTAATTTTTCAATTGAATTTTTACATTCACAAGATATACCTGGAACGACACCACATAATATTCGATTAAAGATTGGTTCACCTATTATTCCCCTGTATAATTTGAATCCACCTTAATTATGCAATGGTTCATGTTGGGTCATCAAAAAGATCACCGGAAATGAGTGTTACCGCTGGGATTTTTGAAAAGGTCGCAAAAAAAAGGGTCAAATGAAAAAAAAGTCGCACTTAGATTTTTGTTTAATACATACCTAAATCAAACGAAATCTGTATAAATTGCAACAAAAAAAAGAGTTGTTTTTTAGTTTTTTATTAGGTATGTGTACCTTCTAAAGAAAAATAAATTCTTATACTAGTATTCAATACATTCGATTTATATCACACACGTTCCAGGGCTGAAGTAACTATTTTTCCTTTATAAATACGAGTGATAATTTTTTTAAATATATTTCATAAAAACTTATCTATCCATTTTATAAAAAAGACAAACAATATCGAGAATGAGCTCCCAAGTCCCAACAAATGAAATGAACGCGTGCCGGCCGAAACTCAAAAGACAACAAAATAGTAGGTAAATCTTGACAGAGATAATTTTTTTTCGAATTGATGAATTTATTCAAATTTCACCAAAGTCCAAAAAACACATAGAAATAATTGGGAAACTTTGTTAAAGAGGAACGGAGTGGTAAAATAACCAAAATTACTCATACAAACTTAAAATTGTTAACTATTAACTCCATTTATATGCAGAGTCGAAAGGTTGAAATGAATTTTTATGCTAGAATAGCAAGATTTCAATTCTGAGCGAACGTGATCGAGTCAACCCAAACAATTTCAACTTGATTCCATTTTATAGATTGAAATTATGTGTGGAAGTGTTAGTTATGTTTTTATTTCAATGGAAGTTTGGAAATTTTGTATGAATTAAGAAAATAACTTATATTTTTAATGTATTTTTCTAGAGATGGGGTCAAAAAAGTCGCATAATTTTTTAAAAAGGGTCAAAATAGACAATTTTTTAAAAAGTCGTATCATGGTCGCATGAGGCGCAAAAAAGGGTCAAAATGCGACTAAAGTCGCATAGCGGTAACACTGCCGGAAATATTCTTACAGCAACCATTTTAATTAAAAAGTTCAAAGGAAAAACGGTCCTGTATTCCAATGATACCGTCTACCATACCCTTTAGAAGGTTACATCTGTTAATTCGTTTAGCTTTTGCCTTAAGGCCGAACAATGTCTATTTGTGGTTTAGATTTGGAAAATCCATGTTTTTCTCATGATCAGCTATATGTTGCATGTTGACGTGTAGGAAAAACGTCGAATCTATTTGTGTTAGCGAAAGACAGGTTAACCAAAAATATTGTGAAATTAAAAGTATTTATAATTCAAAATAATAAATATTATTTTTAAAAGATTTAAAACTATCCGCCTACTTACCTCATTCATAAGTTTAACTGTCACATTTTATTTACTAAAAACTTTGTTACAAATTTGAATATAAGTTACATGAAATTATTTTTATTTATTTATTTATTTATTTGAACTTATTTGGTACAATGTACATATGGCTACTTAAATATAGTGATTAGAATGTTATACAAATTCTTAGCAACTATAAATGATTTTTTTGAACTAGGGATTTAATTAATTAATGGGTTTTGTTTTGAGAAAAATTATGAAAAAAAACTCAATAGCTTTTTAATAAAACTTAAAACTAATATATAAAAAAAATATATACAATTTATAGAGCAATATCCTTAATCATAGCATCTTCACTATTTACACATTTATAAATGAAATTTTCATAGATGTTTGTACAATTTTCTTTAATAGTTAACATTTTTGCTATTTCATGCAATCCAATTGTAGAGAAATGCCAAGGCAGATTCAATATGTTTTTCAAAATTTTGTTTTGACAAATCTGAACTTTCTTGTAGTGCCAGTTTGCACAAAAAAACCAACTTGGTGATGCATATAACAGAGCAGGTAGAAAAACGACTTTGTATATTAATAACTTGTTTTCTATACTCAGGTGGGAATTTCTGTTTAAAAGTGGGTATAAGATTTTCATCAAAAATTGAGCTTTATTTATACTTTCTTTTATATGAGCTGAAAATGTAAGACGTTTGTCTAGAGTTACTCCCAGATATTTAATTTTTTGTTCCCATTGAATAGGTTTTTTGCATAAGACTAAGTTTGATTGCGGCAAATTACTTTCTTTTCGTTTTTTTGTAAAAAAACAAGCTTGTGTTTTTAAAGGATTTATTTTGATTTTCCAGCGATAGAAATAAAAATATATTTCATCTAATGCTTTTTGGATGTTAAACATTATTTCTTGGCAATTTTCAGAGACGCAATATATGCATGTGTCGTCTGCAAAAAAGGACCTCTTGCAATAATTCAGGGTAGGAAAATCGGCAACATAAATATTGTATAGGAGTGGGGAAAGGGATGAACCCTGTGGGACGCCCGCTTTGATTTCATAGGTTGGTGACATTTCTTGACGAATTTCAACGTAAAACTTCCTATCGCTCAAAAAACTTTTAATTATTTTAATAATGTAAGTTGGAAGACCAATTTTTAGGAGCTTGTGAAGGACACCATTATGCCAAACACAATCGAAGGCTTTTTCGATGTCCAACGATATCATGCCGACAGATTTTTTGTTATTAAGGGCTATTTTTAAATCCTTAAAAAGTCTTACAATTTGGTGAGTCGAGGAGCGTTCTTTTCGGAACCCAAACTGTTCTGGAGGTAGAACATTTTTGTCTTCAATGATTTCTGTCATTTTTAGACAGATAATTTTTTCAAATAGCTTGCCAAGGCAGCTAAGTAAACTAATTGGGCGGTAAGAAGTTTTATCTGATAGTGGTTTGTTTGGTTTTGGTATTGGGATGATTTTTGCTAACTTCCACCTTGTGGGAAAATAACCCAGCAAGAGGCACTTAAGAAAGAGAGTGCTCAAGAAAAAAATACATTTGTTTGGAAAATTTTTGATTATTTTGTTGGAGATCTTATCGCAACCTGGCGTTTTTTTTGGTTTAAGCTCGGTTTTTATAATGTTCTTTACAAATGTGTGAGAAATTTGAGGAACACTTTGGGGGTCAGTAACGAGTTGCTCGATTTCTATTAGGCTAGACTCGACTTCCCTGACTGTACCTGGGTCGTTAAAACTCTGTGTTAGAGAGTGACTGGTTTCAAAAAACTTAGCCAACTCTGTTGCTTTATGAGCATTTGAAATTATTTTATTTCCATCGACATTTAGATGAGGGAGTCTTGAATTTTGCCTTTTGAATATTTTTGAGAGTTTCCAACTTAGTTTGTCATGTTTCTTTATCTGGGATAGGGTAGTGTTCCAGTGTTTGTTTCTTATAATTTGGAGTTTCTTTAAAACTAATTGATTTAGAATTTTAAGCTGGAATTTCAAAAAATCTGTTCTCTGCCTTTGGAATCTTCGTCGGACTGTGTTTCTAAAAGTGATGGTTTTTTTTAGATCCTCAGTAAGCGCTGGGTCATAGAAACTTTTAGAATTTGAGCTCACAGGAACTGAAATCTTTAAGGCTTCTTCAACATCGTACTCAAATTGTTCAATATTTTCATCAATTAACTCTATACTATTTATAGAGGTTGGAGAAAAAGAAGAATATTTGAGTTTTAAATGTTTTTTAAATTTATCCCAATCTGCCCTTTGAAAATTATATTTTCTCTCAGGACAAGAGAGGCTTGCACCATGTTTGATTTCAAATATTACTGGCAAATGATCTGATGTAAGGTCGTTTTCAACAAACGGAACCGTCAACAAATCTTGCCTATTTGTTAATATGATGTCTAAGGTGGAGGGAAGTCCCCTGTTATTCGAAGGAATGTATGTTGGATCTTTGGTATATATAATATCAAAGTTTTCGAAATTTTTAAGATCAAATAATGTTTTACCCCATTTATTTTCTCTTTGGCATCCCCATGAAGTATGTCTGCTGTTCAGATCTCCACAAATGACAATATTTGGATTTGATTTTATTAATCTTAAAATATCACCCTTATATTTTGAAATTGTTTCCTTTTTAATTTGACCCCCCGGAAAGTATGCACAAACAAATTTCACAAATCCTACATTCAGCAACTTAATTTCAAGAGAAAGAGATTCTATCAATGAGGTGTTTTCAATTTTAAGTAGTTTGTTATTAATGGTTCTCTTTACAAGTATACAAACACCACCACCTTTTTCGATTTCCCTATCTACTCTGTAGCAGTAAAAGTTTTCAAAATGCAATTTTATTTTTTCTTTAAGCCATGTTTCAGTCACAAACGCAACTTCAATATTATGTTTTACTAAAAAATTAAGAAATTCTGATTGCTTCTTCTTCAAGCTCTTGGCATTCCAAAAACAAATCTTAAGTTTACTGGCCATTTTTATTACTATACAAGTATTTGATACTGAGATCAGCGATTACATTAAACTGTTCGTATTTAGTTTTACATACAGAAAGTTTTGTTAACATTTCATTTTTTAAAGACATCAATTCCTCAAAAGAAAATAAATCATTTTTTACATTTTGTTGAGTAACATTTACAGAGGAAACGTTTAGATTAGGGTGAATTTCAATGGAATTTGAGTTTATATTTTTTTCAAAGGGGGTATGAGTGGGAATAATATTTTGTGTTGGAGCAACGGCTGCATGCGATGGACGTTGGTTAAGCTGGGGAAATTGAGAAGCATCGTATATAAAATTTTTCTGCTGATGTATTTTTGGTGTTTGATTGTACTTGGCGTGGTTTCTACTTCTGTTACGCTCGCGCAAACGCTTTTGCAAATCTATGTACTCCAGTCTTTTTTTACAGGTTGAATCGGTTGCTGCATGGTTCTCACCACAGTTTGAGCATTTGAGTGTTTTTTCTTTATTTGGGCACGAGGATGCATTATGTGGTTCTGAGCAGAGGGAACATGAAATTTTTACATGGCAAAAACTTGAACCATGACCGAACATCATACAATTGTATCCCAATATATAATTGTGTGGAAAACTTTCTTAAAGTTTTTCCTGAGATCGTTTAATTTAACACTTTTGTTTTTTAGATATATTAAATAATTGCATTGATCTTTGAACTTAGGGGTTTTAACATTCATTGTATATACTTTAAGTACTTCAAGTTTCAGATTTTGCACCAATTCATTATAAAGGTCTTCTTCTTTCACTTTATGAAGTCCATACAGAACAACTTTAAATGGTTTATTTTCTTTTGTGTTATGGGTAAAGAAGGGCATATTTTTTTCTTTGAGTGAGTTTGAGACTTTTTGAGTGTCATCTTTGTTGGAAAAATTTACTCGACAGCCGAGTGATGTATTTTTACACATAAAATTACTGATTTCTAAGTCACTTATGTATTTTGATACAAATTCACTATTTTGTCCAATAATATGAAGTGGGGGGAAATCAATTTGGTTTGATTTTGATGGACTGGCAACATTGGAATCATCCTCCATATCAGAGAGATCCGATAGCCCATCAAACCTATTTGACGTTGTGGCAGTTGCCATTTTATACAGTTTTGCCGTAGCTGGGTTTTGGCTCTCGGAGTCCGATGAGCCTCTCGCTCTTTTTAATTTCGGTGGTATTTTAACTGTTTTTAATTACTTTGAAATCAACGATGAGAGTGGGCCGATCGTACTACGTCTGTTATCGACGACGTTTCGAAGTAAACTGATTACATGAAATTAAAGCACATGAAATTAAATGAGAAATAATCCAGAAAAAGTGATGTTACGTTAGATCAAAATATCACATTGCACCACGTGTTCTTGAAAAAAGAAATTTCGAATTTCAACGTGGCGCCATCTATGAGAAGTTCACGATAGATAGTCTGACAGTTTTCTATAAAAAATCTGATTTAAGGCGCCATCTGTACGAGACTTATGAAACTTACGATTAATAACAAACGACGGTGACGTGAAGTAACGCCAAATGAAATAAAGCCAAATTCAAAAAATTTGTTTGACTTCAGTTTAGATATAGCTATCTTCACTTCGTTTAGGTCGCCGTAGGCGGAATTGTTGATCTGCGTCGCCTAGGTTGAGTGGTTCTATCTCCGTTACAGCGTTAATTCGGTTCGTCATCGGCGTTATATAATTTGGAGAAGTGGTCTTTCCATATTCTCAACATAGACTGCGGTTCTACTACGATGTTCCCCTGATCGTCTTTACAGGCTTCGGTTCGTGGCTTGTAGCCTTGGGAGGTTTTGTTTACCTTTTGGTAAAATTTACGAACCTCATTCCTGTTGTGACATCCCTCTTTTTTTCCATCTAAGAAGCCGGTGTTCCTCTCTCCTCTTATGCTAGTAGAGCTCGCGAGCAGCTCTGGTCCTTCTGTGCAGCGCCGTTTTGTATGCCTCTTGTTTCGCTTGCGCTTGCCGGCATTCGTCCTCAAACCAAGGGTTTCGCTATGGTGGCCGTGTGAAACCTAACACTTCTCTGATGGCTTGGTTTTCAATGCTTAATGCAGGCAGAACTAACCAACCCTTGGACTGGTGGTTAGTGCGTCTGTCATGCCAGAGATCTTGGGTTCAATCCCTGCATGTGCCATCTAAAGTTTTTTTTTCACGGATACTGCCTCTTGCGTGGAATTGACAAATCCTCCAAGAGTAATTCTTGTCATGAAAATTGCTTTCTCAAATTGGCCGTTCGTATTCGGCTTAAGACTGTAGGTCCCTTCCATCCCTCGCACACAGGATTGGTTGAGAGTTGTAAGTCCCTAGGCCCTAGTTCTCAAGGACTGTTGCGCCACCTAATTTAAAACTAATGAAGGCAGCATAGGACTTCTTAAGAGGTTCGATCGGAAAAGGCCATAGCAGTGTCTTGTGATTGTAGCCGTCTAATGTCAAATCTTCTTACAATACTTCACAATTTTGGCCTGAATCGGGATACATATCTGCAGCCGTACCTTGGCTACAAAGAGGTATTGGTCCGAGTTGAGTCAATGTTGGCCCCTCGGAATGTTCAGACATCCTGTACACTGGAGAAGTGTTGTGCGTCGATCGCAATGTGGTCAATCTGATTGACAGTTGATTGATCAGGAAATTTCCATGTCCCCTTGTGGATATCAAGATGTGTAAACTGCATACTAGCTACCAGAACGTGTCGTCCCCCAGCGAGAAGACGAACAGCCTGAATCCGTTGTCAGAGGTAGTGTCGTGCTGGCTGTAACTCCCGACTGTGCCACCAAAGATGTTTTCTCTTCCTAGCTTGGCGTTAAAATCTCCTCGGACAATTATAATGTCATAGCCAGGGCATTGCTGATAAGTGTTGTGCAAGAGCTCGAAGAATATTTCCTTAGTGTCTTCATCTTTCTCTTCCGTTGCGGCATGCTTGCATATTAGGTTTTTGTGATCGAATTTAGCCTTGCTGTGGATTATCGTAATGATTAGTTCAATTCATTTTTTCAATTTATTAAACTACTAATCTCTCAAAAAATTTAAGTTAAGATACTAATGCACCCTTTCAAAAAAGGATACAAATATTCCAAAATTAAAATTTTGCAGTTTCTATAAAAACAAAATTTCTATTCGTTTATATTTTTGTATAAAACAGGGAGCATTTAAATGAAAAAGTAATTTCTTTGTCCCATTCAAAGTTATTTTCTAACAATCATTAAACTCTTCTAACTTTTCCAATCAAAATACTTTAGTAAAAAAGAGACTGGGATGCGACCCACACTGATAACTTCGCATCTCAATTGTCGATTTCTCTTGCTTAAAAGATTTGTAGGTTTTCCTGTTTGTTAAAAAAATATCAGGTTATTCTAAAAAATTCAAAAATTACAAACAATATTTTGCATATGATAAAAGAGTTTGATTTTAAAAGCTATTTTGGTTAACGAGATTCTTATTTGAAAACCAATTTTTACCAATTTTAGTAGCATTTCTTAAAAGTTTTTATTTCTTATACAAAACAAATACAAATTAGATGAATGAAATTAATTTGAAGCCAAAGTTTTCTATTATTCTCGAGATATCGAGAACCGAACATCAATTTTTGCCAATTTTTTGTAGATTTTAATTTTTTATGAAAAAAAACTGAATGTAGGATTTTTATAAAAAAATTACTGAATGTTGAAAACAATATTTTTTATAAAATAAAATTAATTTGAATCGTAATATCTAAAATTTTTGAAAAGACGTTTGAGTCGAAAATCAATATTTACGAACTTTTATTAATTTTTTTAAGGTATTTAGTTTTTGTTAAAAAACTGTCAATTCGATTTTTCTCAAAATTTTATCGAATGTTCAAAACAATATTTCTCATAAGATAAACCTAGTTTAAAGCCATAATCTTAATTTTTTGAAAAGATATTTGAGTCGAAAATCAATTTTTACTAACTTTTATTAATTTTTTTTAGGTTTTTAATTTTTTGTAAAAAAACTGACAATGTTGAAATGTATAATATTGAAAACAATATTTTTTATAAAACAAAATAAGTTGGAAACCATAAACTCAAGTTTTTGAAAAGATATTTGAGTCGAAAATCAATTTTTACCAACTTTTATTAATTTTTTTTTTAGGTTTTTATTTTTTATAAAAAAACTGACAATTCGATTTTTCTCCAAATTTTACCTGATATCAAAAACGTTATTCTTCGTTGCACAAGATTGTTTTGGAGATACAAATATTTTTATTCGTAAAATTTTCGAGGTGACAAATATTTTTTCAGTTTTTTTGATTTATAAAAAAACCGTTGATTGGGCTTCTTTTTCCAAAAATATACTTGTTTGGTATCACGTTACAACATATAAAATAAAATTTAATTTAAGTCTCTAGCGTTATTGGTTCGTGAGATATTTAGGGTTAACCAAAATTTTCACCTTTTTTTTAAACTGCTATGGTAAAAAACCGCCCACGCAATTTTCTTGAGAGCCCTTTCTGCATCTTTCTGCACTATTATCTGTATAACAACATTTATTTGAAGTCGATATCTCTTCTGGTTCTTGAGCTATGGACGACGAAAAAAACGTCGCGAACGTACGGACGTACGAACGAATGACGAAATGTCAAAATTTTCAATTTGATAAATCGGACCCACTACAATAACTTCCTATGGGAAGTTAAAAATTATAGTATCTTTTAAAAGCTGATGAATTTAAATTTAAGTATTTTATGTATTTAACATTTTCCTTTAAATTTAGTTCTCGCAGCCATACATCCTATTTTCTAAAACATTTTACTTCTATTATACAACAAATTTTCGTTAAAAAATAAAAGTTTAGTGTAATTTTAATATTTCATATTTTTTTTGTAATTTTATTTGAAATATTTTGTTTCCACTGATTTCATCAATTTACATCCAACGAACTGAAAAACAAATTTTTGTACTTTCATATTCATAGTTTGTTTTATTTCAAATTCCTTGAAAAGCAAAGAGTAAAAATATACCTAAAAAATAAATCCTAGAACGAAGCAATAAACATTTTGTTTACTTTTCGATTAAAACTTTCTATGTTTGGATTTTTGAGTGTGTCGATGACATTTTATTAAAAATCATTACAAAAACCAAACGATGTGGATTACATACAAGAGAAATTTCAGGATTACTTTAATACAATTTTTTAATAATCCTCACTCAACAAAAGTTCTTTTCCTTTTTCCTTTTTTAAATCATAATTTGAATACATTTTATTTTATTTTGTGTGGAAAATATTTGATTGGTTTTTGACGAATTTATTTGCTCAGTCAATATCATTTCACAATTTCTATAGATAAATAAAAGAAAAAGAAAAACTGTCGATGTCACGTCAATGATGGAAATGATAAATACAAAAAGAAACTCAGTTTCCATAAAATTTACATCCATCCGAAAAATATGATGAAAACATGATAACGAATGTGTCAAAAAGTGAAGAATTCATTTGAATCTTATATTTGTAAAGAACTACAAAACAAACACAGCCTGAAACCTACCAAAAAGGATTGGCGGATGATGGCTTATACCAATTAGTAAGATATTTACTTTGATGATGAAATCAAAAGGATTTCATGTCATCATATTTACAAAAACAGATAACAAATATTTTTATTTTTGTATGTATGTATGTATTTCAAATTCTTGTAGCCGTGTTTTCATTTTTTTTTTTTTTTTTTACTTTGGCTCAACTAGGACTCTTATTCCTTTTTCATTCGTTCTTATTATAGTGCCTCCCACCGTGACCGTGCCTCCACTAAATCTTTAATGAAAAACTTTTCAATTGAAAAAGAATTTAATAAAAAATCTTACGTTCAACCTGTAAAAGAGGCAAAGGGGCTTTTAGAAATAAGCAGAAAATTAAATGAAAAACAACACGAAAAATTTATCATTTGAACTTTTATTTTATCAAACAACTACTTCATCCTGCAAACCCACAACAATTGATTTGTTCATTTTTTATTTTTCAGTTTTTGAAATAATTTCATTTGAGTAGAATTGTGTCTAAAAGGAAAATCAATGAGAGAGAAAATAAGCGGAAAATAAAAGTTTAAACAAAAGAAAATTGTTCGTTTAGTTTCTCTTTTGAATGAAAACTGAGCAGCTGCGTGGCGTTATTCTTGAGAAATAAAGGATTAACAGGGCGATTAAGATAAATTTGAGATTTTGGGAATTTTAAAGATTTGCTGAAAAATAAGAAAAATACTTTGATGATTTTAAAATACGAGGTGTGTTCAAAAAGTACCCGGAATTTTCGTTTTTTTTCAAACAAATATTTATTTATTCGTTTACATCAATGTGGTCCCCTTCAAAGTAGTTCCCCCCAGATATAATACACTTATGCCAATGTTTTTTCCAATATTCGAAGCTATCATGATATTAACTTTTTGATATGTCCTTGAGCATTCTCAACGATTTGGCCTTTATTTCTTCAATCGAGGAAAAACGTCGTCCTTTCATGGGTCTCTTCAACTTTGAAAACAGGAAAAGGTCACACGGAGCCATATCTAGTAAATATGGAGGTTGGGGCATGACTACGGTATTGTTTTTGGCCAACAAATTACGAACAAGCACCGACGAGTGAGCAGGTGCGTTATCGTGGTGCAAAAGCCATGAATTGTTTTTCCATAAATCTGAGCGTTTTTTTCGGATTGCTTCGAGCAAACGTCGC
The DNA here is from genome assembly GCA_920104205.1 of Eupeodes latifasciatus. Taxonomy (NCBI): domain Eukaryota; kingdom Metazoa; phylum Arthropoda; class Insecta; order Diptera; family Syrphidae; genus Eupeodes; species Eupeodes latifasciatus. The sequence continues at coordinate 38,859,779 of OV049924.1, forward strand.
ATAACTTCAAGGTAATACTCCTTATTAACCGTATGACCTTGTGGTAAGAACTCTTGATGCACTATGCCATTATAGTCGAAGAAAACAGCAAGCAAAACCTTCACATTTGATCGAACTTGACGTGCTTTTTTCGTTGGTGACGTTGGATGCTTCCAGGTGGACGATTGTGCTTTGGTTTCGATATCATAACCGTAAACCCATGTTTCATCACCAGTTATGACCCTTTCAAGCAAACTTGGATCGTCGTTGACATCATTTAACAGCTCCTGAGCGATGTTCATGCGATTGTTTTTTTGGTCAAACATTGTTTAAAAAAGCAAAAATCGCCGAGCTCATAAAAACACGTCGAACCTTAGCAACTACCACAGACAAAGTAAACAGTGAATATAGCTGAAAATTGCATCATACTTTAGGGACATGTATTCCAACACAATACAAAACAAATTTTGACCTTCGGACCCTCCAGACCCGCAAAATTTAAAAATTCCGGGTACTTTTTGAACACACCTCGTATATACTTTTTGGGAGTTTTCTTCTAAAGTATTGAGATAAAAAATACTAATTATTGTTGTGTGCAGAATTGAAAAGGATTTTTTTTATTTTTATTAGAAGTTTTAAAAAATAAGACAATTTTTTTTTTGTAAAGGGTTTTTCAATTGGCGCGGGTAGATTTTGGCACCCCGTGGCGGCCATTTTGTTTTATTAGCATCTGTCAAAACGTTTGTTTATTATTCAATTGCTTATGCCAAATCAACAGCACGTTCAAATGATAAAACTTTATTATCAAAATGAGTGTTCGTTAACACAAACGTTGTGCGCATTGCGCCCATTTTACAGTAGACGTGGTGGCCCTTCACAATCGACTCTTCAACGTTTGGTGGCCATTTGAGACGACCGGTTCAGGGAACAATCAGTCAACACCCGTACATTCAAATAACGCAATATCGGTCGAGACCATCGTCTATTCCTCGACAAGAACTTGGCGTTTCGCACACTTCAACTTGGCGAATTTTGCGTCTTGACTTGGGCCTACACCCGTACAAGATCCAACTGACTCAGAAGCTCAAAGTTCATGACCATAGACAACGCCGTTTGTTCCCGACTGGGCTTCGAATCGTTTGGAAGAGGACCTCAATTTTGTCCGAAAAATTATCTTTGGTGACGAGGCGCATTTTTGGGTGAATGGCTGTGTTAAAAAGCAAAATTGACGTATATGGGACACCACCAACCCACGCGAGGGTCACCAGGTGATAATGCATCCTCAAAAATGTACCGTTTGGTGTGAATTTTAGGCCGGCGCGGCGGCGTAATTGGTCCGTACTTTTTTTCAAAACGACGTTAGTGAGGCGGTCACCGTCAACAGCAAGCCCTACATAACGATGATACCTAATTTTTAGACTCAAATTGAACCATATGGACTTAGACGACAGGACGGAGCTACATACGTGCCACACAGTAAACGCCACGACATCTACGCACAATATCTACCGCCCTTATAGAAAAACCCTATATTTCAACACAATATTATAATCAAACATTTCTTTCATTATGTTTTGCGATTTTCTGTTAAGAACGGTTTTAGCATAACCTCCCCAGCGTTTTATTACAGGTGATGACTTACAACTTTCGAAGATTTTTTAAAAAAATAAGTAAGATACTGAACATTTTTAAGCGGAATATTGAAGTTAGGAATTGCATACAAATTTTAAAAATCACCACGAGTTTTATTGCAAAAAAAAAATACTTCATGAATTTACCAAGCCTCGAAAATCCTATAATAAGGTTGTTTCATATTATAAAAGGTTGTATCTCAAAAACCTAAAGTGATTAATTGATTTTAAAGTCGGATTCGAACTGAAGTCATCAAAAACCTTATAAAAAGTATAAACAAAACTATGATAGCAGTTCAAAATGTACTAACTTTTTGACGATTTTCCTCAAAATTATGTTTCTGTTATATAAAAGAAACACGCTAATACATAGAAGATCAACGCTTCAGCAACTACTCGTGATTAATTTCTTTTATTATTATACCTTTTTTTTTTAAATATTCGCAGCATAAAACTAATTCATAAAAAGAGGCTGGGATGCGACCCACACTGATAACTTCCCATCCCGTCTATCGATTTGTCTTGCTTAAAATTTGTCTAAATGTATCAATTCTTACCAAATTTGCGTTCTATTTTTTGTAGATTTTATTTTTTTTTATGAAAAAACGGACTGTTGGATTTTTATAAAAAAATTATTGAATATAAAAAACAATATTTTCTGTGAAATAAAATAAGTTTGAAGCCAATATTTTTAATTTTTGCAAAGCTATTTGAGCCGAAAATCAATTTTTACCAATTTTTATTAATTTTTTTGTTTAGTTTTTTATTTTTTGTAAAAAACTGTCAATTCGATTTTTCTCAAAATTTGTCCTAATGTTGAAAACAATATTTCTTATAAGTTAAAATTAGTTAGAAGCCATAATCTCAAATTTTTGAAAAGATATTTAAGTCGAAAATCAATTTTTACCAACTTTTGTAAATTTTTTTTTTCGGTTTTTATTTTTTTGTAAAAAAACTGTCAATTCTATTTTTTTCAAAATTTTACTGAATGTTGAAACCAATATTTTTCGAAAGATAAAAGTAGTTTAAAGCCAATATCTCAAAGTCTTGAAAAGATATTTGAGTCAAAACTCAATTTTTACCAACTTTTTTTTTATTTTTTTTTAGGTTATTATTTTTTGTAAAAAAACTGTCAATTCGATTTTTTTCAAAATTTTATCAGATGTCAAAAACATTATTCTTCGTTGCACAAAATTGTTTTGGAGATGAAATCATATTTTAGTCGTAAAATTTTCGAAGTGACAATTTTTTTTTTTCAGTTTTTTTGATTTATAAAAAAAAACCGTTAATTGAATTTTCTTCCAAAAATATAATTGTTTTGTATCACGTTACAATATATAATACAAAATTTAATTCAAGTCTCTAGCGTCATTGGTTCATGAGATATTTAGGGTTAACCAAAATTTTCACCTTTTTTTTAAACTGCTATGGTAAAAAAACCACCCACGCAATTCTTGAGCTATGGACGACGAAAAAAACATCGCGAACGTACGGACGTACGGACGTACGTACACACGCACGCACAGACATCTTTCTAAACATCTTTCGACTCTAGGGACCTTGAAACGTCGAGAAATTGCAAAATTTTCAATTTGTCAAATCGGACCCATTACAATAACTTCCTATGGGAAGTTAATAATTCTCAATAGACCATAAATTTAATCAAAAATCTATGTACATTAATTTAGTAAAATAATTATTTAATAAGTTGGAATCAGAAATGCGTAAAGTAATTTCAGTTATATAATAAAATATACATTTCTTTTGATCATTATTTTCAATATAATTTATGTTTCAATTCAAACCATTAAAATTTAATATAAATGAAAAAAACCGAATCAATAATGAAACTGAGAATAAAAGTTTGTGGGTATAATTATTTCCATTTTCCATTAAGCTATTGGTTCTTGTTTGAAAAATGTTCTTTGGGAAATTTGTCTTTGAAAGATTACATAAAAAAAAAAAATTGAACACAAAATTATTAGGCATTTTAATTTACTTCTCACAGGGTGATTCCATTTATTTTGCAATAGTTGTGAAAATTATAAAATCGATCTTAAAAAACCTCTTTTAAAATGTTCAGTCTATGGTTTCTTATTGCAGCAATTTAATAAAAGTTAAAATCTCGGTTGATCTCAAATATTTCAGAAAATAATTATGCTATAAATCTGAATTAAATTTTATTTTGTACAATAATTGATACCATCTTAAAAAGTATCTTATATCACGAAGAACGACATTTTTGACATTTTGCACCTTTTTTTCCAAATATTTAACTGAAAGTTATTTTTCTAAAAATAAAAATGTTACCAAAACTTTTGGGTACAATTAGTTTTTCCACCCGAATAAGTTGCAAAAAAAGATATTGACTTTAAACTTATTTTATTTATAAACTAATCTATATAGGTATATAAAAATCAATGCCACTTTTCGATGTAATGTCCAGAGAAGGTTTGTACGTAGAGAAAATTTTAGAAAAATCTTGAAAAAGTGGAAAATCAACATTTTTCTATACTCCCATATACAAACAATTTGTACTAATACTTAAAAGCCAATTTAAACCTTTGGCAAAATCATCGAAGACAAAAAAAGTGACGTTAGTTCTGTCAAACAAATTTAATGTCGGCGAACGCGTAATGCAAATCAAATGAGATTATTAAGACGATCTCAGACTACAGATGAACGCTAATAAGCTAATGCATCGCAGCGTGAACGCACTGCATAGAAAAGATCTGTTGACCACTCTGCTTTCAAATTGCCATTTAATGTACAGGTGATTGAAACTCCAACTTGCAATATTTCAAGAAATTCTGCTATGGCAAAAGTTCTGCGATTAACGTCAATTATTTTATGGGATAAGTGCACAATGCAGAATAAAAAATCAATAGAAGCATTTAATCGAACAATGCAAGATTTACGCGGCAATCAACAGCTTTTTGGTGCTACTCTGATATTGAAGTCATCAGTTCTTTGGAGATATGTACGAAAATTGACACTGAACAATTCTATGCGTATTGACCTACATAATGATGCAACTCCCCATGAGTTTTCAAAAAAATTGTTAGAAATTGGTAGTCATTTATTGATCACTTTACCGAACATTTTTTGTACAATTGCGCAATCTATAGATGAGTTGATTGAATGTGTTTTTCCGAATATTCTTCAGAATTACAGAAATCATGACTGGTTGAGAGAACACGCCATTTTAGCACCGAAGAACATTCATATCAATGCCATTATTGTTTATCCAACTGTTTTAGACTAACCTATATAGACCAACCATAGTAAGAGTACCCAATTATTTGTTTTTTTTTACTCTTTGCTGATAAATATAATATAAACAACATATCATTTGGGTCATTTGGACTTTTAAATAGCAATTTAAAATATTTGTTTTTTTTGAATAAATGAACTTAACAATCATTTTTTTCTATTACTATGCCTTATACGTAGCGAAGCACGTACCGGGCCGCTAGTATTGTAATAAATAGGTACTTAAACATAAAATAAAAAATGATAAAGTTATCGCCATACTTAAACTCATGTAGATCCATTGCGATTACCTGAAGTATTAAACTTCCCTGAACATAAAATATAAAAACCTATGATTCTATCTATTCTCTATTATTCCAGCAAATATCCACCCGAATGCAATACCCCCCGAGTTTCGTGAAACTCGATCCTCTAAAGATAAAACAATTAACAAAAATGGACGTCTGTTTTTAGATTTATGCCAAAATCATGATCTGTTTATCCTTAACAGTTGCTACAATCATGATAGAAATGGGGAGTTTACTTTTATAGAGGGAGCGGGAAAATCAGTGATTGACTTTTGTGCTGCATCGGTGGAATGGAGGAATCGTATTTTGTCTTTTAAAAGTTGACTCACAGATTTTTTCACATCACATGCCCTTGGTTGTACTATTTACACTAAACAAAACCACAAACTCAAATTACACAGAAATCACCTTACCACCCAAAATTATTTGAAAAGAAACTCAAAAAGAGAACTACCAAATAAAAATTTTGAATGCACTTCAGAAACTAACTGATACTTCATTATTTTTCGATACAAGTTCAAGACTAGACTCTCTCTATAAATGTATAAAAACTGCCACCAATATAAGAAACAAAAAAAAATGTCAACTTCAAACAAAATTGGTTTGATAAAGACTGTTTAAATGCAAGAAAAGCAAAAAAATTTAAATGAAACAACCACCAAAGAGTATATTACAGCAAATAAAGCTTACAAGGATTTGTGCAAATCAAAACGCCAGGAATATTATACATCAGTACCACATGAATTTACTAATATCAAAGATAGTAAAAGTTTCTGGAATAATACCAAAGAATTGAAAGGATCTAAGCTCATTTGCGGATCAAACTTGAAAGCAAGTGTTCTAGCCAATCATATCAAAAATTTAGTCAATCCTGATCCAATCTCCAATCATTTTTCTTTTTCGGAACCTTTAATTTTAGACCAAACTCTCGATTGTCAAATTTCAATAATAGAAATCCAAACTGCATTGCTTTACGCAGCGATTAACAAAGCGCCAGGCCCAGATAGAATAAGCAATGAATTTTACAAAAACGCGCCTGTTGATTTTTTGTATGAAATTCTTTACCTTATTAATAATATTTTCAATACCGGAAAGGTTCCACAAGCTTTTCAAGATTATCTGGTCTATCCAATTTTTAAAAAAGGCGATGTTAACCTAGCAAATAATTATAGAGGGATATCGTTTATGAATTCTATTGCGAAGATATTTGCATCTGTACTCCTTAGTCGCATTAACATTTGGATAGCAAAAGTGCTTAGTGAATACCAATCTGGTTTCCGTAAAGGGTACTCCACAGTTGATAATATTTTCACCTTAAACTCAATTTCACAGTATTTCCTTCGGCAAAAAAGAAGTTTGTACATATTTTTCGTGGACTTTAAAGCTGCTTTCGATTCGATGGACCGACAAACATTGTTTTACAAACTGTCACAAAAGGGACTGTCGACGAAACTTCTTTTGGTCCTGAAAAATACATATGTACAAAAACACTCGCTCAGCGGTTTGGGATGGGATAGATATGTCTGAATGGTTTGAGACTACATCTGGTGTCAAACAAGGTTGTCTTTTAAGTAGAGTTCTCTTTGCTATATTCATTGATGATATATCAATGTATCTACCCGCTGGAATAAGTTTTGCAGGTTTAAACGTTAAGGTACTCTGCTTTTAGCATAATCGCAATAAAATTTACAACTTATGATAAATAAGCTAGTTGATTTTTGTAGAGTCTGGAAATTAACGGTTAACCTAGAAAAACCTAAAGTAATGATAGTAGGAAATACACAATCGAATGAAAAGTGGTTCTTTAATGGCGAGGCCATTGAAATTGTGACAGAATACAAATACCTTGGAATAATTTTAAAATCTAATATGAAGCTAACCTCACATCTCGAAAAAAAAACTGATAGCATCAAAAAGTATGATTAACGCGTCATGGAAAGATGTTATGAACAGCAAAGGTGTACCAACCTCAGCTAAGTACAAGGTATTTGACGCTGTAATGCGCTCTTTTATATGCTATACGGCTGTCAAATATGGAGATATCAGTCACACGAAGAAGTAGAAAAACTTCAACGTTACTTTCTCAAACGGTTTTTCTACTTACCATCCAATATTCCAAACTACATATGTTCTACTACTCGAAACCGGCCTTCCTGCTCTTTTTATTCATACTCTAAAACTTCACTTTGACTACATCTTGAAAGTTACTGGCATATAGACCAAATAGAATTCAATTGTCAATAGCAAAGTACATCATAGATAAGATAACAAAGTGGAGTGAATAGGAGAATGGAGACAATAGGCAACGAAGTGTGGAATTGAGCTAAATTTCCAATATACTAATTTAATCGTACTAAAAGAACAACTCTACGGGTTATTACAGGCTGTCGACATCTACCAGCGGAAAGATAATTTAAAAAAAAATGTCATCTTCAATCAACAGGGTCATTTAGCCCGATTTGAAACATGATCTCGTAAATAATTATTTTAGTAATGAATACAGTACAAGGGAAATTTCGTTAATCTGCACAGCAAGAAGTGAGCAACTTAATTTAAACGGCTCATCTTATAAGAGTGCATCCACTACACATTGCACCCTTTGCAATTTGGATTCAAAAGAAAATATTTTTCATTTTTTATCAATATGCCCAGTTTATAAAGAAATTAGAGTCCTCTACTTTGCAAAACCTACTCTAACTATGAAGCAAACTTTGACAATTTTAAATGGTGAAAATTGGAAAAATCTATCCAATTATCTTGAAAAATCAATCTAACATAGAAATGATTATAACAGAATTTTCTTAATACTTAAATTAAAAACAATTATATATCATGTTTTTTTTTCTAATTACTATTATATATTATTGTTGTATATTATTTAGTATTATAAAGGGTGTCCCAAAATTAACGCAAGATTTGAATTTGCCGCCATTTGTGCAGTGAAGTGTTGGCAACCCTGAAAAAAAAGCAATTTGACAGCTAGAAGTATAGGGTTATTAAAAATGGAGCGTTACACGAGAGAACAACGTGTCTTCATTATTAAAGAATATTTCAAAAATAGTGAAAGCTTGGCGGCTGCAGTTCGAAAATTTCATACAAAATATGGTCGGAATGGGCTGGAGGCATATTAGGGCCATATTTTTTTGAAAATGATGCTGGTCAAGCATTGACTGTTACTGGTGCTCGATATCGCGACATGATTACACAGTTCTTTCTGCCAAAATTGGATGATATTGATGTGTCCAATATGTGGTTTCAACAAGACGGTGCCACACGTCATACAGCCCGTGAAACAATTCAATTACTGCATGAGACATTTCCAGGTCGTGTACTCTCTCGTTTCGGTGATCAAAATTGGCCTCCTAGATCGTGTGATTTAACACCATTAGACTTCTTTTTATGGGGTTATTTGAAATCACAAGTCTATGCCAACAAGCTCACAACCACCCGTGCATTAAAGGAGGAGATTCAACGCTGCATCAACGAAATTCAGCCACATTTATGCAGAATGGACATGGAAAATTTCAACAAAAGAGTGCGCATGTGCATGCAAAGCCGTGGAGGCCATTTGTCCGATGTGTTATTCCATACATAACCCTATCCTATGTACTTTACGAGTCAATAAAAATATAACTATCAAAAGACTAAAAACGGCGTTTTCTATTTAATTCAAATCTTGCGTTAATTTTGGGACACCCTTTATTATTATTTTAAATAACTGAAATTTTGTTTTAACTAAACTAAAAGTCTTTACATAACGCTTAATTTTTAATGAGTTCAAATACCCTTTATTTTTGGTTTAGCCAAACTAAAAGCTCTTCATTTTTGTAATCTTGAAATCCAAGTTTTACTTAACTCTAATTTTGTTTTTGCCAAACTAAAAGCTGTTAATTATTTTGCCAAAACATTATGTATTAATTATTAAGTAATATATTTTGTTTTAGCTAAACTGAAAGCCCTGTTTGCATCTTTATTAACTTCCCATAGGAAGTTATTGTAATGGGTCCGATTTGTCAAATTGAAAATTTTGACATTTCTCGACGTTTCAAGGTCCCTAGAGTCGAAATAAAACATTTTTAGAAAGATGTCTGTGCGTCCTTACGTCCGTACGTCCGTATGTCCGTACGTTCGCGACGTTTTTTTCGATGCCCATAGCTCAAGAACTAGAAGAGGTATCGACTTCAAATAAATTTTGTTATACAGATAATAAGGCAGAAAGATGCAGAAAGAGCTCTCAAGAAAATTGCGTGGGTGGTTTTTTTACCATAGCAGTTTAAAAAAAAGGTGCAAATTTTGGTTAACCCTTAATATCTTAGGAACCAAAAATGCTAGAGACTTGAATTAAATTTTATATAATATATTGTAACGTGATACCAAACATGTATATTTTTTGAAAAAAATCCAGTTAACAGTTTTTTTTATAAATCAAAAAAACTGAAAAAAAAAAAATGTGTCACCTCGAAAATTTTACGAATACAAAATGTTTTTATCTCCAAAACAATTTTGTGCAACGAAGAATAATGTTTTTGACATCTAATAAAATTTTGAGAAAAATCGAATTGATAGTTTTTTTATAAAAAACAAAAACCTAAAAAAAACATTACTCAAAGTTGGTAAAAATTGAATTTCGACTCAAATATCTTTTCAAAACTTTGAGATATTGGCTTAAAACTACTTTTATCTTTCAAAGTATATTGTTGTTAACATTCAGTAAAATTTTGAAAAAAATCAAATTGATAGTTTTTTTACAAAAAATAAAATCTTAAAAGAAAATTTAACAAAAGTTGGTAAAAATTGATTTTCGACTCAAATATCTTTTCAAAAATTTTGAGATAATGGCTTCCAACGAATTTTAACTTATAAGAATTATTGTTTTCAACATGCAGTAAAATTTTGAGAAAAATCGAATTGACAGTTTTTTTACAAAAAATAAAAACCTAACAAAAAAACAATACTAAAACTTGGTCAAAATTTACTTTCGACTCAAATAGCTTTTCAAAAATTAAAAATATTGTCTTCAAACTTTTTTTATTTCACAGAAAATATTGTTTTCGATATTCAGTGGTTTTTTATACATATATATATATATAATTATATAATAAAATCTACAAGAAATAGTACGCAAATTTGGTAAACATTGATGTTCGGTTCTTGATCTCTCAAATTAATTTAATTCATCTAATTAGTAAAAATTTAAGAAATGCTACTAAAATTGGTAAAAATTTGTTTTTCACTAAAAATCTATTTAACAAAACTAGATTTTCAAACTAATTATTTTAAAATTTTTAAGAATAATTCAACTGACAACTTTTTTAACCCAACACGAAAACCTACAAACTTTGAAGCAAGACAAATCGACAGACGGGATGGTTTCTTGAAATGCCTTCCAGTTCTTCAAGATTATATGTTAAGCAATATTCACATGAGCACGACCAACGAATGAACGAATATACGTTGATTTTGACATTTCTTTCACATGAGAGTTTTTAATTCGTCGCGAATGAAGTTTGACAGCCGAACACCATTCACCACCGAAACCAAAACAAGAATGATTTTTTTTAGGTTAAGTACGCGCGAATATTTTATTCGTTGCGATTGCGAGTGTGGATAATGTGGAACGCGAATAAAGTTTGACAATTCGTATCAACTACAATTTTTTTCGAGACGAATAAATTTGTTTTCTTAAATTTATTAATATATGATATTGAAAAGTAAAAGTATGTATCATAAATCAAATAGAAACTATATTGCTATCGTTCTGTTAAGAATTTGTGTGGAAATATGTCTTCAAACGTACATAAACTCACATTTTGTAATTCATTCGTCGTTCGTTGGTCGCGCTCATGTGAATGGTACTATAATATGCTAACTAGTAATCGTAGAGATCTTTTTTCTAGATGGATAATCAAACGATATCTATTTATTAGGCCGTTGTTTCTTGCACAGGTTTCAAGTTTAAAAAGTAAACAAATTTTCAAAAAAATGTAATTTACACAATTTGGAAGCGTTTTTCTAGCTAGCGAGTAAAACAGGTTGTTCAAATAGTTTTTAATTAATTGTTATTTAAAATTCTCATATCAGTTATCAATAATTGATATCTGATAAATATAAAAACTGCACATTCAACTACCGAATTGTTAATTTAAAATGTTTCAAGCGTTGATGAAATGAAAATAAACATAAGTATAATAATCGAATCAAAGACGAATGAACTATCAATTGATAGTTGATATTCTTATTTGAGAGCCAAAGACATCTTTAAATGAGATGTTCTACTGGCAAGAATTTTTCGAAAGTGTTAAGTGTTTGGTGAAAGTGTAGGTTGAAAAAAGAAACGTTACTAAGGAAACAATGACTCTTTTTAATTATTTTCCTCTCAAACAAAATTATAATTAATAACAGATAACTTTTCAAAATTTTTGTTCTTCACACAACCATTAAACATTTATTTTTGGATCTAATTTTGACATTTTATATCCTGTTTAACCTTTTAAAATAAAATAAATTAGTCATATTTTTTTTATTTTATTTCCCATAATTTCATAAAATTCAAGTTAAAACAGAAACCTATGTAAGATATAAGGAGTAACCAAAATATATTCACTTTTTTTTTTATTAAATCAACCACCCACATTGAAAAAGTCTCCTTCCTGTTTATAGTCCCTCCTTAACTCAACAGTTTTTCGTAATATATACAAAAGAACTTCATCTTAACATCCTTATGTACTCGTATTATGTATCTAAGGACATTATTTATAAGAAAAATAAACAATTTTGAAACGCGTTAGATATGTATACAAACATAAAAGATATACTGAATTTGTTTTTCTTATGACATATTATGTATACTTCATTGAAATCCAGTAGCAATGTCATTTTAAAAATTAAATTTTATTCCCTCGCAAAAAGGAATAAACTTTTTTAAAGGAAAGAAAATCTGTTGAGTTTGTCTTTTGTAGGTTCTATAATTTCTAGATTTCATACATACATATGTATATATGAGTATTTTTAATGCTTAATGTGAATCTTCAGTTTTGAACCTCTTAATCTCAACCTACCTATACGTACTGGATGCTGCTGCTATACTATCATCATCACTCATGTCAACATGTTGTTATTTTTCACTCTTCTTATTATGATGACTTTTTAAATTATGTTGATTTTTCTATTCAACTTCACCTTCCGTGTTTTTTTTTATTTTTTCATTAAAATCACAACCTTCGTCTTATTTTCTCATCTATTATAATAGTCCTTTCTTCACCTTTATCGTCATCGTCATCGTCAACGTTGTCGGTTCAGTCGTCCTTCGACGCATTTTCCTTTTGTCAAAAAGATTGAATTCCCAAAAGTTTTTACTTTTTCATTTTCACATACAAAATTTCCCTGGGTGATATAAGGTTTGTATGTGTTTGAACAGGATACAAGAGTGTGGTGTATGCTGTGAAGCCTGTATTGACATTTCTCTGATGATGGCGGGCGGAAGTCTTATATGAACATATACATATGGAAAATAGTTACATCCAGAGAATATAATTAAATCAAAGACACAGCTATTTTGTGTCAAAAGTTAAAACAACACATTCTTCTCCTTAAAGGCCCGAAATATACATATACTTACATATATCCTTTTATAGTTATCTTGGAAGCCAAAAATAAATAGAAATTCAACTTTCCATATAATATTTTACCCTACCCCCACAACCAGAACCAGAAAGCGAAAAACTTTATGTTACCAACGAACCGTGCAGATGACTATAAATGGAATTAATAGCGATGCAAGGACGAAAACGGGATGATGGCAAATACGATGACAACGACGACTACGACGACGACGACATCAGACTAAGGAAGGACTCCAGCAGACCGACCAAGACCCACCAAAGAGGAGACACAATTTTGCGCATGCATAGATGGTTGCCGGTCGTAATTTAATTAGACTTTCGTTCTCCGAAACACGCAACTGTGTCACACAACTTCTACATTCTTTTACATTGTGATGTGTTTCCTCCCAAGGCCCTTTGTGCTACTGCCTGTCGCCTGTTACTCTGACTCTGAGTTAGCTGAGCTGCAGCTAATGAAGAAACGATTCTTCATTGTATAACGAACCAACTTTGTCCAACAACGTAACCATCGCCATTGCCATCGCCATCGTCGTTCTCGTCCTCGTTCTTGTTGGTCCTTTGGTTCTATATGAATTCCTCCGTCAAAACACCTTAAAATGCACAAAAAAGAGAAGACGAAATTTCAGGAAAGCGATTTAAGAATAAGGATACCATTCCGGTCGTCGCTCGTCGTCCTTGTTGAGACTCTCTGATGGGGACGAACAAATCAGGTAAGTATAAGGACAACATCATCTCCATCTCCAAGGAACATTCAGTCCATTCTCTGTGAAAGTATACAATAGTTGTTGACTCAGCAGGGGATTCTCCTTAGCAGCTATGGAGCTTAATAGTACATGGACAAATTTACAACATCTCGCATACCAGGAAAGAAGCTTTTCTAGTTAATTTGCTGAAACATTTCTGGATGCTTTTCAACCATGCAACTGCACATTACCCAGAATTGAATTTAAAGAAAAAGGTAAAACAAGGATAAATAAATACACTAACTATAACGGATGTTTGGCCACACAGGACGAATGGTTGTTAATTAATATAATTATTTAACAACAGATACAAGAAGTTAGGATTGAAAAAATTAGCAAAGCATTTTTAATCATCACGACACAATACGGAATTGGTTTTGATGTTCTCTATTATATCCATGCGGTTGGAGGATACTGAAAGGAAGTTCCTCTTTTAGGAACCCATAAAATAACCACCACAAGACTACGATTTGTAAGGTGAAAGGAAGACAATTTTGTGAAATAGAAATTGTAACTTAACTGTATGTATACACAAGACAAAGTTATGGAAGATGATGAATAATTTTATTACGTCGTATCATTTATTTATGATAACTTTGAAAACTTTCGAGTTATGAATAAAAGTTTTATACGGTGAACTTTTCAACGAAATAAACTATTTTCATATTTATGGACGTTATATATTTTTGATTAATATTTCAAAATATTGTTAGATTGTTCTTACTTTAATAAAAGTCATATTGAAATTTCTTAAAATTGACAGTTTTTGAAAACAATGAAGCAGCAGGAAATAGTTCTACAATTCAAAGTGAATTAACCAATCAATGCGTAATTTTAGTGTCATTTAACATTTCCTGTCTCCGATTAATGGACGATAGAAAAAGTCATTCGATTTTAAGCTTTTTCAAAAATTGGCATTTGAAAGATTTGAATAGTATCTATTATCCGAAAATTTTTATATTCTGTGATGTTTTGGAATAAAATGGGGATCTATTGAATGACGGCCAATTTGTTGACAAACTTCTAACCTGTGCCAGCTTTAAGTATTTTTTAATCTTGCGAACAATTTTTAAAATCCTCAAAGAATAATAATTCTTGTCATGAAAGAGTGCGACTCAAAGTAGCCGTCCAGATTGGGAATGAAAACTGAGTTCCTCCTATTCTTGAATTTACTCGCACAGATGAATAGTTGAGAGTTGTAAGTTACTAGGCTTTGGTTTTCCCCAAGATTTAGTGCCACCAAATTAGTTTTATTTTAACTGGGTTTAACTCGATTTATACCTAATTAATTTTTTCCCAAAGGTATAAAGCGTTAAAATGTTGATATGCCAGAACTTAAATCTTTTTGATTCTTCAAAGGACTTGATTTTTAGGAAATATAAGATGACATGATATTTTATTGCACATTTTCCATTTTGGAATATTTAAAAGCTTATTATTTAACGGATGCCTTTTTTAGACGTGTGGTTTTCAATCTGAAATTTTTTCTTCGAAGTTGGTCTTTTTGACAACTTTCACTTGATTAATGCTCAGTTTGCTGTGCTATTTGAATAGTCTTTCTACAGAACAACTTTTGCAAGAATAATTGTAATGTAATAATGAAACGGCTTCCACAACTTTATACCTGGTGGACTTATTTTTATTGTTGGGTTATGTAAGGTCAAAGAAAAGTCCGAGATGATTGCTACAAAAACCCGGTAAGGATTGAGCCTCTTTTTATTTCTTCTGAAGAACCACACGACTAAAAAACACCCGTTATATTTCAGCCTGAAGAAGGAAACAAAAACTTTACGCCTTTTTTGTGGATTTTCAAGCTGCGTTTGATTCAATCGCCCGTGAAGCGCTTTTTTATAAGCTTTATAAGCTTGGAGTATCAAGTAAAGTCGTTACCCTTGTCAGAGCGATGTATGAAAATAATGTGACCTACGTATGGGATGGGGAGTATATATCTGAAGAGTTTTCAACATAAATGGGAGTTAAACAAGGTTGTGTGTTGAGCACACTACTATTTGTTTTGTTTATTAATGATATCTTGGAGGAGGTCGGAGCAGGAATCCAGTTCAGAAGTACTCGGATACCAGGACTGATATTTGCGGATGATATTGTTTTCTTATCTGAATCGGTGGAAGGAATGCAGCGTATGGTGAACAGACTAGAGACATACTGTAAAAATTGGAATCTGTCAGTTAATTTACAGAAGTCTAAAATTATGATATTTCGGGGCGGAGGAGGAAGATATGCAAATAATGAAAAGTGGATGTACAAAGGTGAATATGTTGCAATTGTTGGAGAGTACAAATACTTAGGGGTTTTAATAACATCTAACCTCAACATGAAAAAGCATTTTGAGTCCAAGCTAGCGGAATCGAAAAGAGCAGTTTCTTCTGTGTGGAAACGTGTCATCGATATTAAAGGTGTCGAGCATAGTTCCAAGCTAAACATTTTTCATGGGTCAGCAGCTTCTATAATGCTTTATGGCGCGCAAGTTTGGGGATATTGCCAATACGAGGAGGTGGAAAGGTTTCTCAGGTATTTCTTAAAGCGCATCTTTCGGCTACCAATTTGCACTCCAACTTATATGCTACATTTCGAAACAACTGAACCTCCATTATTCTTAAGAACCTTAAAGCTGCATTTTTACTACATTATTAAGGTGATGGAAATGGACGAAGAAAGATTGCCGAGACAAGTACTTAAAAAGATTTTGTCATCCAGGGGTAATCTAGTCAAAAACTGGGAGGAGTTGGCTCTTAGCTTAGGTGAAAGCATCGAATTTTTACCCGGTATAAGCCTTTCAGATCTAAAAGACAATCTTAAAACAATAATAGAGAGGTTAAGCCATGTCGCGTATAGAAGTTTTCAAGAGGAAGCTCAATCTTCGCAACATAGAATGATTTACAGTCAACTAAATTTAGATCTTCAAGAACGAACATACCTCCTCAACCGTTTCCCCATAAGTATGATAAATGTCATATTTAAAGTTAGAGGCGAACTATTAAATTTAAATTACATTCCGCATCGACCAGATCTGCTGATCCTATGTGACCTTTGCAATCTTAATGAGAGAGAAGATGTACACCACTTCATTGCAAGATGTCCTGTTTTGAAAGAGTTTCGTATAAAATATTTTGGAGCAGCTATGATGGAATTGGCCAAAACATTGGAAGTTCTGAATGGAAAAGTAGGCTGGAAAATTTTATATAAATATATTACAACCGCATTGCGCTATAGACGACGTATCCGCGATGGAGACTTTTAGCTAAACAACTAGGTTAATTATACAATTAAGTTTAAATACATTGTCAATCTGGTAGACGGCCACTGGCCAAACCATATTTAACTTGTGTATATAGTATGATAATTGTTAATTTTATAACCATTTTTTCTAACTAAAAAACTAACTAACTATTTCAGCCTGAATATATTGTACGTGAGTATTAGGTTAGGTTAAACTGGCTGTTAGTGATAGAGTAGGACACACTTAGGCCAGTTTAATCGAACATTGTTATACCACATGAATCTTGAGGCTTTCTTATATGTAGGCTCAACGAAACCAGTTTGGGTCCCTTAAGACACGTGAGAAATTGATTATGTTAATATCCTCTCAGATGTGGAAGGTATAAAATACTGAAATATTCTGTCGAATTGCAGTTGAGGAATGGTGTAGTCTGTGTGCTTTGTAATGGATTCTTAATACTTAAGAATTACGGAGTGGCCAATTTTGTTGCTAATCCACTCCGATAAAGCTTTCAGACGAATAGTAGAGCTTGCAGCCACAGTCCACACAAATCAGCCCAAAGTATTAGTTTGCTTAGGCATGTTGTAAGAGCTCTTTTAGAGTGTTAAGACGCTTTTCTGAAACGACTATAGTAACGTCATCCGCATAGACAATCACCAGACCAGTTGGGATTTCATTTACCACCAGGTTCCAGAGACGGGACAGAACACCACTTTGCGCTGTCCGTCTGCTAACGAATCTTCTAGTAGAAGAGTAGCCCAGTTCTGATCAGCATTAAATTAATTAATTCTTCAAGAGAACCCTCTATGTTCAAAGATGTTAGTACAGATGTGATTGTATATGTATTTAAGTTGTTAGAAGCACATTTAATGTCAAGGAAAGCAACCATAGTGAACTTTCTAGGATGGAGGGTGTATTTAATGGTGCGTGCTAAGTTGTAGGCATGTTGAGACATAGACAGAAGTCTTGTATCAATACTTGCCCTTAAATATATATCAATCAATCTTTCTAGTGTCTTAAGACGGAATGATGATAGAATTATAGGTCGTAGATCTTTAGGGTTAAATTTAGAGCATTTTCCTGCTTTGGGTATAAAAATAACTTTCACTTCTCTCCATGCCTTGGAAATATGGAATAGATATAAACACCTGTACTAGAAAACGTATTACTTAAACCAGAATGGATGTTTTTGAACTTACAGCTGGTTGTTGAATTGAAGCATTTCAACGCAAGATTTATTGACATTTGTTCACTTGTTTTGCAAACTTTAAGTTCTTACATCTTAATTAAAAAATAAAGAAGCTGGGATGAGACGCTCACTTATATTGGTGCCCATCTATCGATATTTCTAAAAGTGTAACAAAATATTAATAACATCATTTTTTGTAAAGTAAAATAAAAAGTTTGAACTCAATATCTTTGTTTGTTCAAGTGTTTAACAAGTGATAAAATAAGTTTGATTTTAATACCTTTTCTTGTTCTAAAAATGTTTAGTCGAAAAATATTTTTTTCGAATTTTTCATAGATTTTTTATAAGGCTTTATGTCCTTATAAGAAAAATACGAATTGGATTTTTCTAAGAAAATTACCTTATATTTAAACAATAATTAGTTTTATTAGTTTCAAAGTCTTTAATTGTTGTCAAGATATCGAATATCAATTTTCAATAACCTTTAGTAGTAGTATTTTTAGGTTTATATTTTTTGTAAAAAAAGCACCCACTTAATTCTTTAAAATTCCTTTCTTCAACTTTTGATGTTATTATCTGTAAGACAATTTTTTTGAAGTCGATATCTCTAACGCTTCTTGAGAACCGACAAATAGGTCTACCGCACGTACGGATATGTAGTGTAGGTCCTCTCTTATCATAATCATAAAATTATACAGATTATGATAGTACTGATTTTATTCCAGTGATATTTATTTCTGGTATTATTATTGTCTAAGTTCTCATGCTCTTAAAAAATTAAAATTTCATTTGAAATTAGTGCAAAAATATACGAATATCTTAAAATTCATTTCCGCATAAAACTCTGTAAAAGAATATTTTCCGTCTGTGAAGCAAGAAAATGCTAAGAAAAATTATGATTAAAATCCATTTCGTTGAAAATTCCTAATAAAAGCTTAAAATATCAATCTCTGAAGAAATGTAAACGGAAGTAGGTACTCTTACAAGAAATTGCTATATAACCAACCAAAACCGAAACTTAAATTAAATCGTCTTGTTTTACGTTGGGAAAATATCCTTTAGGAATTTGACATCTTTACGTAGAGATACTCGTTCTACGTCATTCTTATCCTCGTATAACTTTAAGGGTACATAAATAAAGTGTAATCAAAGACACAAACTTCCATGATATTCGAGTGGAATTTTAAATTTTCTTCTTGAAGGTGTGACGTTATTTTTTGATAGTTGGATGACGATGATGGTTATTCATTCAAAAATCACTTCTTTAAGTTTTTACTACGAGAATCCTACACATTTACTGGATCGAACGAAAAGTCGATAGATGCAGTGCATTTGTGTACAGTGAGACACTTTACTTCTAAACCCAGACAAAAATGTACGCAATGATATTGACTGTCATGCATAAAGTAAATCAGACACACTACGCTAAGTTTAAAAAGTAGTGAACCTAAAGGTTTACCTTGCGGCATCCTACAGTCATCTTTTTTTTCGTAAGAATTGAATATGATTTTTAAGTTTGACAGATTCTTTTTCCCACTGTACAGTGTACGTGGGGATAGTAAAGAGGAAAAAATTCAACACCAGAAAAATAAGGGGTTAAGCTAAACTTTTAAAAGCATTTTGGCTGGGAGGTTAGGTTGGGTATTGACGTATTCGAGGATAATAACCTGTGATGTTCTCGTTTTATCATCATGTTGCAAGCAATAACATTATGATGGCTTGATTTTATGATTTTTGAAAGTACTCTATAGGCGGACATGTTCAATGTGGATACCTCTATCTTTCTATATAGGTACCACATCCATATCTATGTTGTTGAGGTATACCGTAGCTACGTACAGCATAAAAATTGTTATTTTTTTCTTGTGCAGTTTCATCTTTAGATATTTTCATTTAGTAGAGGTAATTTTGTTGGTATGTTTTTCTTTCACTTTATTCAGTTTCAGTTCAGTGAAAAGTGTTTTTTTTTTCATCTGCAAATATGAATACATTTTCTATAGATATACATACATATGTATGTATACTGACAGAGAATTTTATATCAACTTCAATCTGGCATTGCCAGATCTTAGTATATTTTTCATTAGTTCTTCCTTTTGATAGGTTTTATTAATAAACAATATGGAAAGCATTCAAATTTAAAAGATTTATACAAATGTTATGCTTCGTATTATTTATTTTTAGTTATTTTTACAAAAATATATTAAAGTGTATTTTGATATTTCAACAAAAATATATTAAAGTGGTTTTGAGTTTCAAAAAACTTTCTTTTAAAGTTCTTATTCAAAAAACCTTCGCATAATTTGTTTTTAGCCCTCTAAAATGAGCCAAACACACATTTTGTTCGCAAAAGCTACAATTTTAAGAAAGAAGATATAAGTTTAACACTTTTGAAGACCTACACAATTTTCTTAAACGTTTAAGTTTTTAAATAGAATATTACATATATGTATGTATATATGTTTCAATATCCAGAACCAGCAGAGATACAAACTTTTAATGAATAAAAACCTATTACAAATTTTGAAACAATTGATTTCCGACTTAAAAAGTTGTAATTTAAAGAGCTTTCGATAGCTATGTCAATGTCAATGTGTTAAACGTAAAATTCAATAATTCAAAAGTGTAAACACTTCGCAATACTTATAAATAAACAAATAAATTAGGTGGCGCAACAGTTCATTAAGAACCAGGGCCTAGTGACTTACAACTCTCAACCATTCCTGTGTGCGTGTAATGTTGTCAGAGATGGAAGGGACCTACAGTTTATGTGCCGAATCCGAACGGCTAATTTGAGAAAGCACTTTTCATGACAAGAATTACTCTTGGAGGATTTGTCAATTCCTCGCCAGAGGCAGTACCCGTGAAAAAAGTTAGATGGCACAGGCAGGGATTGAACCCAAGACCCCTTGCATGACAGTCCCAACGCACTTACCATCACACTACGGGTACTACTTATAACGCAGAAGAAATTTGATACAATTCATTGGAATATATATGGACTTTTATGAGAGCAAATTTGACATGTGATTTCATCGTTGTTTTGCTCTTGAATTCTTTAATTTGTAGCCCTTTATAATCTTGTCTAGATTTCGTTCCGCAAATTGTGTTTAGGTTTTTAAGTTGAATGATGATATTTCAAAACTGTGAATAAATGGGATACGAATATGGATTCAAATGGGTAAGAATATATGGGAACTAATCTACCTAGTGCCCAAAAATCAGACCTATACAAATTATTAGATACTTTGTAGTTGGCTTAAATTTTTGACCAAAAAATATGAAACACACTTCGAAAGATGAAATGTTTTTTCTATGAATGTTAATCACCAAAAAGAACAAATTTTATATTGTAAGCAGGGGTTATAAGCATGTTTTGAAGTTGTTCCCAACAATGGATCCGATTCATCTTTTTGTTGATCAAAAAGTAGAAACTAGAACTGGTTCTACGCAACTTTAAGCATATTCTGCCCATGGCTTATACAATTCTATGTCCGTAATCAAAAATGATGCTAAAGAACTAAGCCTTCTAACGTTATATATCACACTATGGACAATAGACACACAATAACTTGTACATATTGAAGAATATCTGCAATTGCCTTCACCCTGACCCGACTGAACGGTCAAATCTTGTCTTTATCCTCCGGCGCAAAATATCTAAAAGTCATTCTAGATCCCAAACTAAACTAAAAAGTAAACATTGAAGAACAAGTTAAAAAGGCCTGCATTGCCTTTTACGCCTGTAGAAAAACTTTTGGTAAAAAGTGCGGCCTTCAAACGAAGATGATTTTGTGGATGTACACAGCTTTTGTATGTCCTATTTTGTCTTATGGACCGATTGTGTGGTGGTCTGCGCTTACTAAAAAATTCAAAATCGAGAAACTAAGGAAGGTTCAAAGAATAGCCAGTGTCGGTACTACAGGGGCCCTTCGATCGTGCAGTGCGCAAGATACTAAATATTGAACTGTTTGTTTTCCAGACTAAACTAATTCCAGCGGATATTTTTGTGACGGACACCGCTACTGCATCCCTGCCTTGAACCTCAGTAAAGATTTGAAAGTCATCTTTTTCTGCCAGAAAGAATTGGAAGAATGGCATGATACCACTATCTTTACTGACGGGTCAAAGATGGAGTGTGAAATTGGGTCGAGAATCTTCTCTAAGTCCTAAAATATCTCTAAGTCTAAGTCAGCGGAATTACTAGCAATCAGAGAAACATGCAAAATACTCAAATAAAAAAAGAGGCTGGGATGCGACCCACACTGATAACTTCCCATCCCGTCTGTCGATTTTTCTTGCTTAAAAGTTTGTCTATATGTATCAATTTTCACCAAATTTGCGTACTATTTTTTGTAGATTTTATTTTTTTATGAAAAAACGGACTGTTGGATTTTTATATCGAATGATATATGAATATCGAAAACAATATTTTCTGTGAAATAAAATAAGTTTGAAGCCAATATTTGTAATTTTTGAAAAGCTAATGGGTGATTTTTTTGAGGTAAGGATTTTCATGCATTAGTATATGACAGATCACGCGGGATTTCAGACATGGTGTCAAAGAGAAAGATGCTCAGTATGCTTTGACATTTCATCATGAATAGACTTACTAACGAGCAACGCTTGCAAATCATTGAATTTTATTACCAAAATCAGTGTTCGGTTCGAAATGTGTTTCGCGCTTTACGTCCGATTTATGGTCTACATAATCGACCAAGTGAGCAAACAATTAATGCGATTGTGACCAAGTTTCGCACTCAGTTTACTTTATTGGACATTAAACCAACCACACCAATGCGTACAGTGCGTACAGAAGAGAATATTGCGTCTGTTTCTGAGAGTGTTGCTGAAGACCGTGAAATGTCGATTCGTCGCCGTTCGCAGCAATTGGGTTTGTGTTATTCGACCACATGGAAGATTTTACGCAAAGATCTTGGTGTAAAACCGTATAAAATACAGCTCGTGTAAGAACTGAAGCCGAACGATCTGCCACAACGTCGAATTTTCAGTGAATGGGCCCTAGAAAAGTTGGCAGAAAATCCGCTTTTTTATCGACAAATTTTGTTCAGCGATGAGGCTCATTTCTGGTTGAATGGCTGAGTAAATAAGCAAAATTGCCGCATTTGGAGTGAAGAGCAACCAGAAGCCGTTCAAGAACTGCCCATGCATCCCGAAAAATGCACTGTTTGGTGTGGTTTGTACGCTGGTGGAATCATTGGACCGTATTTTTTCAAAGATGCTGTTGGACGCAACGTTACGGTGAATGGCGATCGCTATCGTTCAATGCTAACAAACTTTTTGTTGCCAAAAATGGAAGAACTGAACTTGGTTGACATGTGGTTTCAACAAGATGGCGCTACATGACAGCTCGCGATTCTATGGCCATTT
Organism: Eupeodes latifasciatus; assembly: GCA_920104205.1. Lineage (NCBI taxonomy): Eukaryota > Metazoa > Arthropoda > Insecta > Diptera > Syrphidae > Eupeodes > Eupeodes latifasciatus. Next base: position 38,883,132 of record OV049924.1, read on the forward strand.
TGAGGGAAAACTTCGGAGAACAATTCATCTCAAGGAATGGACCGGTAAGTTGGCCACCAAGATCATGCGATTTGACGCCTTTAGACTATTTTTTGTGGGGCTACGTCAAGTCTAAAGTCTACACAAATAAGCCAGCAACTATTCCAGCTTTGGAAGACAACATTTCCGAAGAAATTCGGGCTATTCCGGCCGAAATGCTCGAAAAAGTTACCCAAAATTGGACTTTCCGAATGGACCACCTAAGACGCAGCCGCGGTCAACATTTAAATGAAATTATCTTCAAAAAGTAAATGTCATGGACCAATCTAACGTTTCAAATAAAGAATCGATGAGATTTTGCAAATTTTATGCGTTTTTTTTTTTTTTTTAATTCTCAAGCTCTTAAAAAATCACCCGATATTTGAGTCGAAAGTAAATTTTTACCAAGTTTTAGTATTGTTTTTTTTTTTAGGTTTTTGTTTTTTGTAAAAAGAACTGTCAATTCAATTTTTCACAAAATTTTATCGAATGTTGAAAACAATATTTCTTATAAGTTTAAATTAGTTAGAAGCCATTATCTCAAAGTTTTGAAAAGATATTTAAATCGAAAATCAATTTTTACCAACTTTTATTAATTTTTTTAGGTTTTTATTTTTTTTTTTTAAACTGTCAATTCGATTTTTCTCACCATTTTTCAGAATGTTGAAAACAATATTTCTTATGACATAAAAAAAGTTTGAAGCCTTAATCTCAAGTTTTTGCGTCGAAATTCAATCTTTATCAACTATAAGTAATTTTTGTTTATGATTTTATTTTTTATAAAGAAAAATGTCAATTAGATTTTTCTCAAAATTTTATCAGATGTCAAAAACATTATTTTTCGTTGCACAAAATTGTTTTAGAGATGAAATCATATTTTGGTCGTAAAATTTTCGAGCTGACAAATTTTTGTTTCAGTTTTTTTGATTTGTAAAAAAAACCGTTAATTGGATTTTTTCCAAAAATATAATTGTTTTGTATTACGTTACAATATATTTTATAAAATTAAATTCAAGTCTCTAGCATCATTGGTTCATGAGATATTTAGGTTTAACCAAAATTTTACCTTTTTTTAAACTGCTATGGTAAAAAAACCACCCACGCAATTTTCTTGAGAGCCCTTTCTGCATCTTTCTGCCTTATTATCTGTATAACAAAATTTATTTGAAGTCGATATCTCTTCTGGTTCTTGAGCTATGGAGGATGAAAAAAACGTCGCGAACGTACAGACGTACGAACGTACGTACACACGCACGCACAAACATCTTTCTAAAAATCTTTTATTTCGACTCTAGGGACCTTTGAAACGTCGAGAAATGTCAAAATTTTCAATTTGACAAATCGGAGCCATTACAATAACTTCCTATGGAAAGTTAAAAAGAAAAACAGAAAAAGGGCTATCTGCACTGATAGCCAGAAAGCTGTTATAGCTATCAATTCGGGCACGACATCCTCTATACTGGTCCAACAATGTGAGGATGAAGTACTCTTATTTGGGTTCCAGGTCATAGTGGCATTGATGGAAATGAACGGGCTGATGAGTTGGCCCGGGAAGGATCGACCCTTCATAGCTTATTTTTTCTGTCAGAATCCAACCGCAAGTGGAACTGCAGTCTAACGGACTGTACCATATCCAGGAAGATATGTCCTACCTATAAGAAAAACCATTCTATCGAACTTTTATGCAGCAAAGTAAAGTTAAGTAGACAAGACATACAAGACATCCCTCACAATACTCACTGCCGTAAGTGCGGAGGCAAACATGAAAAAGATTCACTGTGTTTCACTTTCTCTGTAAATGTCCTGCCCTGGCCAGTTTTAGAATGTTAAGCTTCGGAGGGTCATTATTAAAAGATTTTCATGAACTTTCTTAGATAAAAAGACCTGATTTTCTTTGCGAATAAGACGACGAGGCTCTAGAATCGCTAATTTTGTCAAAACAAATCCGTGTATAAGTCCAACTTGTTTTATGGTACCTTAACGGCGTTTTCGAGGTCTAATATAGTCGCGCAGCAAGGGCTTCTTGTGACTGTCATCTCTACCTACCTACCTAAGATAAAAACTAGAGATTAAAGAAGATGGCTTACCTTGATATTTATATAATCCCACCCACAGAAACAACATTTATGCCCAACTCGGATAGTGTCCAGCGAAAAGCTGTTAAACTTTTTTAGACGGTCGTATCTGGAAATGTCCGTTCGACTTAAATGTCCGATTGTCAAGGGACCACGTAGAACCTAAAATGACTGACAAGACCTACAATTCTCGTGACAATATATAAACTTGGCTATACTAATCCCCAAGCTTCAACTAACTTTGTGTTTTTAAGAGATCTCTGCATCTTATGCTTGTAATCATTTAAACTTTTTCACCTGGCATTGCTATTTTCTAAATAAGTTCCAGATTTTCTATGTTTTTAAAAAAAAAAAAAAAAAAAAAAAAAAAATACAAACTGCATCATGACTATATGTACCGCCTTATCAAGCTCTGAAAAAGTAGGTATAGGTCTAGGTATTTTTATTCCGCCATTATCATGGTACTTTTTTACATCTTGCATTATGATTTGAAAATGAGATTTTAACCCCGAGGTGTGCTTTTTTTTCTCGAGTCTCCTTTAACATAAAAATAAAAGAAGAACTTTTGTATCAATTTTATTCTATCTTTTATACCACATTTTATCTTATACTCATGTTGGTGGGTGTTTTGGTCTGAGCAATCTTAGATGTTCATAGAACTCATTTAAGAGTATACATATTGAAGTCTACTTTGTTTTTTTTTGTTGTATATATGAGAATGCTTATAACAACAATTACACGTAAGACACATAAAAGGCATTGAAATTCAGGAGGAGCAGTGATTGTTGCATTAAGTAACATACTATGAGTAGTTTAACGTTTTGAAGATACTTTCTTCCACATAGATATTTTTATGCATAGATACAATAGTTGTTGCCATTTCTTTTTAAATGCTACTTAGCCAAAGAGGTTGTATATGTATACATTTGTACATCATACTTCCTGTTGCCCTGAGAAAAAAAGGAGTCCCTTATTTTCTGAATAACCATCAAGTTTGGATGTGTGCACAACCGACACCAATATGTTGTTAAATACATACATATAGATACTCGTACATATTATATAGAAGATGCCTGGAATTCAGGTGGTAGTGTTTGGATATTTCTTGCAGGTGGTGTGGTTTTTATCCATCCAAACTTGCCCTCGGGCCACCAAACTATCTTCATTCTCTAATAGCAAAAAGGGCACAGTGTTCAAAAAGCTATTTTTATATACAATGCGAATAGATACAGCAAGGGTAAACAATTTCCAGGAGATTGTTTTTCCTTGCAAATGAAAAGGATACTCCAACCTATTCTCTCTATATGACTCTATATCCACATTGTATAGCAGACTTTATCGGAGATAGAAGGATATAAAATGCTTGGGGCCTTTGAGGTGAAAGATCAGTAAGGAAGGAAGTTACTAAGGTGATTATTCCCAGCATTCTCCTTCTCATTCTCATTTTCATTCTCGGTCTTGTATAATAAAGAGGACTTTGTATTGTTGATTTGTTGACCCTGTAGCAAAATTAAAATCATTGTATATATGGTTAAGTTGTGATTTGTTGTTGCTGTTTTCTTTTTTCTTTTTTCTTTTTGGTTTTTCAATATGAGGATGATAATAAATAATTTTAGTTATTTCATCGCACAGAATTATATTATCAAGAATAAAAGGGATAAGCTTTTGTAAGTATAAGGACAAAAGTATGTATGTATGTATATGTAGTCGGGATTTGAAGGAATTTCTATTGTTTCTATTGAGAAAATAAACAGAAATTGTTTGTTAAACTGGAAAATTAATAAAGGAATTCAAAAAGGAATATCATTACGGTGTATAAACAAAAGCTGCATATTTCTGTTGCAGTTGGCTTTTACGAGATCTTACTTATTTCAAATTGTTTTTGTTTAAGAATGAACAAAAATAAAACCATGACATATAATTTAAGGAAATTAAATTTGTTTGTTCATATTATTATTGTATAAACTTAAGAATGCAAAGGCAAAGGTAGTTTAATTTTTGAAAACACAAAAGTTAAACTTTTCGACGAACTTAAATTCTTGGAAATCTGTTGAATGAAAGAATAAATTATTATTTGTGACACATTTTAATTGAGTAAAGTTAACTTTGTTAAAATTGATGCTTTCTATAAGAGGATTGAATGAGAAATGCAAAAGTTTATGAAAGTATAGTTTTGTATATTCTCGGAAATGCATTCGGGTTTACTTACAAATTTAATGCAGCATTGGCAAGTATTTTTCTCCTTGAAATTTTGAAAATAAATGTACTTTTTTTTTTATTTCATTAGCAAATACTTAAAAGGTCTTGCTTGTTATAACTGTGTTAATTAGTTTGTAAATACATAAATAATGAACACTTATAGTTACAAACAAAATGCTTTAAAAGGAAATTTAACGGTATTGCAATTGCAAACTTAAAATTCATGAAATTCGTAAACTTTAGCGTGGTAGATATGAAATATTTCTGCCTTGAGAGACATGACTTCTGGTTTCTTCAAAATATATAAATATGTTGTATTTGATATTTGAAACTATAGGGTTTTACAAAAAACAGTTTTATTTTGGTATTAAATAAAAGAGTATTTTTTAAAGAAATCCATAGACTTTTGTTTAGTTTTAAATAGGAAGGTATCACGAATTTTTGCATTGCCAATTCGCATATTTGCGGTTGTAGATCCTTGTTATCTTATTGAATTCCATCTTTAAGGTCTTCCGTTGATGTGGAGCAATTGCATAGACTTTATCTTAAAAAAAAAGTATAAAGGTGTTAGATTACATTAGATCTCTGTGCAAAATTGTGATTACGAGTTCGAAAAATAACGTCGCCAGAAAATGTGTAACTGTAATTTGCCAATATTTTTTTATTGAATTTTAGCAACTTGAATGCATTGTCAAAGCATGTATTAGTTAACATTGATGATGATGACAGCCTTAAAAGTGCCAGTGATCACAATAGAGGGATTTATTTTCAAAAAGAAACTTCTTATTGGAAACATATAGCTGACGAAAGGCATTTTTCTGTCCTGTTATATGCATAATAGACACAAATGTTTATTTTTAATTTAAAAATTAACGTATACGTCACAGTGCCCATTGATTATTTAACCCTCCTTTACGTCATGGGTGTAGTAGACGTGGCATGATGGTTAGTGCATTGGACTGTCATGCGAGAGGTCTTGGGGTCAATCCCTACCTGTGCCATCTAACGTTTTTTTCGCGGGAACTGCCTCTTGCGAGGAATTGAAAAATTCTCCAAGAGTAATTCTTGTCATGAAAAGTGCTTTCTCAATTTAGCCGTTCGGATTCGGCTTAAAACTGTAGGTCCACTCCATCCCTGACAGTAGTACCCGCACACAGGAATGGTTGAGAGTTGTAAGTCACTAGGCCCTAGTTCTCAACGGATTGTTGTGCCACATGTGTCAGTGAACTTTCGTTGGGGAAGGTCCCCTCTGTGTTGTGCGTTCGTCGATCGTCCGTTACCTGTGATCGTTTTTGTTCGAGACTTGTCGTGTTAATTATTTTTGAATATACATACATACATACAAAACAAAAACTCATTACTTACATTCATACATATTACGAACAACAAATAACAATAATAATATCAATAACAAAATAACAAAATCAATCAATAGCCTCACACATTTATTTATTTATTAAGTGTACAAGTGAAGAAAAATATAACAACAACCAAAAAAACACCAAATCACGCCACCCTGGAGCAATCCAATAAAAAAAACAACATAAAACAACCAACAGAAATATGATAAGCCAAGCACAGCATAGCACAGTGAGTACCATCCTTCACTTTCCCCTTTCTCCTACAGTTGCACGGCTTAGCATGTGCATTAAATTGCATTGGGTTTTATAGCTAATGCAATTGATACACAGGCTACGTCGTCGCTTGACTACGGATTATGGATAGACAAAATTTTACTGTTTTGTATTAACAGGGGCGGATTCGATTTTTGTCACTACTAAGGCATAACACTAGTAGTGGCGTATATCGAATAGCATTCTGTGGTCCAACTCAGTGATATTTTTGTATTGTCTTTGTCTGTTTTGGTTTTTGTTATTTTTTTTAAATTGCAATGGCTGTAAATTTCAGGGTAGATTGTTGTAATATTCGTGGGCTTAGAGCGAATTTTCTTTCGGCGTACTCCCATACTGTTTTAAACAGGCCAGCTGTATTGGCACTAAGTGAAACCCAAGTAGGTGAGGATTCCGATCCTGCTGAATTTCTTATTCATGGGTATAGCTTGGTGCCTTTATTCTTTTCCCACCATGGCCTCGCCATCTACATTAGGAGTGATGTTGCTTATCAGCTCTTACCACAATATGGTCTTTGCACCAATTCCTTTTTTAATTATATGTGGATTAAATTTTCCGTAAATAAGCAAATCACTCACTATTGTTTCCTTTATCGAAGCCCTAATCTAGACAGAGTATCAACTTCTCGTGAATTTGATGCTTTGTCTGATTCCATCCAAAGAATTGTTTCGTCCTATCCTCGCACTGAAATCGTTGTTACGGGCGATTTCAATGTACACAATTCTTCATGGCTTCAACATTCGGGCCAGACAACATCCGAAGGAGTGTGTGTTGAGATCTTCGCTGAGTTGAACCACCTAACTCAGCTGGTCAACGAGCCCACTCGAATATCGGACGTGGTAGGTCGAGCAGAAAACACCCTTGACTTGTTTCTTACCTCTGACCCTGATAAGTACACTATTAGTGTTCTATCTCCTCTAGGCTCATCTGACCATTGTGTTATATCTGCAAATTTCTCGTGTCAAAACTCCTCAGTTAAAGAAAGAGCTCCTAGGAGAACCGTTTGGCAATACGAGAAAGCCAACTGGGACGGTCTCAATAACTATTTTAGGATCTTTAACTGGTCACTATGCTTCCTCGATAGTGACGTTGACGCCAGCGCAGATATGATCACAAGTTTGATTCTCCTGGGAATGAGAACTTTTATCCCGAATAGGGTTAAAAGCATCAGACCTAAGGAAAACGCATGGTTCGATGCGAGCTGTAAAGAGGTTATTAGGGTCAAGAAGGTAAGTTTCCGTTGTTTTAAAGCCAATCCAACTGAGGAAAACCGGAATAAGTTCAAGCAAGCCAGGAAGGCCTGCAACGTCCATATTCGACGGACCAAATTTTTACATGACCAAAAATTAAGGCAAAAAATACTGCAATGTCCCAAAGGCAGTAAAAATTTTTGGTCCTTTGTAAAAAACATGAGGAATTCTTCCTCTTCCTCGGTTCCTACGCTCGTTGTCAATGACACTCCATTTGTTAGCTCTTTAGAGAAAGCTAATCTTTTCGTTAGGCAGTTCGCCGCCAATTCAACGCTGCCAGTAAGTGTTATGACTCCGCCTGTTATCGAGCGCGTTAGTGATTCTATGGGGCAAATCTTTTTTCGCACTCGTACTGTGGCGAGAGTCCTAAAAGATCTTAATACACATAAATCCGCTGGTCCGGATGGTATCCCCGCTATTGTTCTGAAGAGGTGTTCTTCAACGCTGGCAAAACCACTGCGTAAGCTTTTTCATCTGTCCTACTCCTCTGGTCTCGTTCCGAGCGGATGGAAAACTGCATTTGTCCAGCCTATTCCCAAAAAAGGCGAATCTTCCTCACCCTCTAATTATCGACCGATTGCACTTACGTCCCTTCTTTCCAAGGTCATGGAAACGCTGGTAAATTATCAGCTTAAGAAATATCTCGAAGACCGAAAGCTTCTTAATGACCGGCAGTACGGCTTTCGCAGCAATAGGTCCACTGGTGATCTCATGGTTCATCTCACCGAACAGTGGAGCAAATCTTTACATCGTTTTGGAGAAAGTAAGATTATTGCACTTGATATTTCAAAAGCATTTGATAGGGTTTGGCATCAGGCTCTCTTATCGAAAATGCGTGCTTTCGGTTTTCACGAATCCCTGCTTCATTGGATTAGTAATTACCTTTCGGATCGTTCAATACAAGTAGTATTGGATGGGTTCAAGTCTGAAAACCATAAAATAAATGCTGGTGTGCCCCAGGGCTCTGTTCTATCTCCAACACTCTTTCTCATTTTTATTAATGATCTCCTGTCTGCAACTTCTAATCCAATACATTGTTTCGCTGACGATAGTACTCTCAGCTTTTCATATTCGTTTTCAGAATCACATCCCTCCTCTTCGGATGTGGAACTGCAACGACAAAATATGATAAGTTCATCAAATTCCGACCTAAACAGCATTCTTGAATGGGGATTAAAAAACCGCGTGGAATTTAATGCTTCGAAAACGCAATGCTGTCTTGTATCGTTAAAGCGAGATATACCCCCATTGCCATTATCCATGGATGGCGCTTGCATCGAGGAGACTGAACATCTCGATATTCTCGGTATGTGTATCACCAACCACCTCTTGTGGAATGATCACATACGCGATGTCGCCAAAAATGCCGCAAGATGTTTGGGTTTTCTAAGGCGATGCAAGAAGTTTTTCTCTCCCTCTGATCTGGCTATTATCTACAAAACTTATATACGTCCAAAGCTTGAGTATAACTCCCATATCTGGGCTGGTGCACCTGCAACCTACTTAAGCCTCTTGGACAGCATTGAACGTAGAGCATTTAAATTAATCGGTGATAATACCATCATAGGATCATTTACGTCGCTTGAACATCGTCGTAAAGTTTCTTGTCTCACGCTTTTTTATCGTTATTTTAACGGTTTATGCTCAAGTGAAATAGCCAGTTGCATTCCTCCCCTTAAACAGTTCAACCGTAATACTCGCGCTTCTAGGAATGCTCATCAGTATACCCTCGAGCCCAACTTCGGTCGTACTGTCAAGTATAGAGATTCGTTCTTTAGCCGTACTACGCGAATGTGGAATGCTTTACCACACTCTGTTTTTCCCAGCCATTGCAATATTCAGGAATTCAAAACCAATGTGCACCGACACCTCCTTTCAACCTCTCTCTCCTTTTCCTAGTGCTCACACTGTGTCTTTACATAATAAGGGTAGTAATATCCCCTTAAGTGTGCGCTTATTATAAAAAAAAAAAAAAAAAAAAAAAAACATAATTTATTTTTTTTATTACGTCATGGATTCCAAACCACTCATAACTTATTAACTTCAAATAGATAGTTATTGTAATCGGTCCGATTTGTCGAATTGAAAATATTTACATTTCTCGACGTTTCGATAGAGTCGAAATAAAAGATTTTTAGAGAGATGTCTGTGCGTATGTTCGCGACGTTTTTTTCGTCGTCCGTAGCTCAAGAATCAGTAGAGATATCGACTTTAAATAATTTTTTTTATACAGATAAAAATGCAGAAAGGGCTCTCAAGAAAATTGCGTGGGTGGTCTTCTTACCATAGTAATTTAAAACATTTTGGTTAACGCTAGTTATCTCACGAACCAATAACGCTAGAGAATTAAATTAAATTTTATATTATACTACCTGACCCGACAAACTTTGCTTCGTCATATAAATAATTTCTAGAGAATATTTTGCTAGAAACAAATAACTTATTGTAAGTGTGTAAGGATGTGGTATGTAAGTGGGAGAGGTATAGAGCACTGTAAACGGTGACAAAATATTAAAATAACAAATCACCAAACAAATTTGTTTACTTTGTTAAAATTAATTCTTTAAAATTATATACTAATCGCTAATTATGACAATACTTCAAAAAAAAAACAATATCAATCCCTTAATGCAAAAGAGTGTATCTACAATATTTTTTGTGATCCCATCTTTCGCCAATACAAACAAACTGGATGGTTTGCGCACTCGAGAGCATGCCACGTATAATTGTCCGTGTGAAATACATGAAGTGCTCAAATCTAAGCCGCTCACAGACATCGTTTGGCCTTCAGACTTATTGATAGATAGTCATTGCAAATGCCAATCTAATTGGAAATTGAAGGCGTTTGAATTGAATTGGCACATCTGTGGGTATAATAGGGATTCGCCGTAAAAATATATTTTCATCTCAGAATTTTCCATTTAGAAATATGATTTCGATAACATTTTTCATCAATTTTTAATTACTAATCGCGTGCCGTTGCACAACCGTGGTGGGTTCAAATTACGAAACAAAATTACCGGAGGTCCAATTGTAAATTATGCGGTGGCATACCTTGTTAATCTAATGAGTTCAAAAACTCAGTTGGATAATTTACAGCTTCGGTAGCATCAAAAACTGTATCAATAGATTTGTATAACACCAAGTCTCCTGGTAACAAATGTTGTATCTTGAGATTTAATTTGTTGACATCCACATTTTTTGCTGGTAAAATTGCTCTTTCTGCCAGCCACTCGTGATTTGTATATTGTCTGTGCACATCGGGAAATATCTGGTCAATGAGAGAATCTTGTGAACCAATAAACGTGCAGAAATCGACCGGTAATTTTATGCATCCAGTTTCATCTGAAGTGACTTTTCCGTGTCCTATATCTAACAGTTGTTTCAGCGGATGGATCTTGAAGCATTTGAACACGCACATTTACTTTCAGTTGTACTCTTTCAACATTACGCCGCAGTGGCGATGATTTTAAGCACTCGTTGATCTCATCAGCGTACGTGGAACGCGGATTAACGGGAAGTGTTTGTCTGAAATCACCTGAAAGGAGTAATCGAGTGCCGGCAAATAGTGTGTCGCTGTTTTTTATATCTTTTTTAAAGTCCTCTTCAACGCCTCAAGCGAATGTTTGTGTGCCGTAGTGCATTCATCTACCTCCATCCAATAAATTTGCCGCAACAGCCAATGCGATACCATTATTTGATCGTATTTTAGCAAGAATTAGCGAAATAAGGAATGTTTTGCCAGTTCCACCTGGTGCATCCACCTTGTCCTGCGGAAACTGCGAGCATGATGTGGTCAAAAATGGTTCTTTGTTCATCATTTATTATTGGGACATTGCGAGCAACAATCGCTGCCATTTCTACAGTTTTGTATTGTAGTTCACGATTCAATTCAGTGTCTATTAAATCAGATGCATTTCGGTGAATGCATACCGAATTGACTGAGTGGTAAGTTGGCACTGATAATGCAAAGATCCTCAATAGCAATCAATGCTTCATTGTACATAGCGTCACTGAATACTATCGTAAGATCGTTGCACCGTATACGATGTTGATGCAATTAAACCATAACACTTAGGAATATAAAAAATAGATAAAAACCTATTCTCAGACCTACCGAATGTATATGCAAAATTTCATTGAAATGGGTTAAGCCGTTTCGGAGGAATATGGCCACTAACACTGTGACAGGAATATTTTATATATATAGATATTGTAACGTGATACCAAACAGATATATTTTTGTAAAAAATCCAATTAACGGTTCTTTTTATAAATCAAAAAACTGAAACAAAAATACATGTCACCTCGAAAATTTTACGACTTAAATATGATTTCATCTCCAGAACAATTTTGTGCAACGAAGAATAATGTTTTTGACATCTGATAAAATTTTGAGTAAAATCTAATTGACAGTTTTTTTTATAAAAAATAAAAACTTAAAAAAAACATTACTCAAAGTTGGTAAAAATTGAATTAAGACTTAAATATCTTTTCAAAACCTTCAGATTAAGGCTTCAAGCTTATTTTATCTTATAAGAAATATTGTTTTCAACATTCTACAAAATGTTGAGAAAAATCGAATTGACAGTTTTTTTTACAAAAAATGAAAACCTAAAAAAATTGTATAAAAGTTGGTAAAAATTGATTTTCGATTTAAGTATCTTTTCAAAACTTTGAGATATTGGCTTTAAACTACTTTTATCTTTCAAAAAATATTGTTTGCAACATTCAGTAAAATTTTGAAAAACATCGAATTGCAGCTTTTTTTACAAAAAGTTAAAAACCTAAACAAAAAATTAATAAAACGTGGTAAAAATTGATTTTCGACTCAAATATCTTTTCAAAAATGTGAGATAATGGCTTTTAACTAATTTTACCTTATAAGAAATATTGTTTTCAACATGAGAACAAATTTTGAGAAAAATCGAATTGACAGTTTTTTTACAAAAAATGAAAACCTAAAAAAAAAAAATGTATAAAAGTTGGTAACAATTGATTTTCGACTCAAATATCTTTTCAAAACTTTGAGATATTGGCTTTAAACTATTTTTATCTTTCAAAATATATTGTTGTCCACATTCAGTAAAATTTTGAAAGAAATCGAATTCACAGTATTTTTAAAAAAAATTAAAAACCTAAAAAAAAAACAATACTAAAACTTGGTAAAAATTTACTTTCGACTCAAATAGCTTTTCAAAAATTACAAATATTGGGTTCAAACTTATTTTATTTCACAGAAAATATTGTTTTCGATATTCATATTATCATTCGATATAAAAATCCAACAGTCCGTTTTTTCATAAAAAAATAAAATCTACAAAAAATAGTACGCAAATTTGGTAAAAATTGATACATATAGACAAACTTTTAAGCAAGTTAAATCGACAGATGGGATGGGAAGTTATCAGTGTGGGTCGCATCCCAGCCTAATTTTTGTTTTTAATTAAATTTCTGTGGCATTAATAATCAGTGAAAGAAATTCAATTTTAATTTTAAGATTTTTAAGATTACTTACATTTTACAGATTTTTTTCTGAGAATTGTTTATAAATCTGGCATAAGGTCCATTTGTACCCCACTATAGAATATTTAACAGGAAAACTTAATATATAATAACATAATCCTAATATATATAAATAACCTGTCACGATGTTTGTCTGCGATGGACTCCTAAACTACTTAACCGATTTTAATCAAATGTGTACACCGTGTGCAGTTTGATCCAACTTGAAAGACAGAATAGCTTACATCACTATTTATGATCGCAATATTATTTTATTGCAAATGATCAGTCTATTATTTGACCGTCACAATTGTCTGTTAGCTCAACATGATTCTAACAGGTGGCGAGATCTGTTGACTGGATTGAATACGTATTCATAAGATCGCGCTTTAGCCACCTCAACACGTGGTCGGGTCAGCTAGTAAGAATATATATATAGTTTTACTAGAAGTTATAGATTGTATGGTTCCACCCGGTATTTAAATATGATGGCATCAAATCAACGACAGCACCACATTATATCCACAACGAAGTCCTGTAGTTTGAACACAGCTTAACTATTACTAATTTTATTATATACAAAAAAATGTTATAAGATCTTAGCACCTAAGTTATAACTCACTTTTGGAACTTTTTTCTTTATTCAAGTATTTCCAACACATTTTTTTCAAATACCTCCAAAACACGATTTGACACTTACAGGAAAAATTGTTAATTGTAGTTGAATAACATTTTAGAAATACTAAACCTTTTTTAAACGCATCTTGTACCTACTCAATAACTTGAGAACTCAGTGGAAGGGCTAGTAAGTTGTTGTACTTTGTTTACAGGTTACTAATTAGGGCGAACCGGAAATCCCTATCGAAGGGAAATCTATGAGACATTTTAAACTTTTTGCATTTCATGCCAGTTTTGAAGTCAACCAAATTTAAGAATATATTTTTTAATGGCCTGAAAGATGAATTTTCTATTAAAATTTTAAGTTTACTAATCTGATGAATGTGTAAAAATCATTCATAAATACCTATGTAAGAAAAATTAAAACTAAATAAGATAGCAAATTATCGAGAAAATTCTGGGGTAGAAATGGACCCCATGACACAATTGTACCGATTTTACACGTGATGTAAAGGAGGGTTAGGAAAGAATAAAGAAATAGTTTTTTTTTATCCATTTAATTCGATCTGAAGATACACTGCCGGTCATAAGGTTAGAAGCAGGCATTTTCGGGAAGTAAAATTGATATTTCTCCCGTTACATGATGGATTAGAAAAAAACAACTATGGTAAATGAGGAAGTATTTTGTTAACAACAAAATATAAAATTTGGGTAAAGGAGAGATTAAGCTTACGGAACTTTCATGGCAAATTGTTAATTGAGTCAAGAATATGCGAAAATAAATCGGGTCATTAGATTAGAAGCAGTGAATAAATCAACGTTTTTTTTGTGGAGTGCATACATTTTTCATTCGGAAAAATGGTACAATTTATAAACTAATTAATCTTGATTGAGTGTTAACAGAAATGGGCAACAAAAAATGTTTGACAGTGAAGGAAAGGACAAGAAAAGATGTTTATTGCTCTAAAGGTTTTAATGCTTTGCTATAGCCTGAAAAAAAAATCGAAGTGATCATTGTGTCAGCAATTATTTAAAAAACCATCTTACTCGAAAAATTATAAAAAAAAAACACTTCCTCTGCCTTAAGACTTCGCGAAACGCGAAATTTCCTTAGAATAGCGTCAAATTCAGCTTTATCGGCAGTTAAAACTAGGAAAAAGCTAATGTTAAGGCCAGCTTATCCACTGTTAAATGCACAATACGCCCTAAACACTTAAAGCGCCTAAAGCTTAGGAAAAAACCACCACTTTATGACGCAAGGAAGAAGGAACGCTTGTGTTTCGAGAAAGATCACATGAGCTGAGATGTGCAAAATGGAATGACCGCAAATGATTGGCGGAAGGTTATTTTTGACGTGACAACGTCTTAAATTAGGTTGCGGCTGGGAGTCACTTATGAAAAAGTGTAACGCCCGGTAACGTTACGATGAGTCACCGAACGAGAGAGAGGCCCGCCGAATGCCTTGCGTCTCTCTCCCACTCAACTATGATCGGTCTGCCGCGCGCGCAGCACTAGAGAATTAGGCGCATTGAATCGGCGCATGCTTGTGTCTCTGTCTTTGTCTTTCTCGAACGTTCTTGGCGTTGGAAAAACAAGAAAGCGTCATAATACAAGTTCACACGTGTGGTTAAAGTATCGTCACCTGTGTCTGTAGTGAAAATGTGGAGTGCTTAGATTCGTCATTTACAACAACTACAACAATAAAGGTAAATAATTGTACACTGATATTTCATTATCGTAAACTATGATTGATTGATTAATTGTTAGATTGACACAAAAGTTGAGAAACTGAGTTTATAGGTTATGTCATACTATTGATAAATGTTGATAGTGTTAAGTAAATTATTAGTTTAAAAAATTTGTGCAATTCTTATTTTCATTCAATTCCTTGTTCCTATTGTGCAATTTAATTATATTCATATCAATAAATATTCTACCGAGAAAAAGACGTTGTCACGTAAAATCTTCGCCCGTAAAACCGACTTTACAGGCAACCATTTTTTTCAAACGAAAAAATTAAGCTAGATGGGCCAGATGGTTATAATTAATTTTTCCATCACCTGAGGAGAGAGTAGTGATTTTTAAACCGTCACCATAGCAAAGAAGGAGGCGTTATCGTCTGAAGCTCGATTTTATTGTATGGCGCTGTAGACTTGGTAGCCCAAAATACTAAATGACTAGGAAAACATACAAGGCCTTGCTAGAATCAATGTTCCCCATTATAAGCGAGCTCTTTGGACCAATTTCATGGATTTTTCAGCAGGAAAACGCTCCCATACACAAAGTCCGAGAGGTAAAATCCCTTATTGCGAACCAAAACTTCCACTTCCTGCCTTAGCCACCATATTCCTCGGACCTTAACATACATAATTAAAAATGTGTGGGCTAGCTTACAAGTAAGGTACATGAAGGAGGAAAGCAATACGATGACAAGGAAGCGCTAATTCATGGTATCAAATTGGCCTGGAGTGAGATTTCTTTGGTCTACTTGGAATCTTTTTGTAAATCTTTAAATCTCCTATACCCATTTTTTTTATTTTGTTGATAACAAAATAGTCCCTCATTTACCATAGTTATTTTTTTCTAATCCATCGTATAACGGGAGAAATATCGATTTTACTTCTCGAAAATGCCTGCTTCTAACCTTATGACCGGCAGTGTATCTTTACTTAATGCCATGAAAAAATTTGTAAAGATCCAAACTTTCATTAGGTATGTCGTTTTTATTATTAAGCAGTTGATCAAAATAGGACACAATTTTACTTCATTCCAGGAATATTTTGATTTTTTAAAATACGTCGCATAAAGCAAAAATATTTTCTCAACTAAAAAGACAAATAAAACCACAAAAGTTAAAACTTTCGCAAACTTCCAGTGTGAATATTTTTATACAAAATATTCTATCTACAAAATACAAAAACGTTTGTTCTGTTTCAAAAACAGCAAAAGAAACGGCAAAACCGCAGTTTAGTGGTATACATTTGATATTTTCTGCAGAAAACTATCATTTGTTGGAAGTTTTCATAAACGATACTACTCATTTTACAAAACAAAAATATAATGCAACAAATTACTGTGTAAAAACTCATAATTGGCTCCGACCTATGCCAAGAGAATACATTTTTAATATAATCCAAGTTTAGTATAAACAAAAAACTTTTTATAACCGTTGTACATGTTCGTATATAATGTCCACATCCTGTGGCAGGGCTGTTAAACTTTATTTTTCCCCAAATTAAACAAACAAAAAATATATTTATATTACAAAAAGCGAAAAAGTGTGAACTGAATTATAAATGAAAATAATTCCATAATTATTATATTAAAAATAAACAGACATAATTTTAACATATTTCATGTTGGATTATTCTTTATATAGTATTATAAGGGATTTTTAAAATGAATGCAATAATATTTAAATGCCAAATGCGGATTATCTATACCTACACACCATATATGTACATAACATACATACATACATTAATACATACCAAATTAAGATTAATAAAATTTTATTCACTTAATATAACAAAAAATATTTGTACATAATTCAGAATAATAAACAAACACTATTTAATAAAATTTAAATATACCTTCGACCAGAAAAATAAATAAAATTTAAAAATTAAAATATTTATTAAAAAAACAATGCGTAGGGCATAATATAAATAATAATTGATTTTATACTTCAATTATGATAAATTGAAAGCTTTATGATTAGGTATATTTTTTAATCATTCAAGTTTAATTTTGTGAAAATTGAATAAATATTGATTAAATATACCTTAGGTTTTTTGAGGCAATGCCAATTCATGAAGTAATTTTATAATAATGAAGGTAGTAACGATTTTTTAAATGTAGAATCATTTTCTTTAATATTTCCACTATTTCATTATATTTAAAAAAAATCGCCATAACATCTAACTTTCAAATATCCTAAAATACATTAAACTTAAAGAAACGCTGCACCATTTATGTCATATGATTTAATAGAAAACGGGTGTGAAAGTAATTGTTTGTTCTTATAGCGAATTATTTTTCCAATTTAAAATTTTAATTAGATAAGAAGTAAAGTTCAGATTCGGAATCAGGCACAAAAATTAACTTTGAAACGTTGTTGTTGTAAACCACAAGAAACGAAGATTCAAGATTTCACAAAACTTCGCATAAGAGAATTAAGAATAAAAGTTCTTAAGTCACCTCAAAAATTATAACAATGTCCGGAAACTATAAGTGAGATCATCTCAACTTTATTTAGAAGATAAAGTATGTAGTTTCTATACTTTTGTTGAATGAGCTTCAGGTCAAATGAATCAAATATTTTATTACTGTCACAACATTTCGTCCATGTTTATGGACATCATCTGGTGAACAATGGTTTAACAATTGATGTTACATTGATTATATAGTTATAAAAATCATTAGATTTGTAGTTTCCAAAATCATCAACAAAATTTGTTATTAAAAATCGTCTTTTGCTTTATCCTTATATTACAAAAAAACGTTTTTTCTACATTTTTAAGGAGGCAGATTTTAAAAAGCTTTGATGTGTTAGTATAAGGTGAGATTCGATTTCAGGAAACTTAATTATTAATTTCCCATGGGAAGTTATTGTAATGGGTCCGATTTGTCAAATTGAAAATTTTGACATTTCTCGACGGTTCAAGGTCCCTAGAGTCGAAATAAAAGATTTTTAGAAAGATGTCTGTGCGTGCGTGTGTACGTACGTACGTCCGTACGTCCGTACGTCCGTATGTTCGTACGCTCGCGACGTTTTTTTCGTTGTCCATAGCTCAAGAACCAGAAGAGGTATCGACTTCAAATAAATTTTGTTATACAGATAATAAGGCAGAAAGATGCAGAAAGGGCTCTCAAGAAAATTGCGTGGGTGGTTTTTTTACCATAGCAGTTTAAAAAAAAGGTGAAAATGTTGGTTAACCCTTAATATCTTACGAACCAAAAATGCTAGAGACTTGAATTAAATCTATACTAATATTATAAATGCGAAAGTAACTCTGTCTGTCTGTCTGTTACTTAATCACGCCTAAACTACTGAACCAATTTGCATGAAATTTAGTATGGAGATATTTTGATACCCGAGAAAGGACATAGGCTACTTTTTACCCCGGGAAAATGACGCATTGAAATGGGACAATTCAGGCCCGATCGCTTTTACGCCTAAACTACTGAACAGATTTAAATGAAATTTGGTAATTAAGAAAGAACATGAGTTACTTTTGACCTCGGAAAAACAACGCATTCCCATGGGAAAAATTACTTTCCGGCTAATCTGATCGCTTTCAATCCTAAATTAATAAAAAGATTTGAATAATATTTGGATAAAATTTGTATTACGGGAAAACAACGCATTCCCAACCCTTATGAAATAAGTTGTCGAACATATTAAACTTATCATACCACTTATATTAACGCGGGCTTCGCGCAACACGTGCCTCAAGCCCTTAACGTTAGACGCAAATTGTGGCTCCCACCAAGTTCCACAAATAGACGAGGCAGGTGTCGGCGGCGGTAGTGCGACGCGGGGGGAGGACATCACCGAGTGGGTCTACCCCAACGGGCACACACGTGAGGGCACATGCCGCCGTTGTCGGACGCATGCAAATTACAGAGAAATCCTGCAAATATTTTATTTGTCGTGTAAATTTAATTGTTTCTTTAATACCTAATGATTTACTCGGTTCGTCTTTGATCATTTAATTTACCAGAAGTAAGTAGGTAGTATTAATTTAGTTTCTTTAGTTCACCTGCGTATTTCTTTTAATATTAATACGTGTTAAATTTTTAATATTAAAATAATAAACGGTATACAATACCTACTTAATTTCGATTAATTTTGGTTCCTATAAGTCTGTAAGTAAAACTAAAATGTAAATAGTTACGACCGTCGTTATCATACTTAATTAATTTAAATAGAAGCTTTTGAATAATCTCCGTTTCTTTTACATGTCTAATTAATCTTAGCTTGATATTACGCTAATATGCCTGGAAAACGTAAATCTAATCTAGCGCGTAGTTTTAGCAGAGCTCGAGCTGCGAAAATAGCTAGAAGCCAAGAGTCCGAAGAACAGACCCAAACCCCTTTGGCTTTAGATGCTGAGAGCCATAGGGCTCCTAGAGCTTTTCAGCAGGGTCAATCACGACGTCTTTTAGATGCTGAGCGCCATAGGGCTCAAAGAGCTTCTCAGACTGAAGTACAGCTCAGGTTTTTTAATACTACTATCCAAAAAAAAAAAAACTATCTAATGCGGACGAAGTCGCGGGTAAAAGCTAGTTTTATATAAAATTGTAACGTGATACCAAACAAGTATATTTTTTGAAAAAAATCAAGTTAACAGTTTTTTTTATAAATCAAAAAAACTAAAAAAAAAATGTTTCACCTCGAAAATTTTACGAATACAAAATGATTTTATCTCCAAAACAATTTTGTGCAACGAAGAATAATGTTTTTGACATCTGGTAAAATTTTGAGAAAAATCGAATTGACAACCTAAACAAAAAAATTAATAAAAGTTGGTAAAAATTGATTTTCGACTCAAATATCTTTTTAAAAATTTGAGATATTGGGTTTTAACTACTTTTATCTTTTGAAAAATAATGTTGTCAACATGCAGTAAAATTTTGAGAAAAATAGAATTGACAGTTTTTTTTACAAAAAATAAAAACTTAAAAGAAAATTTAACAAAAAATGGTAAAAATTGATTTTCGACGCAAATATCTTTTCAAAACTTTGAGATATTGGCTTTTATCTTTTAAAAAAATTGTTTTCAACATTCAGTAACATTTTGATAAAAATCTAATTGACAGTTTTTTTACAAAAAATAAAAACCTAACAAAAAACAATACTAAAACTTGGTAAAAATTTACTTTCGACTCAAATAGCTTTTCAAAAATTAAAAATATTGTCTTCAAACTTTTTTTATTTCACATAAAATATTGTTTTCGATATTCAGTGGTTTTTTATAAAAATCCAACAGTCCATTTTTTCATAAAAAAATAAAATCTACAAGAAATAGTACGCAAATTTGGTAAAAATTGATGTTCGGTTCTTGATATCTCTCAAATTAATTTAATTCATCTAATTAGTAAAAATTTAAGAAATGCTACTAAAATTGGTAAAAATTTGTTTTTCACTAAAAATCTATTTAACAAAACTAGATTTTCAAACTAAACTATTGCTTTATATGAAAAATATTGTTGGTAATTTAAACATTTTTAAGAATAATTCAACTGACAACTTTTTTAACCCAACACGAAAACCTACAAACTTTGAAGCAAGACAAATCGACAGACAGGATGGGAAGTTTTCAGTGTGGGTCGCATCCCAGCCTCTTTTTTAATAATGTTTCTTTGTTTTCTGTAGTACCCGTGGCATGATGGTTAGTGCGTTGGACTGTCATGCCAGAGGTCTTGGGTTCGATCCTTACCTGTGCCACCGAAAAGTTTTTTTCATGGGTACTGCCTGCTGCGAGGAATTGACAAATTCCCCAAGAGTAATTGTTGTCATGAAAAAGTGCTTTCTCAAAATTTGCCGTTCGTATTCGGCATATAAACTGTAGGTCCCCTCCATCCCTGACAACTGTACTCGCAAACAGGAATGGTTGAGAGTTGTAAGTCACTAGGCCCCTAGTTCCCAACGGACTGTTGCGCCACCCAATTTATTTATTTTTTTTTCTTTGTTTTCTTAGACAAATATAATTGATTTTGATTTAACATTAAAACATATTTTTGTTATATTTAAGTTAATTGCTTTCAGGTCAATAATATCATCACTATTTAGACTACCCAAAAATCCACAATATAAATATAAATATACTGTTTTTTAAACCTAAACTACCAATCCAGTGTAACATGGATTATGTCAAGGGTTGCCATAGTTCAGTTTTCTAACTTTCTTTATAAAAATCGACAGAATATAAAGGGTGATTTTTTAGCTATTATCTTTTTGGCAACACTGGTTTAAACAACTGACGCACGGTTTGTGTTTTGTTTCACTGTCAAACATCTTCAGTTTAGTCTATAGTCTTACAAACGAACAACGCTTGCAAATTATTGAATTTTATTATCAAAATGCGTGCTCTGTTAAGAAAGTTTATCGCGCGCTTCTTCCAGCGAGCGACGAAGCTGGAAGAATGGGTACTGACTCAATGGGTACTTAAATAAGCAGAATTGTCGATTTTGGAGTGAATATCAGCCAGAAGCAGTGGCGTAGCTACCGCTGTATCAGCTGTATCCATGTAACAGGGCCCCCGAGATATAGGGGCCCCAAAGATAAAAATTTTCCGATGATCATTTTTTACATGCGTCAAATATTTTTTCTTCCTGTGTATCTTTTTCTTTTTTTCATGTCCTACCAACCAACAATACTACAACTTCAACCTGCAAACGCTTTTTAATTCGAGCTTTCAAAATATATCGTCCTGCCTGACACAGCCACCCACTCTAACATCACACGGAAATACAAACCAGGGACCAGCGGTAGATTAAAAAATACTAAGGTACTTGCATGAACTAACAGCTGAAAAATTCGAATACCGCATTCCGAACCCTGTACTATGTATCAGCAACCAAAAAAAGTCCCGTTATTTGTCTGAGTGAACTGGGCAAAACGAATTTCAACACGTTAACTGAAATGTTTAATCTGTCTGTGCGTGGATATACATTTTAAAAATTAACTCTAAAGTTTTGTGTGTAAAAACAGAAGTTTTTGAAACAATAAGTGAATATGGACTTGATTTATCCAAATGAGGACAAAGTTATGATGGAGCGAATGTTATGTCGGCTGTATATGGAGGATTACAAGCCCTTGTAAAAGAGAACACTCCAAATGGTGACTGTGTTCATTGCGCAGCACATACATTAAATTTGATACTTAATGATGCAGCAAAAAATATACTTGAAGTATCAACATTTTTCGATACTTTGGAGAAAATATATACATTTTTTGGTAACAGTATGAAGCGCTGGTCTTTGCTGCACAACGATTCATTAGAAAACTATAAAATTACCCGTAAAAAGGTTTGTCCTACGAGATGGTCGTCACGAAGTGATGCACTATGTGGTATAAGATCAAACTATACATTGATAATGAAAACTTTACACCAAATCAATTTGACCTAAGCAAAAAAAGACGAACGAGACGAATGTAAAAATGTTATAAACATTTTAGAGACCTACGACTTTATTGTGTTGATGTCATTTTTTTCTTCGCTGTTTGATATTATAAGTACAGTTTCCAAAGCCCTTTAAGATGAGGAAAATGACTTACAAAAAGCAAGTATTTTGCTTCAGAATCTTTAAGACGGTCTAGAAAAAGAAAGAAATCAAAAGAAATTCAGTTATTTACTTAAAAAGTCCAAGGATTTAGCCAACGATTGGAGAGTGACACTTGTCTTCAAAAATAAAAGGAGGAAAATAACGAAGCGCTCTTTTGATGAGTTGGCAGATGATCATAGAATTTCTGATCCGAAAATTTACTTTAAAGTCAATATTTACTATTCCTGCTTGGACATTTTGATTGGACAAACTCAGCAAAGATTTTAAAGCCTTCATAGTCTTAGTAGTATGTTTGAAGTGTTGAAACCGGATAAGCTTTTATCGTTCTCAAATGATGAGATAAATCAAGGATCAAAAAAGCTAGTGGAATAGTACAATTCCGACAAATCTTGTGATTTCTGCAATCAACTAATTGCTCTAAAAACATGCCTTAAATCCGAAATCCTCAAAATTCATTCCATAAAAGAACTTGCTAAATTATTAGTCATCGAATTTAATAGTCTTGCTTCTAGTTTTTCTGAAGTAATAACAGCATGCTTTCTCTTTTTGACTCTTCCAGTAACCTTAGCAACAGCTGAAAGATCTTTTTCCAAGCTGAAAATAATAAAAAATTATCTCAGAACTTAAAAAAAAAAAAAAAATTGGATACAGGGCCCCCAAAGGGATAGCTACGCCACTGGCCAGAAGCATTGCAAGATCTACCAATGCATCCAGAAAAAGCCACAGTTTGGTGCGGTTTATGGGCTGGTAGCATCATTGGACCGTACTTCTTCAAAGATGATGCGAATCGTAACGTAACTGTGAATGGTGAGCGCTACCGTGAGATAATATCCAACTTTTTTTTTGCCCAAAATGCAAGAGCTTGACTTGCATGACATGTGGTTTCAACAAGACGGTGCCACATTCCACACAGCATGCGCAACAATGGACTTATTGAGAGGCAAGTTCGGTGAACATTTTATTTCTCATTCGGGACTGGTCAATTGGCTGCCTAGATCGTGCAATTAACGCCATTAGACTATTTTTTGAGGAGCTATGTTAAAGCTATTGTATATACAGACAAGCCCGTTTCAATTGACGCATTGGAAGACAACATTGGCCGAAATGTTGGAAAGAGTATGCCAAAAAAAGACTAAATGGACCATTTGAGGTGCAGTCAAGGTCAGGTTAGGTTAGGTTAAAGTGGCTGTTGGTTGGGACGTCCAACACACTTAGACCAACATATGGTCCATTGTGATACCATATGGACCAGTTGTTCCGCTTTTTGCAAGTTCTTCAGCTTTGAAATTTCCTGGAATGTCTCTATGGCCCGGCACCCAAAAAAGGTTAATGTTGAAATGTGTAGCCATCTCCGTAAGAGATGATCGACAATTTAGGGCTGTTAGTGAATTAGTGGAGACAGAGTCTAGGGACTTTAACCAGAGAGAAAAAACTAAATGAGAGAACCAAATTTCCTCGTCTCCGTCTCTTCGAAACCTCTTACTCTCATTTTTTATAGCGTGTTGAATTCGTATCGGTGTATACATGTTTTCACCTCGGAAAAGAGTACACAAAAAAACATCACTTCCGGGAAATGCGACATTTCTCATTTTTGTTTATTGATAGCCAAGAAGGCTATGTTTTTTAAAGTCTCATTATAATATTTTTGTAATTCTCATGAATTTCTTTCTTTAATTTTACTAACATCTTGTCGTTTTTATATCTACAAAAATACTCCTATAATTCAAATTAATTCTAGGAAAACATTTTTGTTTGTCAATAAATACCGGAAGAAGTTATACCGGTAGTTCGTGGTGAATTTGTTTTTCTCTCCTCTTTCTCTGAGTTAAAGATAGATGGCATTAACAACCTTCTCTGAGTTACAGATAGATGGCATTAACAACCAAAACAAGAAAGGATGTGTGCAGAAAGAGTATAACAAGGTTAAGGTTTTTTAGACTAGACTTTATTTGTATATTTGAACGAGTACATGTTTTTTATAAATGAACATATGTTATGTTTATTTCAATAGTAATGCCTTAACTACTAACTTAACTACTGTATTATCTAAAATATACTGCATTGAATTATTTTACATTGAATTATAAAAGACGGAAATAATAAAGTTCTACAGTTTACCAGGAATATTTATATAAAATATCCACATCTTCTGCAATTGCGGTATCAATCGATATTTTCTGGAACTTAGTAACATTTATTTGTCATGAATTACTCTTTCAGCTTTTTTATACACCAAAATAATCAATTATAAAATTTGGCTGCGATAATAACTACTTGAACACAGCATTTTCATTGTTTATAGTTATTCAGGTTTAGCCCTTAACTTTGATTTGCATTTATTTATGAATAGCCTAAAACGTTTAGCAAACATCTATGAATAAGCCACAATGCACTTCCAGAAAAACTGTAGTTAGAACTTTCCCTCACAGATTTTTCCTTGTCGCTATATAACTGAAAGATAAGATATAAATATTTAGAACTGGAAAATTTATAAAAATGATGCATAAGACTTAAATTTTGGTTGAAGAACAAATTTGTATATTCTTTTCACAAAACCACTGACCCAGCTTATGTAGTTAAGCCTTTAAAAGCAACACACTAGCTTAGTGGAAGGCAGTAAGAATAGCTTATCACCTATTCACAAATCTTATGCAATGAAAATTGGTAACAGAAGTAACAAGTTGACGGTCTTTTTATTTAGTGTCTACTTAAATCACTTATTTTCAGGATTTTGGAAATGTCGTGAGTAATGTAAAGGAAATAAACAACGAGTACACACAAATAAAATAGGAATGGAAAAAAGAGATGAGTATATAAAAATGTTTTCAATGTTCCATGTTTACATTCTGTAACTCTCGTTTTCAATGTTCCTGCAACTCTCGCATCGACAAAATTAAGTCGATAAACTCTGAAAATTGAAACAAATCTGAGTTTTTTTGCATCTTTCAACGGTCGGAGCGAAAATTAAACGCATAAACTCAGCTAATAATACAAATAATAGTAGTAGTGCTTTCAGAGTTTTATGTTTCTAGGTCCTAATTCTCATTGGACTGTTGCACCACCTAATTTATTTTACTTACTTAATGATTAAAACTGGCTTCAAATAACTAACTAATACTTATCTAAATGCGTAATTTAGAATTGTTTCTAAATCTTCATTGTTCTGGCACCTAACAAGAGTAATTAATTTCACTTCATATTCGAATGATATTCATATCAAACGAACACAATGAGAGTACCGAAAAGTTGTTCATACACAATTTTGAATTTTCTTTGAACACCTCTGAACAGCTGACTACATCCGCCATTTTTCAAAGGTGGTCGCCATTTTTAAAAGGTGGTGAGCAGAGAGAAAAGAGAGAAAAGTTTTTTCTCTTTCGTGGTGAGTATGTGCACAAACTTGCATAAGTATTTGTTCCCCACATTTTTTTTATATGGAGTTACTACATATGCAAGTTGGTGGCCAAATCATAGCTTGTAGGCAAAAAGAGAAAAACCGTCGAAGTTGGTTCTCTCTATTAGTTCTTTCTCGATGCTTTAACGCAGCTTGGCTATCCGAGAAGATGCGTATATCATTAGCTGATATAACGTTTTCTCTAAGCCAGGATATGACTTCTTTTATAGCCAGCAGTCAAGGTCAACATTTGCATGAAATAATCTTCAAAAATTAAATCATATGGACCGTACTATCGATTCAAATAAAGATTTCATGAATTTTTCTGAATTTTATGTGTTTTTTTTTTTTTGAAAAACTTTTCTATAGCTTTTAAAAAATTACCCTTTACTTCCAATTTTACTCACATACATTATAGAATATTTTGTACATTAAGAATTTTCAAATAAACATATTTTTTAATAAACAGACCCATACAGTATTCTGACCTCAATTCATTTCGAGACATCGATAGTTTAAAAAAAAAATCTTTAGCAAATACTTCAGTAAGAAATTCATTGCACTAAGAACTTTATTTTGTAGGATTCATTACAAATGGTTTTAAATAGTCAATTACACTCACAAGAGTTCTTTTTAGACGACATTTTGATGACAAATCCAACTAATGTAGAATACACTAAAATTCAATACTCATTCCAAAAAATTCTATACTAGTGAAAGTCCTTTAATGTACACACATTTTATCATTTTTCATAATGTAAAATAGATCGTAGTTTATTTTTATTTTAACTCAAAATCAAGCATTTTTCTAAACCAATGTTTTATATCCCTTGTTGGTAGATTTATATGTGAACTGAGAGTACAGCTACTGACAGTAACAGTAACAAAAACCTCTAAAATTGATAAAGAATGTTGTTCATTTATTCACGACTTTTAAAATCGTTTAATGAACTGTATCAGCTTCAGTTTCCTTTTGAAAATCATGAAAAGCAATAATATGGGGGCCCAAATTTATACATTTTAAATACTCAAAGGTAAATCAATAAAGGTACCTTTCTACCGTTTTTGGTGTTTTAAAGTGGAATGAATAATGTGTCGCGTCATTACGCTTCTTTTTTTTTATTTCTCAGGTATAAATATTTCTTTATTTTTTGGCGGGTTGCTATAAAATATAAGAATAATGACAACATTAACCATACATTAAGGACACATTTAAGTGTGGTAGAAATTGATACCATTTGAAACCAAGAAAATTGCTGTATTTGTTATCTTTTGTCATTTGAACCAGAAGAAATGTTCCTTGCGTATAGCTTAAAGGTATTTAAATATATCTACCTTGACGCATAAAAAGTATGTGCCTAAAGATTATTTTTGTTTTCTTTTATTAATGAAATATGTACATATGTATGTATATTGATAAATTGAAGAATTCACACTTTATATATATATTTATATTTGTTCACGGTCTTAAGTGATAAAAAGAGAATTGTGGGCGAGAGTGAAAAGGTGTAATTTATAGATGTCCTTAAATAGGTGGGTTTATACAATAAGCAAGTATAAAATATTGCCTTAAACTGTCAAATTAAGTATAAAATACAACATTTTTATTTAATACCATTTCTACGTCTAAGTGCTTGTCAATTGTATTCTTAAATGTTTTTAACTTTTACTGTAAACGCAAAATAAAGAACAAAATAAGGATATTTAAAATAAAAAAATCGGACCCATTACAATAACTTCCTATGGGAAGTTAAAAATAAGAACATTTGTTTATTACATTTTTCTTAAGTGAACAAAATTCAGTGAGTTACTTCCAAAAACTTTAGCTATACCATAAAAAAAGTGAAAAGTGGTTTTTATTAGAAAATTGAAAAAACATTTGTTACTTTTTTTCCGAATTTACCTATACCAATTTGGTTAACGATTACAATAACTACCCAAAGGAAGTTATTGTAATCTGTCCGATTGGTCGAATTGAAAATGGTGACATTTCTCGACATTTCAAGGTTGTCAATATAAACTTAATCAATGATTTATAGGGTTATGTCAGTGAGCGTACGTACGTTCGTACGGCCATACATTCGGGAGACCTTACTAATTTGGCCATATCTCAAGAAACGATATAAATTTCATCAAAAGATGCATAAAGGACTTTTAAGAAAATAGAATCTGTGTTTTTTTCTGACTATAGCAATTAAGAATGTAAAGAAGTTAAAAATAATAATTTTTAAGAACAAAAACTATTTTTTTTTTATATTGTGCGCGCACTAAAAGGGTAATGAATACCCTTGTAATGATAAGACAAGGAGCGAACCGATGCACATTGGTTTTAAATGTCTGCACACTGTAATGAGTGGGAAATATTGAGGTAAAGAATTCCACATTCATGAAGTACGTCCGAAATCGGGTTCAAGGGTAAACTGATGGGCATTCCTAGAAATACGGGTATTGTGGTTAATTTGAACTGAAACAATAACGATAAAACAATAATAGGCATGAAACCTTGCGGCGGTGTTCAAGAGTAGCAAATGTCTCGATAAGAGAACGATCTCCTATCATTTTTAGAGCTCTCTTTTCAATTATATCCAAAAGTACGTTATTTGGGCACCAGCCCCAATATGAGAATTATACTCTATTTTTTGACGAATAAAAGATTTGTAGATTATAGCCAGATCAGAAGGGGTAAAAACTTCTTGCATCGGTAAAGAAAACGTAAGCATTTAGCAGCGTTTTTGGCAATTTCAAATATGTGACGGTAGTATCCGTGTCATGCCAGAGGTATTGGGTTCAATCCCTGCCTACATTTTTTTCACGGGTACTGAGTCTTGACAAATCTTCCAAGAGTAATTCTAGTCATGAAAATTGATTTCTCAAATTAGCCGTTCGGATTCGGCATATAAACTGTAGGTCCCCTCCATCTCTGGCAACATTACTCGCACACAGGAATGGTTGAGAGTTGTAAGTCACTAGGCCCTAGGTCTCAACGGACTGTTGCACCACCTAATATATTTATTTATTTTACAAATATATGCTCAGCTCACTCCACAAGAGATAATTTGTGATGCACATACTTAGAACTGAAAGCTGTTCAGTCTCCTCGATGCATGTACCACAAATGGATAGTGGCCTTAGGGCCTTTGAATTCCACACGTTTTTTTGATTCCCATTGGACAATGTTGTCAAGATCAGAATTAAATGAGTTTATTATACTCTGCCGTTGATAGCCTATATCCGAAAGTTAAAGATTTTAATATATAGAAACAAAAATTAAAAGCTGGTACTGTCATCAGCGAAACAATTTAGTGGGTTAGAAGTTTCAGACAAAAGATCAATTATAAAAATAAAGAAGAGAGTTGAAGACAAAACGGAGGCACCCTAGCGTTTGTTTTGTGAATATTTGATTTGAAGCCGTTCAATACTATTTGAATTGAACGGAAATGTAATTTATAATTCAACAAAGAAGAGATTCCTCAATACCAAATGCACGCATTTTCGATAAGAGGGCTTGATGCCAAACTCTATCAAATGGTTTTGAAATATCAAGTGCAATAATCACACTTTCTCCATAACTATGTAAAGATTCGTTCCTCTGTTTTTTTTTCAGATAAACCATGAGATCACCAGTTATTGCTACGAAAGCAATACTGCCAGTCATTAAGAAGCTTTCGTTCTTCGAGATACTTCTTAAGCTTACCTTGGAAAGAAGTGACATGAGTAGAATTAGAAGATAGTAAGAGGGGTAGGGTAGGAGGATTATTACAAAATGGCACGTAGAAAACTGTTTTTAAATCTGATACATTTTTTAGAAGAATTGAATCGACAAATGCTCTTAGAAAAAATGAAAACATATCGACTAAAAACTTTAAGTAATTGTTGTGAGATTCAAATATCTTAAAATAAATTAAAAATATTGGCCTTAAACCTATTTCATTATATGTATGCATAATTCCTATGCTAACCACTTTTTTTTATTTTTAAAATAATTTATTTAACTTACAGTTTTAGGGGAGGCAAATATATCTAAATGGACTTAAAAACCTCAATCTTCACTTCAAAAATATGACTGTTTGGCATTGAAAAACATCAGAGCCAAAAAACATTGCACTTTATAAACTTAAATTTTCAACACAAATTTGGGGAAAGTAAAAACAATTACCTCTTACGTTTGTTTTCTTAAGTAAGGAACATTGTTTATGTATTTATTTTATCTTATTTAATAATGTATTGTCACTTAACACCAAAATATCTTGTATCTATATTTTGAAAAGTGAGAAAATGGGTAACTAATCATATGTTTATTCTGGATTATGTCATTACCATATGTAACAACTGCAATACATATTTTGTCTGTAAACAACTTCTTGAAGTTTATGTATAAACTTCTCAACTTGCACTTTGCTTTCTTCTTCTTTTTCTTCTTCTTCATTTTTTTCTTGAAAAGATGAGAATGCAATAAAAATTGAATAGAAAAATTCCTCCCATGCACAAAAGCGCGCCTTTTAAAAATCTTATGGAAAGAGTTAGAGAAGCAAACCCAAGTTTTATGCGAATATCTTCTCCCAAGCATACTTATGAGCACTTTTACGATGCTATAGAGTTGAAACATCTACTTTAAGCGTGGTGACAATTTGATAGTTTTTAAATTTTATAAAAAAAAAAATATTTCAAGCGTCAACTTTAAATTAATACTTGATAAATACCAAAGAGTATAAAAGTCAATTAATAAGAGCTTGTATAGTTTAAAATGTTCCAAACTACTTTTAATATCAAGAAAATTAAAAATAATTATTAAATGAATTTTTATTACTGGGCTCCAGATTATATAACAGGAACAACCATCTACATCCTTAGAATTTCAAAATCGAAAGAAATTGTTCGATAACGTTCTGTTAAGCATCTTGCACATGAGCTACGAACTGCGAACTGCGAACTGTGGATGTTCGCATATTTTGACTTTTCTTTCACATGAGCTTTATTTCTATTCGCAGACAGCGACGAATTGTCAACCCTTTTCTCCATATTTTCCTCAGATATGATCTTTCACACAAAAACAAAACAAGAGTGGTATAATTTTGAGGTTAAGTTGAGCGCGAACAATTTATTCGCTGCACTGTGGATGGTATGTGGAACGCGAATAGAGTTTGACAGTTCGTAGCAACCACAATGCAATTCGTTACTAACAAATTGTTTTTACAAAATTGTCTTGTTTTAGAGAACAAAATGCAAATTTTATTATCCTAATATTATTGTCAATTGGTTTCTTATAGTTTAAATGTGTTTTTGTTTGGAATTGACTTTTTGAAATGTGTAAAATCACGTTTGTTCGTCCATTCGCAGTTCGCAGTTCGTTGCTCATGTACAAGGCACTTTAAGCGTTTAATCGAATTTGTTCGTTTTTAAGTTATACATGAAGCATATCGTTTGTACAAGGGAAAAATGTTCGATTGCTTCTTCCTTATAACCTCTAAATCACCCTTAAATTTCAATTCTTTCAATTAAAATATTTATTTATAATCAGCAAGAAATGTTTCATACCGTTCGTTGGAGACACTTTGGTTGTCAAGAAATAATTCGCGAGTTTAAACGGCCACGTTAACTTCTTACGAGCTTGAAAAAATCTGCGAAAGACAATTCATCATGACATTTCATCATGAATAGACTTACTAACGAGCAACGCTTGCAAATCATTGAATTTTATTACCAAAA
The DNA here is from genome assembly GCA_920104205.1 of Eupeodes latifasciatus. Classification (NCBI taxonomy): domain Eukaryota; kingdom Metazoa; phylum Arthropoda; class Insecta; order Diptera; family Syrphidae; genus Eupeodes; species Eupeodes latifasciatus. The sequence continues at coordinate 38,914,822 of OV049924.1, forward strand.
TCAGTGTTCGGTTCGAAATGTGTTTCGCGCTTTACGCAAATTTTATGCGTTTTTTTTTTTAAAAAAGTTCTCAATCTCTTAAAAAATCACCCATTATATTAAACAATGTCCTCTTTTCAATGGAGGACAATAAATACATAATGGGTGATTTTTTAAGAGCTTGAGAAGCGCGAAACACATTTCGAACCGAACACTGATTTTGGTAATAAAATTCAATGATTTGCAAGCGTTGCTCGTTAGTAAGTCTATTCATGATGAAATGTCAAAGCATACTGAGCATCTTTTTCTTTGACACCATGTCTGAAATCCCGCGTGATCTGTCAAATACTAATGCATGAAAATCCTAACCTCAAAAAAATCACCCGATAGATTAATGTTGTTTAAGCTACTCGTTCTGCCCATAATTGCGTATGGGTGCGAGCTGTTTGCATACCTTGGCTCTCATTCGGATCAGAATTTAAAGGAAGCATTTAATGTCACTGTTAGATTTGTGTTTAACCTACGTAGATTTGATCATGCCTCGTTTGAGGCTCATCAAGTTTTTAGCTGTAACGTGGAACTGGAAGCTTTACTAAAGTATCGGTGTTATATCTAACTTTTTAATTTGATTGTCAAAAAGACTCCAAGACTTAATTACTTTTTCTCAAGTCGTTGCATCTTATTGTGCTTGTCCACCCGTACGTGTTTGACATCGCGTGCGCAATTTTTTGTTCATTCAGTCAGACTGTGAAATAATCTTCCCGGTCATATGATGTCTAAAATCGAAAACAGAAAGTTTCAAGACATTTGTTTTCAATATTTCTCGAACTTGACCTGAAATACACATTTAATGTAGGTAGGTACTCATTTTTATTTCTTTTTGCGAAAATTTTAATACATTTTTTAAATCTTCAAATTTAATGTAATAAATCCTGTACTGTTTATAAGTTTTACTTGATGTACAGCTGTTTTATAAATAAATGAATAAATATCATAACATGGCTGTGTCATATTTTGTCGATTTTGATGTGTCCAAGACTTCAGGGTTATATCCGAATTGTAATTGCGGATATCGTGTCTTGTGACACGCATTAAAGTTTAATTTAAATTTCGTCCTTAAAATAGGTAAAATATGGTCACCCCAACTGTACACATCGAAAGGATCTCTTTTATAGAGAAAGTTGGTTGGGCGTTGGGGATTTTCTGTCGTTATCATCATCAGCACACATATCCGCAAAAGAAAAAGAACAAAATAGACGAATAATAAAGAAAGGAAATTGCACTCAACGATAACTTTGACACACAACCTCAATTTGCATATGCTTCGATTCGTGTTATTTGTATTTTTCTTATACATACTCATATGTACGAGTTTTATGTTATTTGTTTTTTTTTTTTTATTAAGAAGATGGAGGAAAATACAAAAATAAAAATAAGACATAGATTCAAATTAAAGTGGCAAGCGTGCGGCGTGCCATCTCTCGCCGGGCATGAAAACCATTAGCCTGGTTATATTGCTTTGGATGGATTGCGTCGTCAACGTCTCCGTCGTCCTCGTCCTCATCGTTGTCCTCGTCATCGTCTTCGTCAAGGAGAGTTTGGCCTTTTATTATTATTATTATTATACATATCATTAAATTATGGTTTTAGCTTTATATTGCTTGACGATATAATAAGGATAAACAATATGAGACATTTTTGGAGCGTATGTATAGAGATATGTATGTATTATTCTATATTCATTCGATTGTATTGATGAGAAATTGTTGTCATCATTAAGATCAAGGATGATGATGATTTTATGTCTCGCCTATCGTCTTTTGTCTATGACTTGTGGTGTGGTATTGGAAAATTAAGTTTATATTTGTATATATACACTATATATCTATGTATGTATTCAGGAAGTTCTGTTTATCGATTTTCCTAAATAAATAGTATTCTGGTATATTAAGGTATCAAATATAACAGAATGAGGAAAATTATGTATTTCCTTCTTTGAAAGGATAAAGGATAAGTAATCTGATTGCAACTTATTGATTTTCGATTTTCAAACACCAATCAATAGAAATTTGTGGCTTTTGGATAAATAAGAAAGAAATTTATTCATATAAAGCAAATATACTTTAGTAAAATTTGTAACCTTTTACATAAATCTTTCTTGTTTTAAGATGGATTTTAGAAATGTGTCAATTCTGTTAAATATGTAAATAAAAGTAAAAGAGGCTGGGATGCGACCCACACTGATAACTTCCCATCCCGTCTGTCTTGCTTAAAAGTTTGTCTATATATATCAATTTTCAACAAATTTGCGTACTATTTTTTGTAGATTTTATTTTTTATGAAGAAACGGACTGTTGGATTTTTATAAAAAAAATTACTGAATATCGAAAACAATATTTTCTGTGAAATAAAATAAGTTTGAAGCCAATATTAATATTAAAAGCTATTTGAGTCGAAAGTAAATTTTTACAAGTTTTAGTATTGTTTTTGTTAGGTTTTTATTTTTTGTAAAAAAAAACTGTCAATTCGATTTTTCCCAAAATTTTATTGCATGTTGACAACAATATTTTTCAAAAGATAAAATTAGTTTGAATCCAATGTCTGAAATTGTTGAAAAGATATTTACGTCGAAAAACAATTTTTACCAACTTTTATAAATATTTTTGTTTAGGTTTTTATTTTTTGTAATAAAACTGTCAATTCGATTTTTCTCAAAATTTTATCAAATGTTGAAAACCCTATTTCTTATAAGTTAAAATTAGCTAGAAGCCATTATCTCAAAATTTTGAAAAGATATTTGAGTCGAAAATCAAATTTTAACAACTTTTGTTATTTTTTTTTGGTTTTTAATTTTTGTAAAAAAAACTGTCCATTCGATTTTTTTCAAAATTTTACTGAATGTTGACAACAATATTTTTTGAAAGATTAAAGTAGTTTAAAGCCAATATCTCAAAGTTTTGAACAGATATTGGAGTCGAAAATCAATTTTTTACAAACTTCTATTATTTTTTTTTTGGGTTTTTAATTTTTGTAAAAAAAACTGTCAATTCGATTTTTCTCAGAATTTTTCAGAATGTTGAAAATAATATTTCTTATAAGATAAAATAAGTTTAAAGCCTTAATTTCAAGTTTTTGAAAAGATATTTGAGTCGAAATTCAATTTTTACCAACTTTGAGTGTTGTTTTTTTTAGGTTTTTATTTTTTTATAAAAAAAAACTGTCAATTAGATTTTTCTCAAAATTTTATAAGATGTCAAAAACAATATTCTTCGTTGCACAAAATTGTTTTGGAGATGAAATCATATTTTAGTCGTAAAATTTTCGAGGTGACAAATTTTTTTTTCAGTTTTTTTGATTTATAAAAAAACCGTTAATTGGATTTTTTTCCAAAAATATAATTGTTTTGTATCACGTTACAATATATAATATAAAATTTAATTCAAGTCGTCAAGCGTCATTGGTTCATGAGATATTTAGGGTTAACCAAAATTGTCACCTTTTTTTTAAACTGCTATGGTAAAAAAACCACCCACGCAATTTTCTTGAGAGCCCTTTCTGCATCTTTCTGCCTTATTATCTGTATAACAAAATTTATTTGAAGTCGATATCTTTTCTGGTTCTTGAGCTATGGAAGACGAAAAAACGTCGCGAACGTACGGACGTACGAACGTACGTACACACGCAAGTTATATATTTTGAGAGAATCAAAAGACGACCGTATTGTTTAGAGTTCCAAACTCAACTCAATTCTTTATTGCCAAATTAAATTAAGGAAATTATTTTATTTACATATGTACAATGTACATATCTAAAATTAATGCTTACTATGTAGGTACAATTCATATTATGAATTATAAACTTATTTATGCTGAGTAATATTGGTTTGACGTTGGAGTAAAGCAACGGAAGTGAGGTGTTTATTTACCTTACCATGAAAGTGGTTGCAATTTATTAATATTGTCTTGATTTATAGACTCATCACTTTTCTTGTTAGGGTCAATATACGTTACTCGCACGCACAGACATCTTTCTAAAAATCTTTTATTTTGACTCTAGGGACCCTGAAACGTCGAGAAATGTCAAAATTTTCAATTTGACAAATCGGACCCATTACAATAACTTCCTATGGGAAGTTAACTAGAACAAAAATTAGACATTTTCTATAGGCATGGATTATTCCAGATTGTAGATATACATCATTGCCCATTTATTAAAAAAATATTGATACAAAAACTAAAGGCAAATAAGTTTCAAGAAAATATACTTCTCAACAAAAATGTTACAGTCGTTGTATTAACTTTCCATAGGAAGTTATTGTACTCGGTCCGATTTGTCGAATTGAAAACTTTGACATTTTTCGACGTTTCAAGGTCCCTAGAGTCGAAATAAAAGATTTTTTGAAAAATGTCTGTGCGTGCGTTTGTACGTACATTCGTACGTCCGTACGTCGGTGAATTCGCGACGTTTTTTTCGTCGACCATAGCTCAAAAAACAGCGAACATATCGACTTCAAATAAATTTTTTATACAGATAACAATGCAGAAAGATACAGAAAGAACTCTCAAAAAAATTGCGTGGGTGGTTTTTTTATCATAGGAATTTAAAAAAAAGGTGAAAATTTTGGTTAAAACTAAATATCTCACGAACCAATAACGCTAGAGACTTGAATTAAATTTTATATTATAGATATATTGTAACGTAATACCAAACAAATATATTTTTGGAAAAAAATCCAATTAACGGTTTTTTTGTATAAACTAAAAAAAAAAGAAAAAAAATTGTAAAATTTTGAGAAAAATCGAAAGGACAGTTTTTTTTACAAAAAATAAAAACCTAACAAAAAAAGTAATAAAAGTGGGTAAAAATTGATTTTCGACTCAAATGCCTTTTCAAAAAATTGAGATATTGGCTTTAAACTAATTTCCTCCTTTAAGAAATATTATTGTCAATATTCAGTTATATTTTGGGAAAAAATCGAATTAACAGTTTTTTTTACAAAAAATTAAAAACCTAACAAAAAAATAACAATAGTTGGTAAAAATTGATTTTCGTCTTAAATATCTTTTCAAAACTTTGAAATATTGACTTTAAATTAATTTTTCTTTTTAAAAACATTGTTTTTAACATTCAGTACAATTTTGAGAAAAATCGAATTTACAGTTTTCTTACAAAAAATAAAAACCCAAACAAAAATTAATAAAAGCTGGTAAAAATTAATCTTCGAATCAAATATCTCTTCAAAAATTTAAAATATCGGCTTCAAACTTATTTTATTTCGCAGAAAAATATTGTTTTTGACATTCAGTAAATTTTTCATAAAAATCCAACAGTCAGTTTTTTTATAAAAAAATAAAATCAACAAATTTATTGGTAAAATGATATAATTTTAAGAAATGGAAAGCCGTACGAAATTTACATTGACATTTTGTAGCAGTTAAAACATTTCCACAAAATCAATCTTTAACATTAATATTGATAAGGAGTTCAAAATTTGAAATAGATATATCAGACTTCTAAAACAATTTGTAAAGGCTAAAATGTTCACAATACTTTGTTCGTAATTCTAAATAATATGTCTTCTATAGCTTTTTAAAATTAATTCATTCGCTTTTCTAGTTTCTGCTTATGTATGTTCGACAAGTATTGCTAGAGAATATATCGAGATTAATAGCTTCATATGTGTTTTGTGGACTTTAAAGCGGCACTTGACACGGTTAATAGGCAGACAATGATTTATAAACTGGTATCGATCGGAGTTTCAACAAAGTTTTTAATGTTGTACATGAAATTTCTGGCGTCATCTAGTGCAACTGTTTAAGATGGTTCTAAGCTTTCAGAATGGTTTGATACGTCTGCAGATGTACCACAGGGATCTATTTTGAGTCCTGTTTTACTTCGGGAAGAAACTTGGTGAATCAGTAATGAGCGGATAGATGTTGTGACCGAATTCAAATACCTCGGTGTGTTGTTATCATCAGACTTAAACTTTGGCAAATATGCAAAGGGCAGAATCACTTAAGCTAAATTGGCAATCAACATGATATGGCCGAAATTTTTCGCAAATCAAAATATTTTTCTTAAAAATATATTTTGGGTCCTAAATGGAACTGTTAAAACGTGTATGTGTTATGGAAGGCAGGAGTTTGGAGCCAGTCCTATTGAAAAATTTAAAGCTGTTCAAAGATATTTCTTTGACGGCCTATTCCATTTACCGAACTCTACTGCTAATAAATTAATTTAAATATATGTATATGTACAAAAATAATAATAAAAAAGAGGCTGGGATGCGACCCACACTGATAACTTATCTATCGATTTGTCTTGCTTAAAAGTTTGTCTAAATGTATCAATTCTTACCAAATTTGCGTTCTATTTTTTGCAGATTTTATTTTTTTTTATGAAAAAACGGACTGTTGGATTTTTATAAAAAATTACTGAATATAAAAAACAATATTTTCTGTGAAATAAAATAAGTTTGAAGCCAATATTTTTAATTTTTGAAAAGCTATTTGAGCCGAAAATCAATTTTTATCAACTTTTATTAATTTTTTTGTTTAGGTTTTTATTTTTTGTAAAAAAAACTGTCAGTTCGATTTTTCTCAAAATTTGTCCTAATGTTGAAAACAATATTTCTTATATGCTAAAATTAGTTAGAAGCCATAATCTCAAATTTTTGAAAAGATATTTAAGTCGAAAATCAATTTTTACCAACTTTTGTTAAATTTTTTTTCGGTTTTTAATTTTTTGTAAAAAAAACTGTCAATTCTATTTTTTTTTTTAATTTTACTGAATGTTGAAAACAACATTTTTTGAAAGATAAAAGTAGTTTAAAGCCAATATCTCAAAGTCTTGAAAAGATATTTGAGTCAAAACTCAATTTTTACCAACTTTTTTTTTATTTTTTTTTAGGTTATTATTTTTTGTAAAAAAACTGTCAATTCGATTTTTCTCAAAATTTTATCAGATGTCAAAAACATTATTCTTTATTGCACAAAATTGTTTTGGAAATGAAATCATATTTTAGTCGTAAAATTTTCGAAGTGACAAATTTTTTTTTTCAGTTATTTTGATTTATAAAAAAAACCGTTAATTGAATTTTTTTCCAAAAATATAATTGTTTTGTATACCGTTACAATATATAATATAAAATTTAATCCAAGTCTCTAGCGTCATTGGTTCATGAGATATTTAGGGTTAACCAAAATTTTCACCTTTTTTTTTAAACTGCTATGGTAACAAAACCACCCACGCAATTTTCTTGAGAGCCCTTTCTGCCTTATTATCTGTATAACAAAATTTATTTGAAGTCGATATCTCTTCTGGTTCTTGAGCTATGGACGACGAAAAAAACGTCGCGAACGTACGGACGTACGGACGTACGGACGTACAGACGTACGGACGTACGGACGTACGTACACACGCACGCACAGACATCTTTCTAAAAATCTTTTATTTCGACTCTAGGGACCTTGAAACGTCGAGAAATGTCAAAATGTTCAATTTGTCAAATCGGACCCATTACAATAACTTCCTATGGGAAGTTAATAATAATGGTAGTAATAGATAAATCTTAATTACAAAACAGATTACGATAACAAAGCAGACATAACATTTCTTTTAAAAACATCTCTTGAAATATTAGAAAAAATATCTATAACCTCAACAACAGAATTCGCTTCTCTTATGCAACATGCAAACGGTTCGTTTCTACTATAATTTCTTCTATGAAAAGTCTCTAACAAATAAGAAAATTTGTTACGATTGCTTATTAAATCTTTTACAAATATTATTCAAAAATATTTTTTCCTTACTTCAAGCGTTTGAATGTCAATAAGCAGGCATCTAGATGGATAAGATGGTACTTCCATATTCCAATTTAATTTATAGAAAGCATACCTAGTAAGACTTTTTTGTATTTTTTCTATTCTAGAAGAATGAGTGATATAATAGGGGTTCTAAACTATGCTGCAATATTCCAGTACCGATCTAACAAGTGCAATATATAATGATTTGAGGGTGTAGGGGTCGGAAAAATCCTTAGAGTTTCTTCTGATAAATCCTAGCATCGCATTAGCTTTACTGACTACGTAATCGATGTGCTTAAAAAACGAAAGCTTTTTATCCAATATAACTCCCAAATCCTTTTTTGCCGTAAACCAATCTAAACTCGTATTGTTGATAGTATAATCAAATATGATAGGTGTTTTTTTTATGGCATGTAAGGCTCTGACATTTGGCAACATTCAGGAACAACTTGTTAGATTCACACCATTCAACCAGTTTTTGGATATCCTGGAGATACAGACAGTCTGTAAAAGATTTTATGAGCCTTCGAATATTTAAAATTTACTGGAATGTCCTTTATAAAAAGGATAAATAACAAGGGGCCAATATGACTTCCTTGCGGAACACCTGAAGTTACATCAATACCTTTGGATTTAAACTTTCCCAATTTTACAAATTAAACCCGATTTTTTAAATAGGAAGAAATCCAATTTATGGAAACCAAGTTTTGAAAGCTTAATAATTAGTATACTATGATTAACTCTATCAAAAGCTTTTGCAAAATCTTTAAAGATAATATCAGTCTGTAAACCATTTTCGAAGCCGCAAAGTACAGAATCGCATAGCAATGAAAGGTTTGTAGCAGTAGATCTTCCAGAAACAAAACCATGTTGGTATTCAGATATTAAATCCTAAACAAAAAAAATTTATTTTTTACAAACAAGCATTTCGAACATTTTTGGGATCACTGATAATTTGCAGATAGGCCTATAATTGGTCACATTTTGCTTCGAGCCAGACTTAAATATTAGAGTTATGTAAGAGATCTTCCAACAGTCCAAAAACTGGCCACTTTTTAAAGACTGATTGAAAATCAAGTTGAGCGGTAATTCCAAAGAAACAGCGCAGTTTTTTAGTGCAACAGGGGCTATGACTAGCTAAAGCTTCAAAAATATCAGAAACAGTTAAGTCTATGCTTTCAATATCAATAGCATAAGTTGGCGAAAAATCAGAGGGTTCACAAGGAGCAGAAGGCAAATAAACAGATTAAAAATAATCGGCAAATAAGTCGAATATAACGTTCATATCACTAGATACACAATTTGAGTACTTCATACAGGTTGAAATCCCTAAAGACTTTCTTTTAATATTTGAATTTCCAGAAGTGTTTTAAATCATTTCTAATTTTTGACTCAGCAGAGAGAATAAAATTATTAAAAAGAAAGCTATTGAGACAGTCATATTCAAGGTGGCACTGAATGTATTTCTGCTTAAGGGTCAGTTTATCTTTTGTTGTTTTATAAGCCTTATATACGTTTTGCTTTTTCTTTTTTTCAGATTAGATAATCTTCTAGTAAACCAGGGTGGGTTTGATTTGGGTTTAGCTATTTTTTTACGAATATATACATATTAAAAGTTTCATGTACATAGATACATTGTACATTTTTTAAACGCATGATCAAGGCTTAAATTAATAAAGGTATTATCCCAAGGAATTGACAACTAACAGTTATTGATTGCAACAAAGTTTGCACGTTTATAATCAAAATAAAATTCTGATACATCAATTGTATCTTTTATATAAGCTAAAAATTTACACTCTACTGTAAGGCATATAAATACATACAAAATATGGTCGGAATAGTGTTTTAACTTCGTCAACTGTGAAGAGATTAATTGAAAAATTCATGGAGACTGGATCCGTTGGAGACGCCAAACACACTGGTCGTCCACATGTGATTGTCGAAAAACAAATGCATCCACAACGCGTGACTGTATGGTGTGGATTTTGGGCTGGAGGCATAATTGGGCCATATTTTTTTGAAAATGATGCTGGTCAAGCAGTGACTGTTACTGGTGCTCGATATCGCGACATGATTACACAGTTCTTTCTGCCAAAATTGGATGATATTGATGTGTCCAATATGTGGTTTTAACAAGACGGTGCCACATGTCATACAGCGCGTGAAACAATTCAATTACTGCATGAGACATTTCCAGGTCGTGTACTCTCTCGTTTCGGTGATCAAAATTGGCCTCCTAGATCGTGTGATTTAACACCATTAGACTTCTTTTTATGGGGTTATTTGAAATCACAAGTCTATGTCAACAAGCCCACAACCACCCGTGCATTAAAGGAGGAGATTCAACGCTGCATCAACGAAATTCAGCCACATTTATGCAGAATGGTCATGGGAAATTTCAACAAAAGAGTGCGCATGTGCATGCAAAGCCGTGGAGGCCATTTGTCCGATGTGTTATTCCATACATAACCCTATCCTATGTACTTTACGAGTCAATAAAAATATAACTATCAAAAGACTAAAAACGGCGTTTTCTATTTAATTCAAATCTTGCGTTAATTTTGGGACACCCTTTATATACATATATGTATATACATATGGTGAATTAAGTTTTTAATAGCAGGAAAATCAGTCTTATCGATATACCTAAGCTTCGAACTCTTTATCCACAAAAATTAAGTCTAATATACGATTTCAATTATTATGAAAGTTATTATATTAATCTAAATCGTATATTAGACTTAATTTTTGGCAGGACACATTTACAATGATCATAGCAAAAGTGGAGTAGTAACTGTGGAGTGATGGTTAGTGCGTGGGGCTGTCATGCCAGAGGCAGTGGCGTCTTTAGGCATGGGCCCGGTGGGCCAGGGCCCAGGGCCCCGCAATTATTTGGCCCCCAAATCCACCAACTCAAAATAAATGAATCTTTACAAGAATTATTATAGAAAACGAAATAACGTTGGTAGACAGTAACAGAAAAACAAGTTTCATTTTACTCTCCGTTCCGTTGAAATTCTCCTCCTTAACATCTTAAACTTCTGGCAACATGAATCTTTAATCATACACCTGCACACGCTGTCAACATTATTTTAACAATCCTGCTTTCGTTCTACTCTACAGTTCTGCACACATGTTGGCTTTTCAACTCACTCCATAAACAAACACAAAGTTGTCACATGATGAGTAGGGAAATGATGAGTTACCTTTCCTCTTTCCTTTTCTCTGTTCAATGGAAGGAATAAAGATTATGTTTTTTGTCTTTCTCTCTGCTCATCTTCACAGTGCTCATCTGTATATGTACATATATATGTTGCAAAATTCTTGCGAACAGTTTTCAAAAAATACCATAGAGATGTTAATGCAGAAGAACTTGAGGTAGAATGGCTGCACCTCGTACAGTATTTAAAAGAATTAAATAAAGATCTTATTACAATATCAAAATTGTACAGTCTAATTACAGTGGATAAAATTGGGAACACATTTCCAAATGTAGAAACTGCCTGTAGAATTTTTTTATCTTTGATGGTTTCAAACTGCAGTGGAAAGCGTTCATTTTCGAAATTGAACCGGATGAAAAATGAACTTCGAAGCACAATTCTACAAGATAGACTAAACAACTTGCCAACTTGCAGGAAATTGAATTTGATGACTTAATTCATGGTTTTGCAACTGACAAAGTCAGAAAAGTATGCTCTTCAATAAATAATATTTTATATCTAAAAAAAAAAACAAATCAAAACAAATATAAAGAAATAAACTTGTATAAAATAAAAAAAAAGTATAAAAACATTAGAAATCAACCAAAAAAACAATTCAAATTATCAAAAATCAACTATTAAAAAAAATGTTCAACTAAATTAAAAAAATTATAAAAGTATAAAAAATATATTATTATACCTACTTTTTTCGGTCCCCAAATTCTAAAGACGGCCCTGGCCAGATAATTTATTTATTCATAGCTAAGGTAAAGCATCATCATCAGCTTCTAGACTGTTCTACAAAAGCCTCAACCATCAGCTGCCTAATATTGAAAGTTATTTTAATAGTAACTATAACTCATCTGAAGTGATAAGCACCATTTTTAAAGCAAGAGCAGATCTTTAGCAAACCTGTAATGTAAGCAACAGAAGAGAACCTGAAAGTGTCTTCAATTTTATGGCAGATTTTCCTTTTTTACAAGAATTTCCAAGTTCATACTTTCAGGAAAGTTTTCCGACGTTAAATAGTCCTAATCTCTAGGATAGATCAAATGGCTCTCGGGGCTGGTTCATTTTGTTCAGTTTTTGCAATCATGCCCTGAACTATCGCAATAGCTTCTGAGTTATCAGGTATTATTCGATAATCTTAAATTGATAGCCTTTATGTTTTTAATCATCTAAAATTACGAGATTTTATGTTGCAGATCATCAATATTGTAAATAAGCAGATAATTATTTCTACTTTTTATTTTATTATATTTTCTTTTATGAAATGTCATATCCTGCAGACGGCAAATTTTGTCATGTCCGTATTCTGAGCTAAAATATTGCTATCCTATTTTTGTTAAATAAAGAAAAATCTATCTATCAGCTTATCATCTATGTATATTCGATTCATATTGAGGAATGTACTGTATATTGAATACCTTAATTTAATTTTGTATCCATCACATGGTTCATATTTTGTTTTGTTTTATTTTAAAAGTTATTTTATGATTCAAAATAAAATCAAAAACTAATTTAATTAAACATACAAAAAACATTGATGCATCGTAAAAAATAACAAAGCTTACAGATTGCAGGAGTATCACGAATATTTTAACAAATGTATTTTTTGAAAATATTTTATTTTTTTTAATTTTTCAATAGTACGTTCGGGATTAATTTTATATGAATCCATTTCAAACATCTAAGCAATTTAGTTGCATTCCTATCCTTTGAAATAATTCAGTTGTAACACTGGAAATTCCTGGAGTTCTGATCGGTTAACTGTTGAGCTCAATTTTTGGCGTTTGGTCAAGTATGGATATTATATGGGGTTTTTCAATGAGCACTACAAAAGTCTTTTTTAAATAAAATAAAAACGGTTTTGGATAGCAATGAAATTCTTTATTCCTGTGAAAGTACGTTTGATCCCATTATGTATGAAACTCGATTTCTTTTGCATGGCCAACACGGGCACACTTGCAGAAGTCCAGACGCTGAACCCAATTTTTCGACGTTTTTCAAGCATAAATCGGCCGATAGTGCTGCAATTTCACGTTCGATATTCGTACGAAGTTCATCAATCGTCGCTGACTTGTTGGCATAGACCATAGACTTGAATTAGCCTCACAGGAAATAGTCTAACGGCGTCAAAACGCACGACCGAGGCGCCCAAGCGACTGGACCATTTCGTGAGATAACACGTTCTCCAAACTTGGTTTCCAATAAATTAATTGTGACATTTGCTGTGTGGCTTGTGGCACCGTCCTGTTGAAACAACATGTCCTCCAAGTTCATATCATCCAATTGGGGACAAAAATATTCGGTTATCATTGAACGGTAGCGATCCCCATTCACAGTAACATGCCGGTCTTGATCACCACGGAAGAATGACGCCGCCGCACAGTGGGGTAAGATTGGTAGTTTTGTGATATTAATTATTTTCACTAGTAAATTGATGATTGTCTTATAAGTTTTTATGGTTTTATAATTGAAACGATATGTTATCTTCAATTTGGGTGAATATGGTAAAGGATATAATGTGAATAGCAAACGAACACGAAAAAGTGAGAATTTTCAAAAAAGTTTATAAAGTTTGGAAAATATAATTATTGTAAAATTGTTGTTCCATATAGCCTGAAAATAAAATTGTTTTGGAGGAGTGGTCTAGCTCACTTCGTTTAGTTGAGGGGGTGTTTTTTCGAAAAATTTACTTTCTATTAAAAAAAATAACAATAAAAATTAACGAAACGTAATTCAATTTAATTGGAATCATAACAAACAATATTTTCTATTTCAAACATTTGAATTGCTTTTTTTGTTTACATTTATTTTTTGACTTCTTAAACTCGATAGCTCAGGATCCGAAGAAATCATCATTCTATTGAAAATATCAGTCAGATTATCTTTTCTGGAACATTTTCGGCTGTAGTGCTCTCTAAAAACCTTACAATCTTTGTTTCGAGATTCTAAAGCTTCCTCGCTAAGTTGACCAATAGGAAGTATACAGTTGGTGGCAATATGATGGCCATGAATTAAAATTGTATGAACTGTAGTGCTCATATAATACCAAGGGTATAATGATACAAAATATCTTGCAGTTTCCTCACAAAACGGTTGAAATTTGCGTGGGCTGATCCTAAATCCACTTGACAGACATTGTAAAATGATATAAAACTTTACAATTAAAGCTTCATTGATACCCGTTATCGAAGCTGATACGCTGCTATTTTCGAAAAACCTTCTTGCCACATTGCCTGTATTTGTGTTACCGTAACCAGGCTTAGGTTTATCGACTATTAAGCCTGTTCTCTCTTTGAATTCTCTTTGAATTCGTAGTTTATTCTGTTTAACTATAAATTCGGTTTTTTCATTGGTTCGCCATTCTTTAACCGGAAGCTTATATGCAACGTGCAGAAGGTATTCAAATAAACGAATCCACGCGTGCAAAGTTGACAATCCAAATGATAAATTTTTTGATATTTTTTTTAAATTTAATTTATTTAAATCAAAACCAGTTTTTCAATTTTTTCATCTTAAAACATAAACTTCATACCTTCGTTAATATTAGAAATAGCACTTGACATTTTTTTTATATATAAGAAAACAAAAAATAAAGCAAAAAAGTTCTTAAAATTTCTAGTATACATAAATTGCTTTCTTGGCACTAACTTGAACAACTTTGACAGTGCAATTAACTTAGCATGGGTGACTTACCAAAAAAAATTCTTCTATGTCTTATCAAAAATACCGTATTAATTGAGAAAAACAACATGATTTTCCCGTTGCTTTCAAATAAAAATGTGGACTTTTTATCATGGCTCTCTATGGGGCTGCCCCACCGTGCGCCGCCCGCCCATAAAAAACACCAAACCGTAATTTTTTCGGGATACAATGATGATTTATGGAGTACGTGTGGATTGCTGCGTGACCAATAACGTATATTTTGTTTTTTGACAAAGCCATTCAGCCAGAAATGAGCCTCATCGCTGAAGATGTTTCTTCGATGAAAATCCGAATCATTTTCAAGTTGTTGCTCAGCCCAATTCACGAACATACGACGCTTCTTCAGGTCAACCGGCTTCAGTTCTTGCTCGAATAAAATCTTGTAAAGATGTAGGCCAAGAATTGTTCGCAAAATTCGCCACAACGACGTCACAGAGATGCCCAACGCTTAAGAACGACGTGTGAGAGACACATTTGGGTTTTCTGCAAATGAAGCTTCAGCGGCAGCAATATTCTCTACACACACCTGTTGATTCAAAGTTTTCCACTAGACGCTCAATTGTTGATCTGCTAAAATGACGACCATAAATTGAACGTAGTGCTCTTAACGTTGAGGCCACTGACTCCAATTTTCGGTTGTAAATTTTAATAATTTCGACTCGTTTATGGCTCGTATATATTTCCATCATGAAATGGCAAACCTTACTGAAGAGAAATGTCAAAAGAGCGGCAAGAAATATGGCGTCGTTTGCTGTCCCTGTCGCTTTACTTTTGTAGCGTCCTTGTTGAAAAAAACCCGTTAACATGCTTTACCCAATTCAATTTTCTGCCTTATTTGTATATTCGAAACTTTAAAACCAACTTTCACCAGTATCCTTCCCTATTTTCCTAACGCTCACTTAGATCAGCAATCAGCCTAATACTGTAATTAAGAATCAAATACCAGGCAAGGACCAAAATGTGTAGGTGTCATGAATTCCGTTTGTGTTAACAACGTCTTGTAATTCATATCCTTAAGTTTCTGTTGGCATTCTATATCGTAGAATTAATTAACTTTACAAAAAATTTCACTTCGTATAATAATTGATATCCTTTAATTTCATTATTCGGATGCATGGTTTCACTCATTTAAAAAATTACTCATAATAATTATTCGTATATACACCGAAATATTGCTTCCAGTTAAAATTTTAAATGGATAAACTTAAAAAAGAAGCAAGCAAGACTGCATAATTAACACATGTTTACCTTGCAATTATATCCACAAACCATGGAATTTCTGTTAATAAAAATATATCCGCACCATTGACGTACTCGGCAAATTAAAATTGATATTGAAATAAAGAAAACAAAATTACACGTTCTTGGTTAAATTGCAGATAAATTTCGAATGCATGCAGATGACTGCTGCGAACAGAATAAAATTGTTCTTTTGTAATGCATACATTTCACTAAACCAAACCCCAACCCACCCTTGATCAGTCTCGCCCAATATCCTTTTTCTTCACAATCATCATACAAAACATGTCGATTCTCAGCCAGACGCATAATACAGGCCTGCTTCCAAGCTTCCAGCTCAAAAAACGACAAAATCCATGGCAGCATTAAAAATCAAATTAAATACTTTCGTCCTTCTACAGCTCGGCACAGCACAGCCAGCGTAATAATAATATGTCCTTTAATTTGCTTAAATTTTTGCATCGCAGCTTCTTCCTCTTCTTGATTGTCGAGTAATGTCTGCTAACATCGTGTGCATGTGCAGCACTGTGCATCCTTGACGCAAACTGGAATCCAAAACCGTTCGTTGTTGCCACACTCACATCACTGTGACTGTACAAATGAAAGTTGGCAAAGCTTGTTTTTGTGTCCTGTCAACGAGACTTGCAGTTGCATGAGGTAGGTATGGTGGAAATCAGCTTCGACTTCGTGTATGAAAACGCACTATGCAATGCACACATAGTTCTCACAATGTTTTACGTTGAACGCTATGTATGTCGGTGTGCATCGTCGCATTAAATTGCAAAATTCAAAAACAAAACCAAAAACTTCGAAAAAAAAAATTAAAAAATATACAACTCCCAATGAAAAGGCTAACGAGAAGGACATCAACACGGAAAGGAACAATGATTCGTTTATGGCTTTCAAATCCTCTGAATCTGAATTGAACAACTGAGCTGTGAAGGAATAAAACGATAAATACCAGCGGAATATTAATGAGTATATCGTCGTTTGACCTTCCATACCCCAACAAATATAAATCATTTTCTCTGCAGCTCAGCTCAGAACCCGCGCCCAGGACCAACCGCCAACACCCGTGCCCGCATTTCGTGACGCAATAAATTATTTTATCAATTATTATATCCGTGATGTTCCGTGCAGTGCATTGCAATACAATTCCAAAGGAAGACTGCTCTTGAAATATTATTATCATCTACTTGTGGAGACGTAGAGAGTGTCAGTTTATCAGTTAATTTTTGTTTTTTAATTGGGTCACTTATTTTTATTGATTGGGGTTAGAGGTGTGATAATAAAGTGCTTTTATTTTGTCGGCTTAAAAATAATAAACAACGGTAAGCAGGTCGCCTTATTTGAGGTTTTTTAAAGATTAGTACCGATAAATTGTTTAATATTTTTGCCAATATAGAATGATTTATGGGGGTAATTCTTTTACAAACCCAACACCTTTTTGACCGACACGTCTCCGATTTGTCAGAATTTTTAATAGATTTTGTTAACTAGATTAAACTATTAACAACATTATGATTTAAACCTTCGGGCCATGTGAATATTTCGAATCAGAATGGCTAATATTTTTGAGAAGTATTTTTATTTTTTTTTGAGGATTTGTTCATTTTTCGCGGGAGTACCTTTAAAAGAAACTTTTGGGTTGCACAGGAAGGGATTTAACCCTGACATTATGGCATGACAGGCTTATCTACCACATCACGAATAATGTTTTTTTTAAGACCTGTGGTTTTGAATCTGGCAATACTATTTTGACAGCTGTCACTTGATTTAAAGCTTAATTGACACCTAGACGAAGTGGATATATTGAATGAATATTCAGCACATTATTACTGACAGGCGATCCCAAAATGGCCCATATGACAAAAAGTGGTCGAAAATAGGGTTTCCCGACTGGAACTTATTCGAATAGGCAGCGGTTTCCACTTGCCAAAAAATCATTTTTAAAAAATAATGACAAACCTTTATCTTAACAAAAAAAGCTAAATTATAAGATATAGCATTAAATTGAATGCGTTTACACAACTTAACATATTGACATCACGCTGAGTCCTTCCAAATTTGTCAATGTCAGCATATACCAGTAATTGGACAGACTTTTGATGGATAGTGCCACTAGTGTTGACGTTGAGTTCTTCTTTCAATATGTAAAAGAAATCGCATGTCAGCGCATCATTTTGTCTAAATCATTTTTTGACAACGAAAGATTCGAATAAGTTGTTTCCAACCTTTATGGTGCATGCAGCGCTAATTCTCCATTCCTTTTTTCAGTATCGGGCAAACAATACTGATGTACCATTCTATGGAAATGCTTTTTTTCAACCATATTTTACATATAAGTTGGTCCATACTCCTGACCAAGTTATCTCCAGCTGCTTTAAAGAGCTCGGCATTCAATCCATCTGCTTCGTCGGATTTGTTAGACTTCAACTTAGGTATGGCAATCTTTATTTCGTCTTGTCGGAGGAGTTGGTGTTCCTTTTTTCTCTCCTGCTCATAGAGCTCGTGAGCAACTCTCGTCCTTCTATGCAACGCTGCTTTGCATGCCTGCCGACATTCCTCACCAAACTAGAGGTTTCTTGTTGGTGGCTGTTTGAATCAAAGCACGTCAGACTCGGCTTCTCTGATTGCATTTTGGCAATGTTACCACTGGTTCTCGATACATTATGTTGGCGGAAAAGTACTTTGAAAGGAGTTACTTGTGACTCTGTCGGAGAAGGAATTGGCGATCTCTTGCGATTGTAGCCATTCGACATTGTATTTTCTCCCAGCATCTCCCTATTTTGTCTTAGGTCTGGAAACCCAAAGTGCTACCTTGGCTACAACGCGGTAGTAGTCCAAGTCGATGTTAGCTCCTCGGAAAGTTTGGACATCCATGATGCTGGAAGCGTGTTAGGGGTCGATCGATCACTATGGTCAATCTGGGCGAAGATAGATTGATCTGGACAACGCCAAGTTCATTTGTGGATGTTAAGGTGAGGAAAACACGTCCTGGCTACCATGACCTTTCGATGAGCCTGAAGCAGGCTGTTTTTCCCGATTATTCCACCAAAGATGTCTTTCCTTCCAAGCTTGGCATTAAAATCGCCCAGGATAATTTTTTGAGCAGGACACTGCTCATATGCTTTGTCCAAGAGCGCAAAGAACATATCCTTGGTGCTGGTCATCCTTCTCTTCTGTGGGAGAGTGTGCGCATATTTGTTTCCCAAGTCTGTCTCCAATGACAGAGCCGCATCCAAATAAGCGTCGTTGGTTTTCTTAGTAGCAGTCACCATAGTAAATATCACAGTTTTTAAGGCAGTCTAGGCCCCGTCGAGAGGGGGGAAAGGGGGGGGAATCCGCCGTGACCGGGATTTTTTAGGGGCCCGTAAAATTGAAAGCAATGAGGAGTGTTTTTTTTTTTTAATATAAGTACTCTAAATTCATCATCAACATACCTATTCCCACTTATTTTTAGGGGCCCGAAAATTTAAAATCATTCATGCTTTCGCAATCGGGCCCCCGTTTGCAAGTTATCTACCAATCTTTCAGTCACAAGCTTGCCGATCTGGGCCCCTGATTATTATTGGCGTACATTTTTGTTTATATTTAATGAAAAATTGGGCAACTCTGATCTATTGAAAGAAAGTTATAATAAATTGTTTCGCTTTTCTTACTTAATTTAACGTAAATTTCAAATGTATTTTATTTTGAAAATTTTTAAATTCAAAATAAAACGGCAAATTAAAACAAGACACAAATATTTATTTCGGTTTCTGTTTTTAAAAAGTTTCTTTTCTTCTATTTTTGTTTCTGCCGGGAACGAAATTTTTGATTAGGTTTCGGGGGATCGGAAAATCCCACGCAAACGTTTTTCAATTGTGGTTTCCGTAATATTAA
Organism: Eupeodes latifasciatus; assembly: GCA_920104205.1. Taxonomy (NCBI): domain Eukaryota; kingdom Metazoa; phylum Arthropoda; class Insecta; order Diptera; family Syrphidae; genus Eupeodes; species Eupeodes latifasciatus. The sequence continues at coordinate 38,934,644 of OV049924.1, forward strand.
TTAATTAAATAAAATAATAAATTGTTTTCTGAAGATTTGAAGGATATCAAGTCACTTCAAAGTGTGTATATTAAACCAGCCATACAAAAATAGCAAGGAATTCTATATAGAATATTAGACACCATTTTCTTCCTTGGCGAAAGGGGACAAGGACTACGAGGCGATAGCAATCTTATTTTGGAGAGCCAAATAATGGACATGTTTTGGGCATTTTGGAATTAATTAGTCATTATGACCCCTTACGTCAGGAGCACTTGGAAAAAGTAAGAATTTCACAACATGAGCACACAAGTTTCCAAGTCCACATACTTTCCGTTGAGATTCAAAATGAGTTCATTAAAATTTGTGCCCAACATGTGAATTCAGCTTTTTTGAAGGAGAGAGAAAACGCCAAATAATTGGCTATTATTGTCGATGCAACACCCGATTCAAGTGATGTGGAACAAAACACATTTATTTTGCGATATCTGCGCTTTGAAGAAAATGTGTTTACCATCCAAGAACGGTTTTTGGAATTTGTCGATTGCAACAAAAAAAACTGGCACCGCAATAGCTGATTTGATCTGCGAAACATTGGCAAAGAACGGACTCCCTTTAGAAGACTGTTGTGCACAAGTCTATGACAATGGAAGCAATATGAAAGGACAGTATAATGGTGCACAAATTCATATTTTAAACAAAACTCCGAATGCCGTGTATTCACCATGTGCAGCTCACAGCCTTAACTTGCGTGTAGTCGATTAAGCGGGATGTTGTACTGCGGCAATCACATTTTTTGGTGTTGTTCAAAAGTGTTTCAACTTGTTTAGCAGCAGTGCTCAACGTTGGGAAATTCTTAAGAAAAATGTGCCCGGATCCCTTCACAAACTTTTCGATACAAGATGGTCAGCTAGAATTGAGGCATTAAAATCATTTGCAAATCATCTGAAAAACCTTAGAACATCATTAGAAGCCTTAAGTGATATTAATTTAACTGCTGAAGCTCGAAGAGATGTAAATGGCGTTTTAAAATATATGCACAAATTTGAATGCGTCCTGATGTCTTCGATTTGGTGCAAGGTTTTTAGCGCTATAAATGAAAGAAGTTTCCTTTTTCGAGCCAGAAACAGTACTATTGACGTTGAAATTCAAGATCTCGACAACTTGACTTTCGATTTGAACATTATTCAAAACGGATGAGATCAATTTTTATCTGAATGCAAAGCAGTTTCTCGTCGGTTCGATACGATGAAAAATTTGAATGCTACATTTTCATTTTTATGACGGTTGATTTTTATGGGCGAACGGGAGATTAAAAACTCCGATACAAGGTTCATTCAAAAGTATAACTCGCAAGTGTCCCAAGAGTTGAAAGAAGAAATAATTCATCTGAAATACTATTATGAAGCCAATTTTAAAGCAGAACTTCCGCCATTGTGTGTGTTCCACAATACCTAACCTGTAGCTAGTGCCGAACGTTCATTTAGCGTCGTTACCAGAACAAAGAAGTTTCATCGTTCGTGCTCATCACAAGATCGTGTTTCCAGACTTGCTACAATATGCATCGAAGCACTTTTGGCAAGGAAATTGAATTTTGATGCAATTATAAGTTGTTTTGCTGCTCAGAAAGCTAGGAAAGCTCGTTTGCCAAAAGAAAATATTTCATTGAATGCAAACTAACTCTAATGAAAACATTGTTATAATATTTTAATATTAAGAAAAACAATTAAGAGTATTTAATGTAAAACTTTTAAAATACTTAGTTTTTTTTTAAAGACAAATTTCAAATACTTTTACTTCGCTCTATTTTATTTTCATAGTAGTTAATAGATCTTCATGCTATTTTTTTAATAGCTAATCGACCGTGTTATCAGTTACTAACATGTCGTTGGCAATATCGAATTTAGTGTATGATTCTGTTCGGATTCTGATCTAATTGCATGTAGAATTATTTTCTATCCATCCTCCATTTCAACTAAATTGGACGATACCCGTAAGATTGATTTGATGATTAACACTTTTTTTGGTTCACTTTGCAAACAAAAAATGATTATTTCCGTTAATTCCAACCAATTTCGCTATTCGTAATTGAAATAATTGAAATTAGAACGTACCATATCAGTAGGTATGGGGGGGCGAGATTTTTCCGTCCCGGGACCGGAATTCCTCTGGAAGACCCTGCCTGCACGTGATCTCTTAATTGACATAAATATCACGTGAATGTTTGTTCGTTGTACTTAAAACGTTTGAGTAGATTGTCAACAGTCTGTCTCCGAGACTTGTTGGTGCTTTGTAACTAGTTTTTCTTCACATGGTCAGGAAGTCACCCTGACGCACGACCTTCAACCTGAAGGAGTTAGTAGACAGTGGTGGGTTTTTGAGAAAAAAAACCTGTGGACGCTTGTGTTCTCTTGAATGCACATGTCTATCATTTGAACATCGTATAGAAGAATAGGATTGAATAATTATCACAGAAATAATTAATTAATTTTTGATAGTGGTATAAAAAGTTTATTTTAATTCATAAATACCTTTAACTTGAAATCTTACATAAGGCTTTGAATACATTTGGATTTAAGGAGAAGCCTACAAATTTTGTTTGGTTTTGTAGTTTTTAGAATTGTCTGTATATTTTATGTTATTTAAAAAAACACACAATTTTAAAGCTGGTATGGAATTTTTCTCAAAAAGCGTATTCTGAACAAAACGATTATCAAATTAAGAAATTAAAGTGAACTTCTGACCTTCAAAGTTACACAATGTTAAAACCCCTTTCTTCCACTGTCTTTAATATATCACAATTTATTGCTTTCTTATGTTAAAAAGATTTTAAGAATTCTTATATAAAAATGGTGGGCAATTTAACTGACAAGTAAAATCACACCCTATCGAATGGGGTATTTGATGTAAATATATTTTTCACATTTGCATAGTTCTTTTTTTTTGTCCAGCTTTCTTCTAAAATAAAGGACATCACAAACTACTTGATAACTTAAAAGAGTCCCAACAACCAGGGTTGATCTTATGCATATATTTTCTTGTTAGTTTTAAACGAATTGAAACTCAATACCTTTTATCATGTATTTGATACGTTCAAAAAAATAGAATAGAAGCATTTTCATAGTCTATACCAATTTCCATAAAATATGTATGAATGTTGAGTTACCTTACTTAACTTAGTATATTCTTGTAGGAATGTACTTATATGTAAATCACTATATTTTTTTAAGGGAAGGAATTGACATTGAATGAAATCAAATTATGGCGGATAAGATATCCTTTCCTCTATCATATCCTTAACGCCTTAAGATATCTATTTACATATTCCCTAAACTGATAAAATAAACGCCTTTTCATACTAAATCTACGTTCATATATGTAGCTACATGTATGTAAAAGCTCGTAAATACTTCCTTTATTGTATGGTTTTCAATATTTGTACCATCAGAAGTCTCACAGAGGAGTGGCAATGTTTATTTGTCAGTTATACAAATAGTGTTGTTGAAAATATATTCTTTAAAAGTAAAACATGAAAAGGAAAGCTTTATTTGAATAGGAAACTTCATTTCGTCCTTTTAGGTAGGCAGGCAAGAAGTATGTATGTCTCGATGTAATGTACTTGATAGCTCCTTCAAAAATAAACCCAAAAACATTTAAAATACAAAATATCGAAAACGTGATGGTTGTTATACTCTTCTAAACATATACTTTACTCGTCGTACATAAGATCCTAGTTTTCACAAAAGTTTGTGGTGCTTTGGTACATTTTCCAAACTCGCACTCTTGATTTTTGCTATTTTCAAAGCATGCGTATGTATATATATATACATATTAGGCTTCCTATAGAAATGTACATATGCATGAATTGATTTGGTGTATAACCTATTTTCATTCCTGATTATACACATTTGGTCTAGGATATCCGATATCAAAAATAGAATTTAAAAAAAAAACAAGTCAGCATTTTTGAAATCCCTATAATGATGATAGTGTTTTGGGTACGGTGTTAAAATAACTTGCAGGCATTGAACAACAACAACAATAACAACAACTGTATATTTAACATTACGTTTCAAAACTACATAATTTGGAATGAAGTCGAAATAAAAGGTAACGAATGTAACTCTACAAAAGAGAGCATAACAAAAATATTGACAACATCATTGTGAGAAGCTGAAAATATACAATTCATGTGTTACACATCACATTTCCAATTTCCTGCTTGAAATACAAAATTTCGTACGCGCCATCTTTTTGTTGTTGTTATTTGTGTCCTTAAATTTGAATTTGTAGAAGGTATACAAAAACATACTAACCATTTTTGACAGGTCTGGATAAAAAGGGGTGATGTTAGTTAGGCCGTAAATTTTGTTATTTAAAATTTTGGTCAGATAAGGGCAGAATGATATAGAACAAGGCATTTAAGTAAAATACGTGTACTGTTTAATCCTTCAAAGTGACCAGATAAGAACATTAACATAAGACAACTGGGTTTATTTTCAAACCATGTATTTATTTTATTCTAAAGGTCCATTGATTAGGGTAAACGTCGGAAGTTTAAGGGGGAAGTGATTTTAGTTCTCATTATCATTCAATCTCGAACTTCGATTGTAGGGTTATTTATTCAAAATGGCCACAAATGCTTCGCTGACAGAAGTGACAGTGCTTTAAGTGATGCCAAATTAACAATTTTGTAAACGTTACGAACACTTGAAACACCTTCATTTGTAAGGTAAAAAGGGTCTGAGATGAGATTTATACAAGGTAATACTTATTTGTAAAATCCTTTTACCATATATATTTTTATAATAAAGTGAATTGTAATTTAAAAAATCAAATAATGTGATATCAATAATTAATATTGGCGTTTTAGCTACATATTTTGAAATATTTTATATTTTTTAATTTTTTGGAGAAAATACTGTTAATTGGATTTTAATGAAAATTTTAGAATACTGAAAGTATCTTGAATGCAACTGTTTATGAAATAAAACCTATACCCAAATACGTCGTTTAGACAAAAATTACCTGCGTTTTGTTATTTGGTCATTCAATTTGTGGTTTGAAGTTATTAACGCAGGCATTTGACACCTATCAAACATAACTATCATTTGAATTGTCTTATTTAAGGTTAATTTTTGGTATTTCCGGTAAAGAATTGCTTAGTAGTCAAACAGCATTCAATAAAACTTATAACAAAAGCTAAAATTGATACTTAGCAACTTTTAATGCTTGTCATAATCGAAATAAAGAAGAGACGCAAGAAACCACGCAGTGAATCATTGTAACCAAAAACACTCTAGTAAAGATATAAATCCTCGGTAGCCATATTGGTTTGCCTACAAGCTAAAGCGGAAACTGGCGTGCGTGTAATTTCTCCTCTAATTTATGAAATTTCCCCTAAAAACTCAGTAAATGTGTCTATGTATGCGTGAAAACACGTCAATCTTACTCGTTGAATTCTTCCACATTACAAATACAACAATGTAAACAAATGGGTTTTGAAGGGTGATGCGTACGAAGGATTTATATCTTCATATAGAGTGTTTTTGATTGTAACATGCATTGTAATCAAATTAAATTCTCACACAAAATTGGCCTGTTTATTAACTTCCCATAGGAAGTTATTGTAATGGGTCCGATTTGTCAAATTGAAAATTTTGACATTTCTCGACGTTTCAAGGTCCCTAGAGTGGAAATAAAAGATTTTTAGAAAGATGTCTGTGCGTGCGTGTGTACGTACGTCCGTACGTCCGTACGTTCGCGACGTTTTTTTCGTCGTCCATAGCTCAGGAACCAGAAGAGATATCGGCTTCAAATAAATTTTGTTATACAGATAATAAGGCAGAAAGATGCAGAAAGGGCTTTTAAGAAAATTGCGTGGGTGGTTTAGCAGTTTAAAAAAAAGGTGAACATTTTGGTTAACCCTAAATATCTCATGAACCAATGACGCTAGAGACTTGAATTAAATTTTATGTTATATATTGTAACGTGATACAAAACAATTATATTTTTGGAAAAAAATTCAATTAACGGATTTTTTTATAAATCAAAAAAACTGAAAAAAAAATGTGTCACCTCGAAAATTTTACGACTAAAATATGATTTCATCTCCACAACAATTTTGTACAACGAAGAATAATCTTTTTGACATCTGATAAAATTTTGAGAAAAATCGAATCGACAGTTTTCTTACAAAAAATAAAAACCTACAAAAAATTAATAAAAGTTAGTAAAAATTGATTTTCGACTCAAATATCTTTTCAAAAATTTGAGATAATGGCTTCAAACTAATTTTAGCTTTTAAAAAATATTGTTTTCAACATTAGGAAAAATTTTGAGAAAAATCGAATTGACAGTTTTTTACAAAAACCTAAAAAAAACAATGCTAAAACTTGGTAAAAATTTACTTTCGACTCAAATAGCTTTTAAAAAATTACAAATAATGGCTTCAAACTTATTTTATTTCACAGAAAATATTGTTTTCGATATTCAATAGTTTTTATAAAAATCCAACAGTCCATTTTTTTATAAAAAAATAAAATCTACAAAAAATAGTATGCAAATTTGGTAAAAATTGATACATATAGACAAACTTTTAAGCAAGATAAATCGACAGACGAGATGGGAAGTTATCAGTGTGGGTCGCATCCCAGCCTCTTTTTTGATTTGGTGTCTTACTTGCTTTTTCAGTTAGAGTCTGATGGGTATTCTGGCTGGCGGTAGCGGTTGAGTTTGTTAGTGCGCATCCTACCTGTACAGGTGATAATTTTGAATTTTAAAAGATTTTTTTAAAGCTTAATTTTCAATTTTCCACCTTTAAAGGTCTCCTAAATATGCATTTATTATTGCCAGACATTTGTATGATTGTTATGATTGTGCCATACGCGATTTTTTTATTTTTTTTTAAATAGAACCAAAATATTGGTTCTTAATATAAATTTCCTAGTCGTCTTATTCTTCGTCGAAATCGTCTCGTCGTCGTTGTCTTCATCTTCGTCATTGTCATCATCTTCGTTGTCGTCACTATTGTTATCGCCATTGCCATCTTCTTTTTTTTTGCCAGCAGGTACACGACCAGGTAGGCTTATTAAGTTTGAAAAAAGGACGTTATCTATATTATATGTTAATAAACCTTCATTTAGGACGATATGAGGTTCACAAAATATGTGTAGAAAAACGGAAAGAAGCCTAAAGATTCATGAAGGATGAAATGAGGACGACGAAAAATCGTTAAGGATGATATGAGGTTAATTTTTCTGTATATAGGAGCAAATGAGGAGAAAAGATAATTTTAAGGATCAAAATTGGGCACAAATTTCGACTCGGGATTCTTCTCTCAATGATTACCGATGACAATAAACACATTCGAGAACTGGCAGCATATTAAAGGCTCGCAGTATGGCTCAATCTTCAACACCTAAGATATTACTTTTAATGCTTTAACCTAGGTATATCGATTTGATAAATTGGCAGGTACCAATTACTTAGCCAGCGATCATGAGAAACTTATCGGACCAAACATTTTAGTGGTAAAGGTTAAGTGTTTTTTGTACGGCTTTCTTAGCATACCCAAGTTGTTGAGCAGGCTTGGAAGATAACGAGGGAAGCAGCTTCTACTCAATACACGAAAAAGACTCGATTGGGCGCAATAAAAGCAAAAATAGAATCGCGGAAGGTGGTGCCTAAATTAACGAGACTTTCAAGCAACTTCATATATCTTAATATCTTCTATTGAATAACTTTTAATATTTCAGCCATAGGTACAAAAAAATGCACGCAGACAGGAAACTTTTAACGAATTAATCGAAAAACTACTTTCATTTTTTACTTTATTATAAGGCACTAATCCCTCCCTATTACATCAATTTTTGTTTTCATACATATATCAATGCTCGAACCTTATGTCCGCAGTGGTTTCATAGTACTTCTTTTTCTAATAAATATGGTCATATAGCATAACCAATATCTTAAATATTTGCTTCCAATGCTTCAATAGTCACACAAACGAGTGGAACCGCTAACATGACCACTTCTGGAAATAAAGTTACCACCAAACTAATTTTGCAATACATTTTTGATGAAGAGTATTGTATGACAAGTAGAGCCGTCTTATTGTAACTAAATGTCATCATCATTAATGTTTAGATGATTAATCTTTGGAAAAGAAAATTTACAGCAGCTCCTTCCTCATTAGAAGAAGGTGATCCTTTCATGACTTCGCTCAATAACCCAACTTTTCTTAATAATGATGCATAAACAGAATTGATCTTCATCACTAACAATTTAATAATCGAACAGATTTCTTTTTTTCAAAGTGAATTATTACAATTTGGAAACACTGTTCTGATTCACGAGGAATTGCCAGACCTTAATAAACAGCCACGTTTTGACATTCAAGAATTTTTTCATTTGTACTGCCTCTTGGGAGGAATTGACAAATCCACCAATAGTAATTCATTTCATGAAAAGTTATTTCTCAAATTAGCCGTTTGGATTCGGCTTAAAACTGTAGGTTCTCTCGATACCTGACAAAATTACTCGCACACAGTAATTGTTGAGAGTTGTAAGTCGAATCTAGTTCTCAACGGACTGTAGCGCCACCTAATTTTTCATTTTTAAAACTAAAATTTTGAATGATTTGATTTAAAATTGTAAGCAAAATTGTGCCATGTGGAGGCTCAAGGGAGTTCTTACTAATTAGTGCAAAATAGTTACAGAAATAGAGTGTCGAAGTCTCCAGTCAGACCCAGTGATGGATTTACGCCTAAGCCTGTGAGGCCCGGGCCTAGGGCGGCATAATTTGAGGGGAGGCAATATTTTTGAAATGCCAAAATTTTAGAGGCGAAAAACAGTAAAGAGACAATCAATTTTAAAAATGGCTTCAGATTAATTTTTATAAGAAATTGTTTATAGAATATATTATAATTCAATTCATTAATTTACTCTTCTTAATCTGCATGGGTAAAATGTCAATTTTTTAATAGATCAATTATATAGGCTTTATTGAGTAATGTTCTTTACTTTCTGTTCCTTTAGTGAGATTAATCTCACGGGTATGAAGCATTTTGAAATTACTAAAGCCGAATAACTTCTCAATTTGTTTTAAGTTCGAAATAAAAATACCGTAGATTTGCATGCATTGAATATCATTTTCATATTCATTCAAAAGTGTCAGAACATTTTTTGTTCATAAAAATAATTTTTTATGAACAATAAATCCCGTCTTTTTTCATATGCAATTCTTTTAATCATACAAAAAATTGCAATTTGTATCTGAAATAGAAAAAAATCATTCGATATTCCACATATTTACAAAAACCTTGAATTACGTCTACAAATGTCAATAATTCCTGAAAATTCAAGTGCAAGAATTCCGAATTTTTTTTTAAAATAAAGTATGTGAACTGATATATACAAATGTATATTAAAGTCGTCGACTTATGATACAATTACGAGTACATTTATATGCTTACTATACATATAAAAAAAAGTTTTAAGGATATTATTTATCATCCGAGTGTTTTATTTATGTGATCGTGATCTCAATAACTTGAGTGAAGTGGGAGTATTGTGCATTGTTGTGCTTTTAAGCAGTTCGGGTGAGTGTATTTCACATGTTTACAGAAAACAAGAGCGCTACGCTTGACAGGTACTGACCAGCGTTACCACTTTATTTCAATTGTCATCATTTTTTACAAAATTGAAATGCAACACGTCTAATGATAAGTTCAAAACTCCATAGGGCCCGTTCATAAAATACGTCACGCTAAAATCAGCTTTTTCTGACCCCCTACCCCCCCATTGTCACGCTGTGTCACGCTCTCTGTGACCCCCCCCTAGAAATATTTCAATTTATCAAAAAGGGCGGCGCATCGAACGGGGCCTAGGGCGGCAGCAAGCCTAAATCCGTCACTGGTCAGACCTATATAGGGCCTAAGCAAATCTAAAAAAGAGGCTGGGATGCGACCCACACTGAAAACTTCCCATCCCGTCTGTCGATTTGTCTTGCTTAAAAGTGTGTAGGTTTTAGTGTTTTGTTAAAAAAGTTATCAGTTAAATCATTCTAAAAAATTTAAAAATAACCAACATTATTTTGCGTTAGATGAAATAGTTTGATTTCAAAATCTATTTTTGGGAACTATTTTTTTTTAGATTTTATTTTTTAACGTAAAAACGGACCGTTGGATTTTTATAAAAAATTACTGAATGTCGAAAACAATATTTTCTGTGAGATAAAATAAGTTTGAAGCCAATATTTTTAAGTTTTGAAAAGATATTTGATATTTGAAAGTACATTTTTACCAAGTTTTAGTATTTTTTTTTTTAGGTTTTTATTTTTTTTTAAAGAAAACTGTCAATTCGATTTTTCTCAAAATTTTATTGAATTGAAAACAATATTTTTAAAAAGATAAAAATAGTTTAAAGCCAACATCTCAAATTTTTGAAAAGATATTTGAGTCGAAAATCAATTTCACCTACTTTTGTTAATTTTTTTTGTAGGTTTTTAATTTTTTGTAAGAAAACTGTCTATTCGATTTTTATTTGTTATAAAAAAAACTGTCAATTCGATTTCTCTCAAAATTTGACCAGATGTTAAAAACGTTGTTTTTTAAAAAAAAAACGAAATTCCTGAGAAAAAGTTAACAAATTTAAGTTTGTGCCCAAATTCATCCCCCCAAGAAAGAAACAAACTATCGATCAATCCGCGCCTGCAAGCGAACGCACTCATTTTACATTCAACTATTGGCGGCAGCAGCAGCAGAGAGAGACTAACTATTCATATTCACATTGCAACTTTTGCTTCCAGGAAATAATACCACCAATATGCAGTCTTCAGACTGTTCTGAGTTCTGCCTGATGATGTAGAATATACTTTCTCCCATTGCAGATACAATCCTAGAGCGAGTTAGTTACATTGAACAGTACATATGATACTACGAGGAAGGATTTAAGGTGCTCTACCATAATTTTGTGTCAAGCAATGAGAGGAGCATATTCCATAAAATGGTATGCTTCCGTGTGCTTCCTTTGTTTGGAATCTTTGTTGCTTCTGTTTGTCTCCTCAATGAGTTTGAAATTTGTGTATTTGAATAAAACAGAGATACTCTCAATTCAACTCGACTTCACTGTCGACGATTCAAACTATTGTACGTTGGTCTATCTCTATATATCCTTGTAGATGATGCTGCACATCCTTCAGTTCCTTTGGGTTCTATTCTGTGTGTATTTAAGTTGCCACCAGCATCTGCAGTAGCAACAGCCTCCTCGCCTGCTCTTCTTTTCTTGTTCTCAACTGTAGATACTTCCTGGAGATTGATATATGAAATTCCAAATTGCAGGATACAGGATGCAGTTTGAATTTGGAATTTGGAATTTTCGTTCAAATTCAAATGAAAAATAAAGAAAACCAAAAAGAAAACCAAAATAAATTGATTCAAGAATTTGTACAGACAAAATAAAAGTGGAGTAGATTTGGATGTTCATATGAATATTTTCCTTTGTCATTTTATCAAAATAGTTGATGATGCTTAAAATATTAATGCCTAATATTTATGGTATAAGTATCTTATAAACCGAAACTAATAAATTCAATTGTGCATGTTTATGTCAATTTCATATTGATAAAAGATTCCTTTCCATCAAAAATAATTCTTAAATTGTTTCGTTTACGGATTTACGAAGAAGATGTACTCGTAGCATTGTAAGTTCTATATCGCTCTTGAATCTTGGATATTTACTGAATTAAGTTTACTTTATGAAAGCTTTCAAGTGAATAATTCAACTTGAAATAATGTTTTGATTAGATACTATTCATGATGTTATTGCTTTTGATGGATTTGCGCACTATTTAAGGGAAATCATAGAGTCAAATAGTTTTTAACCGAATCGAGCTACATTCCCTTTTGATAATTCCAACTATCACAAATAGATTATTATCTTGACTTTGAACCATATTGAAATATGAAATTCTGATCGTTCATTTCAAAGCCAAAAACTTAAAGAATGAGGAACTCTGAATATATTGGTTACTTGGGACTTCAAATTCAAAAGACCTCGAGTGGAAAGAATTTGTTTTGTAACTTCAACTATTCTTTTTTGTACTGAGCGTGCACTAATGGGGTTATGAATGCCTTTATAATGACTAGAAACAGTGCGAGCAGTTAGGAAAGGTAGATAGGATTAGAAACGACAAACCAATTTTTAACTTCCCATAGGAAGTTATTGTAATTCCGATTGTCCGATTTGTCAAATTGAAAATTTTGACATTTCTCGACGTTTCAAGGTCCCTAGAGTCGAAATAAAAGATTTTTAGAAAGATGTCTGTGCGTGCGTGTGTACGTACGTCCGTACGTTCGTCGTCCATAGCTCAAGAACCAGAAGAGATATCGACTTCAAATAAATTTTGTTATACAGATAATAAGGCAGAAAGATGCAGAAAGGGCTCTCAAGAAAATTGCGTGGGTGGTTTTTTTACCATAGCAGTTTAAAAAAAAGGTGAAAATTTTGGTTAACCCTAAATATCTCATGAACCAATGACGCTAGAGACTTCAATTAAATTTTATATTATATATTGTAACGTGATACAAAACAAGTATATTTTTGGAAAAAAATTCAATTTACGGTTTTTTTATAAATCAAAAAAACTGAAAAAAAAATTTGTCACTTCGAAAATTTTACGACTAAAATATGATTTCATTTCCAAAACAATTTTGTGCAATGAAGAATAATGTTTTTGACATCTGATAAAATTTTGAGAAAAATCGAATTGACAGTTTTTTACAAAAAATAATAACCTAAAAAAAAATTTAAAAAAAGTTGGTAAAAATTGAGTTTTGACTCAAATATCACTTCAAGACTTTGAGATATTGGCTTTAAACTACTTTTATCTTTCAAAAAATGTTGTTTTCAACATTCAGTAAAATTTTGAAAAAAAATAGAATTGACAGTTTTTTTACAATAAATTAAAAACCGAAAAAAAAATTCAACAAAAGTTGGTAAAAATTGATTTTCGACTTAAATATCTTTTCAAAAATTTGAGATTATGGCTTATAACTAATTTTAACTTATAAGAAATATTGTTTTCAACATTAGGAAAAATTTTGAGAAAAATCGAATTGACAGTTTTTTTACAAAAAATAAAAACCTAAACAAAAAAATTAATAAAAGTTGGTAAAAATTGATTTTCGGCTCAAATAGCTTTTCAAAAATTAAAAATATTGGCTTCAAACTTATTTTATTTCACAGAAAATATTGTTTTTTATATTCAGTAATTTTTTTATAAAAATCCAACAGTCCGTTTTTTCATAAAAAAAATAAAATCTACAAAAAATAGAACGCAAATTTGGAAAGAATTGATACATTTAGACAAACTTTTAAGCAAGACAAATCGATAGACGGGATGGGAAGTTATCAGTGTGGGTCGCATCCCAGCCTCTTTTTTGGTTTTGAATCATTGCACATTTGAATAAGTGGGAAATATTGAGCCTCGTAAAGCATTCCACATTCGTGTAGTGCGGCTAAAGAAAGACTCCCTGTACTTAACAGTACGTCCGAAATTGGATTCAAGAGTAAAGTGATGAGCGTTCCTAGAAGTACAGGTTTTACAGTTGAATTGTTTGAGAAGAGGAAATCATATGGCTATTTTACTAGAACATTGTTTATAAACGATGTAAAGATTTGTTCCACTGACCTATTGTTACGAAAACTAGTGATTAGGATTCACCTATTTTAGGGACAGGCTGGACAAATGCTGTTTTCCATCCACTCGAAAAGAGACCTGTAGAGTAGGAAAGATGGAAAAGCTTACGTAGTGGTTGAAGAACACTTTATAAGAACGATAGGGGGATACTATTTAGGTCAGCGGATTTGTGAATGTGAAGGTCTTTCAGTACTCTTGATTAGCAACTCTGCTGTGATAGTGAAAAGTACAACTTAAAAATCGACCGCGCCAATTTCCAATTAAAATATTTCAATACTTAAAATAAAAAATAAAAAAAACATCACATTTCGAAGATTTCGGTGAAGTCACCAGACAAATTTATTAATAAAATCAGGTAAATCAAGTTTTCGGGGCGAAAAGCCTATTTAAAGTTTATTTTTTCATCACATGACTGACAAAAGAAAAATCTGTCAAACTTCTCCTGAAGACAACAAATATCTGCTGCACAATAATAACGGAGCACACAAAATTTTCAAACATAATACAAATATGTCTTTCTCGAAAGTCGATTTACAACAATTTAAAACAATAACTGACGATTCACTCCAAAAAGAACTACATTTAGCCACCGCCAACTTGGCTACTAAGGATGACGTTAAAAGTTTGCACAACGAACTTAGTCAACTTAAACGAGAGAATCTGAAGTTATCAGAAAGAGTTCAACAGTTTGAAATGCGTTGTAGGTTGCTTGAGGATGAACTGGAGCTGCAAAGTCGTGAGCTTAAAGGAAAAAACATAATTTTGACAATCCCAAATGACGGTGCGGAGCCCCAGGAACGTATTGAAGTCATTACCAAACTTTTGTTGGATAACCAAGAGCCACAAATGCAGCAAGCTATCAAGTTAAGCGAAAATGCCAAAGTTATCAAACTCAAACTTAACACCGGTTCAAACGAAATCGCGTCAAAGATGTTAAAAAATGCATCTAAGCTGAAAGGCACAGGCGCATACATACAACGCGACCTAACCAAACAAGCACAAAACAAACGTCGTATTCTTCTTAGATATCGAAAGATTATTAAAACCAATAAACCAACAGAAGCAGTTAAATTAAAGAACAACACACTAGTTATTGGTGATAAAACTTTTTATTTAAGCCTAGTACGCTGCTGAAGCCTAGTACGCTGCTGATGCGAAACGAAAATTCCCATACAAAAATGACATGACGAAATCATAAACGAAAAATTTCGCTGTGCTTTTCGTTTTTCAGTACGCTGCTGAACGACGAAATGTGTCATTTTAGTGGATAGCTGTACTAGATTTCGTAGTACAATTCTCCACTCTTTTCGTTCTCAATTTAATTTCCCGGTATATTAATTGCTTGCGAAATTTTGACGTTTTATTTATTTATTGAAAAATTTTTCGAATATATTCTTTTATGATTTCGTCATGTCATTTTTGTATGGGAATTTTCGTTTCGCATCAGCAGCGTACTAGGCTTAAAATTGAACTTCAACTTCCAGACAGAACTCTCCACAAATATTTTTCCGCTGTGGTTTTCGTTTTCATTTCGCTCTGCACTTGGAGACCGCCGAAAAAATTCGTTTCACTTCAGCTGCGTACTAGGCTTTAAACAATAATAATGAACTAAAATATAAAAATAATGACGGAGAATCCGAACTACAAATCATGTTTGGTAAGCTAAACTTTGAAAATGTCAAAGAAAATACAATGCTCATGTCAAACAGACGTCAAACTGATAGTAGCAGATCAAACCTAGCAGAACCAACAGGGATGGTCTATGAAAACACAAATTGTAGTAGATTTTTACGAAATTGAGAATCAGAAGCCGTCAGTCAAATTAATATTGTAACTTACAAAATTTTAGCTTGTAATATTGCAGGATTAAATAATAAGTTATTATTTGTAGATTTTTTCAATTATGTAAGGAATTTCGATATATTTTTTTTATTTGAAACTCATGTAACTAAAGATAATATAAGTAAATTCAAAAATTATTTCATGGGCTTTAAGCTTTTATGGGAAGGGGCATCTAAATCGTCTCAAAGAGGTCGTGCAAGTGGAGGAAACCTGTTTGGAATAAAGACATCATTATTGAACACGTTTAATTTCGACGAACTTGAAGGAACCACCGTAGTCAATCTTTTACAAAAAAATTATATGTATATCTTGCCCTGTTATTTAAATTGTAACAAATGGAGAGCCGATTTTGAAAAACTACATAACACAATGCAGCGTTTATCTAACAAAAGCACTTTACTGATAGGGGATTGGAATGCAAGGACCAGCAACTCACAAATCACTACAATACAAAACATATTAAATCCAAAGATCTCCATTAACAACAGGAATTCAAAAGACAACATCTGCAATAAAAATGGATCTGATATGCTTGAGATGTTGCAAATGTATGATTCTGTTATCCTAAATGGATGTACGGATGGAGATGAAGAAGGACACTTTACATTCGTATCAGGGCAAGGAAAATCAGTTATTGACTTCTGTGCAGTTAATAATGACTGGATAGAACGAATCAATAAATTTGAAGTAGAGTGCAAAACGTTCTCAGATCACATGCCAATAAAAGTGACATTTTCAACTGAATCCTTTAACATTCAACAAAATTTAAATTTGCTACCGAGGCTTAAATGGAAGAATGAGGAAACAGCTGCATATAACATTTTTTTGGACAACTTAATATCAGCAAATGTGACAGCTGAATCTACTGATGCACAATCTATCCAGCTTACAGAGTGTATTAGAAACTCAACATTAAACAAAAACTTCAACACCAGCACAAGTTTCAAACAAAAATGGTTTGACAAAGATTATTTAAAAGCCAGGCAAAAATCTTTTGCACTACTGCGAGTGATGCGAAATTCAAATAGTTACAATTTGAAAAATTGGTACATCGAAGCTAACACTCAATACAAAAATTTATGTTTAGAAAAAAACAGAATTTGAAAACGAGCAAGCGCTAACTCTTGGAAGAACAAGGTGTTCGAAAGAATTTTGGAAGATAGCTAGAGGAATTAATGGCTTTAAACATATAATCGGACCTGAATTATCTGCAGAAACGCTCTCCTGTCACTTTGAAAGTCTCCTTTGCAATCACTCCAACCTGGCGTTTTCATATGCTAAACCATTAGTATCGGATGAAATGTTAGACTTTGATATAACAAATGATGAAATAAAAGCTGTTATAAATAAATCCAAAAATGGGAAGGCACCAGGTGAAGATGGTATAACATACGAGTTTTTCGCTAATGCAACACCTACGTTTTTCAACCACTTGAAAACTTTATACAATCAAGTTTTTACATATGCGGATATCCCTTCCTCTTTAAGAAGTCCATGATTTTTCCCATTCACAAAAAAGGTGCTTTGGATATTGCTGAAAATTATCGAGGCATTTCATTTATGAATGTTATAGCTAAAATTTTCTGCGGTATATTAGCAGAGAGACTAGACAAATGGGTGACACAAAGAGACATCCTCTCGAACCTCCAAGCTGGTTTTAGGAAAAATTACTCTACAATAGAACACATTTTTACACTTTCCTCAATTGTAAAAGCTTTTCAAGCAAGGAATAAAAAAGTGTACTCGTTTTTTGTTGATTTTAAAGCAGCCTTCGATCTAGTGAACAGAAACGCGCTCTTTTATAAACTATCGCAACTGGGCGTATCTTCGAAGTTCATAAATGTAATCAAAGAAATGTACTGTTTCAGTGTACAGCAGTATGGGATGGTTCAGCTTATTCAAAATGGTTTGTTACAAGTACGGGAGTGAAACAAGGTTGCCTGCTCAGCGCTCTGCTCTTCTCGCTTTTTATAAATGACGTAGTAGATGACCTTCCTGGAGGTATAAATATCGCAAGTTCTACAATAAATGTTTTGTTATACGCAGATGATCTCGTCCTATTGTCCGAATCACCTGAAAATTTACAATTGATGATAAATCGGTTGGCGTTTTACTGCAACAAATGGGGGCTGACCATCAATACCGCTAAATCCAAAGTGATGATTTTCTCACGATCCGTACAATCTCAAACTCGGAATAGATGGTTCTACAATGGGAATCTCTTGGAAATATCTAAAGAAATAAAGTACTTAGGAGTCAAGTTAAACTCAACTTTGGATTTTAACAAACACCTATTAGAGAAGGTCAACACTTCGCAGAGTTTGTTGAATTCAACATGGAAAAAAGTTTTTTCAAACGACAGGATACAATTATCAGCCAAATACAAAATTTTTGATGCTGTTGTGAAATCAACCTTGTGCTATGCCTCTCAGGTTTGGGGATCAGAGGAATATGAGGTTATTGAGAAATTCCAAAGGAATTTTTTGAAAAAACTTTTCAATCTTCCACTCAACACACCAAGTTACGCAATCTACTTGGAAACAGGCTTACCTCAACTCATGACAAATACACTTAAAGCACAGGCTGATTTTATAATCAAAATATGCGCTTTTTAGAACTCCAGAGTATCCAAAAAGATGCTTTTATATGAATTGAGGAATAAGGATTGGTGGTTCGCGAAATGGCAATATATTGGAAGCTCTTGCGGAGAAATGCTCCGTATGGACATAAACAACTTGTGCAATGTAAAAGATCAGCTCTATAAAATTATCCAAAAGAATGAAGACTCAATACGAGATGCATTCATTATTAAGGCCTGCGAATCTGACAGCAGACTTTTATACTCTCAACTTGATTTTAACCTTAATAATAGAAATTACTTCAACGATTCACTGAGTTACAAAGAAATATCTTTAATCTTTAAAGCAAGAAGCGAGACACTCAGTTTAAACGGTAATCCTTACAACGGCAGCTTCAATCAATTTTGTACCCTTTGTAATCTTAAATCCAAAGAAGATTGCTTTCATGTTATAAGTATATGTCCTATATTTAAACAACAAAAGATACGTTTCTTTGGTAAAAAAAACATTAACAATGCAAGAAACACTTCAAATTCTAAACGGATGTGACTGGAAAATGTTAAGCAACTTTTTGAGTGCAATTTACAAATACCGAATGCTTTTAATAACAGAATATGTTTGATTTTTGTATCTATTATCTAAAGTTTTAAATATTATAAATAATAAAAGTACCTATATTTACCAACCAGGCTGACCAGGCTGGCCATAGCTTTAATATTCATATAAATAATTATTAACTCTGTATACATTATATTCTAATAAAAATGAATTTGTTACTTACTTACTCTTGAGACTGCACGAGTGAGAAAGGTCAAGTTAGGTTAGGTTAAAGTGGCTGCGGATTCAGAATCCACACACTTAGGCCAAAATAAAAGGCCCAATGTGATACCACATGAGTCTAGAGAATTACTTCCCACTATTCGAACCATTTTGAGCTTTTTATAAAGCGAAGAAGATATTTGATATCCTTTTTAGCTAGTTAACTGGGATTATCAAAAGAGTATTGCGTCTTAGTGAAAGATCAGGGTAAGTGCAGAGGAGGTGGGAGATTGTTTTCTCTTCTTCTTCGTTCACACAGCTCCTGCAGAAGTCATTTGAGGCTACACCAAGCCGTCTGCCTATGAGACAGTGTCCCGTAAGGACACCTATTAGGGAGATAATATGAAGTCTGCTTTGAGATAACAAGTCTTTAGAGCGCTTTAGGTCCAGTGAAGGCTATATGAGTTTTGTGGCTGCGCATGTTGGTAAATTGAGCCACCTAGAGTTTGTTATCGCAAAAAGTGTTTCTTTTAGCGGATGTTTACATGTAGCTAGCGGTATACCTATCTTATCCCTCTCAGGTGAAATAGGTATGACGGTTCCATTTTTAGCGAGTCCATCGGCTCTACAATTTCCTGTGATGTCTCTGTGGTCCGGCATCCAACAGAGGTGAATGTTAAATTGCTGCGCCATCTCCATAAGATACGATCGACAATCGAGGGCCGTTAGAGATTTGGTTGAGACACCGTCAAGAGATTTAATAGCAGCCTGATATCACGTTTCTTCTTAGCCAGGAGAGAACCTCTTTGATCGCTAAAATTTCCGCCTGGAAGACGCTACAATGATTAAAGAGACGGAATGAGATGCTTAGATTAAGCTTTTCTGAGTACACACCACTACCAACTCCCTCATTTGTCTTGGATCCATCCGTATAAAAATTAATGCTTTTGTTATCCAGGAGTTTTTTGTCTTTCCATTCATCTCTGGATGGAATGGATACCTGGAAGTTTTTTCCAAATTGGGGTTTTGGAATAGTGTAGTCTATGTACTTTGGTATAGAACCAAAGAGGTTCAAAATGGTGGAGTGCCCCACATTGTTGTTGGTCCATTGAGATGAGGCGTTGAGTCTTATAGCTGTACTCGCTGCCACTTGTTTGCTGAAAATGTCGAGGGGTGTCAGATGGAGGAGAGTGTCCAACGCTGCTGAGGGTGTGGTTCTCAAAGCCCCGCTAATGCAGAGACATGCAGTGCGTTGGACTCTGCTGAGTTTGTCGTAGTATGTGACTTTCTCCAATGCAGTCCACCATACTGCGACCCCGTACATAAGTATTGGTCGGATGACCGATGTGTATAGCCAATAGGTTATGCGAGGTTAAAAACCCCATTTGCTTCCTATGGTTTCCTTGCAAAGGAAAAGAGCTTCTGTAGCTTTTTTAACTCTTTCCTGAATATTAGGTTTCCAACTTAATTTTTTTGACCAATATCAGACCAAGATATTTGGCTTCATTGGTAAAAATTAGTGGTACGCCTTTTATTGAAGGAGGTGCAATTACCGGGATCTTGTATTTCCGTGTAAAAAGAACGAGGTCTGTTTTTTGAGGATTAATACTAAGTCCACAGTGATCAGCCTATCTAGTGAGCATATTGAGTGCGTTTTGGAGGATGTCTCTAAATGTATTAGGATGTTAAAGATTATCTCAATGATGGGCAAAGTTATGTCACTGGTAAGTTGTAGCTCAGCTGTTACGATTTGATGAGGACCTGGAGATTTAGAAGGTTCGAAACTATTCAGAGCCCATGTCAATTTTTCTTTTGTAATAAGACCTTAAGGAAAAGTTAAGTTAAAACCCGACCCAGGACGGTTAGTTGTATTAACGGATTTGGAGCTATAGTCCACGTACCATCCGAGTGTTTAAGACAAGTATGCATGGTTAGATTTGTCGAGAGAATCATCCTTGATGCCTCCGAGGATTCTTCTATTGAGCTACAGAAGGACCTCCATGAGGATCTTTTGGCTATTTTCAATTCTTGTTTATACTTTTTGAGGAATTCCTTATAGGAGTCCCAGTCTTGGGGATGTCTTTTTTGCACGATTAAAAAGCCTTCTACACCTTTCCTGAGTATTTCTAGTTCAGCAGCCCACCAATGTGGTTTCTTCTTTCCCCGAACTGTAGTGAGGGGGAAGGCAGTTTACATGGCTTTATTGAGGGCTGCTGTAAGCTCATCGAATTTTTGATCGAGTTCAAGAGCGCACAAGGGCGTATCAGAAAGTTCTGGTTTAATCAGATTTTTCAGAGTCGCCCTATATTTTGGCCAATCTGTTTTCCTATAATACCGGAATTGGATCGGTTTTGGGGACTCTTCAATAAGTGTGAATTGGATGTATCTATGATCGGAGAACGAGTGCTCCTTCGATACTCTCCAATTCAATATTTTTTTTGAGAAATGTAACGAGACAAGAGTCATATCTAAAACTTCTTGGCGATTTTTAGTAACGACGGTTGGTTCACTACCTTGATTACTTACTACCATATTAGTTGTTAAAATATAATCAAAAACAGACTCACCTCTGTAATTTATATCGGTACTACCCCACGTAGTATGGAGCGCATTGGCGTCACAAAACCGATAATTAGGTTGGTTTTATGTCTTGTTGATTCAGCGAACGCCTTCTCCAGAATGGTACCAGGCAGTGAAAAAGAAGATTCATCACATAAAATTGTTTGCACTCACAAGAACAGGAGAACGAATTAACAGAAAACTGTGCTGCAAGCAAATTGGCTTTATCAATCGAGCCTCAAAAGGATGTGCCATTGTGAATGAGCGTTGTTAACAAGGATGACGTGATACTTTGTACGTTTTTTTTTAAAATTACCAGAATTTTTGTACTACATTTGAGACATTGTATTATTTTTTGCCGTTATTTGTATTCATGCAAAAATTTGGTTCTTCGAATATGCCCATTGCAGATCTTTCTAGGTTGTTTGAACTTATTTCAGTTTTCCTCAATGGAAAATAATAACCTCTTTGCAGCTCGAATCAAACCATGAGTTTTATTTGGGTTTGATAGATTTTATTTTAAGAACTAAATTTGTTACCATATTTGCGCATAGTGATCAGTTAAAGTCGCTGAAGAAATCGTTGAAACCATCCAATTTTTCTAAAAGTGATATGTGAGTCTTGATTGATTGCAATATAACAATCAACGAAAGAATACAAACAACTAGTTTGAGATCTGCTCACTTAGAGGTTTCATATTGAATAGTCTGCTATTTGGGTTTCGAATATAACTTTTGAAACCGTCTTCTTCTAAGATTCTAGAACTGAAAACTTCAACATTACTTACAAGAAAAAAAAACGCTTTAACAAACTTATTTAAATTGTTAAAATTTAATACAAAAATTGTGAATACTTTGCAGTTACAACTCGCAAAAACTCGTAAGGCACTTTATCGGATGACAAAAATGAAACTAGTAGTAGAACAATTTTAGAGGTTAATAATATGAAGATGTGTCACTCAAGGTCAATTCAAAATGTCGCTGTTTTACCCTGTAATAAATAAATACATTGGGTGGCGCAACAGTCCGTTAAGAACTTCGGCCTAGTGACTTACAACTCTCAACCATTCCTGTGTGCGAGTAATGTTTTCAGGGATGGAGGGTACCTATAGTTTTAAGCCGAATCTGAACAGCATGGCAAGAATTACTCTTGGAGAATTTGTCAATTCCTCGCAAGAGGCAGTACCCGTGAAAAAAACTTTAGATGGCACAGGCAGGGATCGAACCTAAGACTTCTGGTATGACAGTCCAATGCACTAACCATCATGCCACGGGCACTACCCCGTACCCCGTTGGCAAAAACCTATCTTTGTCAATTTCTCGTCTATCTATACAATTGGTCAATCCACAAACGACATTAAAACTTAAAGTTCAGTTAACACAAGAATTTAAGACGGTCAATTACCAGCGACTTCTTATCTTCGCTGATTGGGCTCTTGCAATGCATTAAAATCATTAGGATTTTCATCGACAAAAACATCTTCTGTGATGAGCCCCATGTTTAATTCGGAGGCCGTTGATAAGCACTATTGAAACAGAAATCTTTGGCGCTCCACCACTACAAAAATGTCAGTTTTACAAAATGTTCTTACACTGGCAGTTTCAGTCAAAATTTTTAAATCCCTACTTGGAAAACCATTCAGTCTTACCAAGTTACAAATTCAAACCCCTTAAATAAATCTACATAAATAAAATAGGTTAAGTACTCGTATTTCTATGAATTATCTCATAATAATAATCAATCACGTTCAAAACCAACCCACAATTAACATCCACATTTGACCATTTGTCTTACTTCTCGGGTAATTCATTAATTTTTATTGTATTGTTTATCAAGCATCACTATTTTGACGTGTGAAACATCTGCCATTTCAGATTCAATCAAAATTAAAACTACATCGCAATCATAATGTAATCAATAAAACTCACAACGTCAATAAAGCAAACGACGACGATGACTATGACGCCATCCTGTGGGGTTTGCCACTAGTTGCTTAAATTCTGATGGTCTTCAAACCCTTCAGGTATTCAGGGTGTCGTAGTTTTTGTTCGTGTGGTCAAAATGAAAGTAACAAATTGAAATTGAAATCATTAAAAACGCGTGCAAAAGTTTAATTATTGTCAATTTATTGAATAATTAATTAATATAGCCACAAGGCTCGTGATATACAAGTTACATGGTTTAATAAATTAAAAAGAAAAAAAAAAAAAAAAACAGAAAACAAAACGTAAATAAATGATGAGTTGCATAAATACGAGCATAAGAATAGTAAATATGTAGCATTTTAATGATTATTTGTCATTGTCCAAATATGTTTGTTTTGTTTGTTTTTATTTTAAATTTCGTATTTTTTGGAAAACTGTAGTTACCAATCATGCAATTATTTTGAGATATGTAAAAAAAAATAAATTAATTTGCATGTGCTATTGACTTTTACTGTTTATATAAATATTTTTTGAATATAAATTACATGGAAATATCCTGAAGGTACTTAGGTACATTATAAGGATTTTGGCATCATATTTATAACCGGTTTGCAGGTAGATAAATTACCAGCAGGTGTTCAGCGAGATATATGCCAACAAAAATGGAGGGAAATTTGTTTAACACAAAATAATCAATAAAAAAGTGCGTATTCGCCAGAGTGAACCATAGTTGAATTGTCGTTCTCATATAGGATTATGGAGTATTCCAGTCATAATTTTTGATCAATATTTTTTGAATTCTCAATATAAATTAGGATAAATAAATATGGAAAGAAACATATGTATGACACGTTCATTTCTATGTTAAATCCAGCTATCAAATTGAAGTTACGTCCATTTGCTTAACGTTTAAAAAAAAACATGTTAGACAGCTGAACATTTAGGGTTAGTAAAAATGAAGTATTAGACGAAACAATACAATTGAGTATTTCTTATATAATTTGCAAACACTTAAAGGGTTATGACTATTCTTTTCATGTTTGTACGGTAGGAGTATTGGGGAAATCTTCAAAAGACACTTGGCAGTATTCGACACCAAGTAGTGTGGGACTCTTAACCACTAAAACCACCTCTTTAACAGGACAATCTTGAAGGATCGACTACAGATTTTTCTTTCTTAACTTTGTACAATCACTTTGGGTGATGTTTAAACTTTTAATACTTTCCCATGTTTTTTTAGACCATTACTTCATAAGGCTTGGTTCTTCTTAATCTCCGAACATGGTTTCTTATATTCAAGACGGACTCCATTTCAGAATTAGTATAACTTTGCAGTCTCTGGTTGTGCGATACAGCGTGTTTTTTAACAACTTCTGTAACCATTTCTATTTGAAGTCACGATGTAGATCGGTATTTCTTATGTACCAAGGTGCATTAACTATTCCACGAAGGACTTTGTTTTGAAATTTTTGGATGATTTCGGTATTTGTTTTCTTTGTACAGCCCCATAATTGGATTCCATAGGTCCAAACAGGCTTTAGTACTTGATTTTACAGCATTATTTTGTTTTGGATTGATAAATCAGAGTTGTTACCAAGTAATCAGTACATTTTTCTATCTTGCTTGAGCTTGAGCTTGAGAACTTTTTTAAAAAAAAAAACGCATACAATTTTCAAAATCTCATCGATTCTTTATTTGAAACGTTAGATTGGTCCATGACATTTACTTTTTGAAGATAATTTCATTTAAATATTGACCGCGGCTGCGTCTTAGGTGGTCCATTCGGAAAGTCCAATTTTGGGTAACTTTTTCGAGCATTTCGGCCGGAATAGCCCGAATTTCTTCGGAAATGTTGTCTTCCAAAGCTAGAATAGTTGCTGGCTTATTTGTGTAGACTTTAGATTTGACGTAGCCCCACAAAAAATAGTCTAAAGGCGTCAAATCGCATGATCTTGGTGGCCAACTTACCGGTCCATTCCTTGAGATGAATTGTTCTCCGAAGTTTTCCCTCAAAATGGCCATAGAATCGCGAGCTGTGTGGCATGTAGCGCCATCTTGTTGAAACCACATGTCAACCAAGTTCAGTTCTTCCATTTTTGGCAACAAAAAGTTTGTTAGCATTGAACGATAGCGATCGCCATTCACCGTAACGTTGCGTCCAACAGCATCTTTGAAAAAATACGGTCTAATGATTCCACCAGCGTACAAACCACACCAAACAGTGCATTTTTCGGGATGCATGGGCAGTTCTTGAACGGCTTCTGGTTGCTCTTCACTCCAAATGCGGCAATTTTGCTTATTTACGTAGCCATTCAACCAGAAATGAGCCTCATCGCTGAACAAAATTTGTCGATAAAACACACACAAAACACATTTCGAACCGAACACTGATTTTGGTAATAAAATTCAATGATTTGCAAGCGATGCTCGTTAGTAAGTCTATTCATGATGAAATGTCAAAGCATACTGAGCATCTTTCTCTTTGACACCATGTCTGAAATCCCGCGTGATCTGTCAAATACTAATGCATGAAAATCCTAACCTCAAAAAAATCACCCGATATATTTCAAGTTTAGTTCTTCTCTTTTCTTTTTGATGTGCTCTTTCCACTTTAGCTTTGCATCCAAAGTCATTCCAAGGTATTTGGCCGTATTGGCGTAAGGTACAGCTTGATTATTAATGAATATTGGAATATAGTTTATCTTTTTATTTGTAAAGTTTATATGTGAAGATTTTGTTTCATTGAGTTTGATACGCCATTTTTCGGTCCAAGCTCTCACTGTGTCGACGGCATGTTGTAATTTTACTGCTGCCTTAGAGACACATTTGTCGGGTACCAAAATTGCGGTATCATCTGCAAAAGTAGCCATTATGGTGTGATTACCAACTGGAATATCCCTTGTGTATAGTAAATACAGGGTAGGACCTAGGACACTTCCTTGTGGTACACCGGCTTCTATTTTCTTCAATTCCGAGTATTCTTGATCGTACCTTACTCTAAACAATCGGTCTGAAATGTACGATTTTAATATTTCAAAGTACTGCCTGGAAAGATCGCTTTGCAGTTTGTACTCAAGTCCCTCATGCCAAACCTTGTCAAAAGCTTGAGCAACATCTAAGAAAATAGCTGAACATACTTGTTTTTCTTCTAATGCTTTTTCTATTACATCCGATATTCTATGAACTTGGTCTATCGTGGAATGTTTATTTCTAAAGCGAAACTGATAGTTTGGGATTAACCTTCTTTCTTCTGTTAATTTGCTAAGTCTCTTCAGAAGCAGTTTTTCAAAAACTTTTGCCATAATTGGTATAAGCGATATTGGTCTGTAAGACGTCACTTCTGTAGGTGGTTTACCTTGCTTTGGTATGACAATTACTTTAGCAATTTTCCAATGGTGCGGGACATACCGGTGCTTAAGGCATGCACTTATTATATATTGGAATTTTATGAAGACTTTCAATGGCATTTCTTTCATAACCTGAGCAGTAATTAGATCGTAACCTGGTGATTTTTTATTTGATAGTTGATGTAAACACATACTTTTTATTTCTTTAAGTCTTACAGTTGGTGTTTCACAAACACAAATTTCAGTGTGACTAAATAAACTCTTGATTTAGGTGATCTGACTTTAATTGGGAAATGGGGATTTGATGGAAGCAGTGCACAGTCCGAAAATAAACAAAGAACGTCTGGCGAATTCAGTGAAGCGGATATGTTTATAACATCTTATGTTCCGATTCAACTTTTTTCGCAAGAGAGTTCTAATTCTGAAAAGAAAATTGTATGACAAAATCCTCGCCCAGGATGAACTCGATATTGCCGACCAATACGTTTTCAATTAAAAAAATGAACGGCAGAGTTGAGCAGAGCAGGAATACATGCAGAACCAGATAAATAACTTAACTGGAACAAAAATTACAGTAACTGACCGCTCTATAAATGTAAAACACATCCTCAAATTGACATTGGTTGACGTTAAAGTATGCAATGCCTTGTCACATACTTCACATACTTCACATACATATCCCCACTGCATGCGTGGATAAGATTCTTTGAATTCTTCATTCATCTAGCATATAGATTAGATTTTAAAAAATGGCGAACCGGAAATATTGAAAAACCTCTTTTGGACGCCAAAAAAAACGAATACAAGCAGATTTCAAAACCATTGGATTGATAGTTGACAAGCTAAAACAAGGTGCTGGAAATTCAAACGATGGCAATACTGCTCGTAGATTTTTTGCAAACCCTTCTTTATCGTCTCAGATAACTGGCGTTAAGCAATCTATACTTGAAAGATGTGCTGTAATTTTGAAAACTTTTGCAAGTTGTTTTGCAATTAATGCAGAATCCTTCCAAATATATGCGCAAGATACAGCTCTTGAAATTGTTGAAGAATATCCTTGGTACCTATTGCCAGCTTCGATACACAAAGTCCTTATTCACGGAGGACAAATTGTGAAACATGCCATATTGCCTATAGGACAATTTATTGAAGAGGCAGCAGAGGCGAAAAACAAAGACGTTAAATTTTTTCGGTCGAACAATACTACAAAAATATCTAGGCTCTAACAATGACTATTGAACAGACTACTTTTAACGTCAGACCCTTTGTTTTCTAACGAAAGAAATTTAAAACAAAAACAAAAATCGATATTGTCTCAAGATATTTTGAATTTATTGCTTTAATACTAAAATAATAAATATAAAATATTATAAAATCATTAATAAAATTAAATAATATTTAAAATAAATCGCTGGTTTTATTTTCTATCATTTAAAATTAATTTTTTAGTTTTGACCGCCCTTCCCATACAAACGAAAATGGTGCCGCCCGCCGTCCCTCGGGATTGGATTCGAAGACCTTCCGCTCTATTTGACCCAGCCATCTAAGTCGTTGGACTTTTAACCAGGTCAATGTCGCTGTGCAGTCTTCACAGATTGTCGTCGAAAAAGAAAGAGTTTATGATAGCAGCTATATACTGCCCACCAAGGCGCTCCCCGAGAGAAGATGACTATACAGATCTATTTAATCTTCTTGGGCATAACTTTCTTGTTGGTGAAGACTTCAATGCGAAACACACCCATTGGGGTTCAAGACTTATATCAACAAAAGGCAAAAGACTTTTCCAAGAAGGCCGTAAATACAATTGCGAATTCTATTCCTCCAGGTCGCCAACTTACTGGCCTTCCGATACTAACAAAATACCAGACCTTATTGACTTTTTCGTAGCTAAAGGAATAAAACGAAATCACATTAGTGTCGAAGGTAATTATGACCTGTCATCAGATCATACTCCAGTGATTCTATCACTAAGTGAATCGGAAGTACTAGAAAAAAGTAATCCAAAGCTTGTAAATAAGAAAACAAACTGGAGTGATTTTAGAGAAAGGCTTTTAAGTTTTATAAATTTAAGATCTCCCATGGATACAATCGAGCAAATTGACCATTAAGTGGAACAATTTATTGCTGATGTGCAACATGCCGCTGAAGAAAATACTCCTACATCTTCTAATAGAAGACAAAATGAAATAAAATATCCCTTAGAGATAAGAGAGTTGATAATAGAGAAAAGAAGAGCTCGAAGAAAATGGCAAAATACTAGATTTCCAGATGATAAAACAACGTTTAACCGTATAAGCAACAATCTTAAAAAGAGGCTGGGATGCGACCCACACTGATAACTTCCCATCCCGTCTATCGATTTGTCTTGCTTAAAAGTTTGTCTAAATGTATCAATTCTTGCCAAATTTGCGTTCTATTTTTTGTAGATTTTATTTTTTTTTTATGAAAAAACGGACTGTTGGATTTTTATAAAAAAATTACTGAATATAAAAAACAATATTTTCTGTGAAATAAAATAAGTTTGAAGCAAATATTTTTAATTTTTGAAAAGCTATTTGAGCCGAAAATCAATTTTTACCAACTTTTATTAATTTTTTTGTTTAGGTTTTTTTTTTTGTAAAAAAACTGTCAATTCTATTTTTCTCAAAATTTTTCCGAATGTTGAAAACAATATTTCTTATAAGTTAAAATTACTTAGAAGCCATTATCTCAAATTTTTAAAAAGATATTTAAGTCGAAAATCAATTTTTACCAACTTTTGTTACATTTTTTTTCGGTTTTTAATTTTTTGTAAAAAAACTGTCAATTCTATTTTTTTCAAAATTTTACTGAATGTTGAAAACAACATATTTTGAAAGATAAAATTAGTTTAAAGCTAATATCTCAAAGTCTTGAAAAGATATTTGAGTCAAAACTCAATTTTTACCAACTTTTTTTTTATTTTTTTTTAGGTTATTATTTTTTGTAAAAAAACTGTCAAAATTCTCAAAATTTTATCAGATGTCAAAAACATTATTCTTCATTGCACAAAATTCTTTTGGAAATGAAATCATATTTTAGTCGTAAAATTTTCGAAGTGACAAATTTTTTTTCAGTTTTTTTTATTTATAAAAAAACCGTTAATTGAATTTTTTTCCAAAAATATAAATGTTTTGTATCACGTTAGAATATATAATATAAAATTTAATTCAAGTCTCTAGCGTCATTGGTTCATGAGATATTTAGGGTTAACCAAAATGTTCACCTTTTTTTTAAACTGCTATGGTAAAAAAACCACCCACGCAATTTTCTTGAGAGCCCTTTTTGCATCTTTCTGCCTTATTATCTGTATAACAAAATTTATTTGAAGTCGATATCTCTTCTGGTTCTTGAGCTATGGACGACGAAAAAAACGTCGCGAACGTACGGACGTACGGACGTACAGACGTAGGGACGTACGTACACACGCACGCACAGACATCTTTCTAAAAATCTTTTATTTCGACTCTAGGGACCTTGAAACGTCGAGAAATGTCAAAATTTTCAATTTGACAAATCGGACCCATTACAATAACTTCCTATGGGAAGTTAAAAAACAAATTTACAATTTCGAAAACGATTCACTCAGTACATTCCAAAGGAATTTAACGACTGATGCTTCAACCGATATTTCGCTATGGAAAGCAACCAAGCGCCTGAAAAGACGGCAGTTACAAAAATCGTCCTTGAAATCTCAAGATGGGAAATGGATCGGTAACCCGAAAGAAAAAGCTAACCTTTTCACTGAACATCTTGCGAATGTTTTTAAGCCATACTCATCAAACGCGGCTAAAAATAGCTTACAGTTTGTTGATAAGATAGATTTGATGTTGATAAGATTAGATTTCAGATTATCAAAAGAAAGATAAGTTTGTTGATCGGCCTGAAACATTGAAAGAATTGTATTATTTATGCTTGTAACAGAATCGTTTTTATGTGCTAAAATCGCTCGTTCGCGTAACTAATCATCCGTTTTCTCTGAAATATGGGCGACTTGCGGGTAAACATTAGCTTTTAATTCGTCTTGTCCAGTGACGCTAGTTGCAAATGTTGGTTCTATTAGTACTTCACCATCATTATTTAAAATATTTCCAGCCCACAGAAACGACGACTTTAGGCAAGCATTTATTTCATCACTTTTTGTACCTCTTGGCACAACTGCCAATGTTTGCTGAAAATCACCAGCGAACAGTATCACAACACCTCCCATCGGACGTTCATCAGCTCTAAAACCTCTAAGTGTACGATCCAGAGCTTCAGGCCCACCTTTATTTACCATAGTCGAAATAAACATCGTTTCTTTATGCACTTTAGCTAGTGAGCTTTGTTTCGAGATACTACAAAATGGACGCTCTAGTATGTACATTGTACATACGAGTGAACGCAGTTGGTTGATATTTCGCAACATTATAACTATTGATCCAACCTTTAATTGAAGATTGTGATGTGGCAATCCTGGCAAATCAGGCGAGTTTAAAAATTCCGATGGATAGTTGACTACATCATTTTGGTTAGTAGCCGAATCAACTGATTTATATATCCTCGATTCGCCTGTAATTTGTTCTTAAATTTTGAAATATAATTCATTTACATCTATGTTTTATGCAGCCAATATACATGGCTCTTTCGCTCAATCAATCATGGTTTCTTCTGTAATTTTGAGAAACATCTGGAAAAACCTTCTAAATAAGTTCATCTTTTGATTGCGTTTACTGACAAAAATTGTGAGGAAAGTCAATGCAGCCAATCACCATGTCTATAGGAAATTTGACATTACCAATGTCAATGAGTTGTTTAGACAATTTGTTTCGAGATTGGTTATTTTGCAACTCTAAACGCATATTCTTGCTTAAATGAAGTACTTTGACATGTTTCCACAAATTAGAGGACTTTAGACATACATTGATTTCATCAGCTGGCGTTGATCGTGGAATCACTGGCAATGTTTGACGAAAATCTCCTGCTAATAAAATCGTTGCACCACCAAATCTGTTTTTATTGCTTCGAAGATTTTTTGAATTTCTGTCTAAAGCCTCCAAGATTTTTTATGTGCCATCGTACATTCATCCCAAAAGAATCAGTTTACATTTAATGGCAATTTTAGTGCTGAATGGGCTGTTCAACCACTTTCAAGCAAAGTTGCTGTGATTCCCGACGAATCGAGTGCAAGTGCAATTTTATTTTATGAGCGAATTGTTGTTAATATTAATGAAATCAAAAACGTTTTTCCTGTACCACCAGGTGCATCTAAGAAGTAAATGCCTCCAGTTTCATCAAATGTTACTTTCATAAGAGTATCAAATACATACTTCTGTTGTTCATTCAACAATGGAAGATTAGTTTGAATTAATTCCTTCAAAGTGTTGAGATCATATAGTTTTTTGAAAGCAGCTCGATTCAAACTTGCGCGATTATTAGTTGAATGTCGCGCTCACGCTTCACGCTTTTGTGATATCCGAATTCTTTTACGTTCAATTCGGTTGTCACGTTCTTGTGCAGTGCGATTAGATCGGTAATTAGCTTGGTTTGTAGAATTTCAGGTTCTTCTACATAAATTACTTCGTCTTATTGGAGGCATATCAAATATAAATTATTTTGTCACTAAACACTAACTTACTAAACACTCTGCACAAAACACGATATACGAAATGAAACAATTTCGTTTATCAGTAGATTAGGTAACAGAAAATCCAAGAAAAACAATATTTGTAAACCGGCAAAACGACATCAACACTTTTTTTGTTCATTTGATATGACTTGAAGTCAAGCCGACCACGTTTCAGTTAGAAAACATTTGTATGGAAAAAAGAAAAGGGCTGTTTTTGTAGTTTTATCGGCAAAAATTCGATTTTTTCTCGCCGCAAAAACCATTCTTGAACTTCAACGAACATTTTAAAAAAAGAATTGGCCAAATTGGTCCAGGCGTTGTTGAGTTTTGCGGTAACAAACACATTTTGCGATTCATTTTTATATATAAGAAGATAGATTATAAATTTGAATGTCCCTACAATTTGGCCTATCTTTATTAAAATCATAAAAATAGACTACCAATAAAACAACTGGCTTTTTTAAAAGTCCAAACATTGACGATAAGTCAATAAATCTGGATTTTTTTCAACTCTACGAGCTATAGTCGCAATTTTATCAGTATCCTTCATAAATTATCTTATAATAATAAATTTTAAGATATAACATGTTTTGTTCTAAAAGTTCAATAAAGCAAAAGTCTAAATATATTTACAATAATGCTGTAAGACTAAAAACAAAGATCTTTTTGATAATGTTAAAAAGTGTCTGTTTACACCATTTTAAATATAGTACTGTAACTCATACAGGATTTCGATTCCCACACTTATAAATTTTCCCAAAAATCAACAGAATTTTTTATTTGCAAAAGTTTCAATTTCAACCACCTAAAGCTTAAAAAAGGCAAACTCTTAAAACACATCAAGGATCAATTAAACTCCTAAAATTCTTGAACTCCATTTGATGTATGAATTTAAATAAATTAAATCACTTATAATATTACTAGCCGACCCGTGCTCGCGTTGCTTCGCAAATTGTAACCACGAACATTTTTTGAATATTAGTATTAGCATATGAAAAAATTTCTCAATGGGACTGAGCATATTTTCTACAATAATATTAATTTTAGTTTATAATCAAAAAACACTTCCTTACCGAAATTAACACTTTAGAAAAAAAAACTTAAGTAAAATATTACGTAGTAAAGGCCAAGCCGCACGTGAAAACAAACAAAATACAAAACCATTTCAATTTTTTAGTTGAAAACAGAACGAAATCTTTGTCTATTTTCTTCTTTTCTTTCTTTTATTCATACCTAGAAACGTTTTTTTGCAACCGAAAAATATAGTTTGCGGTAAAAAAAAACAAATTTGTGTTTTTAATGTTCTCATACATCTATAGGTATGCGTGTGTAAATATCCATAGACACATTTTTTTATTCATCTGCTCATGTTCAGTGCAGTGCAACTGACTTAACCTACCTACATTTGTGTGCTCTTTTTATCGACGTCATTGTAAGTACCTTCTTTGAGTTATTTGTAAAGAAAATTTTAACTTAATTTCAGTTTTATTGTTCGAGGAAGTGATACAAAATTGGTAATTCAAGTTATTATAATAGAACTTTTTTTATTTTTAAATTGGAAGAATTATAATCTATTCACTTCCTCGAACCAGAAAAATAAAAAAGATCTAATTGTTCTTTAGATAAATCGGCATTTCATGTGCACGGCACTGTTTATTTATTTTTATTAAATGTCCATAGTAACTTAAAAAAAAGAGCCCACACTACTCAGCAATTTGACGGCCCTGACGAAAGAATTAGAGAAACAAAAAAATAATGTGTGTGTGTAGGTTAGTTGATGAACTATACAATGAAAAATTGAATATGTAGGTAGGTAGGTAAGAGAAAAAACGTAACTATTAAATGGAACCCATATTAAGAGAGAAAGAGCATGGGAAGAAAAGAAAATTAAAAATGTTGGAATGATAATGAAATGAAACAAAGCAGCGACCTCGCGATTGTGATGGAATCTAATTTCCTGGATAAAATAAATTCAAAAAGTTTATAATTTTATAATTTGTTTTTATTTATGTCTCAGGTTGTATGTTTAGCTTAGAAGTGATTTTAGGCTTAAAATTTGCGCAACAATATTGACTTTATGAAGCAATGCTAATCTTTGTCGATTATTGTATAGGTTTTAATATATGAGTGGTTGCATAAGTCAACTAATGAAAAAAAATGCACAAAAAATGTAAAATTAATAATATTTAAGTTTGACAAATAATTAATGAAAAAAAATTAAAGCCATAAACACTCTCATAACAATGTAGAAAATAATAAAATATATTTCAAATAAATCGGTTGACTACTTTCTGAGATCATGCGTTACGAACTTTAAAATGGTTTCGCTTTTATATAATAGTATAGATTTGCATTCAACATACATATCAGATACAATTTAAATAAAAAGAAATAAAATTGATTTTGTATTCTCAAGAATTCATTTGAAATCAAAAAGTAAATGTTCAACATAGATGGACGTGCTACAGTAAAATAAAAATCAAATGAATTCTCTTTGCAACCTTACCTAAGAAACCTTAAATATCTTCCTTAACCTCATTCCTCATAATTTCACTCTGCAACAATTTACAAAGCAATTGAAAAAGTCCATCAATCATATATAAACATCATAAACATACAACATAACTATACGAATTGCTACTTCAAATATTGATTGAAAAGATACCTTTTATTGTCTTTTGATATTTATTAAATATACTTGGATATTTTGCTTGGGGGCGCCTTCGAGCACATGTGGATCTATGGGATCGATCTAAGAAAGTTCTCTTCCTTTCTGTCTACATCTGCTCCTCTTGATGGGATGTGGTTGCCAAAATATATACAAATAGTATTAGTTTGATTTTCTAGGGAATATTGAATTATTAAAAAACCCAAACAGGAAGATGCATAGCATAGGACCGCATGTAAACTCCAGATGGGTTATATACTTAAAGGATATACACAACAACACAACTTGTGAAAAATATGAAACATTTAAACCTTTTATCCTGTCGGTGTACCGCGCTTTAACCTTCATACATCAAGACTTTCTTGAGTTCGTTTTTTTCTTTTGTTTTAATAAAATATGCATCACACGAAAAAATATACAATTCAAAGATCCTTCTCCTTCTTTTTGTTTGTTATGACAAATTGGATAACTCTAAGGACGAGACAAAACAACGTTTTTCTTCTTCTTCTAGGAAAGCAAATATAAGAATTCCATGTAGTTTATACTCGTATCTACATACATGGTGTGTAAACTTAATTTAATCGTAAATTTAATAGCTGAAAGGATTCTCATCACATTTTCATATACTGTATTTTGAAATTGCACCGCCCGCCCCCACATGCATTCAAAACCCCATTTTTCCATTCCGCGTTGTCTTGTCAGTCGTTTTGAACACGAAGGATGCGGATGAAGCCAGAGAAAGAGAAATGAAGATTTTTACCCAAAGGACATTTATGCTAACAAAGCAAAGCTCTTCGTGAAACACTTAATCTTCATGTCAACAAGCGTCGCGCTTTATATTCCTTGATGCACTCATTAGATGTCCTTATGCTAAGATGGTTGAATATTGTGCGCGATGACAGAGGATATACTATACAGGAAAACATATGGAGGTAGTGGTATAGAGTTGAATTATAGCAGAAGCAGCGGCATAAGACAATGATGAGCTACAAGCTATACGAGCTAAATTACGCGATGCGGTGAAGCTCGGCAATGATGTTAACGTCAGAAAAGCTGAATCATTCAATACACAAGATTATAATCCTTATTGCATTAAGAGATTAACACAACAATGGTATTAAGGATAAAGAAAATGATACATATTTTATTGTATGGTGAATGATGATGCCAGGACGATAAGATAAATCATAATATTCATACGCTTTTGTTTTGTGCACATGTTTTAGTACGAAGTTTTGATTTCAAAATATTGAGTTTTATCTGAAAAGTTGATTTTATAACATTGTATGAAAACAGACATATGGGTAACCAATGTTTGTGTTTTTTTATTGCGAAACAAAAGGAGTACACAAGAGCAAACAACGAGGCGTTGCAAAACCGCAGGATACACTTGATAGAGGATATTATTTTTTTGAAATTCTGTCTTCAAAGTAGATACATTTATGAACTTATATCACGTTTGTTATTTTATTGGAGAAGTGGATTGATACACTTAAATATTTAAATCAAATTCATGAAAAAAGATCAAAACTAAATAAAAAGAAAAACTTAAAAATATGTAAAAGAAACATATGGGTTTTAGAACAGAATAAATTGGTGTTGATATTGTCAATTTTTGAGTCATAAACTTCCCATAGGAAGTTATTGTAATCGGTCCGAATTCAAACAAATTTTTTTATACATACAGATAATAATGCAGAAAGATGCAGAAAGGACTCTCAAAAAAAAATTGCGTGAGTGTTTTTTTTTTACCATAGCAATCTAAAAAAGAGGCTGGGATGCGACCCACACTGCTAACTTCCCATCCCGTCTGTCGATTTGTCTTGCTTAAAAGTTTGTCTATATGTATCAATTTTTACCAAATTTGCGTACCATTTTTTGTAGATTTTAGTTTTTTATGAAAAAACGGACAATATTTTCTGTGAAATAAAATAAGTTTGAAGCCAATATTTGTAATTTTTGAAAAGATATTTGAGTCGAAAATCAATTTTTACAAGTTTTAGTATTGTTTTTTTTTAGGTTGTTGAAAACAATATTTCTTAAAAGATAAAATTAGTTGAAAGCCATAATCTCAAATTTTTGAAAACATTTTTGAGTCGAAAATCAATTTTTACCAACTTTTATTAATTTTTTTTAGGTTTTTATTTTTTGTAAAAAACTGTCAATTCTATTTTTCTCAAAATTTTTCAAAATGTTGAAAACAATATTTTTTATAAGACAAAATAAGTTTGAAGCCATAATATCAAATTTTTGAGAAGATATTTTAGTCGAAATTCAATTTTTACCAACTAAGAGTAATGTTTTTTTTTAGGATTTTATTTTTTATAAAAAAAACTGTCAATTAGATTTTTCTCAAAATTTCATCAGATGTCAAAAACATTATTCTTCTTTGCACAAAATTGTTTTGGAGATAAAATCATATTTTGGTCGTAAAATTTACGAGGTGACAAATTTTGTTTCAGTTTTTTTGATTTATAAAAACAAGCGTTTATTGGATTTTTTTTTCCAAAAATATAATTGTTTTGTATCACGTTACAATATATACCATAAAATTTAATTTAAGTCTCTAGCGTCATTGGCTCATGAGATATTTAGGGTTAACCAAAATTTTCACCTTTTTTTAAACTGCTATGGTAAAAAAAACACCAACACAATTTTCTTGAGAGCCCTTTCTACATCTTTCTGCCTTATTATCTGTATAACAAAACTTATTTGAAGTCGATATCTCTTCTGGTTCTTGAGCTATGGACGACGAAAAAAACGTCGCGGACGTACGGACGTACGGACATACTTACTTACTTACTTAAGGTGGCGCTACAGTCCGGGGTGGACCTGGGCCTCAACCAACATGCGTCTTCAGCCAGCTCGGTCCCTAGCTAGCTGTCTCCAGTTTCGCACGCCAAGTTGGTTGAGGTCCTCACCCACCTGAGTGCGCCACCTGAGTCGCGGTCTTCCTCTACTGCGCTGTCCCTCGGGATTGGATTCGAAGACCTTCCAGGCTGGAGCGTTGATGTCCATTCGCTCTACATGACCCAGCCATCTAAGCCGTTGGACTTTTATTCTGCTAACTAGGTCAGTGTCGCTGTACAGCCCGTACAGTTCGTCGTTATATCTTCTCCTCCATTCTCCATCTATACGTACGGGACCAAAAATCACCCGAAGAATTTTTCTCTCGAAGCATCCTAAGACGTTCTCATCTTTCTTTGACAAGGTCCAGGCCTCAGCGCCATAAATGAGAACCGGGATGATGAGTGTCTTATAGATGGTGATTTTAGATGCTCGAGAGAGGACTTTACTTCTCAATTGCCTTCTATGTCCAAAGAAGCAGCGATTTGCAAGAGTTATTCTTCGTTTGATTTCAGCGCTGGTGTCGTTGCCTGTGTTTATAGCGGTGCCTAAGTAGACAAAGTCCTTAACTACCTCGAAGTTATAGCTGTCCATGGTGACGTTTTGTCCAAGACGTCGTTGTTCAATGTCCTTTTTTGATGACAGCATATACTTGGTCTTGCCCTCATTGACCACTTAACCCATCTTCTTCGCTTCCGTCGCAATGCTCAAAAACGCTCCACTGACATCACGCTTTGATCTTCCAATTATGTCAATATCATCTGCGTATCCGAGTAATTGGATGGACCTTTGGAAGATTGTGCCTCTAGTGTTGACGGTTGAGTATTGCACAATTCTTCCCAGAACGATGTTGAAGAAGTCGCATGACAGTGCATCGCCTTGTCTAAAACCTTTTTTGACATCAAATGCATCGGTGAGATCTTTTCCGACCTTGATGGAGCAGCGTGCATTCTCCATCGTCATTCTGCACAATCGGATAAGTTTGACAGGGATGCCAAAACTAGACATTGCTCTGTAGAGCTCTTCCCTATGGATGCTGTCATACGCGGCTTTAAAATCGATAAAGAGATGGTGGGTATTGATTTGAAGCTCCTGGGTTTTTTTCAAGATCTGCCGTAATGTGAATATTTGGTCGATAGTGGACTTTCCTGGTCTGAAGCCACACTGATAAGGACCTATCAGGTTGTTGACGAACGGCTTCAGACGTTCACATAGTACGGCAGAAAGGATCTTATATGCAATGTTAAGGAGACTGATCCCCCTGTAGTTGGCGCAATTTAAAGGGTCTCCTTTTTTATGTATCGGACAAACTATGCTGAGATTCCACTCATCGGGCATGCTTTCTTCCGACCATATTTTGCAGATGAGTTGGTGCATGCTCCCTACCAAGTCATCGCCTGCTGCTTTAAATAGTTCGGCAGCTATGCCGTCAGCTCCAGCAGCTTTGTTTGACTTCAGTTTATATATAGCTATCTTCACTTCGTCTAGGTCGGGTATAGACGTACGGACATACGGACGTACATAAGTACGAACGAACGTACACACGCACGCACAGACATCTCTCTAAAAATCTTTTATTTCGACTCAAGGTACCTTTAAACGTCGAGAAATGTCAAAATTTTCAATTCGACAAATCGGACCCATTACAATAACTTCCTATGGGAAGTTAAAAAGGTGGAAATTTTGGTTAACCCTAAATATCTTATGAAAAAATAATGCCAGAGACTTGAATTACATTTTATATTATATATTGTAACCTGGTACCAAACAAATATATTTTTTGCAAAAATTCCAACTAACGGTTTTTTTATATATCAAAAAAAAACAGAAAAAAAAATATTTGTCACCTCGAAAATTCTTAGAACAAAAAATGATTTTATCTCCAAAACAATTTTGTGCAACGACGAATAACGCTTTTGACATCCGGTAAAATTTTGAGAAAAATCGAATTGACAGTTTCTTTTATAAAAAATAAAAACCTAAAAAAAACATTACCAATACTTGGTAAAAATTGATTTTCGACTCAAATATCTTTTCAAAAATTAAAAATATTGGCTTCAAACTAATTTTTTCTCAGAGAAAATATTGTTTTTGACATTCAGCAATTTTTTATAAAAATCCTCAACAGTCTGTTTTTTCATAATAAATACAAAAAATAGAACGCAAATTTGGCAAAAATTGATGTTCGGTTCTCGGTATCTCGTGAACAATAGAAGATATTGACTTCAAACAATTTAACATTCATCCAATTTGTATTTGTTTATATAAGAAATAAAAACTTTTGGGAAAAGCTACAAAAATTTGTAAAAATTGGTTCTCGACTAAAAATCTCGTTAAAAAAAATAGATTTCAAAATCACACTATTTTATTATATATGCAAAATGTTGTTGGTAAATTTTTTTAGAATAATTCAACTGACATTTTTGTTAACAAAAAACGAAAACCTACATACCTTTTAAGCAAGACTAATCGACAGACGGAATGGGAAGTTATCAGTGTGGGTCGCATCCCAGCCTTTTTTAACTTCCCATAGGAAGTTATTGTAATGGGTCCGATTTGACAAATTGAAAATTTTGACATTTCTCGACGTTTCAAGGTCCCTAGAGTCGAAATAAAAGATTTTTAGAAAGATGTCTGTGCGTGCGTGTGTACGTACGTCCGTACGTCCGTACGTTCGCGACGTTTTTTTCGTCGTCCATAGCTCAAGAACCAGAAGAGATATCGACTTCAAATAAATTTTGTTATACAGATAATAAGGCAGAAAGATGCAGAAAGGGCTCTCAAGAAAATTGCGTGGGTGGTTTTTTTACCATAGCAGTTTAAAAAAAAGGTGAAAATTTTGGTTAACCCTAAATATCTCATTAACCAATGACGCTAGAGACTTGAATTAAATTTTATATTATATATTGTAACGTGATACAAAACAATTATATTTTTGGAAAAAAATTCAATTAACGGTTTTTTTTATAAATCAAAAAAAATGAAAAAAAAAATTTGTCACTTTGAAAATTTTACGACTAAAATATGATTTCATCTCCAAAACAATTTTGTGCAACGAAGAATAATGTTTTTGACATCTGATAAAATTTTGAGAAAAATCTAATTGACAGTTTTTTTACAAAAAATAAAAACCTAAAAAAAAAAATAAAAAAAAGTTGGTAAAAATTGAGTTTTGACTCAAATATCTTTTCAAAACTTTGAGATATTGGCTTTAAACTACTTTTATCTTTCAAAAAATATTGGTTTCAACATTCAGTAAAATTTTGAAGAAAATAGAATTGACAGTTTTTTTACAAAAAATTAAAAACCGAAAAAAAAAATTAACAAAAGTTGGTAAAAATTGATTTTCGACTTAAATATCTTTTCAAAAATTTGAGATTATAATTTCTAACTAATTTTAACTTATAAGAAATATTGTTTTCAACATTAGGAAAAATTTTGAGAAAAATCGAATTGACAGTTTTTTTACAAAAAATAATAACCTAAAAAAAAAATAAAAAAAAAGTTGGTAAAAATTGAGTTTTGACTCAAATATCTTTTCAAGACTTTGAGATATTGGCTTTAAACTACTTTTATCTTTCAAAAAATATTGTTTTCAACATTCAGTAATATTTTGTAAAAAATAGAATTGACAGTTTTTTTACAAAAAATTAAAAACCGAAAAAAGAATTTAACAAAAGTTGGTAAAAATTGATTTTCGACTTAAATATCTTTTCAAAAATTTGAGATTATGGCTTCTAACTAATTTTAACTTATAAGAAATATTGTTTTCAACATTAGGACAAATTTTGAGAAAAATCGAATTGACAGTTTTTTTACAAAAAATAAAAACCTAAACAAAAAAATTAATAAAAGTTGGTAAAAATTGATTTTCGGCTTAAATAGCTTTTCAAAAATTAAAAATATTGGCTTCAAACTTATTTTATTTCACAGAAAATATTGTTTTTTATATTCAGTAATTTTTTTATAAAAATCCAACAGTCCGTTTTTTCATAAAAAAAAATAAAATCTACAAAAAATAGAACGCAAATTTGGTAAGAATTGATACATTTAGACAAACTTTTAAGCAAGACAAATCGATAGACGGGATGGGAAGTTATCAGTGTGGGTCGCATCCCAGCCTCTTTTTATTTATAATTAATTTAGCCCTTATTAGATGTATTTATTTTTATGGACTGTGAATTTTAAGTTCCCACTTCTTTTAAGGTATTTCTAGAACAAACTAATAGTTAGATAAATAGTTAACAATTTGTTATATGGAGTTTTTATTTGGGAACCAGTGGATTTTTAGAGGCATGCGAGCAAATCACATAAATTAAGCCAACAAGCTCAGTTGATTTTAAACTACTTTTTTTTTAGTTATATTTAATCAATCACTGTGTTAATATTAACCAACCCAATCAGTTTAAATTAAACCAATCTTCTCTATTTAAACAACATGGTTAGGTTAGGTTAGTTTAAAGTGGCTGTCCATGATGGAGTTGGACACACTTAGGCCAGTTTAATGACCCTTTGAACCTTTCTTTTAAGCTCAATGAAACCAGTTTGAGTCCCTTATGGAATGTGAAAGACTGTTTATGTTAATATGTCTTGCGTTTTTGAACTAGAGCAGGACAAGTACAGAGTAGGTTAAGTACTGTTTCCACATCTTCTTCATCCATACAGCTTCTGCAAAAGTCATTTGAGAATACGTCTAGTCGCTTGGTGTGCTTTCCTATTAGACAGTGCCCGGTTGTGACACCGATTATCGAGCTTATATGCGATCTGCTTAGAGATAGCAAGCACCTTAGGTTAGGTTAGGTTAAAGTAGCTGTTGGTTGGGACATCCAACACACTTAGACCAAAGTATGGTCCATTGTGATACCACATGGATTAATCAGCTTAACTCATTGAACCAATTGGAGCTTCGAATAAAGCGTAGGAGACTAGTAATGTCTGAATTTTTTAGATCGCTGGTATCGTTAAAGTAGTAGTCTCCAAGGTGGATTCTACGTCTGTGTGATAAGGCAGGGCATGTGCACAGAAGATGAGAGATTGTCTCCTCTTCTTCTTCGTCCATGCAACTCCTACAAAAATCATTTGCAGGGGCTCCAAGTCGAATAGCATGCCTTCCTATTAAGCAGTGCCCAGTCAGGACCCCTATAACGTAGCTAATGTGCAATCTACTCAGAGAGATTAATTGTTTTGAGCGCCTGGCGCTAAGAATAGGCCAAATTAGTTTTGTTGCGACACAGGTGGTGGTGTTATTCCACCTGAGGTTTGTTTTCTCTATGGTATCTTGCTTTAGCATAAGTTTACATGTAGCTAGAGGGATACCTATGTTAGCATTATGAGCCAGCAGAGGTAAAGTTGTTCCGCTTTTTGCAAGTTCGTCAGCTTTGCAATTTCCTGGAATGTCTCTATGGCCCGGCACCCAGAGAAGGTGAATGTTGAACTGTGCAGCCATCTCCGTAAGAGATGATCGACAATTTAGGGCTGTTAATGAGTTTGTGGAGACAGAGTCTAGGGACTTTAATGCAGCTTGGCTATCCGAGAAGATGCGTATATCATTAGTTGATATAACGTTTTCTCTAAGCCAGGATAGGACTTCTTTTATAGCCAGGATTTCAGCTTGGAACACGCTACAATGATCGGGTAGACGAAAGGAGAGACTTAAGTTAAGTCTATCTGAGTATACGCCACCACCAACCCCATCCTCCGTTTTTGATCCGTCTGTATAGAAGTTTATAGGACCATCGTTCAAAAATGATGTATTCTCCCAAGAAGACCTGGGAGGTATAGTCACTTTGAAGCTATAATTATTAAACTGAGGATGGGGTATGGTGTAGTCAATATTACTGTTTATAGTTCTGAACGAGTTCAAAATAGTGGTGTGGCCAATTCCATTATTGATCCACAGAGAGGAGGCTTGAAGCCGTATGGCAGTGTTAGCGGCTGTTTGCTTGCT
Source organism: Eupeodes latifasciatus (assembly GCA_920104205.1). Lineage (NCBI taxonomy): Eukaryota > Metazoa > Arthropoda > Insecta > Diptera > Syrphidae > Eupeodes > Eupeodes latifasciatus. The sequence goes on from OV049924.1 coordinate 38,978,424, forward strand.
GAGCAAGCACCTTGATCGCTTTAAATCTAGAGTTGGTCCGATGTTTTTCGTGACCTGACACGTGGTGATGTTTTTCCACTTGGTGTTTGCCTTCTTCACAGCGTCCTGCATTAGCAATAGTTTACAAGTAGCGATTGGTATACCAGCATTTGCCAAACGTAGTAGAATGGATTGTACTGTACCATTTCTGGCGAGTTATATACCTTACAATTTCCTTGAATGTCTATATGGCCCGGTACCCAGCAAAGCTGAATATCGATCGACAGTTATGGGCTGTTATAGAGTTTATAGTGACAGAGTCCAGAGATTTGATTGCGGTCTTACTATCTGAGAAAATACTGATATCAGATGTTGATATAACGTTTTCTTTAAGCCAGAACAAGACTTCTTTGATCGCCAAGAGATCCCCCTGAACAAGCTACAATGATTGGGCCACCAAACTCTTCATTTTTTTTTTATCCATATGTATAAAAGTGGATTGAGTAGTCTTCCAGAAATGCCCTATCCTCCCAGAAAGATCTGGAAGGTATAGAAATCTGAAAGTTTCTGCCGAAAAAGAGTTGGTGGATAGTGTAGTCTGTGTGCTTTGAAATTGATTCTAACTGCTTAAGAATTACGGAGTGGTCATTGTCAATGTTGTTGTTAACCCACCGCGTTGGAGCTTTGAGGCGAATAGCAGAGCTTGCAGATATTTGTCTACAAAGTAAATCAAGAGGTGTTAGGAAGAGTAGAGTATCCAGTGCCGCAGATGGGTTCGTACCAAACGATCCGCTTATACATGGCCAAGCTGAACGTAGGCTTTATTTAGTTTGTCGCAGTTTATAGCTTTTTCTAAAACAGTCCACCATACTGCCACACCGTACAGCAAAATCGTTCTGATTACAGCTGTGTGTAACAAATTTGTAATTCAAGATTGCAAACCCCATTTATTCTTTTAGGGTATTAAGATGCTTACCTGAAACCGCTATAGAAACGTCATCCGCATAGGCAATCACTTTGAAACCCTCTGCATCGAGATCAGTAAGGATTTCGTTTACTGCAGGTTTCAGATTAGAGTGTGACTTCTAGCAGAAGAGTCACTCAGTTTTTAGTTAATTATTCTGCTTGTTGGCATTTAATGAATAAACGACCCAAGCGAACTCTCTACGTTCAGAAACGTTAGTGCAGATGTGTCTACGTCGCGTCGTCGTTGATAGTGCCATCGATATCAAGGAAAGCAACCATACTGAACTCTATGTTAGAGGGAGTATTCGATGGTTCTTATTAAGGTATGTAACGCCGTTTCCACCGATTTACCTTCAAATTAGGCATGTTAAGGCATAGGCCGAAGTCTTGTATCAATACGAGCCTTTACATGGATATCAATCAATCATTGTAAGGTCTTAACAAGGAACGAGTGTGATTGGATTTTGAAAACAATCGCATGTTAGCTAGAAAAGATTATTGACCGTATTATTTCTCGAAGAGTTGATCAGAATTAGCTACTCGTATCAAGATCTTGTGATCTAACACTTTTAGACTTTTTTATTCCCAGTCACGTGTAATACAATGCTCCACAATCGATTCTAGACTTTGAAGATGAAATACATAAAGTTATAGAGGCCCACAGCCACAAATGAGTAAATTGGGAATAGAACATTTGTTTGACTCCTCAAAATCTTTTACACAACGGGCCTTCTTGAGTTAAGAAACAAAATTGAGTCATCAGTAGAAGAAAGTAAATTTTTTCATTACGAGCTATGTTAACAATTCTGAAAACAATCAAGTGCTTTCTAATCAAAAAATTCCAAGACGAAAACATTAAAACCCTTCTTAAAAAGTATCTCAAGCCTTCAAATCATCCGTTAATATTTTTCTTCAACAATTTCACGTAAAGGAATTACTTCTACACCAAATTGTTATTAATTTGTACGATATTAGAAAATCAATGATCTTACTTTTTGTTTCAGTTCTGAAAACACTTAAATAAAATGTCCCTGAATAATATAAAAATAAAGTAATTTACAAAAACTTAAACTTTCCTATTGACTCCTTTGAAAGCTATATTCCAACTTGATTGCTTTGCAATTAATGCAGCTTGAGCTTAACCCACATTCAACCATCGTAAAAGTACTCAAACGCAGATTTAATGATGTTTCACTTTAAAATCATTCTGTTTATAGAAATCAAGCTAAACAAGGATGAAATTGAACAATTAAATGTCTTTGGGTTTCAATTAATTGCTTATCATGATTGCAATTTAAAGGTACACCTTATACAATGTGTAGTGTATACAAATAAAAGTGGTGGGAAGTTGGTTGGTTGGTTGGTTTAACATTTATTTACAATTTGCTCTTACAAACAAGGATAACAACATGAAGAATGACATCGACATCGACAACGACAACGACATCGAACGAGGACAGAAAAAAAGTCGATATTTTTGTTAAGGGTTTGAATTTGTACAAGAAGATTAGAGTATACAACCAAGTGGATGGAAGTTAAAGCACAACAAAAAAAAAAACAGGACGAAAAGGATAAGAGTAAAAATGTCTGTTACGATATTTGATTGGAAATATGTACATATTTGTATAGGTGATAAGAAAATCCTTGACCATAATTTAAGATCTCGAACTTAATTAAAAACTATTTTTAATCTAGATTTTTAGATCACTAGGAATTTAGAAAAAGTGAAGCAATTTATTGGCATCCGCAGAATTTATGTTTAAGTGCATTAAGATTCTTTATTCAAAATTTTTAGTTCTTACATTTCATAACTAAGCCATGCAATAAAATGAACACAATTAAATATTTTTTAACCCAATATCGCATTAACATCGCCAGGATTGTTGTACAAAGCGATTTATTGTAGCATGGTGCACCATCGCTATCATCATAGAGCTGAGTTCAGTAAAAAATAAGAGGTTCATTCTTGAGTCAGTTGGAACTTGGAAGCGTATAAACCTAGATCTTTGTGCATGTGATGATTTTGATAGCGATTTAATGTTCAGAAAAAATATTTTAGAACGACACTGATCATACAATTTCATGAAGTACAGCATCGAAAACACAGTTTAAAAATCTAAATAAAACTTTGATTAAACTTCAAACCTTTTAAGCTTTTGCCTTAGATCGATAATATCTAAATAACTTACAGTCGCACAGAAAGGCTTTTGAAGCTATGTAAATGAATGAAGTAGTATTATTCTTTGCGACATATAGGAACTATATGACAAGTACATATTGCATTCGTAAACAATTTCGAACCCGAGATTTTAATCAAACATGACATTACGATGTTAGAAAAGTCGAAAAAAGTTGGTCCCCCGATTTCGTCCGTCTGTATATTTGACCTCGCCACTACAGCCCAAATCATTGGGTCGATTGATTTCAACCTGAGAAATTAATGTTTTACGCCGATTCTCATTAGGTGTATCTTCTGGTTTTTTCATCAAGACTAAAAATAACAGTGGTTTCCATACAAATGTTTTGGTCAAAAATCCAAAATTATAATTTTCTCAAAAATTAACCGATAGATTTTTATTAAATTTTCTCTATTTTCTTAACTCAACTTGGCTTCTTTCAATAGAAACAAAATATTATCCCCCCATACCGGTATTTTCTTTTTAAAATTTCTCAGGAACTCATGAGCTGATTTTAATAATTTTTGTATGCACAAGGTCTTATACTGTTTTAATAATAGTTCATGATCAAAAATGTCAACAATTTTGTTTGTTTTTTGAAGAAATATTAAATTTATTGTTTTCAAAGTTCAATATCTCACGAACTAGTTAAAAGCTTTTTACGAAAATAATTTATATATTGTTTATATTAATATAGGGTGTCCCAAAATTAACGCAAGATTTCTTGCGTTAATTTCAAACAAGTTGATATACATATTTATTTAGAAACGAAATCTCATCAAATGGTAACCATTTTGGATTGATTAAGTGTTTAAAAAAATACTTGTCTTTATAAAGGGTGTCCCAAAATTAACGCAAGAAATCTTGCGTTAATTTTGGGACACCCTATATCTACCTTATAAATAACTGCATACCAACAATATTAAAAGAAAAGAGGCAAGAGTGCGACCCACACTGATAACTTCCCATCCCTTCTGTCGATTTGTTTTGCTTAAAAGTTTGTAGGTTTTCGTATTTTTTTTAAAGTTGTCAGTTGAATTATTCTTAAAAAATTTAAAATTGAAATAGTTTGATTTTAAAATCTATTTTAGTTAACAAGATTTTTAGTCGAAAACCAATTTTTTCCAATTTTAGAAGCATTTCTTAAAAGTTTTTATTTCTTATAGAACCAAATACAAATTGGGTGAATGAAATTAATTTTAAGTCAATGTCTTTTGTTAATCACGAGATATCGAGAACCGAACTTCAAGTTTTACCAAATTTGCGTACTGTTTTTTGTTGATTTTATTTTTTATGAAAAAAACGGACTTTTGGATTTTTATAAAAAATTAACTGCATGTCGAAAACAACATTAATTTAAACGTGAAATTAAATTAGTTTGAAGACAATATTTTTAATTTTCGCAAAAGATATTTGAGTTGATATTTGAGAAAGTAAATTTTTACCAAGTTTTAGTACTGTTTTTGTTTTTTAGGTTTTTATTTTTTGAAAAAAAGTGTCAATTCGATTGGTCTGAAAATTGTACCAAATTTTGAAAATAATATTTCTTATAAGAAAAAGTTAGTTTGAAGCCAATATTTCAAAGTTTTAAAAAGATATTTAAGTCGATAATAAATTTTTACCAACTTTGTTAATTTTTTTTTAGCTTTTTCATTTTTTGTAAAAAACTGTCAATTCGATTTGTCTCAGAATTTTATCGAATTTTGAATACAATATTTCTTATAAGATAAATCCAGTTTAAAGCCAATATCCCACATTTTTGAAAAGATATTTGAGCGAAAATCAATTTTTATCAACTTTTAGTAATGTTTTTTTTTTAGGTTTTTATTTTTTTATAAAAAAAACGGTAAATTCGATTTCTGTCAAAATTTTACCAGATGTCAAAAACATTATTCTTAATTGCACAAAATAATTTTGGAGATAAAATCATATTTTATTCGTAAAATATTCGAGATGACAAATATTTTTTTTTTAGTTTTTTTCAATTTATAAAAATAACGTCTGTTGGAATTTTTTACAAAAATATACTGGTTTGGTGCCACGTCATGATATATAATATAAAATTTAATTTAAGTCCCTAACGTCGCGAACGTACGGACGTAAGGACATACGGACGTACAGACGTAAGGACGTACGAACGTTCGTACACACGCACGCACAGACATCTTTCTAAAAATCTTTTATTTCGACTCTCGACGTACTCGTATCTAGATTTGTTTAAACTTTTATTAACTTTCCATAGGAAGTTATTGTAATCGGTCCGATTTGTCGAATTGAAAGTTCACTTAATGGTTTTGAAATATTGTTCAGCAATAAAAATCCTATTTTTGTATCATTAATTTAATTTTTAGCTTCCTAAAATCAACGAAAATTCCAATTTAATCTAATTTCTTGTGCATCCCTTACAATTTATTAATTAAATCAGTTTTAAAATTACAACTTTAATCTCTTTTTTTTTAATCAGTTCATCCTCCAACCAGGATACTTTCATTTATTTTTCAGTAGTACTTTTCTCATCATCAATTTCCTTATTCTTATTTTATTTAAAAAAAAAAAAAGAAAACGGATAAAAACGAACATTTCTTGATGGGGCACTCTTTTCAAAAAAGACTTAACCTTGAAGTCCTTCATCTTCTTCATCATCATCATCAGTAGTATAAAACTTCATAAGTCTCTCTTTACGTTTATATTATTTAATGTTGAATTCACTTATAACGGCATGATTTTATTCAAAATTCTTCATGCAATTTACAAAATGTTTCGTTCGTTTCTCCCTAAAGAGCTTTCAATTTCCTTTCGTCCTCGTATTTATACTTTTTTTTTAATCTTTTTATTCTAAATACCTATACTTATAGTATAGTTACTGTTGGATATTGCTTCTTTTTTAGCGCGCATTCACAATAAGATATCAAATTGAAACAAGTACTCGAAGGATAAATAAGGATAAGGTAAAGATACTAGAGAGCTCATAAAAAACGCATAGAAAAGGCAGTATTCTAAAGGAATATATCTGAAACTGAAATTTTTATAATTTAATCTAAAAGAGTGAATAGTTTTTTGATTTTGAAGTCCTTTTTATATAATTCTAACCTTCTTGATGAAGATGCTTTTATTTAGATGGAGCGTTAAGGAAGGTCAGGAGTGAAAACAAAACTGATCGTTAATTATTGCAAGTTAAGGTTTAAGAAAACAAATTTATTCCTGGAATACAGTGTTGTTTGGAACTCTTGAAATATTCATAGAAAGGGAAGTTCTTAGATTTTATGTTTGAAAAGCAAATAAAATTTTAATTTTGATTGAATTCTCTTAGCTATAAGTAAGAAAGTTAAATAGGTTCAAATCTCTATAATATAAAAATAAGTCGGGTTTTCCTTCCTTACGCTATAACTCCAGAACGCACGAACCGCTTTCTACGGTTTGCATTCGTTGGAAAGGTCCCGGGATCCGTGAGGTTTATAGCAGACAAAATTCAGGAAAAATTTCAGCAGAAAAGCGGTGAACTCCGTTTAGCTTCCTGTAGAAAGCTATTGTAAAAGTTCTGATTTGTGGAATTAAACATTTTTAAATTTTGTGACGTTTCGAGGGCCCTATATTCTAAACCAAAGCTTACTTTTGGGTACCTTTTTAGTCAACCATATCTCTAGAAACGTCAGAGATATTGACTTCAAATAACGTTTGTTTTTAAGATAATAAGACAAAAAATGCAAAAACGACTTTTTAAAAAATTTAGTGAGTGTTTTTTTATCATAAGAAAAAAGTGAAAAATTTGGTTGACCCCAAATCCACTTATATAAAATTCTATAACACATTCTGAGCAAATTTGGTATAATTTCGAAAAAATCAGTTATTTAATTTTTTAAAAAAAAATTTTTTAATTTTTTAAAAAAACTGAAACAAAATTTTCGCGTAGAATATTTTGAGAACAAAAAATAATCTATAATATAAATTGAACCAAGAATTAAATCGAGAGCTGCAATACAATGTTGATAGATTGCAGGAATTCGTTCGAAATAATGTGCCGTTGCTGAATGAACAGCAAAAACAAGTATACGAAACATTAATGCAAGCGGTGGACAATAATACTTGTGGTCTATTCTTCTTGGACGCACCTGGAGGAACATGGAAAACATTTGTCATTTCATTGATTTTGGCCACTATTCGATCAAGATGTGACATAGCTTTGGCGTTAGCATCATCTGGAATTACAGCAACTCTTCTAGATGGCGGTCGTACTGCACATTCTGCGCTTAAGTTGCCACTCAATTTAAACACAATTGATACATTGATGATGTTGGAAATGGAAAAGTTTCAGTTGATGCGACAACTGGATTAATTACTCTTACCAACGACCTTTGCGGATTTGTAGACTCTCAATTAGCTCTTATTGAAAATGTTTTTCCAAACATTAGTAAGAATTATCAGAATTATGCTTGGTAAGCCAACGAGCAATTCTCGCCGCAAGGAATAATGATGTACACGCACTGAATTTCACCATTCAATCAAAAATCGCTGGCAAATTGGTGACATACAAACCCGTTGATTCCATAACAAATCAGGATGATGTAGTAAATTATCCAACGGAGTTTTTGAACTCTGGAGTTACCAGGATTTCCACCACATAACTTGCAACTCAAAGTTGGTTCTGTTATTATAATATTGCGTAATTTGAATCCAGCGCGATTTTGCAACGGTAGGTACTCGACTTGCGGTGACGAGACTTATGCCGAATTTGATTGAGGCAACCATTTTTAACGGAGAGTACGTGAGAGTGAAAATGTATGCATTCCTCAAATACCAATGATTCCGACTGATCTTCCGTTTGACTTCAAACGATTGCAATTTTCATTTCGCCTAGCGTTCGCAATGAAAATTAAGTCGTAAGGCCAATCGCTTAGTGTTTGTGGGATAGATTTAGAAAATCATTGTTTTTCACATGGGCAGTTATACGTTGCGTGTTCACGAGTTGGAAAATCATCCGCTTTGTTTGTGTTAACGTCAGACCAAAAAACAAAAAAGAGGCTGGGATGCGACCCACACTGATAACTTCCCATCTCGTCTATCGATTTGTCTTGCTTAAAAGTTTGTCTAAATGTATCAATTCTTACCAAATTTGCGTTCTATTTTTTGTAGATTTTATTTTTTTTTATGAAAAAACGGACTGTTGGATTTTTATAAAAAAATTATTGAATATAAAAAACAATATTTTCTGTAAAATAAAATAAGTTTGAAGCCAATATTTTTAATTTTTGAAAAGCTATTTGAGCCGAAAATCAATTTTAACCAACTTTTATTAATTTTTTTGTTTAGGTTTTTATTTTTTGTAAAAAAAACTGTCAATTCGATTTTTCTCAAAATTTGTCCTAATATTGAAAACAATATTTCTTATAAGCTAAAATTAGTTAGAAGCCATAACCTCAAATTTTTGAAAAGATATTTAAGTCGAAAATCAATTTTTACCAACTTTTGTTAATTTTTTTTTTCGGTTTTTAATTTTTTGTAAAAAAAACTGTCAATTCTATTTTTTTCAAAATATTACTGAATGTTGAAAACAATATTTTTTGAAAGATAAAAGTAGTTTAAAGCCAATATCTCAAAGTCTTGAAAAGATATTTGAGTCAAAACTCAATTTTTACCAACTTTTTTTTTATTTTTTTTTTTAGGTTATTATTTTTTGTAAAAAAACTTTCAGTTCGATTTTTCTCAAAATTTTTCCTACTGTTGAAAACAATATTTCTTATAAGTTAAAATTAGTTAGAAGCCATAATCTCAAATTTTTGAAAAGATATTTAAGTCGAAAATCAATTTTTACCAACTTTTGTCAATTTTTTTTTTCGGTTTTTAATTTTTTGTAAAAAAACTGTCAATTTTATTTTTTTTTAAAATTTTACTGAATGTTGAAACCAATATTTTTTGAAAGATAAAAGTAGTTTAAAGCCAATATCTCAAAGTTTTGAAAAGATATTTGAGTCAAAACTCAATTTTTACCAACCTTTTTTATTTTTTTTTAGGTTATTATTTTTTGTAAAAAAACTGTCAATTCGATTTTTTTCAAAATTTTATCAGATGTCAAAAACATTATTCTTCGTTGCACAAAATTGTTTTGGAGATGAAATCATATTTTAGTCGTAAAATTTTCGAAGTGACAAATTTTTTTTTTCATTTTTTTTGATTTATAAAAAAAACCGTTAATTGAATTTTTTTCCAAAAATATAATTGTTTTGTATCACGTTTCAATATATAATATAAAATTTAATTCAAGTCTCTAGCGTCATTGGTTCATGAGATATTTAGGGTTAACCAAAATTTTCACCTTTTTTTTAAACTGCTATGGTAAAAAAACCACCCACGAAATTTTCTTGAGAGCCCTTTCTGCATCTTTCTGCCTTATTATCTGTATAACAAAATTTATTTGAAGTCGATATCTCTGCTGGTTCTTGAGCTATGGACGACGAAAAAACGTCACGAACGTACGGACGTACGGACGTACGTACACACGCACGCACAGACATCTTTCTAAAAATCTTTTATTTCGACTCTAGGGACCTTGAAACGTCGAGAAATGTCAAAATTTTCAATTTGTCAAATCGGACCCATTACAATAACTTCCTATGGGAAGTTAAAAATGTGGTTTACCAAAGAGCACTTCAATAAAACGGATAATTTTCGGACAAGTACTATAGGGCTTCGATTTAGTATTTACTTTGGATTCACTTTCATTTTTTACTTAGAGAAGTTCAACTAAATTACACTTCATTTTTGTATAATCGAAATGAATTCATTACTGTTGTGAAATGGAATACAATTTTTCCTTTTCAAATATAAAACAAAAAAATAATTTTTCTTCATCTTTTAATCCCCAAACAAAATGTTACAAAAAACGAAGCCATCTGGTGGCGAAACGGATTTCGCCGAGTTTGCTAGTGTTAGTATAAAAGGCATTTGAAAAGTAAGAACTTCATGTTTTATCCTAGATTAGTTTAGGAAAATATAACAGTTTTTGTCTTTCTAGATCTTTTACAATGAGTAAATATCTTGCAAGATTAATTTTTGATAAAGAATTCAATCGTTTTCAACTTAAAACATTTGTGAGATAAAACTTGTTTAAAATAAATTCATTTACAAGTTTGGTCAAGCAATTTGCGTCTTGAATGAATAACTTCATTTCCAAAAAAAAACAAAATTTCAAAGCAAAATCTTGGTTTAGGTTGAATAAAATATATAGAAATCGAGCTAATTGTTTTAGAATTGGAAATAAACTAGCATTGCCTTGTTCTAAAGAAAATAATCAAATGGTATCAGGTCACAGTCTTCAATACTTTCCCCAACAAAACCATTTCCTTGATGTTCTAATGGTAGACATGTGCATTCAAGAGGATACAAGCGTCCACAGGTTTTACTCAAAACTCAGCTCTGTCTATGAACTCCCATTCTGACCTCCCCGCGGTGAACATCGGGTGCCTAGTACCTCAACTGGGGATTTTGCACTAACCCCAGTAGAAAGTTGTTGGGGTAGCAAACGAGAGAGGGGGAGAGGTGTTTACACTAAAGTACTTCTTCTTATCCAGACGGCAGTGAAGGAATTCTTGAGATGGAATCAACAGTTCCAATTAGGTCAAACTACTTAGTAAACACTTTGTAGGACTTCTACGACATATTCGGTGCCCAGACCTGTAAGGAGCGGTTTATCCCGTCTTTGGAGTTATACTAAAGATGTTTGGGATTGTGCCGTCGCGTCGGGTTCACTTCCCGACCACGTAAAAATATCCTAATAGCGATTCACCAACAAGCCCGGATTCTGATGATGAACCAAGCAAACAAAATAAGACAACGAACTTAGTATCTGTACGTGGAATGTTAGGTCAATTAATAGACCACGCGTGCATCCGAACAGTTAGCGGAATCCCTAAACTCCTGTGCGATGGGATTCACCGGGTAAACGCTAATTAAAACACTGCGATGTATGAATACTACAGCGGCGACTACTATGGACAACAAATGCAGCGACTCTTTATGTGTGGATTTGTTGTTGAAACTAGTTTCAGGCAAAAAGTCTTGAGTTTCAACAGTGTGAGCGAACGTATTACCCTGTTAAAGAAAGATGAGAGCGTCTTAGGATGCTTCCTGTGAATTTTGGTCCCGTCTGCATAGATGGAAAGTGAGGGAGAATATAACTGACCTGGTTAAAAGAATAAATTTCCGACGACTTAGATGGCTGGATCATGTAGAACGAGTGGACATCAACGCTCCATCCCAAAAGATCTTCAAATCAAATCCCTACAGACGGCTTGGTAGAATAGCACCTTAATTAACTTGACGTGCGAAACTGGAGACAGTTAGCTAGGGACGTAACTGGCTGAAGTTGAGGCCAAGGTCTTTCCCGGACTGTAGCGCAACCTTAACTAAGTTACTAACGCATCTTCTGAGCAATCATGAAGCTCAATATCCTGACCCATATTGACGTTAGATTTGGAAAACTATGGTCATTTGAATTTTTCAACCTCTATGCCCCTATAGTACCCGTGGCGTAATTATAAGTGCGTAGGAATCAACCCGTCAAATCTTCGGTCGATAAGTCTTCTTCCGAGCATCAGCAAAGTTTTCGAAAAGATCATCAATAGGGCTTTGACTAAGTGGGCTGCGGACAACAAAATTATTCCGGATAAACAGTTCGGGTTCAAGGCGGGTCATGACACAATTCATGATGCGTCTAAACTCGTTGCTGATGTCCAATGGAATAAATCAAAACATCAATGCACAGGTGCTGGACTCGTTGATTTGGAAAAGGCATTTAACACCGTATGGTTAGAGGGTCTTTACCTAAAACTGAGCAGACTTGGAATAAGCAAAGCATTGTTGTATATACTTTATGATATGCTTAACGGTAGAAAGTTTGTTGTCAAAAGTGACAATGTATCTTCTACCACAACATTCCAAATTAACAATGGTCTTCAACAGGGAGCGGTGAATTCGCCGATTCTCTTCAGAATTTACGCCAGCGATCTGATAGGTAGTCTTACAAAGGCAATTGCGTACGCCGACGATCTTATTGCGTATACAGAACGGCCCGAAAGGTTGAGGTTATTAGAATTATCTTGCAGCGTGATTTCGACAAGATTCAGCGATATTGCGACGACTGGAAACTGAAAATAAATGTCCAGAAGTCGGAGACAATTCTGTTCCGGACTCCGTTGGCTGGGGCCACGAGCGATACGTGCAAGAATTGGCACAAGATGGTCGTCGTTGATCTTCACGGGCAGCCATTAGCGAGCAAAAGTGTAGTGAAGTACCTCGGTATCTGGTTGGATCAGTATTTATATTTCGATAGACATATAAATGCTGCTCTGACCAGGGCCAGAGGAGCCTTCGCTCTGACGAAACGGCTGTCTTTTAACAGACGGCTTGACCCCAGAGTGAAGGTAATTTGCTACATGGCCCTCATACGGCCGAATCTTCTTACGTGCATTAGTATTCCAACGAGGTCCTATACAACGAGGTTCGACTCAACAGAATGGACAATTTCGTGATAAAACTCGTTCGAGGTCACATTGCAAGAGCTATGTATGTCTTCGACCAACAATTTAATTTTGGGGGTGTTCTATCCGAACGTCGAGTATATTGAAAGTGCACGCTTGAACGGCTTCATTCCACCAGAGGCATTCCTCTTTTTAAATAGATGCGGTCAGATATTCTACCACGTCATACGACGAACCGTGGATAGGCGACTCCTGTACAATCGGGACGTCATGGCACAAGGCGGAGCAGAGCTCCTTCGGTTCAGTAGGGCTGTGTCCGAACGGGACCGAACTGATAGGGTGAAGCAGGAGAACCAGTTTTGGTGGCTTCAATCGGCACTTGATAGTGGGTAGTCGGGATGGGGTTTTAAGCCTTGGCCGGCTTACATACTTGTTTTATAGTTTTTGGGTTTAGTTTTAAGTAGAATAGGCATGGTGGCATAAAAAAAAATATATACAAAAATACAAAAAATAACATGGAATAAAAAATAAATAAAAAAAAAGACAACAAAATATTGAAAACAAAAAACGTTAGATAGTTAGATTTGCTGCTGTGGTTGTATTAGTTTTAAGTAGTTTATAGTTAGAATAGGTAGTTTTAGTCAGCTTTAAGTTTTGTATTATGGACCTTATTTTAAGTAGTTTTTAAGTAAAAATATAAAAAGATATTGATATTAGTTTTTTCTAACTGAATAAAAAAATAAATAAAATTTAATTGAAGTAAAATAGATCTTGGGCCGAAAGGCGTTAGTGTTAAGTGTTATAGTTTAACTTAGATTGTCCGTATGGGACCTATAAGTTAGTTGTAAGTTATGGTTAATTAAGCTAGTTTTATGAATTTTTGTCTAGCTTTAAGATAGGTTTAAGAATAAATTAATAAAAATGAATTAAAAAAAAAATATATAAAAAAGGGCGTAGGACTCTCATGCTAGAGGTCTTGGGTTTAATCCCTGCCTGTGCAACCTAAAGTTTTTTTTTTCACGGGTACCGCCTCTTGTGAGCAATTGACAATTCCTCCAAGAGTAGTTCTTCTCATGAAAAGTGATTTCTCAAATAAGCCGATTGGATTCAGCCTTAAAACTGTAGATCCCCTTCATATCCATTACATGGCAACATTACTCGCACACAGGAATGGAAGAGAGTTGAAAGTCACTAGGCCCCAGTTCTCATCGGACTGTTGCGCCACCTAATTTATTTTATTTATTATGAATAATTCTGAAAATTTGTAACATTTTTAAAATTACCTTTTAAATTTTTACCATCTTTAAAATAGTTTTCTTTTTAAGTTTAAATACAAAAAATATAGTAGAAGATATAATTAGATTATTTTAAACCTAATAAATAGTTTAAAGGTGGGAGGCCACTAGGGTTTCTCTTACATTCAAACTGTTAATAGCTATTGTTTGTGTTGTTGTCTCCATGTTGTGTATTTTTTTGAATAATATTATGATTAAATTAAAATATAAAAAAAAACAAATTTTGTAAATTATTTTTTTTTATTTATTTATTTAAATTACTTTAATTATTATCACAACATATATTATTATTTATGCGACGCGTTTCGGATATATATATCCATCATCGGGAACTGGTTGATGCTATCGGACTGTGATGTTGTTCAGTCTTTTTTGTTGTCTTTGTTGGTGTCTTCTTTGGTTGATTTTGTTTGGGTTATTTTAATTAATGTATATATTTGTCTCTTTTTTATTATATATTTGTTTATTTTCTTTGGTAGTCTATTGCGGTGTTATATAGTACTAGCCGACCCGTGCTCGCGTTGCTTCGCAAATTGTAACCACGAACATTTTTTGAATATCAGTATTAGCATATGAAAAAATTTCTCAATGGGACTGAGCATATTTTCTACAGTAATATTAATTTTAGTTTATAATCAAAAAACACTTCCTTACCGAAATTAACACTTAAGAAAAAAAAAACTTAAGTAAAATATTACGTAGTAAAGGCCAAGCCGCACGTGAAAACAAACAAAATACAAAACCATTTCAATTTTTTAGTTGAAAACAGAACGAAATTTGTGTCTATTTTCTTCTTTTCTTTCTTTTATTCATACCTAGAAACGTTTTTTTGCAACCGAAAAATATAGTTTGCGGTAAAAAAAAAACAAATTTGTGTTTTTAATGTTCTCATACATCTATAGGTATGCGTGTGTAAATATCCATAGACACATTTTTTTATTCATCTGCTCATGTTCAGTGCAGTGCAACTGACTTAACCTACCTACATTTGTGTGCTCTTTTTATCGACGTCATTGTAAGTACCTTCTTTGAGTTATTTGTAAAGAAAATTTTAACTTAATTTCAGTTTTATTGTTCGAGGAAGTGATACAAAATTGGTAATTCAAGCTATTATAATAGAACTTTTTTTATTTTTAAATTGGAAGAATTATAATCTATTCACTTCCTCGAACCAGAAAAATAAAAAAGATCTAATTGTTCTTTAGATAAATCGGCATTTCATGTGCACGGCACTGTTTATTTATTTTTATTAAATGACCATAGTAACTTAAAAAAAGAGCCCACACTACTCAGCAATGTGACGGCCCTAACGATAGAATTAGAGAAACAAAAAAATAATGTGTGTGTGTAGGTTAGTTGATGAACTATACAATACAGAAAAATTGAATATGTAGGTGGGTATGTAAGAGAAAAAACGTAACTATTAAATGGAACACATACTAAGAGAGAAAGAGCATGGGAAGAAAAGAAAATTAAAAATGTTGGAATGATAATGAAAGGAAACAAAGCAGCGACCTCGCGATTGTGATGGAATCTAATTTCCTGGATAAAATAAATTCAAAAAGTTTATAATTTTATAATTTGTTTTTATTTATTTCTCAGGTTGTATGTTTAGCTTAGAAGTGATTTTAGGCTTAAAATTTGCGCAACAATATTGACTTTATGAAGCAATGCTAATCTTTGTCGATTATTGTATAGGTTTTAAGATATGAGTGGTTGTATAAGTCAACTAATGAAAAAAAATGGACAAAAAATGTAAAATTAATAATATTTAAGTTTGACAAATAATTAATGAAAAAAAATTAAAGCCATAAACACTCTCATAACAATATAGAAAATAATAAAATATATTTCAAAAAAATCGGTTGACTACTTTCTGAGATCATGCGTTACGAACTTTAAAATGGTTTCGCTTTTATATAATAGTATAGATATAGATGTTGTTCTTTATTGTTAATTTATCGTTTAGTATTTTGTCTTGTTCATTTTTGTTTGCTTTGTATATTTCTAACTCTTCTAATGCGTCAAGTGTTGTCCCCTTTCGACATATATGCATGGGTGTAAGATTGTCTTCAAAGCTGGTGTAATTATGGTTTTCTTCTATGAGGTGTTGTGCAAAGGTGGATTTGGTGTTGGGTTTCGGTTTGTGTTCTAAGAATCTTTCATAGAAAGTTCTTCCAGTCTGTCCTATGTAGAATTTTCCACAGTCGTCACAATTAATTTTGTATATACCTGTGCTTTTTTTAATTTCTCTTTTCTAAGTAAAACATATGCCTATTTTTTTATAAGTACATATTTATAATAAAAACAATTTACAGATTCACTTTAAATTATTTATATATTGTAAACGAGCATTACAGTGAAATTTATTACAAAAATAAAGTAAACATTTTGAGCTAAAAACACATTTTCGCATGTAAACCCTGATCAATCATCAATTCAAAATATACTCCATTTAATTTTCACAACAGAAAATAATCCCATCTTAGTGTTCGAAATTGATGATAATAATAATTTGCCGGAAACGTTTTATTAACCCAACAAAGTCCATAAGCTCCTTCTCTCATTTCAATCGATTGCCATTGCAACCACCTTTACGTACCTATCTATGTTCAGTTCACATCAGCAGTGTTCCAAAATAGATATAAATAGGTAGGTAAGTATCTGGGGAAAATCCATTTTATACCACCATCATCAGGGACGTCGTCATTGTGATGATTTTCAGAGTAATTTAAGCTTAAAGTTCTTAAATAAAATATGCTTTTTTTCACAATGGATGAAGGAAAAATTTGCTTTTTCTTTTATTTCGGGCAAAGAAATATGCTTTTTGTTCTTTATTGAGGTAAAGAGTATTAAAATTCATCTTGAAATTAAAACGACAGGGACAGCCCTGACCGGACCCCCATCATAAAAACTTGTCAAATAAAGTAAGCGCCATAGATGAAATAAAAATACCATTGAATTACCCTGGCACTGAGCACTCAACAAAATATTTACACACCATAAGTCTATTCCACAAAAATAAACTCAAAACCCTTTCAAAACAAGGCAAAATATTACAAATAGCAAATAAAACATAGGTAAGCTAACAACCCTACTCTAAAAACTACCCCGAGAAGAAAAATAAAAATAAAAATACAAAACTGAATTTATAGTAAATATAATTCCATTACATGACAGAAAGAAGGGAAAATCCCATCCGTTTCATAACAATTCTGGATTCTAAAATTGGGTGCCATCATCAAGTTGGTCAGGAAAAAATGAATATACCTTCTACCAACTTCCAGAGCATATCGAAGCGAGAAATGAAAGGGACGGACGCGGATATTTCTTCCCTTAAAAATGGCATATTTCATTTTATGCCAAACAAAGTTTATTGGATTCGAAAATACTACGATTCGTGAATATAGCCAACAAGCTGTCCTTTCCGACCCAAAAACTGCACAGAGGATTAGTATAAGAACTTTTATGGTTTTCCTTTTTTTTCTGGAATTTTGTCTAAAGCTTTCCCGGGAAGGGCAAACAAACCGACAATAATAACAACAACAACCAAAAAAAAAACAAATAAACAAAAAGAGAGAAAACAGAAAGACTTCTGAGCTGGTTTGAGCTCAGTACGTCCATCATCCATCTATTCTATACAGCTGCCCATTTTAGCCACCTCGAACTGGCAAATAAGAAAATTGAAAATCCCAATTCAAAAATCATATCTGCACGAAAACATGTCAAGTTTTTCGAAAGTTATTTTTGTACGAATGTCGTTCGCTTGTCAGCAAACCGCCGCGCCGCCGGCCGCCGCCGCGCCACCATTTCGTTTATCTGAGTCTAGTTTCGCTTTCGCATTGTTCGTTGGGATTCTGAAATCCGAAGCATGAATGGCCAGCAAATATATACGGTGTGCTGAACACCCCACCATTTTTACTGGCGGTACACAATTGAGGTGTACTTTAGGGTAAGTTTTGGAATAGTAAAAAAATCGAAGTGGAGATTTTAAGCAGCTTATCACTTGGCTTATATAGAGAATATTGGTTCCCTTACCTACAGCCTTAGCCACTTAAGGGATGTCGTAGTTTATTCCCTATAAGAGAAATAATTTTTTTTCGGATATAAAAGCTAACAATGATAAATAATTAAAGAACTGCCCTAGCGGTTTTCATAAAAAAAGAGGCTGGGATGCGACCCACACTGATAACTTCCCATCCCGTCTGTCGATTTGTCTATAGCTATGTATCAATTTATACCAAATTTGCGTAGGTACTATTTTTTATAGATTTTATTTTTTTATGAAAAAACGGACTGTTGCATTTTTAAAAAAAATTACTGAATATAAAAAACAATATTTTCTGTGAAATAAAATAAGTTTGAAGCCAATATTTTTAATTTTTGAAAAGCTATTTGAGCCGAAAATCAATTTTTACCAACTTTTATTAATTTTTTTGTTTAGGTTTTTATTTTTTGTAAAAAAAACTGTCAATTCGATTTTTCTCAACATTGTTCCTAATGTTAAAAACAATATTTCTTATAAGTTAAAATTAGTTAGAAGCCGTTATCTCAAATTTTTGAAAAGATATTTGAATCGAAAATCAATTTTTACCAACTTTTGTTAAATTTTTTTTCGGTTTTTAATTTTTTGTTTAAAATCTGTCAATTCGATTTTTTTCAAAATTTTTCAGAATGTTGAAAACAATATTTCTTATAAGATAAAATAAGTTTAAAGCCTTAATCTCAAGTGTTCGAAAAGATATTTGAGTCGAAATTCAATTTTTACCAACTTTGAGTAATGTTTTTTTTAGGTTTTTATTTTTTATAAAAAAAAATTGTCAATTAGAATTTTCTCCAAATTTTATCAGATGTCAAAAACATTATTCTTCGTTACACAAAATTGTTTTGGAGATGAAATCGTATTTTAGTCGTAAAGTTTTCGAGGTGACAAACTCTTTTCCATTTTATAAAAAAAAACCGTTAAATGGATTTTTCTCTAAAAATATATTTCTTTTGTATCACGTTATCACTTTTGGCGATAAAAGAAGTCTTGTCCTGGCTTAAAGAAAACGTGATATCGACATCTGATATCCGTATTTTCTCAGATAGTCAGGCCGCTATTAAATCTCTGGATTCTGTCTCTACAAACTCTATAACAGTCCAGAACTGTCGATCATCTCTAATGGAGATGGCACAACAGTTTAATATTCACCTTTGCTGGGTGCCGGGCCATAGAGACATTCCAGGTAACTGTAAGGCAGATGAACTCGCCAGGAACGGTACAGTACAGCCCATTCTACCACGTTTGGCACGTACTGGCATACCAATCGCTACTTGTAAACTGTTGCTAATGCAAGACGCTGCGAGGAGGGCAGGCACCAGGTGGAACAACATCACCACGTGTCAAGTCACAAAAAACATCTGGCCAACACTGGATTTAAAACGTTCAAGGTGCTTGCTCTCTCTAAGCAGATCGCATATAAGCTCGATAATAGGTGTCATAACCGGACACTGTCTAATAGGAAAGCACGCCATAAGATTAGGCGTATTCTCAAATGACTTCTGCAGAAGCTGTATGGACGAGGAAGAAACAGTTCTTCATCTTCTCTGCACATGCCCTGCTCTGGCTCGAAAACGCAAGAATTACCTAGGAGAATTCTTCTTTAACGATCTAAACGATCTAAATCATATCGGCATAAGCAGCCTCTCACGTTTCGTAAGAGACTCAAACTGGTTCCATTGAGCTTAGGAAGAAACCTCAAGATTCATGTGGTATCACAATGGGCCATCAAACTGGCCTAAGTGTGTCCGTTTCCATCTTGGACAGCCACTTCAACCTAACCTAACCTAACCTATCACGTTATAATTTATAATATAAAATTTAATTCAAGTCTCTAGCGTCATTGGTTCATGAGATATTTAGGGTTCACCTTTTTTTGAAACTGCTATGGTAAAAAACCACCTACGCAATTTTCTTGAGAGCCCTTTCTGCATGTTTGTGTCTTATTAACTGTATAACAAAATTTATTTGAAGTCGATATCTCTTCTGGTTCTTGAGCTATGGACGACGAAAAAAAAGTCGCGAACGTACGAACGTACGTACACACTCACGCACAGACATCTTTCTAAAAATCTTTTATTTCGACTCTAGGGATTTTGAAACGTCGAGAAATGTCAAAATTTACAATTCGACAAATCAGACCCATTCCAATAACTTCCTATGGGAAGTTAATAATAAAAACTAAAAGAAGTTTAAAAAAACGGTACCTAAGGTACGTTTTGCATAAGAAATATAAATTTTCCAAAAAAAAACTTTAAATATTGAAGAACTATTTTATTTTGATTGATTTTTTTTTTGACAGCGCGTACAATTTTTTTGAATTCATTTTTTAAAACCTAAATCGGCAGTTACTTTTCAAAACTTTGACATCGACATTTTTTTAACTTTTCAGAACTAAAGAATCTAATTTTTTTTTTAAATCAGGAAAGTGAAAAATAAAATTCTGTGCTCAAATATTGGGAGAACTAAAAATCATAAATTGCTTTCGAACAATAAATTTGATTTTAAATATCCCGTTTTTTATATGCAGGGGGCAACTTTGAAGCTGTTAGCTTTTGACATTTGACAAATAAAACCTACGTGATTACTAAACATTTTAAAGCACACTCTTTAACAACTTCTAGCAATTTTTAATATTCGCTACAAAAATCTTGAAAATCCAAGAATTATTGTTGAAAAGAATATTCATCTGACAAGATGGCGCTACCAGATGGTGTCACTCAAGTAACGCACGTAACGATATCAGTTTTGTTTTCGGACCGGATTATTTCTCGAAGAATTTATCACAGCAATCAACCAAGATCTTGCACCATTAACTATTTTTTATTTGAGGCCACGTAAAATAGGTCTTTGACAGTGTTTCATGCTCAATTTAAGACCTTACAGATAGAATTAATGAAGTTATTCGCCGCATATTTGCAAATTGGTCATGAAACAAGTACGTCGCTAAAAACGTAGCTGATATCGTTTTACATTTATAATGGAATACCTTCCTCTAAATAAATAAAATAGTGACTAACAACTCTTAAACCGCTCCTGTGTTCGAGTAATGATTGGAATAAAGGGGACCTACAAATCCGAACGACTTATTTGAGAAAGCACTTTTCATAACAAGAATTTCAAGAATGAGTTCTCGTTAAAAAAAACATTCAGGTGGCGCATGCAGATAATCCAAGACGTCTAGCATGGTCCCGTTTGGATACAGCCCTACTGAACTGAACCGAAGGAGCTCTGCTCCGTCTTGTGCCATCACGTCCCGATTGTAAATTAGTCGCTTATCTACGGTTCTTCGTCTGATGTGGTACGTAAGCGGAGCTGCTATCTATCCTTATTCAGACCGCATCTATTTAAAAAGAGGAATACCTCTGGTGGAATGAAGCCGGTCAAGCGTGAACTTTCAAAATACTCATGCGTCGTCGTTTGTTTGTTTCGAAGACATAGCTCTCTCAATGTGACCTCAATGAGTTTTATCACGAAATTGTCAATTATGTTGATTCGAGCACCATTGTATAGGACCTCGTAATGTTCGTAAGAAGATTCAGCTGTTTAATGTAAGCTGATACAGCGTCATAAACACTGCCACTCGAACACCAGAAACTTCTGCACCTGGGAAGGGGCAACGATGAACCACACAGGACAGCCAGCCATAAACGATCATTTGCCGTATGAGAGCCATGTATAAAGTTAACTTCAGTCTGGGGTCTTATGCTGTTAAAAAGCCGTTTGATCAGACCGAAGGCTCCTCCAACCCTTTTCAGAGCAGCATTTTTGTCTGTCAATGACCATCTTGCGCCAATTCTTGCACGTATCCCTCGTGGCCCTAGCCAACGGAGTCAGGAACAGAATTGTATCCGATGTTTATTTTCAGTTTCCAGTCTGGGCAATATCGCTGAAACTTGTCGAAATCACGCTCCAAGAGAATTCTTATTACCTCAACCTTTTGGGCCGTTCTGTACGCAAATAGATCCTCGGCATACGCAATTACCTTGGTTGGACTATACCTATCAGATCGCTGATGTAAATGCAAAAGACAATCGTCGAATTCACCGCTTCCTGTTAAGGACCATATTTAATTTGGAATATTGTGGTAGAAGTTACATTGCCACTTTTGACAATAAACTTTCTACCGTTAAGCATATCATAAAGTATATACATTATACAACAATGGTTTGCTTATGCCAAGTCTGCTCAGTTTTAGATAAAGACCCTTTAACCATACGGTGTAGAAAGTCTTTTCCAAATCAACCAGAACAGCACCTGTGCATTGTTTCTTTGATTTATTCCATTGGATATTAGAAACAAATGTAGACGCAGCATGAATTGTGCCATGACCCGCCTTGAACCCGAACTGTTTATCCGGAATTACTTTGTTACCCGCAGCCGTCCTAGTCAGAGCCCTATATTGATGATATTCTCGAAAACTTTGCTGATGCTCGGAAGAAGACTTATCGACCGAAAATTTGACGGGTTGAAGTTGCCCGTTCCCTTTTTCTGGAGAAGATGAACCACAGCACCGGTCTTCCAAATGCCAATGCACTGGATAATATGCATTATTCAGTGCATTGTGTAAGAGTGTGATATAAATGTCAATAGCTTCCATCGGTAAATGTCAAAGTACAACATTGGATATATCATCGATATCTGCTGATTTCCATCCCTGAAAACATTACTCGCACACAGGAATGGTTGAGAGTTGTAAGTCACTAGACCCTAGTTCTCAATGTACTGTTGCGCGGCCAAATTTATTTTTTCTTTCATCTGCTGACAACCTTCGTTTTTTTTTTTTTTTTTAAATCATTTTTTTTATTCATTTAAACTTAACTCTACTTACATGCTAGACAAAATGGGAAACTAGCCTAATTAATTCTACTTAAATATAACTTACTGGCCCTAATCGGGCGCTCTAAGAAATTCATGATTCTTAAAATTAATGCCTTTCGGCCTACGAACTAAGATTGTTTTATTTATTTCAATTTATGTTTTTTTTTTTTTTTAGAAAAGTTTAAAAACTAAAATCTTTATCATTTTTTGGGGTTTTTACTTACATACTAAAGTCCTTAAAATAAAACTTAAAATTACCTAATCTACCTACAAACTACTTAAAACTAGAACAACCACAGCGGCAAAACAACTATGTCCTTCTATTTGTAATTCCATCGAGGATTTTTATAATATTGTCTGTGATATGTGTTTGCATTTTTTTTTTTTTTTTTTTTTTTGATTTCTTTTTTTTTTTGTATTTTATGAGATTTTGTTTTTTTTTTATTTTTTTTTTTATTTTATTGTGCCACCATTCCTGCTCTACTTAAACCTAAAACTTAAGACTAAAACAAGTATGTAAGCCGGCCAAGGCAAAAATACCCCATCCCGGATTACCCATTATCAGTTGCAGTTTGAAGCCACCAAAACTGGTTCTCCTGCTTCACCCTATCAATGCGGTCCTTTTCGGACACAGCCCTACTGAACCGAAGCAGCTCCGCTCCATCACGAGCGAGGATTCCCCGTTCATACAGGAGCCGCCGGTCTACGGTTTTTCGCCTGACGTGGTAGATAAGCGGTACTGCCAATCTATCCTGTATCATGCCGCACTGGTCTAGATAGAGGAATGCCTCTGGTGGGATAAAGCCGCTCAAGCGTGCATTGTCGAAGTAGTTGTCGTTCGGATAGAACGGACCGAAAATCAAATTGTTGGTCGAAGTCATAGCCCTCGCAATGTGACCCCGAACAAGTTTTATCACGAAATTGTCAATTCTATTGATTCGAGCCTCGTTGTATAGAACCTCGTTTGAATAATAATGCAGATGAGAAGATTCCGGTGTCCGATACAAACCGAGACAGCGCCGAAGACACTGTCTCTCGAACACCCGAAACTTCTCCATTTGGGAAGGGGCAATGTTGAACCACACTGGACAACCATAAACAATCATTGGCCGTATGAGGGCCATGTAGCAAATTACCTTCACTCTGGGGTCAAGCCGACTGCTGTAAAACAGCCGTTTCGTCAGAGCGAAGGCTCCTCTGGCCTTAGTCAGAGCAGCATCCATATGTCTGTCGAAATATGGATACTGGTCCAACCAGATACCGAGGTACTTCACTACACTTTTGCTCGTCAATGCCTGTCCGTGCGGGTCAACAATGACCATCTTGCGCCAATTCTTACACGTATCTCGCGAGGCTTTAGCCAACGGCGTCCGGAACAAGATTGCCTCCGACTTTTGGACATTTATTTTCAGTTTCCAATCGTCGCAGTATCGCTGAATCTTCCCGAAGTCACGCTGCAAGAGAATTCTAATAACTTCAACCTTTCGAGCCGTTCTGTACGCAATCAGGTCGTCGGCATACGCAATTGCGTTAGTTAAGCTACCTATCAGATCGCTGGTGTAAATGCTGAAGAGGATCGGCGAGTTCACCGCTCCCTGTTGAAGACCGTTTTTAATTTCAAAGGTGGTGGTAGAAGTTACATTGCCACTCTTGACAACAAACTTTCTACCGTTGAGCATATCATAAAGCATATACAATAATGGTTTACTGATGCCTAGTCTGGTGAGTTTGAGGTACAACCCTTCTAACCATATGGTGTCGAAGACCTTCTCTAAATCAACCAGAACAGCACCCGTGCATTGTTTCTTGGACTTGTTCCATTGGATATCAGAAACGAGCTTAGACGCGGCATGAATAGTGTCATGTCCTGCCTTGAACCCGAACTGATTATCCGGAATTATACTGTTGTCTGCAGCCCACTCAGCCAGAGCCCTATTGATTACCTTTTCAAATATCGGGTGATTTTTTAAGAGCTTGAGAACTTTTTAAAAAAAAAAACGCATACAATTTGCAAAATCTCATCGATTCTTTATTTGAAACGTTAGATTGGTCCATGACATTTACTTTTTGAAGATAATTTCATTTAAATGTTGACCGCGGCTGCGTCTTAGGTGGTCCATTCGGAAAGTCCAATTTTGGGTAACTTTTTCGAGCATTTCGGCCGGAATAGCCCGAATTTCTTCGGAAATGTTGTCTTCCAAAGCTGGAATAGTTGCTGGCTTATTTGTGTAGACTTTAGACTTGACGTAGCCCCACAAAAAATAGTCTAAAGGCGTCAAATCGCATGATCTTGGTGGCCAACTTACCAATCCATTCCTTGAGATGAATTGTTCTCCGAAGTTTTCCCTCAAAATGGCCATAGAATCGCGAGCTGTGTGGCATGTAGCGCCATCTTGTTGAAACCACATGTCAACCAAGTTCAGTTCTTCCATTTTTGGCAACAAAAAGTTTGTTAGCATTGAACGATAGCGATCGCCATTCACCGTAACGTTGCGTCCAACAGCATCTTTGAAAAAATACGGTCCAATGATTCCACCGGCGTACAAACCACACCAAACAGTGCATTTTTCGGGATGCATGGGCAGTTCTTGAACGGCTTCTGGTTGCTCTTCACTCCAAATGCGGCAATTTTGCTTATTTACGTAGCCATTCAACCAGAAATGAGCCTCATCGCTGAACAAAATTTGTCGATAAAACACACACAAAACACATTTCGAACCGAACACTGATTTTGGTAATAAAATTCAATGATTTGCAAGCGTTGCTCGTTAGTAAGTCTATTCATGATGAAATGTCAAAGCATACTGAGCATCTTTCTCTTTGACACCATGTCTGAAATCCCGCGTGATCTGTCAAATACTAATGCATGAAAATCCTAACCTCAAAAAAATCACCCATTACCTTGCTGATGCTTGGAAGAAGACTTATTGACCGGAGATGTGAAGGATTGGAGTTGTCCTTTCCCTTTTTCGGGAGAGGATGAACCACTGCTGTCTTCCAACGCACTGGATAATATGCATTATTCAGCGCGTTGTTGAACAGAGTGGTGTAGATGTCTATTGCTTCAATCGGTAGGTATCTTAGTACAATATTGGATATACCGTCGACACCTGCTGACTTCTTATTCCTTATTGAATCGAAGATGAGCTGGAGTTCTACCTTCGTGATGAGCAAGGGACTTAGGCCCGTTCGATCGGCGATTATAGCGTTTGCTAAAAAGTCGTCATCAAACCGGGTAAAACCACGGTTCTCGGATCGCCAATGCGAAATATCATTCCTCAGGTAGAAGTGATGAAGTAAGGCTCTGTTTTCCAGGTCGTGGTTCGGGGAAGTGCAAGCATTCACCTTATACACTTGCTGGAAAGCAGCACCAACTGTCTCCACTTTCTCCTGCGGATCTTCAATCACAAAGAAGTCATCATCCGAGACGGCTTCCTCAGGATCAAGACAACCTTCGTCTTTACAATGAAATAGTTACATAAAAATAAAACGTCTTATTGGAAAACTTTCAGAATAATTGTATATGTACTTTAAAAAATTAAGATTTTGACATTAGCTATTTTTTTTACTAGAAAAAAAAACAGTCTGACAGTTTTAAAACTGTTAGAATTCAGTAAAAATTGATTTTCAACTAAAATATCTTCGTACCGAAATAAATATTGTCCTCTGATAGTTTTCAGTAAGCAAAATGTTGTTGATAACAATAATGAAACGTTTTTAGAAAAATTCAATTGATAACAATATACAAAATAAAAGTTCTGTCAAAAATACTAATAAATGTTTTTTAACTTCTTGGCAGAAAACATGTACCAATATTAATCTTTATTTTATGAATGCATTGTTTTCGAAGTTCTTGGTATGAAAATTTAACTTGTTTCAGAAAACGGTGAAATATATAAGTTTTCAGTACCTATTTCTTTTTTTTAGATTTTAAAAACATACATCCAAAACCGCTTTAACCATTTTAATTTTCGCGTCACTTCAACTATAAGAGAAATTGTTTGTTTTGTAACATTTTTCTACAATTTTATATCGAAAAACCATATTTTGAAATTACAAATACTAAAAACTAATAAAAGCAAAGAGTTGAGACTCAGTCGTGCATTAGTTTTTGCTGTGTTGTGCTCCGCATGCCAATCACAACATTCACTCTGCTTTAGTCCTTTTTGGTTTTTCTTCGAAACAGTTAGTGGAAGAAGACGTGGTATTTTGAAAAATCCACATCAGCCATCTGCCATGTCCGCCAACCTTGTTATAGCCGGCACAAGATTTTATTTTCTCATTCCTAAGTCACTCACAATCACCACCAACAGTCGTCCAAAACTAACCAACATCAGCTGCAAAATTCAATGAACTTATTCTGCAATTGGATTCTTTTTCTTTATATTTTTGTTGGTCAGATTTCATTGACGTCGTTCGTCGTCGTCGACGTCGTTGGTTGTCGTCAATGACGACGTGCATCGTCCTCGTCGTTGTGCTAAGTCCTTAAAGCTTATCCTCGTTGGTAGTGGGTCGTTGTCCGGAAATGTTGGTGGTTCTCCGCCTTGTCATATCCTCAAGGACTATTGTCCAAATTTGTTTTTCTTCATCTCTCTATGGCTGGTGTCTCTGTTTTCCTGTGTGATGCTCTTAGAAGGATATGAAGGACTTTTTTTCAGTCTATATGCATTGAGTAATTACTGTTTTCAGAAGTGAAAGCAAATTATTCATTTTCGTTCGTTAGTTTGAACTCGGTCAGGTTTTAGCTATTCTATTCTCCATGTTGATGCATTTGCTGCTGCTGCTGCTGCTGAAGGCATTGTCGATAATGAAAATTGAATTTCAATTATCCCTTCGTCCTTTTTTTTTTTGTTAATACAAAATTCGATTATGGTTAGCTCTACTCTCAAAACCAACTTACAATGACATACATAGAATACCACAAGAGTATATCAATTCTATAGAAAAGTGTCAATATGTTCATATTTGCTCATATAAGGATTTTAAGGATCGGTAGGTACCTGCATTAAAAAATTTGATTTCAATATTTAATTGACTTAAGTATTCTTTTCACTTGATGATACTTGGGAGTAGAAATAGATAAAGTGGTTATAAACGGTTTTTCAATTGGAGTTGGAGCGGGTAGATTTTGGCGCCCCATGGTGGCCATTTTGTTTTGGTGACATCTGTCAGATTTGAGACGACCGGTTCAGTAAACAATCAGCCAACACTCGTACCTTCAAGGAACGCAAGATCGGCCGAGAACATTGCCGTGGTCCGTGAAAATGTACAGCAGAACCCGAGGCAGTCTATTCCTCACCGCGCCGTGCAAAAGAACTCGCCCTTTCGCAGACTTCAACTTGGCGAATTTTGCGTCGAGATTGGGCTTACACCCGTACAAGATTCAACTGACCCAGGAGCTCAAAGTTCATGACCATAGACAACGCCGTTTGTTCGCTCACTGGGCTTCAAATCGTTTGAAAGAGGACCCAAATTTGCCCCGCTAGACTTTTTCCTGTGGGGTTTCTTGAAGTCGCAGGTCTATGCAATTAAACCACAATCGACAGATGCTCTAAAGGTGAACATAACACAGGCCAAAGCTCAAATTAAGCCGGATCTATGCGGAAGAGTCATTGAAAATTTGACCACTCGGATGTGACACATTAAGAAGCCGAGGTGGGCATTTGAATGATGTCATATTCCTCACTTAATGGCAAACATGCACCTTTCAAATAAAAAAAAATAGACTGGGATGTGACCCACATTGATAACTTCCCATCCCGTTTTTCGATTTGTCTTGCTTAAAAGTTTGTCTATATGTATCAATTTTTACCAAATTTGCGTACTATTTTTTGTAGATTTTATTTTTTTAGTGAAAAAAACGGACTATTGGATTTTTATATCGAATGATATATTAATATCGAAAACAATATTTTCTGTGAAATAAAATAATGTTTGTAATTTTTGAAAAGCTATTCGAGTCGAAAGTAAATTTTTACTAAGTTTTAGTAGGTATTGTTTTTTTTTTAGGTTTTTATTTTTTGTAAAAAAAACTGTCCATTCGATTTTTCTCAAAATTTTATCGAATGTTGAAAACAATATTTCTTATAAGTAAAAATTAGTTAGAAGCCAGTATCTCAAATTTTTGAAAAGATATTTGAGTCGAAATTCAATTTTTACCAACTTTGAGTAATGTTTTTTTTAGGTTTTTACTTTTTATAAAAAAAAACTGTCAATTAGATTTTTCTCAAAATTTTATCAGATGTCAAAAACATTATTCTTCGTTGCACAAAATTGTTTTGGATATCAAATCATATTTTAGTCGTAAAATTTTCGAAGTGACACATTTTTTTTCAGTTTTTTTTGATTTATAAAAAAATCGTTAATTGAATTTTTTTCCAAAAATGCATTTATTTTGTATTACGTTACAATATATAATATAAAATTTAATTCAAGTCTCTAGCGTCATTGGTTCATGAGATCTTTAGGTTTAACCAAAATGTTCACCTTTTTTGAAACTGCTATGGTAAAAAAACCACCCACGCAATTTTCTTGAGAGCCCTTTCTGCATCTTTCTGCCTTATTATCTGTATAACAAAATTTATTTGAAGTCGATATCTCTTCTGGTTCTTGAGCTATGGACTAACGTCGCGAACGTACGGACGTACGGACGTACGTACACACGCACGCACAGACATCTTTCTAAAAATCTTTTATTTCGACTCTAGGGACCTAGGAAACGTCGAGAAATGTCAAAATTTTCGATTCGACAAATCGGATCCATTACAATAACTTCCTACGGGAAGTTAAAAAAAGGTAACAATTTTGATTAACCCTACATATCTCAAGAACCAATAATGCTATAGAGACTTGAATTAAATTTTGTATTATATATTGTAAGGCGAATCCAAACCAGTAAATTTTTGGAAAAAATTCCAATTAACGTTTTTTTTATAAATCAAAAACAAAAACTGAAAAAAAAATATTTGTCATCTCGAAAATTGTATGAACAAAAAATGATTTAATCTCAAAAACAATTTTGTGCAACGAAAAATAACGTTTTATAACACTTACTTATTTTGCTTAAATCTAAACTTATTCTTTTGTCCTTTAAATCTAACTAGGTACTATGTACTGTTATCATACAAAATTTGTATTTGTTCATTTACCTAATGTAAGCCTTAAGCCTTAAGCTTTACAAAAAGCTTATGTATAAAAAAGGAAACAAAAATAAAACATTGTAAACAAAAGCTCTCGAACAATATAAAAGAAGAGCCACAGGCCAACACCAAAAATCGACACAATTGGTTATTTCATTGAGCAGTTCGGATGAATACTTCAGCCTCTACAATCCCTTGTCTTAAGCAATTGTTCTTAATAAACTAGTAGCACAGATAAGAAAGAAAAAGTTTCTTATCTGTGCTAGTAGCAGCAATTTTTAGCAACAATAAAAGCGGCACCCGCTAGATTTAAAAACAAACGCTGTGTTTTTTTTTTATTTTGTCTACAACCCTCCAAAACAACTCATCCTCCACGCACACCACGTGTGCATGTACATATATGTGTTTTTCAAAACTATTCCACGCACTCATTCCCTTACCTCATTGTCTCACTCTACAGTTTTTCATATCTGCTCAAATTTTGAGAAAAATCGAATTGACAGTTTTTTTATAAGAAATAAAAACCTAAAAAAGCAATATTCAAAGTTGGCAAAAATTGATTTTCGACTCAAATATCTTTTCAAAACTTTGAGATATTGGCTTCAAACTAATTTTATTTTATAAAAAATATTGTTTTCGACATTTAGTACATTTCTCATAAAAATCCAACAGTCAGTTTTTTCATACAAAAATTAAATCTACAAAAAAAGTACGCAAATTGTTAAAAATTGTTTTTCGACGAAAAATATCGTTAACAAAAATTGATTTTGAAATAAAACTATTTCATCATATGAAAAATATTGTTGGTAATTTTTAAATCTTTAAGAACAATTCAACTGACAACTTTTTTAGCAAAACACGAAAACCTACAAACCTTTTAAGCAAGACAAATCGACAGACGGGATGGGATTAGCAGATGATACCTGAATTTGTCCAACAGATTCAATTGGTTCCTGTTCCTTAGTTGAAACTAATATACGATTTGCTCCGAATTTAGTACAATAAATGATACGAAGACGCAGGCTCTCTTTTCCACTAAGAAAAAAATGCCTGTTGGGACAAAGCTTCAACTTTTAGTTTACATATACAGCAAACACTTAATAAGCTTAACTTAGCTATAAGAACTCTTCATCCATTGTTGAAAACAAATTGTTATTATACAAAGTTAAATTCCAAAGCTATTTGGTCTGGGGAACATACGCTAAAAGTCATATTCGAAAGTTGCAAACTATACTAAATAAAATTTTAAAAATAAGGCTTAGTCTACCATGGTTCTATTTGATGGACGGAGAAGCTCTACTAAGGAACAGGAATTAAAAAAGTTGCAATTCGAATTTAAAAATTATATAGCTAACCGTTATAAAGTATCGTGCAGTCTCTCTGATAAAAACTTGATTGTAAACTTAGGAACTTAAGATGTTGTAAATGTCTAGTTGTTCCTTTATTCTTATCTGCATTCTTTAGTAAGCTAATTATTTATTTTCTATTATACTGTGATACAGTTTTTAAAATTATTTTTTTAATTGTTAATTTATTTATTACTGTATATATTTATTGTATATATTTTATGCATTTAACGGAAGTATGGTAGAAAATGCAGTTTCTCTGTAAATTGTTTAAACTTGTTAAAAAAAAACAAAAGAAATGTGCTTAAATTCAACTACAATAAGAATCTATCTAAGGTAGAACAAATGAATGGTAAATTCCACTAAAGTAATCTCAAAAATGCAAGTAGCTGATGATTAGTCCTTGTTACTTATTGGGTCTTTAGAAATTTTTATCTTGATTTGGAATTGACATTTCCTTTCAAAAATCGACCTATAATTGATATGACGTACATAAATTTCCAAAAATTACATTAAGAACAATTTTAACTTCTAATTGAAAAACAAATTAACAACTTTGGTTTCCTTACAAAAATTTAAGAATTCAATTTTACGGATTAATTTTAAATATTTGACATTAAAAAAAAGGTTAATTTTTGCTTTTATTTTCAGTCAATTAATCCTTATGAATCATTTTTTTTTTTCAATGTAAGAAATTATAAACTCAATTTCCTTCTTAACAAAATTTTAAATATAAGTAAGTTCTTTAAAAATTGTATCATGGGCATTTAAGAACATTTTAAATTAACTTTTAATGAAATTTTCTTGTTCTTTAATTTAAAAAATCAGATAATAAGAAAAAAATCACCTTTTTTCCATGAAAGACGCATTAACTTTCAACAACATTAACTGAGCAGTACATTAAAATGGAAATTATAAAATGACATTGTTAATTTCACATAAAAAGGGTAAATAATACGAAAGAAAGAAAAATTAAAACTTTCCACCTTCTTACCTAAAAATTGTTTTGAAGTTAAAATGTGATACTTTGCAATATAAAATTTCATCCCGTATACTACCCAGAAAAGGCGGTGACCCAAGGATATGGCTTTGTATATATTTTCTTAAGTTCCTATTTCAATTCAGGACACGCAGTATTCTTGTGATTTTGTTTTTGTTTCTTCTTCCCTTCGACAAGCTTCGAAGTTGGTTGGAATAATAATAAATAATCGCTTAAAAAAGTGAAACAATGGACAGTCAGTGACTTGTGACTGAGAACGAAAATGACAACAATGTTATACTCTATCACCATCAGACAACCAACGAAGCCGGTATCATGGAAAGATGAGTTTCTAGCTACCCTGTACATTACCTATCAAATGCCCAACGAGGATGAACTAATTACAAAAGGACCAAACAACTAGAAAAAAGTTATTCCAATCACGAAGAGGCTATGAAAAGTAACACTAGGACATTTTATATAAAACTTTTAAAAAATGTCCCTTTTCGATATACGATAGGTCGAAACCAAGGGAAGGAGTAAGGGTCGTCTGTCGTTTTGGGCGGCTGTTGATACCTATACCTACTCGTATCATCATCATCATCATCATCATCATTTTTCTTAAGACCATTTTTCTGTTCATTGAGGTAACAATTTAGTTTGTTTCGTTTCGAAAGTTAGATGGTGTAGAAAAGACGGTGGTGAAGGAAATAGAATACTTCGTGAAAATAATACATTTTCTGGGGGTTTAAGTTAAAGAAGAAGTAGGAAATAGGTACCTATAATAGTATCGAACGAAATTCGAGAATTTTAGGACTATCGCACGTTACAGAAGATTTATTTTATGAGTTATAGATGTTATATACATAGATGAAGGAGATAAGGCAATATATGTAAGCTTTTGGAATTGAGTTACATCCTCAAGAGTTAAAGAACAAGGAAGAATAGCCAGGGCATGGAATTCCTAAAACTTACGATTTTTATAAATTTAGGATAACTGTAATAATTTTTATCATCAAAAAAACAAAATCTTTCAAATTTTTAGTACCAATTATTATTTACTTCTTATAGGAAGTTATTGTAATGGGTCCGATTTGTCGAATTGAAAGTTTTGACATTTCTCGACGTTTCAAGGTCCTTAGAGTCGAAATAAAAGATTTTTAGAAAGATGTCTGTGCGTGCGTGTGTACGTACGTTCGTACGTCCGTATGTCCGTACGTTCGTATGTCCGTACGTCCGTACGTCTGTACGTTCGCGACGTTTTTTTCGTCGTCCATAGCTCAAGAACCAGAAAAGATATGGATTTCAAATAAATTTTGTTATAAAGATAATAAGGCTGAAAGATGCAGAAAGGGCTCTCAAGAAAATTGCGTGGGTGGTCGAAAATTTTAGTTAAACCTAAACCTAAATATCTCATGAACCAATGACGCTAGAGACTTGAATTAAATTTTATATTATATATTGTAACGTGATACAAAACAAGTATATTTTTGGAAACAATCCAATGAACTGTTTTATTTATAAATCAAAAAAACTGAAAAAAAAAATTCACCTCGAAAATTTTACGACTAAAATATGATTTCATCTCCAAAACAATTTTGTGCAACAAAGAAAAATGTTTTTGACATTTGATAAAATTTTAAGAAAAATCTAATTGACAGTTTTTTTACAAAAAATAAAAACCTAAAAAAAATGTATAAAAGGTGGTAAAAATTGATTTTCGCCTCAAATATATTTTCAAAACTGTGAGATATTGGTTTTGAACTACTTTAATCTTTCAAAAAATATTGTTGTCAACATTCAGTAAATTTTTGAAAAAATCGAATTGACAGCTTTTGTACAAAAAAATAAAAACCGAAAAAAAAGAATTTAACAAAAGTTGGTAAAAATTGATTTTCGACTCAAATATCTTTTCAAAAATTTGAGATAATAGCTTCTAACTCATTTTACCTTATAAGAAATATTGTTTTCAACATTGGGAAAAATTTTGAAAAAAATCGAATTGACAGTTTTTTTTACAAAAATAAAAACCTAAACAAAATTTATAAAAGGTGGTAAAAATTGATTTTCGACTCAAATATCTTGTTAAAAATTTAAGATAACGGCTTCAAACTAATTTTAATTTATAAGAAATATTGTTTTCAACATTCGATACAATTTTGAGAAAAATCGAATGGACAGTTTTTTTTACAAAAAATAAAAACCTAAAAAAAAAACAATACTAAAACTTGGTAAAAATTTACTTTCGACTCAAATAGCTTTTCAAAAATTACAAATATTGGCTTCAAACTTCTTTTGTTTCACAGAAAATATTGCTTTCGATATTCAGTAATTTTTTTTATAAAAACCCAACAGTCCGTTTTTCATAAAAAAAAATAAAATCTACAAAAAATAGTACGCAAATTTGGTAAAAATTGATACATATAGAAAAACTTTTAAGCAAAACAAATTGACAGACGGGATGGGAAGTTATCAGTGTGGGTCGCATCCCAGCCTCTTTTTTAGCTTTTTATTTTGCTGTAAGATGATTTAATTGTTAAGAAGCTATTTTGGAAAAATGCATGAAAAAGAAGTCTTAGGAGAACTTGTGTACATACAACACTTTCATCTTCTAATTGAAAGAAATATATCGCTTTTTGTTTATAATTAGAAAAAATATAGGTGCTACGAGTTAACAACTTGATTGTCTAAAGAAATTCCTATAAAGTTTAATTTTAGAAGAAAACTTTATTTATATGGTACTTCCTTAAAAATAACCTAAGTTTAAAGTGGAGTATACAAAGGAAGGAGTGGGTTTGTGTGAAATGCAGTTTTGTGCAAATCACTTGAAACCTAAGAATTACACAAATATTCTTTTTTTTCCATACAACTGTTAGATTGTACAAAAATGTTCAAAAACATTTACTCAAAACATGTATGCAGTTAATAAGATTGTATTTTTGAATGGGGATTATTATTTTGGTTTATACTTGGAAAAACATTTATACCTTTAGAAATACAACTTTGGAGTATCGGAAGAAAAACGTTGTCATCTTGAAAAAGTTATGTATTTTCCTATTGTTAAATAAGTTCTGATAATGTTTTGTTTTTGTTAATTAAGAACAACAATGTCCGATGACCATTATTAAGGACTCATTTTATAGGTTGTTACAAGCTATAATATTAGGGTGATTCATTCCCGCAAAAATTTTGTTTTTTTTTCTCGGTGCTCAAGAGAAATAATAATTTACTTATAGAAAAAAAAAATCTCGCCAAGGTAGAGCTCTCAATATCAATTTTAAGTACTTACAATTTAAAATTGAAGTTTTCCTATTTAAAATGCATGTAAAAAAAATGCTTTTTTTCAAAGTTCTAATGCTCACTCATCTTTTACAATATTGTCAATCGGTTTAATGAAACTTATAGGAAATTTTACCCTCTTTAAAATTGCTTTAGTATTTGTTTGTGTTTATTTCAATTATTCAAATAGCGATTTCTGCTTATACAATATTAGAGCGAATAAAGTTGACAATAAAAACAAACGGAAAGTCTTCGAATCCACGCCCACAGGAGAGCACATTAGTAGAAGACCACGGATGGAGAAGTTTGTTGGTTGAGGCCCTGGTTCACACAGAACTATAGGAACACCTTAAATAAGTAAATAAAAACGGATCCTTGGGGTATACCTTCAACAAATTTAATCAGATTCGAATACCAACTATTAACAGAATTTTTAAAAATACGTTTAGTAAGGAAGGACGAAATTATTTTTATTACGTAAAGTAGGAAATTTAAGACAAGGAGTTTTTGAGTCATTGCTTCATGCCACACAGGATTAAACGCTTTCTCAACATCGAACAAGTGCATTCCCGGACTTTTACCAAATGCATAAGATTATTGTTAATAAATTTTGTAATCCTATCAACCTGGTGCACAGTACTCTGATGTCTCGCAAAACCAAACTGTTGTTGTTCTTTGTTGGGTTAGAAAATACCTTCCGGCCACAGTTCAATTCAAGTAGTATTGGACGGGTTCAAATCTGATATGCACAAAATAAACGCTGGTGTGCCCCAGGGTTCCGTTGTGTCTCCGACTCTATTCCTTAAATTCATATATAATCTTTTGTCTGAAACTTCTAACCCACTACATTGTTTCGCTGATGACAGTACCCTGTGCTTTTCATATTCGTTTTTAAATTCTCATCCTTGTTCTTCGGATGTGAACTACCAACGGCAGCGTATGATAAGCTCATTAAATTCTGATATTGACAGCATTGTTGAATGGGGATTCAAAAACGTATAGAATTTAATCCTTCGAAAACTCAATGCTGTCTACCGTCACAAAAGCGTAACCCTCCCCCAATGCCACTATCCATGGGTGGTACTTGCATCGAGGAGATTGAACAACTATCAGTCCTAGGTATGTGCATCACAAACCACATGTTGTGGAGTGATCACATATTTGACATCGCCGAAAATGCTGCTAAGTGTTTAGGTTTTTTCCGAATTTACAAAGCTTTTATTCGTCCTAAACTCGAGTATAACTCTCATATTTGGACTGGATCCCCAATAACGCACTTGAGTCTTCTGGATAGATTTGAAAAAAGAGCTCTAAAAATGATAGGAGATCTCACCGAGACATTTGCTTCTCTTGAACACTGCACCGCCGCCGCAAGGTCTCATGCCTGTCATTGTTTTATCGTTATTTTTATAAACAATGCTCTAGCGAAATATCGAGTTGCATTTCTCCCCTTAACATTTCAACCGTAATACCCGTACTGATAGGTATGTCCATCAATTTACCCTTGAGCCCAATTTCGGACGTATTGTTAAGTACAGAGATTCTTTATTTAGCCGCACTACGCGAATGTGGAATGCTTTACCTGACTCAATATTTCCCACTCATTACAATGTGCAGACATTCAAAACCAATGTGCATCGGTTTTTCCTTTCTAATCCTATCCTCTTTTCCTAATTGCTCGCACTCTGTTTAATCATTATAAGGGTCATAACCCCTTTAGTGCGTGAGTTACATGCCTGACCTCCATCCCGGTCATTACCCCGGTCATTGGCATAACACAGCCACTCAGCAGCAATTATAAATTATAATTTTCTCACGGCACAATTGTAACTTAATATATATTTCATTTTTCATGCTGCCTCACAGCACAATATTATTATTTGTAACCTAATATGTATTTTTTGGCTGCCTCACAGCACATTATTGTCTATTTGACAATTTAATAATATAAAAGAATTGTATCACATATTTTGATTTGAGTTGGAAATAAACCTGGCTTGGCGCCGCATCTAAAACAATTTGTTTTTTTTTTTATTAAAGCTAAACACAGTAACCTTAACTCGTGCACAATATAAAAAAAAAACTGTTCTTGTGGCAGAATATGGGTCTGATCGACATGTTGCAACAATTTGATCTTTATAAATTTTTCTGAGCATTTATTTAAGGGACTTAATAAGCTAATTCATTTATAACTAGAAGCAGGAAATCAGTTTTGCGGGGCTTAATTGGGCCAATTGGGATAACTTTGGCCGTTTTCAAAGAGTTTGGAAAATATCCTATTTTTAAACACGTGTTGAAAAGCTTAGTTGAATATAATACGCCTTTTATTGGCAGATTTTTCAAAAAAAATATATATATTTTTTAATCCATCAAATTCAGGTGATTATAATTTTTGAGATTTCTTAAGATTTCTCTTTAGTCGTCAGAAAACACAATATCTTCAGTATCGATGTTACTTGTATTAAGCAGTCGAATTGATTCAGAAACATTGCTTTCGATAGAATATATACGAGTAGTTAGATTGTCTGATACTAAGTGGTTAGCACAGAATTCTGTTGATAAAGCACTAGCTTTTTGCAGTACTGTATCAATTTTATTGAACGTTGGAATGTTGACTGTTTTTTTCTTTACAACTTTCGAAAAAATTCCAAAATTGTTTACTTCATTTATCTAAGCCCTGAAGCTTATGCTTCCAGGATTATGGCTTCTCAAGTCTAAAGCAGTGCTTTGATAATTCCATTCAAAATTTTTCATTTTAGAGTAATAATATTGTTCGTATTGATCCGATCCATTAAGTTCTAAAGGGTGATTTTTTAGCTATTATCTTTTTGGCAACAATGGTTTATAATTTAACCATGAATCGTCTTAAAAACGAACAACGCTTGGCGCTTGCAAATTATTGAATTTTATTATCAAAATGCGTGCTCTGTTAAGAAAGTTCATGGCGCGCTTTTTTCAGCGAGCTCAATGGGTACGTAAATAAGCAGAATTGTCGACTTTGGAGTAAATATCAGCCAAAAGCATTGCAAGAGCTACCAATGCATCTACAAAAAGTCACAGTTTGGTGCGGTTTATGGGTTGGTGGCATCATTGGACCGTACTTCTTCAAAGATGATGCGAATCGTAACGTAACTGTGAATGGTGAGCGCTACCGTGAGATGATATCGAACTTTTTTTTTGACCAAAATGCAAAAGCTTGACTTGCATGACATGTGGTTTCAACAAGACGGTGCCACATGCCGCACACAGCACGCGCAACAATGGACTTGTTGAGAGGCGAGTTCGGTGAACAGTTTATTTCACGTTCGAGACCGGTCAATTGGCCGCCTAGATCGTGCTATTTAACGCCTTTAGGCTATTTTTTAGAGTATGCCAAAATTGGACTAAGCCGATGAACCATTTGAGGCGCAGTCAAGATCAATATTTGCATGAAATAATCTTCAAACATAAAAATTATATGAACCGATTGAATTCATGCAATTTTATGAATTGTATGTGTTTTTTTTTTTTTTTGAAAAACTTTCCTATAGCTTTTAAAAAATCACCCTTTATATCCATTTCTTATCATTATTATTTCTACTTCTTATGGCGGAAGAGCATTATCATTATTTATGCATTACATTTTCTCAGGACATATTGCTCGATGTTTTCAAGTACGGAATTTTTGAAAGCATTTACAGATTCGTCAGTTTGAGCAGAATTTATATGGTTGGAACTAATTACCGGTATGTCTTTTAGTTTTTGTTGCACTTTTCATTTAAATCTGTTCCAAATTGTGTTTTATAATCAAAACACAGTGTTACAAGTCTCTACAGGGGTAGAATTGTCTTCTATCAAATTCAATTTTCAATGTTAGGTTGAGTAAAAAGTTCGTGAATTATAAAATAATAAATCCAATGCTGCGATTATTAGACGGAATGCAAGTGGTTGGGGGATATAAAATATTAAATGAATATCTCAAATGTAAATCTGACACTATACCGCCCTAAGCATTTGCTCTAACGCAACCTCAATTTCGATGCGTACAGTTAAAATCTCCGCCAACAAGAAAAACATAAT
Organism: Eupeodes latifasciatus; assembly: GCA_920104205.1. NCBI lineage: Eukaryota > Metazoa > Arthropoda > Insecta > Diptera > Syrphidae > Eupeodes > Eupeodes latifasciatus. Next base: position 39,017,979 of record OV049924.1, read on the forward strand.
TTAGGTAGAATTCACAATTTCCCTTTTTTTAGTTTTTTGTATTTAAACCGATTCCGGTGTTATTTTTAAAGTATACCTAACACAATACCAAATGGTTTCAAAATAATAAGCATTAATCGGCTTTTGATTGATGTGTTTTAACTTGTATTCATGCAAAAAGTTAAACAAGTTATTAATGATAAACATTATTGTCACTTATTATTTTAATTTAAAACAAAAAACATCCCTCATTGATTATTCTAATTAGTTAAATTCATTCCACTTAATTTCAAAAATAAACAATACAAAAATTACAAAACAAAAAAAACTCTTAACTCGTCAATTATTCCATATTAATCCGATTCCATTCAAAACAAAAACCAATTATAATAATTTATTTTTAATTGAAGCCCATCACCATTTGCCCCCGACGCACGCACGACACGCACGACGCGACGGACGCCCGCCAACTCATCATTTTCATTTGAAAGCATTCTTTTTGTTTTTTGCTAACATAAGCATTTATTTAATGTAAATCAATTACCATCATCATCATCATCGTCGTCAATTGAAAATTTATTAATTTTATTATATTAAATATGTATAAAACCAAAGCGAGTAATTCAAGCCGTTTTCACCACAATTGAACCACCATTAGTGTCATAAATAATACGATTACTCATCAAATTTCTGTATTAACCATATCTATGCAAATATTTAGATTCAAAATTATAAACAAAAAAATAAATAAATAATAATTTCTGGCTAACTCCATACATCCTCTTTTCATGCATATACATTCATATGAATTAGACAACAATAAATTTACAAATCCAACTCGCTTAATTCCAGACACATAATCAAATCATATGCGATTGGCATTAAAAATCAAATATACAAAATTTACCAAAATTTACGAAAATGTCATACCAAAGAGAGGGATGGCGAGGTACTCATTAAACTTCGATTTAAGTATGTAAATCGGACGGAAGGGCGCCTTCTCTTCTATACACCCCACTGCCATAAAACCATGCAACCAAATGTGTATTTGCCGATGGCTAAAAAAGCCATCTGTGCTAAATATACTATGTGTGTGTATACATGACGACAAATTAAATGAAATATCGAATTAAAACTAAATCCCTCTATCCCCTTCTCACCAATATTACCATCATGTATACCACACTACAATATTTCGCAAATGGTTGTGTTTTAATAGAGTGTGCGGGAAAATGGTGTGGTGCCACATCCGGTCCATTTGAAGGGACACCAGCGACCGCCACCACCAATTCCGCCGCCTTCGACCTACGCGTCGTCGCCGACATAGCTCGACGCCATTCCCAACACCATTACCATTACCGTCACCATCGCCATCACCATTTACCGAGAGTAATTATTGCGCTCAAAGTTGAAAATGGGCTAACCGCCCATTAGCGATCCTTATCGCAGCGATTAGATCCAATAAAATCGAAAACCATTAACATCGATAATTCGGTTTGAATGCGAGGTTGGAATTTGCATTCCGAACCGAATGTGATTTAATACATAGGAATAGTGAGATTCCTCAGGCTTAATTGCAGTAAATCTCGAAAAGCATTTTCTAAATTTGAAACGGATGTGAGTATTAAGGCAAACCCGCACCGCATCGTCTTTGTTCTAGATTGTACATTGAATTGAGGATAATATCAGGAACAATTAGTGGGAAGGATAATTATTATGGTTTAGTGTAGTGATTTTTATCGGAAAAATTGTTAATCCCCGGTTGATAATAATAATTAATCGAAGTAAAAGGACTTGTTCTCCTTTTTGTTTGTAGATAAAGAACGGAGAATTACACAATTAAAAAAAGAAATCCAAGTGAAATAATTTAATAACTTTTATTAGAAACCTTTTAAGAAACTCATCTGGTCCTTTCAAATCCCAAAACATTTCATTGTTCTGGAATTTTTGTTTTTGTAGAGAAAATATAGAATTTCCACCTGATCCTGATTGTTTAAATTTTTGAGCTAAAAAATAATTTTTCAAAACGTTTGTTGTTGTTATTTTTTCATAAACTTCTAAATATGTATGTGGTAATTTTAGCAATTTTCTTTTTTATTTATTTCAGACTTGCAATGGACCTAAAAACTGGTACACTTTTAGTACCACCAACAGTAAAAAATTCAAGTTGTTCACATCCACGTTATACCGGACATAGCTTTATTATCCATATTGGAATAGCTGAAACAATTGAAGCTTTACTTATTTTGATATTAACATTAGGTGTAATAGGTGCGAATGCCTTAGTTATATTTGTCATCAATAATCGTCGTTATTCACCGTATATTCATATGCAGGTAAGTTAAACTAAAATTAACCTACACATTTTTAATTAAGTTAAATGGAATTCAAATATTAGAAAAAGTTGGGATGACTTTTGAACAGAGTTTACATAAGTCAAAAATCATACTATGTACAATTTTAGATCTTCAATAATTGAGAAATATGAAAAAATCATACGTTCAATAATAGCCGCGTTTTATTATCACCATGATCTGATCCGGATCTTGAATTTACATGAATTAGAACAACAACACAAGATCCTGCTTTGTGTTTGGATCTCAAATTGAGATCCAAAATTTAATTCTATTTTCACAACAAGGAGCGCTTTATCACTGTTATTTCACATTTAAATGTTGGTATCATTGCAAACAAATTAAATAAAACCTGTATTGCCATATAAACATTTCCATTTGACTGAAATAAAATAATTTTTAAATAGAAAGCGAGAAACTTTATATTTATTTATTTGGTATATAATCCATGAAATAATTAGATATTTTAACAAAACTAGATATTAATTGGTGAAATTAAAATAATTAAGTCCAAGAAAATGTATATTTGACATAATTTATGGGCATTATTTTCCCCCAAAAAAAGGAACAAAAAAAATCATTGAGCGAAATGTTCTTTGGGCAACCCTGCTTTAAATGTCAAAAAATATAAATAAAATCAAGAAAGCTGCACCACAAATGGGAGAAAAGATGTTCAAATAAATTTTAAGTAATCTCTAAATTAAATTATTTAGGTAAGTGTCACATTTATTAAAAGGTCAAAAAGAATCTGGACTACATGTGAGACCAAAGCGTTCCTGGATGCTTTGAGTTTGAGAGTGCAATGGTGATTTGCAGAAACATTTTCAAAAGTTGTGGAGCTTCCATTTTTGGTATGTGTTTGTTTTTTTTTTGCTTCGTAATGTCACTTTTGACAGAACGAATTTGACACTGCTACCAAACTTTAAATAACAAAAAATATGATGATCCAATGCTGTTTTATTATCATGATCTGATCCGGATCAGATCATGGTGATAATAAAACGCTGCTAATACCAAACTCTTTTAACAAATTTCAACATTTTTATACCCTGATTTACAAAAAAAAAAATAACTACACTTTGTTTTTAATATTCAAATATTAAAATTAATTTCATTATTCATCACATTATTATAATTATTTTTAAGTTTTTGAATTCTCAGATGCTAGCTGTAACAATGATATTTTATCAGTCAAAATCGGTTATAACGAACTCGATGGGACTCATTTTCATCACTGTCTACATTTTCATTTTGAACAGAATCAATAATTTGTTCGTCGGTTAAAAACTATGCAGTCATAATCTTGTTGTCCACATTAACGAAATCTTCAAAAGTATTTATTTATTTATTTATTTATTTATTCATCAATATGAGATTTAAAAATCTACAATTAGACTACTAGATAAATAATTACATGTGTATAATTTATTAAATAAACTTAAGTTTAATATAAATACTTAAATTATAATTAATATGAAAAGTATATAAAAATAAAATATAAATAAAAATATATAATTAATTTGTTCATACATAATCAAAATATAAAATCAATTAAAATGAAAATACAATAATAGTTTATTTTTCAAAGAAGAAAATCAAAATCAATACAATTTAAAATTAAGTTTGTTTCTTTGACACAGCGGGTTATAGGTTCATTTTTCGCGTAATTAACTCTGTGTACATCTTCACGAAACAAACAACGTATTCGAAGTTGTCGCGATGGAGCATACAAATTTATTAAAGACAACAAAAAAGGGCATTTGATATGATATGATAAAATATCACTTATAAACATCACAGAAAACATTTAACGTCTGTTTTCAAGTGATTGAATAGCTAAAAGTTGGCATCTAGTTTTGTATGATGGAGTTTCGATGTTCCACCCAAATTTTTGAAAAGTGAATCTTGTAAGTTTTTTTTGGACCATTTCAATTCTTTTAGATTGAATGTTATAAAAAGGGTTCCAGATTACACAACAGTATTCCAAGATTGGTCTTACATATGAGGTAAAAAGCGATTTTAGAGTAAAAGGGTCTTTAAAGTCTATGCTATTGCGTTTGATAAAGCCGAGCATGGAATTTGCTTTGGTTACACTAAATTCAATGTGCTTAACAAAGTTAAGTTTAGGGTCAAAAACAACACCAAGATCTTTCTTTTCCCTTACTCTTTCTAGAACTTGATTCTCAATTTTGTATTCAAAGATGATTTCAGAAAAGTTGCGGCAAAAAGAAAAAACATTGACATTTAGCGACATTTAAATAAAGTTGATTTTTCGTGCACCATTGGGATAGTTTCGAAATATCGTCTTGTAAGAGATGACAGTCATTAATAGATTTTATGCAACGAAAAAACTTTAAGTCATCGGCGAAAAGAAGTTGACTAGAATTAAGGAAAATACTAGGTAAGTCATTTATAAAAATTAGGAAAAGAAGTGGTCCAAGATGGCTTAGGGCAGAAAGAAAAGCGGTTCAGCTAGAGAAGCAGCACATTTTTTAAGAACAATAGGTGGAATTTCGTCTGGACCTGGTTTATTGTCATCATTTAAACTCAAGAGACCATCTTCAATTTCGGAAATATTTAATTCTAAGCAACCAATATCTGTGTTACATTCAAAAGACAAATATTCGGTCGTCCATGCTGAACTTACATTCGAATTAGCGTAACTAGATTCAAAATAGTGTGCGAAGGAGTCACAAATACTTGATACATTTGAAAATGTTGACCCAAGGTAATTCATACACCTGGGAATACCAATCGATTTTTTTTACTCTTGATGTAGGACCAGAATGACTTACTATTTTTTTTAGGTTAGATTCATTTGATAAAATATAATTTTGAAATAAAGTACATAAATGAAAAACGTTATCATATGACTGAATATGTTTAATCCAGTGACTTAAAGGCCAATTGTCCTCTTCTTCAAACTCAGTTTCGATTGAAATATCAAGTTCTTGTGGATGAATCCATCATGCTTAAAACAATTTTTGATAGTTGTCATAGACACCCTCTCCCAAGCTCTGGATATCAATAGAATGGCATCCAACAAACTCATTACATGTGATCCATCTTGTTTCTCGATGTTACGAATGATGTTTAGTACATGAAGCTGTCTGTAGTATTCTTTAAGTGATCTGATTATACCCTGATCCATTGGTTGTAACACAGATGTAGTATTAGGTGGCAAAAATACAAGCTTCATAGAAGTAAGACCATCAATTTTTGGATGTGCGGGACAATTGTCTACTAACAACAGAATTTTTTTGTCTCTCTCTGCTGCCAAACTTTTATTGGAATCACCAGCTTCGAGCCTTGAAATTATTGCAGATTTTTCTTCAATCGTAAAAACTCTACACTTTGAACTCATTTTGAAAAAAATCTAACACAATTAACCAAGTATGACTATTCCTTTTCCTCTCAGAAACAAAAATTCGAGTATACACAACAAAAAAAGGGAATTCCCATAATTTATCATTTTAAATGCGCGAAATTTCCAATGCCTACTTATTTTTTTTTATATGTTCGTTATAAGCGATAAATTTTTAAATATTCCATTTAAAATAGTTCGTTATAAACGATAATTCGTTATAGGCGATATCGTTAAAACCGATATTTGGTTAGAACATTTTGTATAAACCTCGGCCGGGACTTCGAGATAAGTTTGTAATAACCGATATTTCGTTATAACCGATGTCGTTATAACCGATTTTGACGTAAAAAATAGTGTTTTTATTACTGGTGTGGCCCCCAAAAATTGTACATAATGTTGATTTGATACATTTAATATTACATAAGAAAAGAAACTTTACTTAAATTCAAATATTCATTATTAATTCGATGCTTTCTAAATCAAAAACAAGAATCCAATTTTGTACATGTTTTAAAAATAAAAAATTGGATCTAGGAACTCTGATAGAGTGTGGAAGCTTGTTGAAAATGCGACATGAGACCACATCATACAATTTGCGAAATGCAGTGGTACGAAAAGCTGGTAAAGAAACTAGATTCAAACAAATTAAACGTTTATTATAATTAGAAATAATTCTGAGATTTCCAGATCTTTTAAAAAATTCGTTCAGAACTTTGTCGTATTTAAAAAACCTTCAATTACTTACAAAGTAAAAAACTAGGGCGCAAGCCGGGATTGAGGCAATTTTTTTTTCAAAACACACGTTTCCATGATCAACATAAATCCATATTGTAGTTTGGAATGAAGGATACCACAATAAATTCTTATAAATAAAGGGTGATTTTGTTTGCTATTATCGTTTTGGCAACACTGGTTTAAACAGCTGACGCACGTTTCGTGTTTTGTTTCACTGTCAAACATCTTCAGTTTGGTCTATAATTTAACCATGAATATAGTGAACATACATCCCGGATTGTGCGGGACTGTCCCGCATTTCACATAGTTATCCCGCACCAAAAATTGTCCCCCAAAATGTCCTGCATTGATTAATTTTGTCCCGCAAAGTCCCGCCAAACCAAAATATTCAAGAATATCTAATGAAAAAGTTGCTCATATGCACATCTCAACTCTTCGTCATATTTTGTATCCCTTCACAAATGTCCAAACGTTTTAAAACATTTTTTTGAAGACCCAAAATCAGAGTTATGGTTGATATTCTTGCATAACCAGTCCTCTTTGTTCCATAATGCAATTTTGCAGGTAGAAGGCGATAACAAAACCATCATGGAAACAAATTGCGAGCCTAAAGTTCAAATTGAAAGAAAGAACTGAGGAACAGTTCATTTCAATCACAATGACACAAATTTTAAAAAAGAGGCTGGGATGCGACCCACACTGATAACTTCCCATCCCGTCTATCGATTTGTCTGGCTTAAAAGTTTGTCTAAATGTATCAATTCTTGCCAAATTTGCGTTCTATTTTTTGTAGATTTTATTTTTTTTATGAAAAAACGGACTGTTGGATTTTTATAAAAAAATTACTGAATAATAAAAAACAATATTTTCTGTGAAATAAAATAAGTTTGAAGCCAATATTTTTAATTTTTGAAAAGCTATTTGAGCCGAAAATCAATTTTTACCAACTTTTATTAATTTTTATGTTTAGGTTTTTATTTTTTGTAAAAAAAACTGTCAATTCGATTTTTCTCAAAATTTTTCCTAATGTTGAAAACAATATTTCTTATAAGTTAAAATTAGTTAGAAGCCATAATCTCAAATTTTTGAAAAGATATTCAAGTCGAAAATCAATTTTTACCAACTTTTGTAAAATTTTTTTTTCGGTTTTTAATTTTTTGTAAAAAAACTGTCAATTCTATTTTTTTCAAAATTTTACTGAATGTTGAAAACAACATTTTTTGAAAGATAAAAGTAGTTTAAAGCCAATATCTCAAAGTCTTGAAAAGATAATTGAGTCAAAACTCAATTTTTACCAACTTTTTTTTTATTTTTTTTTAGGTTATTATTTTTTGTAAAAAAACTGTCAATTCGATTTTTCTCAAAATTTTATCAGATGTCAAAAACATTATTCTTCATTGCACAAAATTGTTTTGGAAATGAAATCATATTTTAGTCGTAAAATTTTCGAAGTGACAATTTTTTTTTTCAGTTTTTTTGATTTATAAAAAAAACCGTTAATTGAATTTTTTTCCAAAAATATAATTATTTTGTATCACGTTACAATATATAATATAAAATTTAATTCAAGTCTCTAGCGTCATTGGTTCATGAGATATTTAGGGTTAACCAAAATTTTCACCTTTTTTTTAAACTGCTATGGTAAAAAAACCACCCACGCAATTTTCTTGAGAGCCCTTTCTGCATCTTTCTGCCTTATTATCTGTATAACAAAATTTATTTGAAGTCGATATCTCTTCTGGTTCTTGAGCTATGGACGACGAAAAAAACGTCGCGAACGTACGGACGTACGGACGTACGTACACACGCACGCACAGACATCTTTCTAAAAAAATTTTATTTCGACTCTAGGGACCTTGAAACGTCGAGAAATGTCAAAATTTTCAATTTGACAAATCGGACCCATTACAATAACTTCCTATGGGAAGTTAATAATTTGGAAGAATGTGGTGCCATTAATAGAACGTGGTTCACTTCTCATATTAAAAACTTTTACAAAAACTGCTTGCAATACCTCGAGAAGTGGACTTCTCAATGTAAGTACGCCGAATATTTTCAATGGGTATGTCTCCAAAAATCAATTGAGTGGCAGGAAGTTCAAAAAGGACTGTCGTTCATACTAGAAAATGCAAACGATTCAATTGCTGAGAACGACTTGGTTGACGAAATTTCTTATTTAAAAAAAATATTTTATTCCACAAAAGTCGAACAATGGATCGACCATGCTTGCTCAATTGATTTAAGGTGGCTGGAGATATTTAAATATTTCGGCGAAAGTAATGTTCGAGTACCTTACAAAAATCTATTAATGGTTATCGAATATATTTTGAGTCTTCCTGGAACAAATGCTTCCATTGAACGAATATTTTCGATAATAAATCATTTTGTGGATGCAAGAAAAAACCCGAATGTAGCTTTTTTTTATGATTCTATTAAGAATAATGGTGAAGTTTTAGAAAAAATTCACACCAGTGAAAAATATAACTAACGACCTGGGCAAAAAATATTTTTTTACAGAATATTAAGTATATTTATGTTAATTTTTTTATTTTATTTTATAAAGAAGAAATTTGTTTAAGTTTTGTGATTTTTTGTATCTTAAAGACTGATTAGTTATATCAACCTATGAAATATGTTGTACATGTTTATGCATTTTTTATTATTTATTTATTGTAGTACTTAAAAAGAAAATAAATTACTTTCATAAATTAAAAAAATTGTGTCCCGCATTGTCTTAAAAAATATCTGGTCACTATAACCATGAATCGTCTTATACGAACAGTGCTTGCAAATTATTGAATTTTATTATCAAAATGCGTGCTCTGTTAAGAAAGTTCATCGCGCGCTTCTTGTGTTCAGAAACGAAGCTCATTTTTGGCTCAATGGGTACGTAAATAAGCAGAATTGTCGATTTTGAAGTGAACATCAGCGAGAAGCTTTTGAAGAGCTACCAATGCATCCAAAAAAAGTTACAGTTTGGTGCGGTTTATGGGCTGGTGGCATCATTGGACCGTACTTCTTCAAAGATGATGCGAATCGTAACGTAACTGTGAATGGTGAGCGCTACCGTGAGATGATATCCAACTTTTTTTTGCCCAAAATGCAAGAACTTGACATGCATTACATGTGGTTTTAACAAGACGGTGCCACATGCCACATAGCACGCGCAACAATGGACTTATTGAGAGGCGAGTTCGGAGAACATTCTATTTCACGTTCGGGACCAGTCCATAGGCCGCCTAGATCGTGCGATTTAACGCCTTTAGACTCTTTTTCGTGGGGCTATGTTAAAGCTCATGTCTATACAGACAAACCCGCTTCAATTGACGCATTGGAAGACAACATTGAAGTATTTATTCGTGAGATACCGGCCGAAATGTTGAAAAGAGTATGCCAAAATTGCACTAAGCGGATGGACCATTTGAGGCGCAGTCAAGTTCAACATTCGCATGAAATAATCTTTAAACATTAAATTATATGGACCGTATACTATCGATTCAAATAAAGATTTCATGCTTTTTTCTGAATTGTACGTATGTTTTTTTTATTTTGAAAAACTTTCCTATAGCTTTTAAAAAATCACCCCCTTTAGATTCACTATTGAAGTGAAAACTTTGTATTTTACATTATGGGAAACAAGATTGTTTGCAAAGCATTTTTTCTAAGTTGCACTTATAGCGCTCTTGGCTTTTACGAGTTTCTCCTTAAAATGGGGTTTTGTAAGTTGCTTATTCAACAAGGTATTTATATGCTTTCACCACTTCGATTGGTTTGCAGTTGAAATACCATTTTTCATAATTGGCCGGTCTACCACCCTCATTATCAAACACCTTCGATTTATTTAAACTTACCGTTAAATTCCACTGTTCGCAGTATACAACAAGGCGGTTGATCATTAGTTGCAGTTTTTGAGGTGAATAAACAAAAAGGTCGGCAAACAGAAGTGCTTTCATCTTGTTTTCAGAAAACTCTATCCCACCGGAAAGATCTTCGATGATGTTGTAGGTAAAAAGGGAAAACAGATACGAACTCAATGGACATCCTTGCTGGACTCCCATTATTGTTTCAATCCAATCCGAATTTTCCTCACCATTTCACACTTCAGTTATGTTTCCTTCATAAAAGTTTTCTAGCACACTCCCAAATTTTATTAGCATTCCCTTGTCGATAGTATCGCAGGCGGCTGTGAAGTCTATAAATAGGACATTAGCTTTTTTGCTGAAAGAGTGTTTCCGCAATGCTTTTTAAGACAAAAACGTTGTAAGTCGTTAAATAGCCGCTTCGGCAACCCGCTTGGTTCTTCCAGGATCTTGTTATGGTTAATCCGAACTGTTAGGCGATTCCTTAGAATTGATACAAAAACTTTATAAGATGAATTAAGAAAGGATATTATGCGGTAGTTGTCTGGATCAGATATGGCTCCATTTTTATGGTTTGGCAATAACATCGCTTCCTTAAATTCATCGGGCAAGATTCCATTATTCAAGGTGCTATTAAAGGTTTGCATACCTTTATTAACAAAACAAAAACCGTTCCATATTTAAAAAATTCAACAGTGAATTCAGAATTTCATCTTTTTCTTGGAATCAATGACTCTTTATTAGATCTTAAAAGTTTTTGGAAGTGGTTTTTCATCATTACAAGAGATAGTTTGTGACTAATTTGAAAACATTTCCATTAAGAATCTTAACAGTTCTTCAAAATTCTTTGGAGTCCTTGCAATTTGTAAGTTGCAAGGCTTGATATTCATAAAATAATGATTATTTCTCAAATATTTACCAACTGATGGCGAAGGTATAAGCACAAGTTTAATTGAAAGTGGCATATGGTCAGAAAACGGCATACTCGAAATTATGAATATTTGACTTGCACTTTTCTTTCAATAGGCAATAATCAACTACTAAAGAGCCTTGTTGCTGCACAAAAGTGAATTCGACATTTTTATCCGAATCAATTGTCTAATTCATTACGCTGGGCTCAAATGAGTTGCAAAGCTCGAACAACTTGCATCCCCTTTGATTAAGGGTTATATTCTTCGACTTTCTTGCTTTGCCTACAAACATGTTACCCTACCGGTTTCTTTTCATATGCTTGCATTTATGTCACCAATAATCATTACATTTTCAGCACTACAACCTTTAAGAAAATCACTTAACATGCCAAAATCTCTCTCCCAATGGTTACACTTGACGTAGGATGGTATTATTATAAATTTCTTATCATTAAAGAACACCTTTCTAAATTTTACTTCTTCTTCCGAAATAAATTTACACACAAAACAAAAACTGTAATATGATTTTTCAACGTATGTACAAATCTATGTATGTACATTGTATATCTTCTAGATATAGTTAAATCCTTAGTTTCAGAAGTGTTCAGTGTACTTTCAAGGTTATAGTTTTAATTTTTTAAGCTCATTTTGAATCTAAATTTCGGTTTTTGCTATCTGTAAAAATTTTAAAATAAGCATTTCCAACACAATTTTTTAATACACATATTATTTAAAAAGAACTTTGAAACTGCACTAATTTTTGAAAAACCCTTAGCTTTGTTTAAGAATTCTTAAAATGTAATATTGAAGATAAGTGGTCAAAGCAGAAAGGGGATATTATTTTAGTTTAGGTTCAAAAGCCATTCCAACCCAAAGTTTTAATATCGGTTTTGTCTCAGTTTCATTACGCTTTTATTAGCTTTCGTAGATAAAACGATACAATTTGAAATTGATTTTCTTTTAAATATTTGAAATGAACTCATTAAAAAATCTAGTTAAAAGTTTTTAACCCTTAATGTATCGTTTTCAAATACTTATTAACTTCCCATAGGAAGTTATTGTAATGGGTCCGATTTGTCAAATTGAAAATTTTGACATTTCTCGACGTTTCAAGGTCCCTAGAGTCGAAATAAAAGATTTTTAGAAAGATGTCTGTGCCTGCGTGTGTACGTACGTCCGTACGTTCGCGACGTTTTTTCCGTCGTCCATAGCTCAAGAACCAGAAGAGATATCGACTTCAAATAAATTTTGTTATACAGATAATAGGGCAGAAAGATGCAGAAAGGGCTCTCAAGAAAATTGCGTGGGTGGTTTTTTTACCATAGCAGTTTAAAAAAAGGTGAACATTTTGGTTAACCCTAAATATCTCATGAACCAATGACGCTAGAGACTTGAATTAAATTTTATATTATATATTGTAACTTTATATTATAAATAATAAATTTTATATTTATATTGTAACGTGATAACAACAATTATATTTTTGGAAAAAAATTCATTTAACGTTTTTTTTTATAAATCAAAAAAACTGAAAAAAAAAATTTGTCACTTCGAAAATTTTACGACTAAAATATGATTTCATTTCCAACAAAATTTTGTGCAATGAAGAATAATGTTTTTGACATCTGATAAAATTTTGAGAAAAATCGAATTGACAGTTTTTTTACAAAAAATAATAACCTAAGAAAAAATAAAAAAAAAGTTGGTAAAAATTGAGTTTTGACTCAAATATCTTTTCAAGACTTTGAGATATTGGCTTTAAACTACTTTTATCTTTCAAAAAATATTGTTTTCACCATTCAGTAAAATTTTGAAAAAAATAGAATTGAGAGTTTTTTTACAAAAAATTAAAAACCGAAAAAAAATTTAACAAAAGTTGGTAAAAATTGATTTTCGACTTAAATATCTTTTCAAAAATTTGAGATTATGGCTTCTAACTAATTTTAACTTATAAAAAATATTGTTTTCAACAGTAGGAAAAACTTTGAGAAAAATCGAATTGACAGTTTTTTTACAAAAAATAAAAACATAAACAAAAAAATTAATAAAAGTTGGTAAAAATTGATTTTCGGCTCAAATAGCTTTTCAAAAATTAAAAATATTGGATTCAAACTTATTTTATTTCACAGAAAATATTGTTTTTTATATTCAGTAATTTTTTTATAAAAATCCAACAGTCCGTTTTTTCATAAAAAAAATAAAATCTACAAAAAATAGAACGCAAATTTGGCAAGAATTGATACATTTAGACAAACTTTTAAGCAAGACAAATCGATAGACGGGATGGGAAGTTATCAGTGTGGGTCGCATCCCAGCCTCTTTTTATATATTTATAATAATAAACAAAGAAGAGAAGCTTGGAAACATGTTGACAAAAAATGCCTCAAGGAATACTTTAAAATATGTCACATCAAGATTCGCCCTTTCCGGAGGGGTTATTTAAAAAAAACTAAAATTATTTTGGCAAACAAAACAACTATTTCAAAAGTCAACTAAAAATGTATTATAATATTTGACCACAACCACATGATTGCATACGCACACACATTTAAAATTTATGTGGGTTATCCTTAAAAATATTTCTTTGATAAAATAATTTAGTTTAGTTCTCAAGGTTATACAAATTTATATTTATCTTTCTCTTTAAACTTTTACCACAATAATTCCAGCCACGTTACCTGCTAACATCCCTGGCACTAAACGACCTCACAATTGGCCTGCTAATCACTCCATTTGGACTATTGCCAGCATTGTTTCACTGTTGGCCGTATGGTGAGATTTTTTGCCAAATTCAGGTAAGTTAATATCTTTCTCTTATCAAACAAAAACAAAAAACATTCATAAAACAAAAGCCATTCCAAAAAATCATCCTAACCATTAAGTCCTTTATCACAAAAGTGAAATGGATTATAGCATTTCTTAGTGCATCATATATAGGTATATGTAGGTAGGTTATGGTTATATGGGTTGGTTTGAAGAACATTCATTCGTATATGTGCACTTTTATATCCTTTTTAAAAGCATAGTATTACTGGATGTCACTTGTGTGTGTAAAAAAAAGAGAAGAATATCCTGAATTCAAGGAAATCCCATTGCACTTGTCCTTCTACCTACACCTTTACCTTCTAGGTATCTACAGAATTCTATTCCCATATCTCAAGTCATAAGCTTTTCTACTCTTTTTTCTAATTCACAGAATCATGCTATTCAGACAATAAGTCCAAATAGTGTGAATGTGATATTGGTAAGAAATCATCTTTCAGGGCATTCCATATTTTATACAGATATAACTTAAATAAAAGGTACACCTTTTAATTGTTGGTTATTTACAATTTTAACCACTTAACTTAAGACTTAAATAAAAAAGCTCCCAAAAAAAAAAATAGAAAAACTTTGTTCAAACTTCAAGAAACAATAGAACTTTCTTAAAATTGTCAATTAATTTCATTTATTGATAGATTATATTCGATATTTAATTGTAAACTCACGTACATATTTCAATTTACTTAAATTAAGGTTTAAATGGCTCTGGAGATCTAAAACTAAGTCTCTCATTCCGACTTTCTTATCATTTTAGCGTACTCCAGGCGAAACTTTAGGCAATAAAAAAAGTATTGTAGTGGCTGAAATAAAACGTGATATCAACATCTGATATTGGAATTTTCTAAGATATTCAAGCTGACGTCTTCCTCTAATGCACTGTCCTGTGGGCGTGGATTTGAATACATTCCGGGCCGGAGAATTTGTTTCCATGCGGTCTACGTGACCCAGCCATCTCCCTAGTCTTTTATTCTACTGGTCATGTCTAAGTCGGTTTACAGCCCGTACAGCTCGTCTTTCCATTTTCTCTTCCACTTACCTTTTATACATAAGGGACCATAGATCACGCGAAGAACTTTTCTCTCGAAATTACCCGTTTCATCCGTTTTCATCATAATCTATGCTTTTGCACCGTATATCAGGACGGGGATGATGAGGGGTCTTATACTGCCACACTTTGGTTGCTCTAGAGAGGGCTTTACTACTCATTTTGCTTTCTTAAACCAAATAAAGGGCTATTAGCAAGAGTAATTTTTAGTTTAATCTCAGCGCTGGTGTTGTTTTCTGTTTTAATGTCGGAGCCTAGGCAGACCGAGCCCTTAATTACCTCAAAGTTACGCCTGTCGATGGTGGAGTTTTGACCGAGAAGTCGGTGTTGTAGGTCCCTTGTACTTTGTTTTGCCCTCATTAACCCATTTTTGCCGCCTCTTCCTCATTACTCCAAAAGCCCCATTAACATCAAACCCAATTCTTCCGATTATGTCAATGTCATCAGCATATGCCAGTAATTTGACAGACTTTTAATAGCTAGAGCCTTTAGTTGACGTGGTTGCTACTACTGCTATTCTTTGAAGAACGATGTTAAGAAAATCTTTTGACAGCGTATCGCCTTGTCTAAACACTTTTTTTGACATCGAAAGATTCGGTTAAGTTGTTTCCAACCTTTATGGAGCAGCACGAATTCTCAATGTTCATCCTGCACAAACGGCAGAATTTGGCATGGATACCAAAACTAGACATGGCTCTATGCAGTTCGTCCCTGTAAATGCGGCTTTGAAATCGATGAAGAGATAGTGGGTGTCGATTTGATGTTATTAACTTCCCATAGGAAGTTATTGTAATGGGTCCGATTTGACAAATTGAAAATTTTGACATTTCTCGACGTTTCAAGGTCCCTAGAGTCGAAATAAAAGATTTTTAGAAAGATGTCTGTGCGTGCGTGTGTACGTACGTCCGTACGTCCGTACGTCCGTACGTCCGTACGTCCGTACGTTCGCGACGTTTTTTTCGTCGTCCATAGCTCAAGAACCAGAAGAGATATCGACTTCAAATAAATTTTGTTATACAGATAATAAGGCAGAAAGATGCAGAAAGGGCTCTCAAGAAAATTGCGTGGGTGGTTTTTTTACCATAGCAGTTTAAAAAAAAGGTGAAAATTTTGGTTAACCCTAAATATCTCATGAACCAATGACGCTAGAGACTTGAATTAAATTTTGTATTATATATTGTAACGTGATACAAAACAATTATATTTTTGGAAAAAAATTCAATTAACGGTTTTTTTTATAAATCAAAAAAACTGAAAAAAAAAATTTGTCACTTCGAAAATTTTACGACTAAAATATGATTTCATCTCTAAAACAATTTTGTGCAACGAAGAATAATGTTTTTGACATCTGATAAAATTTTGAGAAAAATCGAATTGACAGTTTTTTTACAAAAAATAAAAACCTAAAAAAAAAAATAAAAAAAAGTTGGTAAAAATTGAGTTTTGACTCAAATATCTTTTCAAAACTTTGAGATATTGGCTTTAAACTACTTTTATCTTTCAAAAAATATTGGTTTCAACATTCAGTAAAATTTTTAAAAAAATAGAATTGACAGTTTTTTTACAAAAAATTAAAAACCGAAAAAAAAAATTAACAAAAGTTGGTAAAAATTGATTTTCGACTTAAATATCTTTTCAAAAATTTGAGATTATGGCTTCTAACTAATTTTATCTTATAAGAAATATTGTTTTCAACAGTAGGAAAAATTTTGAGAAAAATCGAATTGACAGTTTTTTTACAAAAAATAATAACCTAAAAAAAAAAATAAAAAAAAAGTTGGTAAAAATTGAGTTTTGACTCAAATATCTTTTCAAGACTTTGAGATATTGGCTTTAAACTACTTTTATCTTTCAAAAAATATTGTTTTCAACATTCAGTAATATTTTGAAAAAAATAGAATGGACAGTTTTTTTACAAAAAATTAAAAACCGAAAAAAAAATTAACAAAAGTTGGTAAAAATTGATTTTCGACTTAAATATCTTTTCAAAAATTTGAGATTATGGCTTCTAACTAATTTTAACTTATAAGAAATATTGTTTTCAACATTAGGACAAATTTTGAGAAAAATCGAATTGACAGTTTTTTTTACAAAAAATAAAAACCTAAACAAAAAAATTAATAAAAGTTGGTAAAAATTGATTTTCGGCTCAAATAGCTTTTCAAAAATTAAAAATATTGGCTTCAAACTTATTTTATTTCACAGAAAATATTGTTTTTTATATTCAGTAATTTTTTTATAAAAATCCAACAGTCCGTTTTTTCATAAAAAAAATAAAATCTACAAAAAATAGAACGCAAATTTGGCAACAATTGATACATTTAGACAAACTTTTAAGCAAGACAAATCGATAGACGGGATGGGAAGTTATCAGTGTGGGTCGCATCCCAGCCTCTTTTTGGGTTTTTTTTCAGGATCTGCCGTAATGTGAATCTGCTTCAGCGGCTATGTTAGAATTCAGCCTAAATATGAAAATCTTCACTTCGTCTACTTGTATGCCGGGAAGACGGGATTGTTGGCTTTCATCGACTTTATTGAATGGATCATCGTGCCTGACGGTGGTATTCGGTTCGTCGTCGCCGTCATACAATCTGAAGAAGTGGTCCTTCCATATCATCAGCATTGACTGCGTTTCTGCTATGATGTTTCCACTCACTTCTGTTAAGCCTTCGGTTAGAGGTTTATGTACTTGAGAATTTCGTTTCACTCTTTTTTTCGAACTTCATTTCTGCTTTTGAACCTTTCAATATCTTCTACCGCACGCTTGTCATGATCTTCCTTTTTCCTTCTGAGAAGTCGGTGTTCCTCTCTTCTCTTCTGCTCATAGAGCTTGCTCTCGCCTTTCTATGCAGCGCCGCTTTGCGTGCCTGTTATTTGACTGCATTTGTCTGCTGACATTCCTCATCAAACCAGGGATTTTTTTTTGGTGGCTGCACGTCAGTGGTGGCTTTCATTGTTGCCACTGGTTTTCGATACATTGTCTTGGCGGGAGAGAACTTCGAAAGAGGTTAGTTGTGACTCGGTCGGAGAAGGATTTGGCGTAGCCGTTCGGCATTGTATCTTCTCCCAGAATCTCCTTGTTTTGCCTTAGGACTGGAAACCCGAAGTACTACCTTGGCTAAAACGAGGTAGTGGTCCGAGTCGATGTTAGCTCCTTGGAAAGTTCGAAGATCTATGATGCTGGAAGCGTGCTTAGCGTCGATGTTGAGATGTGGAAAACGCGTACTGGCTACCATGAAGTTTAACCCCACAGCAAAATCGTAAGAATTAATCCTTTATTGGAAATCTTGTCGTGCAGGCTGTTTTTCCCGATTATTCTACCAGAGATGTCTTCCCTTCCTTGCTTTGAATTAAATTAGCCGAGGAAAATTTCAATATCGTAGCTAGAACACTGCTCATATCCTTTTTCCAAGAGCTCAAAAAACATACATCTTTATAATACTTCTCTTCTGTGAGGGCGTGTGCGCATATTAGGGTAATGTTGCCAAATTAATCTGGTTTTTATATGCAGATGGTCATGAGGCGATCGATGATGCACCTACACCTACACTTGTTGCCCAAGTCTGGCTTCAATGACAAAGCTGCATCCAAATAAGCGTTGTTGGTTTTCTCGGTATCAGTCACCATAATATACATCGCAGTTTTTCAGTTTCTTATGTTTTGTAAGGTTTCGTTTAGGTTATGAGAAAGCCTCAAGATTTAAGTGATATCACAATGGGCTAAAAACTGGCTTAATTGTGTGATACCCCATCTTCTTACCCCAAAGATGACTTATGTTTACTTTCTTTAATCTTTTGCTCAATGGTTCTAAGTAAGATTCAATTATTCAATTTTTCAAATACATACATTTTAAAATTAGAGCTTCGAGTAATACAGTATATAAAGTAGTACTCGTGGTGTAATGATGGTTAGTACGTTGGAATGTCATTTTTTTCAATCTCTGCCTGTGCCATCTACGTTTTTTTCACGGGTACTGCCTCTTGCGAAAAATTGACAAATCGTTCAAGAGTAAAATAGTACTTCTATCCCTGAAAACATTACTCGCACACTAGAATGGTTGAGAGTTGCAAGTCAGTATGCCCTATTTCTCAAAGGACTATTGGGCCAACTAATTTAATTATCTCGTGGCATGTTGGTTAGTGCGTTGGACTGTTGTACCAGAGGTCTTGGGTTCAATCCCTTCCTGTGCCATTTATAGTTTTTTCACGGGTATTGCCTCTTGCGAGGAATTGACAAATTCTCCAAGAGTAAATCTTGTCATGAAAAGCGGTTTCCCAAATTAGCCGTTCGGATTTGGCTTAAATCTGTAAATCCATCCCTGACAACATTACTCGCACACAGAAATGGTTGTAAGTCACTAGGCCCTGGTACTCAACGGACTGTTGGGCCACCCTATTTAGGTATTTATTTATTTATCCTGCATAAAACACAATCCTTTAACTGACATACCTCCATCAACATTTTATAGAATGTCGCTAACCTACACGAATCTTTCCAAAACGTAAATATATTATAACTTTATTAAAGTAAAACACCAGTTAAACTCAAAAGTAAGAAATGTTTATTTTATTTTGGCCATAGCTGTTCGTTTCAACAAACTACCATATTCACAATATAATGTACAATCAAGGTCCTTTTTATTGCCCTTCTCATTCATGTATAATATAGAAAGCGCTTATATGCAATTTCTTATATTACACTACCTCCATACAAAAACTTGAAAATAAAATGTAAAAAATTAAATTCCTCATCCACAGGCATTACTTCGTGGCGCCCTCTCACAGCAGAGTGCTGTAATCCTCGTGTGTATGGCTGTCGATAGATACATGTGTGCTTTACATCCTAGAAGATACTTTCAACATTCGAGTAAAAAGGTAAGAAATACAACAGCAACATCAAAAAACCTAGAAAGATACTTTCTAAACCTTTGACATCCATATTCGAAATATCCGTTTTTGAAATTGAAAATTTGTAAAACATCTAGATATAGGGTAAAAAATAAGGTGTTGAAGATGGAAAAACAGGATAAAGGGTGGAGATTCATGTATTCTCGAAATATATTACTAATTTTTAATCATATATCTGGTGTGGTGAACCGAATGAAAAAGTAAACATTGAACAGACTTTTCAATTCTATATACTTAACTATATTGGTAGGTACCTACCTAGGTACCAATATATATTCGAGAAACAAGTTGTGTGGATATGGATTCTGCTGTGAATGAGATTTTAATTAAACCACAAAACTTATTGACTCTAGGTAATAATAATACAGGACCGGAAAAAAGGGTTCGGAGCTTGCAATTGAAAATTTTATATACTGAATAGTATATGGGTGTGTAGTAAATAAATTTTATTTTAAAATCATCTAAAAATAGGAGTAATAAATATAAACTTTTAAGAAGACTGAATGAAGAGGAAGACTACATCTTAAAAAATTGTTTTAAAGCATATAAATAGGTATAAAATAATTTGTCTTCCACTTCGCGACATATCTCTGTCTCGTCTCATGAAACCAGGATGTTTAAAGAATGTAATCTTTTGGGAATGAAATCTTATATGATTTCAATAAAAAGATTGTATAATTGAATTAACATATTTATTATAACTTCAAATTTTATATTCCCATATTAAGTTATTGTAATTGGTCAGATTAGTCAAATTGAATATTTTGACATTTCTCGAAGCTTCAAGGTCCCTAAAATCTAGATACAAAATTTTTAAAAGCGACGTCGGTGTTTGCGTGTGAACGTACGTTTTGGGAAGAAGGAAGTTTTGGTAAAATTAAAAAAAAATAGACAATGACAATTTTCTTACAACAAATAAAAACTTTTTTAAAAATTGATTTTTGACTCAAATATCTCTTCAAAAATTAAAAATATTGTCTTCAAACTAATTTCATCTTATAGAAAACATTGTTTTTGACATTCAGTAAATTTTGTATAAAAAAAACCAACAGTCATTTTTTTCGATATCTCGTGAATAAATGAAAGTATTGACTTCAAACTGATTCCACTCTGTGCAAGTTTTTTTAAAAAATCCAATTAGTATTTGTTTACATAAGAAATAAAAACTTTCTACAAAAATTGGTAAAAATTGGTTTTCGACTAAAAATCTTGTTGACAAAAATTGATTGGAATCAAACTATTTCATCATATATGCAAAATATCGTTACGAGATTCCTGACGTGGCAGGTCAATCCACCAGCACTCTAGACTTGTTTTTTACCTCTGATCCTAATAAATATACTGTCAGTGTTAGGGATCCCAGATTTGAAAAATTTCTGCGCGGGACAAAAAAATATTTAAGTGAATGAAAAACAAAATTGTTTTAGTTTTAAAACATTCTTTTATTTCAACATATGTATATTGATTTACTACCTTAGTGTTATTAAATAAATAAATAGAAACATAACATTCTTCAGAAAAAAAAAATACGTAAAACTATAAAATATAAAAAAACAACAATTTAAACATATTTTTGGGCTGATGTAATTTTACAAATTATTTCGTTTAAGCCGTATTTCGTTTAACAGAATTCTTTAAATTCTTTACAAGACATATCGAAATTTTGTTTTATCATAAGCTCTGCTTCTAAAACAGACATTGAAATTTTATTTCTTTCTTCCCGCCAAGAATTTTTCATTAAACTGAAAATTCTTTCAGAACTTGCGTTAGAAATAGGCAAATAAAACACAAAATCACAAATTTTTTCAAAATTTGGGGCCTTGTTTTTCTTAAAAAGTACCCAAGTATGGACGGATTTTTCAATACTATTAACATCATTATCATATTCATTTTCATTAAAAATTTTCTAGACTTACGAATTCCTGATAAAGCAAATCAACGTCTATATTTTTCAATTTAAAGCAGTCAACAATTTTTAAGTAATTATCAAAATCGGGTTTGTTTTTAAAACTTAACCCTGAAAAACATTTTATATTATAACTAAAGTCAAATCTATTCTCTAAATATTCGATAGCGTTCTTATAAAATGCATCAATTTTTTTGACAAATTGTCTTACAATTTGATCATTGTTGCATTTCAGTAACACAGAGCGAGCTAAGGTTCCAAAAAACGTATGTTCTTTCTTTTTTTAGTAAATTTCTTAGATCATTCATTATCTAATATAAATTAACAATAGATGTGTCTTCGCTCTCAAGAACTATTATTGCATTGTTAAAAATTCCACCAACATGGGATAAAAAAGCTAAATAAGCTTCGGCTATTTCGAATTCAAAAAACTTCTTTAAATATGGTCGAACTCTTTTTGTGAAAGAAAATAACATTTAACTGAACTGTAATGTTTAAGAAGCCTGTCGACGGCAGGAACTAACGACAACCAACAAGTAGGAACATGTCTCAAAGGCTCGGGCCATTCTTCATTGCACCATTGCATAAACTCTTTAAGTTCGGAAAGGTTTTTAGTACTTGAACAAAATTCATTATAAACCATTATAATAATGGATTCGGTATCGAATCTTAACATGGTCTGAGCTTTCTTTAAAGTGTTATTCAAAATATGACAATTACATCCCATTGGAATAATAAAACTATTTTCTTTTTTGAATTCCGTGAAAACGGATTGATTTTTGCCAAAATTTACATTTGCGTTATCAGCTGAAAATGCTGTTATATTTTGAACACATAAACTGGATAATATAATTGCTCTTTTGAGAGATTCTGCGATATCTTTTGATTATTCAAAATCCAAATTATAAAAGTTTAATAACTTGGTGTTGACACTATAACTACTTTTAAAATATCCTACAATTAACGAAAATGTTTTAATGTTTCCTTTATTTGACGCATCAGTGGTTTATTTGAGTCTTTCGTCAAATCCAAAATAATCATCTTTTTGGAAGCAGGAGCCAAGATATTTTGTGCAATTTAAGTACATTTTGTCCTCCCGCACGATATTTGCAATGCTACCTTGGAATCGCTGAATAAACACGGCATAAGTTTGAAGGTACAATCGGCCGATTTGTAGCTGTGTGAGTGTTTTACAGTGTGGTATACTAACGTTGCCTCAACTACACTTGCATCCCTTTTTCTTTAGTATCTTTGCAAACAAAATTTGAGACAAAGTTTGTTTTTGGGGTTGCACTCATTAAAATCGAATTTTTATGGCGTTGCGTTTGTTGATGTCGCTTAACGTCATTCTCTCCTCCATGAGATATGCTGAATTTACAAATACAAACCTTGCACTCTGCAAATTGCGCTGAACTTTTGTTTTTGCATATACAGTCGTATTCGTTTTCCCATTTATTGTTGTAATTCACTTTTCTCCTGAATTTTTTTCTTGGTGCTTTCTTGATCTTGTCTTTTACACTGGCTTTTTTTTTGCAACAGATTCTGATTCTGGACTATCTGGACAAATCTTGTCGTCATTAGAAATACTATCCACATCCACAATGCTTTCGGATTCTGAAGAACTCATTTTATTTATCTAAAAGTATATATTAAGCAAATAGAAATACGCATTTAATGATTCATAATTTAAATTGCAAGAACCTTTTTAGCATAGCCAAGAAATTATAAACAGAACACGACAGCCAACGCGACAGCTGACGAAAGAAAAACTTGAAACTGTAAACAAAAACAATGGAAAAGTAAACGACGAGAAAAATATTCGATGTCTCTCTCACTAAGAATTTCGACTCTCGAATATCAAACAATAGTTGCGTTCAGTGAACCGAATGAGAAAAGGTTCGACTTTATGAAAAATTAAAGGTCATGTTGCACGCACTCCAAATGAAAAAGAAAAGTATTGAGCAGGAAAAAATTAAGGGTATTTTCGCGGGATTTCCGGGACATTTATCTTCTAGGCGGGACAAAACTCTGCCGCGGAACACTTACGGGACAAAGACGGTTTTCCGGGACAGTCGCGCGCGTAGCGGGACGTCTGGCATCCATAGTCAGTGTATAACCGCCTCTAAGCGCATCAGACCATTGTATCGTATCTGCAAATTTTCTCATGTCAAACAAACCCAATTTAAGAAAAACCTTCTACGGGAACCGTTTGGCAATATGATAGAAAGCCAACTGGGACGATCTCAACGACTTCTTCAGAAACTTTAACTGGGCACAATTAGTTCCAACAAGCTACAAAAACTAGTAACGGAGATATACGACGCATAAATGTTTGCATTACCAAAAATTACAGCAACAAATACTTCAATGTCAGGCAGACGGCAGTATTGCCATGTCCTTATTCTTAAGTATAAAAATTTGTAAACTTTGTGATGAAAAAATAAAGAATTTATCTATCTATCTATCTATCTACTTCAATGTCCCGATGGTAGTACAAATTTCTGGTCATTTGTAAAAACGTGCGTAACACTAAGTCTTCGTCGGTTCTGAAGCTCGTTTCCAATGACACTCCCTTTGAAAGCTCGATTGATAAAGCCAATTTGCTTGCAGCACAGTTTGCTGTTAATTCGATGCTTATAATGAGTGACATGAATTCGCCTGTACTTAAAAGCGTGAACGATTCTATGGGAAAAATGTTTTTGCGCATATAATGCGTATAATACTGGAAGTTATGACAGCTCAATTAGTTTGGTGCAAATGTTTATGGAATTGTTGATTATGATAAGAACAATTCATGTAAAAATGTGAGAGATACAAATAACTAAGAAGAAGAAAACGGTAAAGAGAAAATAAGAAGAAGATACCATTTATATTGTTTTTGTTTTTATTATTTCAAAGACATGAATTATCATAGGTACATATGTTGGATTCAAACCCTGACTGTGCCATCTAAAGTTTTATTCACGGGTACTGTCTCTTGCGAGGAATTGACAAATCCTCCAAGAGTAATTCTTGTCATGAAAAGGGCTTTCTCAAATTAACCGGAAAATCGGCGTGAAACTGTAGGTCTCCTCCATCCCTGACAACATTACTCGCACACAGGAATGGTTGAGAGTTGCAAGTCACTAGGCCCTACTTCTCAAAGGACTGTTGCGCCACCTAAATTATTTATTAACTTCCCATAGGAAGTTATTGTAATGGGTCCGATTTGTCAAATTGAAAATTTTAGAGTCGAAATAAAAGATTTTTAGAAAGATGTCTGTGCGTGCGTGTGTACGTATGTACGTCCGTACGTCTGTACGTTCGCGATGTTTTTTTCGTCCTCCATAGCTCAAGAACCAGAAGAGATATCGACTTCAAATACATTTTGTTATACAGATAATAAGGCAGAAAGATGCAGAAAGGGCTCTCAAGAAAATTGCGTGGGTGGTTTTTTTACCATAGCAGTTTAAAAAAAAGGTGAAAATTTTGGTTAAATCTAAAAATCTCATGAACCAATGACGCTAGAGACTTGAATTAAATTTTATAATATATATATTGTAACGTAATACAAAACAATTATATTTTGAAAAAAAAGTTTGTCACCTCGAAAATTTTACGACCAGAATATGATTTCATCTCCAAAACAATTTTGTGCAACGAAGAATAATGTTTTTGACATCTGCTAAAATTTTGAGAAAAATCTAATTGACAGTTTTTTTTATAAAAAATAAAATCCTAAAAAAATGTACTCATAGTTGGTAAAAATTGAATTTCGACGCAAATATCTTTTCAAAAACTTGAGATTAAGGCTTCAAACTGTTTTTATCTTATAAGAAATATTGTTTTCAACATTGGGAAAAATTTTGAGAAAAATCGAATCGACAGTTTAAAAAAAAAAATAAAAACCTAAAAAACAATTAATAAAAGTTGTTAAAAATTTATTTTCGACTCAAATATCTTTTCAAAACTTGGAGATATTGGCTTTAAACTACTTTAATCTTTCAAAAAATATTGTTGTCAACATTCAGTAAAATTAAAAAAAAAAAATCGAATTGACAGCTTTTATACAAAAAATTAAAAACCTAAAAAAAATTTAACAAAAGTTGGTAAAAACTGATTTTCGACTCAAATATCTTTCCAAAAATTTGAGATAATGGCTTCTAACTAAATTTAACTTATAAAAAATATTGTTTTCAACAAATTTGTGAAAAATAGAAAGTGACAGTTTTTTTTTTCAAAAATAAAAACCTAAAAAAAAACAATAGTAAAACTTGGTAAAAATTTACTTTCGACTCAAATAGCTTTTCAAAAATTACAAATATTGGCTTCAAAATTATTTTATTTCACAGAAAATATTGTTTTCGATATTCATATATCATCCGATATAAAAATCCAACAGTCCGTTTTTTCATAAAAAAATAAAATGTACAAAAAATAGTACGCAAATTTGGTAAAAATTGATACATATAGACAAACTTTTAAGCAAGACAAATCGACAGACGAGATGGGAAGTTATCAGTGTGGGTCGCATCCCAGCCTCTTTTTTATTTATATATGTATGTTACTAGCTTTTACCCGCGACTTCGTCCGCATTAGATAGTTTTTTTGGATAGTAGTATAAAAAAACATGAGCTTTATTTTTTTGTACGTATGTTTGAATTGTGCCGAGATGGGATGAGGCCATACTAAGTGTGATTCGCATAGGACGAACCGAGTAAATTAGTATTTATTAAAGAAACAATTAAATTTACACGACAAATAAAATGTTTTCAGGTTTTCTCTGTAATTTGCATGCGTCCGACAACGGCATGTGCCCTCACATGTGTGCCCGTTCGGGTAGACCCACTCAGTGATGTCCTTCCTCCGCGCCACACTACCGCCACCACCACCTGACTCGTCTACCGCGTGCGACCCCCGCCCGCGCACTCGCCCCGCGCCTTAGCCGAAACAGAATTATCAGAAGTAGAAGACAGACCCAGTGGGAAAGCCTTTTTTCCGAGGTCAAAAGTAACTCATGTCCTTTCTTAAGGCTCAAACTATCTCCTTACCAAATTTCATTTAAATCTGTTTAGTAGTTTAGGCGTAAAAGCGATCGGCCCACCTGAATTTTCGCATGGGAATGCGTCTTTTTCCCGGTTAAAAAATAGCCTATGTCCTTTCTCGGGTATCAAAACATCTCCATACCAAATTTCATGCAAATTGGTTCAGTAGTTTAGGCGTGATTGAGTAACAGACAGACAGACAGAGTTAATTTCACATTTATAATATTAGTATAGCCTTATTTACAGCGCTTTGAAATACAGAATTTAGAAATACAGAATTTTGAAATACTGAATTTTGTGATACATCATTTTGATCATTCAGTATTTTGTACATCCAGTATTTTGAAATACAGTATTTTGAGATACAGTATTTTAAATACAGTATTTTGATCCATACAGTATTTCGATCCCAACCCTCACAAATCCCTTGGCCCGGATAGTTTGAAGAGGTGTTGTTCAACGCTGGCAAAATCACGGCGTAAACTTTTATCTTCTTCGTTTGGTTAGAAATTACTTTTCGGACCGTTCAATTCAAGTAGTATTGCACGGGTTCAAATCTGATATCCACAAAATAAACGCTGGTGTGCCCTAGGGTTCCGTTTTGTCTCCGACACTCTTCCTTATTTGTATAAATGATCTTTTCTCTGAAACTTCTAACCCATGAAATTGTTTCGCTGATGACAGTACCCTCAACTTTCATATTCGTTTCTAGATTTCCATCCTTGTCCTTCGGATGTGGACTACCATCGCAGCTTATGATAAGCTCATAAGCTTCTGATCTTGACATCATTGTCCAATAGGGAATCAAAAACCGTGTAGAATTTATGGCTGAATCACAAACACGCTTCAGCTTTGGCTTTGCCTGACGTTTACGAGTTCAGCCATAGGAATTTAATGCATGCTATCACAATGGAGCTTCGACCTCACGTTTTGTTTGACAATTGTAAGGAAAAGAACGTAATGTAACGTAATGTGACTCCAAACAGAAGCTCTAGTTCAATTTTCTGAACATTTGCTTTGTCTGACAGCTCAAGAGCAGTAAAAAAATGTCAACAAATAAAATATTTGGTCTTTGGAGGGATGAAATAATAGAAATGTCAATTAAAGCAACCTCGAAGCAGGCCCACCGTAACGCAGACGAAGCCGAAGCTGAAGCGTGTTTGTGATTCAGGCATTAATGCCTCGAAAACTCAATGATGTCTACTGTCACAAAAGCGTAGCTCTCCCCCAACGCCACTATCCATGGGTGGTACTTGCATCGAGGAGACTGAACAGTTTTCAGTTGTAAGTATGTGCATCACAAAGTGATAACATATATGAAGTCGCCAAAAACGCTAACTAAGTGTTTAGGTTTTCTTTATCGATGTAAGAAGTTTTGTCCCCCTTCTGATATGGCTATAATTTATAACGCAATTCCCATACGTGCATTTGCTTCAAAAACCCACTTGAGTCTCTTGGACAAAATTCAAAAAAGAGCTCTAAAAATAATAGATGACTGAAACTTTTGTATCTCTTGAGCACCGTCGTCGATCGTAAGGTTTCATGTCTCTCATTATTTTATCGCTATTTTCATAAACAATGCTCTAACGAAATAGCCAGTTGCATTCCTCCCCTCAAACAATGCAACCATAATAAACGTTCTTCTAGGAATGCCCATCAGTAAACCCTTGAGCCCAATTTCGGAAGTACTGTTTAGTACAGGGATTCTTTCTTTAACAGCACTACACGAATGTGGAATGGTTTACAATATTTCCCACTCATTACAATGTGCAGACATTCAAAACTGATGTTCATTGGTTTCTCCTTTCTATAATCCTATCCTCCCTTCCTTATTGCTCGCACTGTGTTTAATCATTGTAAAAGGTATTCATATCCGCAAAGCTCAAGTATTAGGATTACAAGGGAAAATATTGACCTCAAATTATTTATCTCACACAAAATATTGTTAAGAATATTTAGTTAAAGGTTAAACCAAGACAAACCGATAAATGGGATTTGAAGTTATCAGTGTGGGTCGCATCCCAGCCTCTTTTTTTTTTTTAAATCAATTTAAGACCCACAGCCCAAATTTAAGGTTTCCCTTATAAAATTCAAATCAAAATTAAAAAAAAAAAAAACAATTTGAAAATTCAAACATTTAATTAATGTTTTGTCCTTAGTTGTTGGTCATTCTTCTGTCTCATATTCATAAATAGCCCGTAGGCCAGAAGTGAATGATTACTTTTTTAATTAAATCCTGACAAAGTGCTGAAGGAAAAAAGGACAATTTTTAATTAAATATTTATTATATGTATAGTTAAAATGCCAAAAGGAACTGATAGTTTTTTAACTCTAGTATTTTATTGAAGTTTATTAAAAATAAATATAATATTTACATCACCCCTAGTTATGTCTTATTTGATTTTGTTTGTTAGTACGTAATCTATAAGCTCGAATCAGCCGTATTGGATGTGGCAACCTCAAAAATCGAATGATAGCTGGTTGTTTTTGAGATGTTGGCTTTTTAAAATTTAGTTTATTAAGAAAATGGGTAGTTTTTAATCAATATTTAGAAATAATCTTGTGCCTTAAACATTCTCAATTACCGAAATTCGTATAATTTAGAGAGTTAAATAATAGACTTTGATCAATAGAGTTGTGAAGCTTCAAGTATGCAAAAATATACAAAACTTGCCCAAAAAACAAAAATGTCCAAAACCGGAAACAAGTTCTTCTTTATTACCAATAAAAATTGGTGATGAGTCATAATTCTGCCGTAATAAATAATGACTTCTAAAAATATGACAATCTATGAATTTGCGAAGGTGTAATACCAATTTATTTTTAGAAGAGTGATATCGGAGATATTCTTAATGTCATGAAGCAATCCATGAAGTATCTAAAGTTTATTAGTTTCCAAAACCCTGGCCAGTGAGCCTGTTAAAATTTAGTCATTTGTTAGTAATTTTTCGTAAATTCATAACTCGGTATAATTCTAGATCTTCGCAAAACTTTTCATGATAGATTTGAAATTTTAAATGCAGACACCAATAATTTTGCTATAAGAAATGTTTAACTTTGGATTATTGTAAGTAATTTTCAAAACAAACAACAAATTCAGTTAACTATAAATAAATAAAATTCAAAACAAAATTTTATGAACTAATTCATTGGAAAATTATGAACTTGTTCATCCTGCTTCAGGCACACCGATTTTCAAAAATCTTCATCTATGAAATTACATACCTAAATCCTGAATAATAATTAATATATCAATAAATACCATACCCGACCTGAAGGCGCATTCACTTATAACAACTTAACATTTTCCAGTTGACTGTTTCTCCAAAGAGAACTTAAATTTGACTCTCGCACAAATGCAATAAAAAGACAAGCTTTTTATCGTTCCTTGACAAAACTCATCACAATAATCACTTTTATTATATCAAAAAATGATTAATAACACAAAAGTCCTACTCTAATGCCTCCACATTGTGCTGACAAAGACAAATTTCCTAAAGACTATAATGTCTCCTCGTATATCTTTACATATATTTTTCCTGTGCCTTCTTGGAGCACTCTCCGTCTCCAACTCCGACTCGGCTCGCATAATTAAGAGCTTTGTTCCATCATTAATATTAAAATTTTCTTTAATTGCACAAATATTATAAATGCTCGAGATGTCCGTTTGTTTTAGCTTCAATCTTCTTTGGCTTCATGTTGTTATATACTTTAAGGAAAAAGGTACTTTCTTCGTTATGGTCTCGTGCGTCTTTTATGAAATTGCTGCCATTTAATGGCTATGTTCAGCTATGCCGCCACCGCTACCACCTCCGCAACAACACCGTTTTTGACATTCCAATTAGGAACACAAAAAGCCACTCGGACCGTGTCTTCTCATTATAAGGATACTTGAACGTTAAACTTATCGCTATCCTGGGCAAAATATAGAAACACACCAATATTTTAAACTACTCCCTTTTCCTTTCTTTATCCTCATTTCGCTTTGAACTGCAGTAAGCTCTATCGGAACGACAAAATATAAGATAAGACTATAGGAGCCATAGCATCAAAGACCATAATGATAATCCCCAACCCCAACTCTATCCGAGTAAAGTATGCTTTGCTTATGCTGCATGGTAAGGTAAGTTAGGTGCTATTCCATGAAGAGGGAATTCAACTTCTTTGAATATAGGTAGAGGTACCTAGGTACCTGAACCTCTGTTGGTATATTGCGACATAAAAGTTCGAGCATTTTTTAAGTATTTCTTCTTGTAAGCATCAGACTTAAAGAGAGAGAGAGCATTCAAAAAGCACAAGAATAATGTCTTCTAAACACACTAAGGACTATAAAATCGTTTTTGAAATAAAAAGGAAAATTTAACTATGTCTTACGTTCCAGAATGAAATTTCTGATAAAATGCAATCATGACAGTTATTTATTGCAAAAGTATGCTTATCTCTTGGTATAAGGTTGATATAGGGATTTGATAAATATTGTATAAGGTATGCGGAAGATGGGATACTTTTGGGAATATGAATCACAAACGATAAACAAAAATTGTCTTTTCTGCGTTTTTTCAGAATATTTTAATTTCTTGGAGGTAGTTACTTAGGATTGTTGTAGTTTTTGATGAATCCTATTTTGTTCTTTAAGTAAAAGTTTTTAGGCATGGAAAAGGCTAAAAGATCTGGTGGACGTAAATTTTAACATCTTTTATCTACCTATGAATGCTGTAAAATCGTAACTCATAGATCTGTATCAAGCCATTAAATGTAAAAAGTTTAATTATAAAGAGTCTTTCTTAAGACGCTTGGTTTTCAAAAAAAAAAATAAAACCCATAAAGTGTAATGTTATGGCCAAAAATCTAGCTTGAGATAAGGTTTTACCATTATGGCTGGCTCGAATTAATTCCAGACGAGAGGACCGATTTCCGACTACAATATGTCAGCATTAAAACATCAAATATTTTATTGCAAGTCGTTTAGTATCAAAACCCCACAAAAGTAGTCCCCCGACGACTCGAAATATTGCACTCACCAAAAGTTTCCTTCAATATTTTGATTGTTTCATTGGTTGTATATGGAACCGAACCATTATTTTTGTATAAAATTTGTACAATTTGCAAACGTTGTTAAAGACTTAAAATTATTCACGCCTCGCCAATCATAGGGCCTCTACTACGCCTACGCGCCATCGTGTGCGGTTTCCGGAGATATGTTTCAGCTCCTTCCAACTCTTGCGTAGTGTCGCTGATTCCTCATCGACTGTCTTGCGCCATATGATTCGCTCTTCTTACTTCTTGTGTAAGTAGATTCCACTGCATTGCTTGGCCTGCAATGCAGTCGTTACCTTTTCAAAGCGTATGTCCAATCCATTTCCACTTACGCCTTCGTTTGAAAGACTCTATAGGTTCTTGACCTGTTCTTCTATGAAGGACCTCAATGGATATTCGGTTTGGCCAGAAAATCCTTAGGATCTGTTCACGAAGGTTTGCAGGTTCATTGTCATGGCTGAAGTAACCTTCCAGGTGCAGCACCCATAAAGAAGTACAGATTCGACATTTGTGAGAAACAGTCGTAGCTTAGATTTATTCCTCCAAATTTTTGACAGCATGCCGAAAGCCGCATGTTCATCTTTTTTTTTTTTGCGGAACTAATTTTCAGCCCAAAGATTTCTGCTCATCTCTCCACACTCGTTGTCATTTGATGGAGATCCATGTTTCTATGAGAGAGTAAGCAAACATCGCATCGTAATCCAAGTGCTTTAAATAAGATGTCAAAGTCCATTGGATCCCTCCGCTATCTAACAAAGCTGAGCGCAGTACATTGCTTATCACCAGCAAAAACAATATTGGCGACAGAATACAGCCCTGTCTGACTTCGCTACGCATTTCAAAATCATCTGACAACCTACTAACGTGCAGAACTTCACACTTGCATCCAGCGTCAA
This sequence comes from Eupeodes latifasciatus, assembly GCA_920104205.1. Taxonomy (NCBI): domain Eukaryota; kingdom Metazoa; phylum Arthropoda; class Insecta; order Diptera; family Syrphidae; genus Eupeodes; species Eupeodes latifasciatus. The sequence goes on from OV049924.1 coordinate 39,050,823, forward strand.
TTCGGATTGTTATAGTCATATGATAACCTACTTTTTTTGTCTGCTATGGAAGAATACCAGACGGTGCCACAAGCCACACAACTCGAGTGAATATGGCTTTATTATGCAAGAGATATTTCCTGACCGCGTAGCGATATCAATTGGCCACCAAGACCATGCGATTTGACACCCCTGGACTTTTTTTCAGTGTTTATTCAGATAAACCTTTAACTCTTGAGCACTTAAAAACCAAAATTCGTCAAGTTATGGCTGAGATACCGTCCAATATGTTTCAAAAAGTGGTAGACATAGTAGTGACATTTAATTCAATCCGCTAGCGTTATTTCTTAGTGAGATATTTTGGGTTAACACATTTCAATGGTAAAAAAGCACCCACTCATATTTCTTCGTTAAAATCTGTTTAACAACATTTATATCTCTACTGGTTTTTGAGATATGAACGCAGAAAAAAACTTCCCGAACGTACGGAGTTACGAACATATGTGCACACGCACACACAGAAATCTCTCTACATATCATTTATTTAGATTCTAGGGATCTTGGAACGTCAAGAAATGTCAAATCAAAATTTTCATTTCGACAAATTGGACCGATAACAATAACTTACTATGGGAAAATAACAATGCGACCCCCTTGATAAAATTTTAATTTTTGGAGATTTGAACATTCCTTCAAATTACACTTGTAACCCCTCCTCGGAAAATAATGTCTTTTTGAAGATTATTTAACTGATTCAAGCCTCAGCCAAGTGTGTGGCACTCTAAATAATATGAACCGACAATTTGACCTTATATTCTCAGCTGGCACCAGTCACTCCTGCCCCCAAATTCTTTGAGCTATTTATAATTATCACCCTCTCTTGCTACTAACGTTCTACTTTAACCTAGAAGTTACTTCCAATTTACATATAAATATAATAATATTATGTCTGTTGAAGAAGCCACTAACCTTTTTAACAATGAACTACATTATTCAATTTCAATGCAAGTCTCACAGCAACCGAAATTTCGCAATGCAAGGACTCGGCAACTCTGTGGAAAATGCTCAATAAAATAAATAGAAGAAAATTTAAAATTGGATTTAATATCAATGCAACACAGATTAAAACATATTGCAGTAATATGCTGAATCCTCTCGATTCTTTACTCCAGCCTCGTTTTCAGTATGCAAGACCAGATGTACTAATTTGGATTTTGGATAAACCCATCACTCAAGTAGAAGTAAGAGGCTGCTTAGTAAAAAGTAAAGATCGCAAAGCACCAGGAACTGACGGCATTCCTATTGATTTTTTCAAATATGCCAATGATGATTTATTAGAAATTCTTACCAAAGAACTAAATCGAATATTTGAAACTGGAGACGTCCCTAGGAGCTTCCATCAGAGCGTAATCTTTCCAATCCTTAAATAAGGAGACCCTAATCAGGCTGATAATTATAGAGGCATTTCATTTTTAAACTCAGCGCTAAAAATATTAATGGGGGTTATGGCAAATCGTTGAGTTGGACTTTACAAAACAGATACTTAAGCGAATTCCAGACATGATTCCGTGATGAAAACTACTCGACCATAGATCAAATCTTCATTCTGAATACGACAACGCAGACATTTATTAGAGAAAAGAGAAAGCTCTATCCGTTTTCTGTTGACCTAAAAGCTGCATTTGATACCGTGGACAGAAGCGCACTTTTTTATAAATTGTACAATATAGGTCTATCAAGAAAATTTGGCAACTTGATTGAAAAATTGTATGAACAAACGACTTCTGCTGTTTGGGACGGTAGCCAACTGTCAAATTTTTTTGAAACGGTTACAGATGTGAAACAAGGATGCAATTTAAGTCCGCAAGCATTCCTAATGTTTATAGACGACATTTCCGATTATTTATGTGGCGGTGTAAGAATTGGGGGAATCCTTATTAAAGTTTTGATGCATGCAGATGATTTAGTACTCCTTGCGGACACACCAGAACGTTTACAGCGAATGATTAATCAGCTGAAAAAATACTGTAATGAATGGAGGCTGAATGTAAACATAAATAAATCCAAAACGATGGTGTTTAGAAAAGGAGGTGGGTGCTACGCTAGGAATGAGAAGTGGTTTTTTGATTGACAGGAATTAGAAACAGTAAAGTCATATAAATACTTGGGAATACATATCTGCTGCAACATGAACATGGAACAACACTTTCAGGAGAAGCTATCTTCATCTAAATCAGCTATAAGTGCCGCATGGAAAAACTGTCTGGAAGATAAACATATATCGATGAGAATCAAATACCAATTATTCCAGGCAGTTTCCAAATCAATAATGCTATATGGAGCTCAAGTGTGGGGATACAAATCATACGATACAGTAGAAAAACTGCTCCGATTTTTCTTAAAGTGAATTTTCAAGCTTCCACAATCCTCAACAAACCATATGCTATTTATTGAAACAGGAATCTCACCACTATTCATAGAAACATTGCGACTTCATTGCGAAAGCTATGGTACTGGACGGAGAAAGGTTGACCAAACGCATAGCAAGTTACGTGATAGAGAAGAGAATATTGTTTTATGAACATTGGAAAGCACTCGCAGAGTTCGCTGGTCAGACTTTAAGGATTACTATGGATAATATCCATCAATGGAAGGAAGAGTTCGATAATTTAATTAAAGCGGTGGAGAAAAAATCAGAAAGCATTGAAAAAGCACTAACTTCAACCCATCGCGAAATATATGCCAGCTTAAACCATAATCTTTGCGAAAACAACTATTTTAATGAAAAATACTCAACTGACACAATATCTACTGTTTTTAAGCCCAGAGGAGAAATTATGGACCACCTTAACTTTATAATATGCGTGAAAGGGAAAACATTTATCACTTCCTGGGAAGATGTCCTGTCTTAAAGGAGTTAAGGATCCATTTTTTTTGGGAAACTAGAACTGGAGGAACCAGAAATGAAAATGATTTTAAATGGCGCTGACTGGAAAAAATTTCACAACTATTGTCACAAAGCATCGAAATATAGAAGAGAAGAGCTATAATTGAAGAAAATTTTTAACATACCTCTTACAATACTTTATTATGTAGATTTTGTTAAACTCGGGCAGATGGCTTTTATATAGTCATGTCTTAAAATTAAAGAATAATACTTTTTTGTAAACTTAAATTTGAAAAATAAATAATAAATCTACATATCTATCTACATATCTATCTATCTATCACTGCAAGCCCCTTCCAACCGACGAAGAGTTGCTCCAAGAGCACCCCCAATAGCTTATTACTTTGCATTATATTTTAAAAAATCATTTTCACAAGATCTGAACCGAATGCATATCTCATATCCCAAAAATGTTTGAAGCATTCTACTTAAACTCATCAGCCTCCTTTGCAGATCTACCAGCAAAAACCTTTTAGAGTTTGTTTCATTCACTCTAAGAGCCTAAGAAAACTAAAATGAAGTTGATATATGGTCTCCACTGACTTCAACAAAGCGTTTGACAAAATTTCTTATATTCTTAAAACACTCCTCCTTAGGTTTTGAACCTCTTTTTCTGAAATAGATTACTTCTTACTTAAAAAATCGTGAATATTATAATGTATGATTTAGATGACTTCTGGTGTTCCTCAAGATAGTCATTCAGGCCCCCTACTCTTTATCCCTACAATTAATGACATTGAAATGGTTACAAATATCCCTTACGCTGATGATACGAAGTTTCTCAAAATCATTGCAACTCATGAAGACTTATCTCTCCTCTAAAAAGATCAAAGAACAATTTCTCAACCTGGAGTACCAAAAATTGCTTAGAGCTCAACATTAGCAAATGCCAGAGAATGACATTTTCGCATAAATGCATTAAAACAGCTCACCGTCAATACTATCCTTATAATCAGCCCATATAAAGGGTTTTTTCAATTGGCACGGGTAGATTTTGGTGCCCCGTGGCGGCCATTTTGTTTTGGTGAAATCTGTCAAATCTTTTGTATATTATTCAGTTGTTTATGCCAAATTACCATGGCAAGTTATACGATTGAACAGAACAATTGGTATGGACGAAGGTCGAATGCCCAAAAGAATCACAAAAATTGCAATTTCAAAAGGAAAACTGTGGTTTAATGATTGGAAGGAGTTGGCGATTCAGTGTGGGAAGACTTTTGAACTAAATTTTGCAAACGTAGAAGAATGTAGAGGGATTTTCTATGATATTATTGCTGCTATTGATGAAGATATGATGCAAAGATGTATAGAAAAGACTCGCGAAAGATGCGAGTGCATCGAGAAATTTATTCAGCACTTAACTATTTGCTCGGAGAAAACTCCTATTTTAGTAACCGGTACAATACAGAGGTCATCTCCACTATTTTTCAAGCAAGGGGACAGCTGCTGCGTCTGAACTTTGTTCCACATCGAGAAGACCTGCCACTGATTTGTAATCTCTGTAATGCGGGAGTGAGAGAAAATAAAATCCATTTTCTAGGCGAATGTGCGATTTTGAGGGAAATAAGAAGGGTATGTTGGAGAGTAAATTATCTCAACAGGTACGAGGTGTTGGAAATTTTAAACGGGAAGGACTGGATGAAATTATTCGAGTTCTGTAAGAAGCTACTTAATTATCGCAAAAGAATCATCAACGAACTTTTCTAATTACTTAAGTACATATCAACTTTAATTTTGCGAATTTTTAATAATCAAATAGTTCTAAATACTCAATTTTTTTTTTTTCTTATTAAAATTATAATAAAAAATATTGTTCACTCAGGCAGACGGCTTTAAGTCAGCTAAGCTAAAGAATTGTATGATTGTTAACAAAAGATATACATATAATGAATAAACTTACAATTTAAAACTGAAACTGAACTGAACTTATTAATATCTCAACGTTTCCCGTCGCGTCGTCGTGAAGTGACTCATTTTATTTAACGTTGATATGATACTGATTTTCTGTCAACATTTAAAGTATGGCTCACCCTGTATGTAAGCTTAGCAAACCATCCTCAGGATGCTATATCAAAACAAAAACAGAAGCAAAATGTTCTTAAGAAAATAAATGTATCAACAAAAATGTTTTCCGAGTTCATGCAAATAAATATAAGACCCGTATAAGTTCCCCCTCTTAACATCTCTCCCCCAAAAACTGAGGTAAGCTTCCTGTAATTAAATGGAGACGTGATATTTATTCTTTTGCGAGTGACAAAATCTGATTTGCGTATGGTTTGTGGTTTTATTACCGTCAGCAGACAATCATACATATTAACATAAAAAAGGACGTGTCTTTAACATATACATACATCCTTCAAAAACACCACAAACGCCTTCCTTTCATTTCCTTGCCATTTTGCCAAAAAAAAAAAACAATAAAATATCTGACACCATTGACATATTATGTGTATAAATAGAAGCTGACTGATAGCTAAATGGGGGAGGAAAAAGGTCTCGACAATTCGCAGAGAAAAAGGATGACAGCTCTACGTACATTGCACATCGAGATTTTCTATTACACGTAAACGATGATGGTTGACATCACATGAAAATTGTTCGTGAAAGTAGAAAATTGAATGCCTTTAAGCGTGTCACGTGTTTTTCCTAAATTGCTTACCTTATCCTTCTAACTGAACTTGACGATGTTCACGTACTACAAAAATGTATCCTGTGCGTCTTTCCATAAAGGCAGACAGACACGTCTTCATCATTAAGTGCATTTTAATGTTACTAAAGTAGTCACTAAACTGCATAAGGAAGTTATTAGAAAACTTCTATATAATTCTCTAATTCAAGTTTGCTTAGTTAAGACACCTGCGGTGCCGTGAGTTGGTAGTTTATAAATTCTTAAGGGAAGATTATTATAATAGCAGACAAGAATAACTTAACTATAGCCATAAGTAAGTAAAACAGAACTTTTCCCGAAAAATATCTAATTGACTAAATTAAGTGCATTATAGACCGAAATAATTATTTTCTCTAATTTAGTCTTCGGGGAAGACAGCCAGGAAGAAGTACTTCCAAAATAAGCTCCTTTTTTCTGTACGAAAAAATATGCAAATAATATTTTTATAGTAATTCCTTTTACACTTTTCCAGAGTATTCAAGATTCAAGGACCTTTTGTCCTGCAACGTCTATACTCTAGAGGTTGCAGGTACTCATTTAATAGAACTAGATATTAATTTTCAGAAATTCTATCTCGATGAGAAATGGTAGGGTCAAGTTATGGATCTCTAAATAATCATCATCAAACCCTTAACGAAACCTGACATTGCAATAGCCCAAAGATGTTCGATAGAGAGACATAGAAACCAAATCAAATTCATCACCGATATTTTGTCTATTCTAAATATTTCCTTTCGTGTCAACTTGTAAACTCCAACCCTTAAATTCCATTCCATTGACATGACACATTACTGGGTTATCCTGGATGTCTGTCCAAAAGTCCCAAATAAACAATTGTCCTATCTATTCAATCTCCATCCTATTTCTAGGTCGTAGACAATGAAACTTTTTGAAATGATTGATTGCAAATGCATTTCATTTAATGTTTACCTCTCTTTCTTTCTCATTCTCTTTTCAGGGCTGTGTGGCGATTGTAAGCCTTACATGGATCATTAGTTTAACGGTTTTTGGTTTCCTGGTCCTGCCAAAAGGTAAGTTCATTTTGTAAATTAATTCCCCGGATACAATAACTCACCATCAACTTTTTTTCAACTACGAGTACACATACATATATGTATGTATGTACTTTATGTATCTCTATGTATGTATGTACATTGTACACCTATACTAATATGAAAACATATTACAATTTTAGGGTACTACTTCAATAACACCGGACTAATGGCATGCGAACCATTTTATAGCAAGCCATCATATCGAATTTTAGCAACTTGTGCACTTTATTTCCCCACCACAATGGTACTTATGTACTGCTATGGCTCGAGCTTTCATATGAGTCGTTTTAGGCTCAACGATCCAACACTACCGACAATGGCACATCATCCGCATCATCCATTGACGGCGTCGACAACGCTTCCAAATACGCCAGTCATGAATTTAAGCATGGCCATGGGAATGGGACCATCTAATACAATAACGAAAAAGGTAATAAATTTAAAAAACTTATATACGAATAGGTATGTATAGAAGCAGGGCTTTAGGGCTTTATAATGATGGTTATAGAGGCTGTTTATATTTATACACAGGGTGGTTATAGGGCGTTCAAAAACCAAAACAGAAATGGAGCTAGAATATGAAACACTAAATTATGAGATTTTCAAGACTTGAACCGTTTGTCCTTACAAAAAGCTGGGCATTGGTCGTACGGATTGAAGGATCAAGTTTGTAGTCTCTTACAAGGTTAAAGAGTTATTTTAAAAAGAAAGTTGCTTTTTGTAAGGTGAAATGGGGTAAAAGTGAATACTAAACAAAAGGGTTTTCCAATAAGAGGTTTCATCTTGATAAGTCCACCTAAGGAAAGATGTCTCCTTTAAAGCCGTTATATTTTTAAATTTGACAAGTTCAATCTACACCATTACCTAAAATGGGACGTAAAAAACTTTAACCACTCATGGAAGTTGTTTAATTCCCGATTGAAATGTTGAAAAACTATCATCACAGTTTTCAAAAGCAAAGAATTTTTGAATATCATGAAGCACCTTCTCATCCGGCTATAGAAGACAGTTTGGGCTGTTATGACAAGTTAGTGAAATTAAGAACCAAAACTATGTGAGTTGCATAAGAACAATAATTAAAAATATTTCTTTTGCGACCCGTAGTCTTGACAAAATCAGATTTTTCATAAATCTGCTTCGACTTATGGAATTAAGAATTCCAATAACGACATTACACAGTATTTTGTCGAAAGATTAAGATCTTAAGGCTTTTAAATTCACACAAGCACTTTAGCCCATTCCAAGTTGTATCGCTGTTGAATTCTTTCAAAAAATACTCCATTCTTAAGATCACAATGAAACTTCTTTATAAAAATGTCGTTATAAGTTTTTGTCTTAACTTTATAGGGTGAAAAGGGATAGTAATGTTTAAAATTTAAATGCTGAAAACATGGGTGAAATAAAACTTTTAAAAAAATTAGGAAAAAAGGGAAGGATTTAAGGGGATATACCAGTGCACATTGTTCTTAAAATGTTAGTTAAAAATAGAGTTGGCCAAAGCATTCCACATTCTTGATGTGCGGTTACAAAAAAAAATATATTTATTTATTATATTTACAAATATATTTAAATATCAAAAGAAAGAGAAGTTTTTGTAGACTTTGCGAATTGTATTTTTATTGAGTATAAGTTTATAATTTGTTGAATAATTTAAATTCCTATTATAATAAAAACTATAAGTAAAAAAAAATGGTTTGTTTATTTGATTGAACTCATCGAATACACAAACCATATTTATCGATAAGTTAGTTTCCCAGTATTTCCTATATATTGTGGGATGAGTTCTTTCCTACATCATGAACGGTCTTAAGGTGCAGAATGTTTTGTCTCGTTGTTGGTGTCAACGCAGCCCATCTAAGGCTCAGTCCATCCTTCGGCATTCCTCAGGGACACATCATGTCGGACACAAAAACTCATCCCAAAAAAAACACTGAAACACGAGCAATTAATTATTTTGAAGATTAATAGTTTGTTGCTCACCTCCTTCGCCCCGTTTGAGTTTGTGGTTAGTTTAAATAATGTTTAAATGTTTTTGTGGCTGAAGGATTTTCTTAGGAGATTTTTTTTTTGGAAAAATCACTAGAGTGCTAATTTTTTGGATTTTGTTGCAATTTTTCCCGCGGTAATTATTTTTATATTAAGTAAAATCAAAAACGAAATTAAAAAAAAATGAAATTAAACAAAGAACAAACAAAACCAATTTAAACACGCGAAATCTATGAAAATGAAAATGTGCAAATTATGCCGATCTGTCAAATAACAGCGGCGAAGAAGCGAGAGGCAAAAAATTGCAACAGGCAGCAAATCAAGTGCTGCCACCAAGACCAGCTCAGCAAGGGGTGGGTTCAGCAATTATACCTTAATCGACGATTCGATTAATTTAAGTTGCGTGCTGATTGGTTTGATATCACTTGATATCAAAATTATTGTTTTAATTAAAATTGCCACAGGGGCGTTCTTACGTTAAGTAAGGAAAAGGGCGCCAGCAATTTTTTCCTGAAAATAATAAAAGGAAATTGCAAACCTTTCAAAAGAGAAACAAAACCAACCACAAAAGAAAGACAACAATTGTACTTTTTCCCAAATTCACTTTTTATTTTTAAAGCTGCCTGAGAAACCTTACAAAGCAGGATTAAAACTCAGGATCTTTTCAATGTTCAATAAGAATTGTATGGACAATGGACCGTTAAGGTCTTAATTCCCACAAGTAAAAATTTTGGGATTCCAACAAAAGAATTACAAAAATAAAACGAGCTAACACCAAAACAAAATTTCTACTTATCTTTTCAAATTTCTCCACTATGATCCGCAACTTGCTCCTTTTTTCCTTTCCTTTCCTTTTTATTTCTAATTTAGTTTCTCTTCCTTACTTTGTTTCACGAAACTAAAAAAAATAACTGTTATTAACCTTTTCTAATTTTTCTCAATCTTTTTATTTCACTCGATCTTTGTTTCGACATCAAAAAAACTTTCTGTCTGATCACTTTCAATGTTTGGTAAGAATTGACGGCCAGATTCCAAGATCTGTCCTGTCTCTTCCTTTCATCTCCCGCCATTTTAGCTTTCAGCCAATATGGAGTGGCGGATTTCAATCACATCATCAACAGCCAATCGGAGATCGGCTTGTTGATCTCAACTTGTGATGAAATACTCGCGATCCTGCTTACTCGCCTTTTCCTCTCACAGCTAAATGCAAGTCATCCTGGAATTCGGCGCCCCCTGGATTCACTTCCAGAACACGACGATTCCAGGAGCTGCATTCAGCCACCCCCACTGACTACTTGATATCGAACAAAGACTAAGAAATTTTAGATTGAGAAAAATCTTTAACATTAAAACAATCACGCGAAAGGAATGAAAAACAAACCGAACTAAGTTACCCGAAACTTAACCGTCCATCAGTCCATACAATTTGTTTCAAATTTTACAATAGTTACATATTAATATCATGAGCATTAAAGAAAATAACAAAATAACAATTTAAACCAAAGAATTATGAAAGAATATAAATTTGCAATTTTCATTAAACTTTATGGTGGGCCGTAGGCCATTCTCCATTTGAAGTGACTTCACATGAAACTTTACGTATCGACCAGATAGTCCATCTGGTTTGGTTTCACTTCCATGGAAACCCTGGATCTATTGCAATCTGAAACTAAACTTGGTATTATTTTTTTCCTCACGAAAATGACAGAGAGAACCATGGTCAGAAGGACTATGGCCGTCCCGCTCTCTCTCATCCTCGCGTAGAAGGAATTGTGACATTTGTCAAATTGAATATTGTAAACAAAACGAAGTGGATGCAAAATGCATCGTCTCAGTTAAAAATTAAAATTAATTATAAAAGAACTTGTTTCGTTGATTTACAACGCAAAAATTTTACAGCCTGAAAATGGCAAACACTGCAAATGTTTGCATACTTAAGATTCAATTTTGATCAAATGTTAAAAAGGGTTAAGAACAATAATTTTCAATGTTTCTTTTGCGACCCGTAGTGTTTCGACTTATGGAATTAAGCATTCCAACAACGACATTACACAGTATTTTTCCGAAAGTATACGGCCTCAAGGCTTTTAAATTCAGGTGATCACTGTAGCTAGCCAAGTTGTATCTCTGCTGAAATACTGAAATACTAAAAATACTGCATTCTTAATATCACAATGAAACTTCTTGTTAAAAAACTCATTGGAAGTCCTTTGTAAGCATCTTGTCTTAATTTCAAATGGTGAAATAGGATAGAAATGTTAAAAATTTAAATACTAAAAAGAAAAAACATGAGTGAAACATTATTTTTAATTCAATGTTATATTATCAGTCCAGTCAAAACAGACACAACCTCTTCCATGTTTTCACACTGAACCAATTTTAACAATTAATGTATCAAAAGAAAGGAAAGTTTATTTCTTTTAAATTTATAATTTTTGGAAAAACTTAAAATTTTAAAAATACATATTAGAATTAAAATATGAAATACTTGTAAAATAATATATAAAAAGAAATGGTTTATGTATTTGATTGAACTCATCGATTGCACAAACCATATCTATCGATAATTTAGTTTCCCGGTATTTCCTATTTTGTGGGATGAGTTCTTTCCTATGTCATGAAAGGTCTCTTGGGGTTGCAAAATGTTTTGTCTCGTTGTCGTTGTCGAGGCAGCTCAAATCAGTCTTAGTCAATCCTTCCGGCATCCCTCAGGGACACCTCATACCGAAAATAAAAAAGAGGCTGGGATGCGACCCACACTGATAACTTCCCATCCCGTCTATCGATTTGTCTTGCTTAAAAGTTTGTCTAAATGTATCAATTCTTACCAAATTTGCGTTCTATTTTTTGTAGATTTTATTTTTTTTATGAAAAAACGGACTGTTGGATTTTTATAAAAAAATTACTGAATATAAAAAACAATATTTCTGTGAAATAAAATAAGTTTGAAGCCAATATTTTTAATTTTTGAAAAGCTATTTGAGCCGAAAATCAATTTTTACCAACTTTTATTAATTTTTTTGTTTAGGTTTTTATTTTTTGTAAAAAAAACTGTCAATTCGATTTTTCTCAAAATTTGTCCTAATGTTGAAAACAATATTTCTTATAAGTTAAAATTAGTTAGAAGCCATAATCTCAACTTTTTGAAAAGATATTTAAGTCGAAAATCAATTTTTACCAACTTTTGTTAAATTTTTTTTTCGGTTTTTAATTTTTTGTAAAAAAACTGTCAATTCTATTTTTTTCAAAATATTACTGAATATTGAAAACAACATTTTTTGAAAGATAAAAGTAGTTTAAAGCCAATATCTCAAAGTCTTGAAAAGATATTTGAGTCAAAACTCTATTTTTACCAACTTTTTTTTTATTTTTTTTTTAGGTTATTATTTTTTGTAAAAAAACTGTCAATTCGATTTTTCTCAAAATTTTTCCTACTGTTGAAAACAATATTTCTTATAAGATAAAATTAGTTAGAAGCCATAATCTCAAATTTTTGAAAAGATATTTAAGTCGAAAATCAATTTTTACCAACTTTTGTTAAATTTTTTTTTCGGTTTTTAATTTTTTGTAAAAAAACTGTCAATTCTATTTTTTTTAAAATATTACTGAATGTTGAAAACAATATTTTTGGAAGATAAAAGTAGTTTAAAGCCAATATCTCAAAGTCTTGAAAAGATATTTGAGTCAAAACTCAATTTTTACCAACTTTTTTTTTATTTTTTTTTTTAGGTTATTATTTTTTGTAAAAAAACTGTCAATTCGATTTTTCTCAAAATTTTTCCTACTGTTGAAAACAATATTTCTTATAAGATAAAATTAGTTAGAAGCCATAATCTCAAATTTTTGAAAAGATATTTAAGTCGAAAATCAATTTTTACCAACTTTTGTTAATTTTTTTTTTTCGGTTTTTAATTTTTTGTAAAAAAACTGTCAATTCTATTTTTTTCAAAATTTTACTGAATGTTGAAACCAATATTTTTTGAAAGATAAAAGTAGTTTAAAGCCAATATCTCAAAGTTTTGAAAAGATATTTGAGTCAAAACTCAACTTTTTTTTATTTTTTTTTTAGGTTTTCATTTTTTGTAAAAAAACTGTCAATTCGATTTTTCTCAAAATTTTATCAGATGTCAAAAACATTATTCTTCGTTGCACAAAATTGTTTTGGAGATGAAATCATATTTTAGTCGTAAAATTTTCGAAGTGACAAATTTTTTTTTTTCAGTTTTTTTTGATTTATAAAAAAAACCGTTAATTGAATTTTTTTCCAAAAATATAATTGTTTTGTATCACGTTACAATATATAATACAAAATTTAATTCAAGTCTCTAGCGTCATTGGTTCATGAGATATTTAGGGTTAACCAAAATTTTCACCTTTTTTTAAACTGCTATGGTAAAAAAACCACCCACGCAATTTTCTTGAGAGCCCTTTCTGCATCTTTCTGCCTTATTATCTGTATAACAAAATTTATTTGAAGTCGATATCTCTTCTGGTTCTTGAGCTATGGACGACGAAAAAAACGTCGCGAACGTACGGACGTACGGACGTACGGACGTACGGACGTACGTACACACGCACGCACAGACATCTTTCTAAAAATCTTTTATTTCGACTCTAGGGACCTTGAAACGTCGAGAAATGTCAAAATTTTCAATTTGTCAAATCGGACCCATTACAATAACTTCCTATGGGAAGTTAAAAATCATCCTAAGAAAAGTGAAAAACTCGTAGCCAATGATTTCGAAGATTAATGCTCTATAGCTCTGCTCTTCCCCTTTGGCTTTCTGGTTGATTCAAATAATGTTAATTTGTTTTATTAAAATAGCTCAAGGATTTCCTTAGGAGATTTTTCTGGAGGAAAAACTGATTTTTGGGAAAACCACTAGAGTGCAAATTTTTGGTTTTCAAAGCCTGAAAATGGCAATGTTTTTGTATACATAAGAAAGATTGAGACATAATTGATTAATTTTAAACTCTTCACTTGAAAAAGACATTTTGTTACGAGAGTTCCCGCACGGGTATGCTATAGTAATAATATAATCATTTAAAACGAAAATTTCGTGGCGTGATGGTTGGTGCGTAGGACGGTCATTCCAGAAGTCTTGGGGTTCAATCCCTGTCTGTGCCATCTACAAATTTGTTCATGGGTACTGCCTCTTGCGAAAAATTAACAAATCTTTCAACACTAATTCTTCTCACGCAAAGTGCTGCCGTTCCGATTCAGCTTAAAACTGTAGGTCCCCTCCTTCCCTGACAACATTACTCGAAAACAGGAATAGATGAGAGTTATGTATAAGTCACTACGTCCTAGTTCACAACGGAACCTTATTTATTTTGTATTAAAACGAAAATCGCGTTAAAAATGCAATAACAAATTTCAAATATTTAAAAAACTGTTATTAATTTCTTCTTTGCTTAAGAAATATCACACTCGCATTTAAAGACGCATTAATTATTTACCTACAAGTATTCATTAAAACATATATGTATATATTAATTTGTAAAAATATAAATACAGTTCTAAAAGTGTCTTTCATATCTTAAAAGTATGAACTAAAAACAAAAAAGAGAGCATCCTTAGTTTTGTAAACAATATTTCCAACAGTTCTTATTTGCTTGTACTTGTAACTACCAAATTTTTATATTATAGGGTTTTTAAATTGGCGCGGGTAGATTTTGGCGCCCTGTGCCGGCCATTTTGTTTTGATGACATCTGTCAAATTTTTTGTTTTTATTCAATTGCTATGCCAAATCATCTTGGCAATTTACACGATTGAACAGAACGTTCAAATGATAAAACTTTATTATCAAAATTAGTGTTCGTTAACGCAAACGTTGCGCGCATTGCGCCCATTTTACGGTAGACGTAGTGGCCCTTCACAGTCGACTCTTTAACGTTTGGTGGTCAAATTTGAGACTACCGGTACAGTTAACAATCAGCCAACACCCGTACGGTCAAGGAACGCAAGATCAGCCCAGAACATCACCGCGGTCCATGAAAGTTTACAGCAGAACCCGAGGCAGTCTATTTTTCGCCGTGCACAAGAACTCGGCTTTTTGCAGATTTCAATTTGTCGAATTTTGAGTCGGGTCTTGGGCCTACACCCGTACAAGATCCAACTGAGCCAGAAGCTCAAAGTTCATGACCATAGACAACGCCGCCGTTTGTTCGCTGACTGGGCTTCTAATCGTTTGGAAATGGACCCCAATTTTGGCCGAAAAATCATCTTCAGTGACAAGGTGCATTTTTGGATGAATGGATGTGTTAACAAGCGAAATTTCCGTGTATGGTACGACACCAACCCACGCGAAGTTCACCAAGTTATAATGCATCCTCAAAAAGTTACCGATTGGTGTGGATTTTTGGTCGGCGCGGCGGCGGCCGCGTACTTTTTTGAAAATGACGTTATTGAGCCGGTCACCGTCAACAGCAAGCGCTACATAACGATGGTAACTAATTTCTTATAGCCCAAATCAAACCATATAGAACTAGACGACATGTGGTTCCAGTAGGACAGCAAACTTCACGAAATCTACACACAACATCTACCCGCCCTTATTGAAAAACACTAAAAGGCCATCCTTTGAATCATTTTTTTCAAGCAACCGTTTTTTTTTGGTCATTTTCTACCTCACAACATTCTAAACTTCGATGAATTACTATTTTACTAAAATGGCGCCCAACGTAGATCAAAAAACATTTTAAATTCAAAATAAATTGATTCAATTTGCGAAGCAAAATGTAAACAATTATAGCCAAAAATTCAACCTTTACTATTTTTATCATATCCTTTGTTTCATTTAAGCCACAATAAAAAAAAACTTGTCTTAAATTGAATGATTTATTTTGAATTTAAAATTATTTTTGTTCCCCGTTGGGCGCCATTTTATTGAAACACGAAATTAAAAATCAAAAAAAAAGTTTTGATTAAGTGAATACGTACGTATAGTTTCGAAAAACCGCAGATTTTTTTCTTTACTTTTTGTAGGTTCCTATCACCCTGTATTGTATAGAATATTTTCCAATTAATGACTATCAAAATAATAACTTTGCCAGCCACACCGGTAGTCGTTTGTCGGCGGCGCGGCGTGGAAGCTTTTACATAGTTTGTTAAATTCACATCAATATTTTCCATTTTGTCTTCTTTTATATTCATAGATTGTTCCGATTCAAGAGAAGCAATTGAACAACGGGTCAACATCTCGATCAATGGCCGCTATGTCCTTGGGCTTTATTGTGATGGTAACACCCTGGACAATACAGGAAATTGTGACTGCGTGTACTGGGTCTAAGGTAACTTTTATTTTTGGTGTGTCATGGTTCATATTGTTTGTATGTATGTATTTTCTCAGGTACAGTTAGTATGTACAAGTATTTAACAACTTTTTACCTAGATACCGTTATTCTATCTTCTGTGTGGTGTGAAACTATGAACCAAAAAGTGTGCATCGCACCATGAAATGGAAATTTTAATTGTTTTCACCCTTTTTCTTTGCAGCTTCCGCCGTTTTTAGACTTCATTGTTACATGGACTGCGCTTAGTAATAGTTTTTGGAATCCATTTTTGTATTGGCTGCTGAATTCGCAGTTCCGGAGACTCAGTCGCCATTTACTGCCGAATCGGGTAA
The DNA here is from genome assembly GCA_920104205.1 of Eupeodes latifasciatus. Classification (NCBI taxonomy): domain Eukaryota; kingdom Metazoa; phylum Arthropoda; class Insecta; order Diptera; family Syrphidae; genus Eupeodes; species Eupeodes latifasciatus. The sequence continues at coordinate 39,067,087 of OV049924.1, forward strand.
GTTTGCAAAGAATAATAAAATGTACATATATTCCAATAATTTGAGATGCGGAATTATAATTTATGATGTGTGGAATATTTTCTATTTTTATTGAATAATTGAAGTGAACTTTAATTGATAAAAATGATTTGCGTTCAAGTGATTCATCAAGCGACTCTTAATCACCATTCAGGCATCCGTAGAATTTTGCTATTGATAGTCGATTTTGATATGATATTGACGGATATCCGGTCCGGAATATATTTTATATAGTTTTACAAAACGCTCGTAAATATGGGCTCTATTCATTCCATTTGTCGATGTAATTTATTATCTTTATACGAGTTGATTGTAGAAGAAAAAAAATTATATCTTTTGTAGTAAAGAAATTATTTCCATTCAAAATGTGTGATGGCGTAGAATCGAAAATTAAAAAAACCAAAAGAAAAACTACCTTCTCGCATTAAAAAGTAAATTAACTGTTATAGTCGTAGTCAGCTTTTCCAATATTTCAATCCTAAATGTTATAAGCAATAATTCCTTTCATCAATAGACCTAAAAAGGAGATTCAATTCTAACATATTATGCCCACTAAACTTGCCTTTTGACCTCATTTACAACAAACTGAAAAATGGAACTTCTTTAACAAAACTTAAATGTGTCGCCGTACATAAAAAGTAACTTCCGCTATAAACAACTTCAATGCTAATTGAAATGGCCCCCTTATGATAAAAAAAAGATTCTCTTCAACACAAAAGATTTTTTCGGGTCTTCAATCACAAACAAAACTAAATTTCATTTTCTGGAAGTTGTAAAAATTTTACCATAAGGAAGTACCACCTCTGTTCACTTAGCCTTTGAACACAAAATGACATAAGGCCACCATTACCGATCAAAGGAATATTGTGTGCAAAAAAGGAAAGGATTTTTCAAAATATATTAAAAAAAAGTCCTTTGGAAAATATCCAATTCAACCCAAGCTCCTCTCACACAACGAGTAATCAACATAATTTCCATAGATATATTCTGACTCAAACAAAACAACAAGAAAAAGGACTCAAGCTATATCTATGAACATATGTAGCATGTCCTTCACCAAAAAGGAAGAAGGAAACACATCACTCCTTGGCATTGATGCGAGCACATAACCTTGTGACAATTCATCCTCTGGTCCTTCATATTAAATGCATAGAGTTGAAGGAAATCTTATTCATACTTTCGTGCCATATACCCAAAAGAAAAAACGAAGAATCCTTAGAAACAGAAAAATAAGGACCCATATATCTTTGTATAGCTTTATAGCTGATGAATAGGTACATGTACGAGTATACGCACAATTTTTTGACTTTTAGGTCCTTTTTTCGTTTGCTTTTGAAGCAATTGCTTTTTTGTTGTTGTTACCAAATAAAAATCTTATCCATGACATGGCCTGGCCATGGCCACGTAGTAGGTGTCACAAAGAAGTATTAAACAAAAAGTAATTGGATTTGACTTCTTTTTTGTTTTCTTTAAGGTTTAAATGCATTAAAATAAAATTTGATTTAGATTTGATTTTATAATTTTTTTTTTTTTGATAGTACTAAGGGGGGATTTCGCCTTCAAAGGAAAAATTATTTGCCCTAAATAATGACATTATATTAAAACGGATAGAAAATTGGAAAATGTCCTTCCTTTTACTTTTTAAACTTTTGAAGGTTAATTTAATTGAATCTGTTCTACCATCATGGGGAAAAAATCTAAATATGTTTTGGATTTTCTAAAAACAGTATCAATTTCAGTCAAATGAACTCGAATTATTTGTATCTTTAAGTTCTTGAATCGATGAATCGACAAGATCTCAGAAGCCAATAAGGAATTTCTTTAAAAATCGTGATTTTTGGAAATAAACGTATTCCATTAATACATATATCTAATCCCGTAAATAAACAACTTTTAATCAGAAATATAGCTAAGTACCGCAATCCATTCATCATAAAAATTGCACCAGCGTTATTTTTCCGCCAGCCCAAAAATGAATCACAATACAGGGTTATCCATTTTCAAAAGTTTCAAAAAGTAAACGTAAATAAAACACGAAAAAGAGGCTGAGATGCGACCCACACTGATAACTTCCCATCCCGTCTGTCGATTTGTCTTGCTTAAAAGTTTGTCTATATGTATCAATTTTTACCAAATTTGCGTACTATTTTTTGTAGATTTTATTATTTTATGGATTTTTATAAAAAAAAATACTGAATATCGAAAACAATATTTTCTGTAAAATAAACTAAGTTTCAAGCCAATATTTTTAATTTTTGAAAAGCTATTTGAGTCAAAAGTAAATTTTTACAAGTTTTAGTGTTGTTTTTTTTAGGATTAGATTAGATTTTTTTCAAAATTTTATCAGATGTCAAAAACATTATTCTTCGTTGCACAAAATTATTTTGGAGATGAAATTATTGGCTTTAATCAACTTTTATCTTTTAAAAAAAATTTTTTTTTCCGCAGGAAGGTGAGAAATCTTCAGAGACACTATAAGCCCGATGCTTATAGTAGTGTCAGATTTTTACTGACTAAAACTCACCTCCCTTATCTTCTATATTATTACTACAACTAAGTCCAGCTTAACAAGTAGTTTTAGCGTAATTTTGTTCGCGTTTTGTCAGGAAGCTCCCCAACGAGAGGACCTGAAGATTCCACAAAATTCGAGTGGAGAGATTAATTTGTTTGCGCTAGATCAGAAGGTCTTGTTCGGTGAAGACGCCGAAAAACGAACGCCTCGCTTACAGATTCTTGGATTAAGTTATTACTATGATTTCTAAGTCGTGATCTTAGCTCTGTAGCAAATTTTTTAATTTCGTTTTCTACATATTTTATATTTAAATCTCTATGTAAGTCGCTATTTCTTACATACCATGGAGCATTTACTATTATTTTAAGTACTTTGTTTTAGTATGTTTGCAAAATTTGTATAGATAGATAGATAGATAGATAAATTTCTTTATTACAATATATAAGTCGTACATTATATTAAAACTAAGAACATAAGGACATGGCTAAGCTGCCGTCTGCCTGATAGACATTTTTTAAACTAAAATACATATGTATAAGTGAAATATAAAAGTTTTTAAATCTTCAATACACAGTTTTTTAAATTATATTTTATCAACTTATTCGACTTTTAAAGAGAAAATTGTTAAAGAAAAAGCGAATCTTAAAAAAAGGAGTAGTTTTTGTTACAATACAATTAGTTTATAGCAGATCAAAGTAATGATAGATGATGTTGGGATACATTTTATATTTTAAATTTGAAAGATATTACACTTCTAAGCAATTTTAATGACTTGGAACATACATAAATATCTACTATTCAATTTTCACGTGATTTGAAACACAAATATTTGAAAGATATAAAGCTTTTTATGCAATTTTAATGATTTGAAACATAAATACTATACAATTTTTTCGTGATTTGAAACACAAATATTTGAAGGATGCTTTTTATGCAATTTTAATGATTTGAAACATAAATACTAGGTGTACAATTTTCACGTGATTTGAAACACAATTTTTTTTTTTTTTTTTTTTTTTATTTTTAACTGGGAGAATATTTCTTAAGGTTCAAAAACTATTGCGATATGACAACGCATGTTTACAAAATTTAAAGAGATTTACCCAACCAATTGATCCGTTGAGAATATCAATAAGCTCGTTCAAAGTCAGAAAACTGGCTTGGAAATAAAATCGCCTAATTTCTTGCAATATTGGGCAAACTGCTATAAGATGATGAGTACCTTCAAGTTCTCTTAAATTGCAGAGAGTGCAGATTTGTGATAAATCGTCTCTATAAGGCACAAAGTTTAGATTAAGTATTTCGACTCTAGCCCTAAAGATGATACCGATAGCTTCTGCAGTCAGTTCCTTGCAAAAATAACTCATATCAGATGACAATTGGTGGTTCAGGTTCCTGTAAATGTTTCTACTTTCTGAAGAGGATGCCCTTTCTAGATATTGTAAATATATCGCATTATCAGTTTTAGCAATCAGGTCATCAAGTAAATTCTGCCATTCAATAACGTTATTTTCAGTTAAAGGAAGCGTTACATTTTGTGCCGCGGCAAGATGGTTCCATTCTTTGAAAGGTGTTGCGTTTCTTCGAAGTTGCCTTAACAGAATTGACTTATGTAGTCCGTTTTCTCTTTTCACTACTGTAGTCAGATAATTGGCATGCGATTTAAGATTTTGGATGTAAATCGGTGCTAAACCTGACTGCACATGTAAAGCATACGTTGGTGTTGCGTTAGGTAATCGGAATAGTCGTTTGAAAAAGAACCTCTGGATACTTTCGAATTCCTCATGTTGTGCGTACCCAAATGCTTGCACCCCATAACACATACAAGTATTTACTGTTGCTTTGAACACTCGGTACTTCGATGCTACATCAATGTTGCTGTTGCTGAAAAACGTTGGCCACATCAGATTTATAGCTAGTTTGGCTTCCCTAGCTTTCTCCTTAGTATGTTTACTCCAGCTAAGGTTAGATGTTATCAACACTCCCAGGTACTTGAACTCCTTTACTACCTCGATGCGCTCATTGTTGATGGTCCATGATTCCTCCGGTAGCCTTCTTCGGTGTCTGGATTCAAAAATCATAGCTTTTGTTTTACTTGTATTGATTTTTAGGCCCCAAGTTGAACAGTAGTCTTGAAGTCTGTTGATTTGCAGTTGCAGAGCACATGGTGTATCAGCCAATAGCACCAGGTCATCAGCATACAGTAAGACTTTGACTAAGGAGCCCGCAAAAAATACACCTCCCGGAAGAATGTCAGTGACAGCATCGATATAAAGGGCAAACAAAATGGGGCTAAGAATGCATCCTTGGGGAACACCAGTAGACGTCTCAAACCATTCCGATAAATTGCTTCCATTCCAAACTGCCGCAGTTGTTGAATCCAGGAATTTGGAGTATAATAGAAGAAATTTCCTAGAAACACCTATAGATGATAGCTTGTAGATCAATGCTTGCCTATTTACCGTGTCAAAGGCCGCTTTAAAATCTACGAAGCAAACGTACAGCCTCTTAGAATTCTCCAAATACTTTGATGCAATACTAGACAGTGCGAAGATATGATCCACAGTAGAGAATCCGGACCGAAACCCTGCTTGAAAAATACTTAAGCGGTTTGTTGACTCAATCCATCTGATAAGCCTCTCATAGAGAATTGAGCTAAAAACTTTTCGCAGCGTATTTAGGATAGATATGCCCCGATAATTCTCAGCAACGCTCGTCTCCCCCTTCTTGAAAATGGCATAGATAATCGCAAAATTTGTATATTTCTTTCGTTGGTACAACCCCAAAGTTGTATACCGTACGTCCAAACTGGTTTCAGTACTTGCTTATAAATAAGAAGCTTGTTATAAACGCTTAGATTGGAATATCTTCCAATAAGCCATGTCAATTCGCGGAGTTTATTTTCGAGTTCATCGCGTTTCTTTTTTACATGAACTTTCCATTTAAGTTTCGTGTCTAGAGTCATCCCTAGATACTTCGCTTCATTAGCGTATGGAATTTGCACAGAATTTATATAAATAGGTAAGTTATATACTTTTTTATACGTAAAATTTGTGTGCGTCGATTTCGTTTCATTAAGAGCAATTCGCCATTTCTTTGTCCAATCTGAAATGCTATTTAATGCCTTTTGAAGCTTAGAGGTTGCCGTTTCTATTGGATCCGATATTGCGAGTACAGCTGTATCATCGGCAAAAGTGCCTAAAGTTGTGCCTTCTGTTTGGGGTATATCTCGGGTATAAAGAACAAACAAAATCGGTCCAAGGACGCTACCCTGGGGAACCCCAGCGTTTATTTCTTTAAACTCCGAATACTCCGTTCCTTGCTTAACTCGAAAGAATCTATTTTCTAGGTACGATTCAAGAATGTTATATATTTGCTCTGGAAAGACTTTTAATTTATATTTTAGCCCGTCATGCCAAACTTTGTCAAAAGCTTGAGAAACGTCAAGAAATGCAGTTGAGCAAATCTTTTTTTCTTCAAATGCTTTTTCAATTTCGTTAGTTATTGGGTAAACCTGATCAATTGTCGAGTGATTATTCCGGAAACGGAATTGGTGGTCGGGAATTAAACGTTTTTCTTCAATAATTGGTAGCATTCGTTTAAGAAGCAATTTTTCAAATATTTTAGATATAATTGGTAAGAGAGAAATTGGTCTATACGATTTTTTCTCATTCGGTGGCTTACCCGGTTTGGGGATCATTATTACTTCGGCGACTTTCCATTGCGTGGGTACGTAAGCAAGTCTTAAAGCAGCGTTAGTGAGCTGTAAGAGCTTAACCATTGCTTTTTTAGGCAACTCTTTGAGGACACGACCGTTAATCAGGTCGTAGCCAGGAGCTTTATTATTTTTCTGCCGTTTTATTTCCTGGACAAGTTCAGTCAAAGTAATATTCCTGATAGAAAAATTGTCCGGCGCTGGTTGGAGCTCTCCGTCATTAGTCAGAAGCTCTTGACTATCGAAAAGTTTGAACGTTTCCTCAAGGTGCTTAGCAAATAAATCCGCCTTTTCCTTATCAGTTTTTGCCCATTCAGAATTATTTTTTCGAATAGGTGCCGACATTATTTGAGGCTTTTTAATACCTTTTACCGTCTTCCAAAGAGAATAATTCGTTTTTTTGTCTGCTGTTAGGCTTTCAAGATAGGCAGAATTCTCGCTGTTTTTAAAATCTCGTAACAAATTTTTAATCTTGTTTGATAAAAAGTTGACGACACTTTTATGCTGAGGAGCACGTGATTGCTGCCATACTTTTCGAGCTTTTCGTTTTTTGCGTATCAATTCTTTTAAAAAATATCAGTAAAATTTTGAAAAAAATCGAATTGAAAGTTTTTGTACAAAAAATTAAAAAGCGAAAAAAAATTTAACAGAAGTTGGTAAAAATTGATTTTCGACTCAAATATCTTTTCAAAAAATTGAGTTAAAGGCTTCTAACTAATTTTGGCTTATAAGAAATATTGTTTTCGACATTATGAAGAATTTTTAGAAAAATCGAATTGACAGTTTTTTTTACAAAAAATAAAAACCTAAAAAAAAACAATAGTAAAACTTGTAAAAATTTACTTTCGACTCGAATAGCTTTTCAAAAATTACAAATATTGGCTTCAAACTTATTTTATTTCACAGAAAATATTGTTTTCGATATTCAGTAATTTTTTTATAAAAATCCAACAATCCGTTTTTTCATAAAAAAATAAAATCTACAAAAAATAGTACGCAAATTTGGTAAAAATTGATACATATAGACAAACTTTTAAGCAAGACAAATCGACAGACAGGATGGGAAGTTATCAGTGTGGGTCGCATCCCAGCCTTTTTTTGAAAAATGAAATTGATCGATTTGATAATATATGTATATCGCCTTACCGCCCACAACAATATACGTTTTAATATAATCTTATTAACATAATCAATTTCTATGTATCTTTGCAGTGGTGTCCCGCCGAAGACACACCAGACCATAAGTCTCCCTGCTGCCATATGAACTCTGAATGTGACATAACAACACTACCAATGCCACCGGAGCCCCCAACGTCTCGACCGCCTCACAGTGGTGCGGCTAGCGTCATCGGAGGCCGAATAACCCCTCACCTGCATACGTACTCGCTGCGCAGCCATCACCATCATTATGTTCCACAACATGGCATGCAAAGGCCAGATATCGAAGGCCTCTCCGAGAAATACTGGGGCGAAATACTCGAACGCACTGTCAGTTCGGGCAGTTTACACGCCATGCAGAAATCCTTTTCGTCACCACATCAACCGCATCACGTAACGACATCGTTCAGCAAGAACAGTGATTTGAATCTGACGATTCGCGAGAATGGCAATGGCAATGAAGAGGGCAGCAGTGCCAGCTTTCTGGACAAATTTTCCAGTTCCGAGCCGAAATTGTGTGAGCACATTTACCATCATGATGCAAGTTGTGCCAAAAATAAGGCAACAGCCATGGTGGCGGCGGCAACAGTGTCAACGATTACAAATGGCAGTGGCAGTTGTCAAAACACACATCATCCGGCGGGTAGAAGCATACCCGATATATAGTACGCGGAGGATGTCATTTTGGCCAAGAGTCAAATGATGCATGGAGCGGAATATGTGAAATGAATATGGGTTCTTCTTAGTTGTGACTTTCAAATTCAGCCAAGACCAATGTACCGTTATACATATATGTAAACATAGTGAAATCGGAATGGCTTACGGCGGCGCGGCGTGGCGGAATGGGCATGGGCTTGAGCATAGTTCGAATTGGAATGGAAGGCATGTTTAGTTCATGTTATATGTACACTGTACAACAGTACACTAACATACTTTCATACCGGTTATGAAGGTTTATACAGGGTGATGTAGTTGAAGAAGGCGCAGAAAGTTAGAGCACGAGGATGAGAATGAGGATAAGGACTTGGAAAAGGATAGATTGGTTGTACGTTTCGTTGTTAGTTGTGTGTTCTCTGTGATTTTGTGTTTGTAATCATGTATATGTATGTAGATGCATATATCCTTGTCTGGTAAACGATTTATGACTTTTTGAGTTCTGAGTTCTGAGTTTTGTGTGCAGTGTATGTAATATAAAATGATGTAGAATTATAATATATAATAATATATAATGGTCTAGGATATTGCATTAAGCCAACAAAAATAATAATTGTGTATTATAAAGACTTAAACATGTTAACATTAAAGTTTAGGGATAAATTTAGGTTTATTTTTTAGTTGATAATTATATGTTTGTAACAAAAAAAAACACGGTTATATCTACAAAAACATAAATAACATAACGCACAATCAAACAATTTCAGTCTTTTCGAGAGAAACATAATTATGATAATTCGATCATCTGAGTTTTTGATTTATCGAGCTCTTTCCGAAAAATACAAACTTTATGCTGTTCACATGAAATAACTTATGTATGCCTTTTATCGTTGATTGTGCTTAAGCTAACACAAGATAATAGCTATCAAGGCTTCATATGTTACTATACCAAATTTTAATACGAGTAATTAAGTTTTCTATTTTTCATTGAAAATTTGTATTAACCTTGCAAATGAAATTTCTTTTGAACACAGGTAAGAATAAAGAAGAGTTTGAAGTAGAAACTAGAGTTAGGACTTAGTTAGTTATTTATTGAAAACTGAGTCCCTTGGTTTGTTTTGATCAAAACGGAATTAACATTTGACTGCAGTATTTTAAGTTGCAGAACTGAACTGTCAATGATCCTGAGAAAGGTTTTTAGTAATCAAGTATTATTACGTTGAAATTTTAATTTTGGTTTGACGACTCCGATATTGAAATACCTTATCCCTACAATAAATACATAATCGATCCAATTTTCCACTTTGAAATTGTTAACATTTCTGTACGTTCCAGGTTCATTACAATATAAATTCAACGTTTTTAGTGTGAGCGTATGTAAATATCATCTTTATCGGCTCTACAACCGGGATCCAGTCTATTCAAGAAGTATCTCCATCTATCCCGATCACTAGTCTAGCGAAACCATTCAGTTGCGTACCCCAAGCCTATGGGCGTTGTGGTCTATGTCATCTCTCCAGTGTAAGCATGGTCTGTCACGCTGTCACATACCCTCAAATGTACAACAAAGGACTTTCTACGCTTGATCCTCTTTGCTCATGCGAGCTAGGTTCCATGTAGATTGCATAAAGTTCATGATTTTAGGGTCTTCGAAATCGTCCTTGCACTCACAAAAAGCGCCAACAATTCTTCGTAAGATTTTCCTCTCGAACGCGCATAGCAGGTAGAAGTGCCTTTTAATAAGCACACCGGTCTTGGATCCATATGTAAGTAATGGCAGAACCATATTTCTCTGCAGCAGTAGCTTAGAAGTTATAGTAACATTTCTGGATTTTAAAAGCTTTGACAGAGTAAAATAAGCTCTGTTGGCTTTGAGCAACAGCCCTAGTATTTGTTCTTCTATGTTGTTACTTACTTACTTACTTAAGGTGGGATAACGCCACAGTCCTGTGTGAACTAAGGCCTCACCCAACAGTCTAGTCTCAGTCTAGTTCGGTCCTTAGCTAGATGTCTCCATTTGACCTCTCCAAGTTGGGTGAGGTCAGTTTCCACTTGTATGCGCCACCTGGTCCGCGGTCTTCTTCTACTGAGCTGTCGGGTATGGATTCGAAGACTTTCCAGGCCATCTCAGTCGTTGCACTTTTACCCTTCTAAGCCTACATAACCCGTACAGCTCGTCGTTTCATCTTCTCCTGAACTCATCTTCTATATACATAAGGGACCGTAGATTACACGAAGAACTTTTCTCTCGAAACGATCCAAGGTGCTTTCATTCACTTTTGTCATAGGCCATGCTTCTGCACCGTATAGCAGGACGGGGATGATGAGCGATATTTTGGTCGCTCGACTGAGGGCTTTACTACTCAATTGCTTCCTTAGCCTAAAGAAACACCGGTTAGCAAGAGTTATTCTTTGTTTGCTCTCAGTGCTAGTGTTATTTTCTGTGTTTTTAGTGGAGCCTTGGTAGACAAAGTCCTTTACTACCTTAAGGTTACGCCTGTCGATGGTGACGTTCTGACCGAGACTTCGTCGTCGGTGTTGTAGGCCCTCATTAATCGCTAAACCAATTTTTTCCGCATTTGCTTCAGTACTCGCAAAAGCTCCACTGGCGCTAAAATCTTTCGATTATGCCAATTTCATCAGCATATTCTAGTAATTGGACAGACTAGTGCTAGTGTTGACGTGGGAGCTCTGCAATATTCTTTCAGGGAGGAAATCGCTTGACAGCGCATCACCTTGTCTAAAGCCTTTTTTGACATCGAAAGGATCTGTTAAGTTGTTTCCAACAAGTTAGGCAAGGATGCCAAAACTAGACATGGCTCTATACACCTCGTCCCTGTAGAGTGTAGATGTCATATCTGGCCTTGAAATCGCTGAAGAGATGGTGGGTGTTAATTCGATGTTCTTGGGTTTTTTTCCAGGATCTGCCGTAATGTAAATATTTAATCGACTGTGCACTTTCCTGGTCTAAAATCACACTGATAGGGACCTATCGGGTTGTTGACGATGGGCCTTAGACGTTCACATAGATATTACGGGAGAGAAGATTTTGCAAGCAAGATTTCTATAGTTGGTGCAGTTTAGAGAGTCTCCTTTTTTCAGAATCGTTCAAACAATACTGAGGTTCCATTCATCGGACATGCTTTCTTCCGAACATATTTTACAGATAAGTTGGTGAATGCTCCTAACCAAATTATCTGCAGCTGCTTTGAAAGGCTCGACATTCAAGCCATCTGGTCCAGCGGCTTTTTTGGACTTTAGCTTAGATATAACAATCTTTGCTTCATCTAAGCCGGGAAGACGAAATTGTTGACTTTCGTCGTTGAATATATCCTCTTCGACTTCTTGAGTCGTTTAAGAGTTTAAGTTTCCAGATAAAATCTAAAAGATAAAGGGTAAGTTCATTAATGTAAAAATGCAGCAGTAATGCAAGATTTGCGTTCATAAATGTTAATACACTGCATTACTGCAGTCGGTAACTCTGTTCAAAAAAACAGTCTGACAGCTGAAATGCGATCATTTTATTTCTGTTGGCGCTCTGCAGGAAAATGTCAGAACAAGATGAAAAGGTAAAATAATTGAATATTTATTAAATTTTTGGCAAAATAAAATGATTTGTTATTAATAAGTTGAAATATAATATTTATTCTTCATAGGAATGAATGAATTTGTTCCATTCAAAACATTTAAAATAAGTCCTAATAAAACATTTTTATTTGACATTTTGAAAGAATTTTGTTAAGACACTAAAAAACCAAAACCCGCATAACGCAAAGAAAAAACTGAATTATTTCTGTCAATCTTTTTTTATAGGCGCCTACTTTGATGACATTTAAGAACTGGTTTTTGATATTGTATATTTGCCGCATTCTTGCAGCAGTTTTTCTGTTCATAAATGCATTGCATGAATTTTTTCGGCATGGCTTGTGCAACTAGTTGCATTTTTGAACTTACTCATACTTTAATTATTACTCGACATGTGACATCAGTTTGTTTGTTTCATTAATGTACATTATACTCTACAAAATAGTTTTCTTTTTAAAAACACAAAAAAAAATATTTTCTTTATTTTCTATCTTATTTCGCATTTCCTTTGACATACTTAAAATTAAATTTAAATTAATTAAGATTTTAATAAAAGGACACAACACAAATTTCCATTGTCCTTCCACAACAATGATAATGTGATGACGACCACATTTCAAAAGATACCAAAAGTGACTATCCACACTTTGAATACGTTGCAATTTAAAATTAAATAACTTGCCATTAACAACACCAACCACACAAACCCATCGAGAAATTGTATTAATTAAAATGTTTCGTTGTCAATCAAAAAGGTGTGGTTTTATCAGAACTAATTGTGAAATACTTAATCATAAGTGGAATATATAGGAAAACTAGCTTTTACACGTGACTTCGTCCGCATTAGATAGTTTTTTTGGATAGTAGTATGAAAAAACCTGAGCTGTACTTTTTTGTACGTATGTTTGAATTGTGCCGAGATGGGATGAGGCCATACTAAGTGTGATTGTCATAGGTTAGGTTGGGTTAGGTTAATACATTTTAGGAAGAAGATAGGTTACTGCAATACATTTTTATATACGACGTTTTTTGTTTTTCCTTCCTTGTCCAGAACGTACAGATTTGTGGGTTTGCGACTCGTGAGCATGAGCACGCTACATATAATTTTCCATGGGAAAAACAGTTTTTTTTTTTAAAATTTACAACTGCAACTTTTAGCGTTTGCCCCTAAGCTTTATTTATTGTTATTACAAATGCTGCTTTGAGAAGGAAACTGCACTCTTTTAAACTGAAACGACAAATGGGTTGGAATTATTGGAATGTGGGGAGTTAAAACATTTTTTCCTTTTGCTTGTCATGATTATAGCTTTTATAATATTTCGTCCTAGGTGAGTAATCTGTAGCTGTGTACCATTACATAACTTCGGTGCGTCAAGATTTCTCATTAACAGGACTGGAATACCAACTTTCAATCTGAACTTATGAGAAGACAACCCTGATAATTCCAAAGAATTAAGAAACTCTATGGGGTATGGTGTTACTTGCTCCGTGTCCATAACGTTGTCTACTCAGAGATACTCGACGATATCTCCCTACACGTCCGACATAATTTGTTCGTTTATCTGGCTAACTATCTCATTAGTTGGAGCTAAAATTGCCCTCTCACACAACCACTCCATATTTATATGCAGGTTTAGATATACATTACTTTTTAATTCATCTGTGCTACAGATAATTTGACAGAATTCATGACTCAACGTAATCGAGCCGTTACAGTCTGTTTAACTTTTTGACTCTGACGCAATCAGTGATGCATGTCGCTCAGCGTCTTAAAGTCTTCCTTCCTGTCTTTCATCTACAATTTCAGCGGCTCTTTGAGTTGCGTGACGCTCAGCATCTAAAGATCTACGGGTTTCACACTGAACTTCAGTCTGAGAAGCTCTTTGAGCCCTATTGCGCTCAGCATCTAAACGACGTCGTGATTGACCCTGCTCTTCACTCTCAGAAGCTCTATGAGCACTATGGCTCTCAGCATCTAAAGGCAAACGGGTTTGGTTCTGTTCTTCGGACTCTTGGCTTTTAACTGTTTTCGCAGCTCAAACTCTGCTAGATCTACGCGCTAGATTAGATTTACGTTTTTCAGGCATATTAGCGTAATATCAAGGTAAACGTAAACGAAATAAAGATTAATTAGAAACGTAAACGAAACGGAGATTGTTTAAAAGCTTTTTATTTAAATTAAGTAAGTATTATAACGACTGTCGTAACTATTTACATTTTAGTTTTAAAAATTAAGCAGGTATTGTATACCGTTTATTATTTTAAAACTAAAAAATAAACACGTATTAATATTAAAAGAAATACGCAGATGAACTAAAGAAACTAACTTTGAACTACCTACCTACTTCTGGTAAATTAAATGATCAAAGACGAACCGAGTAAATTATTAAGTACTAAAAAAACAATTAAATTTACACGACAAATAAAATATTTCCAGGATTTCTCTGTAATTTGCATGCATCCGACAACGGCGTGTGCCCTCACGTGTGTGCCGCTTCGGGAAGACCCAATCAGTGATGTCCTCCCCCCGCGCCGCACTACCGCCGCCACCTCCAGCCTCGTCTACCGCGTGCGACCCCCGCCCGCAAACGAACATGTTCGACAACTTATTTCATAAGGGTTGGGAATGCGTTGTTTTCCGTAATACCAATTTTATCCAAATATTATTCAAATCTTTGGTAATTTTAATTGAAAGCGATCAGATTCCCCGGAAAGTAATTTTTCACATGGGAATGCGTTGTTTTTCCGAGGTCAAAAGTAACTCATATCCTTTCTTAAGTCTCAAACTATATCCTTACCAAATTTTATTTAAATCTGTTCAGTAGTTTAGGCGTAAAAGCGATCGACCCACCTGTATTTTCCCATGGAAATGTGTCATTTTCCCGGGGTAAAAAGTAGCCTATGTCCTTTCTCGGGTATCAAAATATCTCCATACCAAATTTCATGCAAATTGGTTCAGTAGTTTAGGCTCGATTGGGTAACAGACAGACAGACAGAGTTACTTTCGCATTTATAATATTAGTATAGAAGTATAGATACGTACAAAATTACCTTTCTAGCTCTATTTCGAATAAAGGAAGGTTTAGAATCTTGAAAAATAAAGAAAATCATTCCGTCTTCTTTTTTTCATTGTCAATTTTTCATAACCACCACATCAAACAGGAAATGTGAAATCCTTAAGAATTTACGAACATAAACTTTTATGAGTAAAATAATGCAAATACTCGTAGTAATTTTAAGTTTCCCAAAACTATCAACAGGATTGTTCTATTTTTTCGTTAACTTTCTTTTCTGTGCGATAAGTTTCTTCAAATTTAAATAAAATACTTTGTATGGTTTTATAAGAATGTCATCATACTTTTCCCATCATATGAAAGTTAAGCAGAGAGTCACTCATATAATATTATAGGGTTTTCCAATAAGAGGTTTAATTTTAAATCGTCAGTTCGCTTCTTTTAATATTTTACAAATAAGAAAAGTACTTCTTTACTTAAGATCTCATTACAAAAATGGTAAACATTTTGCAGTCAAAAAAAAGTTTCCCAACCGTGATATTTCGCAATGAGGAGATCACAGCTTAAAGATGGAACTTGGGAGGTTATAGAATTGGTCAAACATTTCTTGAAAAGGATAAGGTTGTGAAACAGTATCCGTGATGGCCATATTCTTTGAAATAAACATCCATTTATTTCGAATACTCATATTTTCAACATCAAAACGATAGATCTCTTTGGAAGACCCTATATAATACATTACATACTACCAACACCATCTTCAATACGAATCAGTTCATATTTCTTTTTGGTAACACACATAGAAGATGATAAACCGCATGAAATTTATTCCAACATGGAACAGCGACGTACATTTTCCTCTGCAGAAGAAAAAGTTGCAAGTGAAAAATTTCAAAAATAAAGTTTTCCTAACAAGAAGTAATGATATAAAATATGAAAAGTAAGTAACTATAAAGTACCTACAATAAGTTGAATTTCTGTGAGAACTCATGCAGGATAAAAAGATTGAACTTGTTTGTTTGCAGAAAGCTTAACTTTCAACTCATTCAAAGACCATACGTGTGCGTTGGATATATATGCAGATGTAGATGCAGACTATACGCAAACATTTTAAAGTAGATAGTTGCTATTATTTTTGTATGTCATTAAAAACTCACAAGAAAAACCACAACAAATAAAATTAAGTTAAGATCTCATTTTTCTATAGTTAAGAAAAGAATACAAAAATGCAATAAACAAACAATATACCTTTGCTAATTATTAATATACACATAGAAGTAGATTTTAAACGTTTTATATTAAAAAACAAAACTTATAAAATTAAATGTATGTTCAATGTGAAAAATGTGAAAATGTTTGTCTGTAATTCATACGTACATAATTATATAGATATATGTTCTGTAGTTAGTTAGCACCAAAATTGTACAGAATAAATTTTAATTAAACTTAAGAAAAACAAAATATTAAAACAATAAATTTCACGTGTGTATATAAATTAAAATAAATAAATTTAAAAGAAAAAATAAAAATAAAAATAAAAATCCTACGAAAAATATGTTTATTTTACACCTCAAGGAATTTCTACAGGAACTCTCCATTATTCGTAGGAGGTGCGGTTTGTATGAATATATAAAATGTATATATGCAGAGTTGCATATAATTGAAATATTGTTTTCGGCTTGACTTAAAATAACATGTAACAGACTATAACAAAAGTTCATTCCATGCCACGCCAACGCAATGCCAACGTCAGAACGCATCGGAATGCTGCCGAAAAAACGACATACAGCTCAAGGGATGACACCTGATTTATCCAACTCACTGAATTATTGTAATAATTTTTTAAAATGTGAACATAATTCAGGCATGAAAAATGGACACATGAAAAGAGGACGTATGTAGGGCTGTAGGAATTTGTATATATTCGATATGGATGGACAGGATATGGTACAACAATTTTCATTACCAATCAAAAAATATGTTTTTTTTGTTTTGTTTTTTAATTTCAACACAGTCGAACCTTTGAATTGAATTTTACTCACTGAAAAGTTTATTAAAAATTTAATATTGTTGGATTCATTATATTACATACCACTCACCAGGTTTTTAGCAAAACTAGCTATCTATTTTTTAGGACAAGATCGTACATTTTCAGTGCCATTTCTATGGTCACAAAATAAGACCCGACTATAATACGAAGAAGTTCTCGATCTAGTGTCGTTCTCGTCCTGTGAAACTAAGGCAATACTTTCTTTTCCTCAAAAGCACCTAAAAAATTGAACTGTTCACCACAAAAATTCACAAGATCAAAAAGAGACTGGCATTTTTCCATTTCGACAAGATGAAAATTGGACCTAAGCTAAAATCTCTTTTCGCAGTCAAAAGTGTTTTAAGTGGGTTTGGGAAAATCATAAAACAATTGAGGTTAAGTTAAATGGGTTTCACTGTTACCATTTTGTTATTTTATGTACAGTTTTGTTATTATAAAAAAAAAATCAGTGATAGTTAATGACATTATCGCTTTTAATAGCATTTATAGTAGATTTAACAGATAAAAACGTTGCTCACTTGAGAATAATGATACAATTCACGAGTAAAATATTTTTTGTAACATGTTTTTATTTTTGTACCTATTATCATTTTTGATGGAAATATTTCTACACGTAGTTCTGGAAGAATAATATACCAGCGAAGAATGTGTTGAACATTAAAGTCAGTTTTTTAACTTCCCATAGGAAGTTATTGTAATGGGTCCGATTTGTCAAATTGAAAATTTTGACATTTCTCGACGTTTCAAGGTCCCTAGAGTCGAAATAAAAGATTTTTAGAAAGATGTCTGTGCTTGCGTGTGTACGTACGTTCGTAGGTCCGTACGTTCGCGACGTTTTTTTCGTCGTTCATAGCTCAAGAACCAGAAGAGATATCGACTTCAAATAAATTTTGTTATACAGATAATAAGGCAGAAATATGCAGAAAGGGCTCTCAAGAAAATTGCGTGGGTGGTTTTTTTACCATAGCAGTTTAAAAAAAAGGTGAAAATTTTGGTTAACCCTAAATATCTCATGAACCAATGACGCTAGAGACTTGAATTAAATTTTATGTTATATATTGTAACGTGATACAAAACAATTATATTTTTGGAAAAAAAATTCAATTAACGGTTTTTTTTATAAATCAAAAAAACTGAAAAAAAAAATTTGTCACTTCGAAAATTTTACGACTAAAATATGATTTCATCTCCAAAACAATTTTGTGCAACGAAGAATAATGTTTTTGACATCTGATAAAATTTTGAGAAAAATCGAATGGACAGTTTTTTTACAAAAAATAATAACCTAAAAAAAAATAAAAAAAAAGTTGGTAAAAATTGAGTTTTGACTCAAATATCTTTTCAAGACTTTGAGATATTGGCTTTAAACTACTTTTATCTTTCAAAAAATATTGTTTTCAACATTCAGTTAAATTTTGAAAAAAAATAGAATTGACAGTTTTTTTACAAAAAATTAAAAACCGAAAAAAAAATTTAACAAAAGTTGGTAAAAATTGATTTTCGACTTAAATATCTTTTCAAAAATTTGAGATTATGGCTTCTAACTAATTTTAACTTATAAGAAATATTGTTTTCAACATTCTGAAAAATTTTAAGAAAAATCGAATTGACAGTTTTTTTTACAAAAAATAAAAACCTAAACAAAAAAATTAATAAAAGTTGGTAAAAATTAATTTTCGGCTCAAATAGCTTTTCAAAAATTAAAAATATTGGCTTCAAACTTATTTTATTTCACAGAAAATATTGTTTTTTATATTCAGTAATTTTTTTATAAAAATCCAACAGTCCGTTTTTTCATAAAAAAAATAAAATCTACAAAAAATAGAACGCAAATTTGGCAAGAATTGATACATTTAGACAAACTTTTAAGCAAGACAAATCGATAGACGGGATGGGAAGTTATCAGTGTGGGTCGCATCCCAGCCTCTTTTTTTTTTGTATTATAATTAGAAAACACTAAAAGGGTTTTTTTTTAATATGCCAAAGACACAATGTGAGCATTAGGAAAAGAAGGAAGGGTTGAACAGGAGGTGTTGGTGTACATTAATTTTGAATTCCTGAACATTGCAATGATAGGGAAAGATAAAGAGAGATACTTCATAGTACGGCCGAAGTTGGGCTCAAGGATAAACTGATGGGCATTCCTAGAAGCGCGGGTATTACGGTTAAATTGTTTTATGGGAGGAATGCAACTGGCTATTTCACAAGAGTAAAGTCCGTTAAAATAATGGTAAAAAAGGGTAAAACAAGAAACTTTATGACGATGTTCGAGTGACGTAATCATGTTGATGATGTTAATGTTACCAATCATTTTAAAAGCTCTTCTTTGAATACTGTCCAAGAGGATTAAAAAAGTTACTTGAGCACTAGCCCAGAGTTGAGAGTTATATTCAAGTTTCGGACGTATACAGGTATTGTAGATTGTAGCCAGATCAGACGGAGAGAAAAATTTCTTGCAACGTCTCAAAAAACCTAGATATCTTGCGACATTTTTGTAACATTTTGGTAACATCGCCTATGTGATCTTTCAACAAAAGGTGGTTGCCGATGCACATTCCCAGGATGTCAAGATTTTCAGTTTCGTTGATGCAAGTGCCACTCATAGATAGTGGCAAAGAGGGTTTATCTCGCTTTAACGATACAAGACAGAATTGGGTTTTCGAAGCATTAAATTCCACACGGTGTTTTATTCCCCATTGTACAATGCTGTGTAGATCGGAATTTAATGAGCTTATCATAATTTGCCGTTGCAGTTCCACATTCGAATAGGAGGGTTGTGAGTCTGGAAAGGAATATGAAAAGCTAAGAGTGCTATCGTCAGCGAAACGATGTATTGGATTAGAAGTAACAGACAGGAGATCATTTATAAAAATGAGCAAAAGGGTCGGAGACAAAACGGGGCCCTGAGGCACACCAGTATTTATTTTATGGGTTTCAGACTTGAATCCGTCCAAAACAACTTATATTGAACGGGTCGAAAGAAAATTTCTAATCCAACGAAGAAAAAATTCGTCAATTCTTACTGCCTTTGGGACATTGGAGTATTTTTGCCGGAATTTTTGGTCATGAAAAAATTTGGTCCTTCGAATATGGGCGTTGCAGGCCTTCCTGGCTTGTTTAAACCAGCGAAGAACATGTTGCACATTAAAGTCAGTGTTCTAGAATTCCTCTTAATCGCTTTTGAATTCAGTAATTCAAAGTAGTTACATTATAGAAGACAAATGACATGATTGAAAACATAGCACATCGAAGCCTTTTCTTTTTTAATTCACTTGAAATGTTCTTAAATCTGTTGAAATGTGAAAAACTTAATTTCAGTCGTTTTGCTTTTTTTTTTAATTCACTTGAAATGTTTTAAAATCAGTTGAAATTTGAAAAACTTAATTTCATTCGTTTTGCTTTTTTTTTTAATTCACTTGAAATGTTTTAAAATCTGTTGAAATGTGAAAAACTTAATTTCAGCCGTTTGTTTTAAATATTTTGAAAGATTAAATTTAATACGAATTGTAATCTCAAACCATAAGAGCTAAGTCATATTTGAAAAACTTAAAACATATTTCAAAAAGGATTGACAAGGCAATGCGACTGTTTTAAATCACCTAAACCCTATATTTTTGAGCTAATTTATCATAGACAAATTGTATCTTAAGTTTTAACCCGTTCTAGGTTAATGGACACATTACTCGAACTCATAAACCTTTTTTTCCAAAGTTTAAATGTTGTTGTTTATTTAATATTCTCTATTATGTAAGCAAAATTTAAAATTAACATGTCACCCTTTGACACTGCAGCCTTCAGCAGTACTTCAATCTCTTAGTTGAGTGTAGGCTAATTTAAAAATAGTACTAACAAATTGTTTGCTCAAATTAGATCATATACACGAAAGGAATTGCAAGTCATTACATCGAGACTAGAATAGTCTCAGTATCGTCCCATGTAACGAAGAAGATGCAATACTAGCTCAGGAAAGTTGTATAGAAAAATTTCCTACCCAAACAAATCCTTAAAAACATAATTACATAATTTGCAGCAAGTTAAACAAAAATAAGAGGGTGACAGAAAATCGAAATGTGAATTGCACAGTTTGGACTAAAATTTTGCCGAGAGTCTCACAGGCTTCGTCAAGAATTAAAATTTACAACATTTATTTACATTTCAAAAAATTCACTTCATTCCTACGTGTTCTATTAAAATGGTACAACATTTATTTTACCAAAAACTAAGTTTCTCCCATAATTATCGTTGTAGTTTGGAGTTGGGCTTTTTGACAGTTCATTCTCAGTTTTTTTTGCCATTTTATATGAATTCTTTTTAAAAACATAATCGCAAACCATTATTTTTATAAATAAGTTTAACTCTTGGACATATCATTAAATAATATTGGTTTAATTTCTTTTTAAAAACCAAAAGTCTTAAAAACTCACATTATTTGCAATGATATTTTGAATAAAAATAAATTATTATAGAAAGGCAAATGTAGTGAATTTGAAACGAATTTATGAAGCCTGTATTGAACCAATTTATGTAATGGTGTAATGTTTACTTGTCAAATGTCAATACATGAAAGCTTCAAAAGTCAATAGCGGACTATTTACAAAAAACCTGTTATTTGAAAACCTTTAGAATTAGAACATATCCAAGTCGCACACATTTGAATTTAATAACAAGTAAGCTACAAAACTTGTTACATTCGCGTTACTATACAGTTTTTTTGAAACAACTAAATTACTTCAAAACTTAAATGATTGAAGTTGCATTTATGATCTTAAATGAAAAGTTACGTCCTCGATATAAGTTCAGTTTCATACAAATACGTTAATAAAAAGTAACCCAATGTGGACTTTTTTAGTTATCTCAGTTACTATACATAAACTGAAACTCTTTAGTAACTCATATAATACTAGTTAAGAACTGAATAATTTTTTTAATAATTTCAATTATGTTTTTTGAAACGAAATGTCATTACTTTTTTCACGAACAGAGCTGTCGTGTGGATAATAATTATAACTACTATCTGAAACGTTACATTGCATACTTACTTACTTACTTACTTTACTTATATCTTTGTAACTATATGTTTGTAACTAATGAAAAGTTAATGTATTTTTTTTTTTGTTTGTTTGGAACACAACTTTTTGCATACCATCTAGTATCAAACATTGTTATCATTATCACACAAGTAATAAATTATTTAAAAATAATTGCTGAAATTAAACAAAAGTTTTAAGCCATGTAGGTTACATATCCCGCTCATTCCCACTCCCTATTCCCGTACCAAAAGCTCATTAACATTTTTGTTGATACAGCTTATTTTATTTTTCATTTTTCCATTCCCATAGAGCTAAAGTCCATTAACATTTGTTAATACAAATTATTTTCATTCAATATCAAATATCACTATATTTCCCACGGAAAGCTAGTTCCCAATGCACGCGCATTTTGTATGCCTTGCATTCATTTACCTCCAATTTATTGTAACCCGAACCCACATAAAAATGTATAACGAAATAGTTCTAATATATAATAATTTGTAAATCAAATCTGCTGAGAATGCAGTTTGATTAGAATAAGAAATTCTCATTGTATTAAATAATTAATAAAGCTGTCAGTCAATAGCGAGACATGGTTAAATAAAGAACTCTTTTTTTAAAAACCTTTTTTGCGCAACTCATTACATTTCTTGTACAATGTACATTGTACATATCTATAGTTGCTGCAATCAATCTTTTCTACTCCCAAAAGTGACAGCACTGATAACTTTCAAGTAGTTTTTAAGTTTGTTCACTGAGGTTTTGTCTAGATCAGAACAGCACAGCACAGTTTCGTGAGAAACGTCAGATCAAGTTAAGACAGGCAGTTAAACGTCAGTTGTAAAAAAAAAAAAAAAAACAAATTGCAAATTGTGTGAATTTTTCGTTAACCGCTTATTTTTTTTTTTTTTTTTTTTTTTTTTTTTGTGTTTTTACTGTGAAAAATATTATTAAAAATTATTGAAATGGAAAATCAAGTGATTGCTAAGATAATACTAAATGAAAATGTTAGTGGTTCAGACACTGATAGTGATTTTTCGTCGGATTCCTCTTCAGATGATTGGAATGAAAGTGTGACGAATGTTATTACCTATTCTTTGATGAAATGTAAAAGAAATTGCATTGAAAGTTATTATATTATATTTTATAATTATTTAATTAAACAAATAAAACAAATTGGCAAAATAACTTCATTTTAATTTTTTAAATCACGAGAAAAAAAAACAAAGCACTGCTAAATCAAAACGTAAACAAAAAAATGACAACTTCGATTTTGACATTTCTCACGATTCTGTTATAACCTGATCTGACTCAAAAGCAAGAACAGAAAATCCTGTTCTAAACTGTTCTAGGTTTGTCAATGAACAGGAAAGTAGAACAGTTCAGCACAGAAAAAACCTCAATGAACAGCAAAAAGCTGTACTTTTCTGTCTAGAACAATCCAGCACAGCGTCACTGAACACACTTTTTATAAAGTTAGTATTAGGTTATACAAGCAACAAATATCATCGGCCATGTTTGTTATAAAAAATAAAAAGCATTTATTAACTTAACATAGGAAGTTATTGTAATGGGTCCGATTTGTCAAATTGAAAATGTTGACATTTCTCGACGTTTCAAGGTCCCTAGAGTCGAAATAAAAGATTTATAGAAAGATGTCTGTGCGTGCGTGTGTACGTACGTCTGTACGTTCGCGACGTTTTTTTCGTTGTCCATAGCTCAAGAACCAGAAGAGACTTCAAATAAATTTTGTTATACAGATAATAAGGCAGAAAGATGCAGAAAGGGCTCTAAAAAATTGCGTAGTTGGTTTTTTTACAATAGCAGTTTAAAAAAAAAGTGATCATTTTGGTTAACCCTAAATATCTCATGTAGTGGTGTGAGAAATCCCAAGTAATCGTTACAAAGTAACGATTACTTCAAGTAATCAAAGTAATCGATTACTTACCCGAGTAACGATTACCAGTCGAATCGATTACTTCTAGTTACTTTTGGATTTGATTACTTTTAGTTACTTTTGGATTTGATTACTTTTAGTTACTTTTGGATTTGATTTCTTTTAGTTACTTTTGGATTTGTATTTTAAAGATATTTTTGGATTTATTTTGTTTTTGATACGAAATACATCTTAATGATACTGACTGATTACGATTTTAGAAATAATTGTATGGAAATGAAATATTGGCAAAGAGAGTGGAAGAGTTTCTGAATTTGTTGATACCTACTGTTAATATTTGTTGTACTCTTATATACGAAAATTAAGATTTGTACAAAAAAGATGTCGTCTTTGGGTACATGACAATTCACAATAAATATAATTTACTTGTGGCCTGGCCTACAATTTTGGATCAAACTGATAAATATTCACAACGAAGGTTACTTATGTACCAAAAACAGAACAGGAAAATCTAAATCGAATTGGTGGCGCTGTAGTCTAACTTCTACATTTTAAGCTTAAATTGATCAATATTCACAACAAAGGGTCTTATTTAACTACAAAAAAAGTGGACAAATCTAAATCCGATAGGTGGCACTGTAACCTAACTTCTACGTTCTTAGATCAAACTAATTCATTTGTATAGTACTAAATATTGTTATTAAATTAAGAGTTATAAATATACACTCTGAGTGCAGGGCATTATAGATGGAAAACTAACTTTATAGAAAAAATTGTGAGTAAAGTAGTTGTATAATAAATTAAAAACAATATATTGCCAATGGAAGTTTAAATAAACTACTAGCTCGGTTAATCAAGCAATTATTATGCGTAAAATAATTCAATTTATTATTGATCTAGATTATCAAACAGAAATTTACCGTTTTTGAATTCTATAGGGAAATATAAATTGATTTATTTTTGATTTAAGATTTAGATTTTAAGGCAAATTTACCCCTTTTTGCACTAATACTAATGCAGCTATAAAAAAACGTTTAGCTGGAAATTTGACAGCTCTTGCTCCACCGCACTCGTTAATACGTACACGAAGTTGCACTAATACATTGAAAAAAAAAAATAGTTCCAATCGTGTTCCAATCCCGACACGAAAAAAAAAACAATTTTTGATGGTAATTTGAATTTACCCATGGAAAACTCCATAGGAGATATGATTAATGAGCGCTGCGTAATTAAACCAGGAATTCAAAAAGTGGAATTAAAATAGTTAAGAACCAGTTGTAACGATCAGAAGAAAAAACTTGTATTGAGTTTTGTATTACTTTTCAATTCAATTTGATATACATATAAAGTTTTAAAGACATATCGGGCAATGATCTGGTATTACTTTCCAAAACCCTAAAAATGTTTTTTTTTTTTGGAATATGAGAAACTCAAGTTTTTTCAAGATTTGAGCTTGTTGTCAATACTTTATTCAATTCAGCTGAAATGTGTTAAATGGAATTTTCGGATTTCTAATGAAATTAATTTATTTTAGAATTTGGGACTAGATCCATTTTTATTTTGGCATCACAGCAATATATTTTGCGAGTATTGATCAGTTTGATTTAAAAATGTGGAAGATAGACTAAAGCGGCACCTAACGGGTTTAGATTTTGCAATGATGGGCCACACTTAAATTATATGTATTGTGAATTGTCATACCACCAAAGACGAAAGACGACGTATTATTATTAATAAACTTATCTTTGTATACATAAATACAAAAAATTTAATAGTATGCTAAAATCCAGAAACTCTACTTCAACCACTTTCTTTTCCAATATTTCATTTTTATAAAATTATTTCGTAATCGTAATCAGTTTCAATATCATTTAGAGGTATTCCACAAACAAAAACAAGAATAATCAAATCCAGAAATATCTTAAAAATTTAAATCCAAAAGTAACTAAAAGTAATTAAATCCAAAAGTAACTTAAAGTAAATAAATCAAAAAGGAATGATATTGTAATAGTTTTAGATATCCGATTTATAATTGAGGTTGTTGAGAAATGGCCGATGAAAACATGTGTCCCAAACGTACGTGCAAACATACAAACATACTTACACACACCCAAAAAACCATTGATTTAGATTCCTGTTTCAGGTTTTATCAAAATCTCCCTATGACCTTGCAATATCTCAAAAAAAAAATTTGTGAAATTGAGTGCTCTTCGTGTATTTTTTTTCAAGTAATCACAAAGTAATCATTCAAAAGTAACGATTACTTTGGAAAAAGTAACTAAAGTAACGATTACCTAGAAGTAACTACTTTTCACATCACTAATCTCATGAACTAATGACGCTAGAGACTTGAATTAAATCTTATATTATATAATTGTAACGTGATACAAAAGAAGTATATTTTTGGAAAAAAAATCCAATTATAGGTTTTTTTTATAAATCAAAAAAACTGAAAAAAAAATTTGTCACCTCGAAAATTTTACGACTAAAATATGATTTCATCGCCAAAACAATTTTGTGCAACGAAAAATAATGTTTTTGGCATCTGATAAAATTTTGAGAAAAATCTAATTGACAGTTGGTAAAAATTGAATTTCGACTCAAATATCTTTTGAAAAACTTGAGATTAAGGCTTCAAACTTATTTTATCTTATAAGAAATATTGTTTTCAACATTCTGAAAAATTTTGAGAAAAATCGAATTGACAGTTATTTTTACAAAAACTAAAAACCTAAACAAAAATTTATAAAAGTTGGTAAAAATTGTTTTTCGACGTAAATATCTTTTCAAAAATTTGAGACATTGGCTTCAAACTTATTTTATCTTTTCAGAAATATTGTTTTCAACATTCGATAAAATTTTGAGAAAAATCTAATTGACAAAAAAAAACAAAACTCAAACTTGGTAAAAATTTACTTTCTACTCAAATAGCTTTTCAAAAATTAAAAATATTGGCTTCAAACTCATTTTATTTCACAGAAAATATTGTTTTCGATATTCAGTAATTTTTTTATAAAAATTTTCATAAAAAAATAAAATCTACCAAAAATTGAATGTTTGAACAACAACAACAACTTAAAGGTACTACCACTCATTGTTTTTTGGTTTGGCTGGAGATATAGCTATTTCGTGCTTTGCCACTTTTGCACTTATCAGTCTCCTTTTTTGTGGTGCTGAGCTTTAATCCAATTTTATTTGAAAAACTTTTTATGCACACCATATGATTCGAACCCACGCATATCAGATTTGCTCAGTCTTAGAAGTCGTGTGCACTACGCACTCCACTACTTTAGACCACTGACATCACAGGTCGAGATGTGATACTTGTTTATCAAATGCATTTGAAGCATCAACATTGTTCCGCCTCCATTTCAAATGCATTTGATAAAAAAGTACGCAAATTTGGTAAAAATTGAGACATACAAACAAACTTTTAAGACAGACGGGATGGGAAGTTATCAGTGTGGGTCGCATCCCAGCGTCTTTTTTTAAATTGCTATGGTAAAAAAACCACCCACTCAATTTTTTTGAGAGTCCTTTATACATCTTTCATGCATTATTATCTGTACAACAAAATTTTTTTGAAGTCGATACCTCTACTGGTTCTTGAGCTATGGACGACGAAAAAAACGCCGCGAACGTACGGACGTTAGAACGTACATACCTACACACGCACGCACAGACATCTCTCTAAAAATCTTTTATTTGGACTCTAGGGACCTTCAAACGTCGAGAAATGTCAAAATTTTATATTCGACAAATCGGACAGATTACAATAACTTTCTATGGGAATTTGAAAATCATCCCGAAATGCTTTATTTTTATTTAAAAGTACATTTTTATTTTTTGATTCAAAGGATCTCAAAAACATAAACATTGATACACGGCAAAATAGTAAGAATAATAAAAACCTCAAACTAAATTTGTCTACACAATATAAAAGCTGTTCCAATAGAACAATTTCTATAAATGTTTATTTGAGCATTTGAATTAAAAGACCTAAAAACATAAAATCAAAAGCAGATATTTATGCTAAACAAAAAGAAATAAATAAGTCTCTACGTCTGTATAGTTCAAATACAGAACAAACCTTACCTTAACCCGGAAATTTTAAAGTTCATTTCAATTCTTGGTTTTTTGTTATATTTTTCTTCTTCTTAAGTCCTACAAAGTTAAATGCTAAAATACGTCTTGAAAGACATAAAAATAAAATAAGACTTTATGACTATAAAAATATTATTATAGTAGTTTTGATATACTACTGATTTAATATGCGACGACGACGACGACGACGACAACGCGCGAAATGTTCCTGGTTTGGGTCATACTTGGATTTGGATGTTTGTCTTCAAGAGAGCATATACATTTTATGACTTACTTTAAAACTAGCTATCCTTCAATCAAATTTATCATCACACACACCCCATAACTCCTATGTCGGGCCATGTGGGTACTGGGTATGGGCATTATGGGTTTCAAAGTCCTATATATATAGTCAAGTGATTTTGTGTTTTTAAGACTTTGGGAAAAAAGAAGAAAGGAGAGAAACAGAACTTTATGCGAGAATCACTTTCTCTTTTTCGAAACGAATACATAAACTTGGTTAAATAAGTTTTCTTATACCTACTTGTATAGGTTTTCCTTGAAAATTGAAAATTTTCTACGGGTTGTTCTTCGAGCTATATTCATCTCATCTTCTTATGGAAAAGTTAAAGTTTCAATGGATTTTTATTTTAATTTTATTTAACTTCCCAAGTGGAACCTCGATGAAGGGGAAAGAAACTTGATACAAGTATTTGCAAGAAAGTATCTGAGAGAAGTGAAGATTAATTTAAACTTGAAATTTAAATTTTGTTGAAATTAAATTGTCTCAATTACAAGAACATTGAACCAAAACCTATAATTCGAGTGGATATTTGGGACTACTTTAAAGAGTTAATGAACAATCCTGCTTAAAAATTATAGTGTTTCAAAATGTACGCATGATTTGAGTGAGCCATTATTACCCATGATGTCTCAAGTCAATAATTTTATACCTAACATTTAATAATTATTTGTCAGCTATCACTTAACACTAGAATAACCGTAATGTGTCAGTAAGATTTGTATCAATTGAAATATTATTTTCAGCAAAGAAAATAAGTTCTTCTAAAATTACAGTAACTTTCTATTTTATTTCCCAACAACACTTTTAACTAACGCGACAACACTTTTAACTAACTTTTTTAACTAAACGCGAGCCCAACAAACTCCTTCATCTATGTAGCTCGGACCCTACCTCGGTGCAGCGGCGTCTTTAGACTTTTGGGGGCCCTGGGCCCAATAGGATTTGGGGGTCAAAAAAAGTAGATATAATAATTTTTTTTTTAATTCCTTATGTTAAAAAAATCATTTTAAAATTAATTTGTGTTTTGTTTAACATATTTTTACTTTTTACAAAAAACTGAACAAAAACAAAACCGATTTTTTTTTATACTTTTATAATTTTGTTTAGTTTACCTTCAATAGTTGAACATTTTTCTTTACATAGTTGATTTTTGATAATTTTTATTGCTTTTTTGGTTGATTTCTAATGTTTTTATATTTTTAACTTCCCATAGGAATTTATTGTAATGGGTCCGATTTGTGAAAGTGAAAATTTTGACATTTCTCGTAGTTTCAAGGTCCCTAGAGTCGAAATAAAAGATTTTCAGAAAGATGTCTGTGCGTGTGTGTGTACGTACGTTCGTACGTCCGTACGTCCGTACGTCTGTACGTTCGCGATGTTTTTTTCGTCCTCCATAGCTCAAGAACCAAGAAGAAGAGATATCGACTTCAAATACATTTTGTTATACACATAATAAGGCAGAAAGATGCAGAAAGGGCTCTCAAGAAAATTGCGTGAGTGGTTTTTTTACCATAGCAGTTTAAAAAAAAGATGAAAATTTTGGTTAAACCCAAATATCTCATGAACCACTGACGCTAGGGACTTGAATTAAATTTTATATTATATATTATATAACGTGATACAAAAGAAGTATATTTTTGGAAAAAAATCCAATTAACGGTTTTTTTATAAATCAAAAAAAAAACTGAAAAAAAAAATTTGTCACCTCGAACATTTTACGACTAAAATATGATTGCATCTCCAAAACAATTTTGTGCAACGAAAAATAATGTTTTTGACATCTGATAAAATTTTGAGAAAAATCTAATAGACAGTTTTTTTTATAAAAAAATAAAAACCTAAAAAAACATTACCTACTCAAAGTTGGTAAAAATTGAATTTCGACTCAAATATCTTGTGAAAAACTTGAGATTAAGGCTTCAAACTTACTTTATCTTATAAGAAATATTGTTTTCAACATTCTGAAAAATGTTGAGAAAAATCGAATTGACAGTTTTTTTTACAAAAAATAAAAACCCAAAAAAAAAAAATTTTAAAAGTTGGTAAAAGTTGATTTTCGACGTAAATATCTATTCAAAACTTTGGGATATTGGCTTAAAACTACTTTAATCTTTCAAAAAATATTGTTGTCAACATTCAGTAAAATTTTGAAAAAAATCGAATTGACAGTTTTTTTTACAAAAAATTAGAAACCGAAAAAAAAATTTAACAAAAATTGTTAAAAATTCATTTTTGACTCAAATATCTTTTCAAAAATTCGAGATAATGGCTTCTAACTAATTTTATCTTTTAGGAAATATTGTTTTCAACATTCTATACAATTTTGAGAAAAATCGAATTAACAGTTTTTCTTACAAAAAATAAAAACCTAAAAAAAAAAACAATACTAAAACTTGTAAAAATTTATTTTCGACTCAAATAGCTTTTCAAAAATTACAAATATTGACTTAAAACTTATTTTATTTCACAGAAAATATTGTTTTCGATATAAAAATCCAACAGTCCGTTTTTTCATAAAAAAATAAAATCTACAAAAAATATTACGCAAATTTGTTAAAAATTGATACATATAGACAAACTTTTAAGCAAGACAAATCGACAGACGGGATGGGATGTTATCAGTGTGGGTCGCATTCCAGCCTCTTTTTTTTAATTTTATGTAAGTTTATTTCTTTATATTTGTTTTTTTTTTCAGATATATGTATATGTAAGTTTAAGTATACAATAAAATATTATTGAAGGCATACTTTTCTGACTTTGTCAGTTGCAAAATCATGAATTAAGTAATCAAATTCAATTTCCTGCAGTAATTAATTTTCTTTTCAATTGATAAAATTGACAAGCTGTTTAGTCTATCTTGTAGCATTGTGCTTCGAAGTTCATTTTTTATCCGGTTCCAATTCGAAAATGAACGCTCTCCGCTGCAGTTTGAAACTCTACAGGCAGTTTCTACATTTGGAAATGTGTTCCCCATCCACTGTAATTAGACTGTACAATTTTGATGTTGTAATAAGATCATCATTTACAACTTTATTGAATTCTTTTAAATACTGTACGAGGTGCAAGCATTCTACCTCAAGTTCTTCTGCATTAAAATCTCTATGGTTTTTTGAAAATTGTTCGCAACAATTTTGCAAATCCACTGAAGTCAAATATTGCAATCGGCAAAAAAAGGCAAACAATGCATTAATTTCTTGATAGCAATTGGATCGTATTTTTGATTGCAAAGTAATAGTGTCAATAATTGGAAGAAGAGTTGATATTTTAAACTCTTCTTTCCCAATTAGCTGAACGGATGGTGCAGGAGCATCAAAATATGTGGCACGCGAACTTCGTACTATTTTTCGTTGCAATAAGTCTTTATAATTAGCATGAGGAATGAGGAACTCCAGTTTTGACATTTTCTTAGACATTTTTTTTGTGTCTGGAGCTTGCTCTGGATCTGTAGAGATAGATGTCAAGGCTTCAGTAATTTGCTTATAACGATGATGGAGCGCGTTAACTGTATCAGCTCGTGCAGACCATCTAGTTTCAGAAAGGCTTTTAAGAACTCTATGTGAACCTAAACATTCATTCAATTTATTCCAGCGATGGGTAGAAGCAGAAAAAAAGTTGTATATTTTTTGAACCACTTGAAAGAAACTTGTTGCCTCCTGCACACAACCAGCCGCATGAAGGCCTACGAAGTTAAGAGAATGTGCTGCACAAGGTACAAAGGTAGCAAATTCGCACTTCTCCTTTAATCTTGCTTGCAAACCAGAATATTTTCCCGACATATTAGACGCATTATCATAGCTTTGTCCTCTACAATCCTCTATTGAAATATAATGATTTTTCAGAAATGTCAAGATTGTGTCAGCCAAATATTCAGATTTATGCTCTTGAATAGGTATAAATTTTAAGAACCTTTCGATAGGAACACAATTTTTAACATACCGAATTACAAAAGTCAACTGGTGGATATGAGAAAGGTCGGGTGTACTGTCAACACTTAGGGACAAATATTTTGCCGATCTGATTTCACCTACAATTTTCGTTAGGACTTGTTTTCCTATTATATCAATGAATTCGTTGCTCATAAATAGGAAGTGTATCCCTTTCCTGAGTTCCCACATTTTTTTAAATGATCAGCGATGAATGAATCATCGTGGGACAACTTTGTGTTTGTTTATGGAGTGAGTTGAAAAGTCAACATGTGTGCAGAACTGTAAAGTAGAACGAAAGCAGAGTTGTTAAAATAATGTTGACAACTTGTGCTGTGCAGGTGTAGGATATAAGATTCATGTTGCCAGAAGTTTAAGATGATAAGGAGGAGAATTTCAACCGAACGGAGAGTAAAATGAAACTTGTTTTTCTGTTACTGTCTACTAACCTTATTTCGTTTTCTATATAATTCTTGTATAGATTCATTCATTTTGAGTTGGTGGATTCGGGGGCCATATAATTGCGGGCCCTAAGCCCTGGCCCACCGGGCCGCCCATGCCTAAAAACGCCACTGCCTAGATGTCTCCAGTTGCGCTCTGCAAGTTGGGTGAGGTCACTTTTGCACCACCTGATTCACGGTCTTTCTCTACTACGATTGGACTTGTATCTTTCTAGCTCAGCTAAGTCGTACAGCTTGTCGTTGAATCTTTGATGAGGGGGACACGTTGGTCGCTCGAGAGAAGGCTTTACTACTCAATTGTTTTCTTAGCCCATAGAAACAGCGGTTAGCGGTTAGAGTAATCCTTCGTTCGATCTCAGCGCTGGTTGTGTTTTCTATGATCATACCGGAGGCCATGTTAAAAAACCCTTAACTACCTTAATGCTCACAAGAACCCCATTGACATCACACTGAGTTCTTCCGATTATGTTAGTGTCATCAACATATGCCAGTTATTGGACAGACTTTTGAAAGATAGTGCCTCTAGTGTTGACGAGGGAGCTCTGCACTATTCTTTCAATCACGATGTTAAAGAAATCGCATGACAGCTCATCATCTTGTCTAAAGCCGTTTTTTGATTTAAGTTGTTTCTAGCCTTTATGGTGCAGCGTTAATTTTCTCTATTGTCATCCTGCACAAACGGACGACTTTGGCAGGGATGCCAAAACTAGACATTTCTCTTACACCTCGTAAATCTAGGTGCTGTCATATTCGGCCTTGAAGTCGATGAAGAGATGGTGGGTGTCGATTTGATGTTCTTGGGTTTTTTTCCAGGATATGCCGTAATGTGGATATTTGATCGACTGTGGACTTTCCTGGTCTAAAACCACACGATGGGCTCTAGACGTTTTCATACTACGGCAGAGAAGATTTTGTAAGCGATGTTTAGTAAACTGATTCCTCTACAGTTGGTGCAGTTTAGAGGGTCTCCTTTTTTCAGAATCAGTCAAACAATACTGAGGTTCCATTCATTCGGCAAGCTTTCTTTCGACCCTTTTTACAGAAAAGTTGGTGCATGCTCCTAACCAAATTATCTCCAGCTGCTTTGAAGAGCTCGGCATTTAAACCACCTGCTCCGGCGGCTTTGTAAGGCTTACGAGTAAGTTAAGTAAGTTTAGATACGGCAATCAATGTTGGCTTTCGTCGTCTATGTTGAATGGATCATCCTGCCTGACAGCGGAATTCGGTTCGTCATCGTCATTATACAGTCTGCAAAATGGGTCCTTCTATATCCTCAGCATTGACTGCGGTTCCACTATGATGTTTCCACTTTCGTTTTTGCAGCCTTCGGTTCGAGGTTTATGTACTTGTAAATTTTGCTTTACCTGCTCATAAGATTGTTCAACCTCATTTCTGCTTTTGAACCTCTCAACATCTTCCATCACACTCTTGTCATGCTCTCTCTTTTTCCTTCTGAGCAGTCGGTGATAATCTCTCCTTTTCTGCTCATAGAGCTCGTGAGCAGGTCTCGTCCTTCTTTGCAGCGCCGATTTGGGTGTCTGTTGTTTGGCGACATTCCCCATTAAACCAGGGGTTTCTTGTTGGTGGCTGCTTGAATCCCAGCACTTCAGAGGTGGCTTCTTTGATTGCATCTTGTCAGTGTTACCACTATTTCTCGATACGTAAGAGATTACTTGGTATGCTGGAAGCGTGTCTAGCGTCGATCGTAATATGGCCAATCTGGTTGACGGTTGATTTATCTGGAGAACTCAAAGCTCCTTTGTGGATGTTGAGGTGTGGAAAGTGCGTACTGACGTTTCGTCCTGCAGCAAAATCTATGAGCTTGAATTCATTATTAGAAGTTTTGACGGGCAGGCTGTTTTCCCCGATGCGGATGGTCATAAGGCACTCGTTGATGCAAATATAGCTCAAGAGACTTGTTCTGGATCCAATGTAAAAAAGATGCATCCAAACAAACGCTGTTGGTTTTCTCGGTAGCAGTCACCGTAGTAAATTATCTCAGTTTTCCATCCTCTTTTTGCCCGGCCCATTTCATCGCATTTCCTGGATGGCTGTGATATCTGTTTTATAGCAGTCTAGGGCCTCTACTATAATTGTTCGGCTGTACGTGGTCTACAATACTCTATGTCTAGAAAAGACACAATAAAAAAAAGGATACGTTTGCAGTTTCCATAAGGTTAATGATACTCTTCACATCCTTACTTGATGGATTATCTTGAAAAACCCTTACAAAATTCACTTCTAAAGATTAAGGTTGAAACAGTGAACTAGAATGTATACGACACTATTTCCGTCATTAACACGTTAACAGTATCCCTTCCCTTAATCACTTTAAATAAGAAACTTACAACAAAACAAAGCCAAAAAACCTCAAAAGGATCCTTTTCTTGTCGGCAGGGTTTTTTGGGTTCTTGAATTATAATTGATGTAAAACAAAGACCAAAATTAAGGTAAAATAAACCTTTTTTAACTAAGATATAGGTATGAATATATATTAAGGTTAGGTGTACAAGAGACAAGTATTAAGCTACAGGCGTTTTGGCCTTTTTTTGTGGATGGTGTCTTTTAATTGTGTAAGAAAGTTGTTGAAAGTTTCTAAAACTTTTAGGGTTTGATTGTAATTTAGGAAATATTATATTCATACCTTAGAATTTGTCTTCTCTTCCCTTCGCTGCTTCTATGGACTTTGTTAAGTTTAGACAGGATATTGAAGTCAATGTTGGGGTTTTGCATTAAAATAAGAGGAACAGAGAAAAAAAACTGTTGAAATGAGAAATTCATGAAGTTTAAATTGGCTTTTTGAATAGAGTCAGTCACCTTTTATTTTTAATTTATATTCATCTTAATTATGATTTGTTGATTTAATAGATATTTTTCAGTTGGTTTTTGCATTCACTGTTTAATTGGAAAGGCGAAAATACAAGTATGCATGAGTTGAAAACATGACATTAGATTTTATTGAAGTTACACAAATTTAAAAATTGTATACAAACACTTCAACCCCTTTCCAGACATTATATCGTGAAAGATAATATCAATAAAATATAAAATAAATAATGTTCTTTTTCCTTACATTTTAGTTACACAAGTTTTAAACAAAACATTCCAATTAAGTGAAAAGAAAGAAAGAATGGATTTGTCGTTTATATGTAAGAAATGATGTTCAATACCATCTTCAGCCACAATATGGTTTGTGCTTTAACACAAACTTTAACTTCATGTGGTTAAAATTCAGGGTAGATAAGCACATCATCCCCGAATGTTTCCTTTATCGAAATCCAAATCTGAATTGTTGAAGGTATGTTTAAGTCTATGCTGAGTTAAATCAATTAATTCAGCATGTTGACGAGCCAACTTGAAATCCTGACGTTGTAATTCAATCCGCCAACAACCTAGACTTGTTTCTTACCTCTGACCCTAATAAATACGCAATTAGTGTTTTACCTCCTCTAGGTACATCAGATCATTGTATCGTTTATGCAAAATTTCTCATGTCAAACAAACCCAGTTAAAAAAAAAGCCAACTGGTATGGTTTCAACGACTTCTTCAAGAACCTTCACTGGTCACTATGCCTTCTCTGAATAGGGTAAAATCTATCAAACTCAAAGAGAACTCATTGTTTGAATCAAGTGAGTTAATTAGGATGAGAGATGTGCAATTCGGTTGTTATAAAGCCATCTCTACTGAGAAAAATTAGAATAAGTTCAAACAAGCTCGAAAGACCTACAACGGCAATATTCGACGAACCAAATTTTTGTAGACCAGAAATTACAGCAAAAAGTACGAAACACCACGTCATCCTCAATTCCAACGCTGGAAACAATGTCACTCCCTACGTAAGCTCGATCTATAAAGCACAGTTTGCAGTTAATTCGACGATACCAGAGAGTGTCATGAGTCCTGCTGTTCTTGAGAGCTTAAACGATTCTATGGGGCGAATGTTCTTTCGCACTCGTTCCGTTGCAAGAGTACTGAAAGACCTTGACATACAAAAATCCGCTGGCCCGGATAGTATCCCCCCATTGTTCTAAAGATATGTTCTTCAACGCTGTCAAAACCACTGCGTACGCTTTTCCATACTACTTATTTTCCTACTCTACAGGACTCTTTTCGACTCCATTTGTTCAGCCTGTTCTTAAAAATGGTGAATCCTCCTGCTTTTCAACTATAGTCCAATTGCACTTACGTCCCTTCTTTTCAAGATCATGGAAACACTGATCAATTTTCACGTTAAGAAACATCTTGAAGAACGAAATCTTCTCATGGTTTATCTCACCGAACAGTGGAACAAATTTGTACAGGGTGCGCCAGAGAAGCTTACTTATTTGAAAAAATTTCCGCGCGGTGAGTTGGGCGGTTAGAGGGGCAAGAGGGGGCGCATCTGGAGGGGGAAGTTCCCAAGTTTGTTTCTCCATCCAGTCAGTTGCCATCATGCTCTGGTCTAGAGAACAGCAGGCCTTCGCAGTTGAGAGCTTCTTTTCTAACGGTCGCTCACTTGCTGCTACGCAACGTGCCTTCCGCGCTCGCTTTGAAATTCCTCCTCACAGACTCCTTCCTGGCCGTAATTCGATTCTGTCGTGGGTTAACTCATTTCGGGAGTGTGGAAGTATCGCTTAACCCAGAAATGGACTTCAACGGACCATCAGAACTCCGGAAAATATCGAAAGAATGAGGCAGTCAGTTGTGCGTTCTCCCCGGCGTTCGGCTCGCAAATACGCAGCTGCTATGGAAATTTCTGACACCACTGTTCGACGAATTCTCCATAAAGACCTTCAATTTCATCCCTATAAATTGGCTGTTGTGCAAGAATTTACTAAACGCGATTTTGTTGCCCATCAAAATGCATGTGAAATGCTGATTGACAACCTGCCTGAAGACGTGGTCGTTTTTTTCAGTGACAAGGCTGACTTCCACATTTCTGGCTGCGTAAACAAGCAAAACATGCGTTATTGGTGTGGTGTAAATCCGCGTGAGATTCACCAGAAGCCACTTAATTGTGAGCGAGTTACTGTCTGGTGTGCGATGTCGGTAATGCGAATAATTGGTCCTTATTTTTTTGAAGAAAACGAACGCGCAGTTACCGTGAATGGAGCTCGTTACAGGAACACGATCGAGGAATTTTTTCTTCCAAGACTCGAAGAAATGAACGTTAGGAACGTGTGGTTTCAGCAAGATGGAGCCACAGCACACACAGCATGAAACTCAATGAATTTGTTGCGACAACATTTTCCCGACCGCCTCATCTCTCTCAGAGGCGATCTCCAATGGCCGGCACGCTCTCCAGATTTGACTCCATGCGATTTCCCTTTATGGGGTTATTGTCGATCGACTAGTTTATGTCGATCGACCACGAACCATAGCATACCTCAAGAACAACATTCGCGACGCCATTGCCAACATACCGATTGTCAGTTTTTTCATAAAAAATTAAAATCTACAAAAAATAGTCGCAAAATTGGTAAAAATTGATGTTCGGTTCTCGATATCTCTTGAATAATAAAAAAAATTAACTTCAAATTAATTTCATTCATCCAATTTATATTTGCTTATAAGAAAAATAAAAACTTTCAAGAAATGCTACTAAAATTGGTAAAAATCGGTTAACTACCAAAAATCTCGTAACCAAAAATAGCACTTTTTCCTAGTGTTCCAGTGAACTTGGCAATTGAGTCTATTAAAGAACACCTAAACAAGTTTAGTTTGCCACCTGAACAGATAAACGCATATATTTTCTCTATAGAAAATAGCATGAAGTACAATTGTTTCCAGTTCAGAGATACTTTCTACTCTTCCGGTTTTGGATGTTCTATGGGAAACAGCCTCTCGCCACTAGTTGCAGAAGCATTTATGTCCAAACTAGAGAGAGACCTTCGGAGTGAAGGTTTACTTCCTCGAATTTGGTGGCGTTATGTCGATGACACGTTTGCGATCGTCGAAGCGTCTGAAGTGGACCAAATTTTAAGCATTTTAAACAATAGGTACGAAAGCATCAAGTTCACGTACGAAACTGAAAGTGAGACTGATCATTCTTTACCTTTCCTGGATTTGAAAATCAAACGTACTGGACGAAGGATTCAATTCTCTGTTCACAGAAAATCTACTACTACAAGCAGATATATTACATCTGATTCCTTTTGTGGACAACAAAATAAAATAGCCGCATTCAATTCAATGATTCATCGGATGTGCCGTCTCCCTCTTTCTACCTCTGATTACAAGCATGAATATGAATTTTATAAACATAGTACGTTGGAGTTTAAACATTATCTTGTCCTTTTCTTCAACACCATGTTTAACGGTCCTTATGTTCCCAGTAGTTTCAACGAATCCATAATTTTTCCTATTTTCAAGAAAGGAGACCCCACATTAGTCGAAAACTATAGAG
Organism: Eupeodes latifasciatus; assembly: GCA_920104205.1. NCBI lineage: Eukaryota > Metazoa > Arthropoda > Insecta > Diptera > Syrphidae > Eupeodes > Eupeodes latifasciatus. Next base: position 39,105,877 of record OV049924.1, read on the forward strand.
GAATTTCTATTCTAAATTCAATCAGGAAAATTTTTGCGACAATTTTATACAAAAGGCTTTCAAATTGGGTTGAAAATAATCATTTGCTTAGCAAATTCCAAGCAGGCTTCCGCCCAGGTTTTTCGACCATGGATCATATTTTTGCTCTTTATAGTATTGCCAAAAAATTCATTGACAAAAATAAAAAGTTATACACTTGCTTTATTGATTTTAGAGCGGCCTTTGATAAGATAAATCGACAGGCTTTAATTTACAAATTGTCATGTTTGGGTCTATCTCACAAATTTCTTTCTATGTATCTGAAGTTTCTTTCATCATCGACTGCAACAGTATGGGATGGAAATGATTTCTCACATTCGTTTGAAACAACTGCTGGAGTCCCTCAGGGATGTATCCTGAGTCCATTACTTTTTGCTTTATTCATTGATGAAATATCAGATATTCTTCCCGGTGGAGTTTTTTTTGCTGGTGATTCAATTAAAGTTTTATTGTACGCGGATGACCTGGTAATTATGGCAGATAATCCATCCACGCTACAGCTCCAAATCAATAAACTTAGCATTTTCTGTAAAACTTGGGGTCTCCAAGTTAATACACAAAAGACAAAAATCCTAATTTTCGAAAAAAGGCAAAGTAGAAGGTCTCTAAATGAATATTGGACTTACAACAATGCTCGTATTGAAGTCGTACAGGAATTCAAATATTTAGGAGTTTTAATGACGAACAATCTAAGCTTTGTCAAGCATTCACAAACGAAAGTTACAGAAGCTAAACTTGCACTCAATATGATGTGGCCAAAATTTTTTGCTAATCAAAACATTGGCATTAGTTCCAAATACCGTGTTTTTAACGCAACTGTCAATGCGTGCATGTCTTATGGTGCTCAAGTTTTCGGATTTATACCATTAGAAGCTTTCGAAAACTTACATAGGTTTTTCTTCAAGCGCTTATTTCGATTGCCCAACTCAACACCGAACTACTCAATATACGTAGAATCAGGGATAACACCAATATTTATACGGAATCTAAAATCAAATGCTGATTTTCTAACAAAACTCATAAAAAGGAGTGACGGCTGTCTTCATAAAGTTATTCTGAAAAATTTGCTACTTACAAACTCATCCCCCTTCAAGGAATGGAACCAGCTTGCCCTTTCGCATGATTTTGCTCTATCTCTTACTGTGTCCAACATCAATGAATGGCAAGATCAATTTTCAAATCTTATTGCGAAGATTGACGAAAAATTGTATACTAAAAATTTAGATAAAGCAAAGTCCTCCAATTCTAGAAGTATATATAGAAATCTTAACCATGAACTTTTATCAGATGTCAACTATTTCCGTTCTGAGTTTTCAGTCCAGACTATCAGTATTGTATTTAGAACAAGAGTTGAAATCCTAAACCTAAACTATATTCCATACAGAAACGATTTGCCTCAACTTTGTAACTTATGCAACCGTAGAGAATTAGAGGATGTTTACCATTTCGTGGCTATTTGTCCAATCCTTCAAGAAATTCGTCGACTTTATTTCAATTATAGTTTTTTAAATTTATCTCAATTTTATGAGATTCTCAATGGTGAATATGGATGGCGTAAACTATACGAATACTGTCAGCATGCTCTTTCTTACCGAAACAGTTTTTAGACCTTCATCTGATCATTTGGCCAAATCTTGTGTTTCAAACTTACATTATATAATTACAAAAATTATTGAAACTGTATTTATTTATTTTTTGTGTTACAAATCACTAAAATTGAATTTTACCTTTATGTTACAAATCATTAAAATTGCTTAATCTCATCTAATTGAATTAAAACTGTGCTTTTAGCATCATATTATTTTATGTTTCAAATCATTAAAATTGAATAGTTTATTATTTCAAATTCTTTAAGCTCAAGCTCTAATTATATTGTTTAAGAGAAGCAAGTAAATGATACTTTCATATTTATACACACATATTTAATTACCAAATGTTACTTTATTTATTTATATTTTTCAATTCAAATGAAATGTCATATCAGGCAGACGGCATGATTGCCACGCCCTTATTCTTAAGTTAATTTTTATAACGTTTATTGAAAAAATAATAAAGAATTTAATAATAATAATAATAATAATAATATGAATATATAGTCGATTTAGCTCAAACCAACGGCTACAAAAAGTCTCTCATCGACAAAATCATAAAGAAGCGTTCAGATAAGATAAGAAGGGAAAATATGTCTACCCTTTTTACTCAAAGCCAAAATAATTCGACTGAACGACGGGTTGCCATGACGTACATACCGAACATTACTAATAAACTAAATCATGTATTCAAAAAAGCTAACTTGAGCATCGTTCATACTAACAACAACAAATTATGTACGCTACTAGGCTCAACAAAAGACAAGAAACCTTTTAAAGAGAAGAGTGGCATATATGAAATCACCTGCCCTGATTGCCATTACAAATATATTGGACAAACGAGAAGAGCAGTAAAATTTCGCATTGATGAACACCGTCGCTACATCGAGAAGAAGGACGTTACCAAAGCAGTAGCAGCTCATACATTTGATCTGAACCATGATGCGCCTCACTTCATGACCCCATTAGAAGAAAACTATAAATTGATAAAAACAGTTCAACAACCTTCCAAACTTGATGCCTACGAATCTGTTTACATCTCAATTAAAGACAACTTAATGAACATTGACAATAGCCCAATAGAATCTTTTTTATTCTCACTTGCAAAATAATGTTTTTCTTTTTTTTTTTTTTTTCTCTTTTGTTTTTAAAGTTTTTTGTAATCATAAATTAATGTCTAATGTACTTGCTCTCTTTTTCTAATATGATATTTTTGTTGTATAACTTTTTCATTTTTAACTTCCCATAGGAAGTTATTGTAATGGGTCCGATTTGACAAATTGAAAATTTTGACATTTCTCGACGTTTCAAGGTCCCTAGAGTCGAAATAAAAGATTTTTAGAAAGATGTCTGTGCGTGCGTGTGTACGTACGTCCGTACGTCCGTACGTCTGTACGTCCGTACGTCCGTACGTCCGTACGTCCGTACGTTCGCGACGTTTTTTTCGTCGTCCATAGCTCAAGAACCAGAAGAGATATCGACTTCAAATAAATTTTGTTATAAAGATAATAAGGCAGAAAGATGCAGAAAGGGCTCTCAAGAAAATTGCGTGGGTGGTTTTTTTACCATAGCAGTTTAAAAAAAAGGTGAACATTCTGGTTAAACCTAAATATCTCATGAACCAATGACGCTAGAGACTTGAATTAAATTTTATATTATATATTGTAACGTGATACAAAACAATTATATTTTTGGAAAAAAATCCAATTAACGGTTTTTTTATAAATCAAAAAAACTGAAAAAAAAAATTTGTCACCTCGAAAATTTTACGACTTAAATATGATTTCATCTCCAAAACAATTTTGTGCAACGAAGAATAATGTTTTTGACATCTGATAAAATTTTGAGAAAAATCGAATTGACAGTTTTTTTACAAAAAATAATAACCTAAAAAAAAATAAAAAAAAAGTTGGTAAAAATTGAGTTTTGACTCAAATATCTTTTTAAGACTTTGAGATATTGGCTTTAAACTACTTTTATCTTTCAAAAAATATTGTTTTCAACATTCAGTAAAATTTTGAAAAAAATAGAATTTACAGTTTTTTTACAAAAAATTAAAAACCGAAAAAAAAAATTTAACAAAAGTTGGTAAAAATTGATTTTCGACTTAAATATCTTTTCAAAACTTTGAGATTATGGCTTCTAACTAATTTTAACTTATAAGAAATATTGTTTTCAACATTAGGAAAAATTTTGAGAAAAATCGAATTGACAGTTTTTTTACAAAAAATAAAAACCTAAACAAAAAAATTAATAAAAGTTGGTAAAAATTGATTTTCGGCTCAAATAGCTTTTCAAAAATTAAAAATATTGGCTTCAAACTTATTTTATTTCACAGAAAATATTGTTTTTTATATTCAGTAATTTTTTTATAAAAATCCAACAGTCCGTTTTTTCATAAAAAAAATAAAATCTACAAAAAATAGAACGCAAATTTGGCAAGAATTGATACATTTAGACAAACTTTTAAGCAAGACAAATCGATAGACGGGATGGGAAGTTATCAGTGTGGGTCGCATCCCAGCCTCTTTTCTTAATTTTTGTTTTACATTGTTGTTCCTCTTCCCTTAAGTGTATTTGCGTATTTCGCTGATGATGGTCTCACAAATGAGTCCGAAATGCATTCGATTGTTTAATAAATATTGAAAACAAAAAATTAAAAAATTTTGTGCTTGATTTTTATTTTTAAAATTTGCGGTCAATAAGGAATATTTACAATCACATACTATAAGCAAAAATAGATTTTGAAATCAAACTATTTCATCATATCCAAAATATTGTTGGATATTTTAATTTTTTTTAGAATAATTTAACTGATAACTTATTCAACAAAACACGAAAACCCACAAACTTTTAAGCAAGACAAATGGACGTACGAACGTACGTACACACGCACGCACAGACACCTTTCCAAAAATCTTTTATTTCGACTCTAGGGACCTTGAAACGCCAAAAAATGTAAAAATGTTTTAATTTGACAAATCAGACCCATTACAATAATTTCCTTACTTACTTACTTACTTACTTAAGGTGGCGTTACAGTCCGGGCGGACCTGGGCCTCAACCACCATGCGTCTCCAGCCAGCTCGGTCCCTAGCTAGCTGTCTCCAGTTTCGCACGCCAAGTTGGTTGAGGTCCTCACCCACCTGAGTGCGCCACCTGAGTCGCGGTCTTCCTCTACTGCGCCGTCCCTCGGAATTGGATTCGAAGACCTTCCGGGCTGGAGCGTTGATGTCCATTCGCTCTACATGACCCAGCCATCTAAGCCGTTGGACTTTAATTCTGCTAACTAGGTCAGTGTCGCTGTACAGCCCGTACAGTTCGTCGTTATATCTTCTCTTCCATTCTCCATCTATACGTACGGGACCAAAAATCACCCGAAGAATTTTTCTTTCGAAGCATCCTAAGACGTTCTCATCTTTCTTTGACAGGGTCCGGGCCTCAGCGCCATAAATGAGAACCGGGATGATGAGTGTCTTATAGATGGTGATTTTAGATGCTCGAGAGAGGACTTTACTTCTCAATTGCCTTCTAAGTCCAAAGAAGCAGCGATTTGCAAGAGTTATTCTTCGTTGAATTTCAGCGCTGGTGTCGTTGTCTGTGTTTATAGTGGTGCCTAGGTAAACAAAGTCCTTAACTTCCTCAAAGTTATAGCTGTCCATGGTGACGTTTTGTCCAAGACGTCGTTGTTCAATGTCCTTTTTTGATGACAGCATATACTTGGTCTTGCCCTCATTGACCACTAAACCTATCTTCGTCGCTTCCGTCGCAATGCTCAATGCAATTTGAGTAAAAAGAGAGAATATTTCACAAAATAAGTTTCATAGTTAAAAAATATGTAAATATAAATATTAAAGAAGAACATTTTTTTTTTAAATTATTATTTTCATAATGTGACTTTTAGTTTAGTCAAAACAAAAAAATTAAAGAAAAAAGAACAATATTTAATAATGGGCTTTTAGTTTAGCTAAAACAGATAATGATTTTGTAAGTGAGAAAAAAAAGCAAAAAAAAAATAGGAAAAAGAACCGCATATTTCTCAAGTTTTTTTGTTTTTTTATTTTTAGGGTTTTTAATTTGGTTAAAACGAAAAAAAAGGAGAAGATACAAGCACTTTAACATCTTGTTACAACTCAAAACAAATTCAAACACTCGTTTCGATATTTTCTTGCATGTGAGACATAGCGTATAAGAGGCTTCCAGCCACGATCTCCGTTTAGTACACCGACACATTCCTCTTGGGAAAGAAAACTAGAATAAAAGTAGAGCCTTCGGATTTCCTGTAATATTGGACAAAGTGCTAAAAAATGCAAAACATCTTCGTTTTGACCAAGGTTGCAAAGGGAACACACAGGGTTTAAGTCTGTTCTATGTGGTCTATAATTCAAATCGAGCATTTCCGTTCTGATCTTGAAGATCAAGCTCATATCAGAAACTGTAAACTCTTCTCTAAAATAGTTTCCTTCACCAAGTTTCAGATTAAGTTGTCTGTATATATTCCTGGATGTTGATGCAGTCCCTCGCGCAACACAATACCTATACATCGAGTCATCTATAACAGAGATACATTCATATAATGCATTTTTTAATGCTTCCACATTGTCCACTGGCAATGATACTGAAAGGTTATGTGCTACAGCAAGATCATACCAGTTTTTGACAGGACTACTCCACAACTAAAACAAATTTTAAGGAGTCTTTTTTGCAAGTTTTGGTCTTATCGCTTCATTACTTTGATCATAAAATCGGCGTTAGCCTTTAAGTTTTTCAAGAAAATTTGAGGTAAGCCTGACTCTAGGTGGATAGCATAATTAGGTAAATTGATAGGTAAACTAAAAATTCGCTTGAAAAAATACCTCTGTATATTTTCCATTTCCTCCAACTGTTCGAAACCATATACTTCATTACCATAGCAAAAACAAGTATTCACGGTGGCATTGAAAACTTTGAATTTTGAAATTGGATCTACGAGTTTATTTGCGAAGAACTGGCACCACATTGTATTTATTGCAATTTTTGCAGCGGTTGTTTTTTCTTTTATAAAGGTTTGAATGTTAAGATTATATGTCATTGTATACCCAAGATACTTAAATTCATTTCCGACCTCAATTATCTCACCATCTAAAGTCCAATTCCGCCCATAGCCAATTGATCTATTTCGAGATCTGAAAACCATTATTTTGGATTTGGTGGTGATCCCATAGATCACAAAACTGTTTTAGCCTGTTAATCTAGAGCTGTAGAGTAAGCGGACTGTCTGATAAAATCACTAGATCGTCAGCATAAAGCAAGACTTTAAGAGTAATATCCCCGAACTGAACTCCCCCAGGTATACTGTTTTCGACATCGTTCATATACAGTGCAAACATGATAGGGCTTAGAACACATCCTTGAGGGACACCTGCTTCACAACTAAATTGATCATCAAATATGATCATCAAATATTAGGTATTGCTTGTGCAGAAAGAATTATTGAAATCGGTTCGTTAGTTAAAAAAAACGGTTCTATAGGGGGTACCCTTCTGGAGTAGTACACAAATATTTGTTTCTATTGAAAGAAGCCAAATTTAAGAAACAATTTAATCTATTGGTTCGTTTTTAAGAAAATTTGAATTTTTGATTGTTTAGCTTCAAATTTGGAAATTAAGGTTTTGAGCCGATTGGGGTTAGGCATTAGGTAAAAACAGTTTAAGAATTTGTCGCAACATTTTAAACGATTTAGTAAAATGTTAAAGCCATTTTTAGCAATTTACTAAGCTTAAAAGATGATTTATCTAATTTTAAACGTTTCTAACATCTTATTCTTACTATTTTTAACAATTTGCTAAATTTAAAATCAAAGAATGGCTACTTTAACTATTAGCAATTTGCTAAACCATTTGACACCATCTACACACTTATTCTTAAAAGAGCTGTGGATGGAATGGCCCAGTTAACAGATGGGAATTCCAATTAATATAGGTCCGTTTAAGCGTATTTGCTTTGTTTATTTTTACGAACTGTCACTTTTTACGCATGTTTGGATGCTCATTTTTTAATAAAATGCAATTAGCAATTTACTAATTAGCAAAACGAAAAGATTGGTTTATAATTTAGGACTCCCTAATAAGTAAATTTTTAAACGCTTAACAATAGGTTCTTTAAAATGTTGTGCTTTTGTTTTTAACTACCAAAGACCCAGATAAGGTTATGTCGGAGCACACAGTTCTATGATGAAAATCCATTTTTATGAAAACTTAAATGCAGCACTCAGCATTAATTTTAAATTAAATTAATTTCATCTTCTAATCGTATTTGAAATAAATAATATCAAATTGAATTTGTCTCTAATTTGAAAAATTGTGACCTAAATCTCAAAAGCCTGAGTACTAAGCCGGTATATAACAATCAATTTTATATTATTTTTCTATGCACAGAGTTCATTTATCTCTTTGTCTATATATGTATCTATTTTTTGTTGATGAAATTTCTTCTTTTGTTTTTCTTTTTTCAATCAATTGTCATCATTTTAACAACTAGAGGTTTTCAATTTATTTTTCTTCTAAACAAAATCCAAATTGAAAGATAATTTTATTTAAATTAAAACCAAGCTAAAAACAAATACATACAATACCTAGATACTCGTATGCATGTACTGTACATAGATACAAATAAATACATAGATACATTTATCCAATTTAGTATCAAATCGTTTTTAAATAACCAAAAAAAAGTTCGATCTTTTCCTCAATGTCAATCAAATGGCAGTTTAGTTTAGTTCAAGTTTAGTTATTTTGTTTACGTTTTCTCTTCCGGTTTAGTTCTACGTTTGAATTTCATCAATTTGAACTTCAAAGCAATAGGATGAAGGATAAAGGATCAACAAAAAATATCTACAAATCCCACCTACATGTACGGTACATAGATACCACGTTTGTTCGTTTATTTGTTTGTATTTTAATTTCTTTGAACTTTAAACTTTTTATCTGAAAAAATAAAAAAGGATATAAAACAGAGAGCGAGGGCTTATGCATCTCTGCGTCTGCATATAGGAATACCTACATCCAATGTCCAATCGATTGGAAAACATAATGGAAGCTTCACATGTTTATGGCCTGCGATGGCGATGGCGGTCCTGATGGCGGTGGTGATGGTGAATGGTGATGGCGTCCAAAATCCAAGCGAAAGCAATGATAACAAAAACAAAAAAGTCCTGCCTAATAGTCCTGGGGCTGAATGGGCGAGGAAGGTTGGAATAATAATTTTGTTGTTTTTTTTTTTTTAATTTATTTTGTTCAACCTTTTGAAGGCATTTTATTTAGGCAAACTATTTTCCAGAGGTTGTATGTTGAGACAAATTTTCAATAAACCACCAGACAGCGATCAATCGCAGATGCATCCACAAAATTTATTCTCTGGGGGGACTTAATTTCCAGTTCATTTAAAAATTAGTTCGACTACCGTTATTTTTCGTAGAGTCTGTTTACTATTTTGTTTATTTTCAAAACGACGGACACAGAACTAAGTAGTGTAGGTGGATATTTTATTGGAATTGCTTTTAATACAAGGTTAAATTTGAACAATATTTTGTTTTTAATGGGTTGGTAAGAATGTCAATAAGTACAAATGAGTTCCCTTTATTGTGACGCATACAATTTGCAAAATCTCATCGATTCTTTATTTGAAACGTTAGATTGGTCCATGACATTTACTTTTTGAAGATAATTTCATTTAAATGTTGACCGCGGCTGCGTCTTAGGTGGTCCATTCGGAAAGTCCAATTTTGGGTAACTTTTTCGAGCATTTCGGCCGGAATAGCCCGAATTTCTTCGGAAATGTTGTCTTCCAAAGCTGGAATAGTTGCTGGCTTATTTGTGTAGACTTTAGACTTGACGTAGCCCCACAAAAAATAGTCTAAAGGCGTCAAATCGCATGATCTTGGTGGCCAACTTACCGGTCCATTCCTTGAGATGAATTGTTCTCCGAAGTTTTCCCTCAAAATGGCCATAGAATCGCGAGCTGTGTGGCATGTAGCGCCATCTTGTTGAAACCACATGTCAACCAAGTTCAGTTCTTCCATTTTTGGCAACAAAAAGTTTGTTAGCATTGAACGATAGCGATCGCCATTCACCGTAACGTTGCGTCCAACAGCATCTTTGAAAAAATACGGTCCAATGATTCCACCAGCGTACAAACCACACCAAACAGTGCATTTTTCGGGATGCATGGGCAGTTCTTGAACGGCTTCTGGTTGCTCTTCACTCCAAATGCGGCAATTTTGCTTATTTACGTAGCCATTCAACCAGAAATGAGCCTCATCGCTGAACAAAATTTGTCGATAAAAAAGCGGATTTTCTGCCAACTTTTCTAGGGCCCATTCACTGAAAATTCGACGTTGTGGCAGATCGTTCGGCTTCAGTTCTTGCACGAGCTGTATTTTATACGGTTTTACACCAAGATCTTTGCGTAAAATCTTCCATGTGGTCGAATAACACAAACCCAATTGCTGCGAACGGCGACGAATCGACATTTCACGGTCTTCAGCAACACTCTCAGAAACAGACGCAATATTCTCTTCTGTACGCACTGTACGCATTGGTGTGGTTGGTTTAATGTCCAATAAAGTAAACTGAGTGCGAAACTTGGTCACAATCGCATTAATTGTTTGCTCACTTCACTTGGTCGATTATGTAGACCATAAATCGGACGTAAAGCGCGAAACACATTTCGAACCGAACACTGATTTTGGTAATAAAATTCAATGATTTGCAAGCGTTGCTCGTTAGTAAGTCTATTCATGATGAAATGTCAAAGCATACTGAGCATCTTTCTCTTTGACACCATGTCTGAAATCCCGCGTGATCTGTCAAATACTAATGCATGAAAATCCTAACCTCAAAAAAATCACCCATTAGTTTATTTTCTCGTATCTTGAAAGACCTGAAAGTGGCTCTGTAATTTTTAATGTACTATTGAGACTTTGATGTTAAAAAAATGTTTCAATTTATGGTTAGTTGCAACTTAAAAGAAAAAAAATAATTTTTTTAGCTTAAGCTAAGTACACACGATTAAAAGACCTTCCAATATTGGCCGAACTGTCAAAAATCTTCCATAGAAATGCGACTTCAAGAAACCCCACAGGAAAAAGACTAGCGAGGTCAAATCGCATGATCTTGGTGGCCAATTCACATCACCCCTGCGAGAGATAACCTTACCCTCAAATCGTTCATGCAAAATGTCAATCGTAGCGTTTCCTGTCTGGCACGTAAAGCCGCCCGCGCCGCCGGCCGTCCTGCTGAAACCACATGTCGTCTAGATCCATATGGTTCAATTTGGGTTATATCATCGTTTTGTAGCGCTCGTTGTTGACGGTGACCGCCTCACTAACGTCGGTTTCAAAAAATTACGGAACAAATACCCCGCCGGCACAAAATCCACACCAAACGTTACCTTTTGAGGATGCATTATCACCTGGTGAACCTCGTGTGGGTTGGTGTCGTTGTCGTCTCATATACGGCAATTTCGCTTGTTAACACAGCCATTCGTCCAAAAATGCGCCTCGTCACTAAAGATGACTTTTTGGCCAAAATTGTGGTCCTCTTCCAAACGATTCGAAGCCCAGTCAACGAACAAACGGCGTTGTCTATGGTCATGAACTTTAAGCTCCTGGGTCAGTTGGATCTGGTACGTGTGTAGGCCCAAGTCCCGACGTAAAATTCGCCAAGTTGAAGTCTGCGAGTTCTTGTGCACGGCGAAGAATAGACTGCCCCGGGTTCTGCTGTACACTTTCACGGATCGCGGCGATGTTCTCGGCCGATCTTGCGTTTCGTGAAGGTACGGGTTTTGGCTGGATTGTTTACTAAACCGGTCGTCTCAAATTTGGTCACCAAACGTTGAATAGTCGACTATGAAGGGCCACTACGTCGACCGTAAAATGGGCACAATGCGCGCAACGTTTGCGATAAGGAACATTCATTTTGAATTTAAAGTTTTGTCATTTGAACGTGCTGTTCAATCGTGTAACTTGTCATGATGATTTGGCATAAGCAACTGAATAATAAACAAAAGATTTGACAGATGTCACCAAAACAAAATGGCCGCCACGGGGTGCCAACATCTACCCGCGCTAATTGAAAAACCCTTTATTGTTCAAGCTTTGATGTTTGAATATTTTTAATTTTATGTCAATGGCAATTAAGAAGAAAAATAAGCTAAGTATACACGATTGTGGCCCAACTGTCAAAAGTCTTCAAATAGCATCCAATTAGGTGACAAATTGCCAATTTTCTATCAAGTGAAAATTTTCCGTTTATACGGTTGTTTTAGGTAAAAAATCGACTGACAATTGTCAACAATTTTGTATCTTCCAATTAATAATTGTCTGTGTGTCTGTGTACACGGTTGGAAGACTTGGTAGCCTAATTGAAAAACAATTTTCTCGACAGTTGACAGAGAATATGAGAATTTATTTTCGAAGTGAAAACAATAGGTTGGGCAAAAACATTTTAAAAAAATATAAACAAAAGTGAAACAAACATGAAGCAGGAAGTCCAATCTTTTTCAACCTATCAGCCCTATTATGGCTATCAACTATCAATTATTTTATAACTGATAACTTCTATCAATTTATTGATAATTTGGTATTATGAGTATCAAATTATAATTTTTCACCCATTGTGAATACTAATCAATATATGATTGTGAATAGGTTATGTTTGGTGTTTGACGTTTGCCATTTGTGTTGAGTTCTTGTGTTTTGGTCTATAAATAATTTCGGCGGAATAATGTAAGTTGTTTTCATTAATAATATTTTGTTTATTTTGTATTTATTTACCACTTTCATAAATCTCTGAGCGCTCAGTTGATGGCACATGCCTATTTATCAACGAAGAATTTGTGGCTGATAGAAAATTTGATGGATATCATAATTTTTGACAGCCGTAATACCAAGTTTAATTTGCTTATTTTAATTCATGAATTTATAATTTGTCCAGTGGGTTTGAACCATCTCGTAATACGTTTATTTTAGCTTCCACGATAAACCTTCGTCCCTCAGTACAAATGCCTTCAAATAACAATTCTAGTGAAGGCATTTCGTTCTTCTATTTGTATATTCAATAAAAACTACAAAAAAAACTTTTATAAATCGTATTTAAATTACAACTCTTTACCATTTACGAATATTTGATACATTTGTCAACGAAGATTTTGTAGCTGATAGAATATTTGATGGGTATCAATATTTTTGATAGCCGTAATACCGAGTTTATCAATAAAGCTATTCACAATAGATCTTTTAATTCACTATTTATCAAAAATATTGATAATTGATCACCATAATACCGATTTATTAATTTTGTTGATAATTATCTATTATTATCAAATATCGTGTTGATATTTGATAACCATAATGCTGTATGTTTGTATAACTTCTTTTCTGTTATTTGGCAAACGGTGACTTCTTATTTCTTTCTATTTTCGTAGTTTTCAAATTTTTTCAAAATCTTGTAAGCTTTTGTTATTGCTTCCTGCTCAAAAACATTCTGGCAATACAAAATTGGATGATGTTGTTTGAATAGTCCAATTATTTGAAAATAATAGACGAGTATAAACGATTGCAAGAAGTTGGAAAATTTTTTGATGGAAAATTTGCCGATGGTTGACTGCCAATTTTATTTCTGTTACTTTTGACTGCTGAAATTGGGTGTTCATATGGTTGTTTTTAATATGTCAGCTTACCAAATAGCAGGCTTTTAAAAATGATTTAAGAAAAAAGCACCGTTTTAAGACACAGGGCGCGAAAAATCTATATTTACACTTTTTGAAACCGTTCGTAAGAAAATAAATAATAAAGTTTTTTATAGTAGTTCATGATCTAAAAAATCTAACTAACAAATTTGTGTTTGTAGTATTTTTCGTCAAAAGTTCTATTATCTGAAAATTAAACTTGATATAATTCTTAATCATTTCTAACAAATTAAAACTTGAATACCCATTTTTTTTATTAAGACCGATTTCTAAACATTTTAAAATTAGTTCTTAGAATAAATCAAGGGTAGATTTTCTACCCAATTTTTATCAGAATTCCTGAAGATATTGGAGTGAACAAAACTTTATACAATTCTAATTTATTTCAAATTCAAAAATATAAATGTAGGTATTGAAAATATGGAATAATAATCACTATGCTCATTTTTTTCAAAAGAAAGCAATACAAATTTTTGTTTGTCAAGATTCTGTCTACCTATTCAAAAATACGGACTTTCAATTGTTGATTTTTTATTCACAATAATGTTTGTTCTTTGCCTTCTTTTTGTTTTTTACATTTTTGGAACTTTTCTACAGTGCATTGATACTTTGATAAAAAGTGCTAGCATCATTGAAGGCATAGAAACGGAAATAATCAGGGAAACCAGAAAAATAGTGCGCAAAATTGGTAAAAATTGATATTCGATTCTCGATATCTCGTGCACAAATGGAGACATTGTATTCAACATTTTAAAATCAAATTCATTTTATCATACGCAACATACTGTTGGTAATTTTTAGTTAATTTTTTAGAAATATTCATTTGACAACTATTTTAACAAAAGACAAAAAACCTATAAAAACAACAAAAAACTGATCAGAAATGCTTTTCGATTCAAGAATTAGGAGAAATTATTTATCTCACACAAAATATTGTTATGCAAAAAAAGCTGAAAGTAATTTGATAAAAAAATTGTTAAAAATAGATTTTAATTTATTGTCAATATTTATAAATAAATTGTTATGAATACTTTGTTAAAGTTTTAAGTAAGACAAATCAACAGACGGGATGGAAAGTATTCAGTGTAGGTTGCATAGGAAGTTATTGTAATGGGTCCGATTTGTCGAATTGAAAATTTTAATATTTCTCGACGTTTCAAGGTCCCTAGAGTCGAAATAAAAGATTTTTAGAAAGATTTCTGTTGGTACGTCCGTACGTTCGCGAAGTTTTTTCGTCGTCCATAGCTCAAGAACCAGAAGAGATATCGACTTCAAATAAATTTTGTTATACAGATAATAATACAGAAAGGGCTCTCAAGAAAATTGCGTGGGTGGTTTTTTAACCATAGCAGTTTAACAAAAATGTGTAAATTTTGGTTAACCCTAAATATCTCATGAACCAATGACGCTAGACACTTGAATTAAATTTTATATTATATATTGTAAGGTGATACAAAACAAATATGTTTTTGGAAAAAAAATCAAATTAACGGTTTTTTTATAAATAAAAAGACTGAAAAAAAAATTTGTCACCTCGAAAATTGTACGACTAAAATATGATTTTATCTCTAAAACAATTTTGTGCAACGAAGAATGATGTTTTTGACATCTGATAAAATTTTGAGAAAAATCTAATTGACAGTTTTTTTTTATAAAAAAAAACCCTAAAAAAACGTTACTCAAAGTTGGTAAAAATTTAATTTCGACTAAAATATCTTTTCAAAAATTTGAGATTATGGTTTCCAACTAATTTTAACTTATAAGAAATACTGTTTTCAACATTCGATAAAATTTTGAGAAAAATCGAATTGACAGTTTTTTTTTACAAAAAATAAAAACCTAAAAAAAAAATACTAAAACTTGGTAAAAATTTACTTTCGACCTAAATATCTTTTCAAAAATTAAAAATATTGGCTTCAAACTTATTTTTTCCACAGAAAATAATGTTTTTGACATTCAGCAATTTTTTTATAAAAATCCAACAATACGTTTTTTTTATAAAAAAAATAAAATCTACAAAAAATAGTAGGGAAATTTGGTAAAAATTGATGTTCGGTTTTCGATATCTCGTGAACAATAGAAGATATTGACTTCAAATTAATTTCATTTATCCAATTTGTATTTGTTTATATAAGAAATACAATTTTTTAAGAAATGCTACTAAAATTGGTAAAAATTGGTTTTCGACAAAAAATCTCGTTAACAAAAATAGATTTTGAAATCAAACTACTCGTATTTCATCATAATTATGCAAAATATTGTTGGTAATTTTAAATTTTTTAAAAATAATTCAACTGACAGCTTTTTTAACAAACCACGAAACCTACAAACCTTTTAACCCATTTATTACCAAAGAAATTAAAAATTAAAATTTCAAAATGTTAATATCATAACTTTATTAAAAACGGTCAAAGGAATACAAAAATATTTTTTTTAATTTTTTAAAAAAAATGGAAGTGTGGTTTTTAAGCTGTACCCAAGCGGGTACAATGGGAACATATTATATGGTTGCTAATTATGTGTATGAAAAATCTTTAAGCATTCCTTTTCGGCACACAGAACTATGTCGCAGAACTCGATAACCCATCTGATTCGCATGTGGCATACTCAGCATCTAATATACTTTTCAATTCTCTTTGGAAAATGGTGACCTTCAGATAAACCAACACTCGTAGATATGGAACGTTTTGATGTCGAAAGTTGGAGAGTTTTATACCTTCCATGATAATATCGAGCAATATCTCTTTGAAAAGATAGCAAGTCATTTTCGGAGTCATCTGCGACTTTATATAGTTTCCAAGCGTTCACCAAAGAAGAGCTAAGCATTGACGTAAAAAGCGGCCACCACCACTTTTTACCTCGAATCTTGATTTTATACACATTGAGACACTGATCGTGTAAGTCAACGAGACCCATATTTCGACTGAAGATGTGTTGGCCAAAGCACATTTCATATTCATCTTGTTTACCACAAAATTATTAGAACGGTTCATTGACATATCAATACTTCTTTTAGACCAGCGTGGTTGGCTATGAGATTGGCCAGGTATTGAGGCTCTTATCACTGATAAAGGAACTTCGTCCTCGCTATCAAAATCCTCATTCCTAACAGAAGTTCAATGTTACCAGGAACATCGTTGGGTATGTGATCTTTATCCAAATTTTCTGTGTCTATTTCATCCTCGTCTATATTGAAATCTGCATCTGGCGGTATAAATGGTATGTCAAACACAGCATTTCGATCATTTTCTTCGATTGCATTTATTGCATATTGAAGATTATCGAATTTCCTTCCATAAAATGATGATGTTGAGTATGCTTTGAATATATCATTCTATAATAAAAAGTTGTCACTTTTTCCCATTGTACTCAAGCGGGTACATCTAACTTTACGCGTACTTACCTAGCGTAAAAATAAATGAGCACTTGATTTTTCACTTTTATCTGATTTTATTATAAAATTTTGGACTAGTTCGAAAAAAATAATAAAACAAAATTGATAAAACGAATATTTTTTCTATTGCAAAATACAGGCCAACCTCTGAAAAACCAAGAATATCTTAATTGACGCGGAGTAATAAAAAAGACTACCGTTTTAGTTTGTTTACAATAAATTGCACTCCTACTTGTTGAAAACATGTCAACGAACAAACAAAAATTTAATTTTATGCAAATAAATTTGAAGAAGGACAACGGTAAACCAATAATGTTGTTCAATTTTCTCTACCCAAGCGGTACAGTGGTAGTAAATGGCAAGACAAATCGACAGACGGGATGGGAATTTATCAGTGTGGGTCGCATCCCAGCCTCTTTTTAACTTCCCATAGGAAGTTCTTGTAATGGGTCCGATTTGTCAAATTGAAAATTTTGACATTTCTCGACGTTTCAAGGTCCCTAGATTCGAAATAAAATATTTTTAGAAAGATGTCTGTGCGTGCGTGTGTACGTACGTTCGTACGTCCGTATGTCCGTACGTCCGTACGATCGCGACGTTTTTTTTCGTCGTCCATAGCTCAAGAACCAGAAGAGATATCGACTTCAAATAAATTTTTTTATACAGATAATAAGGCAG
Source organism: Eupeodes latifasciatus (assembly GCA_920104205.1). Classification (NCBI taxonomy): domain Eukaryota; kingdom Metazoa; phylum Arthropoda; class Insecta; order Diptera; family Syrphidae; genus Eupeodes; species Eupeodes latifasciatus. The sequence goes on from OV049924.1 coordinate 39,123,304, forward strand.
GAAGATGCAGAAAGGACTCTCAACAAAATTGCGTGGGTGGTTTTTTTACCATAGCAGTTTAAAAGAAAAGGTGAAAATTTTGGTTAAACCTAAATACCTCATGAACCAATGACGCTAGAGACTTGAATTAAATTTTATATTATATATTGTAACGTGATACAAAACAATTAAATTTTTGGAAAAAAAATCCAATTAACGGTTTTTTTATAAATCAAAGAAACTGAAAAAAAAATTTGTCACCTCGAAAATTTTACGATTAAAATATGATTTCATCTTCAAAACAATTTTGTGCAACGAAGAATAATGTTTTTGACATCTGATAAAATTTTGAGAAAAATCGAATTGACAGTTTTTTTACAAAAAATAAAAACCTAAAAAAAATTAATAAAAGTTGGTAAAATTTGATTTTCGACTCAAATATCTTTTCAAAACTTTGAGATAATGGCTTCTAACTAATTTTAACTTATAAGAAATATTGTTTTCAACATTACGAACAATTTTGAGAAAAGTCGAATTGACAGTTTTCTTACAAAAAATTAAAAAACTTAGGTTAGGTTAGGTTGGAGTGGCTGTCCAGATGTCATCGACTCACTTAGACCGCAAGGGTCCATTGTGATACCACTAATGAGGTTACTCATGGGGGAGTAATGAAAATTAAACAAACCATTTTGTGCTTTTAATAAAGTTAGAGAGACACTTTGTGTCAATCGTTGCCAGTTCACTGGTATTGTCGAAGAAGGGATTGCCAAGAAAGTTATTCCTTCTAATGGAGAGTGCTGGACATGTACATAGAAGGTGTTGGACTGTTTCCTCTTCCTCCTCGTCCATGCAGCTTCTACAAAAGTCATTTGTGTAGACCCCTAGCCTCAGAGCATGTCTTCCTATGAGGCAGTGTCCTGTTATTACTCCAATTGTAGAGCTTATATTTTGTCTGCTCAGGGATATCAAGCCTTTTGACCGATTTAAATCTATGCTTGGCCATATTTGCTTGGTTGCTAGGCATGTGGTACTCTGTGACCATCTAGCATTTGTTGCTTCTAGAGCATATTGTTTGAGAAGATATTTGCATGTAGCAAGTGGTGTTCCTATGTTATGTTTTTGTCTAACATTAGGCAGAAGTGTTCCGTTTTTGGCGAGCTCATCGGCTTTACAATTTCCCGGAATGTCTCTGTGGCCCGGCACCCAAATGAGGTGAATATTAAACTGTTCTGTCATCTCATTCAGAGATGATCGACAATCGTGGACTACTTGTGAGTTTGTGGAGACAGACGCGAGAGATTTAAGAGCAGCCTGGCTGTCCGAGAAGATTCGTATATCCTTGCAAGATATAACGTTTTCTCTGAGCCAGGATAGTGCCTCTTTAATCGCCATTACTTCTGCCTGGAATACACTACATTGATTGGGAAGTCTATATGATAGACTTAGATTCAGTTGTTCCGAATAGATACCACTTCCAACTCCGTAATCGGTCTTTGAACCGTCTGTATAGAAGTGAATCGCATTGTCTTCCAGGGGTCTCTCTTCTTCCCAGGAGGATCTTGAAGGGATGGACACATGGAAGTTTTTACCGAATACCATTTTAGGGGTGGTATAGTCTAAGCGATCTGGGATAGATCTGAAATTGTCTAGAATGATAGTATGTCCAGTATTGTTACTGTTCCATTGAGAGGTGGCTCTAAGCCTCACACATGAGTTGGCTGCCACCATTTTGGAGAAGATGTCAAGAGGTGTTAGGTTTAAAAGCACATCCAGGGCTGCAGTTGGTGTTGAGCGAAGTGCTCCTGTGATGCACATACCTGCTGACCGCTGGACCTTGATGAACTTATTTAGATTTACCATCTTGTCCAGTGCGGTCCACCATACGACAACTCCATAAGTGAGTATCGGTCTAATTACCGAAGTGTATAGCCAGTGGGTTATTTTTGGGGAGAAGCCCCATTTTGATCCTATGGCCTTTTTACAAGTAAAAAGCGCTACAGTAGCCTTTTTTACTCTTTCATCAATATTTGCCTTCCAATTTAGTTTTTTGTCTAAAATGAGGCCTAAATATTTAGCTTGGTCGGAAAACCTTAATGGTATTCCTTTAATCTTGGGTGGGCTGAGCTGAGGAATTTTGTACCTTCTTGAAAAGAGTACTAGTTCTGTTTTATGTGGATTGACGTCCAGGCCACATTGCTTAGCCCATTTTGTTAGCCTATTCAAGGCATTTTGTAGGAGTTCCGGGAGAACTTGGGAGTGTTTTCCAGATACAGATATTGCAACGTCGTCAGCATAGGCAATCACCCTGAAACCATCTGCTTCTAATGATGTTAGAAGGTCGTTTACTACCATGTTCCATAAGAGAGGCGAAAGGACCCCTCCTTGGGGGGTACCTTGATGCACCGATCTGGTGGTAGTAAAGCTTCTCATGCTTGAAGTTATTGTCCTGCTTTTGAGCATGAGACTAATAAAATCTATGAGTGGTTTCTTTAATTGCAGCTTTTCCATTGCTGTCGTGATCGCCTGGTAACTGACGTTGTTGAAAGCTCCTTCAATATCTAGGAAAGCTACTAGGTTATATTCTTTGTATTCGAGGGAGTATTCAATGCTGCGTACCTACTGATTTTCCCTTAGAGTAAGCATGTTGAGCTGTGGAAATGAGACATGGTCTTAGGTTATGTCTGATGTAAATTTCAATCAATCTTTCCAAGGTTTTAAGAAGGAAGGATGATAGGCTGATTGGTCGTAGATCTTTAGGGTTAACGTGGGAGGGTTTCCCTGCTTTAGGAATAAAGACTACTTTTGCCATTCTCCAGGCTTTGGGAATATATCTCAGCCTTAAACAGCTTGTCAGAATGATTTCCAATGGTGGAATGATCATGTCTGAGCATTTTTGTAGTTCGGCCGGGATGATTCCGTCTGGTCCTGGAGATTTATATGGATCAAAGCTATCTATGGCCCATTGCAGTTTTTCCCGCGTTATTAGATCAACTAAATCGCTTGTAGAAGCTTGAGACTCTGATGTTAAGTCGTTAAGTATGTTAGAGCTACCTGGAAAGTGGGTGTCTAATAGCAGATTAAGAGATTCTTCATCTGTGGTAGTCCATGTGCCTGCATCTGTCTTTAAAGCACTGGGTATTGTTGGACTTTTTGAGAGAATTTTTCTGAGTCTTGAGGCTTCTGAAGTGTTTTCTATTTTGCCACAGAAGTTTCTCCAAGAAGACCTCTTACTCTTCCTTAATTCTTTTTTATATTGCTTTAGAGCTTCTTTGTATAAGTCCCAGTCAGAAGGAGATCTAGTGTATTTAGATCTATTGAAGAGTTTGCGACAACTCTTTCTGAATGGTTCTAGTTCTTTACGCCACCAATGAGGTTTCTTTTTTCCCTTTAAAATGGTTAAAGGGCATGAAATTCTCATTGATTCATTGAAGGCTTCAGTGAGATGATTCACAGAAAGATCTAGTTCATCTTTACAGGAGGAGCTTTTAAGAAGGTTGTAATCAAGTAATTGTGTTAGTACCTCCCTATATCGTTCCCAGTTTGTATTCCGGTGATTGCGAAAACCCGTAGATATGTTTGCCACATCTCTGAGCTCAAACTGAATGTACTTGTGGTCAGAGAAGGAATTTTCTTTTGAGACATGCCAGTTTGAAATCAGATTGTAGATCGAGTCAGAGGTAAGTGTAATATCAAGTACCTCTTTCCTATTCTTGGTTACAAAAGTGGGTTCATTACCAATATTACTTATGAGTAGGTTAGTGCTTAGTAAGTAATCAAATAAGGACTCACCTCTCTCATTTATGTCAGAGCTACCCCATACCGTGTGATGAGCGTTAGCGTCCGATCCAATTAGGAGACCAACTTTTTTCGAGTGCGCGACCGCAATTGCCTTCCTCAAGGTGTCACCTGGAATTGGGCTGTCGTGGCCAAGATAGGAGGATATGAGCCAGTAGGTGGCTTTATCCGTTGTTAAGACAGCGGTGGTTGTGTCCTTGTCGCTGTAATTGGGGAGTAAAAATACATTTAAGTCATTTTTTACTAACATACATGACCTTGGTTCACCTTTCTCCGATGCATACAGTAGCTTGTAACCAGGAGTCCTGAGGCCTCTGATGATGGAATTTGAGACCCACGGCTCCTGTATCAAGACGATGTCATCCTTGTTTGTGTGCAGTCGGAGTGTAAGGTTGTTTGTGGCCATGATGGCGTGATGGAGATTAATCTGTACTAATCGCAGCATTGCTACTATTAGTCAGATTAACCTCCACCACTGTTTTATCGGCGTTTTCATCGTCTGAGGAGGAGTGAAGTAGGTCTTCCTCACTCAGAGTGATGCCTAAGGTGGCGTCTTCAGTCTCCATGTCGGAGTTACTGTCGACTGTAGGTTTAGCCTCCACGTCGGATGGCTTGTTTGGGGCTGTGGAGGTCGATGGTTCCACTTGTGGTGTTGCATCGACCTCCATTATTGGTGGTAATGAAGCGTTTCCTTCCACTGAAGGGGCTTCTGTCGGGGTCGTGTTAAGCAAATCTTCGTCTTTTTTGTATATACGGATCACGATTTCATCGAAACCATACCTAATCACGCCTTTGGTCGCGGCCAGTGGATCCAGTGATTCCCTATTGATCAACACGAGAGCTGATCTATAGTGACCCACTGTCTCCTTCTCAACCTTTGGGACTTTCCAGTCGTGCGTAGGCAGGTTTGGATTACTTGTTTTGATCAATTTCATGATCATATCTGGGCAGTTGTGTAGAGCCGGGACCATTATACGTGCTCTTGGCCGGCAAGGAATATTCTCCCTTGCAACAACCTCGAGCTTGGCACCCGGCCAGACTTCTGGCAAGCCATTGACAGCAGCCCTGTATAGATCGAAAGATCTCTGATCACCACAGGCGATGAGTTTGATACGATTTTGGTACCATCCTGCATCGGCTGTGTCTGGGAGAGGTCCCGGATTCTCCTCGATGACAGATAAAAATCTGAAACCGAGGTGAGCCCTGACGTTTGCCCATTGATCATGAGAGATGTTGCCATCCACATGACCCCTGTCAATGACCGCTGCTATGATCTTACCTTTTAGCGCGTCGCTAAAGGAAAGATCCTTATTGAAGGCTGTTGTGCTGTTTGAATGCACCTTCTGCCTTTTTGGTTCGGGCTTGTCGCCCTCGAAAGACCTATTGCGCTTTGATGTTGAGTCGCTGCAGGTCTGTTTGGTGATATTGCTAAGAAAGCCACTAGCCCACTCGAGTTTTCGCGTTTGCTCCGGGGTTCTTTCCGCCGCCGGTATGACACCGACTGCGGCTAGAATCCTCTCAGCATTGCGTTGGTCTCGTTTGGCTAGTGACTTCCTGGACTTCTTGCTGGCCGACCCAGAGCTATGTCCGTGTGACACAGTTGTGGGTCCACCATCAGAATTCGTCGCTACCGATACCAATCGGGGTGTGCCCCCACCTTTTGAGACAATTCCACATGTCGCAGATTTTGTCTCTCCGGATGGGGTGTCCCTTCTTGGGGTCGCTTGCGACGTCCTAGCAGGAGCGGGGAGGGGTGGGGTGTGGAATTGCCGCCCTTGGGACAGCCGAGCGTCACAGCTGTACCACTGACGGGTACTTCCTTCAAGTATAGGTTGCGGCTAGTAGAGGGAGAAGGACTCCCGCTACTAGTGGCAACCACAGGGTTGCCAACACGTTCACACCTCTGAGTAGACTCGACAGCCTTTTCAGTGGATGTGACCGCATTGGCAGCCATGGCGCGATTTTTGTTATTATTTTTTAATGTTTTTCCGTTTGATGTTTTGTTTGGTTTCATTTTTGTTCCCACGAGTAGGGCGGAAAGACGGTCAGCCCCGGCAGAGCCGCTTGCCGGGGTAAGGCAGAAATATGACGGACCTTGCCACAGCATCCGAAAGAGCTCGTTAATGGCTGGTTTATCCCCCAGCCTTTCATTCTTCGGCACGTTTTTCGTACAAGTACGCTCACACCACCACTGAAATTAGGAACCTCTAAACTATGATTGAATTGGGTTTCCGAACGTTGCACTATTGAGGAGCTACAACAATTCGGCTATCCAACTCAACCTTAGCTAATCACCATCCTGCCAAAAACGCACAGGACTTCTGTGGTGATCATTGCCCGCCTGGCACCCACTTGGAGGGTTTGAATGAGGATTTTGCCAAGCAAAAATAAAAACTTAAAAAAAAAAATGCTAAAACTTGGTAAAAATTTGCTTTCGACTCAAATAGATTTTCAAAAATTACAAATATTGGCTTCAAACTTATTATATTTCACAGAAAATATTGTTTTCGATATTCAGTAGTTTTTAACTTCCCATAGGAAGTTATTGTAATGGGTCCGATTTGACAAATTGAAAATTTTGACATTTCTCGACGTTTCAAGGTCCCTAGAGTCGAAATAAAAGATTTTTAGAAAGATGTCTGTGTGTGCGTGTGTACGTACATCCGTACGTCCGTACGTCTGTACGTCCGTACGTTCGCGACGTTTTTTTCGTCGTCCATAGTCCAAGAACCAGAGATATCGACTTCAAATAAATTTTGTTTTACAGATAATAAGGCAGGAAGATGCAGAAAGGACTCTCAACAAAATTGCGTGGGTGGTTTTTTTACCATAGCAGTTTAAAAGAAAAGGTGAAAATTTTGGTTAAACCTAAATACCTCATGAACCAATGACGCTAGAGACTTGAATTAAATTTTATATTATATATTGTAACGTGATACAAAACAATTATATTTTTGGAAAAAAATCCAATTAACGGTTTTTTTTATAAATCAAAAAAACTGAAAAAAAAGTTTGTCACTTCGAAAATTTTACGACTAAAATATGATTTCATTTCCAAAACAATTTTGTGCAATGAAGAATAATGTTTTTGACATCTGATAAAATTTTGAGAAACATCGAATTGACAGTTTTTTTACAAAAAATAATAACCTAAAAAAAATAAAAAAAAGTTGGTAAAAATTGAGTTTTGACTCAAATATCTTTTCAAGACTTTGAGATATTGGCTTTAAACTACTTTTATCTTTCTAAAAATGTTGTTTTCAACATTCAGTAAAATTTGGAAAAAAATAGAATTGACAGTTTTTTTACAAAAAATTAAAAACCGAAAAAAAAAATTTAACAAAAGTTGGTAAAAATTGATTTTCGACTTAAATATCTTTTCAAAAATTTGAGATTATGGCTTCTAACTAATTTTAACTTATAAGAAATATTGTTTTCAACATTAGGAAAAATTTTGAGAAAAATCGAACTGACAGTTTTTTTTACAAAAAATAAAAACCTAAACAAAAAAATTAATAAAAGTTGGTAAAAACTGATTTTCGGCTCAAATAGCTTTTCAAAAATTAAAAATATTGGCTTCAAACTTATTTTATTTCACAGAAAATATTGTTTTTTATATTCAGTAATTTTTTTTATAAAAATCCAACAGTCCGTTTTTTCATAAAAAAAATAAAATCTACAAAAAATAGAACGCAAATTTGGCAAGAATTGATACATTTAGACAAACTTTTAAGCAAGACAAATCGATAGACGGGATGGGAAGTTATCAGTGTGGGTCGCATCCCAGCGTCTTTTTATATTTTATATTGAGTTTCTTGAAGCTGAATCAATTTCAGAATTCAATTTTAGGTTAATTTTAAGAACATCCTTCAAAAATTCAAAATCTTAAGATTGTATTATTGTAGATAAACATTAATAAATGTACACATTTTCATTAATGTTTATATCGGCAGTTTATTAATTCAATGTTATCAACGCTAGGTACAAATTTCAAAAACTCCTTAATTCATGTACAAATATTTGTATATGCTGCCAAAATCAAAACAAATCACATATCATTGGACTTTAAACTTATATTCTTCTTATGTATAAAACAATTACAAAAAAAAAAACAAAATTGTCGAAAGCAGCACACATTTCATTTATGTATGTATATATACTTAGTAGAATAACTGGTCAATTACACAATTTAATATTTATACATTATTTATGAATGTAATTTAAAACTTAATGAATTTGGTTCAATGTACTGAATCCAGGATCGGTTTTATCGATTTCATCAAATTGCCTCTTATGTTTATTGGTCTTGTCACTGTCAGTTTCATTCAAATAACTTTCGAAATAATTAAGACATCTTTCAGGTGAATAGTAGGAGCATTGAATGAGTCGGTCTTTGGTAAAGTGATTTCGTCCAATCATATATTTGTTGAGGAGCATAAAATTACAAAACACACATTGCACAATATTCCTTTCGGCCAGAGCTAGAAATCTGTTTGAGAATGAAAATGTTATTATAAATTAATTTTTAGTTTTTAAGTAAATTTTGATTCCTATACCTGAGGTAGTTCTTTTCAGTCATTTGGAAGTTGGAAGGAGCTGGAATTTTAAAGTGTTTTTTAGTATCTACAAATACCTTTCAAATTAAAATTAAGTAATGCAAGAAAGGTTATAGTTTAGTAGTTTTAGGTTATTCAAAACATAGATTGAAGACATTTAAAATAATTTTTAAGCAACATTTCTTAATTTGCAGTGGTTCACTTGTTTCTTTTCACTTTTGAAGAAAAATAATGCAAAATTTAAACTCAAGGAACTGCATTCTTTTGTATATTTATCCATATGCTTGACTCAACTCACCTCTTTGGACATCAAAGAAACTGTCTTCATCAACTTGGTTGGCTGGTCTCTGAGAGGACAAAGGAACATTGAATCAAATTGTGAGAAAATTCATATTTTTTTTTTTTTGATTGATTTTTCAAAAATTCAAGACAACAAAAATTATTATATTTTTTACCTGCAAACACATTGCCAACTTCAAAAAAGCACAAACTAAAATGCAATATGTCAACTTCATGGTGTTTTCGTATTTTCTGTTTTCAGTGCTTAGTAAATTTCAAAAATATACACAAAATTATAATCTTAACATCAAACAATGATGCTATCTTTTCTTTTGTTTACACACTACTTTTGATGCTTGCAGTGGAGATTGCAGAGGACTCACTATACGTCTACGAGGAACGACTAACTGTTTGATAGTGAATGTTGAAAGGCTCTTAAGCTATTTATATAGGAGAAGGACTTAAAAAGCAAAAACTATAAGACCGAGGATGAACACTGGACACATTCGCTTTCGTTGAACAGGGACTGACCGCCGCCGCCGCCTGGACGGGCTTTGCATCAGGATCAAAGAGAAAAACGTAGGATGCGGTGAAGTTAAATGTTGCATGGCAGTAATTAAGTTTACGTATATCTCTCTTATCTTGTGGTTACTTTTAGTCCTGATTCCTGTGATATACGAGCATTCACAGGACATGTCCTTCCACTATAGTCTATCTTATCCCATCATCCGCTCTGCTTCGCATCATGCTGTAATGGTTTAGCTTGAATTCAATTTGTATTCAAACATATGAGTACTTTACTCGTCATATTTTGAAACACACATTATGTTTTTCTGTTTTAGCTATTTGAGGTTTCTGTTTTGGTGTTGATGGTTAGTTTTTAGTTTTTTGTTCTGTTCTTAACTCTGAAATCATGGAGAATCATTAAATTTAATATTTTCATTTTATGAATAGAGGAGTAGTGGGGGGTTTATATTTGAATGTACATGTATTTACGATGTACCGCATATGTAATATGTAACATCGTTTTATTTTAAAATGTAAATTATATGCACAAATAATATTTAACGAATCGTTCGAATTTGAGGAAAAACCAAACTTGTGTGTAACTTGTTGAGCTTTTTCCATTGAAAATCCTTGTCAATTGTCATGTTGTGTATTTATTTGTTTTGTTTTATTTCAAGCCTTTTTCAAATTTAGTTAGGTTTGTATATTCACTGGTGATACAATAAAACATAAAATCCTAGTTGACAGGACATATCAAGTTCATGGTTAAGTGGTTTTAAAGGAAATTAAATAAATAAAATTCGTGGTTGAAATAAATCCACTTTTAAATTTAAACAGTTTTAGCAAGGCTTAGGCTGGAGATGGTAAAAGGGTAAAAATTGAAAGTAATTTCTACATGGCTTTATATTATTATCTCTAAAATAAAATTTATTTCAAGTCGATATACCCACTGGTTCTTTAAAAAGAGTTCATTTAGGCTGTACAAATGTGTGGTCATTTGTAAAGGGTCCGCCACATAACGCAAAACACCAAGTGTAGTCCTGTTGAAACCAAATGTTGCCAATATCCTCCTCCTCCTTTTGTAAACAAAAATTCGTTCAATATGGCCCGATAACGATCGCCATTGACTGTAACGGCCACTCCTTGCTCATTTTCAAAGAAAAATGGCCCAATTATGCCTTTGGACAGAGATCCGCACCAAACAGTGACTCGTTCTGGGTGTATCGGCTTTTCAATATATGTGTGTGAGTTTTTTGTGCCCCAAATGCTACAATTTTGCTTGTTTACATACCCGCCAAGATCAAAATGGGCTTTATCTGAAAAGATGATATCTTTTTGGAAAAATCGGCATCTTCTCTAAGTCGATCGCGGGCAATATTTCCCAGCGTTGTTCAAGCGTAAACACAAACATATTCGTTCAGCGGAAGGATAAAACTAATTATTTGTCAAATCAGACATGAACTAAGTGTTATCATTCACGAAATAAAAACTTTAGATGGCGGAGCCTATACAAAGCATAAGGAATTCTTATTCTTCCTCTGTTCATACGCTCGTTGTCAAAAACACTCCATTTGTTAGCTCTTCAGTAAGTGCAATAACTCCGCCTGTACCTAAGCGAAAAAGTGATTGTATAGCAAAAATCTTTTTTGGCACTCGTACTGTGGGAAGAGTCTTTAAAGATCATAACACACACAAATCCGTCCGGATGGTATCCTCGCTTTTGTTCTAAAGAGGTGTTCTTCAATGCTGAAAAAACCACTGCGTGAGCTTTTTCATCTTTCCTACTCCATTCTAAGCGGAGGGTGATCTCATGGTTCATCTCACCGAACAGTGGACCTATTGCTGCGAAAGCCGTACTGCCGGTCATTAAGAAGCTTTCGGTCTTCGAGATATTTCTTAAGCTGATAATTTATCAGCGTTTCCATGACCTTGGTAAGAAGGGACGTAAGTGCAATCGGTCGATAATTAGAGGGTGAGGAAGATTCGTCTTTTTGGGAATAGGCTGGACAAATGCAGTTTTCCATCCGCTCGGAACGAGACCTGAGGAGTAGGACAGATGAAAAAGCTTACGCAGTGGTTTTTCCAACGTTGAAGAACACCTCTTCGGAACAATAGCGGGGATACCATCCGGACCAGCAGATTTATGTGTTAAGATCTTTTAGGACTCTCGCCACAGTACGAGTGCGAAAAAAAGATTGGCCCCATAGAATCACAAACGCGCTCGATGACAGGCGGAGTCATAACACTCACTGGCAGCGTTGAATTGGTGGCGAACTGCCTAACAAAGAGATTAGCTTTCTCTAAAGAACTAACAAATGGAGTGTCATTGACAACGAGCGTAGGAACCGAGGAAGAGGAAGAATTCCTCATGTTTTTTACAAATGAACAAAATTTTGTACTGCCTTTGGGACATTGCAGTATTTTTGCCGTAATTTTTGGAGAAGTTGATACTCTGTTTAGATTAGGGCTTCGATAAAGGAAACAATAGTGAGTGATTTGCTTATTTACGGAAAATTTAATGCACATATAATTAAAAAAGGAATTGGTGCAAAGACCATATTGTGGCAAGAGGTGATAAGCAACATCATTCCTTATGTAGAATGTGAGGCCATGGTGGGAAAAAAATAAAGGCATCAAGCTATACCCATGAATAAAAAATTCAGCAGGATCGGAATTCGGACTCCTCGTCTACTTGGGTTTCACTTAGTGCCAACACATCTGGCCTGTTTAAAGCAGTATGGGATTATCTTTCGGACCGTTCAATATATACGAGTAGTATTGGATAGGTTCAAGTTTGAAAACCACAAAATAAATGCTGGCGTGCTCCAGGGCTCTGTTCTATCTCCAACACTCTTTCCCATTTTTGTGAATGATCTCCTGTCTGCAATTTCTAATGCAATTCATTGTTTCGCTGTCGATAGCACTCTTAGCTTATCATATTTTTTATATTTTTCCGTTGCGTTCCTCATATTAGTTTTCGAATGAAAAATGTTAAACCCATTTTACCGCCTCTGCCTCAACCCTCACAAAAGCTCCATTGACATCACGCTGAGTTCTTCCGATTATGTCAATGTCATCAGCTTATGCTAGTTATTGGACAGATTTTTAAAAATGGTCATGGTCATCTTGCATAAACGGATGAGTTTGGCAGGGATGCCAAAACTAGACATGTCTCTATACGGCTCGTTCCTGTAGATGATGTGTGCGTGTGTGTTTTTTTTTCATAGCAGTTTAAAAAAAAGATGAACATTTTGGTTAACCCTAAGTATCTCATGAACCAATGACGCTAGAGACTTGAATTACATTTTATAGGTATTATATATTGTAACGTGATACAAAACAATTATATTTTTGGAAAAAAATCCAATTAACGGTTTTTTTTATAAATAAAAAAAACTGAAGAAAAAAATTTGTCACCTCGAAAATTTTACGACTAAAATATGATTTCATCTCCAAAATAATTTTGTGCAACGAAGAATAATGTTTTTGACATCTGATACGATTTTGAGAAAAATCTAATTGACATTTTTTTTTTATAAAAAATAAAAACCTAAAAAAAACATTACTCAAAGTTGGTAAAAATTAATGTTAGCAACAAAGTTTTGTATGTGATACAACAAATCGATATCAATATAATATCTGGTTTTGTTCCCGAGATTTCAAACCAAAAATCAATTATTAGGAAGTTTAAGTTACATTTCTTGAAAGTTTTTGTTTCTTATAAAAACATATTCAGATTGGATTTTGCTTAGATAATTTAGAATGAAATCATATTTAAGTCCATAACTTCATTTATTCACAAGATATCAAAAATCGAATATCAATTTTTACCAATTTTGCGTACTATTTTTTGTAGATCTTAATTTTTATAAAAAAAAACTGACTAGCGAATTTTTATAAAAATTTTACTGAATGTTAAAAACAATATTTTTTAAAAATGTGAAAATATGTAGTTTGAAGATAATATATTTAATTTTTGAAAAGATATTCGAGTCGAAAATAAATTTTTACAAACTATTAGTAATATTTTTCACTTCCCATAGGAAGTTATTGTAGTCGGTTCAATTTGTCAAATCGAAAATTTTGAAATTTTTCGACGTTTCAAGGTAACTGGAGTCAAAATAAAAGATTTAAGAGAGATGTCTGTGCGTCCGTACGTGCGTACGTTTTCGTAGTTTTTTCGTCGTCCATAGTTCAAGAACTAGTAGAGATATTGACTTCAAATAAATCTTGTTATATACATAATAATGCAGAAAGATGTAGAAAGGACTCTCAAAAAAATTGAGTGGGTGTTTTTTTTTTTTTTAAAGTGAGAATTTTGGTTAACTCTAAATATCTCACGAACCAATAACGCTAGCGACTTGAATTACATTTTTTACTATATATTGTAACGTGATATCAAGCAAATATATTTTTGGAAAAAAATACAAAAAACGGTTTTTTATAAATCAAACAAAATTAAAATAAATATTTGTCACCTCGAATATTTTACGAACAAAAAACGTTTTTTTTTTGTATTTTCAAAATAATTGTATGCAACGAAGAATAACGTTTTTGATATCTGGTAAAATTTTGAGAAAAATCGAATTGACAGTTTTCTTACAAAAAATAAAAACCTAAAAAAAACATTACTAAAACTTGGTAAAAATTAACTTTCGACTCAAATATCTTTTCAAAAATTAAAATATTGGCTTCAAACTGATTTTATCTCACTGAAAATATTGTTTTCTACATTCAGTAAATTTTTTATGAAAATCCAAAAGTCCGTTTTTTTCATAAAAAAAAAGAGGCTGGGATGCGACCCACACTGATAACTTCCCATCCCGTCTGTCGATTTGTCTTGCTTAAAAGTTTGTCTATATGTATCAATTTTTACCAAATTTGCGTACTATTTTTTGTAGATTTTATTTTTTTATGAAAAATCGGACTGTTAAATTTTTATAAAAAAAAATTACCGAATATCGGAAACAATATTTTCTGTGAAATAAAATAAGTTTGAATCCAATATTTGTAATTTTTGAAAAGCTGTTTGAGTCGAAAGTAAATTTTTACCAAGTTTTAGTATTGTTTTTTTTTTAGGTTTTTATTTTTTGTAAAAAAAACTGTCAATTCGATTTTTCTCAAAATTGTATCGAATGTTGAAATAAATATTTCTTATAAGTTAAAATTAGTCAGAAGCCGTTATCTCAAATTTTTGAAAAGATATTTGAGTCGAAAATCAATTTTTACCAACTTTTTTTATTTTTTTTTCGGTTTTTAATTTATTGTAAAAAACCTGTCAATTCGATTAATTTCAAAATTTTACTGCATGTTGACAACAATATTTTTGAAAGATAAAAGTAGTTTAAAGCCAATAACTCAAAGTTTTGAAAAGATATTTGAGTCGAAAATCAATTTTTACCAACTTTTATTTATTTTATTTTAGGTTTTTATTTTTTGTAAAAAAAACTGTCAATTCGATTTTTCTCAAAATTTTATCAGATGTCAAAAACATTATTCTTCATTGCACAAAATTGTTTTGGAGATGAAATCATATTTTAGTCGTAAAAATTTCGAGGTGACAAATTTTTTTTTTCAGTTTTTTTTTGATTTATAAAAAAAAAACCGTTAATTGGATTTTTTCCAAAAATATAATTGTTTTGTATCACGTTACAATATATAATATAAAATTTAATCCAAGTCTCTAGCGTCATTGGTTCATGAGATATTTAGGTTTAACCATGTTCACCTTTTTTTTAAACTGCCTTATTATCTGTATAACAAAATTTATTTGAAGTCGATATCTCCTCTGGTTCTTGAGATATGGACAACGAAAATAGTTTCCCGAACGTACGTACACAAATACGTCTTTTATTTATTTATTATTATCTAAAGACCTTGAAACGTCGAGATGTGTCAACATTTTCAATTCTACAAATCAAACTGATAACAATAGCTTCATATGGGAAGTTAATATGTTTCATTTTATAAACGGGATTTTAAAACAATTGCTTAGAACCAAAAAAAATTGTGTTTAATAACAATAGGTCCGTTCGCGTACCCTCCTAAAACAGTCCAATTTTACTAAAAAATACGAAATTTAACCAAATCCTGTTCGCGTTCTCAAAAATTTCGTAGTTTTTCGTAAAAGAGAGCGCTCACGAGAGATTAAAATATTTCCCCAACCTACGAATTTTAGCCCAAGAAATTGCTTTGGGCTGATTGTGAAAATTTCAAATTTGATAGAAATTCAAATAAATTAAATAAATTGCTCGCTTTTGCTGTCAGTTATAAAATTTAAAAACAAATTTTCAAAGAATAGCAACAAGACAGTAAATTGTGTGAAAAATGTGTTGTTTTCCCGTTCGCTTATTTTCTGTAGTTTTTTTTTTGGTGAGAGAATTTTACCCCCACTCTTTAAAATATTTCTTTTTACCAATTTTAGTGCAGAAAGTAATAATATCGTTGTTTAATTTGTCATCAATCATTAGAAATTTTCTATAATAGCCGCGTTTTATTATCACCATGATCTGATCCGGATCTTGAATTTACATGCATTACAACAACAACACAAGATCCTGATTTGTGTTTGGATCTCAATTTGAGATCCAAAATTTAATTCTTTTTTTCACAACAAGGAGCACTTTATCATTGTAATTTCACATGTACATTAATGTTGGTATCATTGCAAACAAATTAAATAAAACATGTATTGCCATATAAACATTTCCATTTGACTGAAATAAGATATTTTTTAAATAGAAAGCGAGAAGCTTTATATTTATTTATTTGGTATATAATCCATGAAATAATTAGATATTTTAACAAAACGAGATATTAATTGGTGAAATTAAAATAATTAAGTCCAAAAAAATGTATATTTGACATAATTTATGGGTATTATTTTCCCCGAAAAAAAAGGAACAAAAAAATCATTGAGCAAAATGTTCTTTGGGCAACCCTGCTTTAAATGTCAAAAAATATAAATAAAATCGTGAAAGCTGCAGCACAAATGGGAGAAAAGGTGTTCAAATAAATTGTAAGTATTCTCTAAATTAAATTATTTAAGTGTCACATTTATTAAAAGGTCAAAAAGAATCTGGACTACATGTGAGCGTTTGAGAGTGCCATGGTGATTTGCAGAAACATTTTCAAAAGTTGTGGAGCTTCCATTTTTGGTATGTGTTTGTTTTTTTTTTTTGATTCGAAATGTCACTTTTGAAAGAACGAATTTGACACTGCTACAAACTTTAAATAATAAAAAATATGATGATCCAATGCTGTTTTATTATCATGATCTGATCCGGATCAGATCACGGTGATAATAAAACGCGGCTAATATTATACTTTTATCTCTACAAAAACAAATTCTACAATCCTTTTAAATGCAATACAAAACCGTTTTATTTAACGGCCATATTTCAAAACAAAACCGTTGTAAACCGTTTTTCGCGTTCTGGATTATGTCTTTGCTAACCCGTTTCATTCTCGTAATAGTGAAGACAGCCACCATTTCAAGATTTAGCTTTCAATTAACATTACGTTACGTGTAAAGCTCTTGAATGATTTTGCGTATTGTAACATAAGTTACCACAAATAGTACTTTTGAATCTAAAAATCATACACAAAGATTGTAGCAAATCCCTTCAACACGGCTACAGTTCTCCTTTTTGGTTTTAATCTTGGTCGTTGTTAAATTAATGTAAACGTATGTTTATTATTTTATTATGAATAGTTCTAGGGCAGGTGGCAAAGTTTATGAAGATACTGCAAGAAGTAGGTATGGCACCTTTTTGAACATTTTAAAAAAACCAAATATATTTTAATAGACCGAGAGCTCAGAGCTAATTTTTAGAGTGAAAGGAAACAAGTTCATAATTATAAAAGATGCATGTAGTCTTAGTAATGGTTATTACAGAAACGTGGCAGTGTTTCCGAGAAAAAGTGCATCAAAAGTAGGTAGGTACAACTTTTAAGAAAATTCAAATAGGAAACCACATCAAATGCATTGTAGCATTGAATAATGATTGTAGATATCTCAACGCCTAGGACCAAGAGCGGAACCAGACTTTTAATCAGGGAGGGGTCAGACATTTTTTTTTTTTTTTTTTTAAATTCATTTTTATTAATTCAATCTTAAATCTATCTTAAAGCTAGACAAAAATTCATAAAACTAGCCTAATTAACCATAACTTACAACTAACTTACTGGTCCCATACGGACATTCTAAGTTAAACAATAATACTTAATGCTAATGCCTTTCGGCCCTAAGATCTATTTAACTTCAATTCATTTTATTTATTTTTGTATTCATTAGAAAATTTAGAAAAACTAATGTCAATATCCTTTTTTATTTTTACTTAAAAACTACTTAAAATAAGGTCCTTAATATAAAACTTAAAGCTAACTAAAACTACCTATTCTACCTATAAACTACTTAAAACTAGAACAACCACAGCAGCAAATCTAACTATGTAACGTTTTTTGTTTTTCATATTTTGTTGTCTTTTTTTTATTTTTTATTTTTTTTTTATTTTTTTTTTTTGTATTTTTTTTTTTTGTGTTTCTTTTTTTGTATTTTTTGTATATTTTGTATTTTTTTTTTGTGCCACCATGCCTATTCTACTTAAAACTAAACCCTAAAACTATAAAACAAGTATGTAAGCCGGCCAAGGCTTAAAACCTCATCCCGACTACCCACTATCAAGTGCCGATTGAAGCCACCAAAACTGGTTCTCCTGCTTCACCCTATCAGTTCGGTCCCGTTCGGACACAGCCCTACTGAACCGAAGGAGCTCTGCTCCGCCTTGTGCCATGACGTTCCGATTGTACGTGGTAGATTGTACGTGGTAGATTAGCATTATTGAAGAGTGTGGTGTAAATGTCAATTGCCTCCATCGGTAAATGTCTTAGTACAACGTTGGATATACCATCGACACCTGCTGACTTTTTATTTTTTATTGAGTTGAAGATGAGCTGAAGCTCAATCTTCGTCACTAACAAGGGACTTGGTCCCGTTTGCTCGGCGATTATGGCATTTGCCAAGGAATCGTCATCGAACCGCATAAAACCGAGGTTCTCAGATCGCCAATGTGTTATATCATTTCGAAGGTAAAAGTGATTAAGTAAGGCTCTGTTTTCCAGGTCGTGGTTGGGGCGAATGCTAACATTCACCTTTTACACTTGCTGGAAAGCAGCTCCCACCGCCTCCACTTTTTCCTTCGGATCTTCAATTATGTAAAAGTCATCGTCAAAGATGGCTTCTTCTGGATCTATTTGCGCTGTCATGAGTACGTCTCTGTTCTCTTCAGTTCTTTGGAGTTTCAGACACGGAAGGTCATTGTCGTTCTTTTTCCTGAATATCTTGTTGATTTTAGGGAACATACTAGGGTCACTGGAATTAACTGACCGGATCTTACGGTCCCAGTACTTGTTAATTGATAGCCTGTAGTTCTCCTTAATCAACAGATTGACATTTTTTATTGACGACTTCAGTGTCCTAACCTCCAAGTCGTGTGGGTCTGTAAGTCGTCTGTACAAGTTTTTGAGTCTTGTCAGTAAGCCACTCTTGTGCTTACGTAGTGCGTCAATAGTCGAGTTTCTGTAAGTGTCCATTTGGTTCCGTTCTTTGTACTTTGGTATTGTCCGTTCCATTGTTCGTTTTATTGTTTCATTCATCTGTTGTAAATGTTGGTCAATTTCTGTATTTGTCAGGTTTCTGTTGTTTGGTGGGGCTATGTCACTCGAACGAAGTTCTCTCGCCAGGGCGTTGGTGAAACGAGGCCAGCGCATCTTACTGTAATTGTAAGAATGCGTTGCAACGTATTCCTCCAACTCCACGCGTTCGTTCGGAATCTGCATTACAGCAGCCAGTCCGCAGTGATCACTGTCATACTCGACTGTCTGTAAGCAGTTTCGAGGGTGATTACCCACTTTGTCTGTAACTGTCAGTCTGGTGTCGTACAGCAAAAGATCCAGAAAGGAGCCGGTTCTTGGATACGATGGCTTTTCAGTAGCCAGCAGGTCGACGCCATATTCAACGCTGTAAAGATTCATCAAATTAAAAAGATGGTTACCTCTGGGATTACTATGTTGATTTCCCCAATCTTCATGTTTTGCGTTCAAATCACCGGCCAAGATGAAATAGTTTTCTTCCAAGCTCAGTTTAAGTTCCCTAAAAAGAATCTCGAGTTCTGAAGCAAAGTAAGTAACCTGCGGAGCTCCAGCCGCATAAGCCGCAATCATATACATCCGCTTCCCTTGAGTGAGAGAGATGCATACAACGCAAACTTCTAGCGTCTTGAGCTTTCGCAATTCATTGTTGTATATGACCTTATAATTAATGCCTTTTCGTATAAAGAGAGCGACACCGCCCCCTTGAGTGGAGTCGGGCCGGTCTCTTCTTACGATATTGTAATTTTTATGAGTCAATTTGTGTTTGTGGTTTAGCTTAGTTTCGCTAGCCATAAACACATCGGGACTGTAGTCTTTCAACAATTGGAACATATTGGCTCTTCGTTCAATCCTAATCAGTGAATTTACATTCACAGCTAGGACTTTTAGGCGCGTCTCCGGCAGCGCGCCCATTTTGGTCTATATTGCGCCAGGCCAGGCAACAAAGAGTAGAGATGATCTACCCTTTTGCCTTGCTCCTTTATCTGACTTTGCAGCCCTGTTAGTTGACTTTGAATGCTCAACAACAAGGCTACAATGTCAGGCTGCACCTCTGGTGCCTTAGGCACAGGGGCCCTTGGGGCAACCGTTAGTGAAGCCTGTCTCGTATTCCCATTCCCTGACACCATTTGGGCGTAGGAAAATTTGGGATCCACGAATTTTTGTGTAGGAGCCTGTCGAACTGTTCGACTTCCTTCGGCTTTTTGACTGGCCTGTTTTTGTTTTATTTGTTGTACCTTAGGGCAACCCCTATAGCTAGCCGGGTGCCCTTGGTTTCCACAAAGGACACACTTGAGCTGGGTCAAATCCTCAACCCGCTCATTCCCCAGCTTGCAATCTCCCTTGATGTGGGTTTCGGAGCACCTGACGCAGCGCAACTGCATATTGCAGTTGGCTCCGGCATGGCCGACCCTCTGGCACTTCGTACATTGTAAAATGTCGTCGTGCCTTTTTAATTTGTCCCAGTGTACAGTTTGATAGTCGAGGGACTCGATTTTCTTCACACTATCAAAACTGCTTTGGGGCGATAATGTTACGAGGAACATTGGCAGCCTATAACCCCCTCGTCTGGACTTCACCGTAGTGAAAGGCTTGACCCCGATAAAATCGACATCGTCAGTGGCTTTTTCTCGGAGCTCAGCTAAGAGCGCCTCCGGTTCCGTGCAGGAACTTATGCCCTTCAGAAGGACCGTCTGAAATTTTTCACTTTTAGGCGTGTAGCTGAAGACTCAGCTGTAGCCTCTTTTAATAACCCTTTTACTAACTTGTAATCGGCCAGTGAGAAGCACTGGACCGAATAATTCTTTTCTTTTTCGTTTAAGAGTTTAATGACAAATTTTCCCTTAGTGGCCGACTTACATACCTGTTTTATGTCGTCCAGGTCAACTCTGTGTGTCCTTATTGGTGGCACCTTCTCCTTCTTGGGCTGTGGTTGTTTCTGGTGTTGCTGCTGCTGCTGTTTCTGCTGCTGCTGCTGCTGTTTCTGCTACTGTTGTTGCTGCTGCTTCTGTTGTTGCTGCTGCTGTTGTTGCTGTTGCATTGATTTAGTTGAGGTCGATGGGCCCTCAACATTTGGGTCTGTCACTGTTGATGGCGGTTTTTTCTTTTGCTCCGCTCCTGTGTTTTTGGTAGCGGGCTTGGGTTGTGGTTGTTTTTGCTGCTGTGGTTGTTGTTGCTGTTGTTTTTGTTGCAGTTGCCGTTGCGCTACCTCTTGCTGTCGGCGCGCTTCCTGCTTTATCTTGAGTTGGCTGAGGAGTGGCTCTATTTGCTCCTTTAGCTTTTTCAAATCTTCTTCATATTTACTGATTTCGGCCTGTTTAGTTTGCAGGGCCTCCATCAGTTGATTTTCTTCTTGGAGGATTTGGTCCACCTCCACCTCCAACGATTTATTTGCTGACGGTTCTGGCTCCGATAGGATCTTGTTCCTATATTTCGGAGACCTAAACTGCCCTTCTCCTCGCTCTGAGACGTAATCGGGGCTCCCAGAGTCGTCACTCTCTGAGGTCTCATGGCCTGACGTCACGCCTTTGGTTTTCTGCTGCATTTTTTTTTTATTGGCTTTCCTCTTAGCAGGATTGGTTCGTTGCACCAAGTTGGGAGTTTGCCTCTTCCTCTTTGTTATTGTCCACTGGTCCGTTGCATGGTCCGATGATGTTTCGGTGTTTTTGGGTACCGCTGCTGGCACCACAGTAACATCACCTGATGTATTGGCAGAGGTATCTTTCGATACCCCTGCTTTTCTCTCCTTCTCCATTTGCTTTTTTTCCCAATCTATAAAATCAACGATTTCACGATTGTGAAAAAAAGCTTCAATATTTTTGGTGTACTCCGCCCGGGATTCGAACCCACGACCCTTGAAGCTGTGTTCGGACTCCACCTCCACTAGGCTACCGATTGTTTAAATAAAAAGGGGCACACTGCCTTCTTACTCGCAAAACACTACAAATGCACTTCTACTTTTTTTTAATTTAAATTTAGCTGCTACAGTGAAGAAGTGCACTGTGCGGAAGTCAAAGAACGACTGAGGGGGTCAGACATTTAAAATAAAGACAAGTTTTTGAAAACCGCTTAAGCACCATTCACATGAGCGCGACCAACGAACGACGAATGAATAACAAAATGTGAGTTTATATACGTTTGAAGACATATTTCCACACAAATCCTTAACAAAACGATAGCAATATATCTAGTTTCTATTTGATTTATGATGCATACTTTTAATTTTCAATATCATATAGGTACCTAATAATAAATTTAAAAATTTATTCGTCGCGAACAAAATTATAGTTGATACGAACTGTCAAACTTTATTCGCGTTCCACATTATCCACACTCGCAACGAATAAAAAAATCGCGCGTACTTAACCTAAAAAAATCGTTCTTGTTAAGGTTTCGGTGGTGAATGTCAAACTTCATTCGCGACGAATTAAAAACTCTCATGTGAAAGAAATGTCAAAATCAACGAATATTCATTCGTTGGTCATTGGTCGTGCTCATGTGAATAATGCTTACAAATGTTCTTTAAAGTTCTGTAAAGGAGGTTGCCAAATTTAAATAACATAATGTGTATATCTTAACCTTACATACTTCACATACTTCTAGGGCTAAAGTGACAACTTTTGTTAATAGATTATTTTAGAACACTGTTGTTTAGCAAGACGTGGACTAACTATATTAATTAATTTGGACGCTTCCATACATATGAAAGCATTCAAAGATTCCAACAGTTCTCAAAAGATGCTATATTTAAGAGCTTAATTACAATAGTTTAGAGGGTTTGTGGTGCATTTCACGCAGAAATAGTGAAACTTAGCTTTTTTCCAAAAATAAGGTATGTACATATTTTATTCTTGTTGGCATTTCTATAAATGCGAAGAACGCTACAACAACATTGATGGAGAAACCTAGAAAATGAGAAAGTTTGCCAGAAAATGTTAACCTTCTTCGGACTGAATTATCGGGAGTCTAATATTATCTACTATCGTTATCAGTCTGTCTACTTACTCGTAGATTGAAGCTAATACTAGAAAACAAATTCTTAAAAATTACTATATTGCGTGAACATTTTGAAAATATTTTGATCTAAAAGGAATCAACAAAACTTAAAAATTGTAGAGAAAAAATGTTTTATTCTTGAATGGAAATAAGTTCATTCAAGTACATAATTTCTTTAAAAATTAAATCAAAACAAATTAAGGTAAACAAATAAGTTGGGAAGAGACTTTAATGTGGCACTCACAAATTACACGTTGCAGAATCTCTTTTAACTTTAGTTCCCAAAAGATTCAAAACTTTTAACTTTAGTTCCCAAAAGATTCAAAACTTTTATACTAAATTAATAGATATGAAACTTTCATGATGTTTTTTAATTAGCCATAAGTTATATTCTTCAAATTTGTGTTTATATCTCAGTTCTAGAACATCCAAAGCAAATTCTCTTCAAAAAGTAGATTTCTTTAATTTTTCAAGGTCTTAAAAATTTTTATATTTTATAGAAAATCAATTTTGAAATAAAAAACACTTTAAGAAAGCCTTACATTATTTATGTGTGTCAAAGAAAATAAGATTTAATTGAACACGATCTTCAAGAATTTAAAAAAAAATCTAATGGAAATAATTTAAAACATTACTAAAGTTTTTCTAAATTCTAAATTGTGTGAAAACAAAAATGTTTGTTCTTTTTGACAGCAAACCGCTTTTTGGTAATTATTGTTAAATTACTAACAAATCTTTACTTATATGTACAACTTAAAAGTATAGGCTTTATGGCTCATATGACCCCCCCCCCCCCCTTGGATCGTCCATTGGTCAAAAGTTGATGAATTTGTGGTGCGGTAGTAGAATAGGTCTGGATTTCCAATTATATTTATTATGTTCTTGGTCCAGTAATCAGTTAAAAGTAGTAGGTAATTTTATCAACAAAGTTCAAAGCAGTAAATTACTTACTTAAGGTTTCGCGACAGTCCTGTGTGAACTAAGGCCTCACCGAAAAAACTGCTCAATCTAGCTTGGTCCCTAACTACATAATTAATTTTACAAAATTAATAATTAAAAATTTAAGAGGGGGTCATATCCATAAACGCACTACGATAAGCTAAGAATTCAAGGGAATTTTTACGAAAATTACGGTCATGATGCCTACGACCCTCTTACAAATATAGTTTTAACTAACGTTTGTCCTGCAGAGGTCACCGAAAACTCTCTTTTTCTGACGTTTTAGACTTAGAAAACCACTTGAAATTCGTCTCATCAGGATGGTTCTCGACTCCCTGATAGCTAATTATGTAGGTACTTAACAGAAGTCTAGATGGCCACAATTTTCTGGCAGGTGTCGCCGAAAATACGCTTTTTTTAGATGTTTGGTAAACCGATTAAGATTGGTCGCATTTTAAAACCCTCGACTTTCTGAATTACTTCCAAAAATAAGCTCTAAAACTATAACTTGCGTACTTTTTATTGTATGTCTTTTTAACTTCCAATTTTTTTTCATAGGAAGTTATTGTAATGGGTCCGATTTGTCAAATTGAAAATTTTGACATTTCTCGACGTTTCAAGGTCCCTAGAGTCGAAATAAAAGATTTTTAGAAAGATGTCTGTGCGTGCGTGTGTACGTACGTCCGTACGTCCGTACACAGAAAAAAAAAAAGTTGTCATATTAACAATCGTCGATAGTCAACCTGAAATTTGGCCAAATTGTCGCATTGACTACCAAAATAGTCAATATGACAACCTAATTTTTTAAAATTGACTACTGGATAGTCAATAGAACAATTTTCGATTGTCAATTTTCGGTAGTCAATATGACAACAGAAATAGTCAATAGAACAACTTCTTTGACTATCGAGAATTGTTACATTGACTACCCGGTAGTCAAATAATATTTCGGTTTTCAACAAAAATTGTCATATTGACTACCGCAGTTGTCCTATTGACTACCGCAGTTGTCATATTGACTACCGTGGTTGTCATATTGACTACCGTGGTTGTCATATTGACTACCGCAATTGTCCTATTGACTACTGCAGTTGTCATATTGACTACCGCAGTTGTCATATTGACTACCGCAGTTGTCGTATTGACTACCACATTAGTCAATACGACAACCGTAGTTTCAATTTCTTTCAACCAAAGTTGTCATATTGACTACTACAGTTGTCATATTGACTACCAAATTGTCAACAAATTTCGGATCCCAAAATTGACAACCGAAAATTGTTCTATTGACTATCGCTGTTATCGGCTGAAAATTGACTACCAAATTGTCATATTGACTACCAAAATAGTCAATAGGATGACTTTTTTCGTTCTGTGTACGTCCGTACGTTCGCGACGTTTTTTTCGTCGTCCATAGCTCAAGAACCAGAAGAGATATCGACTTCAAATAAATTTTGTTATACAGATAATAAGGCAGAAAAATGCAGAAAGGGCTCTCAAGAAAATTGCGTGGGTGGTTTTTTTACCACAGCAGTTTAAAAAAAAGGTGAACATTTTGGTTAACCCTAAATA
Source organism: Eupeodes latifasciatus (assembly GCA_920104205.1). Classification (NCBI taxonomy): domain Eukaryota; kingdom Metazoa; phylum Arthropoda; class Insecta; order Diptera; family Syrphidae; genus Eupeodes; species Eupeodes latifasciatus. The sequence continues at coordinate 39,148,578 of OV049924.1, forward strand.
TTTCATGAACCAATGACGCTAGAGACTTGAATTAAATTTTATATTATATATTGCAACGTGATACAAAACAATTATATTTTTGGAAAAAAATTCAATTAACGGTTTTTTTTTTATAAATCAAAAAAACTGAAAAAAAAAATTTGTCACTTCGAAAATTTTACGACTAAAATATGATTTCATTTCCAAAACAATTTTGTGCAATGAAAAATAATGTTTTTGACATCTGATAAAATTTTGAGAAAAATCGATTTGACAGTTTTTTTACAAAAAATAATAACCTAAAAAAAATAAAAAAAAAGTTGGTAAAAATTGAGTTTTGACTCAAATATCTTTTCAAGACTTTGAGATATTGACTTTAAACTACTTTTATCTTTCAAAAAATGTTGTTTTCAACATTCAGTAAAATTTTGAAAAAAATAGAATTGACAGTTTTTTTACAAAAAATTAAAAACTGAAAAAAAAATTAACAAAAGTTGGTAAAAATAGATTTTCGACTTAAATATCTTTTCAAAAATTTGAGATTATGGCTTCTAACTAATTATTAACCTATTAACCTAAACAAAAAAATTAATAAAAGTTGGTAAAAATTGATTTTCGGCTCAAATAGCTTTTCAAAAATTAAAAATATTGGCTTCAAACTTATTTTATTTCACAGAAAATATTGTTCTTTATATTCAGAAATTTTTTTATAAAAATCCAACAGTCCGTTTTTTCATAAAAAAAATAAAATCTACAAAAAATAGAACGCAAATTTGGCAAGAATTGATACATTTAGACAAACTTTTAAGCAAGACAAATCGATAGACAGGATGGGAAGTTATCAGTGTGGGTCGCATGCCAGCCTCTTTTTTTATTAGTCTTGTATGGTTCAAAGGTTAACATGCTTACGTTCAAACACAGTGCGTGAGGAAAATAGGAAAGAATTTGAACGGATATACCGGTGCAAATTGGTCTTAAAATTTTGAATATTAAAATGGAAGGGAAAAACAGAGTTGGACAAAGCATTCAATATTCTCAATGTGCGGTTTGAGAAAGAATCTCTATACTTAATAGTACGCTCGAAATTGAGCTCAAGTGTAAATTGATGAGCATCCCTGGAAGTGCGAGTATAACGGCTTAAGTGTTTTTTTTAAAGGAATGCAACTGGATAATTTTACAACATTGTTTGTAAAAATATCGATTACACAACGAAAGGCATGAAACATTGCAGCGGTGTTCGAGGGATGTAAATGTTTCGGTTATAGTTCTATGACCTATCATTTTCAAAGCCCTTTTTTGAATTCTCTGTAAGAGATTTTAACTTGTTTTTGGGGCACCTGCCCTGATATGCGAGTTATATTCAAGCTTTGGGCGAATGAAGGATTTGTAAATTACAGCCTCTGATCTGGCTGCAATTTACAAATCCTTCATTCGTCCAAAATTTTTTGCACCGTGTCGGGAATCGAGTCGTGATCATTTCATAAGAGGTGATCTTTGATACACATACCGAGTACTGAAAGTTGATTAGTTTCCTTGATAGAAGTGCAACTCATGGATAGCGTCATTGGGGGTGGGTTAACGACAAGAGACAGCATTGAGTTTTTGAAGCATTCAATTCTACACGGTTAATAATTCCCCATTGGACAATGCTGTCGAGATCGGAATTTAAAGAGCTTAACATACGCTGCCGTTGAAGTTCCACATCCGAAAGAATATGAAAAGCTGAGGGTATTGTCGTCAGCGAAACAGTTTAATGGATTAGAACATTAGAAGTGGCAAACAAGAGATCGTTAATGAATATCAGGAAAAGGTTCGGAGACAAAACGTAGGCCTGATGAACACCAGCATTTTTTTATGAATTTCAGACTTGAAACCATCCAATATAAATTGTATATTGAACTGTTTCTAATCGAACTAAAAAGAGATTCATCAATACCAAAAGCACGCAATTTCGTTTAAAGAGCTCTTTCAAACGCCTTTGAAATATTAAGTGCAATAGTCTTATTTTCTCCAACACGATGTTCGTGAGATAAACCAAATTTCTTAAGCTAATAATAATTAATAATCAACGACCTGAAAAACCTTATACCTTATAGTTGCAATAAAAATTATTAATTTTCAATGTCCCATATATTTAACTCAAGCCATACTTTCCATAAGTTTAGGACGGGGAATTTTTTTTCGAAGTAATAAAAATAAAAACAATTGTTCTACAATTTATTAAATATTATATTTTATTTAAATTATTTGTATTATTTATTAACTTAATAATTTATCAGTGAGTATTCACAATTTGAAATATGAAATAATAATAATTACTTCTATTACATTTTAGTAAAACAAAAAATAAAACATTATAAAATGTTGTATATAAAATAATACAAAATATTTTGTATATTTATAAATAAAAAATAATTATAATATATAATTTATTTATTTATGTACCTATATGAGTTACTTGAACCATTTTATAATAAGGTATTAATTATTGTGTATTTATTATTAATGTATATTTATATAAATGTTTACATTAAATTTGTATTTTATGTTTATATGCAATTGTTAAAAAATTTATTAGAAAAAGAAAACCTTGCATATGTTTTGAGGATTGATACAAATCTTCTTTGTTGCTAACATAGGAGTATTATTCAAGGCACTAGTAAATGAGTAGGGAGATATTTAAATTTACCACACTCTCGTTTGATAATTATATGTTTTTTGTTTTATTAACTATGCGAATTATTATTAACCAAAAAATAGATACATTTTAATTTAAGTTATTTACTAACTAAAATTAATTGTTAACGAGTATTTTACATGTGTCCAAATTTTGTTTTTGATAGAATTGTTTAAAAAATACTTAAATTTATCTTTTCTTCTCAAATGAACACATCATATTTTGTTTTTGTTTAAATACAAAAATTAAATTAAAAAATAATAAAATAATAATAACACTAGATCCTTAAAAAACAACAGATTGGTTTTAGAATATTTAAATTAAAATAAGAAAAAAGAACTAGAAATCAGGATCATAATCCCTTTGATATCTTGATCTAGGATTATTGTACGTGTACATTTGGTGTACGTCTGCGAATGCGTCTGGAGGATATTGTTCAGCCTTAGAATGGGGTGTGTAATTGTGTGGATCGTAATAGTAGTCTCCGTGCCTGGTTGAACGCCAACTATCATAGATATTCGACGCACTACTTCCGTGCACTGAATTTGTGAAGCGCTGTTACAGAAAGAAAGGAATCCATTAAAAAATGTTGTAAGCTTTTTCGAATTAGTCTAATTTACCTTTGGTTTTATTGGCTGCTTGGTGTCGTTCCAAGCATCATCAATATTATAGAAGTCATCTACTCCATAGTTATCAGTTCCTCCCATATGGTTGACCTTTAAATCGTTCATCATGTCCGCTGTTAAGGGCATTGGAGTCTTTTTGGAATTTTTCTGTCGGTTAATCAACTGAAAGAGAAGAAGACTTGTTTGAATCTGCAAATCTTTTAGAAAACTCGTAGCTCTTACCACAGTGACTCCAAATATCACAACAAAACACAGTGAACCGATTCCAATGACAATCAGAACAATAGCCCAATGTGGTATTAGGGCTTCATCCTCAGCATACTCGACGTTTGGTGCAAATGATTTTGGTATAACTAAGAAAATAAAACAGTTCAAGACTTTCCAAGAATTTCTGAAGTTTTATTCTGACTTACCAATGAAATCTGTTGATGACGGATCAACTACAAACCTACCCATTAAATAAGTTTCCTTGACTAGTTTTTCGCCCTTACCCTCGTGTGAAGCCTTTTGGCTGTCATCATCTTGTTCGTCCTCGACTTCTGGCTTCAATGGCACCACTGGCAATGGTGGTTGTGTTAGAGCCTCATGGAAAAGCTTTTTAATTTCCAAAGTATTGACATCTTGCGTGATGTTTGCCAGCTCAACAAAATAGTCCACTAAAACACTACCCTTGCTGAAGCTGTCAATCCGAACTTTTTTATACCATTGACTCAGATGTGGGGCATTGGTGTACACTTCGTTAAGCTAAAAGAAAAAAACTTAACTCCAGAAACTAAAATCAAGACTTTGTGAAAAAATTACCTGAGCTTCAACCTCCCTCGCTAGATTCTTCCATTCTGCGGTATTGTGATCGAGCAGTTCTGGCTTCCACGAAACTCCATCGATAATCTTAATAGTTCCAGCAAGATCACAATCAGACTTACAATGACCGGGCTTAGTAGGTCTAGGTGGCTCTGGTGTCGTTGTTGTAGTCGAACTTGTGGTTGTTGTGGAGCTTGTCGAAGTCTGAGGAAGTAGTTCGGAGATATCAATTGTTGCTGTTCGGGCCTGCTCCAGAAGTTTCTCGATGGAAATGGGGGTTGTAGATGGAGTTGGCCAACCTGTAAACTCGGTGGTTACGCGAATAGGAGGACCCTTCTTGATGATGATTGAGGGTGAAGTTGGTCCACCACCACCAACCTCAGCGGAGTTCGAGTGAGGCGTTGTAAGTCTTTGGCCTGGACGTCTATTATTGAAGCCTTTCGGAAAGACAACTTTAAGGCCACCTGCTGGTGCTGCTGTTGTCGTGGGGACAGGACTGAATTTAGGAACATTCTTCTCTGTGGTGGTGTCCTTTGGCTCAGAGGCATCTTTAGCTTCAACCTTCTTTACAGCTACTGGTTCCTTTGATGCAGCTGACTTGAAATCCTTTGGCAGAAGCTTAGAAATATCGATTGCTTCTGGGGCATTATCCAACTTAAAGCCTGGTGGTAGGAATTTGCTTAAATCATCGGCAACAGGAACTTTAAGTTCGGGCTTTTCTTCCGGAGCTGTAGGTTTGAAGCCTGGTGGCAGTAATTTTGCATCGGCTATCCTTATGATTGGCTTCGTTGTTGTTGTTGCTGGCAGCTTAAATCCTGGTGGCAGAAACTTTGAAATATCATCGACAAATGTGACTGGAGCCTTTGGTGTAGTTTCCTTCACTTTGTAGTCATTGGGGACCAACTTGTCTAGATTGTCTTCGAATTTGATTTTGCTTAGCAGATCTTCAATCTTCTTTGTAGGTGGCTCTGTTACAGAAGTTGGAGCGTGGGTAGTTCTATAACCCTTTGGAAGATGTCCAGCCAAGGACACGTCCTGTGCTGCATTCGGGGAGTTCTTAAAGGACCTTCCTGTTGTAGAATTTCTAAAAGGTTTACGATAAAGATGCTCTTCAGACGAAGAATGTGATGGCTCTGGTGTAGTCGTTGTCGTACTAGGTTTGTTGGATTTCTTGTTCTTGAAAGAAGGACGTGGCTTGAAGCCTGGTGGAAGAAGACCTGTCAAATCGTCCATTGGCAATTCTTCAATGCTTATCTTGGGTTTCGACGAACTCTTCGGCATGAATTTGCGTATGTTCGGTGCGAACCTAGAAGTAGTTGTTGAAGTCGTTGCCTGAGTTGTTGTTTCGATGGAGACATTTTCTTCTTCTTCCACTGGATTCTCCGAAGTGCTTGAGATTGTTGTATTGGTTGAGGAGCTTTCATCCATTTCACCACTCGATCCTGTTTCATTGCTGTCATTTGTAGAAAATTGCGTCTTCTTTCGTGAGTTCTTACCGTGTATCTTCCGCTCTAGCTCCGAAAGGGTTTGCTTAGTTTCTTCCTGTTCTATAGCCGGGAACGGTAAGAACCTTGCTCCGTTAATACTGCGACTTGTTTGAATCGATGCAATGACAACATAACTCTCAGTGGTGTTCTGGACATTTTGTTCCTCCGCAGACTCGGCTTCTTCCACAACACTTTCTTCGAGATCTTCAGTTGTCTCCTTGGCTGGAGTAAGCTTATTTTCAGTGTATATTTGTTCTTCCCGAATGGTTGTGGTGCTGGGAGTGACTGGATGTGGTAAAGCTGTCGAACCATTAATGACGCTCTTGGTGGTGACTACCGAAACTACCTCACGACCCACAACATCGTTAATTGGGTGCTTATCTAGGATTTCTTCATCATGTTCTATTGATTTGTGCTCGCCAGATCCATAGGCTCCAGATCCATCCGCTATAGAAGCGTCGGCTCCAGATCCGTCCACTCCAGACCCATCTATTCCCGATCCAAACCCTTCCTCGTACTCCTCTTCATCATAAAATACGGTCGACTCTGGAGTGGACATAGTTGTGACTTCCACAATTGTTGCTGCAGTTTCTGTGGGCGCTTCTGTCTTTGGCGGTTCTGGCTTTTCTTCCTCCTTGGCCTGAGTAATTTGGTCCATCTCGGTTGCGAGTTCTGTGTGTTCGGTCTCCGCAGATTCTGTGGAAGTTGTTTTATCATCTTCATACTCATAGTCATATTCAGGATGAGTGGTTTCTTCAATTTGATGTTCCCTACTTGCTGAACCCTCTTTGATATTCTCCACTGCTTCTTCGCCACTGTGATTATGACTGGCTGCATCGTCTTCTGCAACTCCCTCCTCTTCATCATCGGATCCAGGAAGATAGAAATTGGAGGTGAGAATAACAGGCTGATCGTGTTGATGCTTTTCGTCTGATGAATGTTTTTCTATCGATGAAGATGGCACCGAAGCTCCAGCTTCGTGCAGACTCAACTTTTCAAAGATCTCCTCCTTTGGCCCCGAACTTACATGATTCTGTTCACGAATCTCCTCTGGCACTGAATCATCTTCTCCAGACTCATCAAGGTCATCATCTTCGATGCTGTTCGTATTGTTGGGTGAACCTTTGTCACTGCCATTGTGATTGACTGAAATACGCCCACCACCACCAGCCCCAACGGGTCGATTGCTTTCACGACTTATGATCACTGGCCGACGCGGCTGGAAAAGTGTCTTATTGACTGAAGTCACAGGAAGTCGACCTCTCGACGGCGATGTCTGCAACGATGATCCAACAGTTTGACGGAATTCTGATGACGACCCAGACCCAGACGAAGACGATAACGACGACGACGACGATGGTGACCTTGCACCTCCAAACCGATTATATCGTGATGGTTTCGATGTCGTGCTAGACGACGTTGTCGTTGTAGCCGCTGTCTTAGCTGAACTTGGCTGGAAACGAGTGCGTGTATTTCGGAATGGTAATTGCTGGTGCGGTGGAGTGACCAATTCATCATCAAAGCTTGTCGTCTGCTTATTTTGCTGTTGTAATTGGCGATTGAATTGAGTACCGCCGAATGGACGAGTTCTCGTGAATCCACTGCTACCACTGTTGCTCCCACTGCCAAATGGTCGACCTCCACCGTTGATGCGGTTCGATTGGAAATTCGATGTGGCAGCTGCTGGAGCGCTAATCGGGTTATTCTATAAAGAAGAAAAGACGAAAACAAACATGAATAGAAGTGGAGTAATCAAGATTGGTTGGGTTATGTGAAGGCTTCCCAAAGGGGGTATCATCACTATCGACTATTCAAGTGATTTGTTTATGGTAAAACAGTTGTTAATGGCAATTAAAGTGGGCAGACGACGACACTTCTTCTTTTATAAACAAAAAAGTTGCGAGGTTGAAAATGCCAAAGAACAAAAACCAAAACAGAACACGCAAAGAAGAAGTTGGCTTAGATGAAGCAATGCTTCAATTAAGAAGAACACGCAGAATTGTTTATGGTAATTGAATTGATGACAATGCGGGTGATAAGCGTTTTGCTGTGCTGCGCAGCGAACATTTTAAACACTAAAGGTCGTTTGTTAGCAAAATGTTAACGACAAAGCTATAAAAACGAAGAATGAAGAAGAATTTTTTATCTAGCTTTTTGTAACAAATAACATAAGAAGAGTCATAAAACTCGAGGCTAAGGCGTTTGAAAAGACCTCAAGATATGTTCAAAGTTGTTATTGTTACATCATCTTATGTTAACATAAAAACTTTTGCTTTTTATTGCTCTTTGTTAAATGTTGATTGTTGCTGTTTTTCAAAGAGTTTTAGAAGATTTTTCAATTTATAAGCACCACGCAAAAACCTCTTTAAGGGGTAAACTTTTGCACACGATACATATACTTAATAAACTCAAATAGAGTTTCGAATAAATGATTTCATTTTGAATGAGCCGCTATTTGGGAAATAACTTTTTAAGCTGTCATATTATAAAAAATATTGAAATTCTTAAGATTCGTTGTGAAAATTTTGCAGTTTTGCAGGTAAAGCTTCCTGACCGTGTTATTCTCGAAAACTTAATCCCAATTGGCCACTGAGATCTTGTGATAATAACCATAATACTTTTTTTTGAAACGCAGAAGTTCAAAAGTTTTGTGAACGAAATTCACAAGTGCAAAAAACATCAAAATGAAGGCTGCAAAGACGAAAGTGGAAACATCACATTGGAACGGCAGTTAATGCTGAGGATATGGAAGGACCACCTACAATCCCGTCTTCCCGACTTAGACGAAGTAAAGATTGCCATATCTAAGCTGAAGTCTAACAAAGCCGCTGGAGAATATGGCTTGAATGCTGAGGAGCTGGAGACAATTCGGTTAGAAGCATGCACCAACTTATCCGTAAAATATAGTCGAAAGAAAGCATGCCCGATAAATGAAACTTCAGTACTGTTTGAGGAATCAGTCTTCTTAACATCACTTACAAAATCTAGGTCAATATCAGTGTGGTTTTAGACCAGGAAAGTCCACAGTCGATCAAATATTCACATTACGGCAGATCCTGGAAAAACCTCAAGAACATCAAATCGACACCGAAATTGACAGTATCTACAGGGACGATCTGTATACAGCCATGTCTAGTTTTGGCATTCCTGACAAACTCATCCTTTTGTGCAGGATACCCATGGAGAATTCGCGCTGCTCCATAATGGTTGGAAATAACTGATTCGAACCTTTCGATGTCAAAAAAGGCTTTAGACAAGATGATGCACCGATCATCCGATTTCTTTAACATCGTCCTTGAAAGAATAGTGCAGAGCTCCCACATCAACACTAGAAGCAGTAACTTTCTAAAGTCTGTCCAATTACTGGCATATGCTGATTACATTGGCATAATTTGAAGAACTTAGCGTTATGTCAATGCGGCAAAAATGGGTCCGCTATGAACACAGAAAACAACACCAGTGCTGAAATCAAACGATATATGACTAGAAAGTGAGTGATGGGAAGATGAAACGATGAGGTGCACTGGCTGTACAGCGACATAGACTTAGCCAGGTAAAAAAATCCAATGACTGTGTGCAAATGGAGACATCTATAGCTATTGACCGAGCTATAGATGTAGAAGTTGTTTGGGGTTAGGCCCTAGGTCACACAGGACTCCAGCGCCACCTTAAGTAAGTAACTAAGTAATATAGTGACAGAAAACAGCTTAAACTTCAAATACTTTCTGAAGTTCTTTAAACGACAACTTGGCTCAAATAAATTAAAATTTATTTTAACATAAAATGCGTTAAAGCGTTAAATAATAATTTTGTCTAAATTAGCTCTTACAACCAACTTTATAGCTTAAGCCACTGACAGTGTTATCATACTTTACATTCGGAAAATCTTGAAAGACAAATTAAAACATGACTTCCTCAATTGTTACATATTTCAAAATTTCCATATATTCGAATGACTTCCTTTCTGATAACATCGACATTTGTCTTTTATGTTGCATTGATTAAATCTTACCACAACATCCTTTATTTCAACAGAACTATAAAACAAAATGACAATAAAGAGCTAACGACACCGAGTGGTGCGAATGGGAATCAACTTTGCTCGCGGTTCCATCGTGTGTCGTCATCGTTATAAGTCAAATGAAATGTGTCCATAGTGAAATTGGTTGTCCAGTTTGGTGCACAATGCATTCGAAATCAATTTGACATACAATTTCAGAGGCGGCTTTAACTCATAGACATCAAGACTGATATAACATTATACAATATACATATATGGTTTGTCTTGGTAGGTAATGTAAAGTAAGCTTAACATGTGGTTTTAGTATATTTACTGTGCCTATGCTGGACTCGGGCAGTGGTTTTATTCACTTGTCTATAAATTGTAAACACAGAAATGATGAAATGAAAAGCAATAAAATTAAACCACGTTAATTAAAAAAAAAACTAAAACAAATAAAAGTTTTCAACATTCACTTTAAATAAATCAATGCGACTGCGACAGGTTTTATTCAAATGAAGTTTATTTTATTTCTGTAATTTTGTAATTTAATGAAACTTTGCTGCTACTGCAGATTTTTAAAACCAAAATGTCTTAAAGTAATTTTAAATGCTCAATTTGTCGTAACATAGCCGAACACATTAAATGAAGCTTAAACGAGAAGATAAAGTTGAACACAAAATTGTGTTTAAGGTTTTTAAAGTTTATAGTTGTAGCTTTTTATTTTTTTTTTGTGTTTCTTGCATAAAATACATAATTTTACAAAATGAGTGCCCTATTGTTATGCTTCAACTTGTCTGCAATAACTATACCTAGAATTTTCTGCACTTCAAAAGTCTTAAACTATTTGTTCAAAGGTTCTGATTTCAGAAATCATATTTCAAGAAAATACTTCAAGTAAGTAATAAAAAAAAGATTATTTTGAAAAAATAATGTCCACTTGTGTCCTAAAAAATAAATTCCCAATTAATAATTCTTGAAAACTATTTTTATTTGAAGAACTTCAAAAAGTACGCAACCTTAGATTAAAGTTTAAGCTGTTTTTGACCACATATTCGAGACGTTAAATACATTTATCAACATTTTTGGTGGGACTTTAATTTATATTGAAAAAAATGTGGTTGGATTTAAAAAACATATGTACTCAATGTCAACAACAGCATTAATTTTGTATAAATAAAATAATAAGTTTAAAGTCAATATCCTTCATTTTTCTCTAGATATTTGAGTCGAAAATCAATTTTTATTAATTTTTAGTTGTTTTTCTTATGTTTAAATTTTTTTAATGAAAATTGTTAATTGAATTTTTCTTAGACTTTTAATAAATTTTAACAATAACATTAAAATAAACTTAAAGTCTTCCTTTGTTAACTTCCAATAGAAACTTATTGTAATCGATCCGATTTGTCGAATTAAAAATGTTGACTAAATAAATGATTTATAGAGAAATGTCTGTGCGTGCGTGTGGCGTGTGTACGAACTTTTGGGAAGCTTTTTTCGTCGATATCTCAAGAACCAGTAAAGATATCGACTTCAAATACATTACTAAAAGTTGGTAGGCAATGAAGGATATATACTAAAACTTAGTAAAAATTGGTTTTCGACTACAAATTTCTTTAACAAAAATAGATTTTGGAATTAAAAAAAAATTAATTCGAAGTCAATAAACCTTAGACTTTTAGGGACGTACAGACGTATGGAATCATAGGTCTAGACTTTATTAACCGAAACGAAGAATAAATGCCAACATTTTTAAATCGAAGAAATTCCAAATATTATTTAAAAAAAATAACTACTTCGCGAATTTAGGTGCCGTGAAATAAAGACAAGCGAAATAAGACCAAATTTGAAGAATTAGCCTTACTGCAGGCTGGGATGCGACCCACGCTGATAACTTCCCATCCTGTCTGTCCATTTATCTTTTAAGCAAGGTTTGTAGGTTTTCGTGTTTTGTTAAAAAAGTTATCAGTTAAATTATTTAAAAAAAAATTAAAAATAACCAACAATATTAATTTGGCATATGATTAAATAGTTTGATTTCAAAATCTATTTTTGTTAACGAGATTTTTAGTCGTTAACCAGTTCTTACCAATTTTAGTAGCATTTTTTGGAAGTTTTTATTTCTTATATAAACAAATACAAATTGGATGAATGAAATTAATTTTAAGTCAATAGCTTCTATTGTTCACGAGATATCGAGAACCGAACATCAATTTTTACCAATTTTGCGTACTATTTTTTGTAGATTTTTTTTTATGAAGAAACAGACTGTTGATTTTTATAAAAAAATTACTTAATGTTAAAAACAATATTTTTTATAAAATAAAATAAATTTGAAGCGTATATCTCAAAGTTTTCAAAAGATATTTGAGTCAAAAATCAATTTTTACTAACTTTTATTAATTTTTTTTTAGGTTTTTGTTTTTTGTAAAAAAACTGTCAATTCGATTTTTCTCAAAATTTTATCAGATGTCAAAAACATTATGCTTCGTTGCACAAAATTGTTTTGGATATGAAATCATATTTAAGTCGTAAATTTTTCGAGGTGACAAATTTTTTTTCCAGTTTTTTTTTTGATTTATAAAAAAACCGTTAATTGGATTTTTTTCCAAAAATATACTTGTTTTGTATCACGTTACAATATATAATAAAAAATTAAATTCAAGTCTCTGGCGTCATTGGTTCATGAGATATTTAAGGTTAACCAAAATGTTCACCTAAATTACTATTGTAAAAAAAAACAACCCACGCAATTTTTTTGAGAGTCTTTTCTGCATCCTTCTGCATTATCATCCGTATACAGGGGCGAACGCAGAAAAAAATTTCGGGGGGGGGTTTCAAAAAATATATATTATATTATTTTTTAATTTTAAATGTCAAGTGTTTCTTTTTTTCTTTTTTGACACTATTTTATATAGGTACTAAGAAACATGTATGAATAAAAATTACATATACATATACACATATATGACTTGCTTTCACGATTGGCAAAACAGTTTGACTTTGACTTCAAAGCTAAAACTTAATTTTTATATGCATTATGCATCTATAGTATAAGTTTGTATGCCTTTTTTTCTAGTTGCCGTGATGAGATGAGATTTTTCTATTTTCACAGTTCTCACCATGAAAATACTAGAACTAATGACTTTGAATGCGCTCCGAAACTTTAGACCGAAGACATAGGGTCATATTCATAGTTCATTGATAAGTTCTGATTTTGTCTTTGCTAAATTAAACTACAGTTTATGTTATTCATAGACAATTTAAACCCATTTTAAAACGATAATCTGGAGTCTAAAAATAAACACGACGGAACCTATGTTTAAGCTGTTACGAGGCATTTTATTTGAAAATTTAAAAACAAAAACTAAAATGTAAAAAGACTTAAGCATATATCAATATTTTGATATTTTTTGCTGGATGTTGGAATGCTACCAACTAACAAAAAACGAAAGCTCTACTTAACCCGATGGGACCCCTTTGAAATAGATGAAGACCATTCGTGTGAAAGGTATTGATTCGAGAAAAAAAATTGTCAAGTTTATAATTAATCTTCTAAAATTTTTCAACTAAGAGCAAACAAAATAGTTTAAAGGGTTTCAAATATTTTGGCTCTCCAGCTAACACAATTTATTTTGTTACCCTCTACAAGCTATTTTGTATAGGTTTAAGTGAAATTTTTCAAAATTGTAGTAGAATATATGCCTTAAACCTGTTTCTAACTAAACAGAGCTGGAAAATTCTTAATGAATAGCAGCTGTGTCTAACCTACATATATGTTAAATTTAGACTCCAGTTCAAATACACTCGGGTTTAAAATATGACTGAATATGCCCCATATTGTTTTGTGTCTTACATTAAGGTATGTTTAAACGCATTCAAATGTTTAAAAATATTGAATTTAGGTGACATCACGTTACTTTCATTATTATATTATTCTTGAAAAATAGGGAAAAAAACGCGACAAAGGCAAACAGGGTTGCTGTTTTTGTTTTAAAATATTCTTGTGTCACAATTCAAGAAGTGAAAAAAGTTAAGTTAAACATTTTTTTTTAATTTACAGTTAAAACTAACATAAATGAACCGAACAATTTTTCGGTGGTTTGACATTTAAATACATATGTCATAAGTGGCCGTGAGATCGTCATTTTCTGTTTGCAATTTTTCATTTTTAGCCATAAGAAACATGGCGAAAGGGAGCATCTCTGTGTTAATAATAATATTATTTAGCTTTATACAAAAAGTTAAAAACCCTTCATCTTCTACCTTAGTGTTTGAAAATAAAAATACTAAACATTTTAATTGTTAGTATGAATGAAAACAAGAAAAATATTTGTCTTTCCTTACCAAAAAATACAGAAATTTATTGTTCTAATTTAGCGTGTTTGTGTTTTGTGCACAATTTCTATCACCGTAGCAAATTTATTAAAATTTTTTGTTTAACATAGATTTAGAATTTGAGTTGGAAAATAATTTTGTACCATTTCTGTTTTTCTTTTTTTGGACAATAATGGATATTTGATTACTGCACATATTCTGATATTTCGGAGGGGGTTTTAACCCCCAAAACCCCTACCTGTGTTCGCCCCTGTCCGTATAACAAAATTTATTTGAAGTGGATATCTCTTCTGGTTCTTGAGCTATGGACGACGAAAAAACGTCGCTAACGTACGGACGTACGAACGTACGTACACACGCACGCACAGACATCTTTCTAAAAATCTTTTATTTCGACTCTAGGGACCTTGAATTTTAAATTTGACAAATCGGACCCATTACAATAACTTCCTATGGGAAGTTAATAACGTCAATTTCTTTTGATAAATAAGACGAAATTATTTTTACTGTGAATATAAGCATTGAGAGGTAACTGGGGGGCCATGCTGCCCCCATGGAACCCCAACCCCCTGTTTAGACGCTATATAGAATTTGGGGCAGGTGTGAAGCTTCTTTTGCATTTATCGGAAACCATACCGCTGAAAGTAGCACCCGTGGCATGATGGTTAGTGCGTTGGACTGTCATGCCAAAGGTCTTGGGTACGATCCCTGCCTATACCATCTAAAGTTTTCCTAACGGATACTGCTTCTTGCGAGGAATTGACAAATTCTCCAAGATTAATTCTTGTCATGAAAACTGCTTTCTCAAATTAGTCGTTTGGATTCGGCTTGAAACTGTAGGTCCCCTCCATCCCTGACAATAGTACTCGCACCCAGGAATGTTTGGAATTGAAAGTCACTAGGCCCTAGTTCTCAACGGACTGTTCACCACCCAAATTATTTTTTTTCTATACTGCTGGAAGTGAAATAAAAACAATTTGTACAAGTGTAATAAAACCAATTGCACTCTAAAAAAGCGAAGTAAAGCCAATTTTTGAAAGTTGGCCTTACTTCACTTGTTTTTATTTCATTTTATCGTGAATTTATGTTACTTTGCACTTCCTACCAAAAGACCAACACATTAGACATTTAGTATCGTACAGCGCGCTAAGGCTTAAAGAATCAAACTATTAGTTTTCCAAACCCTTTGGGATTCCAGCGGACATTTTTGTTACGGACAACGACTACTGCACTCCTGACTTGAACCTCAGTAAAGATTTTAAAGTCAACTTTCCTGTTAAAAAGGATTGGGAGAAAAGCATAGTTACGAAAGACTTCGATATTATTTGGGTTCCAGGTCATAGTGGCATTAATGGAAATGAACGGTTTGATGAGTTGGCCCAAGTATCGGCCATTCATATCTCACTTGAGGAAAGGGTAAATATTCCTCTGGGAGCTATGAAGGGCAAAATTGTCTTAATTTTTCTAACAGAATCCAAGCGCAGGAGGAACAGTGTAATGGAACCGTTCTATCGAAATTGTATGCATGATATAGAAAAGTTCACTGCAATACGTACAGGACATTGGACGGTATATGTATATCTGGGTATCATTTACAATAGTCATTGTCGTAGCTGCGGAGATCAACATGAAAGGGAAACTGTGATTCACTTTCTCTGTAAATTTCTAGTGCTTTGAAAAACTAAACATGATAAAATAATTATTAAGTCCAAACAAGTCTATCAAAACCCTTTTAACTTCAATTATTATAATACAAATTATGTGCAACTATGTCATTTTGTTAAAGTCATTTATATTTTTGCAAATCGAATTCCATACAATTTCAAAAATAACTACAAAATTATTATTATTATTATTATTAGGTACTCGTATGATATAATTAAACTCACCTGTTGTTGTTCATTAAAATGTGACAAGAAATGTGTCTGCTGATGTGGTACATTTGTGCGTGTTGGATGTCCATTTAATGGTATAAAACCTGAAGTACCAGTAGCACTGGATCGAAGTGATTTTGGCCTACTAAAACCTTGTGAGATTTGTGGTGAACCAAATGGACGTGGTGATATGTCATAATAGTCTGGATTTCTTGTCGTTTGTTGTAACTAAAAATAGAAAAAAGAAACAATTTACGTAAGTATATTATAGGAAGACAAATTATTATCTAAGTTTAACGTAATTTTAAATTTTTGTAACACAGGTGTAACTTAAAGGGAAAGAAGCGAGAAAACCCATTTAAACATTTGTCAATTGTGTACCTAGGAATCACCTGCATGGATTATTTTTATGAGGCTTTCAAAATGACATTTGCTGTCACTTGGTTTTTAAAATTTTATCAATTTCGCAGCATATTATTATATTATAACAGATTTTATATATATTTTATTTTATTATTTTTAAAATAAAAAAGAAACAATTAAACATAAAATTAATTCAAACAAAAAAATGTATAACACTTTAAATATAAAATGCTATTGTGAACTATAACGAACAGTAGCCCAAAGTGACATTTCTTGTCAGATTAATAATTGAATGTAATAATTATAAAAGTCATGGTTTTAACCTTTATGAGAAAAGAAGGTCATATATTATTCCGATTCTTTGTTCATTCAACACGATACCATTTTGTGAAATAGCTACGAATTTTGTTTGCGAATTAAAGTAAAAAAAAACTCGAGTTTTATTTTATATTAATCGGAAATCTAAATTAAAGTTTAACTGGCGAGAAAAAACACTTGTTCAAGTTTTTGAATTTGAGATTTATATTTGTTAACTTCATACGAAACTAAGACTTAAGTAAGTCTTCCGGAACGAAGTCGGACGGGTCAGCTAGTTTTTATGATCATTGCATTCAAAATTCTTCAATTTTTCAACGTTGTCTGGGTTTTACTGTTTCTTCCAAATTTCATGCTGGAACTCTTTTGTATATATTGATGATGACGAGGGTCAGTATTTAAAGTTTGCTAATCTCTTAGTTCCTATAATGTCATAACAAGTTAATTACCAACTGAACCAAATATGGTACGTCATTTCAACTATTTCAACTATTACCTTTTTTATAAATGAAAGGTATTTATTTTTGTTTATTGGTCAATATTTAAGATAGTTATTCTAAAAATTGAAAAAAAAATGAAAGATAATAACAATAAACAAGACTTTGACTAATCGATTTTCAATTACCTCGACCATTGTTTGGATTTGGATTTTTTTTTCATTTAATTTCTTTTTTTTAATTCCATATAATTAGTAACTTTACATAACTCTTTTGCTTATCTTAAAACTAACATCTTGGCAACATTAGTGATGGTAAAATGTTAATATTTAAAATGCAATTAATTAGTAATTGATGATGGCAAAAGTGATGGAGATGGAGAATTATTGTATAAGAAATTACCAAGTCAGCCATCTTAGAGGAAGGATTGTTTTGCATACTATACATTTATAAATACATGCAAAATTGCAACATACGTGGTGAGGTGTTTTATTGCAAAACATTGTAAATAATTGCAATTAAAAAAATGAGTCTTATGTGCACTTTGTGGCTAATTAGTTATGAATGGTCTTGCATACAATAGAAAAATGTTAAAGGTTGTTCATGACACTCATTGTGCTTCCGAACGTTACTCAAGTATAAGAAGCCAAAATAGGAAATTATAAACTATATGATTATATGATTTATGGCCTAATTGAACTAATCATTTCTTGAGTTGTTTCATTTATAGCCCATATTTAAAATAGCACAGGAGAGATAGGACCGGAAGACCCAGCGGCTAACCCCAAGTAGTGATAGAGAGTATTTTTTAGCACTGACAATTTAAACACTCTTTAAAAATTGGTAAGCTTCAATACAAAAACTAATTACAGTTCTTACTAACTTACTTAACGTGGCGCTACAGTCCTGTGTGAACTAGGGCCTCAATTTACAAACTTCTAATACTCAATTGTTTTCTTAGGCCAAAGAAACAGCGGTTGGCAGGAGTAGTTCCTTGTTTTATCTCAGCACTGGTGTTGTTTTCTTTGTTCAAAGTAAAGCCTAGGTAGACGAAGTCCATAACTACCTCAGGAATACGTCTGTCTATTGTGACGCTTTGACCGAGAGAACGGTGTTGTAGGTCCTTACTTAATGGCAGTATGTACTTTGTTTTGCCCTCATTAACCGCTAAACCCAAATTTGCCGCCTTTCCCTCAATACTCACATTGACATGACACTGAGTTCTTCCAAATAGTGAAGACGTGGGAGCTCTCCACCATTCAAGAACGATGTCAAAGAAATTGCATGACAGCGCATCAAATTGTCTAAAGTCTTTTTTTGACTTCGAAATTTCTGTTAAGCTGTTTCCCACCATTATGGAGCAGCGTGAAATCTGGTAGGGATGCCAAATCTAGACATGGCTCTATAAAGTTCGCCCCTGTAGATGATATCATATGCGGCCTTACAATTGACGAAATATGTTGGTTGTCGATTTGAAGTGCTTTGGTTTTTTTTCAGGATCTGCAGTAATGTGAATATATGATCGGCTGTGGACTTTCCTGATCTAAAACCACACTGATGAGGATCTATCAGGTTCTTGTCGATGCACTGTAGAGGTTCACATATAACGGCAAAAAAGATTTTGTTAGCAATATTAAGTACACTGGTTCCTCTTAAGTTGGTGCAGTTAAGCGGAGCTCCTTTTTTCAGTATCGGGCAAATAATGCTGAGGTTCCATTCATCAGGCATGCTTTCTTCCGACCATATCTTACAGAAAACTTGGTGCATGCTTCTAACCAAATTATCTCTAGCTGTTTTGAAGACTTTGACTTTAGCTTAGATATGGCAATCTTTACTTCGTCTAAGTCGGGGATATGGGATTATTGGCTTTTGTCGTCTATATTGACTTCGGTTCACCGTCACCGTTATACAGTCTGTAGAAGTGGTCTTTTAATATCCTCAGCATTGACTGTGGTTCCACTATGATGTTTCCACTTTTTTCCTTGCAGCCTTCTTAAACTTTCAAACTTCATTTCTGCTTTTGAACCTCTCAAAATCTTTGATAGTACGCTTTGCATGCTTTTGAAAAATTTGAACTAATGAGACAATTTATTGAGACGATGAAGAAACACCATGTGTCTCTCAAGAACAACTGAGAATATTGTTTCTGTAGAAAACAAAATGTTGTGTTATTGACGAAAACACAGATTTTTCGATTCCTTTCTCAAGAAGCGGAATCAAATCCTTGAAATGCATAAAAATGGTCCGGATTTTTATTGAAAAACCATCACCGTGATCTATATTCATCTCGGGGACAACGTTGATAACCAGTTGTGAAAATCAAAAAAGAATTATTGAAAATACTTTCTATGTGATTGGACTTTACGTTTTTAAAAATGAGACTGATGCAACTGTTACGCTGAATGGACTGAGCCGATCTATGATTAATGATTTTTTATGACCGAAATTGAAAAGTATTGGCGGAGTTATGTATGTATGTGCCACAAAAGTAACAAAACAATCACAATTCTGCTACAAAGTTTCCCGCCCAAGATCTTGTGAGTTATCACTTTAAAAAAATTTTCCTTCCTGACCACGTACAAGAAAAGGTCTATAGTGCTTTGCCATCAATTTGAGACCTTAAAGATAGATGGCGTCAAGATTAGATATCAAATTTTAGGTTTATTATACATTTCCTCCTTAGACTCGCCATCCATCAGAAATCTTGAACAGTTCTATGTAGAAGCTAATAAGCTCTGAGAGCATCAATCTTCTCGATACCCGCTATTTCCAAGATTATCAATACCTGATCCATCAGACTATATTACGTCTGCATTTCCATACCCTATACCTTATTTTCAATTCTCTAATAAATTATGTTTGTCATTCAATAACACATAACTTCTTTTAAGTAGGTATACCTATTTGGGGAAAAACAAACTTCAAAGTCACAACCCTATCTATAAAAATGTTGCACAAACCTTAAAGTTTCTCACACAAATTAGGTACTACAATTTTTCGAAACACATACATATGTAGAGCTTGCTAAAGTAGGTACATAGAGTTTCACGAGCAAAACAAGAAAGAAAAAACAAAACAAATCAAAGTTAACGAATTAGGTAATGTAGAGTACCAACTTCTAGACTAAACTTTGCCGTCTCTCCGACCTTACCTTCAAAACCACTATCATCAGGGAGTTTCATGCCATACCATACCCTACCTCGACGCCTTCCACACCGACTCGACCGCTCAAAAACGAAACAACAACAATTCAACCCAAAATGAAAACAAAAACTTTCGACCTAGTTTTTACTTTTATTTCAACTTGATGGGAAAATGATTGTCATCTCTCCTCGCTTAGCTCAGTCCTCAGTGTTGTCAGACATCAGGCTTTTAGAACAGGTGAACTATAAATCTTGAAGTTTGTGTTCAATACATCATACATATGACTCAAGCTCTCAGGTGTATAGGACCCATGGAGTCTGTGTCTTTCTTAAGAGTCTAACTTGACAGCTATAACAGCACTAATCTTACAAAACAACAATAACAACAACAACAACAATTACAACAACATTTTAATGAATAATAGTTGAACAAAAAATGGAATTAGTGCAAAAACTAAAAGTGTTCCTCCCCACGTCATGCCCCGCTCTTGTATACCACGACGTCATCACATTTTACCCAACCTCCTCTCCAAAAGGTATGCATAGATTGCCGAGTTACCGCATTTCATTGTCTTGCCATTAACATCTTTGAGATGTTATCTTTGAGATTCGAGTACGAGTACGAGTACGCTTGCAAACGTACCTAGTCGTTCAAAAAACACGGCACTGACGACGACGAACGTAGACGACGACGGCTACGATTACGATGAACGGACGTAAGTTAAACCGCCTTACCTTAAAGCCTCACCTCTCTCAAGGCAGATATATGGATGTGAGATTCTTGTTGCAGATGCAAAGTCGTGTTGATATCAACAGCTTCTATACTTGTATCATGAAGATGCTATCAGCTGCTCTACATTAGAAGGCCTTTTTAATTACCACAAAACCCAATAAAATATTATACTCAACTCCCACACTTAGTGTTCACGGATTCAAGTATAGATTTCCTTTTTATTAAGCAAAAGATATTCTATCTTTTGAGTACGAGTGCAAAGTGGTATAGAATGTATCTGCGTATCTCAGGTGACTATATAAACAAATTATAACTTGACTCGGATACCTACTTCTTGGTCGGGTGGATATCTATGGTAGCCTGCTGTGGTTATAAGTTGCACATAAGATAATAAAAATGCAATTGGACCGAAAAATAAAAATAAAGAAACTGAAATTGAAATCGAAATCGAACTAATTGAAAAAAAAATTGTAAAATAAAAATAAAAATCAAAACAAAACAACTAAGCTATAAGCCTCCTTGGACGAAGTATAAGCGTGTGCGTATCGAGATCAATATTTCAACTAGTGTCTGCGGCTAATGGATTAAAACAGTGACGATGAAAAACAACTATTCTTTGGTTTTTAATTTTTAATTTGTGGAATTTAAAAAGAGTACTATTTATTTTGCAGTATTTCAAAATTGACCAAATAATTACGGAATGTTCCAAAATAAACTCAGCATTTACCTAAATCGTCGAAGTAAAACTTGAAAACTCTTAAATTTGATAATAAAGTCAGCGTGACAGCTGTCAATTGAGAGAGCACTGCACAAGAAAGCATTGTGCTCAAAATTTTGTTGCTTGGTATAATGTTTGTTTCCTAGAACGAACGAAAAAATTCATCCTTTTGACTATTTTGTTAGTCAAATTGACTATTAAATAGTCAATTTTCAGCCAACGACCGCGATAGTCAATAGGACAATTTTCGGTTGTCAATTTTGGGACCCGAAATTTCTTTACAACTTCATAGTCAACATGACAATTGCGGTAGTCAATATGACAACTGCGTTCGTCAATATGAAAACTGCGGTAGTCAATATGACAACTGCGGTAGTCAATATGACAACTGCGTTCGTCAATGTGAAAACTGCGGTAGTCAATATGAGAACTGCGGAAGTCAATATGACAACTGCGTTAGTCAATAATATAACTGTGGTAGTCAATATGAAAACTGCTGTAGTCAATAAGAAAACTGCGGTAGTCAATATGACAACTTCGGTAGTCAATGTTACAACTGAGGTAGTCAATATGCAACTGTGGTAATCAATATGAAAACTTCGTTCGTCAATATGACAATTGCGGTAGTCAATGCGACAACTGCATTAGTCAATAACATAACTGTGGTAGTCAATATGAAAACTGCGGTAGTCAATATGAAAACTGCTGTAGTCAATAAGACAACTGCGGTAGTCAATATAACACCTGCAGTAGTCGATTTGAAAATATAACAATTTTCGATAGTCAATTTTGGTTGTCAATATGACTAAATTGTCATGTTAACTACGGAAGTTTTTTTCGATTATTTTTGTTGTCATACGGACGACCCAAATTTGACAAGTGTTCTATTGACTATCTAGTAGTAAATTTTTTTTAAATAAGGTAGTAATACGACAATTTGGCCTAATTTTAAGTTTACTATCGACGACGATTATTAATAGGACAATTTTTTTTGTACATATTTAACAAAACCAATGAAAATGACAGAAGAGAGATATCAGTTATACATTGTCTTGTCAAACTTAATTTTTAAACGATAAAAAGAAACCAAGGATAAATCTCCATTTTAAATGAAAGATAATTCTTAGACGATTGACAGGTTTTACAAAATTTTCAAATCTGACAGTAGGATTACAATAAGCAAGTTCAGGCGACATAAAAGACTTGAAAGTAAGGCAAGTACCTAGTATCTGATTAACCAGCAGCCAAAAGCCAAAAAATTGCCTTCCAATTGAGGTAACTTTATTGGAAAGTTGACCGAAAAGTTATTTAAGAAGAATCTCCTTAACTATCAAATCAACTTACATATATGTCAAAATGACAATTGATCATATTTTTTCATTCAACTGAAAGCTGAACTTTGTTCCTCTATGATTATTTTATTTTTTGCACAATTCCATTTAACATTTCGTGTAAAAGGGATCCTTGTAAAATTGGAAATGAAATACATAAGTAATATTTCTTCAAAATACAAAATGTAAGTCAAGAAGCATTTTGTAACCTGCTGAATAGTGTTTTGTAGACGATAATGTCTTGATAGTTTTTGTACTTTAAACTGAAGGTAGAGGTTAGTAAAGTGAAGTTCCAACTTTGAAATTTATGACACTTGAAAAACTAACTAGCTGCATTGGTCAAAATGTACGGTCAAAGAATGCAGTTGATTGCAAATGAAGTCACATAATGTTTTCTGAAATACCTGTCAATGAATTGACAATAGCCAAAAATTGTTCAGTGAATTATTGTCTGATCAAACGATTGCCATGAATTTGCCCCAAAGTCATCCAATTTCAGTATCAGAATTTTTGGTGAATAGATTGTGCGAAATTATCTGCAATGAAGTTGACAGATACCTTCTGACAATGACATTTCTGGCAACAAAATTGTAAATTTAAACTATGCATTGTAAGAAATTTGAGAATTCGTTTTACTGACGGATTTAAAAACATCTGACAATTGCCGCTTTAATGGGTGCCAATATTTAGTAAACAAATGGAGGACAAATCATGTTTGAATCTTAGAACACCCTTTAGGAAACGGATTATAAACGAAAATAACACTCATTTAGATATTTAACTTTTTACGCCACTGTTATTCACCTCAGATCTTATTATTTTTCCTTGATTAAATTTGGTATGTGCGAAAAAATGTGAAAGGTTTACAATTTCTTGGTTACATGATTTATAATTTTTTCATTCTTACTTTTATTTATAACGCTCTGTCGCGTTTCGGTCTAATTAACAAATTACTATAAGTTTAGGCAATAACACACTATAGGCAAAAAAGGTATTCTCGCAAACTCTATACAGGCACCTGCTCAAGCTTAAAAAACCGTTTAAAAAGTCTTTGGGCTATATTTACAAAAGAGGTATGAAATATAATATAAAGGCATAATCAAATAAATGCCACACTTCTAACCAAGTGTATCCGCATATTGACTGAGAATTTCGATTTCGTTATGAATTTTGCAGAATTTTGAATATTTTTATATTAAGCAATGCCAAAAGGCAGGGGAAAAGTAATAAAACAAAATTAACAACAAAAAATACAAAAACCAACAATAATTACCTTCATAATTTTAAATTCAATTCAATTCAAACAATGTTTGGTTTCTTTTTTCTTTGTATTATTGACCTAAGTCTTAAAAATACCAACTTTCATTTTCAATGTACATTCATTTATCTTAATGCTGTGAGTTAATGATGATGGTTTCAATGTTAATGAGGTCTAGGTCAAATTATAAATGTTTGTTTTTGAAATTAAGTTAGGTACTTTCTCACACAAATTATATCACGCAAACAGAAGAATTTTGAACGTTTTCGGTCAACGTTATTGTTTTGATATTTAAGTATAGCATATTTAAATGAAAGTTATACTTTTAATAACATTTAAATATCTTAACACCAAGAACAAAAGATTTTAATATTTAAAGTAAGTTTGAGGATTTCGCAAGACGTTCACTTAAAATGCAAATATCTCGTAAAGTTTTTTAAGTTCATTGAATTGACTCACGCTTAAAGTCTATAAAAGCTTGATTTATATACATATAAAACAAAAACGCCCATCTAGAAGGCGAAAATAAAATAATATTGTTTAATTTTTAATAATTCTTACAGTCTCATTGCAAACCATACTGATACAATATTTATATTGTTGAGTAAGAGAACTAAGAATGATTGTAGGCTGATGTCTTGAGTTTGATCACTTTTGGTGCGTGTTCTATTCTTAGGCCTTTATTTGGTAAAGTTACTTGATATCGATGACAAAAGAAGATCTTTCAAAGAGATACATACTATGTAGGCATTGGGAGATGATTTTTATTAGCTTATGAAACTTTCAGCCTACACTTTGACTTAAGAAGTGTGACGATGATTTTAAATCATAGACTATTGAGAAATATTAAGAAATACGCGTTAAGATTCAAATAAATTATTGAATATCAAAAACAAACGTGAGTAAAAGTCAAAACAACCTCTTAAACTAAATGAAATTTAATATTTAGTTGCAAATTAAGTAGTTCAGAAAAATTATTTACAAAATAACCAAACTTCCGAATTCTTCATTTTCACTTCCGTACAGCTTTCTGGAATTTGAATTGTGGAAAAAGTGAATTTTAGCACCCTCCCCCCGCCTCTGCAATTCTTTGATCCACTACAAATTTACCATAATTTTTTTTAAATATCGAGGAAGTAAAAACGAAATATTTTGCAAAATTTCAGCTTTGTCGGCTTTTTTCATCAAATGAATTTGATCGATTTTTGTATGGACCTTGGGCACTGGGAGCACTTAAATACAATGGGCATCAAATGGGTCCTAAGACTTAGATAAATAAAACTGACAAATCAATTCACAAATTAACCTAAATATTGTACTGGACCATTCATGTCATATCGACTTAGCAAATTGCTAAGAGTTATAGTAGCCATTCCGTAATTTTAATTTTGGCAAATTGTTAAGAGATAGTAAGATGTTAAAATCGTTTAAAATTAGATAAATCATTTTTTAAGATTTGTAAATTGCTAAAAATGGCTTTCACAATTTACTAAATTGTTTAAAATTTGATTTCTTTAACAAAAAATACTGATTGCATTTTTCTAAGAATATTATCTCAAGTTAACACCAATATTTTGCATAGAATGAAGTAATCAACATCAGTCAATAATTTCATTTATTCTCGAGATATTCGCGTCAAAAATCAATTATTAATAAAAACTATTTTCGAGTTATAAGACTCTAGAGACCTTAAAACGTCGAGAATTGTCAACATTTTCATTTTGTTCCTATGGGAAGTTGAAAATAATATTTATAGTACAAAATTATTCTAAATACGGTTGATTTTCAAGAATATTGAAAACAAAATCGAAACAAATAGGAACAATCTACAGACCTTATAGGAACGTTTGGTTTTCTTCCACTTTCTTCTAAATTAGAAGAAATTTCAGAGTCCTATCCAAACATAATCTTATGAAGTGACTTCAATTGCAACCTGCTGGGCGAAAATACATTTGTTGAGGAACTTAGCTAACTTTATCTTTACCCAGTAAACACACAAATCCGAAATAATTTTTTCTAATTTCGAACCCATATTCCTAAGCTTGGTTTTTCAAGAAGATATTAACACTAATACTTTCGAATACCGGGATTTCAAAAACTGAAACTACCCTTTACTTCATGTTGATGTTCTAGGTGTAAATTGGGATATTATTCTTTCACAGTCTTCATCTCGCCAACAAGTAGAATATTTCAACAGCAATATGTTAAGATTTTTCAATATGCATCTTCCTTTTAAAAATTAAAAGCTCCCTTCCATGCAGGAAATTTTGGTTCCCAGAAGAGATAAAATCATTAATGAAACAAGCCATGGAAAAGGTTTCGTGTTGATATTTTTTATCAACAATATTGTTCACTTCGAAAGAAAGCTGTTTTAACAATACGTAAAGTAAAGATCTCGTCGTTTTAATAATTGCCAAAGCAGCAAACAAATTTGGCCGATACTTAAGCAAACTGGAATCTGTGAGTCCCAAAATAATCAGATTGAAGAGTTGGATATTATATATTAACAACTTGAACATAAAATTCGTTTCCACCTCTATCTCAAACAGTTCTTTCAATACCACTGCAGAACCTACTTATAATAGAGAAACTTTAAGTAAACGATGGTCTAAATTTACTGCTGCTTGATCTACAGATGTGGTTGAAAGTGTCCTCTCTATCAATTTAAACACAGTAGGTCTTCATCAAATGCATCCCCCATTTTTAAACTTTTATTGCCAATACTTCTATAATATATAACTCATGTATTTAATTCAATTGTTTCGACAATTGAGTTTCCAATTCAATGGAAAAAGTCAAAAATTATACCAGATATCTATCTATCCTCCCTTTTCTCTCAAAAGTTTTTCAACAAACCAACCAAGCTCAAATACTTAGAATTCTTAACCATGCAAATTTATTAACTTCCAAGCAATTCTGTCGAACGTACTGTAAAAGCAATATTTGTATTGCTTTAGCTTGGTACGTACTGCCGTACTGCACAATTTTCTTTTGTACTGCATTTTCATTTTTGTATTGCCATTTGTATTGCCTTTTCAAATAAGTTGTTCATAAAACTAAATATGAAAAAAAGTTTAGAATGGCGTCACTTTAAATATTTTCCATGAAAGTGCACTTCCAAGTTACACTATTTTGTCGAACTTTGTCAAAAACGAAAAAATTAATGACGCCTCTCTGAACTCAATAGATTTTTGCAATAAATATTGCTCTCAATTGTAATATATTATATATTATATATATTATATTATATTATTATATATATTATATATAATATATTATATTGCAATATTGCTCAAAAGAAATCTGCCTTGAAGCACAAGCTAACATTTTAGTTTGCTCTGGGGGGCTTAACAGGTGAGGTTATACAAAATATAAAATAAAAGTGGAGAGATTACTACATCGAATTATGCACTCAAATAAGAAAAAGAATTAAGTTCCAAGAAAAAGTTTTAGAAGCCGTGCAAACAATTGATCCAAAAAAATAAATCCCCAAGTTCAAGAAGAACTTGTCAATGACCTTGATGATGAATGGAGGGCTCTTTTGACATTAAAGAATGGTA
This sequence comes from Eupeodes latifasciatus, assembly GCA_920104205.1. Lineage (NCBI taxonomy): Eukaryota > Metazoa > Arthropoda > Insecta > Diptera > Syrphidae > Eupeodes > Eupeodes latifasciatus. The sequence continues at coordinate 39,176,218 of OV049924.1, forward strand.
AGTGTAGATTTGAAATTCGGAGACTATTGGAGCGCTATCTTTAATTTAAAAAAAGCATTAAATGCTCCAATGTTTCCCCTTTTAAAAACATTTGTTGGGTGCATTTAATGCTTTCCGCATAGCACTATAGCAGTGCAAGTGCAGAGCGCATATTTTTCCAAGTAGCTTTGATAAAAGATACAACAACCTCTTTACTGATATGCACAGTAATGGCAAAGGAATTAATAAGGCGTGCGCTATGTAAAATTCAATAAACTTTGTTTGCCTTCCAAAATTATTACTAGTTACCTGAATTTAAAATATAATTTTGTGTTTAGTCTTTATAAAAAAATATTCTCGTGCTAAAATTAAATATTAAATGTGTTTAAAAATTCACAAATATGAATTGAAATTAACTGCGATATTTTTAATTTATTTGCATTCATTTATTTTTGTATAATAGTTATATAGCTATAATATATATATTCATTTTTATTATAAAAAAGTTCCTATTTTATTAAAAGTGAAATTAATAAAAATAATAATGTTAAAATAAGACTAAGCAATTGAACTAAAAGGCTTATAGATATACATATAAAGTAGATATGTATCTAAGTTTATTTTTTGTTATAAAGAAAAATAAAAATAAATATGAATTTAAAAAAAAATATATGCGTATTGCTTTTGTGCAAAAATTATACAAAATTTCTTGGAATGTACTGCTTTGGACTTTTCCGAAACGACAGCACTGCTTCCAAGCAGTCCGGATTTTGTAGGAAAAATATTCTGTACTTTATGAAAAACTACAAGCAATAGACTACAAGCTGTCGAACTCAATAAAACTCTTTCCGAATTTTTATGAAAAATTAGTGGATCTATTCTCGGTCCCTTGCTATTTTCAATTTATGTCAGTGAACTTCCTTTTATTGTAAAACACTGCACAATTCGTTTGTGCGCTGATGATGCTCAGTTATATGTATATAAGATGTCCGTTGGGGGTCATCGAACATGCTGCAGTTTCTTTGAATGAAGACCCTGAAGTAATTAAGCGCAGGTCGGACAATCATGGTTTAGTGCTAAACCCAAATAAATCAAAATGTGTTAATTTTTCTAGTAATAAGCTAGAGCTTTCATACTCTCCCAATATAATCTGAAACTCTTGTCGTATAGAGTTTGTTGAAATCAAAAAGAGCCTAGGTGTTGTTTTTAACCGAACATTTTCTTGGAAAAATCACATTTCAGCATTGCTTATTTTGTTAGATATTTTAAAATACAAGTTTTTGCTTTCAGTTTCGGGCAATATATTTTGATATTTTTTGTATATCTTCGTCATTAGACATCAAAATATCGCACAACTTAAGAAAAAAGGTTTTTTCTCGATAATCACGGTGGTTCAGGTAGGCGCGTTCAAACTTAATTCTGACCAACCTTGCTATACCCTACCTAATCCTATCGACCTTTAAAGATCACCCCATCTAACCTGACCTAACCTAGAAAAAATTTAAAATAGCAAATTTTCTATTTTTCTTAAACTAATACAAATTTGGAGCTTACTTCAAATCCAAAATATATAATCTGAAAATATTTAGCATGTGTCTTTTAGAAAAAAAAGAACACAAAGCAATAAAGATTCTTATATTGTTCGAAAATCGCGCTAATAACATCGAGAACAAACATCAATATCTGCTTCATATGTCCATATGCAAGAAATTCTGAACAGTGCTGTAAGCCGATATAACAGTGTGCGACCCATTTATTCCACTAAAGACTAAACTAACGAACAGCTATTTCTTGACATGAATTAATCGATAGATCGCATTGAAAATGTTCAAAAAAGAATTAGTTATTGAGTCTTGGCGTCTTCGGATCAAATGATCAAACACTCAACATCTATTCATTCATGCTAAACGGTTAGCCCCCGGAAGACAATGTACACCTCATTGACCTACCTTCCTACCATCATCGATCGGTATGTTGTTGTTACTCGTACCATCATCATTCCGCTGCATTAGGTATACAAAGGTGGGCTTCAAGATGTTGACCTCTCGTCATGAAATTTAATTTATCGTATGGGATACCGTTCGTTGATTGCGGATTATGTTTTCATTTTTGTTTGTTTTATAAAAGACAAAAACCAAAATGAATTAATTTTCAAAACATATGCAGGTTTTTTGTGTAGACGAAAAATTATTTTTCAACATGACCACGGGGAGTTTGAAAACGTCTAAGCCTATCTGGTTATGTATCTCTATTGTATCTCTGTGCAATATCATGTCTCCGGAGGCTTAGTACGTCATTTAAGTCTTCTTACATCAGTTGACTGGTCAATGGGACTTATGCCGAGTCGAGTATGTATGTAGCTATAGGCATAGGTTAGGTTATATGTACAGCTATCTGTTTTGAATGCAATATTTTAGAGTGACTGACAACCGACAATAATTGATATCGGTTTCCTTTGACTTAACAATGTTATATGCCGCTGCTATTACAGCAACAAAATAAGAAAAATATGATGCTTTTCTTAACGTGTAAGCAAAATGCATATTAATTTCATTTTTTCGTTTCTTTGACTTTTAACCAACAACATGCGAGTTGGGATCAATAGTTGAGTCGTATCGCACGTAAACGTGCTACGGGAGTTTGAATTTTTTTTAAGGTTTTTCAATTTCTTTTTTTCTCCACTTTTATGACGCCGGATACTAAATTTCATTGGAAATTCTTGTCACGCTTCGATAGTGATAATTATTAATTTAGTCATAAATTTCTTTCTGCACGCTCCCGAGGATCCCATAAGAGTTGAAAAGTATAGGTATAAATTTTCACTCCGTACTAAATTTGGTCAAAGAGAGAAAACTTTTTAAGACTTACCGGAAGATGTTGTGCAAACGGTGAAAATCCGGTCGTCAGTTGTGATTGTTGCGGTACTGATTGTTGTTCATCGTTGCTAAGAAATAAAAGTTCTTCGTCGGGATATGAAGATGAGGCACTTGTGAGGGAATTTCGTGTCCCACTGAGGAAGGCTGGAGTTCGGGTGTTTTGATAAGATGGCACAAAGCGATTTTGACCTTGATTCGATGGCGTAAAGAAATAATTTTGAGGATCTGAAATAAAAATGAAAAATAATGTTTTAAATAAAAATACTGTTTTTTATAAATAACATTTTTTTTAAATCGAAGAAAGTTTATCGATTGAAAAATTTAATGAAAAATTTAATTTATACATTTTTTGGGTGATATTTTATTTGTTATACTGTACAAGAATTGTTTACTTCATAAACATGACATGGTCATGCATTTTTGTTTCACAGAACACCCAAAATCACTTTAAAAATTAGAATCCTTAGATTCTGAACATTAAATGGAAGTTATTTTTTTCCACAAAATATATGAATATAGAATTTCTTACTTTTAAAATAAAATAGATTAACATAAAATAAATTACAATGAAACGAAATAAAATCATAAATTATATTTTGAAGTAAGTTAAATTGTCAACCTTAGAGTTTTGAAAACAATTCAATTAACAATTATTAAATTAAAATTAATTGATGAAAATGTTGTAGTCTTTTTGTTGGACTTTTATAAGAAATACTGTTAATGGAATATTTCTAAGAATTTTTACAACAATATTTTGTAAAAGATAAAATAAGTTTGAAGTCAATGGCGCACAATTTTAAACAACCTATTGTTAAGGGTTTTACAATTTACTAGTTATCAAGATGCTAAACATAAGGCAATTTACTAAGGGAATCCAACATTTTAAAACTTTGCTAACAAGTAAATTGCTATTGATTTTTGTTTATTATACTTTATACTACAGATTAAATTCCAAGCCAATATCTCAATTCGTTTTTTAGAGACTTGAGTGATATTTGAAGAAATAACTGTCAATGGTTTTTTTTTTAATTTTCCCAGGTGTCAAAAAAGTCCGTTTTCGTGGTATAAGATTATTTCGAAGATAATATGATATGAAGAAAATATGAATATACAAACAATATTTTGTATGCGTTTTCATGGCTAACAACAATTTTTTTTAAGTTTTCTTATTTATTTCAATTCTCGATTAATCACTACCATGGTCATAAGATGTTATTTAAATTTAATTGATTGGCCAATAATAAAATAAAATATTTTAAAAACAAAATAAAAAGATTTAAAACTAATTCAATAGAATAAAATAATTTAAATACAATTTAAAATAATTTAATTAAACGAATTTAAAAGGAATAAAATTAACGGATAAAATTATATACTTCAAAATAAGATAATGATTTATAAAATAAAATAACATAAAATAAAATAAAATAAAATAAAATAAAATAAAATAAAATAAAATAAAATAAAATAAAATAAAATAAAATACATAAAAAAAGATGCGACCGACACTGATAACTTCCAATCCTGTCGGTCGATTTGTCTTGCTTAAAACTTTAACAAAATATTCATACAAAATAAATATTGAAGTCAGCATCTTTACTTGTTTTCCTAATACTAGAGTCGAAAACCATTTCTGGTCAGTTTTTTGTTGTTTTTGTAGGTTTTCATGTTTTGCAAAAAAAAATGTCAATTGAATTTTTCTAAAACATCAACTAAAAATTACCAACAATATGTTGCAAGTGATAAAATAGTTTGATTTCAAAACCAATTTTTGTTAACGAGATTTTAAAATCGAAAACTATTTTTAACAATTTTAGTTCCATTTCTTGAAAACTTTTATTTCTTATATATATAAACAAGTATATATTCCGTTTTTTCCAAGAAAATTTACCATAGAACAAAATCTTTTTGAAGTCAATACCTTTATTAAATCAAGAGATATCGAGAATAGAATACATATCAATTTTTACCAAATTTGCATACTATTTTTTTGTAGATTTGACTTTTTGTGAAAAAAACTGACTGTTGGATTTTTATAAAAATTTATTTTCTTTAAGATGAAATTAGTTTGAAGACAATATTTTTAATTTTTGAAAAGAAAGAAGAATTTAAGTCGAAAATCAATTTTTACCAAGTTTTAGTAATGTTTTCTTAGTTTTTTAATTTTTCTTGAAAAAAAAGTAGATTCGATTTTTCTCATTTTTTTTTCAAAAAGTTATTTTTCTTTTCATTCAATTGTTTTGGAGATAAAATCAAATTACAATAACTTCCCATGGAAAGTTAATAGAATAAAATAAAATAAAATAAAATAAAAGAAGAGGCTGGGATGCGACCCACACTGATAACTTCCCATCGCGTCTGTCGATTTGTCTTGCTTAAAAGTTTGTCTATATGTATCAATTTTTACCAAATTTGCGTACTATTTTTTGTAGCTTTTATTTTTTTTATGAAAAAACGGACTGTTGGATTTTTATAAAAAAAGTACTGAATACCGAAAACAATATTTTCTGTGAAATAAATTAAGTTTGAAGCCAATATTTTTAATTTTTGAAAATCTATTTGAGTCGAAAGTAAATTTTTACCAAGTTTTTTCTTATAAGTTAAAATTAGTTAGAAGCCATTATCTCACATTTTTGAAAAGATATTTGAGTCGAAAATCAATTTTTACCAACTTTTGTTAATTTTTTTTTAGGTTTTTATGTTTTCTAAAAAAACTGTCAATTCGATTTTTTTTCAAAATTTTACTGAATGTTGAAAACAACATTTCTTATAAGATGAAATAAGTTTGAAGCCTTAATCTTAAGTTTTTGAAAAGATATTTGAGTCGAAATTCAATTTGTTCCCAACTTTGAGTAATATTTTTTTTAGGTTTTTATTTTTTATAAAAAAAACTGTCAATTAGATTTTTTAAAAATTTTATCAGATGTCAAAAACATTATTTTTCGTTGCACAAAATTGTTTTGGAGATGAAATCATGTTTTGGTCGTAAAATTTTCGAGGTGACAAATTTTTTTTTTAAATATTTTATTTCTTGAAACGTTGAGAAATGTCAAAATTTTCAATTTGACAAATCGGACTCATTACAATAACTTCCTATGGGAAGTTTATAAAATAAAATAAAATAAACTAAAATAACATAAAATGATATGAAATAAAAGGAAGTTAATAGAATCAATTTAATTAAAATATAATAAAACGAAAACATACTGTCAAAACAAAATAAAAAAGAAATACGTAAATTAATAAAACAAAATGCAAGGTGATCAACAATTTTACTTTTAATTATATAAAAAGTATTGAACACTTATTATTACATTATTACTCGTATAATACAGTGATGGAAAAATAATAAAAACTATTTAATTCAAAAACTTTGCTTGGTAAACAAACTAGCAAAGACTCAAAGTGTTTCCCTTAAAATTCTTAAATATCATCTTCATTTATTTTGGATCGAACTTAAAGGTCCTTGATCATCTGGAAAGATTTTTTTCCATCTTATCTGAACGAATTTGCCGTTGTTCTTTCAAACAGATGATCAAGAAACTCTAAATTCGATCCCAAACTCACGAAGATCATGGTTAAGAATTTTGGATAGTTTTTTTATCGTATCTATGATTTTTTACATCAATGTAATTATATAAATTGATGCTAAGGTAATTTGCAGATCAATATATTTATTACAATACTTGCAATTAAAGTTGAAGACGCAAGACCCTAAATAAAGTATAACTTACAATTTTATATTTATTGAACCTTTATATGTCCAAAGGCAGGTAAACCAGTTATTGACTAAAATCATTTCATTTCGATTTCCTCACTTTTATAGTAAAACCCTAAATAGTATTATTTACTTTAACAAAACGTTACCTCCTGAACTTTAATTAAACACGCACGAATCACAAGACAATCAATCTCATAAACCAAACTATTAGTAGTTTTATTTTCAAGAAACAACCATCAAAACCTTCTTCACAAGGTGTCTAAATTACCTAATAAAAGCATCATCTAAAACCACAAATGTTTTCGCCCATCAAAGACGCAATTTTCGTGTTTAACTATAATATTTCAAAAATATTACATTATATTCAAAAGAAAAAAACAACACTTCCATATTACTTACCTCTATTAAATCTTCAAATAAAGCCCAACTATAGCTTTGGCTATAATAAAAATGAACCCACAAATTTGTCGAAACACTTCTGTTTTATTGATAGACAGACACACTGTACTTAAGGACGGTTAGGCCTACATCGCGTTAGTTTTAATTGATTGCGTTGCTATATCGGTAAGCGTCAGCTTTTGTTCTCTTATCGTCATCATCATCAAATTTTGTTGAATATAGCATAATAATCAAGCTCCAAATTATAAGGTTTATAAAATTAAAGATATTATACCTAACTTTCCCCTATTTATAAATGAGCAGGCCTAAAAGGCATTAAAAAAATACAAAACATAAAACGGTCAGTTTGAACAAACAATAAAGTGTTATTTTAACAACTTCAATCAATCAGACTGTCAAATCATATAAGGTATTATTTCGGGCTAACTGCCTAACAATGGAAGAAACAACTCTTAGTACAAACTCTTAACACTTTTAAGTGCATCTTATTTTCCATGTCATCATTTAAATTACAACTTTTTAAAACCTTGTTTTATTAGCAAAGGTTTTTGTGAGTGTTAATAGTTTCGTACTTTTCTGTAAACAATTTATTTAAATAACTATTAAAACAAAAAAGCTGATTTCAAAATAAAAATAAAAATGTATTCTCTCTCGCAAAGTACGGGACCTGAGAAAACCATTGGAATGGGCAGCCACAGGTACGGCGTGAGAGAGAACGATTCGCTCTACCTTCTTTGATTAGAATTTTCAATCATATAGAAATCAGAAAACTCTTGCCGAATGCTAGAAGGCACATTATTTTTATCGTCAGAAAAATTATAAAACTTATATAAATCAAGACCAACGCTGGGATTCGAACCTGGGCACCAGAGAAACCTCAAGTCAACCGCACAGACAAACTACACCAAGGTGGCGTTGTTATTTTGTTGGAAATAAATGATGAAGAGAAAGACAAATATACATACAATACAGTAAACAAAATTCTGTTTCTTTGTAGGCACAATGAAAATGAGTTCAAAAGTTGTCGTGACGTCACGGCATATGTGACTTATGCTTGGAACTTGGAATCTATTTTTGGATTGTTCGTAGATAGCGGAATTTATTGTTGATAATTAAATTTTGTCATAATTTATTGTGTTTTGTTTATAAAATAAGAAAAGTGAAATTTATGAATGAGGCATCTAGAGTGGTTTTATGTACATACTCGTAGAGTAGTGAAAAATTGCTTAGAAACGATGCATGACGCAAAATTTCAAATAACCTATTGTTATGGGCTTAACAATTTACTAGATAACAATTTGCTAAAGGAGTCTTAAATTTTAAACTTTTCTTTTTGTTTTGCTAACTAGTTAATTGCTAATCGCCTTTTTTTTAAAAACGAGCAGCCAAACATGTCTAAAATGTGACAGTTCGTGAAAATAAACAAAGCGATATCGCTTAAACGGACCTATTTATTGAATTCTCAACTGTTGGCTGCACCATTAAGAATAATTGTACAGATGTCAAATGGATTTAGCAAATTCCTAAAAATTAAAGTATACATTCCGCGATTTTAACTTTACCAAATTGTTAAGAGGTAGCAAGATGTTATAATCGTTTAAAATAAGGTAAATCATCTTTTAAGTTTGTTTAATTGCTAAAATGGCTTTAATATTTTATTAAATCGTTTAAAATTTTGAGTAACAGTATTAAGCATGTGTTAGCATTTTGATTTAATCCAAAGCAAATTTACAGGGTCAACTTAAAACGTTTGTATTTTACCTTTGTATAGGTATATAATCTATAGTACTCTTATGGAACACGAATTTTTAGTTCATTGACGACAGACAGGCGGCGCTCGGAGTACTGAAAATTTGTTGTGCAGATTTTAGAAATTAAAACAAAAAAGAGTTGAGGAAAAGAGGGTTTTATTATTTGCTCTCTTGTTAGAAATGAAGAGAGTAAGTGAGGCAACAAAATAATACAGTTGCTTATGTTTTTTTTTGTGTGTTGTCATGGAGATATTCCTATGTATTGAACTATGTAGGTTTTGTTTTTGTTGCATTTGATTTCAAATTTTCAAATTTATAAAATCTAAAATAATTCAAATTTCTTTTCACAATAAATACACTATTGTTATGTTTTGAATATTGTACATAGTTGTGTGGATGTGCATATTTAAAAATTGGCAACAGATCTTTGTTGTTTTTTTTTCATTTTTTAGAAAGAAACAATACGGTAGGTAGGAAAATTCAATTTTGAGTCCGTTATGTACATATGTAGGGAGGTAGGTACAATTTTTGTTACTCGTAAGTTATTGGATATGTATTTAGGTACAAATTTGAAAACACTAATTAAATAGTGTTTACAAATTTGTACCTATGCACATGTAGGTATATGTAGGTATAGCTTCATTTTTATCATGTTATTCGTATTTGGTATTCTATTGTAAGCATAGTTATAAAGTATGATAGGTAGGTACAGATATATAGAAAAAACTGTAGGTTGACTTTTTCTAAAAATTTTATTAATTAAAAAAGAGGCTGGGATGAGACCCACACTGATAACTTTCCATCCCGTCTATCGATTTAACTTGCTTAAAAGTTTGTCTATATGTATAAATTTTTACCAAATTTGCGTTCTATTTTTTGTAGATTTTATTTTTTTTTATGAAAAAACGGACTGTTGGATTTTTATAAAAAAATTACTGAATATCGAAAACAATATTTTCTGTGAAATAAAATAAGTTTGAAGCCAATATTTGTAATTTTTGAAAAGCAATTTGAGTCGAAAGTAAATTTTTACCAAGTTTTAGTATTAATTTTTTTTTAGGTTTTTACTTTCTCAAAATTTTATCGAATGTTGAAAACAATATTTCTTATGAGATAAAATTAGTTTCAAGCCAATGTCTCAAAGTTTTAAAAAGATATTTATATGTCGAAAAACAGATTTTAATAACTTTTGTTAAAATTTTTTTAGGTTTTTAACTTTTTGTACCAAAACGGTCGATTCGATTATTTTCAAAATTTTACCAAATGTTGAAAACAATATTTCTTATAAGATAAAATTAGATGGAAGCCAATGTCTTAAATTTTTGAAAAGATTTTTGAGTCGAAAATCAATTTTTACCAACTTTTTTTTAGGTTTTTATTTTTTGTAAAGATTTGTGTCCAAATGTCAAAAACGTTATTCTTCGTTGTATAAAATTATTCTGGAGATAATATCATTTTTTATTCGTAAAACATTCGAAGTGACAAATGACGAAGTGACGAAAATGGTATCCCGAACGTACGGCCGGCCGTACAAACGTACGTTCACACGCACACACAGACGTCTCTCTAAAAAAATTGTTTGAGATTCAAGGGTACATGTAACGTCGAGAAATGTCAAAATTTTCATTTCGACAAATTGGACTTCCTATGGGAAGTTAACTGTTCAAATTAAAAAAATAACATAATACATTAATGTGGCACAGTTTTTTACTCAAGTGGATCATTTCATTTTTTTGAAGTGAACTTGATGCTCTTAATTCTGAATTTTAAGTTAATTATATTTTTATATTAAATAACATTTTTTGTTAAATTTTTTTTTAAAAATATTTGGAAACAAACATGTTTTACTCCAAAAATGTTATTTGTGAGATATTATATGCTTTTTTAAATTTTGTATATACATAAGTAAACGCGACACAGTCGTTCATTTTATAATTTTTTATAAATACAATTCCAAAACAAATATCAATTCTCATACCTAGACATTTTATATTTCCCGCGCTTTATAATTTCTACATAAGTATCACTTTGAAAACAAAATATTACACCTTTGTATTTATATATATATATAGATATAATCTACCTATGAAAAACAAAAAAGAAAAACAAAAATATTGCACCTACTACCTATTTGTTTTGAAAATAGGCAATCGGCTAAACGGCAACAGTTCAAAATTTAAATTTGAATTGGTATTTGGCTTATTGGTATTTGTCTTTATTATTGCTTTATACATAAATAAATAAACAAAAAATGTCTCTTTATTGTCCCCTCCAACCATAGCTACTTTTGTTTTCATTCTTCTCTTTTTGTATTGTCAAATTGTCTCTTAATTTCCTCAATTAAAATTCTGCACAAACTTTGCAGATTTAGTTCATTGACGTTAGGCCAGACGTCGCTTCGTTCGTTATTCTTCATGATTGTACTATTCCACTCTATATACCTACAAAGATATTGATTTAAATTAGTTTTATCTTGTAAAAAAAATATTGTTTTCAACGTTCAGTAAAAATTGTATAAGAACCCGACAGTCAGTTCTTTCATGAAATTTAAAATCAACAACAAATAGTACGTATTGAAAACTTTTTTGGCAAAACCTAGTAATCCACAAAAACAGCAAAAAACTGATAAGAAATGATTTTCGACTCAAGTATTAGGAGTACAAAGAAAGATATTGACTTCAAATTATTCATCGCACAAAATATATTGTTAAAAATATTTTGTTAAAGTCTTAAGCGAGAAAAATCGACAGACGGAATGGGAAATTAGCAGTGTGGGTTGCATCCCAGCCACTTTTCCATTTTTTTAAGATCAAAAATAACAGTAGGTTAGGTTAGGTTTGAACGGGCTGACAGTTGATGTTGTTACCATCACACTTAGATCAATGTAGATCCATTGTGATACCCCGAAGTGTTGTAACTTCCTGAAAAGATATGATAACCTATGAATCATGTGGTTCGTTTAACCATTTAGAGGTCTTGACAAAGTTTAGTAAGCTTTTGCCTGGTAGTTCTGATAGTTCCTCTAGTTCATTAAAGAAGAAGTTGCCTAGAGTTTTCTTCCTAGCAAGACAGAGTGAAGGACAGTGGCAGAGAAAGTAAGTGGTGTCTTCATGCTCGTTTTCGTCACCACAGCCTCTACAAAGGTCATCAGTACTGAGCCCCATCTTCTTCTTATGGTAGCCGAATAGGTTGTGACCTGTAATAATGCCGATAAGGGATCTTAGGGAGGGTTTGTTAAGAGTTAAGATCCAGTCGGATCTTTTCTTATCGTATCTAGGCCATATCTTCCTGGTGTTAACACAGGTTTCTAGGAGATTCCATCTGTCATTGGATTTGTGAATGATGGTTTTACTGCCGTTATGTTTCAGTTCACATAACGGTATCCCTATATGATGGTCTATCAGGGAGGGTTCCAGTGTGGAGCCCTCCCTAGCAAGTTCATCCGCCTTTTCGTTGCCTGGTACATCACTGTGGCCAGGAACCCAGCAGAGTCTTACCTTTGTATATAGAGTGGAATAGTACAATCATGAAGAGGAACGAACGAAGCGACGTCTGGCCTAACGTCAATGAACTAAATCTGCAAAGTTTGTGCAGAATTTTAATTGAGGAAATTAAGAGACAATTTGACAATACAAAAAGAGAAGAATGAAAACAAAAGTAAATTTTGAAAATAATCGAATCGACCGTTTTGGTACAAAAAGTTAAAAACCTAAAAAAATTTTAACAAAAGTTATTAAAAACTGTTTTTCGACGTAAATATCTTTTTAAAACTTTGAGACATTGGCTTGAAACTAATTTTATCTCATAAGAAATATTGTTTTCAACATTCGATAAAATTTTGAGAAAGTAAAAACCTAAAAAAAATTAATACTAAAACTTGGTAAAAATTTACTTTCGACTCAAATTGCTTTTCAAAAATTACAAATATTGGCTTCAAACTTATTTTATTTCACAGAAAATATTGTTTTCGATATTCAGTAATTTTTTTATAAAAATCCAACAGTCCGTTTTTTCATAAAAAAAAATAAAATCTACAAAAAATAGAACGCAAATTTGGTAAAAATTTATACATATAGACAAACTTTTAAGCAAGTTAAATCGATAGACGGGATGGAAAGTTATCAGTGTGGGTCTCATCCCAGCCTCTTTTTTAATTAATAAAATTTTTAGAAAAAGTCAACCTACAGTTTTTTCTATATATCTGTACCTACCTATCATACTTTATAACTATGCTTACAATAGAATACCAAATACGAATAACATGATAAAAATGAAGCTATACCTACATATACCTACATGTGCATAGGTACAAATTTGTAAACACTATTTAATTAGTGTTTTCAAATTTGTACCTAAATACATATCCAATAACTTACGAGTAACAAAAATTGTACCTACCTCCCTACATATGTACATAACGGACTCAAAATTGAATTTTCCTACCTACCGTATTGTTTCTTTCTAAAAAATGAAAAAAAAACAACAAAGATCTGTTGCCAATTTTTAAATATGCACATCCACACAACTATGTACAATATTCAAAACATAACAATAGTGTATTTATTGTGAAAAGAAATTTGAATTATTTTAGATTTTATAAATTTGAAAATTTGAAATCAAATGCAACAAAAACAAAACCTACATAGTTCAATACATAGGAATATCTCCATGACAACACACAAAAAAAAACATAAGCAACTGTATTATTTTGTTGCCTCACTTACTCTCTTCATTTCTAACAAGAGAGCAAATAATAAAACCCTCTTTTCCTCAACTCTTTTTTGTTTTAATTTCTAAAATCTGCACAACAAATTTTCAGTACTCCGAGCGCCGCCTGTCTGTCGTCAATGAACTAAAAATTCGTGTTCCATAAGAGTACTATAGATTATATATACAAAGGTCTTACGTTATGCTGTGTGCCAACAACCTTTAGCTCTTCGCGACAGCAAGAGACAAGCTTTGACTTGATTTGGGTGGCAGAGATAGCTTTTATTGCTGCTTGGCTATCAATGAAAAAAGTGATGTCCGCGTGTGATATCGCCATCATGGATATGTGTTTAGCAGCGTTTTTCACTGCCAAGATCTCAGCTTGGAAGACGCTGCTATAGTCGGGGAGCCTGAATGCTTTGGCAAGGTTTAGGCTTTCAGAGTAAAAGCCTGCACCTACTCTATTGTCCATTTTCGAGCAATCGGTGTAGATGGTAATGGTTGAGTCGTTGGTGTAGGGCTCACTATTTTCCCAATCTAGTCTATAAAAAATAACAGTAGTCTACATACAAATTTTTTGGTCAAAAATTCGAATTTTCTCAAAAAAAAATATTTTGTATTGCTCCAGAAGGGTACCCCTCATAGAATCGATAATTTTAATTTTTCTTACGAATTTATATCAGATTTCAATAATTTTTTTCTGCGCAAGGGTTATCTTTGTCTCAATAATATCTGATGATCAAAAATGTAATTCTTTTGATTTTTAATGAAATGTTAAATAGTTTTTTACGAAATTCGATATCTCGAAAACGTGTCGTTATTCTTTTACGAAATTAGCTCTTAATAACTGCATACTAAAATATTTTTTAACTAAAACTGAAAAAATTTATAAATACAAAGTTAATTTAGAAAAAACCGCTCCAACGATTTTCAAACAAACATATTTAAAAGTTAAGGTTTTCTGAGAAATCAAATGACATTTAAGTCTTTCAAAACAAACTTTTTTGCGCACACATTTTTAAATTTAAAAATAGAATAAATATTTTTAATGAGACTCTTTGGAAAAATAAGGTAATCTTAACTTTAATCAAAGTTCCATAATGCCTTGGAAACCTGGTTACAAGGTAGGTAGGTTCTTCCTCAATGTTTTTGGAGTTTGCCTTTTCTAAAGCTCTCGTTTAGTGGTCCGCACTTTAAGCTGACCAATCCAAAACTTCAATTTTTTCTCTTTCAAACTAACACTTCACTAAATGTAAATTATTTTTTTTCTAAACGCATAGTTTTTTTTTTTTACAAAAGTACGTTATCGTCTATAGGTTTGTAGGTACTCAATTTTTGTCGGTACTTTTGAAAAACAAAATTTACGTTTAAGAGATAGATGAAGAAGGGATCCTTGATTTAATAACCTTTTAAATCAATTATTCCTTAGGCAATGGATTGATGGATGATTTGTTGGTATGGGATGTACAGTTTTAACGCTTTTTAATACCAAAAATAACTTGAGCTAACTCTACCATAAAATGGTAGATCTGTTTAAGTATTACATTAGCCGTGTTTTGTTGGCATTCTATAAATAGTGTAGTAGAAAATTCCCAATAAAACCCATCGGCAGTAGCCAGATTTTTGTATTTAAAAATTGGTACAACTGAAAGAAGACCTGTCAGACAGAGTAATAATAAAAAAAAACACAAACAGAAGAAAGTTTCATGAAAATCAAACGTTAGTTAAAAGAAGAAATGGTAAGAAAACATCAGGAAATTGAGCTTCTATAAAAAAAAAGTTCATTTAACAATTGCAGCTTTTACGTGAATTGATCGAGTCAGATGCCAGCGGAAATGGGGTTTGTTCGTAGACTACTATATTAACATGTGGTGCTGAAGCGAGCTTGAAGCTCGCCTCAATTCTTTATATACCTAAATCGAGTTCAAATGAGCTTGATTCGCCTCGATTCCGGTCGGGGATCGGAGTCGATTCAAAATTTATGAAGAAACACCTGTGTGGAGGAGTTGATTTTACAGATAATGCATTATGGTCTGTTTATTTTCATGTTTGTGTACAAAAAATATAGTTTTGTTTTAATCAAATTAAAAAGAAATTGCACATGGAGTAGGTAGCATATTCTTATATATGTTGCTGAACTATTCAGTTCTTCATTGTTTAACACGAATCAAACTATCTCACTTGCATTTCATAAGAAACATCGAAACACCATTTGCATTTTAGAAAGTGCTCTTAAACTCAAGAAAAATGGAAAACCTTAAAGGAAAAGTAAAAAATTAAGAATTGTACCCTTTCTGTATTGAAATTTTGTATAAAAATGCATTTATCAAATAGAAAAAATAAACAAACATAAGAAAGAAAAATAATATTAATTTATAAATGAATAGTTCACGAATCAGATTTTCCCAATATTTATCTTCATATGCCGAAATAGCTCAGTTGGGAGAGCGTTAGACTGAAGATCTAAAGGTCCCCGGTTCGATCCCGGGTTTCGGCATTAATTATTTTATGAAAGTTTAACATTTCAAGGTAGGTACATATTTTAATTTTTTGTATAATATTATATAATAAATACTTTTTATAAGAACTAATAAAATATAATTTTTAGGTTTTATGTATATGAACAAGTTGAACTTATAAAATAAGAAACAGATTTGTCAAAATAACCAAACACAGAATTTTAAGAAATGTTTTTCAAAGCGTCCATAATAAAAAAAAACTTATAAGAAACATTGCACAAATGTTTCTGAATTGTTTTAAAGGAAATAACATAACAAACTTTGGGGAGAGCACGATAACTCAGGCGATAAAGTTTAATGACGGATTTGTATAAAAAAGTTAAAAACAAACATTTTTTACTATGGGAGGGGGGGTCTATCTCCCCCCGTTTAGGCGGTATGGGCAATTTAAAAAAAATATGTACGTTAAATGGGAAAAATAATTAAAAAATAACGCCAATACTTACAATTAAGTATTATACATTTTTTTAAGGCCAACACTTTTGTCTATTAGCTTATTTTTAAGTCAAGTCAAACTATACATAGTTTTTGAAGAAAATTGTTTTAAACTCAAAATTTGGACAAAAAAAAAGGTTAAAAATAAGGTTTAAAGTGTAATTTTTCTCAAAAACTAAAAGACATAAAATCATATAGTCTTCAGTTTTTGATCAAAAACAGATAAGAGCAATAAATTATAAAATAAAAACAATAGTAGATAATCTTGAAGTATTGAAAAATTACACTTTAAACCTTTTTTTTAACTTTTTTTTTACTCAAGTTTTGAGTTTAAAATTAAATTTGTCAAAAACTATGCATAGTTTTGACTTTATTTAAAAACTAACTAATAGAACAGAATGTTGGCTTTAAAAAATGTATAATACCTACTTATTTGTAAGTATTGCTGTTATTTTTTAAGTATTTTTTCCATTTTAAGTAATAATTTTTTAAATTGCCCTCCTGCCTAAATGGGGGGAGATAGACCCTCCGCTCCCATAGTAAAAAATGCTTGTTTTTAACTGTTCTTAAAAAATCCGTTATAAATATCTTGTAGCCTGAGTTATCGTACTCTTGCCGAAACTTTTAATAAATGCTTTTCAAACAACGATTCTTGAAATTTATATTTATTATAGATCGGTATGGAGACACCTCAAAGGAATATAAATCTTTAAGCAATAAATTAAGAATTTCAATGAGTGACAAATCAGTGCAATTGTCATTTTTCTGATCTACAAACATTTGTATGTTCTTTCTTGACTTAAATTAAAATACATTAAGTGTTGTAATTACTGCATCTACAATACATCACATTTCCAAGCATTAATTAAGTGAATCACTATATTGTCTTCCCTGTGATCTAGATTGTGCAATTGTAATTAAGTGAAACGGAATTTATTAAATCGATATTGACACATAACATAATTAAAACTAAATTCAAGCAATTTCTATTTTTAAACACGGTATTCCAATAAATTATTATAAAGGTTTCCAATTTGTTGTTTTATTTTCTAGAGTTTATTCTTTTTCAAAGTCAGTTGATTTAAATTTACTATATCCAACATAAATTTAAGAAACTATAAGTTCAAAAACTATTAAGCAAATTGTACTGAATTATATCCTCATAAAATGCATCCTATTGGGTTAAGTGACTTTACCACCTAAGAGGACAACATTTTTTACATCTTAATAAATTATCCACGTGTATCTCATAATAATCATAAAAGCCATTTAACAAGTATTAACCACAAATCAAAGTATAAATAATCAAACATTAACACAACACGCAATAATAAATTGCATCAAGTTAAAAAGTCTGACAAATACTAAAATGCGTAGTCGGGCTTGAGAAAAAAGAATCACTGCTATTATTTGTTTACACGATTTGCTTAACTGAACATACGTTACTAGATATGCCTTCAGATGCACCTTCGAACGGTGTGGTGGTGCGTCGCGTCGTCTCTCGTCGTCGCCTATATAGTGTACTAGTATCGTAGTCATTGTGACGTGGCGCTAGTTTTGCCTTGCTACGCTATAATATACAAAATACAATGATTTTGACCATGGCACCTTTTGACTGAAAAAATTTAAATATGAAAATGAAAACGCATGCATGCATGACATAACAATGAGGGACGGTGAATACGATGAAGACGATGGCAAGGCGCTAAAGGTAGAGGTACAATAACGCGTCTTGATAACGACGATGTATATTGTCAAGAGATGGAGATACTATAAATCTTTAGATTTGGTTCTTTTGTCCAGCCAAACACTTTTATGACTATAGAATATAATAATTGTAACTTATTCTTTATGACAATCATGTTTCATGCTGATACATTGTGCCAATAACAATAATTTAAAAAAATAGAAGTTATTTATGGATTTTTGTTTTAAGAATTACAAAACAAATTCTGACAACTAAACTAATAAAATAAATTTTTAAACATGACCTTTACATGTACATGTATTTCAGTCGTAAAATTACACCGAATTCCTTGAAAATGCATAGGGCACATTTTTTAAAAGCAATCATTTTGAATGTTATCAGGAGTTACAATTTCTTCGGGATTTTTCACCTTGTCGCAAACTTTGGTAAAAACAGTAAAAATCTTGAAAAGTTTCATATTTGGAAATCATTTACAAAAGGAACTTCGAGGGCAATTTAAAAAACAATACCTCGATCGGAAAGAAATTACAATGCGACAGCTGAAGAAATTTGGGGGTTGCCAAAAATGGAGCACTGAACTAGAGCTATACAGTCTTGAAGTTTCGTACGAAATATAGCCGTACATTGTGATTAAAATTATCAACTGTGAAGACAATAATTGAAAAATTCAGGGATACTCGATCATTCAGTGATCTTGAACGCCCTGGGCTTCTAGTCACAAGTCATTCAATAGAAAACATCGAAAAAATTTTGTGAGAGTTTTGCTTACAGTAAAGAAACATCAGTTTCGCACAGTAGTCAAACAATTTAGGCATTTCGAGCTCCCTACAGCAATATCTCACCAAAGACTCCATGGTTACAAAGTTATAATTACCTTAAAGACTTATGAAGCCTAAACACAATTCGTTGAATGAATTTTGAAATAAAAACAAGTGAATTCTGATTCTTATTTAATAATGAAGCTAATAGCTAATAGGGTTTAAGAAAACTCTCGGGAAATTGATGAGAAACAAATTCATCTAATTTATAACGTGTGACTTCTTGGAAAGTGTTTTAGGCTGGATGCATCATCTGAAGATGATGAATGGTGTTCTTGATCGTGATATGCTAAACGAGTTTTAGTGCCTAAATGACAAAAAAAGGATACGACTAAAATATGGAGAAACAATAATTGAATTATTGCAAGAAGCAAGTTTTTTTTCATCGTATAATCGGCTATCAAAGGTCTATCAAAAAGTCCACACTCAAAGAAATATTACTACCCTTAATATGTAGAAACAATATGTGAGCATTAAGAAAGGGAGAGAAGGTTTGAAAGGATGTGTCGGTGCACATTGGTTTTAATTTCCCGAATATTGCAATGACTGGGAAAGACAGAGTGTGGCAAGAAATTCCACATTCTCTCAGTATGGCTAAAGAACAAATCTTTGTACATACTTGACAGTACGACCAAACTTAGGCTCGAGGATATTCAGATGAGCATTCCTAGAAGCGCGAGTATTACGCGATGTACTGTTTAAGGTGAGAATGCAGCTGGCTACTTCTCTAAAGCATACACCGCTAAAAAAGGTTGAGGCAGGAAACTTATCGATGATGTTCAAGCAACGTAAATTGATGATGATCACCAATCAAATTAAATGTTCTACGTTTAATACTGTCCAAGAGGCTTAAGTAAGTTGCAGGAGCTCCAAACCAGAGTTTGGAGTTATGCTGAAGCTTTGCACGTATATAAATCTTGTAGATAACAGCCACATCAGAAGGGGAGACAAATTTCTTGCATAGCCTTATATCGGCGATTTTGGCCGATATCGGATATGTGATTGTTCAAAAAAGGTGATTGTTGATATAGGTACATACCGAAAATAACGAGATATTCAGTCTCAGTTAACCGCGTGGCACTTACGGTTTTTTATTTAACACTGTACAATGCTGTTTAGGTTCGGAATTTCATATTTTATCGTTGCAATTCTACATCCGAAGAAGAAGGATGTGAGCCTGGAAACGAATATGAACATCTAAGAATGCTATCGTCATCGAAACAATAAAGAGTGGTTTGTGGTTTTCTGAATTGAACCCATCTAATACTACTTTTATTGAACGGTCCGAAAGGTTATTTCTAATTCATCGAAGGAGGAATTCGGCTAGCCTGATACCTAACCATATCCAAACCATATTCATTGCTTTAGAAATATCAAGTTCAATAATCTAACTTTCTTCAAACAATGTAAAAACTTGCTGTAAAAACTACTGTTCGGTGACATGAACCCTTTTTACAAAAAAGTAAAAAATTTGGTTGATCCCAAATATCTCACGAACCAATCATATTATCGACTTGAAATTTTATAATACACAGTATAACGTCATAAAAAATTGGTAAAAACTTTAAAAAACGTAACTGAAATCCTTCAAAAAAAAACTAAAAACTGATTTTTCGATTCATATATCTCGAGAACAACAAATAAAGATGTTGAGTTTAAATTTCTTTCATTATATACAAAAACAAATTAATATTGTTAACATTGGATAAAATTTCTTAAAAAAGCCAATCGATAATGTTTTTTACATAAATTAAAGTCCTACGAAAAATTGTACTAAATGCATTTAACGTCTTGGATATCTGGACAGAAAACAGCTTAAACTTCAAATTTTGATTGCATACTTTTTGAATTTTTTTAAATGAAATTCGGTTTACAAATGAAATTTTGTAAATTTTTAAGAGCACGAATGTTAAGTTCTTAGAATGAAATGCATCTTATTTTTTTTTATCAAAATTACATTTTACGTGATTTATTGAGCGACCTTTATCTAAAAGAGATCTTTGTATCATATTTCAATAGACTAAAATTAACATTTCCAAATGTCACGGGCGCTATTATACTCATAATATATACTTCTCAAAAGAATTTTTAACCTTACATTAAAATCAAAATCTTTATTAAAAAATGTGTAATTCCTAAAATACTATGTAGTGTGTATATACATTCTACGAGTACATACATTTTAAAATTTTATTGATAAAAAAAGAACTTATATGCCTTTTTCGTTGATTTAAAAGCGGCTTTTGACACTAATAATAGGAGGTCCTTACTCTATAAGCTCTCAGCAATTTGTCTATCTACTGAATTTATCAGAGTCTACGAAAACATTCTCGAAAACATGATGGCATCTGTTCGTAATGGTAGAAAAGTATCTAGAGAATTTAGTTGTGAAGCAGGTGTCCCTCAAGGATGTGTTCTAAGCCCTATCATGTTTGCACTGTATATGAACGATGTCGAAAACAGTATACCTGGGGGAGTTCAGTTCGGGGATATTACTCTTAAAGTCTTGCTTTATGCTGACGATCTAGTGATTTAATCAGACAGTCCGCTTACTCTACAGCTCTAGATTAACAAGCTAAAACAGTTTTGTGATCTATGGGATCTTAGAATAAATACCACTAAATCCAAAATAATGGTTTTCAAATCTCGAAATAGATCAATTGGCTATGGGCGGAATTGGTTTCTAGATGGTGAGATAATTGAGGTAGTAAATGAATTTAAGTATCTTGGGTATACAATGACATATAATCTTAACATTCAAACCTTTATAAAAGAAAAAACAACCGCTGCAAAAATTGCAATAAATACAATGTGGTCCCAGTTCTTCGCAAATAAAATCGTAGATCCAATTTCAAAATTCAAAGTTTTCAATGCCACCGTGAATACTTGTTTTTGCTATGGTAATGAAGTATATGGTTTCGAACAGTTGGAGGAAATGGAAAATATACAGAGGTATTTTTTCAAGCGAATTTTTAGGTTACCTATCAACACTCCTAATTATGCTATTCACCTAGAGTCAGGCTATTATATTTTATAATCAAAGTTATGAAGCGGTCCGACCAAAACTTGCAAAAAAGACTCCTTAAAATTTGTTTTAGTTGTGGATATAGTCCTGTCAAAAACTGGTATGATCTTGCTGTAGCACATAACCTTTCAATATCATTGCCAGTGGACAATGTGGAAGCTTTAAAAAATGCATTATATGAATGTATCTCTGTTATAGATGACTCGATGTATAGGTTTTGTGTTGCGCGAGGGACTGCATCAACATCCAGGAATATAATACAGACAACTTAATCTGAAACTTGGTGAAGGAAACTATTTTGGAGAAGAGTTTACAGTTTCTGATATGAGCTTGATCTTCAAGATCAGAACGGAAATGCTCGATTTCAATTATAGACCACATAGAACAGACTTAAACCCTGTGTGTTCCCTTTGCAACCTTGGTCAAAACGAAGATGTTTTGCATTTTTTAGCATTTTGTCCAATATTACAGGAAATCCGAAGGCTCTACTTTTATTCTAGTTTTCTTTCCCAAGAGGAATGTGTCGGTGTACTAAACGGAGATCGTGGCTGGAAGCCTCTTATATGCTATGTCTCACATGCAAGAAAATATCGAAACGAGTGTTTGAATTTGTTTTGAGTTGTAACAAGATGTTAAAGTGCTTGTATCTTCTCCTTTTTTTTCGTTGTAACCAAACTAAAAGCCCTTAAAAAAAAAAAAAAAAACTTGAGAAATATGCGGTTCTTTTTCCTATTTTTTTTTTTGCTTTTTCTTCTCACTTACAAATCATTAGGCGTTTTTTTTGGTAAATGTATACGCAGCGCAGCAAAATCTTACACACTTAACAACAACAAGGAAATAGTGCGGATAAATAAGGCAGCAAAAATAGTGCATATAAATAGTTCAGATACAGGAATTCAAATATTTAGGAGTTTTAATGACGAACAATCTAAGCTTTGTCAAGCATTCACAAATGAAAGTTACAGAAGCTAAACTTGCACTCAATATGATGTGGCCAAAATTTTTTGCTAATCAAAACATTGGCATTAGTTCCAAATACCGTGATTTTAACGCAACTGTCAATGCGTGCATGTCTTATGGTGCTCAAGTTTTCGGATTTATACCATTAGAAGCTTTCGAAAACTTACATAGGTTTTTCTTCAAGCGCTTATTTCGATTGCCCAACTCAACACCGAACTACTCAATATACGTAGAATCAGGGATAACACCAATATTTATACGGAATCTAAAATCAAATGCTGATTTTCTAACAAAACTCATAAAAAGGAGTGACGGCTGTCTTCATAAAGTTATTCTGAAAAATTTGCTACTTACAAACTCATCCCCCTTCAAGGAATGGAACCAGCTTGCCCTTTCGCATGATTTTGCTCTATCTCTTACTGTGTCCAACATCGATGAATGGCAAGATCAATTTTCAAATCTTATTGCGAAGATTGACGAAAAATTGTATACTAAAAATTTAGATAAAGCAAAGTCCTCCACATCTAGAAGTACATATAGAAATCTTAACCATGAACTTTTATCAGATGTCAACTATTTCCGTTCTGAGTTTTCAGTCCAGACTATCAGTATTGTATTTAGAACAAGAGTTGAAATCCTAAACCTAAACTATATTCCATACAGAAACGATTTGCCTCAACTTTGTAACTTATGCAACCGTAGAGAATTAGAGGATGTTTACCATTTCGTGGCTATTTGTCCAATCCTTCAAGAAATTCGTCGACTTTATTTCAATTATAGTTTTTTAAATTTATCTCAATTTTATGAGATTCTCAATGGTGAATATGGATGGCGTAAACTATACGAATACTGTCAGCATGCTCTTTCTTACCGAAACAGTTTTTAGACCTTCATCTGATCATTTGGCCAAATCTTGTGTTTCAAACTTACATTATATAATTACAAAAATTATTGAAACTGTATTTATTTATTTTTTGTGTTACAAATCACTAAAATTGAATTTTACCTTTATGTTACAAATCATTAAAATTGCTTAATCTCATTTAATTGAATTAAAACTGTGCTTTTAGCATCATATTATTTTATGTTTCAAATCATTAAAATTGAATAGTTTATTATTTCAAATTCTTTAACCTCAAGCTCTAATTATATTGTTTAAGAGAAGCAAGTAAATGATACTTTCATATTTATACACACATATTTAATTACCAAATGTTACTTTATTTATTTATATTTTTCAATTCAAATGAAATGTCATATCAGGCAGACGGCATGATTGCCACGCCCTTATTCTTAAGTTAATTTTTATAACGTTTATTGAAAAAATAATAAAGAATTTAATAATAAAGAATTTAATAATAATAGTTCAGATAAAGTTTTGGAATGCTTGGAATAGAATGACACTTCATCCAGTTCCAGAAATATTTTTTACTTAAAGGTTGGCAGGATTTTATTATTTGGGGATGCGTTCGTATTTTTCTTGTGCTCTGTTTTCACTAGAATAAATAAATAAATTTGTTTGAAATATTAATCTACGATTACACTGTCAACGTAAATATTAAATGCGTTGACTACTTGACATCACCCAAAAATCATCAATAATCACAGTGCTATCTCTAAATTTATTGACGTGTGATGTGTATTAGGACTCGCCCAAAACCAAAGCGAAACATTTAATGCGAAAACAAAACTTTCGTCATTGGTCGGGTTTAAAGGCTCTCCCAAACCAACGCGAAAGTGGCACATTCGCCGACGCGTCATTGTTTATTTGTCATTTTTGTTATCATTGTGAATGATTCGCCCTGATTCGCTTCGCGTCAGTTATCGCAGTGTAAGTTTATTTTGAGAAGAGAAGGTTTACTTGTGGCGCTGAATGTTTCGCGTTGATTTGTCCCCTTTCACCCAGGAAAATTGAGTTGCCAGCAACTGGGAGCTTGTAGGCAAGACGGGCTTACGGGGAAGGACAAAATCTCCCCTCACACCCTTCTTTTGGCTTTTAGTGCCTGTCTACATTGGATTTTTAATGCTGGGTTTTATTATGTTCGTTGTGTCTATACGATGAAGAGAAAATCAATCTGCACATCCCTATCTCACACCCTTGAAATCTATCTATCTTTCACTCATACAATACAAAATCTTTCATGTTGAATCCAAGAATATTGTTTGCATTTGGGCTGTAATCCACCCATCTGTCTCTTTTTCACTCACATATAATCTACCTGTCTCACTGCTTGCACCTAACATTAAAAATTTAATGTGGACAGGCACTCTTATGTCATTGCAATCGTTCAATTCATACTCAACTCTATTCTGACTGGACCTGCATGTACACATTAATTTGAACTCTTATTCTACATAAAAACAGCAATACTTTTTCAACACATCCCTTGAGTACGTATTATCAAAACTGGTTGACAGCTGATTTTGACATAAGTATGATTGCACAGATACCAACTTGGAGATTTAAAATAAGAGTGCATATAATAGTGAACATATGTTTTATTCACACTTTCCATTACTGCACTTACTTTCCATTACTGCACTAGCTAATAATTTACCAATAAAATACGGCTATTATCTGTTTTAGCTAAACTAAAAGCCCATTACCAATATTTTTCTTTTTTCTTTAATTTTTTTGTTTTGACTAAACTAAAAGTCACACTTTTTATTGAACATATAACTACCTGTTATTGTTTTTTATACTATATATATGTATATATCAAAATATACTTTAATGATGAACATTATTTCCATATGGTTCAATGATTCTTTTTTTTTTTTTTTTGACTAAACTAAAAGTCACATTATGAAAATAATAATTTAAACAAAAATGTTTTCTTCTTTTATATTTATATTTACATATTTTTTAACTATGAAACTTATTTTGTGAAATATTCTCTCTTTTTACTCAAATATTTTATTTATTTTTTGTTTTTTTTCTTTAATTAGTGTTTTTTCCGGCAGACGGTGCATAAGGCCATGCTTTGTATATCTTTTATTATGAAATATTGTACTTAGAAGAAAATTGAAAAAATAAAGAACTTATCTATCTATCTATCTATCTATCTATCTATCTATCTATCTATCTATCTATCTATCATTTTAAAATGGGAATTGAAATAATAAATTCGAATTTAATTTCACCTAAAATTACAACTTTTTGAAACCTCTGTGCATATTATGTTTGTTTGCTACATACGATATACCTTACCTATATTATACATATGATGTATGTACATATGTACTTATATCAGAATTTATTTATCTATTGGATCAACTCTTTGTCTTACAAATTAGACTCCAAACACCACCCAATAATGGCTTTACCCAGAGGTCTATATTGTTGAGCAAAGCAACTTACAGTTAGCTATTATTTGTACCGTATATGATCAAAAATACCTTATAGCCGCTGTAGGTATTCTCTCAAGGTATGAAGGTATGATTGTGGAGCTCAACTTAAAAATACATCGCACTACTTAAATTGTCGCCAATCGTTTATCGCACAAAACCGGTATATGATTTCTTGAAGACTTCGAACGGAATAATTGTCCGCCTCTTTCAGAAATGGTCATACATATATAGCAAGATACATGGTTTACCTTCCTTTATATGGACAATTGTCTTACCACAAAATAAGCGGGGGTTTAAAGTTAAAACACAAAAATACCTTCTTAAGCCAATTCCTACGGACAGGGGAAGTACATGAAGTCTTGGAGACTTGTTTTTATGTTTTGCCTATTTGTATGGTTCGGTTTTGCTGGAATACAATAGACCCGTAGGTAATTTACCTTTACGTGATTGAAATTTTGTAAAACCATTTTTTTTTTATTTAGATCAAATCGATGAGAAAAGTTTGGTTTTTATCATTTCTGTCCACATAGTTAAAACTGAAGACCAAAAACTTTGTGGTGTTTTGGAATTAAAAGTCAATAGAACGTTAGGGTCGTGTTGATCGTCAATTGTTTGATAAAAGTTTATTCGATAGTATGATGATGATTAGAGCGTAAGGTCATGAGTCAGTTTTAAAACTATAAAAAAATGCATATCGAAGACAAATGAGTATGGAAAGAATTTCGATTCTTGAAAATTCATTTGGTGATGTTAGTATTGGACAAATAAAAGAAAACAAAGGGTATTTTACTCGTATATAGCACACAAATTCTTAATGATTTTTGTAAGTTTTGAATATCATTTTTAAAAAAGAGGCTGGGATGCGACCCACACTGATAACTTCCCATCCCGTCTATCGATTTGTCTTGCTTAAAAGTTTGTCTAAATGTATCAATTCTTGCCAAATTTGCGTTCTATTTTTTGTAGATTTTATTTTTTTATGAAAAAACGGACTGTTGGATTTTTATAAAAAAATTACTGAATATAAAAAACAATATTTTCTGTGAAATAAAATGAGTTTGAAGCCAATATTTTTAATTTTTGAAAAGCTATTTGAGCCGAAAATCAATTTTTACCAACTTTTATTCATTTTTTTGTTTAGATTTTTATTTTTTTTTTTAAAACTGTCAATTCGATTTTTCTCAAAATTTTTCCTAATGTTGAAAACAATATTTCTTATAAGTTAAAATTAGTTAGAAGCCATAATCTCAAATTTTTGAAAAGATATTTAAGTCGAAAATCAATTTTTACCAACTTTTGTTAATTTTTTTTTCGGTTTTTAATTTTTTGTAAAAAAACTGTCAATTCTATTTTTTCAAAATTTTACTGAATGTTGAAAACAATATTTTTTGAAAGATAAAAGTAGTTTAAAGCCAATATCTCAAAGTCTTGAAAAGATATTTGAGTCAAAACTCAATTTTTACCAACTTTTTTTTTTATTTTTTTTGTAGGTTATTATTTTTTTGTAAAAAAACTGTCTATTCGATTTTTCTCAAAATTTTATCAGATGCCAAAAACATTATTCTTCGTTGCACAAAATTGTTTTGGAGATGAAATCATATTTTAGTCGTAAAATTTTCGAAGTGACAAATTTTTTTTTCAGTTTTTTTGATTTATAAAAAAAACCGTTAATTGATTTTTTTTCCAAAAATATAATTGTTTTGTATCACGTTACAATATATAACATAAAATTTAATTCAAGTCTCTAGCGTCATTGGTTCATGAGATATTTAGGGTTAACCAAAATTTTCACCATTTTTTAACTTCCCATAGGAAGTTATTGTAATGGGTCCGATTTGTCAAATTGAAAATTTTGACATTTCTCGACATTTCAAGGTCCCTAGAGTCGAAATAAAAGATTTTTAGAAAGATGTCTGTGCGTGCGTGTGTACGTACGTCCGTACGTTCGCGACGTTTTTTTCGTCGTCCATAGCTCAAGAACCAGAAGAGAGATATCGACTCCAAATAAATTTTGTTATACAGATAATAAGGCAGAAAGATGCAGAAGGGGCTCTCAAGAAAATTGCGTGGGTGGTTTTTTTTACCATAGCAGCTTCAAAAAAGGTTGAAAATTTTGGTTAACCCTAAATATCTCATGAACCAATGACGCTAGTAACTTGAATTAAATTTTATATAATATATTGTAACGTGATACAAAAGCAGTATATTTTTGGAAAAAAATCCAATTAACGGTTTTTTATAAATCAAAAAAACTGAAAAAAAAAATTTGTAACCTCTAAAATTTTACGACTAAAATATGATTTCATTTCCAAAACAATTTTGTGTAACGAATAAATATGTTTTTGACATCTAATAAAATTTTGAGAAAAATCTAATTGACAGTTTTTTTTATAAAAAATAAAAACCTAAAAAAAACATTACACAAAGTTGGTAGAAATTGAATTTCGACTCAAATATCTTTTCAAAAATTTGAGATAATAGCTTCTAATTAATTTTATCTAATAAGAAATATAGTTTTCAACATTCTTAAAAATGTTGAGAAAAATCTAATTGACAGTTTTTTTACAAAAAATAAAAACCTAAACAAAAATTTATAAAAGTTGGTACAAATTGTTTTACGACGTAAATATCTTTTCAAAAATTTGAGACATTGACTTCAAACAAATTTTATCTTTTAAGAAATATTGTTTTTAACATTCTGAAAAATGTTGAGAATAATCAAATTGACATTTTTCTTACAAAAAATAAAAACCTAAAAAAAAACAATGCTAAAACTTGGTAAAAATTTACTTTCGACTCAAATAGCTTTCAAAAATTAAAAATATTGGCTTCAAACTTATTTTATTTCACAGAAAATATTGTTTTCGATATTCAGTAATTTTCTATAAAAATCCAACAGTGCGTTTTTTCATAAAAAATAAAATCTACAAAAAATAGTAGGTACGCAAATTTGATAAAAATTGATACATATAGGCAAACTTTTAAGCAAGACAAATCAACAGACGGGATGGGAAGTTGTCAGTGTGGGTCGCATCCCAGCCTCTTTTTTTGTTTTTTTTTTTTTTTGTTAAGCCCACATTTTAATTAAACGTTAATAAGCATATGTACAGCAACTTAAACTTTTCTCATAACCTATTATTTACGCTGATGATCGATCTTTCAAAAAATATCTCGATGTCTTTTAATTTTGTAAAAATTATTTTAGCTCCAGTTGTTCAAAAATCAAAAATTCAAAAAATGTTCCAAGTCAAAGAATATTTTCCCCAGTTCGTGTCGAAATTTCGTCCAAAACCATAAGCAAATATAGCTAAACTCGCACAAAAACCAACAAAATAATATTTCCCCTCCCTAGCCCCCCCTCAAAAGATTTTAAAATCTTTACCAAAGCTGAATTCTTTCAGCAAAGGTCAACAGGTCTTTAAGATTCCGACTCCATGAAATAAATTATTATTATGCCTACATTTAAAAAATCATCACACCGAACGCAACCAAGGGTACATAACATTTTGTTAAAGTTTATCCCAAATTCAGGGGATACAGGACGCAATTTCTCGAAAGCCACCATTTAGCCAGAACCCAGTTCCTAGATTGCTTATATCAATTTTTAAAATATGCCTTACAATATCGGCATCAAATAATGAATGAATTTTTTAAATACTCGTATGTAAAGTGAGTTCACAAATGTCAAAACTTATCAATCCTTTTTTAACCTGACAGGCAGCTAACATTAGTTGTCAAATTATTTTATTTTTTAAACACCTTATAAAAACGATTGTTCGAATAAAATGTTGAATCAACAAATATATACTTTTGACTCATTCATAAAAATGTATCCATTCAATTTGAAAATTTGTGATAAAAATGAGATCACCATCATCAGAAAGACATCCGGTTAATAAAGCCCATATCAAAATATAAGCCCCTCTATATAAAAATTCTCATTTTCAATGCAACTCCATGACCCAAATAACTTTTATATCTTGGCTTTCTGCTGGTTTGTCCAGCAGCAACAGCAGCAGCACAAAAACCTGACTGGTTATGCAATTTCCAGAAATAGGTTTTTCCCAGCCAATTCTGATTACATTTTTATATATTATACATATATCCCGACCACAAATCAAGGTCCATTACATCATAATATACTCGTAAAGGTCACTGCAACAACACAGACCGAACGAACATTCGGATGGAGAAGAAGAGCTTAAGAAAAAACGTAGAAATAAGGCGAAAATCTTGTCCCGTCCCGACTTTATAGCCACAATATACTTAAACGTGACCGTTTAACTTAAAGGCACACTTTTTACACGCCATTCAGCATAACTTCTTCTTTCTTCTTCTTTTCCATCTCCATCACCATCGTCATCATCATCTTTACCATCATCATCTTTACCATCATCATCGCCATCTTTGTTCGTTTGGACCAACAACAGTGCAAGTCTGCGAGTCTCCAAGTCCACTATGCAATAAGAGATGAGTAAAGTAAGTAATAAAAGTCTTATACAGAGACGACTTCCTGCAGTTAAATTAAAAATGTAAACTGCTGCCACCGATGATTTTGTTGTCGGCGGTAAACCGCCGGGCCGCCGCTGCTGCGCTGACCGTAAATGTTGCGGTACAGTGTGTGGCATCACGGTACATTGCAGTGGTAAGTAAACCTACAACGAACAGTGAGTGAAAACGTTTAACAGTCTTTGCTTCTATATCGTTGTCATCAGCGACCGCAGAGCTCTTCGTCTTTTTGTCTTGAAGTAAATTAAAATATCACCTTCCACTTGCATTAGACCGAGTTAAAGACCACAAGGGAGTTAAAGAAGGATGTACCCTTAATGTTCCGAGTGTGGGAACCTTATGTTGACACAGTTTTATACTCTAATTTATTTATACAATAAAAACAGGTCCAACCAGTTTGTATCATCAAACACGGAATAAATTGTTAAAGGTATCGGTACTTATTTATATCTTCAACTCTGCTCCGAGCCACAATTAAAGCCGAGTTATGAAGCAGACGCCAAGTATAGGCTTATTGAGAGTGGTGGCTGACTTGGCACGATTATAATATTGCTATTTATACCTTTACTCGATCATTGTTATGCCGCCGCCGCGCCGCGCCGCCGTGAATCGATTTAATTTCAATTTTTGAATTCAAACTCAAATCAAATGAAGAAAATCGTGCATGGCCCTTAGGGCAAGGGTGCGCTGCTTTATTTTCTTTTTATTATAATTTTAATTTAAAAAAAAAAGCATAAAACGCGGTGGCTTTTAATCCGCATAACCTCAAGTGGCTTGGCTATAGAAACTAAACTGTTTTTGTGGTCTGGTATTAAGCAATCCTTATTGCATATTATAATGATCATGACAATGATGATGATGATATTAATTGAAATTGAATTTGAATAAAGTCAAAGGCCAAATGAGGAAACTAAGTTCGTATATGCGCAGGTTAAATTTGATTCCGTGCAACAAGTTCAGGTGTCAACGTCATAAGGCGTATAAATGAAAGAAATGTCATAGAAGAAATATAAACAGATAGTTTGTTTTTATTGGTTGCACTTTCTAAAATTATCATACAGTTTAAAGCACAGATTTTTGGTTAATTTCATCACTTTTTAAAAACAATATTTCAAAAACTGCTGTGATGGCCAGGCAACGAGCCGTTGATATGTTATTTTCATTTCTCAAAGGCAAAACTAAAGTTATGGATGCCGACAAGTCCAGCTCACAAAAACTTTTAGACTAAAAAAATAAACATAATGTATTTAGGTTTTAAAGCTAAGCTTCTGGATCTGGACTATAAGACTATACAAAAAAAGAGGCTGGGATGCGACCCACACTGGATAACTTCCAATCCCGTCTGCCGATTTGTCTATATGTATCAATTTTTACCAAATTTGCGTACTATTTTTTGTAGATTTTATTTTTTCATGAAAAAACGGACTGTTGGATTTTTATCAAAAAATTACTGAATATCGAAAACAATATTTTCTGCGAAATAAAATAAGTTTAAAGGCAATATTTGTGATTTTTGAAAAGCTATACTTGAGTCGAAGGTAAATTTATATTTTTGAAAGATAAAAGTAGTTTAAAGCCAATATCTCAAAGTTTTGAAAAGATATTTGAGTCGAAAACAATTTTTACCAACTTTTATTAATTTTTTTTTTTAGGTTTTTCTTTTTAGTAAAAAAAAACTGTTAATTCGATTTTTCTCAACATTTTTCAGAATGTTGAAAACAATATTTCTTATAAGATGAAATAAGTTTGAAGCCATAATCTCAAAGTTTTTGAAAAGATATTTGAGTCGAAATTCAATTTTTACCAACTTTTGTTAATTTTTTTTTTCGTTTTTTAATTTTTTGTAAAAACGCTGTTAATAAGATTTTTTTTAAAAATTGCCTGAATGTTGACAACAATATTTTTTGAAAGATAAAAGTAGTTGAAAGCCAATATCTCAAAGTTTTGAAAAGATATTTGAGTCGAAAATCAATTTTTACCAACTTTTATTAATTTTTTTTTTAGGTTTTTCTTTTTAGTAAAACAAACTGTCAATTTGATTTTTCTCAACATTTTATCAGATGTCAAAAACATTATTCTTCGTTGCACAAAATTGTTTTGGAGATGAAATCATATTTTAGTCGTAAAATTTTCGAAGTGACAATTTTTTTTTTCAGTTATTTTGATTTATAAAAAAAAAACCGTTAATTAATAATAAAATAAAAAAATTTAAAATGTAATTCAAGTCTCTAGCGTCATTGGTTCATGAGATATTTAGGTTTAACCAAAATGTTCACCTTTTTTTTTAAACTGCTATGGTAAAAAAAACCACACACGCAATTTTCTTGAGAGTCCTTTCTGCATCTTTCTGCCTTATTATCTGTATAACAAAATTTATTTTAAGTCGATATCTCTTCTGGTTCTTGAGCTATGGACGACGAAAAAAACGTCGCGAACGTACGGACATACGGACGTACGAACGTACGTACACACGCACGCACAGACATCTTTCTAAAAATCTTTTATTTCGACTCTAGGGACCTTGAAACGTCGAGAAATGTCAAAATTTTCAATTTGACAAATCGGACCCATTACAATAACTTCCTATGGGAAGTTAATAAAAACATGGACAATTTGTTAACAAATAACTTGAAATCTCAAACGTGCAATATGTCCAGACGTTTTTTTTTTTGTTTAAAGAAGGCCTAATGTTCATTAAGTTACACTTTGTGTTTAAAAATGGCATATAAGTTTCAACGAAGATTATATTGCACAGTAAAATTTATGTTACCCTCATTAATAAAGGATTCGAACACTTTACCCTGACTACGGTAATTTCAATTCTATCAACGTTTCAAGGTCCATAGACACTGTTTCAATTTCTGTAACATTAAGGTCCATGGGTATTCTAACCTCAGATATTAAATATATCTATAATGCCATAGGTCCAGTCACAGCGATCGCTTCGAAAATTTATTAGAACAAAATTTTAAAAGCAAACCATACAAAATAATATTGAAAACACAAATAAAACTTCTAAATTACATTGGTTCACAGGAAAATAAAAATGAAAATTAATTTAAATCGACAATTTATTATTTAATAAACTGAAACCAATGACAAAATTTCTTACGGCTAAATCAAAACTGACAAACATTTGATATTATTACTCAATGGAGAGTCAGAAATGCATGTCCAAAAATGTATGAAAGTATGTTTTTATTAGTAAGCACTTTGCTTTATAAAACAAAGATCTAAGTCCTTAAAATTCATTTTTAAACCAAATTATTAAGAAAAACCGACAATTATATAATACATTTTCATATTAATTCTAGAACTTTGTCATGAAGTAAAGGGTTTTCTAATGACAGTTAAAGCTGTAATCTTTTGTCATTCGAAAAAAAAAATGCATTATTACTAAAAATGGAACGATACAAGTTTCAACAACGCATTATAAACATAAAAACTGGCTAAAAAGTTGTGTGTGAAGAAGTGTGTGCATTACTTAATACCAATTTCTATTGCCGATTTTAGAAGATATTTTTATGTAGATGACCTTTATTTTCAGCAAGAAGGCCCAACGAATTGTCCATGAAATAGAATATACCTTTCTACTAACAATGAAATAAACATCCATTGTTTCTCAAAAATATATGAAGGTAGTTTCCTTTATTGACTACAAATGTCAAAATTTTACAATAAAACACGAAATTCAAATATTCAAAAACCCGTGTTTTTATTTATAAAATTTTAAAAATCGAATGCATTTCGAACTGACATGCAGTTCATCATCAGCGAAACCTCGATTTACACTAAAACAAAACAACAAGAAAAAACAAGAAATAAATAAATTCAATATGAAATTAATTAATTTTATTAATTAATTAATTTCAAAATTTGATTACATTGTTCATTTAGCTGATGTTAATGGTTTTGAGAAAACGGTTGTGGAAAATATTGTGAAAAAACAATCAAACCGAATACGGAAAAATGAAATATCCACACTCTTTAGCCAAAATCATTCAAACAACAAATTTCGTATATCGTTTTCTTACATACCAGCAATAACAAATCAATTGCGAAAGACCTTAGAGAAAAAAAAACATACATATCGCTTACAACAACAACGGCAAGCTAAAAAACATTCTCGGTTCAACCAAAGATGCCACCCCAACAAGTGAAAAAAGTGGTATATACGAAATCAGCTGTAAAGACTGCAACAAAAAATATATTGGCCAAACGAAGAGGAGTATACAAACGCGATTTAAGGAACACATCAGCTGTATCAAACATAAACAAATAAATCGATCATCTGTAGCAGCTCATGTCTTCGCGTCGTGTGATAACAACGAACCACCGCACCACATCGGCCCCTTTGAAGAGAGTGTTCGATTATTGAAGAGCGTGCATAATGAAAGAAAGCTTGTTGCATTTGAGTCTCTCTTTATTCACAAAGCTAAGAATGTCATGAACAACGACAACGGAAACATTCTATCTCCCTTATTCTTATTAGCATGAATTTTGTAACTTTTAACATTAATTTCATATTGAATTTGTTTATTTCTTGTTTTTTCTTGTTGTTTTGTTTAGTGTAAATCGAGGTTTCGCTGATGATGAACTGCATGTCAGTTCGAAATGCATTCGATTTTTAAAATTTTATAAATAAAAACACGGGTTTTTGAATATTTGAATTTCGTGTTTTATTGTAAAATTTTGACATTTGTAGTCAATAAAGGAAACTACCTTCATATATTTTTGAAAAATTCGACTACAACATCGGTTCGCTACTTTTAAATATTAAATTTTGAAAGTTTCAACATAATCCATTGTTTCACTTTCAATATCCAATAAATTAATAATTTTAAATTCAATGCAAAAATATGTTTTTACTAAACAAAATTATATTAATTCGAAATTTTGTTTCCAACCTTTGTTTATTTCCAATAGTTTTTTTTTAGTATATTGAGCACGCACTAATGGGGCTATGAATACCTTTATAATGATTAAAGACAGTACGAGAAATTAGAAAGGGAGAACAGGATTAGCAAGGAGATGCAGAAGCAGTACGTCCGAAATTGGGCTCAAGGGTAAACTGATGAGCATTCCTTGAAGTACGGGTATTACAGTTAAATTGTTTGAGGTGAGGAATATACAACTGGCTATTTCACTAAAGTATTATTGGTGAAAATATCGATAAAACCACGGTAGGCATAAGACCTTGCGGTGGTGTTCAAGAGAAGATAATGTATCAGTAATAGAACGATACCCTATCATTTTCAAAGCTCTTTTTGTCAATTCTATCCAAAAGATTCAAGTACGTTATTGTGGCACTGGCCCAAAATATGAGAATTATACTCGAGTTTTGGACGAATAAACGCTTTGTAAATCATAGCCAGATCATAAGGGGTTAACAACTTCTTGTATCGTAATCTAAACACGTAGCAGCATTTTTGTGGTTTCTGATGCACATACCTAGAACTAAAAGCTGTTCAGTCTCCTTAATGCAAGTACCACCCATGGATGGTGGTATTGGGAGAGGGTTACGCTTTTGCGACAGTAGACAGCATAGGGTTTTCGAAGCAATACATTCTGCAAGGCTTTGATTCCTTACTGGACAATGCTGTCAAGATCGGAATTTAATGAGCTTATCATACGTTGCCGTTGGTAGTCCACATCTGAAGAGCAATTTAAAAACGAGTATGAAAAGATGCTGTCATAAGAAGATGATGAAACAATTTAGTAGGTTAGAAGTTTCAGACGAAAGATCATTTATAAAAATAAGAAAGAGTGTCGAAGACAAAACGTGGCCCTGGGGCATACCAGCGTTTATTTTGTAGGTATCAGATTTTAGCCCGTCCAATACTACTTAAATTGAACGGTCCGAAATATAATTACAAACCCAACCAAGAAGAGATTCACTTTTGTTTATCGTAGTGACATTTAACACTTGTAAAAATATGCTATTAATTTGGACAATTGTTTTTATTAATTTATTTTTATTATTATATTATTTTTTATTTATATTATTTTTGTTATGTATAAATAAATTTTGAGTTTGAATTCTTTTTTGTTTTTCAAAAGGTTGCATTCATTTTTTAATTAAAATATTTGTATAGCTTGTTTATTTAGAATCAATTTTAAGTTTAATTTTTTTTAATTGCAAGGAATTTCAATGATGTTTTTTGGTTGAAATGTTTACATTCATGTTTTATATCTTTTACATTTTTTTCTTGGATAATATATTCTTTTACCTTTTTTATACAAAAATGAATTCTTGTGCGTTAACACAACTTATTTTGATAGCTATTTTGTTGTTTTGTTCGTTAAAGTTGAAGGATGGCTTCGAAAACAAAAATTGAACACAAATATTAGAATTGTTTAAAATCGAAAAATAAAAATGTTGGTAAATATTAATGGTCTCTCGTCTCTCTCTTACGATTGCTTGAAAACTAAAATAAAAATAAAAAATAAAAACTAAAAAAAAAATAATAATTACTGCAAATCTAATACAACGAATAATTGAAGAAATTCACAATGAGGCATAATTTATGGATGAAGACATGTGTCTAATGATCTTAAATAAAGTGCCATCACCCAGTAGTTCTATGCATGATACACTCAGTCGCGAGCTGCAAAGAGAACGCTGATAGCATGCCCAGCCCAAGTACTAGCTGAAGTAGTTTGCAAGAATGGTTCAACATTGACAATATTGCGTGAACAAGAGAAGACTCTAGACCCAATGCGCTTGGTCTTCCCAATGACCATAAACAATACCAAATATAATGGTTGGAAATTTGCGGAATTAATTTAAAATATCCGTGTTTTAAGCATGATCAACGAATATTTGGCGTGTTCGCTTTTAGAAAATACATCATCTCTATTTATGCTCCAAAGAACGAAATCTAAACTACAGTTTACCAACAATTTTTAAATTAAATGCATTATTACTACCTATCAATAACAAATATATGTATATATACATATATATATGAAATTTCTTACTCGTATTTTTTCTATGGATAAAACGGTAGCAGTTTTTGAATTTTTGTTATCACGATTTAGTTATATTTGAAATGTTTGGCTATTTAAATATTTCAAACATGCATCATAATGCAACTTTTTATCACAAATCAAAAGTTAAGAAAACGATGTAAGTAAACGAAGTTCACCGGGTCAGCTAGTCTTTGAATAAAATCCATTTAAACTGTGAAAGCAGGTTTATGGTTCCAAGGATAGATTCAAGTATGCACAGTATTCCCCGCTTAATTGCACTGACCATTTTGTCAGATTTTTCGGTCAATTATCCGGGTAGTTCATTTAACGAAACCCCGCTTTATTGACATATCTGTTCAATTAAGCGAACCCCGTATAATTGCACGAGTAGGTCAACTAAAAAATAAAATATTCATCCCAGAAATTTACTCTATATACATTTCAGTGACAACTTATTTTCGGTGTGTGTTAGTTCGCCATAACATGATATGATATGTCATCACATGCCAAATAAGCATTGACATCTGCATTGTCCTCAAGAATGTTATCTATGACCACGAGATCATTTTCCAGCTGCTTTTCTTCTTGGATAAAGCCTGACTTTAAAAAAGAACTTGCAAATGTAGGTTTAATAGTAAAATATTTCCAATATTACCTTTCTAAAACAATTTCTTATAGTAGAAGGTGTTATAAGCCACAAACAATGTTTGCTTATGTGCATTGCTTGTAAAGATGTGATCGACTTCGAAAATTCTTCGAAAGTCTTGCCACGTTCTATGGCTAAAATTTGTTTCCTTATTATATTTTGCTGATAGTAAGCTTTGAAAGCATGAATAATGCCTTGATCAAAGGGCTGAATGATGGACGTTGTATTTGTGGGTACAAACTGCACGTTTATATTTTTTAAATCGTCCAACTTCTCATGACAGGCAGCATTGTCCACAAAAAGAATTTTTTGTCTGTTCTGCTTTATCATTTCTTCGTCAAATTTACATAAAACTTGGGCCCATAAATGTTGAGTCATGGTCATCCATGCCTTTTTGTTGGAAAAATATTGCAAAGGTACAACCTTATTTTTAAAACATCTTGGTGTTTTGGTTTTTCCAATCACAATCATTTTTTGTCCGTCCTATTATCCGAATAATGTCCATAAATTTAGTTTTTCTACTGCATATTTTTAAGATCAATTAACCGAGTAATTCAGCTAAGCGGGGTTCAATTAACCGTCTAAAAAGCTTTGCTACTTTCTTTACTTTCGATCAATTAAGCGAGGTGCAACTAAGCGGGGATTACTGTACTTAGAATTGTGTAAGCTATTGTTTCCTTTGTCAACAAATATATCAAAATGTTTTCCAAAACAAAACTTATCTCAACAATATAGTTTTGAATAACTATTTGTCACATTTTTCATAATACCAATAATCCGTTTTAATTTTATAAAACAGTCTAATTAAATCAAAAAAAGTTGTTTCTTTTTAAAATTTATACTTTTCATATGAATCATTATTTTTAATTTGCTAGGTTTTACGCGAAGGTCGTTCATTGGCTTCTTTTCAATGACATTTTAAGTGTAGCTATACGCTTGTATGGCTTAATTTTAGCAAAATATCATAAATCAGATGCACATAACGTCTTTATTTTTCATTATTTGTCTTCTTTATTCAGTATAAAATTGTATTTTGTATCAATTATACTCATAGCGTGTTAAGATTTGTGTTTATTTAATTTCCGCTTGAGTTGATGTCAAAAATGTTGCACACATCAGTTACACATATTTTGAAATAAACGCACATGTTTGAATCCGTCCAAAACCATACACCTAACCTATCTAACTAACACTTAAGACTCGTACTCGAGATACCATAAAAACCAATCTTATAAGTTATATTGAAGATTTTTAAACAATCATCATACAAAAATAATAACATAAAACCAGGTGTTGGAGTCTTGCCTTGATTCCATTTATATTACAAGTTTTCTATAATACTGTGAGTGAACTACATTGCTTATGTTACAAGATGCAACACTGAATCGTAATTATAGGGTTTCAACTCGTATACTCGCACTATACTATTGGGAGTTTTTGTTTTTGTTGTTGTTGATGTTAAGCTTTTGTTTTTAAAGTTTCGTTGAATTTGAACTTACATAAGT
The DNA here is from genome assembly GCA_920104205.1 of Eupeodes latifasciatus. Classification (NCBI taxonomy): domain Eukaryota; kingdom Metazoa; phylum Arthropoda; class Insecta; order Diptera; family Syrphidae; genus Eupeodes; species Eupeodes latifasciatus. Next base: position 39,216,099 of record OV049924.1, read on the forward strand.
TGGGCATACTTGTATATTGCTGCTTTTAATGAGTTATACAGTTGCAAAATTATGTTTTGTTTTTTTTAGGAAACCGTTACTTCAATAATTACAGAGGCTTACTTTCATATACGAATAAGTATGTCTATATACTTTCAAGTTGAGCATGTTTGATGATAATTTTGTTACGAAAAATAACAAGTTCCGCTCGCCTCTGTAGTTGAAGTTCTATTTCTTGTTGAAATAATTCATCAGTCATGCATATCTTTATTTTTGTACAAAGTTTACCTCATTTGCGCGCTACCTGCAACCAACATAATGCTATCAACCTGCCATCAAGTTGGTATTTTAAAAATTCAAATGTCAAATGCCAGCTTCAACTTGTATCTTACACAGGTTGTGGCATCTGTAGTCATACAAAACAGCCAACTCTGACAAACTGATTTACCACTAAGTGCCATTTTATAGAAATGTTGTGATGCAGCATGTACCATCATCGCCCCCGCCTTTGCTTACCATCATCTCTCAGTTGAACAGAGATAGGTAAAGGGTTTGAGGTGATTAAATTCTTGGCTTTTTACATATCAACAACACTCTCGTATTATTATTTGTAAGTTTTTAATTAAACACCGGATCATGCCAAATCATCTCACAGTCCATTAAATAGATGACACATGCGCTGATCGAGTCAGCATCGTGTCAGAGCATAGTTTGAAGTATTTTTATTCATTTAAAAAGTTGAACGGCCCTGACCAAGTGGAATACGTGAATCAAGCCAAACACTCTCCACAAGCGTACTGGCCAAAGTTATTATTTTTCTGAAGGTCAATCTTATGGACTTGTACCTATAAAATAATTTTTTTATCTTTTTTTGAAATTATTGTATTGACTTTATCTTGAGTAATTGTTCATAATATTCTTTTGTTGGTAAACTTGTTGTACGAGCTATAAGACAACAGAAAGAAAAGTCATCGTTTCACATAAATTATAAGCGATCGCAATAGATCGCGATGACAGTCTAAAGGTGCACAGCTATCTATTTATTGTTATTTTTTTAATAGATGGTTGTGTTTTGTCTTTTGGTTCAACTTCAAAGTCATCATGTACTCGCCTCGATGATATACGTTAGATATATCATTTGCATTAAATGAATATGGCATCAAAAAAATACAATATTAAACCTTTTTTTTTCACTGTATTTTGGGTGCAGCAACAGAGTTGTAAGTTATACGATGTATGTATATGTATATGTACGTATCTATGAATATAAAATGCTTATAGTGATATTGTCAAAGAATATGTTTTTCTTTTTTCTTTATACGGCATTTAAAGCTCTTTCAATGCATTTGACATTTGAACTAAGTTTTTAGATGCAATCGCAATAGTTTTGCCATTAAAATGTTGCTTGCTGTGATATTTTTATTCAAAAAAAAAAAAAAAACTAAAAACATTTACAAATAGAAACAAAAAAAAACAAAAACAATTTTACGAAGATGTTATGTGAAATTATCTGGATATTCGAGTTCGTCGCTCAGTTCTTTTGTTTATGGTGTTATTTTATTTTGTAAATTTGTTTTAGTTGAGCAAAAAAAACAACTGTATTGTTTTTAATAAATTTGTTGTTGTTTATTGATGAAGATTTATAATTATTTCTTAAAGGTTGTCACATGACGAAGTAAGATTTGGTTTAGACTGTGAAGTTATACTAAAAATGAGGTGTATGAAATGTTTAGTATACTTAAACAATTTAAGAACACTCAATTGTAATTCGATTATTTTTAGAAGCTGTTTTTTTCAGGCGACCAACCACAGTTTTTTAGAGGATATAAGAAGTTAAGTGAGATATAAAAAGTTAAGTGGACTCTTGGCAGCTTATATATTGATACTTATCTCGACCTTGGTTTCCCATTTATCTCGTAAAGCGTTCAATTCTTTACCATTATTCAGAGGAATCAATCTGTAATGTCTAAAGTAAGTTTTCAACCTATCATGGTTGTCAGGTAATGACTTGATAGATGGACAACTTACTTACTTACTTAGGTTGGCGCTACAGTCTCGTGCGTGTCAACTAGGACCTCACTCAACAAACTTCTCCATCTAGCTCGGTAATTTCTATACATACGGGACTGTAGATCACGCCTAGAACTTTCCTCTCCCAACCACCCAAAGGGCTTTCATCCTCATTTGTCATAATCCATTCTTCTGTACCGGAGGAGGGTGATGAGGGGTATATAGCGACACTCGAGAGAGGGCTTTATTGCTCAATCACTTTCTTAGCCCAAAGAAACAGCGGTTAGCAAGAGTTATTCTTCGTTTGATCTCAACGCTGGTGTTGTTCTATGTGTTCATAGCGGACCCTAAGTAGACAAAGTCCTTAACTACCTCAAAGTAACGTCTGTCGATGGTGACTTTTTGACCGAGATGTCGGTGTTGTAGGTCCATTCTTGATGACAGCTGATACTTTGTTTTGCCCTCATTAACCGTTAAACTCATTTTGCCACCTCTGCTTAATGCTTACAAGAGCCTCGATGACATCACGATGAGTTCTTCCGATTATGTCAATGTCACCAGCATATGCTAGTAATTGGACAGACTTCTGAGAGATAGTACCCCTAGTAACGACGTGCGAGCTCTGCACTATTCTTTCAAGGACAATATTAAAGAAATCACATGACAGTGTATCAGCTTTTCTAAAGCCTTTTTTGACAACGAAAGGTTCGGTTAAGTTGTTTCCAACCTTTGTGGAGCAGCGCGAATTTTCTATAGTAATCCTGCACAAACGAACGAGTTCGGCAGGGATGCCAAAATTAGACATACAGTTCGCCCCTGTAGACGCTGTCATATGCGGCCTTGAAATCGATTAAAAGATTTTTTTTCCAGGAACTGCCGTAATGTGAATATTTGATCGATTGTGGAATTTTCTGGTCTAAAAACACACTGATAAGGACTTATCAGGTTAATGGCAATGGGCTTTAGACGTTTACATATTACGGCAGAGAAGATTTTGTAAGCGACGTTAAGTAGACTGATTCCACTTCAATTGGTGCAGTTTGTAGGGTCTTCTGCTATAGCGCAATCTTTATATATGGCTGGCAATCTTTACTTTGTCTAAGTCGGGAAGACGAGATTGTAAGCTTTCGTCCTCTATATTGAAAGGAACATCCTGCCTGACGGCGGAATTCGTTTCTTCATCGCCGTAATTGGGCCATATTTTTTTGAAAATGATGCTGGTCAAGCAGTGACTGTTACTGGTGCTCGATATCGCGACATGATTACACAGTTCTTTCTGCCAAAATTGGATGATATTGATGTGTCCAATATGTGGTTTCAACAAGACGGTGCCACATGTCATACAGCCCGTGAAACAATTCAATTACTGCATGAGACATTTCCAGGTCGTGTACTCTCTCGTTTCGGTGATCAAAATTGGCTTCCTAGATCGTGTGATTTAACACCATTAGACTTCTTTTTATGGGGTTATTTGAAATCACAAGTCTATGTGTACAAGCCCACAACCACCCGTGCATTAAAGGAGGAGATTCAACGCTGCATCAACGAAATTCAGCCACATTTATGCAGAATGGTCATGGAAAATTTCAACAAAAGAGTGCGCATGTGCATGCAAAGCCGTGGAGGCCATTTGTACGATGTGTTATTCCATACATAACCCTATCCTATGTACTTTACGAGTCAATAAAAATATAACTATAAAAAGACTAAAAACGGCGTTTTCTATTTAATTCAAATCTTGCGTTAATTTTGGGACACCCTTTACTATGATGTTTTCATTTTCGTCTTTGCAGCCTTCGGTTCGAGGCTTATGTGCTAGTGAATTTCGTTTCACCTGCTTATAAAACTTTTGAACTTCACATCTTCTTTTGCACCTCTTAACATCTTCCACAGCATCTCTCTATTTTGCCTTAGGTCTAGAAACTCGAAGTGTTGCCTTGACAACAACAAGGTAATGGTCTGAGTAACCAAATGGACAACACTTCCTAAAAATAACTCTTTGCCCGAATTAATAATTTAGTTTGAATAGCTTCCATTTTCCTAAGGAAAACTGCTGAAACTATGAGCAATGCAAATTACAGTTACCATCATTTAATACACTGAATTACTTGAAAACTAGCCCTTATCTTGGATTTCAGTTTATGAGTTAATAATTCCAAAGTTGATCATTTTTGTTCCTATTCCTATTTAACCCACAATCATAACATCAAAAGGTTAATATTTTTCATGTGCCACGAAGTGTGACTCAATACAATAGTGTCTGGCTCCCTTCTTAGGGGACAAAGACCTCTCCTAACATATGTAGAAATAAAGCTTTGTGCTTCATAGCACAACTCAATTTTTTTTTTTTTTTCTCCCTCAAAATGATCAAAATTCTGTGCCAGTGGTTTCCCAAATGCTAGCCAATTTCAATTCTTTTTATAGAAAATATATGTCCAGACCATCAGTGGTGAATTGTTGTGTGTCATGCATTTTGAACTTATGTAGGTAATATGTACATAGATCAGATAAATATGTATATCCTTTTTTTGTTGTTTCTCCTTCTTCTTCTTCTTCGCTTACCCATGTCGGTTTATCCCGTTTCTACAAAACGTTTCATGGCACAGTCACAAAAGCGGACACTACAAGGTTCAGCAACAAAAATAAAAAGGAAACAATAACAACTCACGACAGAATTACATCAGAAAAAAAAGTCACCGATAATGGCAAAAATAAAATAGTTTTGGGGTTTGATGCACACGCCTTCCTTTTAGAGACATAATAGGGGAAACTGGTGCACCTTTGAACAAATTAACACATTTTGATAAATGCAACTAAAAGCCAGACAACTACTTACATACAAGTGTTACAAAATAAATTATAACCGATTTTTACAAAATGTATTGAAAACACTTAAATTTAAATACTTTTTTTTTATTATTTTCCATTGCTTAATGCCACATTTGATTAGTGTAGAGTTAACTTAAAATTTATCGTATGATGTTTGATAATTTGTAGAAAATGACAAAAGTGAAAAATGTTCTTTCGAATTAAAAAGTTTTTTTTTTTTTAATTAGGACTTAATAACTTTACACATTTATACTATGAACGTGCCATTAAACCAAAAAATCATTTTTAAAATTGAGTGCAATCTACCCCAGTTTCCCTTAAATATAGAAGTTGTGGCTTTTTTAACACACCTCCATCACCACCCCAAAACTTTACTATGTGAAACAACAACTTTTTTATTACAACAGCGTGAGTCTTGAGGGAAGCTGAAGCATAGAGACTATGGCCTTATGAAAAGATACAAACCATAAGCATATAAGCCGTATACCTACTTACTACAAGCACAGCAAATTATAGAACAGAAAATACCGTTATGGACAATGTACAAAAAAGAATTGACACAACCTACAAGAGGTATTGGTGATGTTTTTTTTGTAAAAAACAAGACACTGAATATGGTCACATAAAATCTATCTATATGTAGCGAAACTTTGTTTGCATTTCAAAATGTTGTCATCGAGTAAATATGTACTTACATACATACATATGTATGTACCAAATACGCGTATTGCCCAATTTGAGTCTTGTCTTTTTAATATACATAAAATATTTTGAAAAATAGGCTTGGATGCTACCCACGACGTCGTCGTCGAGAACTTCCCATCACTTTTATCAAGATATTCGAGACGTTAAAACAATTGAATTTAATTGTTTTTGATGAACTTCAAATTTTCGTAAGAAAAATTGTTACTCAAACTTTCTTCAATTGTACTGAAAAGCTTGCAACAACATATAAAATAAAATAAGTTTGAAGTCTATGAACTATATTGCTTCTCAAGATATTTTTCATTCGAATTCAATTTGTGCCAAATTTATTAGTATTTTTTAAACTGTCACATCGCTTGTCCTTAAAATTATAACAGATATCAAAATAATGAAGGTAATATAATTATTTGTTCATAAAATATTTGAGGTAATGAATTTAAAAACATTTGGTTATTTGGTATTTTGTTTAAGTTTATAGCCATGGTTAAACGTCAGAATGTATAAAATAAAATTTAATTGAAGTCCATAGCGTTATTGGTTCGTGAGATGGACTGCCTTGCCATGCCTTAAAATATGCTCAGAAACGTTTATGAACACAATTCCAAGCATACGTGCATTCTTTTGATTTAATATGTAGTAAATATAAGAGTATACATACATATATTTAAAAAATGGCTGCCAACAAAAATATTTTAAAACTTATTGTTCTATGTAAGCTTTGGAGAAGAAACCGGTTTTGAAAAAAAAAACATAGGACAAAAATTGTCAGATATGAGAACATTAAAAAACCGAAGAAGAAGGATAATGTTTTTTAACATGAAAACCTTAAAACCTAAACCTTTTTGTTTATAACATTTTGGAAGCAGATTCAGTCCTCTGAATAAAATTTAATTAATTTCATAAAAAAGTTAAAAAACAAAATAATATTAAGATTGTAAATAAATTTAATTAAAAATATGCCATATTTGCTCCTTTAAACAAATGTCAACTAGAATTTGACTGTAGTTTTACTTGTATGAACACAACTGTTGCTATGCTCACGCAGAGCTCATACCTCTTGTTTTACAGTAACGAACTCAGCCATATTTGAACTCAACCCATTTTACACTAGTTGTTTAATTGCTGCAGTAAAAAAAAGTCACCCACTGGATTATTTTGAAAATTTCTTCAACTATTTTGATATAACTATCTGTAAAACAAAATTTATATGACATTGATATCTCTACTGGTTCTTGAGATATATGTATGTATATACGTATATACATTTTTAGAATAGTTCCCAATGAGAAGTACAAAAACAAAATATTGCCTTCAAGACCCTTAAAATTCAATCCATAATTTTAAAAAAATGTTTCAAAAAGTTTAATTTTTCAAAAAGTAAACAAATTATTCCTTTAAAAATTGTGAGAATTTTGAGTCTAAGCAGAAAACAAAAAGTATAAAACGTAAATAATAATACACAAAATCATTTCTATGTAAATAACTTGAGATTTTCTAGGTCTACGAAGGTATTCAAATACCATGACTTTTTCTAGGTCAGTTTAAAATTAACAACGTTTTATTAACTTCCCAAAGAAAGTTATTGTAATCTGTCCGATTTGTCAAATTGAAAATTTTGACATTTCTCGATGCTCCAAGCTTCCTAGAATCTAAATAAACGATTTTTAGAGAGATGTCTATGTGCGCGTGTTACGTATGTTCGGAAAGATTTTTTCGTAGTTCATTTCTTAAGATCTAGTAAAGTTATCGACTTCAAATAAATGTTGTTATACAGATAATAACACAGAAAGATGCAGAAAAAACTCTTACGAAAGATGAAAATTTTGTTTAACCTAAAATATCTCACGAACAAATAAATTTTGTAATATTTATTTTGACGTGATAATAAATTTATATAATTTTGAAAAATAATTGTCACCTCGAATATTTTACCAACTAAGAATTATTTTTCTCCAAAAAAAATTCAATGCAAGAAAGAATAACGTTTTAAGAAAAATCGAATTGACAGTTTTCTTCCAAAAAAACAAAAACATATAAAAAACATTACTAAAACTTGTTAAAAATTGATTATCGACTCAAAAATCATTTTCAAAATTAAAAAAATTGGCTTCATACTAATTTCATCTTATAGAAAATATTGTGTTCGACATTCAGTCGAATCTTTATAAAAATCCAACAGTCAAATTTGCTCGTAATAATTAAAATCTGCAAAGAGTAGTACGCAAAATTGGTAAAAATTAATGTTCAATTCTCGATACCTCGAGAATAAATGAAGGTATTGACTTCAAAATGATTTCATTCTGTACTGAATTTTCTGAGAAAAATCCAATCTGTACTTGTTTATTTAAGAATTAAAAATTTTCAAGAAATGCTACTAAAATTTTGAAATCAAACTATTTCATCATATGCAAAATATTGTTGGTAATTTTTAGTACATTTTTTTTTTTTTGACAAATTCATCTGGCAACTTTTTTACCAAAACACAAAAACTTACAAAAACAACAAAAAACTGATAAGAAATGGTTTTCGACTCATGTCTTAGAAGAACAATGGAAGATATTGACTTCAAATTATTTATCTCACACAAAATATAGTTATGAATATTTATTTTGTTAAAGTTTTAACGATGGGAAGTTATCAGTGTGGTCGCATCCCATCCCCTGTTTGGCTAAAAACTATCACATCGCTTTTCTAAAAAAATGTACCAGATATTAAAACAATAAAGTAAACGGGATTTTATTCATAAAATATTTGATGTGATTTCGTTTTAATTTTTTAATTCATAAAAACTATTGTTTCATTTTGTATAAGTTGTTATCTGTTTCTTATTGTTTCACAATATGATATATAAAAGTTATTTGAAGTCAATATCTCTGCGGTTTCTTGAGATATGGCTGATGAAAAAAGGTACGGCCACAAACACGCATAGACAACATCGTCAAGTTATGGCTGAGATACCGCCCAATATGGCTGAGATACCGCCGAATATGTGTCAAAAAGTGGTCGAAAATTACCTCAATAGAATCGATGATTGCAACAATTCGCGTGCTGGTCATTTAAATGATGAAGTGTTCACACAAAATTTCAACGTTCAAAATTTATAATAAAAAAGAAACATTATGAACAATAATATTTTATATGTGGTTATTTACGTTTACTTTTGGAACCGCAAAATGGATAGCCCTGTATTTAATGTTTGAAATCTATTTTGAAAACAGTTGCAAATTCACACGTTAGCAACACATGAATGACTTCTCCATCTCCTACATATTTTTGAGTGCAAAATTTCATGCGTAGGGTACAAATTTTACTCCAGCACAAATATGCATATGTGTATGTAAAATGTACCTTCATTCCTGAACAAAAACAAAGAAACGCAAGGACACCGTTTCAATGTTTAAATCCCAATCCGGTTGTTTAAAAAATCGACCGGCCTTTTTTTATTTCTTTTATGTTTCATTTATCAATAATAACCTTCTGCATCAAAAAGAAATACAAGAAAATAAAAGGATGACCGGTTATAGGGAATCTCAAGTCTCAAGAGCACCCGGAAATACCTGAGCTCAAGCCGCGACTCAGTTAAAATATGTTACCATACCAAAAGATATAACAATGAAAAAACCAGTAAAATAAAAGAATCAAGGTGTAGCAGTTTCCATTCCCGTATTCTTTATTTTTCGGATCATTAAAAATCAGCAAAGGTTATTTTTCTTTTGATTATTTCATTTGACTTTGCAAAAAAAAACATTAAATGGAAATGACATCATTGTCTTTTGGGCAGCTGCCAAAAGTCTAAAGTGTATTCACTCATAACCCCACTTATTATAATTTACACATAAATATTTATCAGATCAAATTTAGAATATCAAAATCAAGAAGAAAAATTAACAATACACCTGTCAAGGACACATCAACTTTAACAACTTCAAAAATAAAAACATACTGCTACCTGACAAGAATAGGCTAAATTAATTTCGGTTTTACCGCATCATAATCAAGATTGAAATTTGAAAACACTTTTTATTTCTCATCGTCAACAGAAGAAAATTACTACCTATTTCTGTTTTCGGAATAAATACAAACAAAAATAAGCTCAAAATGATTCGAGTAATAACTCTGCCACTGACAAGGCCAAAAAATTGTATCTTCTTTTTGTACAAAAAGAACAATATGACAGATTTTCATCGCTGTCACATCTTGCGAGAACGATCTGATTCTGTGTTCTTCTTCTGTCAGAAGAACTTAAACCCATTCTCTTCTGGAGCCTACACAGTGTCATTTGTCAGAGTGAAGAATCTTTCAAGATTCTTTCCACCATCACTCTTTTTTGTTTTTTCCTCTAAACCTGGTAATGTTAATCTTTTCAAGGTTTTTAAGTGCTGCCCGAGCTATGGAAGAACTACCTGGTTTTAATTTTCTTAGGGTATTATTATAATAGCATTTCAGTTTTCAGACACTCCGAACAAATAACTGATGCGCTGTTGGCGACGAAATAATGTAATTTTTTTTAAGTTAACAGAACAAACCAAAAAATAATAACGTTAAAGTTGATGAGAGGGTTTTAGTGTGTTTAAATAAAAGAGGGCCATCCAGTTATAATGATGGGTGATGAATATACTCAAAATTGAAACAAGATATTCTGGTTGGACTTTATGGTGTTTTTGTTGTTGGTTTTGCTGAAGAGCAGAAGTGGAAGAAACAAGAAACAAGGAACATTTACAAGGTCTTAAGGTCAATATATAGCTCTTTAAAGATTGAAGGTATTGTGAGAAAACTCCTAAGGTATAGAATACAAAGAAATAACTTAACCGTGCAGTTTTGCTTTTTTTGGTTGATTGAATGGTTAAGAGTGTGACTCCCGTTTTGATACCTTTTTTGTTGGCTAAAAACGTTTTAATTTTGATCTTTATCTTTTATGATAATTAAAAACACAAAACAAGAATACATTTTTTTTCTCAAAAAGTCATTTGGTCTTGGAGACTCTACGATTCTTATATTTTTTATAATTTGAAAAAATGTATAACTTATTAAATTTTTACTTTTTGTAACACTTTTTTGGAACAACGTTAAAAATTAGGTTTTTTTTTACAAAAACTTAACATTTCGTTAGCGTATTTTTTAGAAATCTTGAAGGCAGTATTTTTATTTTTATTTTTTTTTAAATTATGTTAAACTTCAATTTAAAAAAAAAAATTGCGTCTTAACTATTCAGTTTTTTGTTTAAATACGTAATAAAAACACTGAATTTCAAAAAACCAAAAATGATTTTAAGTTTGAAAAACCTACAAGAAATTAACCCAACCCTGTTTGAATAGAGAATTTAAAACTTGTTATTTGTCCTAGATAACTCAAATCAAATTGTTTCAAAAAGCAAAGGCAAGTGGGTTTAAAACCCACCAAATTCGAGCAACCATGGATCGGTTTATCAGCAAATTTAGTCTAGTCTAGTTTTCAGAGATGCAGTTCTGTGCGCAACGAAGGCGTTATTACAATTGCGCGCATCAATGAGAAATGTAATGAAATCGACTTTATGGAAGATTTTGCGTAAGGTTCTTGGTTTACTTACTTAAGGTGGCGCTACAGTCCGGTGTGAACTAGAGTCTTACCCAACAAACTTCTCCAACTAGCTCGGTCCCTAGCTAGATATCTTCAGTTTCGCGCTCCAAGTAGGGTGAGGTCAGTTTCCACTTGTGCGTGCCACCTGATCCGCGGTCTTCCTCTACTGCGCTGTCCTGTGGGTGTGGATTTGAAGAATTGGAAGGATCTTGGTTTGCGGGATTTAAAAATCCAAATTGTGCAAGAGTCGAAGACGAATGGGCTCAAAACGATCCCAAAAATCCTGATTTACATTAACATAATTTTTGATTGAATAGGTACGTTTATAAACAAAATTGTCGTATTTGGAGTGATCATAATCAACTAGCCATAGTTCAGACACCGTTAAATCCCCAAAAAGTCACTGTTTCGTGTGCTCTATGGGCAGAGGACTTTCATATTTGTTTGAAAAATGAAGCCAACGCGATGGTCGGTGTAAGGTCTTTTTGCCCGAATCCATAGCGCCCAAACCCTAAAATGTCATAAAGTCCGAAATTAATCACAAAGCCCAAAAAGTTAAAAACAATAGCCAAAACACCCACAGTGAATATCGTAACGCCCAAACAAATTTTACATAAAATTGTTAGTTGTCATTTTGCTCAAAAGAATTTTTAATTTTAAATTTCGGCGTTATGACTTAGGGGTTGGGCTTTGTGACATTTATTTTCCGCATTACGACGGTTATGATTTCCATCGTTTCACCCAATGACATATACAAAAACCAAAAACATAAAATAACATAAAGCCCAAAAAGAAAAAAATCTTTGTACAAAATAACACTAAGAAAACGTCACAAAGTCCAAATGAAATGATTTTGGATAGTTGAATTTTGTGACGCATATAAACAGTCTTGCTTGGGCTTACAATAGGATTTGGGGTAGGTGCGAAGTTGGGTGGGTGTAAAGTTTCTTTGCATATAAAGAATCTGGATTTAAGGAAAGTTTGCATACACACCTACCCCAAATCCTATATAGTAAACCCAAGAAGGAAGTTTGCCGGGGGGCAACATTCCCCCCATACATATATCACTGTTTATAAGCCATAATGCTGGGTGCTAGCACTGTGAGCAAGCAAACCATTACGTTTTATTTCACTTTGAAAACCGGCCTTATTTAGCTTTCTTAAAGTGAAATAAAGCTTAACGCATGTTGCGTTTTATTGACGTTCCCGGTTTTTGGGCGATATGACATTTTTTTCGTTTAATGTTTTCTTTTGATAAAATTTAAAAATCAAAATGTTGTAGTACCCAAAATAAACAAACATTTTGTCAAAACGCCCAAATGTTAAAACACATGACATCTTTTGGGCGAAACAATATTTTAAAATTGGGCGTTATAATATTTTAAAATTGATTGGTCAATAGGACATTGATTTTATGGTTTGTGGCATTTTCTTCTGGAAAAGTGTTTGGGTGATAAATACATTTTTAGGCTATATACAATTTTTAATACTTATGTCGGCGGTATTTTATAGTGCAATAAGACCGAAGTCTTCTTTTTATAATTTGGAATGAAACCCAAACAAATTTTAATGCCGAAACGTTCGGTAATATTACCCAAATCGTACAACAACAAAATGTTAATAAAAATGATTTGGATGCTATGACATTTTTAATTTGGGCGATATGGTTTTTGGCGAAAAGACCTAATGGCCCGAATTTCAGCTAGACGTAGTAGGAAATTGAATCTCTTCCTGAAATTTATTCGATCCAGCCGCTTCCTAATAATCATTTATATCCTCATAAGAAACTTACATTTTTGGCCATAACATCAAATTATATACGTATTAATTTAAAAACAACGCACGTTTAAAAAAAAAACACCCGTTATAAAAACTGAATATTTAAAGTAAAAAAAACACACTTTAAACGTAAAAATCGTGTCATCATTACGATCTACCTTTTAAGAAATTTCAAAATCCTTGATCATAAGTTCATAGGTCCAGGGTTGCCACAAATTAAAAACCCCTCATGATTTGCGTCTTTTGTTAAAAGAAGTAGATAGATATTATTTCAATCTGGCAATGATCCAACAACATTTTTGATTCAATATAAGCTAACTGTGAGGATTTTAAAAATTTTTAGAATTGATGAAAAAAGCTGCAAGATAGGAAAACATATATGATAAATATGTCAGAACCTGCAAAAATATGAATAGGGTTTTTTTTCCATTTTTACTCCAATAAATTTATAATTCTGGTACTTAGGAGGAACAACAATAATGTTAAATCAATAATAGATGGGAATAATATTTATTTGAATAAAAGAGAAAATAAATTGTGTAAACAATTAAAAAGAACTTATAAACAATTAAGGAAGAATTCTTTGAAAACGAGAGAATGACATGATTTTAAAGTTTAAATTTTTTTGTTGGTTTCAGTTAGGTAAATGGGCTGGCAATTGATGACGTTATTGCCACACTTAGATCCATGTAGCCATTTAGAGGCTTTTATAAAGCCCAATAGGCGGTTACCTGAATTGTCTGCCAGTTCTTCAAAATTATTATTGTCTTACCTAAGAATTTGTTTTTTTTTTGTCGAATTCGGACCATTGTTTCTTGGCTGTAGATAAGGCTTCGAGGCGTTCTCATCTTTCATTGGTTTTTTGAAGTATCTTGTTACCAATGATCTGTTTAAGTACACAAGATGGGGGGTCTGTACGTGAGTCTATATGAGATTGGTCCAGAGTTGTGACTGTCCTCGCCAGATCATCAGCTCTCTCGTTTCCAGGGACATCACTTTGACCTAGTATACCCAGTCTAATGGGCGACAGTAATTTATAAGCTTCAATACTGTGTCAGATATCGAAGTTAATGCTGCTTGGCTATCAATGAAAATGGTAATATCAGCACTTGATAACGCCATCATTGGAAACTGTTTTGCAGTATTTGTCACTGCCAATACCATGGCTTGGAAGACACTGCATTGATCTGGGAGACTAAAAGAGTTGGCAAGATTGAGTGTTTCAGAAAAGAAACCTGCACCTACCCCCGCATCAGTTTTCGATCCGTCAGCAGTATATATGGACTCACTTATGTGTGGGGACATTGTTCACCCATTCTTTTCTATCAGGGAAAATAGAATTAAAGGGTTTATTGAAACTCAAACATGGGGTCATGTCAGTTGGTCTTGCTTATCCGTAAGCCGCAGCTGTTTGCAGCATTTTTAACTTCCCATAGGAAGTTATTGTAATGGGTCCAAATTGTCAAATTGAAAATTTTGACATTTTCGACGTTTCAAGGCCCCTAGAGTCGAAATAAAAGATTTTTAGAAAGATGCCTGTGCGTGCGTGTGTACGTACGTCCGTACGTTCGCGACATTTTTTTCGTCTTCAATAGCTCAAGAACCAGAAGAGATATCGACTTCAAATAAATTTTGTTATACAGATAATAAGGCAGAAAGATGCAGTTTTTTTTACCATAGCAGTTTTAAAAAAAGGTGAACATTTTGGTTAACCCTAAATATCTCATATAACCCAATAACGCTTGAGACTTGAATTAAATTTTATATATTGTAACGTTGTTACGGTAAATTTTTACCGCAACAAAAACCAGCCTTTGGCTGTTTTATTTTTCCTTAGTTGTGGCTGCAAAATATCGGCAAAGTTGAGGGCAACCATGGTCTCATCAACCACAGGTGTACCTAGCCTTTATTTTGCAAAAGCAACAAAAGCAGGTGATCGAGATCGAGAACGAGTTCTTTCGACAAGGTCGAAAATGCCGGCGGATGAGCCGAAGAAGTATGAGGTCAGGCGGACCCTTACTTAAACATCAACAACAACAACAATAACATACTTTCATATTTTAACGTAGATTAACTAAAATTAACATTTAATCACTTATGTACAAATGGGTTTTTAACGCCGCGTTTTAAAGTAGCTTAATTTAACATTTGGTACGAAATTCACACCTCGAACCTCGCGCGTAATTAATAGTAATAGGAAAATGCCTAGTTTAGACTTCTTCTCGATTTTTGTTTCTTAAAACTTTCTCGAAAAATAAGAATAGTTGGGAAGGGGTCTGAACTCGCCATTATGTTTCGGCAAGTTTTGGAAACTCATCCAACAACTTGTCGAAACCGTGTTTGTGTGTGTGAAAGCAAAGTTTCGCTGAGAGTCAACAACGGTGGCTTTCCTGATGAGCGTAAAGCTTCCAGGAAGCCGCGATACCGTGACCGACAATCACGAAAACGAATGCTTGTGTTAGATGAATGTGTGTGTGACTGGAATGGTCGAGGGAGGAAAAATTAGTTTTAGGAATTAGCTTGGAAGGACTCTTGATAGAGCCTTACAAGCGAGCAGTGAAGAAAAGAAAGGAAAAGTTCGAGGAATTGTTTGAGGAAAAATAAAAGTCGAGAAGGAGGATAAGAAAAAGGTTCGAGGAATTTAAAAAAAAGGAAAGGAGTTGTGATTCTAGGACCGAGGTGTGAAGATTTTGAGAGGAGGGAAATAAAAAAAAAATAAAAGATAAGTAACTATTTTTGTTTTGTTCTTTGTTCTTTTGTTCGGTACGCGTCCGGTGTTCAAAACCCATTTTCTTTTGCTTGCTTTGCTTTGTTTAATTTGTTTAACTTTCATTCGATTGTAATTTTAATTTTTTTGAAAACATTTTGGGTTTTAGTCCAAGGATCTTCAATCCCACGGTTTCCCAAAGAAATAAATATTACATTTAAAACCAAACGTGCGTTGTGTCTTTGTTTATTATCGTTTCACTTATCATAAAGAGTTTTGGAATTTTCTTTTTCGGCTTTAAAAAAATTCCTGGCGCCCATTTTTATTGCAACGTACCCCACTGTAGGTACTTGCAATAACTTATTTCCAAATTGTAACAATTTGATTGATTTAGAAATCAATCAACATTGTTATAATTTATAAACAAATTCTTCCAAAGAACCCAGCCCAGCTGAGCAGCCGCGGTTACAGCTTCTTTAACGAGCTGTGTTGTTGCACTTTTTTTTGTATTCTCTTTTGTGTCGTGTTCGTACTGATTTGAGTGCGAGTTAATAATTTTGTTGCGTGCGTCGTCGTCGCTACGCAGCCGTCGTCGATTTAGTTTGTTTATCGGTTTAGTTTTGTTGTGATAATTTGTTTCAAATAATTATCAATAATAATAAATAATATAATACCTCTTCGCAGTTAAGATAAAAAAGTGTAACAACGTGATACAAAACAAGTATATTTTTGGGAAAAAATCCAATTAACGGTTTTTCTTATAAATCAAAAAATCTAATTGTCAGTTTTTTTATAAAAAAAACTAGCGGCCCGTCCCGGCTTCGCACGGGTAGACATAAATAGGTACAGATATTTTAGTTATAAGCATGCTAATTAAAGCGACCATAATTCACTATATTAGAAAACATTTTTTTGTTAGATATTTTATGGCTAATTTTTTTACACCTCCGCTCCGGTTCGTTTTAATAGGAATTTCTAAAGATTTCTACAGTAATCTAGTACTAAATATAGCCTATGTTACTCAGTGATAATGTAGCTTTCTAATGAAAAAAGAATTATTAAAATCGGCCTAGTACTTTTTGAGTTTATTCGTTACATACAAAACTACAAATCTTTCCTCTTTATAATATTAGTGTAGATTAGTGTAGATAAAAACCTAAAAAAAAACATTACTCAAAGTTGGTAAAAATTGAATTTCGACTCAAATATCATTTCAAAAACTTGAGATTAAGGCTTCAAACTTATTTCATCTTATAAGAAATATTGTTTTCAACATTCTGAAAAATGTTGAGAAAAATCGAATTGACAGTTTTTTTACAAAAAATAAAAACCTAAAAAAAAATGTAACAAAAGTTGGTAAAAATTGATTTTCGACTCAAATATCTTTTTAAAAATTTGAGATAATGGCTTCTTTCTAATTTTAACTTATAAGAAATATTGTTTTCAACATTCGATAAAATTTTGAGAAAAATCTAATTGACACACTTTTTACAAAAAATAAAAACCTAAAAAAAAATTAATAAAAGTTGGTAAAAATTGAATTTCGACTCAAATATCTTTTCAAAAACTTGAGATTTAGGCTTCAAACTTATTTTATCTTATAAGAAATATTGTTTTCAACATTCTGAAAAATGTTGAGCAAAATCGAATTGAAGTTTTTTTTTTACAAAAAAATAAAAACCTAAAAAAATTAATAAAAGTTAGTAACAATTGATTTTCGACTCAAATATCTTTTCAAAACTTTGAAATATTGGCTTTAAACTACTTTTATCTTTCAAAATATATTGTTATCAATATTCAGTTAAATTTTGAAAAAAATCGAATTGACAGTTTTTTTTACAAAAAATAAAAACTTAAAAAAAAAACAATATTAAAACTGGGTAAAAATTTACTTTCGACTCAAATAGCTTTTCAAAAATTAAAATATTGGCTTCAAACTTATTTTATTTCACAGAAAATATTGTTTTCGATATTCATATATCATTTGATATAAAAATCCAACAGTCCGTTTTTTCATAAAAAATAAAATCTACAAAAAATAGTACGCAAATTTAGTAAAAATTGATATATATAGAAAAACTTTTAAGCAAGACAAATCGACAGACGGGATGGGAAGTTATCAGTGTGGGTCGCATCCCAGCATCTTTTTTTTTATATAATGTTCCAGGAGTAGAAAATAAGAGTATTGCTTTCATTCCTGTAGTGGGAGTGGTCCTAATCGCTCCTGCTATGCATGCCATTCTCTATGCCCTTATAAGGGTTTTTAGATTCGTAGCTTTCTCTAACGCATTCCACCATACCATGTTACCATATAAGAGTAATTTTTTGGTTTGAAATCTTAACTTTTAATATTTGAAAATTGTAACCGTTTTATTTAAGAGATCTTGTATAAGCAACAAGTTTTAAATTTTTGTAAATACAAAATTCAAACATTTTGAAATGTATTCTTTGAAAGTCTAATTTATAGATTATCATTTTTATTTACTGATGCAAATATTGTTTTTGAACAAAAAGGATGTATATTTACCTTTTACCAATGAAAACTGACATTCTTTATATTTAATTCCTTATCTAATTGATATAATTCATCAAATATTCAGAGGGTTATTGAATAATTTGTATTTTACCATCAGTTTTTTTTTGTTGAGCTTTTGTTATCAATTCGCTTAAAACTGAAACCAATACATTTCAAGTTCGTTATTTTTTCTGAAGAAAAAATGTATCTAGTTTTCTATCTTTTCTCAATAAAAATTATTTGATAGCTTTTTAAAAGCATTATAAATGATCTTATAATTATTATTCTACAGTTTACGATAATCTTTTGTTTAAATTCAAGTTCAATCTCGCATATGTACATATATCTCGATATAATTAAATTGTGGAATGTTCACAGAAGTCGACTTAATCTTTAGATTAAATCAAGTTCTGCAAGTATATGTACAACAAGTTTTTGTTTAAATAACTTTCTCAATTTAAAAAACAACTGAAATTTTTACAGATCATGCATATTTTTCAGTATGTATAGTTGCTACGGCACTCAAAGATACGATGTCATGCTTCAATCATTCCGCACTCGTGCCGGCGGCCGTGCCGGTGTCACTCTCTTTATAAGCTTTATTTTTTTACGCACCTAAGTGCTAATTAAGACACCTTCATTATATGGAAATAAGATTTCTTTTTAATTTTCTTAATTCATAGATATTTGATTTCCGCGTTGTTATTAAGATTAAAAATGTATAGAAACTTAGAGTAGCGAATTAATCTCAAGCCGGTTTTCCTAACTTGGTGGCACTAATTAAAGCCAAGTAAGACAGCAAGACAAAAAAGTCTTACTTTATATTAAGTGAGTGGCATAAGTTTATAAAGGTAGGTAAATATATGTAAATTAGTACTTTAAATAATTTCACAACATACAAAAATGTTGTCCTATAACTTGGACTAGTGGAGGTCTTCAACTATAAGTACAAGAGATACCGCCATTGGCCGCTGGTCATTTTTACAATGCTCGCTCCCCCTAAGAAGGAAATTTCTTGTCGATGACTCCTACTCGTATATACGGTGTGGCTTTGTTTGTACAAATGCGACCAAGTCCATAACAAAAATATCTTTTAACCTGATTGAGTTATAGAAAGAAACTAGATTGACTTCGGCCGGCGGCGGCGGCGGGAGGAATGACAACAAAAACAACAGCAACTCTGGAATGCAGAAATAAGGAAATGTTTCCATCCATCCGATGCTATGGCAGCAGCAGAACGTTCAATTGAATTTGATTGAGCGCATGCGAGATCTTATGGCTTCAGTAATAATTCAGGGCTTTAGGGCTATACTTTTGAACATAAAATGGCTTTTTGTATATCGCTATGCGCGGGCGGTGGTAAATTCAACGCTCATATTCGCACAATGCGCGGCTTAATACATATTAAGCATAAATATGTAGCTTAGTTGTTGTTTGGTCGATTTTTGTATTGGTATTATGATAAAATTGGTGAATTGTTGTCCTTGGAACTGTCATAGGTCTTTCATTCAATTGACTTTTAATTGGATGATTGTTTGTTTCGGGCTTTGTGTTATAGACCAGTTTCAGTTTTGTTGCAAACAATACTGTCTCGAATTATGAAGTGTGTTGTATGATTTGTATTTGGTATAAAGATTTAAATGGAACGAATTTTAGAGCATTCGTTTTGGGTGTTTGAATTGCAGCTTATAATTTAAAATGATTTATGATAGAGCTTTTTGTTTTTTTATTATCATAACGAAATTTGGACATATATGTATTTTAAAATAAGACAACGAATAATACCAATACTTTTTGGATAAAGTTAAGAATGGATAATAAAAATGGATGAATTCCATGGACTTTTTTTTTTCAAATATTTTTAAATCTTCAATCTCTAACTTCAATATTCCGTTTAAGGCATTCAAAAAAATCCACACTAGTTGCAGTGTTCAACTGCCCTAAATAAACCTTAAAAGAACTATGAAGCATTTATACTTAAACTGTTCTTAACATAAAAACGCAAAACGGTATAAAAGCAATGTATCTTCTTATTCGTAGTCTTATAACGGGTGATTTTTTAAGAGCTTGAGAACTTTTTAAAAAAAAAAAACGCATGAAATTTGCAAAATCTCATCGATTCTTTATTTGAAACGTTAGATTGGTCCATGACATTTACTTTTTGAAGATAATTTCATTCAAATGTTGACCGCGGCTGCGTCTTAGGTGGTCCATTCGGAAAGTCCAATTTTGGGTAACTTTTTCGAGCATTTCGGCCGGAATAGCCCGAATTTCTTCGGAAATGTTGTCTTCCAAAGCTGGAATAGTTGCTGGCTTATTTGTGTAGACTTTAGACTTGACGTAGCCCCACAAAAAATAGTCTAAAGGCGTCAAATCGCATGATCTTGGTGGCCAACTTACCGGTCCATTCCTTGAGATGAATTGTTCTCCGAAGTTTTCCCTCAAAATGGCCATAGAATCGCGAGCTGTGTGGCATGTAGCGCCATCTTGTTGAAACCACATGTCAACCAAGTTCATTTCTTCCAGTTTTGGCAACAAAAAGTTTATTAGCATTGAACGATAGCGATCGCCATTCACCGTAACGTTGCGTCCAACAGCATCTTTGAAAAAATACGGTCCAATGATTCCACCAGCGTACAAACCACACCAAACAGTGCATTTTTCGGGATGCATGGGCAGTTCTTGAACGGCTTCTGGTTGCTCTTCACTCCAAATGCGGCAATTTTGCTTATTTACGTAGCCATTCAACCAGAAATGAGCCTCATCGCTGAACAAAATTTGTCGATAAAAAAGCGCGAAACACATTTCGAACCGAACACTGATTTTGGTAATAAAATTCAATGATTTGCAAGCGTTGCTCGTTAGTAAGTCTATTCATGATGAAATGTCAAAGCATACTGAGCATCTTTCTCTTTGACACCATGTCTGAAATCCCGCGTGATCTGTCAAATACTAATGCATGAAAATCCTAACCTCAAAAAAATCACCCATTATAAGGTTATAACATCAAATAAAAAAAAGAGGCTGGGATGCGACCCACACTGATAACTTCCCATCCCGTCTGTCGATTTGTCTTGCTTAAAATTTTGTCTATATGTATCAATTTTTACTAAATTTGGGTACTATTTTTTGTAGATTTTATTTTTTATGAAAAAACGGACTGTTGGATTTTTATAAAAAAAATTACTGAATATCGAAAACAATATTTTCTGTGACGTACACACGCACGCACAGACATCTTTCTAAAAATCTTTTATTTCGACTCTAGGAACCTTGAAACGTCGAGAAATGTCAAAATTTTCAATTTGACAAATCGGACTCATTACAATAACTTCCTATGGGAAGTTAATAACGTTGAAAACGGATATTTCTGAATTTGAGCACAAAAATAAACTCTAAAACGTTTTTATTCAAAACTCATAAAGGGATTACTCAAGGTTTTAACAAACTTCAGGTAGAGTAAAATAATGTAAAAATGCAAGATTTTCATTACATGGCTTTTAGTTTTAAGCTAAAACAAAAAATTTGAAAGTTGATTTAAATTTTAGGGACTTTTAGTTAAGCTGGAATAATATTATTTACAGTGTGTATTACTTACGACATATTTAAATAGTAGGTACATCTGTAACTATTCTAAAAATTAGGTTGCGCAACAGCCCTTTGAGAACTAGGGCCTAGTAACTTACAACTCTCAACCATTCCTTCCTGTGTGCGAGTTTTGTTGAAGGGGACCTACAGTTTCAAGCTGATCCTGAACGGCTTAATTGAGAAAGCACTTTTCATGACAAGAATTACTCTTTGAGGATTTGTCAATTCTTCGCAAGAATCAGTACCCGTGAACAAAACTTTAGACAAGGCCTTTGGCATGACAGTCCAACGAACTAGCCATCACACCACAGGTACTACTCTTTGTAACAATTTCCTTGAGAAATTAATCGAAACAGCAACTTCCATCAATACTCTACATTGAGGACACTCAAAAATTCATCATATGAAAGATAATTTTTATTGCAATAGTCTCCGATTTGTTTGCAAAATGGGACATATCGCTAAGAAATGATAGACGTCTTCATTTTGATTTAAGTTACACAAGCCACAAATAGGGTTAATATCACTTTGAAAATGTCTGTTCTGACTTTAAATATAAGGCTCACATTAGAAGCAGAAAGGTTCCTTCTAAAATAATTGTTTTCACCGATATTTAAATTAAATGTTTTATATATAGCCCTGGAGATAGACTCCCTAACCTTATCAATATGCATCATAGAAATCATACCATACAGAAACGAGTTTTAATTGTGGCGTTGAACACTTTGAATTTGGACGTTTCGTCCACAAAAGATTTCGAAGAAGATTGTGAACACATTGAATTAACTGGTGACTTCGCTACAGTTTTTATTTTATATGAGCACTGATAGTCAAATTACTCAAAATAACGAAACCTAGGTAATTAAATTAATTGACAACTTCGATGCTGGTGCCATCTAATGTCCAGGTATTTAAGTTTGTGTCAGACTTAGTTATGTGCCTACAAATTATTATTTTAGATTTCGCAGAATTAATTTTAAGATCCAATAAATCGGTAAAAATCCCCTTGTGCTTATTTATTTGACGCTTAAGATTCACCGGGTTGTCAGCAAAAATGACAAAGTCATCAGCATATAATAACTCTTTCGTTTTTAAACAATGAGAACATTAACGGACTTAAAGCACATCCCTGTGGGACGCCAGTTTCTGAGCAAAATTAATTTGACTAATTTGTTCCATCATATACCACTGCAGACATATTCAATAGGGTTATCGACCCTAATAACCTTTGTTGACACTCCGATTACTGAAAGTTTATATGATAGTAGTTAAGGCAAATATTTGATCCACCGTCGAAAAGTTTGGCTGGAAACTGGCTTAAAAATAATTGATAATATTATAAAAGTTTCCTCAGAGAACTTAAAACAGAAATACTTTTATAGTTTTCTGGGCTGATTTGGATAACCTTTTTAAAAACTGGCAGTTATCCTTGACAGGCAAAAACAGTTAGAAAAGGTCTCCTCATTAAAAATTTGTTAAACAAGCCAAGGATATATTCCAAAAATTCCGGAGTTGAATTCTTGATAAACTCTATGGGAATACCGTCTGGCCCTGCAGCTTTTTTATTCTTCGTTTTTTCAACGATATAAGTAGCTCAGGCATTGTAAGGTTGGAGTCTAATTCTGGTAATTCTTGGATATTTGGGAGATCAAAACTTATTTACTTGATTTAGGATATGCTATTAAAAGTTTTAAAGAATAAATTGAGCTGAATATTCGAACTAAAAAGTTGTTTTCTTTAATTTAACTTTTTACTAACCAATTTTAATAATTCTGCATTTTAATTTGAATATTACTGTATACAGAAACAAAACTAAAATTAATGAAATGAAGAATTTTCTAGTAGAATTTCGTTTGTATATTTCCTAACCACCTTTATCATGAACATCGGAAAAAGTATCGCTTAATTCTTGGGAAATCTGGAAGAGGGCGGTACTTTTTTCGATATATATGATCCGGGGGTAATTTTTAAGAGTAATACAGAGGAGGTTTTAGGCATTATCAAACAAAAAAGGGTTTTTGAAATATCTCAGAAATGTAAAAAACTCATTCAACCCTTATTTTGATAAAAAATAACTATCATTAAACCGTAATAACTTAAGAACGATTTTAACAGAAGCGGCGCTAATTCTTTACGCCCAAAACCATTATATCCAAATCCTAAAATGTCATAAAGGCCAAAATTGGTCACAAAGCCCGAATGTCGTAACCCCCAAATAAATTTCAAATAAAATAACGCCCAAATTGTTAGCTATCATTTTGCCCAAAAGAATATTGAATTAGGGTCTTATGGCGTAGGGGTTGGGCTTTGTGACATTTTTTTTAGCATTACGACGATTATGATTTCTATTTTTTCCTATGTCTTATCACCCATGGCAACCACATCATAAAATAACATAAACCCCAAAAACGTCACAAGAAATATCATTGAGAATGCGTCGCAAAGCCCAAACCATTTCCTTCTATTTCACTTCGAAAAATAGCCTTATTTCCCTTTCTTAATGTGAAATAAAGCCAAACATATTTTTTTACGCTTTCTTGACGTTCGTATTTCTTTCGTTTAACGTAAGCGTTTGGGCGATACAATTTAAAATTCAATATGTCAATACACAAAAATATTGCCAGAATGCCCAAATTTTGACACTTGGCATCTTTTGGACGATATGTTTATTAGTAATTTGGCTGTTATGATATTTTAGAATTGACGTGGGCTTTGTGGCATTTTTTTCTGAAACATTTTTGGGCGATATGATATTTTTAATATTTTGGTGTTATTTATTGGGCAATAAGACTTTTTCTTTGAAATGTCATAAAACCCAAAAAAGTTTTAACTCCCAAAAGTTCGATAATATTGCTGAAGTTGTACAACAACAAAATATTAATATCATTGTTTTGGGCGCTATGACATTTTTGATTTGGGCGATATGGTTTTGGGCGAAAAGGCCTAACGCCGTTTTTGGCTAAAACAAATTTTTGAAGTTCAAACTATACACTTCGTAAATTGACTTAGAAAAATCTTTATGTTTATAAAAGTGTCTACAAAAATTTCAAAGCTTTCAAAGATCAATTTTCAATTAAAGATAGTTTATTTACGAATATCTCTTAAATTCCAATTTTTTAAAAATAATTTTTTGAGACTAGTGAGTTATCTCCAAAAACGTTCAAATGAAAATGAGCCGACAATTAACTTAAATATGTCTAACTCTATTCCTAAGAGCAACTTCAACCTATAACCTAGTTCAAAAGGGTCACTTCATAAAAATCGTGTTCTTGATTCTTTTTCAGTTAAAAAGACTAAAATTTGATCCTTGGTATAGGTACTCTGGCCGGCGGCGGTAGTGGCGCAATATGTATATATATATATAATGACAATCCCACGCATCATTCATTTTGCCCCTTCAATCTTAATAACATCTTTGCCTACTTTAAACCACAAATTGTGATAAAATCTGATTGAATATAATGTTGCTTTTGGCCGCTTACTATATCCTACCTAAACATCAGTCTTTTGTCTTGTCGGCATCATTGTTCGCCTGTTTGTGGTTTAAGAAAAAAGCCGCAAATTGGTATTTTTAACATAAAACCCTAATCGGGTCTGCATATAACTCATTAGACATGACCCAATTGCAACTTTATAACAATGTGTACCTTACCTAATGCACACATGTGAGCATAATTGAATTAAATGTTCCGTTGATTATATAAAATTTTTAATCAATATTGCATTTCCTTTTCTTCCTGAAACATTGTACACAAGCTTGCGTTGGAGGAAAATATCATGTACACCTATGAGAGTAGGAGGCAGCAAAAATAAGGCTTGTTGCCTTAACATTAGGGCAATCATAGTTAAATGAAATTTGATGGTAAAGCCCATTTCTGGCAGGGAGTTTTCACATCTTTTAACATGTTTGTATATAACCTACCCAACATAACTTAAGGTGTGTAATCGATTTCTCTATCTTTTCACATATATGTATATGCATCTTAGAGATGCAAATATGCAGATGTCATGAATGCCGCTAACTTTGATTAAGAATTCAAGCCCATATATAACTTCAAAAACAAATTTAAAACTATTTTATGTCGTTTAGTGTCTCTATAATTAAATGTCTTCTTCTATATCTATATAAATATGCTGTGATGAAAGTGTTAAACATTTTAGCTGAGTCGTCATAAAATTTTATAACTTTTACCTTCATCATCAAGGCAGGTTTTCTTCTTTTTGTTTGCCTTTCATACTTATAAAATTATATAACAAAGAAAGTAAAAGTGAATTTAGAATTAACTTAAAATACCCATCTTAATTTCTTATCGCCAAGAAATATTTGTTTGTTGTCGAATTAATTTAAAATAAAAATTTAACACAAAAATTAACATTTCTTAACCCACCAACGGACAATCCCATTAAAATAAGAAGAAAGAAAAATATAGTAATTTCGATTTCACATATGAGTTCACATTCTGAATAAAATTATGTACCTAACATCTGCATAAATGCATATAATAGGTATTGTATATGTTGAAGATATAGCACCAATCCAAAAGATGAGGTTTTGATGAGTTGTACCATTGCATCAGGCAAGGTTCAATGTTAGGGGCCATTCGTTTCACTTTCTATTCCGAGTTAGACAGCAGTTAATTACCACGCATCTTTGAGTCCACAGAAGTAGGAGAAGGAAATTATGAGAGTTATTTTTGTTTTCATCCGTATTTTAAGTGTGAAATTGGATACTATTATATTTTCATACAGTTGGGAAGATAGATTTATTAATTTTATTATGTCTTCTAATGGTTTTAAAGTTGCTTCAATTTTGTTCTATTTATTTATACATACATAAACTTTAATCAGAAAAAGTCGTACATTTTATGCCTCGTTTAGTTAATATTATACTTAAGTACTTGTTATAGAAGATGCATATGTTTATGTAAAAAGTAGCCTTTTTTGGAAATATATGAATACACAAAAGAAAAAATAACTATTAGGGTAGTAAAATATTTTAAAACCTTTATTTAAACTCTTGTTCAGAGGAAAATGTGTTCGTTTTAAGGATTGGTACCTACATATAAACAAAATGTTTGTATTTTTCGACATAAAATGATTAATTGCAAATAATGATAGACCTATTCTTACATAAAGTTATTGAAATCGATCCGATCTGTCGAATTGAAAATACTTGACATTTCTCGACATTAAAAAGTCAATAGAATCATATTATGCAAAAAATTTTTGTTGCTAACTTTTAGTAATCGAGACCACTACCCCTCCCCCTCGTAGAAATTTTATTGAATTCAAAACTTATCTTATTGCGTTAATGGATATGACCCCCCCCCCCCCCTTCCAGGAGGGGTCATATGAGCCATAAAGCTTATAAGTAGAGTTGTATAAGTAAAGATTTGATCTAAAGACTTCTTAGTAGTTTAACGATATTCACCAAAAAGCGTTTTCCTGTTTTTTTGAGAATTTGGAAAAACTTAAGTAAGGCTTTAAATTATTTTCATAAGACTTTTTCTGAGAGAAAGAGCAAATATTCAGGTTCTTACGAAGAAACCTTTAATAAGAGATCGCCAATTTGATATTATATTGCCTTTAAATTCCTGAAAATCGTCTTCAATTCTATCTTATTCCTTGCGACCTATAGGAACTATATGACAAGTTTTGCATTCGTAAAAAATTTCAAACTCGAAATTTTAATCAATCATAACATTACAATGGTCGAAAAGAGTAGGTCGATTGACTGAATAACAGTAGTCCCCATACAAATTTGTTGGTCAAAAATCGAAAATTCGAATTTTCTCAAAAACAAAACGATATATTTTTTTTTATTTTCGCTAAAATATGTTTTCTTAATTTGGACTTGTTTTTTTAAGTTTTCTCAAAAACTAATAGACCGATTTCAATATTATTTCTGCACAAGCTCTTATACTGTCTCAATAATATTCGATGATCAAAAATGTCATTGTTTTCAAAAAAAAATACAATTTTTTTTTTCGCAATTCGATATCTTGAAAATGGGTAAACATTTTTTTCCAAAATATTTTTAAACTAGTACCTATTGAAAAATTTTATATTTACACAATTAATTAAAAAAAAATCGCTCTAACGATTTTCTAATAAAATTTTTGAAAAATTAAGGTTTTTTTTGAGAAATCAAATTGCGTTTACATTTTTGAAAACAAACTTTTTTACATTTCTAAATCTCAAAATACAGGAATTTTTAAATTTTTAAACAGACTCTTTGAGCAAGCTCGTACAAACCAGTCGTACATATGTATTTTTATGACGTACATAAAAAAAGTTTTTATTAAAGATAAAAACTTTTAAGATCTTAAAAAATTAAAGAAATCTCTTTCTAACTTCCCATAGGAAGTTATTGTAATGGGTCGGATTTGTCCATATTTTTTACCATAGCAGTTTAAAAAAAAAGGTGAAAACTTTGGTTAAACCTAAATATCTCATGAACCAATGACGCTAGAGACTTGAATTAAATTTTATATTATATATTGTAACGTGCTACAAAACAAATATATTTTTGGAAACAAATCTAATTAACGATTTTTTTTATAAATCAAAAAAACTGAATAAAAAAATTTGTCACCTCGAAAATTTTAAGACCAAAATATAATTTCATCTCCAAAACAATTTTGTGCAACGAAGAATAATTTTTTTGATGTCTGATAAAATTTGGAGAAAAATCTAATTGACAGTTTTTTTACAAAAAATAAAAACCTAAAAAAAAGTTAATAAAAGTTGGTACAAAATGATTTTCGACTCAAATATCTTTTCAAAACTTTGAGATATTGGCATAAAACTACTTTTGTCTTTCAAAAAATATTGTTGTAAACATTCAGTAAAATTTTGAAAAAAATCGAATTGACAGTTTTTTTTACAAAAAATTAAAACCTAAACAAAAATTTATAAATGGTGGTAAAAATTGATTTTCGACTCAAACATCTTTTCAAAAATTTGAGATAATGGCTTCTAACTAATTTTAGATTATAAGAAATATAATGTTTTCAACATTCAGTAAAATTTTGAGAAAAATCGAATTGACAGTTTTTTTTACAAAAAATAAATACCTCAAAAAAACAATACTAAAACTTGGTAAAAATTTACTTTCGACTCAAATATCTTTTCAAAAATTAAAAATATTGGCTTCAAACTTATTTAATTTCACAGAAAATATTGTTTTCGATATTCAATCATTTTTTTTATAAAAATCCAACAGTCCGTTTTTTCATAAAAAAATAAAAGCTACGAAAAATAGTACGCAAATTTGATAAAAAATGATGCATATAGATATAGGGAGGGGAAGTTATCAGTGTGGGTCGCATCTCAGCCTCTTTTTTGAATTGAATTTGCTCTGGATGCTCTAGAAGTGAGATTTAAACATGAATTGCAGGAATATAATTGTCCCAAAAATGACAAAAGTGACACTTTCGTTAAACTAATGGCTAGTTAAAAACAAAACGAATATTTCATATCTATTAATTTATTATAAAAGATTGAGAACTAAAGTGAAAAGAGATTCTGCAACGTGTAATTTTGTGAATACACCTATTTCCTTAAATTTAAACACCAAACATTTTTCTCTCTACAATTTTTAAGTATTGTTGACTCTTTTAAGATCTAAATATTTTCAAAAGGTTCACGAAACAAACCAGTTATATCTTAGAATTAGTCTTATAACTATAGTAATAGTAGGCTCCCGAAAAGTAAGTCCGACAAAAATATGTCAAAAAAAGCCAGACATTTCTTCATATCAGATTCAATTTTATTTTCCTACGAAAAAAGATCACATTTTTCCTGCGGGGTTTTGCATCCATATTTTTGTTGCAACTTAATTTCTAACATTTCTGCATGAAATGCACCCAAAACCCCCCTAGACTATTGTATTTTGGCTCTTAAATAGGACACATTAAGAAAACTGTTAAAATATTAGAATGAATATTTTGACTTTAGCCCTTAAATAGTAAATATAAACTTAAGATGTATAGACATTATGTTATTGTAACTTTGTCAGACTCCTTTAGAGAACATTAAAGAACATTTTTAGGCTATGCTTAAAAACTCATCGTTATGTTAAGTGTGTGACCAGCTCTTGATTAAAAGTCTGGTTCCGCTCTTGACTCAAATATTACGAAAACAAAGAAAGATATCGACTTCAAACTTTTTTATCTTACACAAAATGTTGTTATTAATATTTTGTTAAACTTATTAAACTATCGATAGTCGGGCACGAATTGGAAGTTATAACTGTGAGTCACATCCCAATTCTAAATTTAAAACAAATAAAAGGCGTTTTAAATTTAGAATAATCCACACTCATATAGCTTTGATTCATTTGGTGTCCTTTAAATTATTGGAAAAGGCCATATTGGAATTTAAGGAACTTCAAAAATTGCAATCAATTAATTGAAATGCAAACTATTTTCTGATAAGATATTCAAGAACTTATTTAGTTCTAATTTTTTGTATAAAAAAAGCTGTAAATTGGATTTTCTAAATTTTACTAAATGTAAACAACACTAAATTCATAAATTTTAAGTTAATATTTGTATAAATTCCTAAGTTATTCGAAAATCAATTTTAAAACCTTTTTATTAATTTTTACGCGCGACATGCAGGAACTATGTATATGGCAAGTTTAGCATTCGTAAAATATTTCAAATACAAACAAACTTACTCCCCCCCCCCCCATCATCAAGAATTTTTAGGTTCATGTCAAATTTAATGTACTTTTTAAGAAATTTGTACGACGTATTATTGAATCTGTCCATCAAAGTTCACCTTTGTCGAATTTTTTTTAAGTGAATACTTAACTTTCACGGATAGACTAGAAAAATAATTTAGGAAAATATTCGCGTAAAGGTAGCATTGGACAGGAAAAAGATCCATGTTCGGTTGCAGATTCAAGCAAATTAATAACATCTGCCGAAATAGCTCAATTGGGAGAGCGTTAGACTGAAGATCTAAAGGTCCCCGGTTCGATCCCGGGTTTCGGCAATTACGTTTTTTGTTTGTAAAAAAATAAAAAATAACATAAGTATATTGATATTATCTTGGAATGTCCCTACATTTTTGTACAAAACAAAAAATATTCAAATAGGTTATCAATGAATAGAGTAACAATTTTCAAAGCCCATATTTTAATCATTCATTTTCTTTTAAATTCATTGTTATTTAACTATAAAATAACAAATTGTGCTAAATGATAAAGAATTAATAAATTCCAAAGTTCTAAGTCCATAGTTTCAGAAAAACAAGCTAAAAAAATTTGACTTGTGATATTTAATCAAAATGTAGCTCACTAAAAAATCTTTATCAATTGTAACTAAAAATGAATAATCTATAATAATGTAAAAATATTACTCTTGTGAACATTTTTTTCCGTGAAATCAACAGCACCTATTTATTAAAGTAAGACTTGAGATGAATGTTAAATGTGTTTAAATTTGATTAAGGATGCCTTAAACTTCAGGTTTACTTATTGATAACTTATTGGCAATTCAAAAATGTCTATATGCGTCTAATCCATGATGTTTTAATCTACAAATATTTTATTTATTCACATCAATTTCAAAATATTATCAAGTACTTAAAAACCCAGTTTATTTTGATCGTGAGTTTAAACCGAATAAGCTAATTTCTGAAATCAATCAATGGGCAACTAATTTAAAAAGACATTAGATAAGTAAGTGAAAGGATTTTGGAAGCTCTTTCGATACATCAAACGCATCAATCGTTCATATTTGTGAGTTAATTTAGGTTTAACCTTAATCTCAAACTCAAAATCTATCCCAGACTTAAATTGAAAAGTAAAGTCTGATATAATTCCACAAAGATATAAAGCCTAACCACAAAAAATTGAAAATTGATTTCGTAACAAATTGAAGGAATAAGTTATTAAATTTAATAAAGGTACACATGATTGCATATATGGTTACACATATGAAGGCTTTCGTTTCCATCAACAATACCCAGGCCGGAACTTTTTGGTTGGTTGTACATTACATGCAATAAAATGCACAGAGAAAGTATAACCTATTCGAATGCTATAATGATGTTTATTTACGAACCAAGCATGATCCTCAGCCTGTATTTTTTAAGCTATAATTGAGTTCTCTTTTAACAATTTGATTGTTAAGATTTTCCAAATTGTACTTGAAATCATTTCAAGTGGAAATTGAAACCAAACCAAGAAGAAGTTTTATTTTATGTTCCATCGGGTAAATAGAAAAACAAAATAAAAACAATTGATAGACCACTTGAAGACTTTATTGTTTTTAAGTTGAAAGTATAGTTATTTTGTTTTCCAGTTTTCAAGGTTGGCTAACTATCCGGTTTAACTGCTGCAACTCCTCTTCGATTAAGATACATCTATGAATTAACTACTTCCATGTCATGTCTAAGGCCAATTATTATGGTCTCTTCCAAGCAATATTGTCTTAGAATTGTTGATGGTTAAAAATTGTTCTTCTTTTTTTAAAATAGTTATTTGTTTTAATGTGATCATATGTTCAATAAATTGTATGCTTTCTATTTGAAGAAGACAAATTAAATCGAAAACTAAAAAGAAATCAATCTTTTTCCAGTAAGGTACATGTTTGGAATTAAATATTCATCAATCTTCTTTCTCAAAATCTTTAAATTTGGCAATAACAACAACAAACAATTATTAAAAAATAAAAGAAGATGATACAAAGTAATGTGTTAAAGAAATTGATAGCATTTGGATCTGTTAATTTTAATCCGGGATGACTAACTTTGTAACGAAAAATGTGTTTATATGTTCTGTTTCTCTAAGTGGGTATAATATGATTTCCAAAGGCTTTCAAAAGCTTTTGAACAAAAAAAAAAAACATAACAAATACAAAATCTTATTATAAGAACACCAGCATTAATTTTTAGACATGTTTTTATACGATAGTATAGTTAAGTTAGGTTAAAATGATATGTCTTTTTATGTACATATTCAAATTAGTAAGGGTTTTAACCTGTTTTATAAGTTTAGATATATTTATTTATTTATACCAAATTCTATACGAGTGATTTTAATAGAATTTCAATTTTTTGTGAAATAAAATGTTTATTGCCATTAGCATTTTTAATTTAGCGCGAAGTTTATATAATTTTTGTTCTGAATTATTTTTTTTTTTTTTTTCGAAATAAAATTATTTGAATTATTCATGAGATATTATGGCTGATATTCCCGAAAGGTGTTTTTCCATAGCACTTCATTTAAAAGAATTTTAGTAAACTATATTTTTGAGTATGATAAATATAAGAATTAAATATAACCTATTATTCTTAATCGATTTATAACTTTCATTAACAGTTTTTAAAAAAAAACTAGCTGGGTTTTCGTGTATCAATTCAGGTTTCTAGCAATAAACGATAAATAAGCATTTTAGTTAATGAAAATTTAAATTGTTTAAATCTAGATATAAAGGCTATGAAAGATCACACTTTAAGAAATAACATTCACAATATTTCAAAAATATATTTAAAAATAATGTGACTGTGACATGGACTTACAATTTGGATTAATATTATTACCAAAACTTTTATTGCCAGATTTCAGCCATTGGCAGACGATGCAAAGTGTGTCTGAAATGTTAGGGGTTTTTCAATAAACTCTTTAAATTTGAATATCAGCTGTCATTTTTGAAGCTGTTATTTTTGACATTTGATTAGTAAAAACTACGCCATTTTTAGAAATGGAAAGATAAATGTTCCAGCAATGCTTTGAAATTGTTAAATTTCATTAAGAAAATTGTTTTGTTTGCAGCTACAACATTTAGTTTGATAAGAATATCCTCATGCATTCAACATGAAGTTCATCTTCGTTCACATCTTCAGTGCAAAATTTAGCAAAAGATTTGCAGTTTTCTTTAAAGTCCTTTGATTTCAGATTTTTCAATCGAAAAAAAAAGTCAAAACGTTGGTCAATCTTCGAACCTAGTCGCTGTTTCAAATGAACACTTAGAGTATCGACAATTGGAAGAAAAGTCAGAAAGCAAACTGCATTGCCACTTAGTTAGTTATTCACAGCGGAGCATTGTTTATATGTCAATAGAGGTTAAGTGATGTTTCAGCAATAAGGGGGACCCTGGTAATTGCGGGGCCCTGAGCCCAGTAGTAAAGAGGGCTCTGAATCCACCCTTTACAATGTTAACATTCATTGATTTTTCTTAAGGTTTTAAAAATACTTGTTTTTAATATCGAAATGAAACATTTTATTCACGTTGAAATGGTTTTATCTATTGTTTGTAGATTTCGGATTAACTTGAATTTTTGACTTCCATAGGAAGTTATTGTAATCGATCGAACTGAACATTTTGACATTTATCAATGTTCAGTTAAATTTTTAGAAAATCCGATTTAACAGTTCTTACGAAAAATAAAAACCTAAAAAAAACCATTACTAAAACTTGGTGAAGATGTATTTTTGACTCAATTATGTGTACAAAAATTAAAAACAAGAATATTTACTTTATTTACTTTAATTTTTATAAAAATCCAAGTCAATTTTTCATAAAAATTAAAATCTGCAAAAAATAGTACGCAAAATTGATAAAAATTGATATTCGATTTTCGATATCTCTATTTCTTAATATAAGAAATAAAACTTTCAAGAAATGCTACAAACATTGGTAAAAATTGTTTTTCGACTAAAAACAACAAAACATTTATAAGAAATGATTTTCGACTCAAGTATTAGAAGAACAAAGAAAGATATTGACATCAAATTATTTATCTCACACAAAATATTATTGTGAATATGTTGTAAAAGTTTTGAGATAAACAAATAGATAGACAGGATGGAAATTTATCAGTGTGGGTCGCATCCTAGCCTCTTTATATAATAGCACAATACGGCCAGTAAAATACTTATAGACAGTTTGCTTTGTCTTCGTAGACTATTAAAATGGAGCAGTAGTCACAACAAATACGTCCTGAACGACGAAGTACAATTC
Organism: Eupeodes latifasciatus; assembly: GCA_920104205.1. NCBI lineage: Eukaryota > Metazoa > Arthropoda > Insecta > Diptera > Syrphidae > Eupeodes > Eupeodes latifasciatus. Next base: position 39,250,744 of record OV049924.1, read on the forward strand.
AACCATTTTTACAGACAACATAATGGATAGTTTGTAGTTCCAAGAGCCACAATCGGCCTCAAAGGATGAAATGGTCCACATTTAACAAGTTATTTTGAAACAAGTGATGTTTTATGCTTTTTAACAAGAAATGAATCGCACGACTGTATTAAAGACTCTGATTTATTTAGCAATAAAAAATGTTTGTCTTTCAAAATTTAAATACAATTTGATTAATAAAAAAAAAAACATGATTTAATAATTCTTTACTCGAAAATCGTTACATCATCGGTTTTTTGATAAAATTTCGTATGCTACATTTTATTTTCGTTAAAAATATTGACCCTTTTGAGACATTTTTTATTATTATTCACACAGTTAAAATCTTGTGCAGAAATCCAATTATTGAAATCGTTAGATTAGCTCTCGAGAAAACTTAAAACAAAAAAAAACGGGTACCCCCCCCCCCTCTTCAGGAGCAAATTTTTGTTCATTAAAAGAAGCCAAGTCAAGAAAAAAAAGAGGCTGGGATGCGACCCACACTGATAACTTCCCATCCCGTCTGTCGATTTGTCTTGCTTAAAAGTTTGTATCAATGTATCAATTTTTACCAAATTTGCGTACTATTTTTTGTAGATTTTATTTTTTTTATAAAAAAACGGACTGTTGGATTTTTATAAACCAATTACTGAATATCGAGAACAATATTTTCTGTGAAATAAAATAAGTTTCAAGCCAATATTTGTAATTTTTGAAAAGCTATTTGAGTTGAAAGTAATTTTTTACAAGTTTTACTGTTGTTTTTTTTAGGTTTTTATTTTTTGTAAAGAAAACTGTCAATTCGATTTTTCTCAAAATTGTACCGAATGTTGAAAATAATATTTCTTAAAAGATAAAATTAGTTTGAAGCCAATGTCTCACATTTTTGAAAAGATATTTACGTCGAAACACAATTTTTACCAACTTTAATACATTTTTTTTAGGTTTTTATTTTCTGTAAAAAAACTGTCAATTCGATTTTTCTCAAAATGTTTCCTTTTGTTGAAAACAATATTTCTTATAAGTTAAAATTAGTTAGAAGCCATTATCTCAAATTTTTGAAAAGATATTTGAGTCAAAAATAAATTTTTAACAATTTTTGTTAAATTTTTTTTTCGGTTTTTAATTTTTTGTAAAAAAACTGTCAATTCGTTTTTTTTTTTTTTAATTTTACTGAATGTTGACAACAATATTTTTTGAAAGATAAAATTAGTTTAGAGCCAATAACTCCAAGTTTTGAAAAGATATTTGAGTCGAAAATCAATTTTTACCAACTTTGAGTAATGTTTTTTTTAGGTTTTTATTTTTTATAAAAAAAAACTGCCAATTAGATTTTTCTCAAAATTTTAGCACATGTCAAAAACATTATTGTTTTCGTTGCACAAAATTGTTTTGGAGATGAAATCATATTTTAGTCGTAAAATTTTCGAGGTGACAAATTTATTCTTTTCAGTTTTTTTGAATTATAAAAAAAAACCGTTAGGTAATTGGATTTTTTTTCCAAAAACATACTTCTTTTGTATAAAGTTACAATATATAATATTAAATTTAATTCAAGTCCCTAGCATCATTGGTTCATGAGATATTTAGGGTTAACCAAAATTTTCAGCTTTTTTTATAGCAGTTCTATGGTAAAAAAAGCACCCATGAAATTTTCTTGAGAGCCCTTTCTGCATGTTTCTGCCTTATTATCTGTATAACAACATTTATTTGAAGTCGCTATCTCTTCTGGTTCTTGAGCTATGGACGACGAAAAAAACGTCGCGAACGTACGGACGCACGGACGCACGAAATTTGAAATTTTCAATTTTTGACCAATTTTATGGGTACTACTCTTATTTTTAGCCTCAAAATCGAATCGGGCTAAGACCTTCATTTTTCAAAGGGACCTTTTTTTTCGACTTTTCTACTATTTCATTCAAATCTCGAGTTCGAAATTATTTACGAATGCAATACTTGCCATATAGTTCCTATAAGTCGCAAGTAAAAACAAATCGGCAAGACAGATCTTACCAGATTTTGAGGTTTGAACTGCTATACGACTGCCAACAACTGAAAAAAACTGAGACTAATATTGTTTTATTTTATCACTTGCAAACAAGAGCTACATCTTGTTTGCTTATTAGCTTATAACCAAAACCAATTAAGCAAAATTTGAGTATTGAAGACAAAAATGTATGTACCAGAATAAATAACATAAGAACCAAAAATGTTTAACATTCTTAAGTCAAAACTAAACTAAAAGAATGACTCATTTTTCGTAAGGTACTAACTAAAACTCTATTATTATAAAATCTAAACACGCTTCTAAACTTTCTGAAACAAAAAGTCAACATCAACAGTTAACACGAACATATGTAAATAAAATATTGGCCACTAAACCGAGTCTTAGTCACAGTTTTTGTTTGCTATTTTTAACCGCCATTCTCTCCCACTCGTCCCAATCTCAAATTTCTTCTTTTAAAAAGTTGGAACCAAAATTTATATTTATTATAAAACGTGATTCGAAAACTAATTTATTATTAACAACAGTATTTATTCAAAACAAAAATCAAAACTATAATAATAACGCTGAAAAAAAAATAAAGTAAATGCTAACACGTTTCATCCAACAGTATATACTCATAAAAATTAAGTATATGGTTTCGCTTGAGTCTTAAGTCTAAACCAAAATACCGGCAAGCAAACGAAAAAGAAAAGAAATGAAAAACAAACAAACCATAAAACCAATTTCCAATTAACTTTCTTGTTGATTTCTTGTTTTGGACAAGAAGTGAGAAAAGAGTGTCTTGTGTCTTATGTCTTGAGTGTTTGTTGAATCTTGGACATTGGACGGTTCGGTTGGTTAGTAGGTAACGAACTCAGTTACCTTTGTTCACCAGTTTTCACTCTGTTACCTACCAGGTCTTAGCACGGCGCGGCGCGGCGGCGATGATGGTGGTGGTGGTCATTTTCAGACTTATTCAGAAATAGTCAAGTTGGAAAAGACGACGACAAAGTCGACAATGGACAACAGTGCGCATTGAAGTTAAATTTCATAGATCCAATAAGATACATGAATGTATGTGCATTTGTACCTTACCTACTCGAGGTCCAGAAGACTAAATGAATCCAATAGTTAAATTCAAGTTTGGATTCATTTGTGATTTTGGTCTCGTATTGTTTTTTTTTTTTTTTTTTTAAACTTAGAAGACCAACAAAATCGCTAGACAATGACAAAAAGAAAATGGAAATCAATGAACAACATGGTATCTTGAGTACTAGTTTCTTCTTCGTTTTCAAGTCGAGACCTCTAATTGGTGAAGGTGGAATGAATATGGTTATATAGTGTCTTAGTGCGATGTTGATGATGACGCTTGGTATGTGACCGGACGACAATTATGTGGGCTAGGCGGGTAAATTGCACATGAAATTTAAACCTATGTTTAGGTATAAAAGACTTGAATTTATACCTTTGGGCATATGATATGGTGTTATCCACCTACGTCAAGGTCTTTTCAATATACTATTTTGTGTAGGTAGTTTGAAAAACCAATGCACGATAAATTGTGAAAATTACATATATTTTATTATTGAACTTAAATTTGTTGATAAAATACAATTAAAAAGTTATAAAACTACTAATTTGACCTTAGATCAGGTGGTAAGAATCGTGACAATCAACATGTACCTTCATAGTTTATGTACCTTCATAGTTCTGACGTATAAAAATAACGAATAATTTATTTTTATCTACGAAATTAATCATAGTCAGAAATGTCTTCTCAAATATACCTACATATACTTAACCTCGAAAAACTTTCTCTGCTGGTTTTTTCTCTATGAATGCGTTGACATAATTTTGAAAAATAAGTTTAAATAATAAAGAAAAATTAACAACATAGACAATTTGAAGACAAATTAAGTACTCAATTAAAATTAAACAAACAATTGAGAACTTAAAATGTATATACTTGCTTTCAAGAACTACTAATTTTGTATAATTTGGTAAGCACTTCAAAATACTTGTATCAAAACTGAAAACTTCAACAACAAAAAATTACTTGTACCTTTTTACCTATTATAACAGTCTTCAAATTTTGGCTCAAAATTTCCACTCTTCAACGTTATCTTACCTGAAAATAAAAAAAAAAATATATTTGAATCATTAAAATGTGTAAAATACTTTTGTTTTAAATTTAAATTTATTTAGAAACAATGATTATCCAATAAAGTTATGAGCAGAAGTCGTATCTGTACAAATAAATGTTTTCAAAAGTTGGTGGTAATTTAAGAATTTCACCTATTTTTGATCTTTTTTTGGTTATCAGGAATTAGCTGACCTTATTGAAATTACAATTAATTTTATAATTAATCAAACCGTGCTTTGGTTAAAATTTAGTAAATAAAATGCTTCATTAAAACAAAATACACGTTGAGCTATCGAATAAAGATCTTTGAAGAAAGGTTTAGTCCCTATTGTTAATGAAAAAGGGTCCAAAACAAGCATTTAAGTGACAATTCGTGCAAATAAACAAAGTAGTCGCAATATCACATTATGTTTCTAATATACATATGTCCCTTTAAAAATGCTTAAAATTAAACAGCCAAAAACGGTGGTTTTAGAGTAACGAGTATATGCTTTAAAAATAAATTGTATGATGATTTTGCTAACTACAAAACTTTACATCATTTTTGTATTTTACTTAGTTTCTGAGAATTCTCATTAGTTATTATATTAGACTTCATTTGAATCTAAATAAATTCATTTTTAGTGCGCTGATTTCGAGTCCGCACGTAATTTTTTTAACTGTCTAATCACATTTTTAACTTCCCATAGGAAGTTATTGTAATGGATCCGATTTGTCAAATTGAAAATTTTGACATTTCTCAATGTTTCAAGGTCCCTAGAGTCGAAATAAAAGATTTTTAGAGAGATGTCTGTGAGTGCGTGTGTCCGTACGTCCGTATGTCCGTACGTTCGCGACGTTTTTTTCGTCGTCCATAGCTCAGGATCCAGAAGAGATATCCAGTTCAAATAAATTTTGTTATACAGATAATAAGGCAGAAAGATGCAAAAAGGGCTCTCAAGAAAATTGGTGGTTTTTTTTACTATAGAAGTTTAAAAAAAAAGGTGACAATTTTGGTTAACCCTAAATATCTCATGAACCAATGATGCTAGTGACTTGAATTAAATTTTATATTATATATTGTAACGTGATACAAAAGAAGTATATTTATTGAAAAAAATCCAATTAACGGTTTTTTTTATAAATCAAAAAAACTGAACAAAAAAATTTGTCACCTCGAAAATTTTACGACTAAAATATGATTTCATTTTCAAAACAATTTTGTACAACGAAGAATAATGCTTTTGACATCTGATAAAATTTTGAGAAAAATCGAATTGACAGTTTTTTTTATAAAAAATAAAAACATAAAACAAAACATTGCCTACTCAAAGTTGGTAAAAATTGATTTTCGACTCAAATATCTTTACACAAATTTGAGATAATGGCTTATAACTAATTTTAACTTATAAGAAATATGGTTTTCAACATTCGATAAAATTTTGAGAAAAATCGAATTGACAGTTTTTTTTACAAAAAATAAAAACCTAAAAAAAAACAATACTAAAACTTAGTAAAAATTTACCTTCGACTCAAAAAGCTTTTTAAAAATGACAAATATTGGCTTCAAACTTATTTTATTTTACAGAAAATATTGTTTTCGATACTCAGTATCTTTTTTTATAAAAATCCCACAGTCCGTTTTTTCATAAAAAAATAAAAACTACAAAAAATAGAACGCAAATTTGGTAAGAATTGATACATATAGACAAACTTTTAAGCAAGACAAATCGGCAGACGGGATGGGAAGTTATCAGTGTGGGTCGCATCCCAGCTTCTTTTTGAAATTTTTTTTATATTTTTAAAATATATTTTGAAAACTATTTTAAGGGACGAATTCAATTCTTTTTGACTTTTTCTTTTAAGATCCGTTTTAGCGTAAATTGTTCAGCATTTCTTTAAGATTTATGTGAGATACCTAGGTGAAATCTAAGAACTTATGAATAGTTTTTGAAATTTTGATGAAATATAATAAATATTTCAAGATAAGAATTATAAATTTAATAACCATTAGAAATTTATTGAAAAGAAACTTTTTCAATTTAGATAACTTCAAAAAGTCTTATGTATATATAAATGGTGTTGTTCCGAATTTTAAAAAGTCATATCTCGAAAACATGATGTAATAGAGTTATATTGAACTCGGATTTGAATAAAGGCCATCAAAACTTATCGGGAAAACTTCGATTTGGTCGTCAGAAACAAAAATTTGCCTTCCAGTTTTATTTGAAAATGTCTGTTGATCAGGAGTTAGAAGAAAATATTAAAACCCATCAAACCCGTAATAAGTTGAAACAAGCTAGAAAAGCCTGTAACGAACATATTCGTTGCATTCAATTTTTGAATGACCAGCAATTACGGCAAAAAATACTACAATGTCCTAAAGGTCGTCAAAATGTTTGGTCATTTGTAAAAACTGTGCGCAACACTACATCATCGTCAGTTCCTTTGCTCGTTTCCGATGACACTCCTTTTGTAAGCTCGATTGATAAAGCTTATTCGAGACATCACTCCTCCTTAACTTCACACTCGTACATTTGCTAGAGTACTTAAAGATCTTTACATTCACAAATCCGCTGGCCTGGATAGTATCCCTGCTATTGTTCTGAAGAGGTGTTCTTCAATGCTGGCAACACTACTGTGTAACCCTTTCCATCTGTCGTATTCAACAGGTCTCTTGCCAAGTGGATGAAAAACGGCATTTGTCTAGCTTGTCCCTATAAAGGCGAATCTTCCTCCCACTCTAGTTATCGTCCAATTGCACTAACCCCCCTTCTTTTCAAGGACTTATTAATTTCAGCTTAAGAAATATCTTGAAGAACGAAAGCTTCTTAATGACCGGCAGTATGGCTTTCATAGAAATAGGTCCACTGATTTGATGGTTTATCTAAACTAACAGTGGAACGAATCTTTAAATCGTTTTGCATTTTATATTTTAAAAGCATTCGATAGAGTTTGGCATCAACCTCTCTTATCGAAAATGAGTTCTATTGGTATTGATGAATCTCTTCTTTGTTGGGTTAGAAATTACTTTTCGATGCAAGAAGTATTTGACGGGTTCAAATCTGATATCCACAACACTAGTGTGCCCCAGGGCTCCATTTTGTCTCCGAAACTCTTTCTAATTTGTTTGAATGATCTTTTGTCTTAAATTTCTAACCCACTTAATTGTTTCGCTGATGACAGTACCCTCAGCCTTTCATATAATCATTTTTAAATTTTCATCCTTGTTCTTCGGATGTGGACTACCAACGGTAGCGTATGATGAGCTCATTAAATTCCAATCTTGACAGCATTGTCAAATGGGAAATCAAAAACGACACAGAATTTAATGCTTCAAAAACTCAATGCTGCCTTCTGTCTTAAAAGCATAACCCTCTCCCAATTCCACTATCCATGGGTGGTACTTGCTTCAAGGAGACTGAACAGTTCTAGGTATGTGAATCACAAACCACTTGTTATGCAAGAATCACATATTGTATATTGCCAAAAACTCTGCTAAGTGTTTAAGTTTTCTCCGACGATGCAAGAAGTTTTTTACCCCTTCTGATCTGACTATGATTTACAAAGCTTTTATTCAACCAAAACTCGAGTATTATTCTCATATTTTGGCTGGTGCCCCAGTAACGTACTTGAGTATTTTGGATAGAATTGAAAAAAGAGCTTTGAAAATGATGGATGACAATTCTCTAGATAAATAACCAGTTGTATTCCCCAAATCAAACAATTCAACCGTAATACCCGTTCAAGGAATGCTCATCAGTTAACCCTTCAGCCGAATTACAGACGTACTGTTAAGTATAAGGATTCTTTCTTTAGGCAAACTACACGAATGTGGAATGCTTTACCAGGCCCAATATTCCCAACTCATTACAATGTGCAGACATTCAACACCTGTTTTCCTGTTTTCCCTTCCTAACTGCTCGGACTGTTGAGGGTATTCAAAGGGTATCCATAACCCCTTTAGTACGCGCTCATTATAAGAAAAAGTGCGGTCTAGGATGGTAAGGTTTTTAACTTAGAAACGAATTGTTCTCATTTCAAACCTTTAAGTGAATAAAATAAAATTCTGCACCGTCAAGCTCTTTGAAAGGATTTACTAGCACGTTTCTATACAAATCTGATTCTTTAAAAAATTCGAAAACTTCGTCTTCAGAAAACAATACGTGCGTTTTGTTCGCATTCCATATATGGAAAAGTGAGAAATTGCCAACAAAACGATCCGCAGTAGTCCGGTTATTTTATTATTTGAAAGTTGATACAACTGAATATTTGCAAGAATAATTTATCAAAAAATTCCAAAAAAATAGCGAAATTCAGACCTGGAGTGAAATCGTGTAAGCTGATTTTTGATAGTTGACTATCAAAACCAAGAAAATACGTCTGTGTAATGTGAAAGTCGATTTAAAAGTTTTAACCAAACAATTTGACATGAAATAAAAACTTCAAGAAGGGGCTTTGTTCGTAGACTACTACATTAACATGTGGTGTTGAAACGAGCTTGAAGCTCGCCTAAATTCTTTATATATCTGAATCGAGTTGAAATGAGCTTGATTTGCTCGATTCCGGTCGGGGATCGGAAATTTGTGAAAAAAAACTTGTGTGGAAGAGTTGGTTTTACAGATAATGCGTTATGGCCTGTTTATTGCATGTTTGTTTACAAAAAATATAGTTTTGTTTTAATCAAATTAAAAAAAAAATTGCACATGGAGTAGGTAGCATATTCCTATATGGTGCTGAACTATTCAGTTTTTCATTGTTTAACACGAATCAAACTATCTCACTTGCACTCCATATAAGAAACATCAAAACACCATTTGCATTTTAGAAAGCGCTGTCAAACTTAATCATTTTTAAATCTTCTTGTGCAGTGGAAACACCAAAAGAAACTGAGGTAAACCTTTGGTGCAAACATAGCAAAACATAATCATCTTTTCTATTGTTTTCTCTTGCAAAATAAACCCATTTAGTCCATTTTCACTAAGAAAACTAAATAATATCAACAGTAATAGATTGGTTTTATCCCCAATGGAAAACACACATGATTCCAAATGCACAACTACTCAACGAACATAGCCATCGAGATACAAATGCAATATCAATCGTACCAACATTTGAGAACAAAATCACATAAGATCCATTCGAGACTCGTATAAATGTCAAAAACCTATCCATAGTGAGATTCTACTCTAACTTTTATCGGTGTTATTCATACTATGGATATTGTTTTTGTTATTTGTGTAAAATCCTACTATACTATGAATAGATTTGCCAACAAAACACGGGTGTTATATAAATTAAAACAAACACAAATAAATCAACTGTTTCAAGTAAAATTGTAAAAACATTTGTTTAGGATAATGACACATAGCATTTGATTTAAGCAAGAAATTAGCTAAACCATCTTAAAATTGATTAAAATTTTTCGTTAAAGTGTTTCCTTCAAAAAAAAATCTTATAAATATTTTTATTTTTCAAGCTCAAAAAGATTCCCCCAAATGACACTACATCGCTTATTTTTACTACCCATACAAAATAACCAACCATCAAGACCTCAAAGTGTTAAAATCTTAAGTGAGTTCAATGGCCACATAATGCAAATTTCAGGAAATGACTTACTTTAGTTTTTATATACCTTTATTATATGCATTTAAGCAGAACTGGTAAACATATTGTTTAAAGAAGTTTCAAAAAGTCATTTGCAAAACAAACAAAAATATTTTATATTTTCTAAGAAAACTTCGTCAACCCCATTAGCAGTCGATGCTTTGAAACTTTATGACAACAAATATTGATAATATCATGTTTAATATATTGCAGTTATATGGAATGTACGTGCGTTTATTTTTTTCCACAAAATATTGCTCAACAAAAATTAAGAAATTATTATTTGCATTGCGCAAAAAAACGCATTCCTCATTTATTATCTTTTTATATTTTCTTGCCTAATACCGCGCTTAAATCACGCAACAAACTTATCATGACGAGGCTTAGGCAAATATTATAAGCTAACTTCTTAACTGAATGGCAGTATCTAGCTTAAACAACATTTTATACACATCTGCCTAATGCACAACCAATTTTCTTATGGTGAGCAAAATTTTAGTTACGTCTTTCTCAAAGATTAGATATTAAAGATTTTTCTTCAACTTTAAGCTTGTTGGTTGTTGGCACGCGCTAACAACTGAAATACCATTTAAATAGCTTAATTTTGAAAAACCTAATCATGGTGTGATCGCTGAACGAACAGTGCTATCGAAAGGGGATAGATGTCAAAAGTCGAGAATTATGGGCTTTCAATTTTCCCTAAAAACAACCTTAAGCCAAAGCTTATTTCTTCCAATCATCGCTGGGTATTGTTGTACTGCAGTAATCTTTTGGATGATTGAACGATGATGATACTGCAAAAGCAAACAACTCGTGATGAAGTATCTTAATTTAACAACAAAAAATTGATAACTCTGAGGGTGCACGCTAACAACACAAAGCTAAGCGACGACGACGACGCGCCGTTGCTGATTCAAGAGTAATATGCGGTGTAGGGATCATTTATTCGCATTTCAGAAAGTTTAACCTCTGGCAATTTAATTGAAGATATATAGAAAAAAGGTCTCTTCCATCATAAAAACACAAAACTGGTCTTAAAGTTAAAGTTAAAGTTGAAAACAATGACATCAGAGATCTAACACATATTATAAGAAATGTTGGACAATATAATTTCAAACTGTAAAATAATAATATATGTTGGTAGCTTTGACTTGTAAGTTTTGATTAAGCACTCTTTGTTTAAGATTATGATATATCTTTTATTGTATAGTTATAGCGGAAAGTTGATATTATGGTTTCAAAATCTACAATAGGATTTTTGATATATGATTTGTCGATTGAAGAATGCGATTTATAGGTACAATAATTGTTGGTTTCAAAGAGCTTTCGATATAACCTAGTAACCCCGATTTTACCAATTGTTTAAATTTTTCATTGACATAATTTTGAAAGACAGCAAAACAGTTTTGGATTAGAATTTATTAAAGGAAATGAGAGTTTATAGAATTTTAGAATTCGAATTTCGAATTTTAGAATTCGAATTTCGAATTTTTGAAGAACTTAAAGAAACAATTTTTTGAATCACATTTTAAGCAGATTAAAGTTTGAAAAATTGAATTCTTGGATTTTTAACTCCACAAACTTTTGTTAGCTGAAGAATCGTTGAGAACGTCATTCGGTGGAAAAGCTCAATCGAAAACAAGAGTTTATAAGTTTTACAAATTGTTCGAAGGCATGGCCAGGTGGAACATTAAAGAAAAAAAAAAAGGCTGGGATGCGACCCACGCTTAAAAGGTTTGTAGGTTTTCGTGTTTTGTTAAAAAAGTCAGTTAAATTATTTTAAAAAAAATTTTAAATAACCAACAATATTTGGGATATGATGAAATAGTTTGACTTCAAAATCTATTTTGGTTAACGAGATTTTTATTCGAAAACCAATTTTCACCAATTTTAGTAGCATTTCTTAAAAGTTTTTATTTCTAATATAAACAAATACAAATTGGATGAATGAAATTAATTTGAAGCCAATGCTTTCTATTATTGACGAGATATCGAGAACCGAACATCAATTTTTACCAATTTTGAGTACTATTTTTTGTAGATTTTAATTTTTTATGAAAAAACAGACTGTTCGATTTTTATAAAAAAAAATTACTGAATGTTGAAAACAATATTTTTTTTAAAATAAAATTAAATTTTTGAAAAGATATTTGAGTCGAAAATCAATTTTTACGAACTTTTATTAATTTTTTTTGGTTTTTATTTTTTGGTAAAAAAACTGTCAATTCGATTTTTCTCAAAATATTAACGAATGTTGAAAGCCAATTTCTTAAAGTTTTGAAAAGTTATTTGAGTCGAAAATCAATTTTTACTAACTTTTATTAATTTTTTTTTTAGGTTTTTATTTTTTATAAAAAAAAACTGTCAAAAAACGTTATTCATCGTTGCAAAAAATTGTTTTGGAGATAAAACCATTTTTTATTAGTAAAATTTTCGAGGTGACAAATTTTTTTTTCAGTTTTTTTGATTTATAAAAAAAATGTTAATTGGATTTTTTTCCAAAAATATACTTCTTTTGTATCACGTTACAATATATAATATAAAATTTAATTCAAGTCTCTAGCGTCATTAGTTCATGAGATATTTAGGGTTAACCAAAATTTTCACCTTTTTTTTAAACTGCTACGGTAAAAAAACCACCCACGCAATTTACTTGAGAACCCTTTCTGCATATTTCTGCCTTATTACCTGTATAACACAATTTATTTAAAGTCGATATCTCTTCTGGTTCTTGAGCTATGGACGACGAAAAAACGTCGCGAACGCACGGACGTACGGACATACGGACATACGTACACACGCACTCACAGACATCTTTCTAAAAATCTTTTATTTTTACTCTAGGGACCTTGAAACGTCGAGAAATGTCAAAATTTTCAATTCGACAAATTGGATCCATTACAATAACTTTCTATGGGAAGTTAATAATAGGAGGTAAACCATTTATATATCTAGATTATAAAAAGGGGTGGACCTAAATGACTGCCTTGTGGAAGACCTGACCACATCTATAAGAATTGAAACATATTCATCTATTTTAACAGCTTGTTTTCTATCAGACAGGTATGAATGTAACTGTAAAAATTAAGCTTTTGTAAAAGAAAATCATGATGCACGCGGCTAAAGGCTTTAACAAATTCAGTATACAGGACATCAACTTGTCTACCCTTTTCAACATAATTATTACAATAATTTGCAAAAAGACTTATATTAGTACACTTTGATCTACCCTTTACAGCAGTGTTCCCAACGTGGGCCCATGCCCCACAGGGGGGCAATTTGATTTGAAAATTATTCTGCATTAGACTTCTCTCCGAAAAATCTGTGGTTCTGGTGTTTTCACCCTTGAAAATATATTTCTGAACGCACCCACAATCTGTAATTCATCAATTTTGTGAACTGTCACCAACTTTACTTCAATCAATGATACTTTCCGTCAAATATGAATCAGTTGATTTTTCTCACTTTGATTTATCAGCCCGGTTATTTATTTTTTATTATTTTATCATATATTACTTTATTTCTTTTCCTTGATCCATAGATCGTATTGAAATGAGTGGTTCAAGCAAGAAAAAAATTCGGCAGTATTCGGAGGAATACTTAAAACCTGGTTTCATTCCTGCTGTTCATGATGAACGTTCCCCTTTTTGTCTTTTATGCCAACAATGCTTGACCCACGAATCAATGAAGTCAGGTCGTCTTCAGGTACATTTGAAGGCGAAACATAAAGCCCATATAAATTCAAATTTGAATTACTTCCAAACTATGTATACAGACAAATTTTGAAAAAAGAAGAACAGTCAAGTCCCTATTTACTACTCAACATGGAAATATCAATCGTACTCTTGAGGCAAGTTACCAAATTTCTTTACTCATCGCTAAATCTGGAAAAAGTCATACCATAGGAGATAATTTAATCAAACCATCAATATCAACATTTATTAAGACAGTTCTTGAAAAAGATGACAAAGACGTTCAAAATATGCCACTAAGTAAGAATACTGTTTGCATAAGAATAGGTGAAATGAGTGAGAATATTAAAATGCAACTCGTTGAAAAACTTAAAACAAGAAATTTCTTATTGCAATTGGATGAATCCACTTTAAGACAGATTGAGGCCGTACTTTTAACTTATGTAATATATATTGACAAATGTGATTTTCAGGAAGAAATGCTGTTCTGCAAATCTTCAGAAAGCACCACTGCTGCCAAAGATATATTTAGTAGGCTTAAAGATTACTTAGAATTAAATAATATACCCCTGAAAAATATATCACTTACGTTGCAGATGGTGCTCCTAATATGATGGGGAAGAAAAATGGTGGCTTAAAAAATGATGAAAGATGAGAACCCAAAATTGCTTCTTGTCCATTTTGTTATTCACAGGGAAAACTTGGCAGCCAAAAACATTTCGCCTGTTCTGAATGAAGTTCTAAATTCTGTTATAAAGTGTATCGATTCTATTAAAGCTAGTGCCAAATGTGAACGTCTTTTTAAGCTTTTTTGTGAAGAACAAGATGAGGATTATATAAGTTTTATACTTCACACTGAAGTAAGATGGCTCTCGAAAGGGAACTGCTTGAAAAGATTTATAGAACTTTTTGATACTGTTAGTGATTTTTTAAACGACAAACCAGAAATGAAAAATCTGATGGCGATTGATGGTAAAGCATTTGTAAGTTATTTAGCTGATATCTTCGAAAAACTAAATACATTAAATAAGTAACTTCAAGAAAAAAATAAAACTCTCGTTAAAGCAAAAACGAAGATATTTGGGTTCGTTACCTTTATTAAATTATGTCAGACATATATTTACAACAAAAATTTTGAAAAGTTTCCTTGGCTCCAAAAATGTGAAGTAACCGATACCGCTAAAAATGTAACTGTCGATTATCTGAAAAATGTATCGGCTGATTTAAAAGAAATAGTTTTTGATTTGACAGAAATTGATTTCCCAACTTGAATGATGCAACCAATGTTAGTGAATCTTTCTGATATTTCAAATGAACAATATCAAGAAGAACTCGCTGAAATACAAAATGATGAGTCAATTAAACCTTTATTCGACATAAAAGGAGTCATGGCATGGCTTTCTAAAGAAACCGAAATCGAATATCCCAATACAACCAAATATGCAAGAGAACTGTTATTACCTTTTCCATTTTCATATTTAACGGAATGCGGATTTAGTCCCTTAAATGACTTGCTAATAAAAAAAAGAAATCGTCTTGATATAACAAAACGAGCAGACTTGAGACTGAAGCTGTCTAAACTTGAACCTGACATACAAACCATTTGCAGGAGGCATCAAGCGCATGGATCTCACTAAATTTAAACAATAAATTAAATAATTTTTTACTACTTGAATTTCAGTTTTGAATTATATTTATGTTTTGAAAACAATCTTACTGTGTTTACTTATTTTCTATGGATTTCTTTATTCAACATTTCAGATGTTTGTATGTTCAAAATTGTTGAAGTCTACATTTATAATGTAAGATTTTGGAAAGGTTCCGGTGGAACATAGCAGAAAAAATGTTGGGAAACACTGCTTTACAGTAGTTTAGAAAAAATGGCAAGGCTGCTGCCATCTTTATTCATCATTTCACAATGAATGATGAAACTTAATTCCACTTTTTTTGTTTTCATTAATAAACAACTTGGCATAAATGTCGTATTGAGAACAAAAGATTGATCCATACGCCAGAAATGCATTACTTATGTGAATAATTGTCTGTTGTGCTGTAACTTCAAAAAGAATTATAGGGTCACTCTTCTTTAAAGACTATCCAATACCGTAACATTTAATGGTGGAAGGTACATACATTTTTTGAGCGAATGCAGATAATCCTGAGATGGAGTTTCAGCAGGATGAGCAATATCAAAAATTCAGGATTTTATTGGCCTATAAATTTTTTGGATTTGACAGCAGTTGACTTTTTTCCAAGAAGGAGCCTGTGTCTGTCAGCATGAAACTGGTGCTCACTTGAGAGACATATATTTTTAGCCTAAGAAATCGCCCTAAATCATAATTTGTGCTTTTAAAATAAATATTTAATAAGAAATTACATTTAAAAAAGTTATTATCACTTTAAATTAGGAAGCCACTTTTGTCCCATCCCGTATTTTTCTAATTGTCAGCTTAGCTTTAGTTCCAAATGTCATCCCGAAGCTGAAAAAAATAACTCAGATGTTCTTTGCATGTTTTTCTCTAATTGCTGTGGTATCTATTACATATTATACACATTCTATTTTATAAGAGTGCCTCACTTAATTTAATCCTAATAACCAATATGCAAACCTAATAAAACTCCATGACATCGAGGTTTGCATTTTTAATTATAAATTAATATAATTTTTATTTTCAAATATTTTCTAAATTATTTAATTTTATGTGTTTTGAGGTCATTGATAATAACAAAAAAGAAAAAGAATTTATATTTATTTAAAATTTAGCCTCAGTTTTAATACTAAATTTATGCCACTTATTAAGTAATCAATTTTAATTTGTATATAAAATCATTAAAAACAGTATTTTGATTTTATTAGTGGCATTAACCCAATTAATCTACCTCAAGTTTAAAAAAAAAATAAAAAGAAAACAATTTTACAATGCACCACTTGCAGCTGATCAACCAACCATAGTATTCAACAAATAGGTATGCAGTCTTAACGCCATCACAATTGCGTTAAGTTACTTAGATAAACTTGCAATAAATTAGACTTAATATTGATTTCACATTCGACTGGTTTTTTGTTTCATATAAAATCTACTTGGCTAAAGTGTTGTTTATACCACTTATAGCCCCCCCCCCCCCCTCCTCTCCTTTCCCTTCTTCATAAGCATTCAGCTACATTAGGTACTTATTAACTATAATATGAAGAAGATTTGCAATTATTTCACCATAACGCGTAAAAGTCTTCGCGCATAGCTTAGCTGTACAATAACACCACTACACTTATGTAGTGATTTGCACACACAATGAAAAACTTAACTTAAAAGATTATTGGTATAGTAAAATTGCACCTGTACCCCTGCACCAACACAGCACATTGAATTGCCCATCGAATAGGAATTAATATGCATTTTTAACGCTTTTCCCTTTCAGCTGCAACTTTAAAAACGTAACTCAAACAATAAGAAAATGAATTTGTTTGCCTCTAATAGTTGCAAGAAAATGAAAAATAGTTATGATTTATGGATTTTTGTATGGGAAGTTGAAAATTATAACATCGTGCCTTATTGTTACTCTGATGGAATGGTATGTCAGAATTAAATGCATTTAAATGTTTTGGGCATAATTTTGTGGTTGAAGATAAAGACTTCAATAAAATTGGTTTAGATAGCCAACGAAATATGAACACTTACGTATAGATTAATTTCAATTTTGTACTTGGTTCAAATCATTTAAAGAAGTTGTGTTTTGTTGTTGTGAAAGATATAATGATACACGTTTATTTCATGTGTTTTTTTTCAATCATTCATCGATGAGTCGTGGTTGACTTTTGACTTTTAACGTTCTCTTCTTCTTTTCCTTTCAGCAAAATAACGGAGAACGTAATGAATTAAAAGTAATTGAAATCATTTAAAACAAGTATTCAATATTTATAACATAATGTCTGACAATAGACTAGTAATTTTGTTTTGTATAGAATTGCATATTATTTTCACATAGGTAAACGAAAGAGTTGACACACGAACTTGAAAATTTATTTTTCCGATTTTTTTCACTCAGTGATGAACTATTCGAGCTTACGTATTATATGTTCATTAGATGGGTTTCTAAGACAAACTAAAGGTTAATGATTTTTTTAAATTAAAGAAAGTATTACATTGAATTTCGAACAAGCAAAATTTGTACTTGAAGATTTTTAGAAGGTCATGACTTTAAAAAAAATTATATTTGATTCGTATATTTGTTCTCATCTCATCATAGACGATCGATGAATTCTATAAGAAAGAAAAGGGGGGGGGAATGTCAAACGAAAAATAAACGAGAATTTTCTTAAACAACTAAGTGGTTTCACTATATTTAAAATTGAAAACCAAATAATCCTTAGATAAAAGACAAGAAAACAACACTTCTAATTGCAGACACCTGTGCATGACAAGAGTGAATCTAGATTTTTAATCAGAGGGAGGGTGGGGGGTTGGTTTACTCGAAGAGGTTTTCACAATGGATCATCGTTATCTTGTGACTAGACACCTTCAGATTTTTAACTTTGAGGTCACGGTCACACTAAGTTCACTCAGACTTAAAAGATGGAATTCTTGAAGCTATCGAGGATATAGGTTAGTTTAGATTAGGTTAAAATGGCTATCCGTGATGGAGTAGGACACACTTAGGCTAGTTTAATGACTCATTTTGATACC
This sequence comes from Eupeodes latifasciatus, assembly GCA_920104205.1. Taxonomy (NCBI): domain Eukaryota; kingdom Metazoa; phylum Arthropoda; class Insecta; order Diptera; family Syrphidae; genus Eupeodes; species Eupeodes latifasciatus. The sequence continues at coordinate 39,268,852 of OV049924.1, forward strand.
ACATACATAAATCTTGAGTCTTTATTCTAAGCTCAATGAAGCCAGTTTGAGTCCCTAACGAAACGTGAAAGATTGATTATGTTAATATGATTAAAATCGTTTAGATCGTTATAGAAGAATTCTCCTAGGTAGGTCTTGCGTTTTGGAGCTAGAACAGGGCATGTACAGAGGAGGTGAAGAACTGTTTCCTTATCTTCCTCATTCATACAGCTTCTGCGAGTCATTTGAGAATACGCCTAGCCGCGTAGCGTGCTTTCCTATTAGACAGTGCCCGGTTTTGACACCGACTATCGAGCTTATATGCAATCTGCTTAGAGAAAGCAAACACCTTGAGCGCTTTAAATCTAGTGTAGGCCAGATGTTTTTCGTGACCTGCTTTACAATTCCCGGGAATGTCTCTATAGCCCCGCACCCAGCACCCAGCAAAGGTCAATATTAAACTGTTGTGCAATCTCTATTAGAGATGATCGACAGTTAAGGACTGTTACAGAGTTTGTAGAGATAGATTCTAGAGATTCGACTTTTTTTTATAGCAAAAAATCCGCATAGAATATGCTACAATGATTGGGAAGGCGGAATGAGAGACTTTATTTCAGTCGTTCAGAGTACACAACTCCACCAACCCCTTCATTTGTTTTTGATCTGTCTGTGTTAAAGTGGATTGACTCGTCTTCCATGAATGCCCTTTCTTCCCAGTTCCCAGAAAGATATCGAAGGTGTAGAAATTTGGAAGTTTCTGTTGAACTGCAGTTTGGGTATCGTGTAGTTTGTGTGGTTTGGAATTGATTCTAAATACTTACGAATTACAGAACGGCCAATGTTGTTACCAACCCACTGGATAAAGCTTTAAGGTGAATAGTAGAAGTGTTAGGTAGAGAAGGGTATCCAGTGCCGTAGATGGGTTCGTGCCAAACGATCCGCTTATAAATAGGCAATCTGAACGTTGGACTTTATGTAGTTTGTCGCGGTTTATAACTTTTTCTAAGGCAATCGATTTTGTATGGGTTGAAACCCACATTTTGTAAGAGTTCTTTTTTGAGTTGTTAAGATGCTTTCCGAGGATATACAGTCGCAAATGTACGAAACAATGGTTTAATGAAAAGAATATGGTGCTTCAACCTTAGCATCACCTATTTGACTAAAATAGATTTATATCTTTTATGGCAACCATTTTTCTACAACGAAACGCACATCTATTGATTTCTCCAAAAAAAGCTTGTTCGTTTTTCAAAACTATCAAAACGAAACCTCTTTTTGGAAAACCTAAGTTTCTTACCAAATTGCTTACTAATATTTTTCTAAGCATAAAAGGAAGGTATTGGATATACAACCAAACGGTTTCATTAATTTTCTCCAATAACATTTTCCAAACCAACCATTTCAATATTCCAAACCTTAATTCTATAACAGATCAAAATTATTTGTATCTTATCTCTGTGCTATAAATCAGAAGCAAATTTGTCTAGAATTTCAAAACCCAGCTATTAAGAAAGAACAAAAACTATAACTCGGTTTCAATTCATGTAAATTATGGTTTTTCGGATTCATTGACTGATCAAAATCTTAAATTGATTTTAGAATAATTTCAAAGTTTATTTTGTGTACCGTACTTATATAAAATGAAGGTTTACTAAATATATACAGTCAAGCCTACACGTAACAAGAAAAACCACTTGATTTTGTTTCTTCCACTTTGTACTTATATCCAAGTATTATAGTGATTCAACATAAAGTTTATGTTAAATAAATTATAACAAGTCGACTCTGAGCTGCGCTACAATATTCTGAACAAAGTACGCAGCACCAATTTTGTTGGATTCTTTTTCTCCAACTAGAGCGACGACGACGATGAAGTGGACGGCCAGCGTTACGACTCACGTCATGTCAATTGGACTCGTTTGAAAAGTATAAAATCATACACCAAACTAACGCCAATCGAACTATAAGAACACAGCACAATGTAAGTAGATATATTGGTCACTTAGTGGAACGAAGGTCAACTAGTGCAGCTGGTGTTGGAGCACGAGCTCTTGCTGAATAGAAGCAAATGGCACAAGACACGCCTTTGGAGGTGGATTCTTTCTATTCAGATTGTCGATACTTGATATTTTTCCTATCTGTTTTCAAGTCGATGAATATACGGGCAGTTATAATTGGAGTGATTTGAATTCTTGCACCCATTGCTGTTGGTATACAGACTCCGAACTTAGGTATACAGCAGGAACCACCTACTTCAAGTATTTCATGTATCTAACGCTCCACAAACCATACCCAAAGAATATGGCATTGAAATTCTACCATGTACACATATTTCAGGGTGCGGTATCGTACTTACAAACTGACCAAATATGACAGCAGCAAACCTTTCACTTTTATGCTAAGGCTTTGACGGTAAATGCAGAAGTTGATTCTCAGTGTGTAATTATTTTTGCTTTTTAATCGGATCCGGAAATTTTAGCCAAACAAAGCAGCCATTTTGTATGCTATAAAAGGCTTAAACGATAATTTTATGGAAATATACCATGAACTAGTTTCATTTTAACACTGATTATATAACAAAGAATATTGAAGTCTAGGTTAGGTTATGGATGACGCACTTGACGCGTTTTATTACGAGTATCATAGGCACTATTTGTGTGTCATAATAACTGGCATTGTATCAATGACATGTTAAGTTCATTTGCGTGACTTTGGCAAAAATCCAAAGTTCCGTTTTGGGTGACTTAATTCATACTTTGCGCATAATTCCACCCACGAAATTTCGACAAAAATATTTTCAAGTGCTATCAACACCGTTGTTCGACCTAAAGAGACGCACACAAAATTCCATTGTTTTTAGCGCATACTTAAAACCTAAAACCGGATAAAAAGAGGTCTTCCAAAAAATTAAATTCATTAATTTGTATAGTGGTGGAGCGGCGACGGCGGTGTTGGCGGCTCGGCGCACAAAGCTTGACCATATCCAGCACCATAAGTACTTCTGTAAGGTTCTACCACTTAACTACTGCTAATAGACTTTAGAATTCGGTATCGTGTGTTGAAGGTTTTTATATATTGCTGTTGCCTATATTTCGAACACGTGAGTTATGGTTGAAAACGTGAAGAGGTGTTCATAGTTTACAATAATTGTTTTCACTTTACGTTATGTACTCGATTGCCTTTGCCGTATATACGTTTAAAGAACGGAAACTGTTTTAGGTTTATGGAACGTATGTACACGCAAGAATTTGTTTATAGCTTAAAGTTAGTTAAGGTCAGGTTCATTTCGATGGTATTTTGATTCGTTTATGGGTGAAATTAATGTGAGGAAGTGAAATTAATGGGTAATAATAATATTAACACGCAACATGTAGGAATTATAGAAATTAAAAACACAATTTGGTGGCATAGATTGTACGTAGAACTCCAACATGCAGTCAATCTTCTGTTTCTTTCAATTCTCTAAGTTTTTAAACTGATACGTTTTTTTTTTGTAAAACACTTGACACAATTGTAGAAGCAAGATATTTTCTCTAGAAATCGGGCTTGAGAACGTAATAAAGTTTATGTACAGTCTTTAACTCCAAATTCAAAAATCTCATAAATTAGTCTAATTAAAAATAAAAAGATGGTAATTTCTTAAGGAATGCAATCCACTCCGATAACTTGAATAATTAATAATAACTAGAAACCCTGACTGTCCCTAACTTAAATGTAACACCTATGGAAGTCGGCCAAGACACTACGCCTCAGACTACTTTAAATAACGTTTTCCGTTTGCAGCCACTAAAACTGGTTCTCCTGCTTCACATTATCTCCTACTGAACCGAAGGCGCTCACCTACCTACAGCTTTAGGGCTGACGTGGTAGATTAGCGGAACCGCCTCTCTATCCTATATCAGCCCTTGATTGTCGATTGTATCAGCCACCGAAGACATTGCCTCTTAAACACCCGAATATTTTCCATTTGAGAGAAGGCAAAGTTGAACCATACCGGGCACCCAGAGGCAATTATTATAGGCCGAATGGGAGTCATGCAGCAAATCATCTTCACCCTGCTGTCAAGAAAGCTGCTAAAAAACCATTTTGTTAGGATGTAAGCTCCCCTAGTTCTGCTGTTCTGGAGCTCTCATATGTGTTTCGAATTACAAATACTAATCCAACCAGATACCAAAGTACTTTACTACACTTTTATTCGCCAGTGGCTGTCGATTTGTTCCCTATATCCCTTGGGCTCCATAACACAGAGTCCTGAACAGAATTTTTAAAAAATGATGTTCAACTTCCAGTCATCGCAATATTGCTGAATCTTGTCGGAGTCACGCTGCAAAAGTGTACTGATAACCAGAAAACCAATTTTTGAGGGCATTCTGTACGCAGTTAGGTCGTCGGCGGCGTACGCAATTGCCTGAGTTAGACTACTTATCAGATCGTTGGTGTAAATGCTGAACAAAATGGGCGAGTAAACAGCTCCCTGTTAAAGACCATTTTTAATATCAAAGATTTTGGTTGAAGTTACAATTTCACTTTTGACAACAAACCGCCTACCCTTAAGCATATCATAAAACATTTGCAACAGTGGTTTACTTATGCTAAGTCTGGTCAGCTTTATATCTGATTATCTGGGATGATTTTGTTGTCCTCAGCCTAATTGGACAGAGATAGCTTACTGATACTCAGGAAAAGACTTACCGACCGGAGTTTCGTCGGATTGAAGTTGTCCTTTTTCGGGAGAGGATGTACCACAGATGTCTTCCAACTCACGGAATAATATGTATTATTCATCGCGTTGTTAAAAAGAGTGGCATAAATGTTCACAGCTTCCAGACTTACCTAAATGTCGAAGTACAGTATTGGATATACTATCGACACCTGCTGAATTTTTCTTTAATTAATTGAAGATTAGCTTGAGGTCTACCCTCGTAACCAACAGAAAATTAGTCCCGTTTTGTTCGGTGATGATGGCATTTGCCAAGTTATTGTCATTGAACCTGGTAAAATCTAGGTTCTCGGATCGCGTTATGTTCTTACACAGGTAGAAGTGGTTCAGCCAGACTCTGCTCTCCAGGTCGTGATTGGGGTCTCCATCGCCTTTACCAACTCCTTCAGAACTTCGACAACAAAGAAGTCATCATCCAAGATGGCGGCGCGGCGCACAGTGGGGAAAATGCGGACAAAACCTATTTTTCTGAAAGTAGGATTTTTTTTTAAACTGAAAGTGTTTCTTATAGTTAATTGGTTGTAGAATCAGAAAATGAAAACCGTTTTTCAAAAAAAAAATTGTAGACCAGTAGATTTTCGCTCAAAGTTCAAATATCGTGAAAACTGATAAAATATTGGTATTCCTTAAATGATCAGCATATTGTGAAATTTGAAAGTTTTAAACAATTTTGTCTGCTTACATGATTGAAATAAATAGATAAACAATACAGTATGTTATTTTATTGAAAAAAAATGGATAAGGTATTTTTTGACGAAGAAACACTCTATTTATGTGATTTTTTAGTTCGCATAAGGTTTTAACTACTGCCTCTGTTTGCCTCTGTTAGCAAACTATTCCCAATAGATAGTGTAGGGTCTCAGCAACATTTTGCAGTAAAAATCTCATCCGGATACGTCCGGATGCGGTTTTTAGAGCAATTTTAAGTTGGGAAGTCATATAAAAAAAATCGATATTTATGCCTTTTAACCAGTTCGGCACGAGTACGATAACTTTGGCGCCAAGATATAATAACGGTTTTTGGTAGAGAGGCTTAATACAAGCATTTTTTACTATGGCAGGGGTGGTCTATCTCCCCCCGTTTAGGCGGTAGGGGCAATTTAAAAAAAAATATTATTTAAAATGGAAAAAAATAATTAAAAAATAACGGTGATACTTACAATTAAGTTTTATACATTTTTTTAAAGCCAATATTCTGTTTTATTAGCCAGTTTTTAATTCAAGTCAAAACTATGCGTAGTTTTTGAAAAATTTAATTTTGTACTCAAAATTTGAGTAAAAAAAGTTAAAAAAAAGGTTTAAAGTGTAATTTTTCAATACTTCAAGATTATCTACCATTGTTTTTATTTCAGAATTTATTGCTCTTATTTGTTTTTGATCAAAAACTGAAAACTAGATAATTTTATGTCCTTTAGTTTTTGAGAAAACTAATTTAAATACTATTTTTTTTAAATTGCCCCTACCGCCTAAACGGGGGAAGATAGACCCCCCCTCCCATAGTAAAAAATGCTTGTTTTTAACTGTTCTATACAAATCCGTCATTAAACTTTGTCGCCAAAGTTATCGTACTCTCCCCACCAGTTCTGACGATCTTATATGGTAAACAGTAAAGGACGCTTATGTGAAAAAAAAATCTTAATTAACCCAGCACTTAGTATATCAACAAGTTTCCTAGAAAGTACTCCGATTTTCTAAAATTGAAAATGAAAGTGCCTCGTAATAGGAGATTCAAAATTTCAGCTTCTACACGGTCTTTTTCTTTTCTAACTTCTTGCAGAGTTTCTTTCGAAAAGAAAAATTGAAGAGCTGGTGAATGATGGGTTGAGGATGGTCGAAGATTTTTCTTCATTTTCTCGTTGAACAAGTTTTAATAATACCAGGGATGTAAGAATTAAATGTCCATCAGAAATGCCTTAAATTGAAACTTCATAGATTTGCATATATCAAATTAAGTTTATTTGAATTATTTTGAATAAGCTTATTAAGATTAAATGATTTTTTTTTTTATTTACTTGAATTTTTTTTTTTTTTATTTACCTACTTGAATTATTTTTTTATTTATTATTTAAATTTATTTTATATTACATTTAAAACAAATCAAACGGTAAGCTTTGAAAACACAAACTATCTATGTCATTATAAATCCAATGTGTTATCCTTACAACTGCAAACAAAATAAACCTAAACATGTTTTTTACTCACAACCATTCACCTTTAAGCATATTAAAACTGAATTTTTTATAATTTACAATGCTTTTAAAATTCTTTTTTCGCTATTTATTATTATATTCGCAATATACCTTAAATTCGGTAAACAAATCTTTGTTTTCAGATATGTTTTCCGAAAAAAGCCATTTTCTCTTTTAGTGGGCGTGGAAATGGGCGGAATTTTCTGGTGTAGATTTGTCTTGCTATTGGCTATCATTCCTGAAAATTTCATTCAAATCGGTTCATTAGTTTAGATTTTATAGAGTTTTGTCCGCTCCCCCATACAAGATGCCCCACTGTGCGGCGTCTTCTGAATCTATTCCAGCTGTCAGAAGTATGTCTCTATTCTCTGTCGTTCTTTTTTAGCTCAAAACAAGGAAGGTTGTTCTGATCATTCCTTCTAAAAATCTTATTAATCTGCGTAAACATACTCGGGTCGCTTAAATTAATTACCCGAATTTTCTTGTCCCAGTACAAATTAATAATAATTAGTCTATTTTTTTTTTCTATTTAATTAGTCTCTGACCAATTTGTTTACGACTTCAATGTCCAAATAATTTCCAGATAGTTTGGGTCAGTAAACCTCCGGTACAAGCGTATAAGCATTGTCAGGAGTCTACTTTTTTGTCTGTGCAGTGCATCTATTGTCGAGCTATGAAACATTTTCGTAGTGTCTCGTTCTTGTATTTCGGTAACGTTCTTTCCATTGTTCGTTGGATTGTCTCATTCATTTCTTGTAAATATCCATCAATCCTGTCGATTGGTGGGGATATGTTCCTAGACCGTAGTTCTCTCGCTAAGACATTGGTGAAGCGCGACAATTGCGTCTTACTATAATTGTAAGAATGCACCCGCACGTACTTTTCAAACTCCACAAGCTCGTTCGAAAGCCGTATTACGGCCGGCGGTGAGTCCGCAGTGATCACCATAGTACTCGATTGTCCGTAAACAGTTCCTTGGTCTTTGACCCACAGTGTAAGTTATTGTCACTTTTGAGTTCTTTAACAAAAGATCCAGATAGGCACCGCTCCTTGGAAACGATGGTCTATCATAGAAGCCAACAGGTCTAGCATATACTCGGCATTGTATACTGTAAAATCCAATTAAATCACTGGCCTTGAGATAAAAATTCTCTTTCGAGTTCAGTTGCAAGCACTGGAAGAGTTTTTCGAGCACTGTTATAAACTGAGCCTGATATTTGTGTGTAATAAGTTAAATTCCCATTTAAGAACTTGGAAATGTATAGGAGTAGGAGGTGTCATTTTGAAATAAAAATTATTTATATTTAAAAAAAAAAAGAGGCTGGGATGAGACCCACACTGATAACTTCCCATCCCGTCTGTCGATTTGTCTTGCTCAAAAGTTTGTCTATATGTATCAATTTGCACCAAATTTGCGTACTATTTTTTGTAGATTTTTTTTGTTATGAAAAAACGGACTGTTGGATTTTTATAAAAAAATTACTGAATATCGAAAACAATATTTTCTATAAAATAAAACAAGTTTGAAGTCAATATTTGTAATTTTTGAAAAGCTATTTGAGTCGAAAGTAATTTTTTTTAAGTTTTAGTATTGTTTTTTTTTTTTTTTAGGTTTTTATTTTTTGTAAAAAAAAACTGTTAAATCGATTTTTCTCAAAATTTTATAGAATGTTGAAAACAATATTTCTTAAAAGATAAAATTAGTTTGAAGCCAATATCTCAAAGTTTTGAAAATATATTTGAGTCGAAAATCAATTTTTACCAACTTTTAAACATTTTTTTTTTTTTTGGGTTTTTATTTTTTGTAAAAAAAACTGTCAATTCGATTTTTCTCAAAATTTTTCCTAATGTTGAAAACAATATTTCTTATAAGATAAAATAAGATTGAAGCCTTAATCTCAAGTTTTTGAAAAGATATTTGAGTCGAAATTCAATTTTTACCAACTTTGAGTAATATTTTTTATTTTTTATAAAAAAAACTGTCAATTAGATTTTTCTCAAAATTTTATCAGATGTCAAAAATATTATTCTTCGGTGCACAAAATTGTTTTGGAGATGAAATCATATTTTAGTCGTAAAATTTTCGAGGTGACAAATTTTTTTTTTAGTTTTTTTTATTTAAAAAAAAAACCGTTAATTTGATTTTTTTCCAAAAATATACTTCTTTTTTATCACGTTACAATATATAATATAAAATTTAATTCAAGCCTCTAGCGTCATTGGTTCATGAGATATTTAGGGTTCACCAAAATTTTCACCTTTTTACTTGCGACATATAGGAACTATATGGCAAGTTTTGCATTCGTGCAAAATTTCGAACTCGAGATTTTAATCAAACATGATATTACGATGGTAGAGAAGTCGAAAAAAGTGGGTCCCGCGATTCCGTCCGGTCTGTTTTGTCTGTCTGTCCACGCTCCTACAGCCTAAACCATTGGGTCGATTGAGTTCAAACTTGGAAGTTAAGGTTTTCAGCAGATTCGCGTTAGGCGTTTTTTTCATTTTTTTTTTAAGACCAAAACTAACAGTGGCCCCCATACAATTTTTTTGGTCAAAAAACGAAAATTCGAATTTTCTCAAAAACAAACCGATAGATTTTTTTTAAATTTTCTCTAAAATTTTATTTTTAAACTTGGCTTCTTTTCATAAGAAAACCATATTTTTGTATTGCTCAGGAAAGGTACCGCTCATAGAACCGTTATTTTGTTTCTTAATTTTCTCAGCAACTTATCAACCGATTTCAATAATTTTTTTTTCTGAATAAGCTCTTATATTGCCTTAACAATATTTGATTATCAAAAGTGAAATTTTTTATTGTTTGGATTTTTAAAAAAATATTGAATTTTTTTTTTTCAAAATTCTATATCTCAAAAACGGGTCAACATTTTTTTACGAAATTCAAATGTAGAACGTATATTTACAATCACTAAACAACTGCATACCAAAAATATTTTCAGAACAAAATTTAAAAATTTTATATATAAAAAATTAATTTAAAAAAAAACCGCTCTAACGATTTTCAAAAAAATTTTTTGAAAAATCAAGGGTTTTTTGATTTATAAAATGGCATGTAAATTTTTTAAGACAAACTTATTTTTCAGGTAAAGTTTTGAATCTTAAAATAGTTTTTTTTTAAAATTATTTTAACTGCATTAAATGTAATCCCCTCCCATCTCACCAGATCAAATCTTATACATGAGCCCGAAAGAGCGCATTTTTTTGACAAAATTTTAATAACACTCCTATTATCGAAATTAATGCATTTGGTACATATTTATGTATTTTTATAACTATATCTATTGTAAATACCAACAATGGCCTTGTAGTTCCACTGCATCGGATTAACGAATATGATATTATTTAATCAACAATCTATTTTAAAGTGTCTATGAAGAAGTAATATCTTGGTACCTTTCTAATATATGATTTTAAAATATTATTCTTTCACTTGCCTTCGCCTAAATAAAAGAATAAATACTTAGTACAAGTTAAAGAAACGGGCCAGAAAGAGTATCTGTATTTTCTATTAGAATCACTTTTTCAACGTACACCTATATGTATATTGTATTACGTACAACCTCTACAACTACTGCTTACGTGTCACTTCAAAACTAAAACCTAAAACTCACAAGAGCCTGACTGTAAACAACACATGAATAGCAATTTCTTGTACCTGTTCGTACCTGTTTTTTTAAACTTTAACGAAAAAAATAAACTGAACGTAATAACTCCATTTTTGCGTTGAAAACTTGTAGAAATGTGATTGGATTGTAGTAGGTACCTTCTACCCTACCAATAACATTCGAATAACAGGCGAATTGCGATTTCGTGTAGGAATTTTGTATTGTTGGATACCTTCCTAATAATTTTTTTCAAAGTGAGCATAAAGAAGTTTAAATTTTCAATAATTTTTTGAATAAGCTCTTGTATTGCCCTTACAATATTTGATTATCAAAAGTGCAGTTTTTTATTGTTTGGATTTTTAAAAAAATATTGATTTTTTTTTCAAAATTCTATATCTCAAAAACGGGTCAACATTTTTTTACGAAATTCAATTCAATTCAATCACTAAACAACTGCATACCAAAAATATTTTTAGAACAAAATTGAAAAATTTTATATATACAACATTAATTTAAAAAAAAACCGCTCTAACGATTTTCAAAAAATTTTTTGAAAAATCAAGGGTTTTTTGATTTATAAAATGGCATCTAAATATTTAAAGACAAACTTACTTTTCAGGTAAAATTTTGAATCTTAAAATATATTTTTTTTAATTATTTTAACGGTATTAAATGTAACCCCCTCCCATCTCACCAGATCAAATCCTGTGCGTGAGCCCGAAAGAGCGCATTACATTGACAAAACTTTTATTATATTCAGCCCTATCATGAATTCCATCGTAATCGGAAATTTTTACGAATCCCGAAAAACTGTATCATGAAATCCGTTCGTAGTGGAAAATCTCATACAATTTTGCATTACGAACGGATTTCATGATACAGTTTTTCGGGATTCGTAAAAATTCCGACTACGATGGAATTCATGATAGGGCTGATTACTATCTTTTATCCAAATTAGATAATACATTTGGTACTTCAAATAAATTTTGTTATACAGATAATAAGGCAGAAAGATGCAGAAAGGGCTCGCAAGAAAATTGCGTGTGTGGTTTTTTTACCATAGCAGTTTAAAAAAAGGTGACAATTTTGGTTAACCCTAAATATCTCATGAACCAATGACGCTAGAGACTTGAATTAAATTTTATATTATATATTGTAACGTGATACAAAACAATTATATTTTTGGAAAAAAATTCAATAAACGGTTTTTTTTTATAAATCAAAAAAACTGAAAAAAAAAATTTGTCACTTCGAAAATTTTACGACTAAAATATGATTTCATTTCCAAAACAATTTTGTGCAATGAAGAATAATGTTTTTGACATCTGATAAAATTTTGAGAAAAATCGAATTGACAGTTTTTTTACAAAAAATAAAAACCTAAAGAAAAAAATTAATAAAAGTTGGTAAAAATTGATTTTCGGCTCAAATAGCTTTTCAAAAATTAAAAATATTGGCTTCAAACTTATTTTGTTTCACAGAAAATATTGTTTTTTATATTCAGTAATTTTTTTATAAAAATCCAACAGTCCGTTTTTTCATAAAAAAAATAAAATCTACAAAAAATAGAACGCAAATTTGGCAAGAATTGATACATTTAGACAAACTTTTAAGCAAGACAAATCGATAGACGGGATGGGAAGTTATCAGTGTGGGTCGCATCCCAGCCTCTTTTTTTTAAATATCTTGTTGTTTGTGTCTTGAATTTCTACATTCCAGACTATACGAGTATTACCTCGCTCATCTCTATTCGAATAAATTTCACTTTTTTCCACGTTTCGCTGATACAGTTGATTACCTCATAGTTAGGTAGCAATCACATCGAATTTCCCATATGTTTAGTTTATATGCGTTTTCTTTCTTATTTTTCTCTTATTTATATTATATTTTAATATTTTTTTGAATTTATAACTTTATTCTACTTTACTCCAGCTTTCCAAAAAGAAATTTCATAAGAAAAAATAATAATTGTTTATTTAGGTCTTTTTAATCAAAATGTTAATCAGTGGTTTTTGTTTTGTTTATTTTTTAACAGTTTGACAAATAAATTTCGTTCGGGATTACATTTTTCATTCCAATAATAATTTAATCATATTATCGGATTAAAAGTAAGAGTTGATTTAATACCGTTATGTTATGGTTTCTTTTAAATCTTTATATCGAACTATTTCAGGGAGTTAAAACAACTTCACTTCGATACTTACTTTCTACATCAAAACTCATCTATTCATATTATTTTTGTTCAAAATTAAAGATATTATAATAATATTATTTAAACAAAAAAAAAATAAAAATATTCCCATCATAAAATTTGCCATAAGCTACTCAATCATTTCTCAAAGGCAAGATTATTGCATTTTAACTCATTAGTTTGCAATCGAAGTCATCAACTTGCTTGCAGACATTTTTATAAGAAGCATTTAAACCAAACGATGCAAAATTACAAAATCCCTTAATGGCTTTTAAATGTTGTGAATAATCCCAAAGGGCATCTTTTGATGGCGCGACTTATTGAAAGTTGGAAAAGTTAAGAAATTTTACTTTGGTGCAAATGTGTGTTAAAATTTATATTTAAACAAATAACTGAGACGAAAAAAACAAAAACAACATTAAGTTTAAGATTAATTTGTTAAGTGGGTGGATTATCTTTAACTATAATGATTCCGTGGGTAAACCAAGTTAATTTTATGATCACAAACAAGGTCATATATAGTACCAACCAACAGCAGCAGCTACTAAATATATATTAAATGAATTAAGCTTTAATCATATAGATGTATTTTTATTTTTTAATAAATTGACCTTGTTGATGCTGTATAGATATGAATGTGAACAAGAAAAATGTAAGTTAGATTGCAATTATTTTAAATAACTTATTCAAGGTCTTTAAAAATAATATACTCGTTTGGGATGTTACAGATGGGGGGGGGGTAAATATCTCATGAAAACTAAGAAACTAAGAGGTATAATTTTTGTTAATAAAGTATTTACAATAAAATGCTTATTTAAATATCTAGAATTTTGTGAAAGAGATAACTTAACAAGTATGAAAAGTTTGATATTATGATAATTTTTGTTTTACTTTAAAATGAGTACAAGTATGAGTGTTATGCCAATTTGTATGTATTGTCAAGAACGAAAATTGGAGTTACACTTGGTAATTTAATTAAATTTATTTTTTGTGTGAATAATTCACTTCTTAAGATTTTTAACAAGAAATCACATTGAAAACATGGAGTTGACAGCTTTGTACTTTCATTGTGAACACACCGTTAAATAAATTACCAAAATATCAATGTTACAATTTTTGGAAAAATCTGCATCCATTGTTTTTCGAAATTTTAATTCTTAGAACTTAATAGCAAGAGCATAGTTAGAGAGAAAGGCAGGGGGTGATTATTGATAGTTATTTATTTTCCATATGAAAGTTTTTACAAGCAAATGGAATACTTTGAGATCTTTGTCGTTACACGGTCCCTAGTAATTTTTATCAGATCAAGATGTGTTGACTGCTGAAATCTGTAGGTGTTTTTTTCTCATAGTAGATCAGAAAAGGTTACGAAATTGTTTGGTCTCAAATATCTGACAAATAGTCATGGTATCAACTTTTATAAAAACTTAATATATATTAAGGTATGTAATTAATTATAGTCTTGGATTGCAGCACCATTGTCATTTTCTTTAAATTTTCATGACCAATTTGCACATTTTCAGCAACTTTAAGAATTTAAAAAAAAGTGGTAAAAGTGCTAAAAACAAGATTTTCCGAATAAGAAAGATCTAATCATATTGCCCAAAATCCGCTCCAAAAAGTGTTAGGTTGAAAGTGGAGATTCTTTAAACTGTTTTCCTTGCTTAGTAATGTAGCCTCCGAAACTGGACCTCATCGGTGGAAATTATTTCTCGATGAAAATACATTTTTACGATTTTTGGAAAGAATTTTAACAATCTTACTTTTTTAACTTCCCATAGGAAGTTATTGTAATGGGTCCGATTTGTCAAATTGAAAATTTTGACATTTCTCGACGTTTCAAGGTCCCTAGAGTCGAAATAAAAGATTTTTAGAAAGATGTCTGTGAGTGCGTGTGTACGTATGTCCGTATGTCCGTATGTCCGTACGTCCGTGCGTTCGCGACGTTTTTTTCGTCGTCCATAGCTTAAGAACCAGAAGAGATATCGACTTCAAATAAATTTTGTTATACAGATAATAAGGCAGAAAGATGCAGAAAGGGCTCTCAAGAAAATTGCGTGGGTGGTTTTTTTTACCATAGCAGTTTAAAATAAAATGCACGACTGGGTCGCACGAACTTGCTCCTGTATGCAAAGAGTCTGTTTAAAAAAGCACCTATATAAGATTTAAAATTATACCTTTAAAACAAGTTTGTCTTCAAAGATTTAAATGCTATTCGATTTGTCAAAAAAACCGCGCGATTCATCCCAAGACACAACTCATCCTAGGACAACTCATCCCGGAAATGAATTGGTATTTACAATAGTTATAGTTATAAACAATACATACATATGTACCAAATGCATTATCTAATTTGGATAAAAGATAGTAATCAGCCCTATCATGAATTCCATCGTAGTCGGAATTTTTACGAATCCCGAAAAACTGTATCATGAAATCCGTTCGTAGTGGAAAATCTCATACAATTTTGCATTACGAACGGATTTCATGATACAGTTTTTCGGGATTCGTAAAAATTCCGACTACGATGGAATTCATGATAGGGCTGATTACTATCTTTTATCCAAATTAGATAATGCATTTGGTACATATATATGTATTGTTTATAACTATAACTATTGTAAATACCAATTCATTTCCGGGATGAGTTGTCCTAGGATGAGTTGTGTCTTGGGATGAATCGCGCGGTTTTTTTGACAAATCGAATAGCATTTAAATCTTTGAAGACAAACTTGTTTTAAAGGTATAATTTTAAATCTTATATAGGTGCTTTTTTAAACAGACTCTTTGCATACAGGAGCAAGTTCGTGCGACCCAGTCGTGCATTTTATTTTAAACTGCTATGGTAAAAAAAACCACCCACGCAATTTTCTTGAGAGCCCTTTCTGCATCTTTCTGCCTTATTATCTGTATAACAAAATTTATTTGAAGTCGATATCTCTTCTGGTTCTTAAGCTATGGACGACGAAAAAAACGTCGCGAACGCACGGACGTACGGACATACGGACATACGGACATACGTACACACGCACTCACAGACATCTTTCTAAAAATCTTTTATTTCGACTCTAGGGACCTTGAAACGTCGAGAAATGTCAAAATTTTCAATTTGACAAATCGGACCCATTACAATAACTTCCTATGGGAAGTTAAAAAAGTAAGATTGTTAAAATTCTTTCCAAAAATCGTAAAAATGTATTTTCATCGAGAAATAATTTCCACCGATGAGGTCCAGTTTCGGAGGCTACATTACTAAGCAAGGAAAACAGTTTAAAGAATCTCCACTTTCAACCTAACACTTTTTGGAGCGGATTTTGGGCAATATGATTAGATCTTTCTTATTCGGAAAATCTTGTTTTTAGCACTTTTACCACTTTTTTTTAAATTCTTAAAGTTGCTGAAAATGTGCAAATTGGTCATGAAAATTTAAAGAAAATGACAATGGTGCTGCAATCCAAGACTATAATTAATTACATACCTTAATATATATTAAGTTTTTATAAAAGTTGATACCATGACTATTTGTCAGATATTTGAGACCAAACAATTTCGTAACCTTTTCTGATCTACTATGAGAAAAAAACACCTACAGATTTCAGCAGTCAACACATCTTGATCTGATAAAAATTACTAGGGACCGTGTAACGACAAAGATCTCAAAGTATTCCATTTGCTTGTAAAAACTTTCATATGGAAAATAAATAACTATCAATAATCACCCCCTGCCTTTCTCTCTAACTATGCTCTTGCTATTAAGTTCTAAGAATTAAAATTTCGAAAAACAATGGATGCAGATTTTTCCAAAAATTGTAACATTGATATTTTGGTAATTTATTTAACGGTGTGTTCACAATGAAAGTACAAAGCTGTCAACTCCATGTTTTCAATGTGATTTCTTGTTAAAAATCTTAAGAAGTGAATTATTCACACAAAAAATAAATTTAATTAAATTACCAAGTGTAACTCCAATTTTCGTTCTTGACAATACATACAAATTGGCATAACACTCATACTTGTACTCATTTTAAAGTAAAACAAAAATTATCATAATATCAAACTTTTCATACTTGTTAAGTTATCTCTTTCACAAAATTCTAGATATTTAAATAAGCATTTTATTGTAAATACTTTATTAACAAAAATTATACCTCTTAGTTTCTTAGTTTTCATGAGATATTTACCCCCCCCCCATCTGTAACATCCCAAACGAGTATATTATTTTTAAAGACCTTGAATAAGTTATTTAAAATAATTGCAATCTAACTTACATTTTTCTTGTTCACATTCATATCTATACAGCATCAACAAGGTCAATTTATTAAAAAATAAAAATACATCTATATGATTAAAGCTTAATTCATTTAATATATATTTAGTAGCTGCTGCTGTTGGTTGGTACTATATATGACCTTGTTTGTGATCATAAAATTAACTTGGTTTACCCACGGAATCATTATAGTTAAAGATAATCCACCCACTTAACAAATTAATCTTAAACTTAATGTTGTTTTTGTTTTTTTCGTCTCAGTTATTTGTTTAAATATAAATTTTAACACACATTTGCACCAAAGTAAAATTTCTTAACTTTTCCAACTTTCAATAAGTCGCGCCATCAAAAGATGCCCTTTGGGATTATTCACAACATTTAAAAGCCATTAAGGGATTTTGTAATTTTGCATCGTTTGGTTTAAATGCTTCTTATAAAAATGTCTGCAAGCAAGTTGATGACTTCGATTGCAAACTAATGAGTTAAAATGCAATAATCTTGCCTTTGAGAAATGATTGAGTAGCTTATGGCAAATTTTATGATGGGAATATTTTTATTTTTTTTTTGTTTAAATAATATTATTATAATATCTTTAATTTTGAACAAAAATAATATGAATAGATGAGTTTTGATGTAGAAAGTAAGTATCGAAGTGAAGTTGTTTTAACTCCCTGAAATAGTTCGATATAAAGATTTAAAAGAAACCATAACATAACGGTATTAAATCAACTCTTACTTTTAATCCGATAATATGATTAAATTATTATTGGAATGAAAAATGTAATCCCGAACGAAATTTATTTGTCAAACTGTTAAAAAATAAACAAAACAAAAACCACTGATTAACATTTTGATTAAAAAGACCTAAATAAACAATTATTATTTTTTCTTATGAAATTTCTTTTTGGAAAGCTGGAGTAAAGTAGAATAAAGTTATAAATTCAAAAAAATATTAAAATATAATATAAATAAGAGAAAAATAAGAAAGAAAACGCATATAAACTAAACATATGGGAAATTCGATGTGATTGCTACCTAACTATGAGGTAATCAACTGTATCAGCGAAACGTGGAAAAAAGTGAAATTTATTCGAATAGAGATGAGCGAGGTAATACTCGTATAGTCTGGAATGTAGAAATTCAAGACACAAACAACAAGATATTTAAAAAAAAGAGGCTGGGATGCGACCCACACTGATAACTTCCCATCCCGTCTATCGATTTGTCTTGCTTAAAAGTTTGTCTAAATGTATCAATTCTTGCCAAATTTGCGTTCTATTTTTTGTAGATTTTATTTTTTTTATGAAAAAACGGACTGTTGGATTTTTATAAAAAAATTACTGAATATAAAAAACAATATTTTCTGTGAAACAAAATAAGTTTGAAGCCAATATTTTTAATTTTTGAAAAGCTATTTGAGCCGAAAATCAATTTTTACCAACTTTTATTAATTTTTTTCTTTAGGTTTTTATTTTTTGTAAAAAAACTGTCAATTCGATTTTTCTCAAAATTTTATCAGATGTCAAAAACATTATTCTTCATTGCACAAAATTGTTTTGGAAATGAAATCATATTTTAGTCGTAAAATTTTCGAAGTGACAAATTTTTTTTTTCAGTTTTTTTGATTTATAAAAAAAAACCGTTTATTGAATTTTTTTCCAAAAATATAATTGTTTTGTATCACGTTACAATATATAATATAAAATTTAATTCAAGTCTCTAGCGTCATTGGTTCATGAGATATTTAGGGTTAACCAAAATTGTCACCTTTTTTTAAACTGCTATGGTAAAAAAACCACACACGC
This sequence comes from Eupeodes latifasciatus, assembly GCA_920104205.1. Taxonomy (NCBI): domain Eukaryota; kingdom Metazoa; phylum Arthropoda; class Insecta; order Diptera; family Syrphidae; genus Eupeodes; species Eupeodes latifasciatus. The sequence continues at coordinate 39,287,626 of OV049924.1, forward strand.
AATTTTCTTGCGAGCCCTTTCTGCATCTTTCTGCCTTATTATCTGTATAACAAAATTTATTTGAAGTCGATATCTCTTCTGGTTCTTGAGCTTTGGACGACGAAAAAAACGTCGCGAACGTACGGACGTACGGACGTACGTACACACGCACGCACAGACATCTTTCTAAAAATCTTTTATTTCGACTCTAGGGACCTTGAAACGTCGAGAAATGTCAAAATTTTCAATTTGACAAATCGGACCCATTACAATAACTTCCTATGGGAAGTTAATAAAATAAATAGAATAGGAGGAAGATGGCTACCTTGGGGGACACCAGAATTCACAACAAATGAACTTGAATACTCATTACGAAATTTAACACTATAACGTCTATCATTCAAATATGAGGAGATCCACGACACAATTTGTCAAAGGCGTCGCTGAAATCAATAAAGATACAATATACTTGTTCACGTTTTCCAAAACATCTAAACAAAAAGACGCAAAGTGAAACAGATTAGTAACAGTTGAACTCTTTTAAACAAAACCATGCTGGTTATCACAGATAATTGAACATACTAACTAACTCGGTCGTTTTTAGGATCTTTTTTGTGTACTGGTATTATGATAATGATAGCCAGTTATAGCTATCATTGGTTTTTATCATTGAAAACAAACATTGTAATTTTTTTGGCAGGTCGTTTATAGCTTTCATTAAAAATTTCTGTCACCACCGAAAAATGTTTACTGACAGAAATCTGTCATTGAAATTGTGTGAAATTGGAACACAAATCAGTGGAACGATTTGTTTCACTTTTGAACATAAAAGTATCAGCTGTTCAGGAAAATGAATTTCCGTCCGTAAAATAGAAAAATACATTTTTAGAGAAAAATAAATGCGTAACTAATTATACTTTTTTTTCTTAAACAAAATTCTTTGTGTGATTTCCGATTTTCATTTCTAATTAAAGGGAAACACCGTCAAATATTGATTCAAACATTTTTCCGGGTCGATTTCAATGATAGCTATAACAGGCCCCTATAAAAGAGCTCTTCCAGATAATAACGGGTGTGCAAAGTACGCAGCACATTTCTTTAGAATGGATGATGGTACAACATCGGGACCAGGGCTAAGACGTTCGTCAAGTTGTAGGATACTATTAAAGACAGTATTTTTAGTTATAAAGAAATTGATAGAATTTAAGTGGGAGAAATTTAAAACAGTGGTAGATGTGTCAGGAAAACTTATACGAGTAGTATTATAATCTACTAAAGCATCTTTTAAGTAGTTTGCAAAGATGTTTGCAATTGTCACCAGTCATAAAGTTAGGGGGATTCGGTTAATTAAAATCACCAACAACCAATCCTTCGTCTTTAGGTTCCAAAAGGATATAAATGCTTTCTGTGCCGCTGTTTATTAAACCTCGTTTTACCTGTTTTACAAACCTCGTTCTAGAAGCTTGGAGGTATATATGCTGATAAAATAAATAGATGTCCTGTTGCCATTTTAATTTTAAAGCACAGTATTTCATTATCTCTTGATCGAAAGTCGTCAATCAAATAACAAGTGCAAGTATTGTTGATAGCGACAAGAATTTCGGCACCAACGGCGGCGGCGTTTAAATCGTCTGAGTTATGACGATCACGTATAAAGACTTGATAAGAGGAGTCAAAAAGCTCCGAGTCCGAGACAGAGTTGTCGAGCCATGTTTCCGACAGTATTTTTGTAAACCATGTTGGTCTTTCTCCGAAGTTCATTTACGTTTTGGTAAAAGATTAATACCTTTTAAATCTGCTTTGACGGTGGTTCAGCGTTGTCCGATACTGACAAAAAGGAGTGTTCGACTTATTCATAAACTCATGAATTATAACTCCTTAAGGCCAAAATGATGGTATTTTAAACAACGAATACTTGGTATGGTGTCGATGTAAAATGTTCTCAACATTTAACATAATTAGGGAATCCAACTTTTCGGACAAGTGATTTTTTATGTCAAGTGCATTCGTAGCCGGTGCAAGTTTAGACAAAAACAATATTTTTTGCCCTTCAACAGCCTTTAGTCCGGATACAATTTTAAATGTAATTGAATTACATATTTTCATTGATTATTTTTGGCAGAAATATGTTTTTCGACAGAGCAGAAGTCGAAGAATCCACATTTAGTTGGGTGATTGAAGGAGATGATTTTTTTTAACTTCCCATAGGAAGTTACTGTAATGGGTCCGATTTGTCAAATTGGATATTTTGAAATTTCTCGACGTTTCAAGGTCCCTAGAGTCGAAATAAAAGATTTTTAGAAAGATGTGTACGTACGTTCGTACGTCCGTATGTCCGTACGTTCGCGACGTTTTTTTCGTCGTTCATAGCTCAAGAACCAGAAGAGATATCGACTTCAAATAAATTTTGTTATACAGATAAGAAAGCAGAAAGATGCAGAAAGTTGCGTGGGTGGTTTTTTTTTACCATAGCAGTTTAAAAAAGGTGACAATTTTGGTTAACCCTAAAAAACAGTTTTTTTACAAAAAATAAAAAACTTAAAAAAAAAAATCAATGCTAAAACTTGGTAAAAATTTACTTTCCACTCAAAAAGCTTTTCAAAAATTACAAATATTGGCTTCAAACTTATTTTATTTCACAGAAAATATTGTTTTCGATATTCAGTAATTTTTTTATAAAAATCTCTCAGTCCTTTTTTTATAAAAATATAAAATCTACAAAAAATAGTATACGCAAATTTGATAAAAATTGATGCATATAGACAAACTTTTAAGCAAGACAAATTGACAGACGGGATGGGAAGTTATCAGTGTGGGTCGCACCCCAGCCTCTTTTTTTTATAATAAGTACACACTCAAGGGGATATTACTACCCTTATTATGCAGATGCACAGTGTGAGCACTAGGAAGGGGAGAGAGGGTTTAAGAGGAGATGGTGCACATTGGTTTTGAATTCCTCAATATTGCAATGACTAGGAAAGACAGAGTGTGGTAAGGCATTCCACATTTGCGTACTACGGCTAAAGAACGAATCTCTGTATTTGACAGTACAGCCGAAGTTGGGCTATACTGGTGAGCATTCCTAGAAGCGCGAGTGTTACGGTTGAACTGTTTAAGGGGAGGAATGCAACTGGCTATTTCACTAGAGCATAAGCCGTTAAAATAACGGTAAAAAAGGGTCAGAGAAGAGACCTTACGACGATGTTCAAGCGAAGTAAATGAACTTATGATTATATTATCATCTATCAATTCAAATGCTCTACGTTCAATACTATCCAAGAGGCTAAAGTAAGTTGCAGGAGTACCAGCCCAGAGATGGGAGTTATACTCAAGCTTTGGACGTATGTAAATCTTGTAAATAACAGCCAGATCAGAAGGGGTTAAATATTTCTTGCATCACCTAAGGAAACCCAAACACCTTGCGGCATTTTTGGCGACATCGCGTATGTGTTCGTTCCACAAAAGGTGGTTGGTGACACACATACTGAGAATATCGAGGTGTTCTATCTCATTGATGCAAGTGCCATCCATGGATAATGGCAATGGGGGTATATCTCGCTTTAACGATACAAGACAGCATTGCGTTTTCGAAGCATTAAATTCCACGCGGTTTTTTAATCCCCATTGAACAATGCTGTTTAGGTCGGAATTTAATGGGCTTATCATATTTTGTCGTTGCAGTTCCACATCCGAAGAAGAGGGATGTGAGTCTGAAAACGAATATGAAAAGCTAAGAGTACTATCGTCAGCGAAACAATGTATTGGATTAGATGTTGCCGACAGGAGATCATTCATAAAAATGAGAAAGAGTGTTGGAGATAGAATACTATACAATACTACTTGTATTGAACGATCCGAAAGGTAATTACAAATTCAATGAAGCAGGGATTCATGAAAACCGAAAGCACGCATTTTCGATAAGAGAGCCTGATGCCAAACCCTATCAAATGCTTTTGAAATATCAAGTGCAATAATCTTACTTTCTCCAAAGCAATGTAAAGATTTGCTCCACTGCTCGGTGAGATGAACCGTGAGATCAGCAGTGGACCTATTGCTGTGAAAGCCGTACTGCGGGCATTAAGAAGCTTTCGGTCTTCGAGATATTTCTTAAGCTGATAATTAATCAGCGTTTCCATGACCTTGGAAAGAAGGGACGTAAATGCAATCGGTCGGTAATTAGAGGGTGAGGAAGAATCACCGCAGTGGTTTTGCCAGCGTTGAAGAACACCTCTTCAGAACAATAGCAGGGATACCATCCGGACCAGCGGATTTATGTGTGTTTAGATCTCTAAGGACTCTTGCCACAGTACGAGTGCGAAAAATTATTGGTCCCATAGAATCACTAACTCGCTCAAGTACAGGCGGAGTCATAACACTCACAGATTAACAACATTGGATGCTGATATCAGTGGTAATGATAATGAAAAAATAGATAACTAAGCAGGTACATTGTTATTGAAGTTAAAATTGGCGATTGGGGGGGATATTGTAAAGTCCTTAAATATGGAAGTTGCAGCCTTTTTTGGTAAATGGCATATAGAAGTATTTACGTCTTCAAGATCATCATTTTTTTCGTTTGGTTAAGATTATTATTTTGCTTCATATATCAGGAGTTTTTATCTTATTCATTTTATTTTCAATATTTCCGTTCGTGCTGGTTATATTTTCAATGATTTCAAAAATTATAATCAAATATAATCTATTTAGACATTTTTGAGGTAGGTACATAGATAGAAAATGTATCTTAAGAACTCAAAAAATTTGTTTACAATTATCTCTGATTAACTCAAATATTGTTTAATTTCCCCTGAAATTGTTTTCTGTTTTTTGAAAAAATACACAAGACCACAGCAACGACAACATAACAAGTTATACTATAAAACTGAAGTAAATGAGGAATTCACCAAAGGAATGCTCTATTTTTATTTTCTCTCAAACGAACTACGAGAAGCGTTTTTGTTGCAAAAATATAAGAAATCAGGGAAATGCGGAAAAGACAAGCCATACGAAATGCAGTTTAGTAGGCTGGTGCGTTTACTTTGACAAACTCTAGTTTAACGATGCAATAAACATAGCATCAGCAGCAACAGCAGCATAGACAGCAACAGGTGAATTGATGATGATGGTAGTTGCGGCAATGTTGATGTTGATGGTTTTGCATGTTACACATATCTTTCAAACTAAAACAGATGTTGATATAGAAACAAAATTATACACAAACCGGAAATAAAAATCACGAAAACTTTAGTATAACTTAGGGCCAATCACTTATTTTTCCTTAAAATTGTTCCATACAAATTTGGAAATAGATTAAAATTTGAAATACCTGACGTATGGTTATTGTGAACCAAACAAAATAACATGATCCATCGAACAGGTGATAAAATTGATCCAAGACTGGTTTTCTGTTATATATATTGAAACCAAGTTTTCTGTTAATGTTAATTTGATACTTGTTTCTTTTCGCACTTGTTACTTTAAATTTCGAATCAAGATTGTTTTTGAGCAAAGCTCAGTTTTTATGTTTTTTCATTTGTTTAGTCTGAAAAATAAACTCAAAGATAATTGTTCAATTTTATAAACATAAAATCTTTTTATTTGGAAATTTGATTAGTTTAATATTGATTTCAGATAATTCAAAAGGTTATGGGCCCAGTCCCCAATATAAATTAGTTGGTTTCTGAATTGAATTTAGTTTATTTTAAATTGAACAATTATTTAGTTTGAGAACATGGATTTTTCGAAACATATAAAACCTTTGGCTGGTGAAGCAGATTGGCCAATATGGAAACGGAAGATAAGGGATTTACTCGATTACCATGAAGGAGCAATAGACGTTATTGACGGGATATTGACGAAACCCGAAGCCTTAGAACTAGGCGCTTCAGAAGCAGCAGTTAAGAAGCACAGCGAAATGAACAATTTATTTCGGAAGGCAAATAGCTATGCAAAGTCCATGATCACAAGCTCAGTAACTGATGAGGTCTATCAGAAGATTATGGATCAAGAAACAGCTCGTGATACTTGGGAAGCGTTGCGTTTGCATTTCGAAGCAACTTCCAAGGATCAACTGTTCAAAATATGTACTGACCTTTTTGCATTTAACTGGAATACAAGCAATGATGTTTCCACGCATATTGCACAATTGAAGAGTTTATGGAATGAACTTAATAATGGACTCAAAGCCAAGAGTGAAAATATGCTTCCAGATATGATGTTGGTATGTAAGGTTTTACATATATTGCCAAGTTCATTTGAGACATTCAAGTCAAGTTGGATGCTTCTTACCAAAAATGAACAAAAGACTTTCGATGAGTTAACAGTACAGCTGTGCATGTACGAAAGAAATTTCAAAAAGAAGGATGAAGATGACAACTCAGCTCAAGAGGCGCTAGTTGTTAAATATGATTCAAGAAAACAAGAAAACTTACCAAGACCAAGAACATCAAGAAATAAAAGAGAAGATATTTGTAATTTTTGCAAGAAAAAAGGACATTGGGTGCGAGATTGTAGGCGATGGATATCTGAAGGAAGACCAACCAAAGATAAGATGTTTAACAGAAGTACACACAATTTTGCTGACACCAACACATCTCTCATGTCCATACGTAACGATGTTTTTGCTACTGATTTTCAGAAGACGGATTGGTGGGTTGATAACGGTGCAACAAGGCATGTTACCAACTGTTCAGACTGGTACGTTGATTTTGAAAATTTTGACAGTCCACACAAAATTCAAGCCGCTGGAAAGGAAATGCTTAATGCTATTGGGAAAGGGACCATCCGAGCTATTTCATCTCACAATAACAAAGAAGTGACATTAACTGATGTTTGGTATGTACCTTCTATTTCTCGTAATTTACTTTCCATATTAGCTGCTCAAGACAGAAACCAGAGAAGTGTTTTCAAGTCGACCACTAAGGAGTGTTGGCTTGATATCGATGGAGAGATTGTTTTATATGGAAACCGTCAAGTGAATGGTTCTCTTTATAAGGCAGCAATCAAACCAATAGTATCGAAAAAGAATTTACAGTTGAACGTAGCCGTTGGAGAAGACTCAACACTTCAACTTTACCATGAGCGATGGGGCCATCAAGACAAAAGACACGTCAAACAAATGATTGAGAAAGAATTTGGATTTAAAGTCAAGCTCGACGAAAAGATTTGTGAGCCTTGTATCTACGGTAAAGCTCATAGACTTCCATTCGGAACAAGAAGAAAAGCGACAACACCTGGTGAGCTGATGTCTACAGACGTTTGTGGACCTTTCAGTGACTCATTTGGGAAGAAGAAATACCTTGTCATTTTTAAGGATAGTTTTACGAAGTTCCGATACGGATTTGCAATAGCACACAAATCAGAAGTTAAAGATGTTCTGAAGGAAGTGATTGCAAATGCCAAGATGTTAGGTCATACCATCAAGGAACTACTGAGTGACAATGGTGGTGAGTTCATCAACTCTGAATTTAAGCAAATCCTACGATCAAATGGTATCACACAGAGACTTACAGCACCATATACGCCAGAGCAAAACGGTAGTTGTGAACGTGAAAACCGAACTATAGTTGAAATGGCAAGAACCTTTAAGTATTCGAACAGTGAAGCTAATTTTCCAGACGCAATTTGGGCGGAGCTGACAAACACTGCTATTTATATCCTGAACAGGACAGGAAAGTCTTCAGTCGATGGTAAAAGCCCGTACGAATTGTGGATGGGGAAGAAGCCGAGGATAAAGCATTTGAGAATAATTGGATCCACATGTTACACCCACATTCCCATTCAGAAGAGACAGAAAATGGACAAGAAAGCAGTCAAAGGATTTCTTGTGGGATATGACGGTGATGAAAGATACCGAATCTTTATTCAAGATCAGAACAAGTTAGTTCTTTCAAGAGATGTGCAGTTTCAGGAAAACCCGATTATATGTGAAAATGCAGTTAAACTTCCCTTTCGAGATATCGTTCCAACAAGTTCGGAACAGGAAGAACGTCAAGAAAATCTTGCAGATCCCGAAAACGTTGAAGAAATAAGAGATGAAGAAAGAACTATTAATTTAGAGAGTAGCATATATTCGGATGAGTACGAAACAGGGAGAGAAAGTAATTCCAGCTCCAGCTCAGATAGTGAAATAGAAGATCACAATAAAACAGCAAAATACGAAGATCGATTTCTAAGAGATCGAAATACTATCAAGAAACCGCAGAAGTTTGAAGACTTTGTAATGGCAGCATGTGATTTTGTAGACTCTTCAACAGTTCCAGAAACTTTTCGAGAAGCCATCAACAGTAAAGAAAAATTTGAATGGAAGAAAGCTATGGAAAGAGAAATCCAGTCATTGAAAGAAAACCAAACATGGCAATTGACTTCGTTACCAAGAGGTGCTAAAGCAATACATTGCAAGTGGGTTTATTGTTTGAAGAAGCATGCAGATGGCACCATTGATCGATATAAGGCAAGGCTTGTAGCAAAAGGATTTACTCAGCGAGAAGGTGTTGATTACAGTCAAACTTTTAGCCCCGTAGCAAAGTTGGGAACCATAAGATCAGTTCTTAGCATTGCTGCAAGTGAACAGATGCATCTCATGCAGTTTGATGTATCAACAGCCTTCTTGTATGGTGACTTAGAAGACACCATATATATGAAACAACCGGAGGGATTCGAAGATGGTACAGATCAAGTATGTGAACTTAAGAAGAGTTTATACGGCCTTAAGCAATCATCAAGATGCTGGAACAAACGTTTTGGAAGTTTCATATCCAAACTAGGATTTCAGGCAAGTGATGCTGATCCTTGTTTGTATATGAGGGAGAGAAATGAAAAGAGAATAGTACTTGTTCTCTACGTAGATGATGGACTTATTGCATCGACTGATCAGCAAGAGTTGAAGATTTTCATTGAAGAACTGAAAACCGAGTTCAAAATTACTTCAAAAAATGCATCGTACTTTCTTGGACTCGAAATAAAGCAAACAGAAAATGGATTAAAAATAGACCAAAAAGCGCACGCAAGAAAAATTTTGGAACGTTTCCAGTTCAGTCAGTGTAGAGCAATTTCAACTCCAATGGTGAAGAATTCAGAAACTTCGCAATCAGGGAAAGAAGAACCTAGTACATTTCCATACAGGCAAGCAGTTGGTGCTCTGATGTATCTTATGGTAGGCACAAGACCTGATTTGGCTTACAGCGTTGGATTCCTTTCAAGATCCTTAGAAAATCCCACAAGAGAGGATATAACAAGACTTAAAAGAGTTTTTCGTTACATATCTGGAACTTTGGACTTAGGTATTGAATATCGAAAAGATTTTAAGAAAGGAATTCTAGAATGCTTTAGTGATGCAGATTTTGGTGGATGCAAAAGTACGGGAAGATCAACTTCTGGAGTTGTAATCAATTATGCAGGTGGAGCTATTTCCTGGCTTAGTCAAAGACAAGCAATGGTTGCAACATCCACAACAGAAGCCGAAATCGTAGCAGCGAACGAAGCAACAAAGGAAATAATTTGGCTGTGCAGATTATTCAATGGAATAATAGACTTAAGAGAAATTCCAATTCTTCAGGTAGATAACTCTGCGGCAGTAAGACTAGCTCAAAACCCAGAGTTTCATCGTAGAACAAAGCATATTGCAACGAAACATTTCTTCATCCGAGAAAAAGTAAATGAAGGGCAAATCGAAATCAAGCAAATATCTACCGAGAATCAAGTAGCAGATATAATGACTAAACCAATTCCTTTGCCAAGACTAAAACTATTAAGTAATCAAATGGGACTTTTAAGAGAATGTTAAGTATCAATTAACAAGGGAAAGTATTGAAACCAAGTTTTCTGTTAATGTTAATTTGATACTTGTTTCTTTTCGCACTTGTTACTTTAAATTTCGAATCAAGATTGTTTTTGAGCAAAGCTCAGTTTTTATGTTTTTTCATTTGTTTAGTCTGAAAAATAAACTCAAAGATAATTGTTCAATTTTATAAACATAAAATCTTTTTATTTGGAAATTTGATTAGTTTAATATTGATTTCAGATAATTCAAAAATATATATGTTATGTGAATGCCATATTGCATGACCCACATCTATATGTATGCGTGATGGAACGTATAGGTACAAGAAGAAGACGCATGGTAAAAGGAAGAAAGAAAGACTTTCGCTTTTAATTTAATTTTATTTTTATTTCAATTTGATTGAATTCAATTTGCAAGTTTGCTTATCAGCTCTTTCGTTTATTTTTTAGTGCTTTTTGATTTAAATTTAATTTCCGACATACATATGTAGGTATTATGTGTTATTTTATATTTTATGGGAAATTAATTAATTTAGGAAGAGTTTCACTTAACTTCGTGTTTTCAATTAGTAGCAAAATATTGTTTTATTTTCGTAACTGGTGTTTTGCGGTACGCAAAATAAATCGATGTTTAATATTCAAATAACTTCTTTTCGCATAAACAATATAGTTTAATTTTGAATTGTTTTCAGGAAAAAACTCAAAACTATCTGAACCGATTTTGATTATTCTTTTAATTGTCACGTTTTTTTTTCAATTTTAGAAAATAATTTTTAAAAAAATTAATAGAAACAATCAAAAACCAAGAATTGTGCGTGTTTTTCGCATGAATTCTGTACAAAAGTGATTTTTTAAAATTCAGAAACAGGAAAACTTTCCAAAAATATTACTCGGTGAAAGCAACTCTCAAATCATTTTAAGTAAAAAGACGAAATACTTACTCTGAAAATACTAGAGAAAACGATAATATGACTCGAAAATCGTGTAGCAAAATAAATTTTCTACAAAATACTTCTTGTTGCTTAAATCAGAAAAATGTTTTTTTAAACAAATTTGAGAGCTTCTTAACAACTTTAACAAATCATCCTGATTTTTTAAGTAACGGTCTTCTCACTGCAGCGCTTAAACAGGGTTTTTCAGTAAGATGGTTCATTTTGACATTTACAAAATAGACATAATCGCTTGATAGACCTAATCTCTCACATGGTTTTAGGATAAATTCAAAAGCTTTTAAATCAAAAGATATCTGTTGTAATAATTTTCTCTTCAGAAATAACAAGAAGCTTATCTTGCAAAAAAAAATATTATGACTTCAAAATGTTCACCATTTTTGTCGTGGTTTTTTACAATTACAGTTGAACTTGTCAAATGTCAAAAGATGAAAGCTACAAAAGTGACAGTTGCCCAAATGGTGGGCTATTCAAAATGAAACCTCTTAGTTACTAACAGATGCCGATTCCATGCATCAAGTTCAATAATGATTAGTATATATCTATACGAATTCGTATGAATATAAGTTCGAAAAATAAACTTTTGGTGCGATAAGTAAAATAAAACTATAAACTTTCTTTTGAGATATGAGAGAAAACAGATGGATCTTCCGTGGCGCACTCATTTTATAGTCCAGTTAAAGAGGTTTTCACCTCAAAAAAAAAAAATCTAACAGTTTTGAAACTTGGCACACTTACTAAAGGATGTCTAGTGTTAACCCAAAAAAAAAGTCCCCAGGAATCCGACGTGAGCTCTAAGGGCAGTTAAGAGAAACATGAAGTTTGTTTCAGTTTTTCACTTTTATCTCGAAAACTATTTGTCTTATCAAAAATTTTTGTTCCTCTTATGATTTTTTTCGTATCTCTTATAGTTTATAAAATAACTCTAGCGGCAGTGAAGAGAAACATACGTTTTTCGGTTTTTCGGGTTTATCTGGGCGCAGGAACATAGGGCCCAGGGACATAACGCCCAACTTTTTTTTTTGGGGCTTATGTCTTACTTCGGTGGGACATAAAACCGAAATCTTATTTGGGCCCTAAGTCCTACCCAAGTAAGACCGAAGCCCCAAATAAAAATTTTGGGGCTAATGTCCCACTTAATAAGAATCACCAAATGACACAATTTGGAGCACTTCAATACCACAAGACTTTGTTTTGTGGAGTTTAAATCCTGAGATCCCGCGAAGCGGGCCATCCACAGGCGCTTTTATTCAAAAAAGCTGTTGATATTGGCGCCTGCCTGGCGACTTTACATACCCTAAGCGGAGCAACGGAAAAAGGGAGTTAAAATCCTGAGATCCCGCAAATAATGTTGAAAATAAACTTTTTTGTTTTTCCTAACTTTTGTATTATCACCGTATCAAAAAATTATTGTTCATTGTATTGAAATACAAAAACGTTATATTCGTTTTTGGCTCTGCAAAAATTTGGGGACAATGTCCCATTTTTAACAAACAAATTTGGGACTTAGGTCTTACTTTGGTGGGACTTAGGGCCCAAATTAAATTTCGGCTTTATGTCCCACTCGGGTGGGACATAAGCCCCAAAAAAAAAATTTGGGCGTTATGTCCCTGGGCCTTATGTCTCTGCGCCGCGCCGTTTATCTGGAAAACTATTTGTCGTATCAAAAAAAAAATCTTCTACAAAATTAAAGCTTATTAAATTTCCTAAAGAAATATGATATTAATTTGTTTGTACTTGTTTTAGTTTGTAAAATAACTCTATCAGCATTTAAGGAAAACATGTGTTTTTTTTAAAGAAGCTTGAAGAAAAATATGGAAAAAGGATGGAACGGTTTGTTTTAGTGGTGCTGTTTTTAAAATCTTGAATTCATGGTACGATAACAAAAAATTGAATGAAAGCGAAAAACGAATTAGAATTGTGAAAGCTGTAGCAGCCATTATTAAACAGGATATCCAGTTTCAAATATTCGATTACACTACCTACATACCCTACTGGTGATGATTTTTTCAAACACGTTGATGACAATTGTGTACCTAAAACACTAAAAACGTTTCTGGAAACTCTTATAATAAAGAAAACGGACATTGAAAATATAAAAAGGAAGTACATCGCATGAGTGCATAGAGATTGTGGAGAATCAAGACGAGGTTGTCAACTACCAAACTGAATTCTTGAATTCGCTTGATTTGCCAGGCATGCCACCGCACGCTATTACATTAAAAATTGGCGTACCCATCATTCTTCTTTGGAACATACATCCACCACGACTTTGCAACGGAACCAGGCTCTCAGTCGAGAGAATGATGACCCATTTTATCGTGCCAACAATTTTGACTGGAAAATTCAAAGGTGGAGACGTACTGTTGTAACGTATCCTATATGCCATTCGAATTCAAACGTTCACAATTTCCGGTACGACTCTCTTTCGCAATGACTATTAAAATAGCACAAGGACACCTCTATGTGGCTTGTTCACGTGTCGGAAAACCTTATCATTTATTCGTCTACGCACCAGATGGAAAAAAAGAGAAGTATCGTGTATCGCACAGCACTTCAATAAACATCGAGTTGAAACTAAACTAATTAATAAAATGGCTTAGAACTAATTGAATATTTGTGTACTGATTTTTCTTTAAAATTATTTTTCTTTAATTTATTTTAGTTGTTAGCGTAGCAACGCGCGCCAGGTACAGCTAGTGTCTTATTAAAATGTCTCATTTTTGTTGTCAGAAATCTGAAAACAGAATTTTTAAGATTCGGTTTCTCAAGAACTGCCTATCACTTTCGACAAGCATGAAATGCACAGCTAATTTGATTGCTAAATGAGAATTAATAGTCGGAGAATATTTTCAGATATCTTAGAAAAGTTCTTGCATCCTATTTCAAAAAGCTCACGGAAAAAAATGTCAAAATGACAGTTGACATTTTTAATTCAATTTGCAATAAAAGAGATTTTTAATACAAAGAACTGCGCTTAAAAATATAAACCTACTCATATTAACTTTTACTTTTACTCATAGCTTTTCAAATAATGAAAAATAATAATAATGAGCTGAATCCAGTCCAACTCCCTAATGGTTGTTCGACTTATATCATAGAACTTGATACATTTTCAAAAAAACAACAAACAAAACAAAAAGTAAACACCAAACCGTTTCATAATCATACTACGAGAAAATAAAAATACGACAACAACAACAAACAAACAAATATGGCTGAACAAAAATTGCATTTTTATAGCTACTCAAGTCAAAACATTAGCGCTGCACCATTGCTGCTCTATCATACAGTTAAACAGTTAAAAATAAGATCACTTTAAACTGTAACTTGTGGTGCTCCTGGTGATAGTGGTGGTGCTGCGCTGGCGCTGTCGCTGGCGCTAACTGCAGCCGGCTATGACGAACTGTTGCCCTGTAGCTTGGCGCGGTTAAGTAGTAAAATGCATCTATAAAACGTTGGCAGAGAACGCGCGTGCAACGTGCGCGTCACTACCCGGCCCGATCCTCTACCACCAGAATCACTATCATAGTGGAGTGGCCTAGTAGTAATATAGCTTGCGCTGCGCCTGGCCATTTTCGCTCTATAAGGTGGGAATTCTGTGTGCATTTTGAAATCAAATCTGCACACCGGTTATTCGACTTTTCAAAAACGAAGAAAATTATGGTGTGTAAAAATGAAACCGAAAGCAGAGTGATGGCTGGCAGCCTACACCCAGTTTTATACCTATTTATTTTTATTTACATCTATTGCTGCAGAAAAAGTTTGTCACTCTTTCGTCACCGTGCATCCACCAGCAACAGCAGCAACATTATAGGGAGCGACTTGTTGAAGGCTCTCGCACAGACACAGTGCAAAAAACAGATACTCATGGAAACTGTAACAATTCAAACATAATACCCAGATTCAGATAAATTAAGAGCAGAAAATATAAGAAATAGAGGTGTAGTAAGTATATACCTAGGTTACTGAATTGAGCTCTATATCATTATGATGCAATCACCAGTTGGTCTTTTTTGAGACTGCCTTGAAGCCTAACTGATTGAAATTCAAAGCCTTTATTTTGTTTTTCTAATCTCAATAAAATATCAACGCGAGGAAGAATTCTCACAGTGCCATAAAATCTAAATTTTGAGTCAGTTAACGAACTTATTTTATTTTGTGCTGACATGATGACGATAAAGATTGGGATTGATTTATAGATCACTCTATTAAAATGAGTCGCTACACTAAAGTTTAAAGCAACAAATGTTATAAAATATTCCCAAAATCGACTTTATATTGTTCTAAGAAACTATTTGACCGTTTTATTGTTTCACTTTGTTTGGAAAATAAGTAATTTTGCATTTTTGACTATGGCTGTAAAAAAGCCCTTATTTGGGTAAAATTAATTTTTGAATCTAATTAAAAAATAGACTGGGATACAACCAACACAGATATAGATATAAATAAATTAGGTGGCTCAACGTTCCGTTGAGAACTAGGGCCTAGTGACTTACAACTCTCAACCATGCCTGTGTGCGAGTACTGTTGTCAGGGATGGAGGGGACCTACAGTCTTAAGCCGAATCCAAACGGCCAATTTGAGAAAGCACTTTTCATGACAAGAATTACTCTTGGAGGATTTGTCAATTCCTCGCAAGAGACAGTACCCGTGAAAAAAAACTTTAGATGTCACAGGCAGGGATCGAACCCAAGACCTCTGGCATGATAGTCCAGATATAGATTATGTATGAGCTAAATTTTAATTTAAGAAACTTTAAAAGTATATAATCAATGTTAAACACTGTGCTATAAAAATAAAAAAAAAATTTAGATTTACCTAATGGAAGTTGTACCTTTGACAGTGTAGACCATTTTTTTGTAATTACGAACTTTTTTGCACCTAGACAATTTTAAGTTTTTATGCCGATGCACATTACTTTTTAAATGTCTGCACATTGTAATGTGTGGGAAATGTTGAGCCTGGTAAAGCGTTTTACATTCGTGTAGTGCGGCTAAAGAAAGAATCCCTATGCCCTATGCAGTACGTCCGAAGTTGGGCTCAAGGGTAAATTAATGAGTATTCCTAGAAGTACGGGCATTAGGGTTTAATTATAAGGAGGAAGGAATATATGTAACTAGCTATTTAACTAGAGCATCATTGTTTGTGAAAATATGCATTAAACATTGCGGCGGTGTTCAAGAAGAAGTCTCAGTAATATAACGATTACCTATCATTTTCAAAGTTCTTTTTTGAATTTCATCGAAAAGACTCAAGTACGTTATTTATGCACCAGCCCAAATATGAGAATCACACTCGAGTTTTGGACCAATACAAGCTTTTTAAATTATAGCCAGATCAGAAGGGATAAAAACTTCTTGGATCGGTGGAGAAAACCTAAACAGCATTGTTGGTGATTCGAATATGTGATCACTCCACAACAAGTGGTTTTTAATGCACATATCTAGAAATGAAAGCTTTTCAGTCTCCTCGATGCAAGTGCCATCCATTTATAGTGGCATTAGAGGTGGGTTACGCTTTTGCAACAGTAGACAGCATTGAGTTTTCGAAGCAAAAAATTCTACATGGTTTATGATTCCCCATTGGACAATGCTGTCAAGATCGGAATTTAATGAACTTATGAGATTTTAAAAACGGATATTAAAAGCTTAGGGTACTGTCATCACCGAAACAATGTTCTTTTTCTCCGAGGGTGAATTTGGTACTTTTCTTTTCAAAACTGTACGAAATTCAAAAAATAAAAAAAAAAACGAATATGATTTTTTAATTTTGAAATTATTTGTTTGTTAACGAGATTTTTAGTCGAAAACCAATTTTTACCAATTTTAGTAGTATTTCTAAAAAAAATTATTTCTTGTATAAACAAATACAAATTGGATGAATGAAATTAATTTGAAATTAATATCTTCCATTGTTCACGAGATATCGAAAACCGAACATCATTTTTTACCAAATTTGAGTACTAC
The DNA here is from genome assembly GCA_920104205.1 of Eupeodes latifasciatus. Lineage (NCBI taxonomy): Eukaryota > Metazoa > Arthropoda > Insecta > Diptera > Syrphidae > Eupeodes > Eupeodes latifasciatus. The sequence continues at coordinate 39,304,304 of OV049924.1, forward strand.
TTTTTGTAGATTTTATTTTTTTATGAAAAAAACTGACGCGACGGTTGGATTTTTATAAAAAATGTACTGAACGTCGAAAACAATATTTTCTGTGAGATAAAATAAGTTTAAAGCCAATATTTTTGATTTTTGAAAAGACATTTGAGTCGAAACTAAATTTTTACTAAGTTTCAGTATTGTTTTTTTTTTAGTTTTTATTTTTTATAAAAAAAACTTTCAATTCGATTTTTCTCAAAATTTTACCGAATATTGAAAATAATATAACTTATAATAAAAAATTAGTTTAAAGCCAATATCTTAAAGTCTTGAAAAGATATTTAAGTCGAAAATCAATTTTTACCAACTTTTATTAATTTTTGTTTAGTTTTATTTTTTTTTTTGTAAAAAAACTGTCAATTCGATTTTTCTCCAAATTTTACTGAATGTTGACAACGATATTTTTTTAAAATATAAAATAAGTTTAAAGCATATATCTTTAAGTCTTGAAACGATATTTGAGTTGAAAGTCAATTTTTACCAACTTTTAGTAATGTTTTTTTAGGTTTTGATTTTTGGGTAAAAAAGTGTCAATTCGATTTTTCTCAAAATTTTACTGAATGTTGAAAATAATATTTCTTATAAGATGAAATTAGTTGGAAGCCATAATCTTAAATTTAAAAAAAAAAAGATATTTGAGTCGAAAATCAATGTTTACCAACTTTGAGTAATGTTTTTTTTAGGTTTTTATTTTTTATAAAAAAAAAACTGTGAATTAGATTTTTCTCAAAATTTAACAGATGCCAAAAACATTATATCGGGTGATTTTTTTGAGGTTAGGATTTTCATGCATTAGTATTTGACAGATCACGCGGGATTTCAGACATGGTGTCAAAGAGAAAGATGCTCAGTATGCTTTGACATTTCATCATGAATAGACTTACTAACGAGCAACGCTTGCAAATCATTGAATTTTATTATCAAAATCAGTGTTCGGTTCGAAATGTGTTTCGCGCTTTACGTCCGATTTATGGCCTACATAATCGACCAAGTGAGCAAACAATTAATGCGATTGTGACCAAGTTTCGCACTCAGTTTACTTTATTGGACATTAAACCAACCACACGAATGCGTACAGTGCGTACAGAAGAGAATATTGCGTCTGTTTCTGAGAGTGTTGCTGAAGACCGTGAAATGTCGATTCGTCGCCGTTCGCAGCAATTGGGTTTGTGTTATTCGACCACATGGAAGATTTTACGCAAAGATCTTGGTGTAAAACCGTATTAAATACAGCTCCTGCAAGAACTGAAGCCGAACGATCTGCCACAACGTCGAATTTTCAGTGAATGGGCCCTAGAAAAGTTGGCAGAAAATCCGCTTTTTTATCGACAAATTTTGTTCAGCGATGAGGCTCATTTCTGGTTGAATGGCTACGTAAATAAGCAAAATTGCAGCATTTGGAGTGAAGAGCAACCAGAAGCCGTTCAAGAACTGCCCATGCATCCCGAAAAATGCACTGTTTGGTGTGGTTTGTACGCTGGTGGAATCATTGGACCGTATTTTTTCAAAGATGCTGTTGGACGCAACGTTACGGTGAATGGCGATCGCTATCGTTCAATGCTAACAAACTTTTTGTTGCCAAAAATGGAAGAACTGAACTTGGTTGACATGTGGTTTCAACAAGATGGCGCTACATGCCACACAGCTCGCGATTCTATGGCCATTTTGAGGGAAAACTTCGGAGAACAATTCATCTCAAGGAATGGACCGGTAAGTTGGCCACCAAGATCATGCGATTTGACGCCTTTAGACTATTTTTTGTGGGGCTACGTCAAGTCTAAAGTCTACACAAATAAGCCAGCAACTATTCCAGCTTTGGAAGACAACATTTCCGAAGAAATTCGGGCTATTCCGGCCGAAATGCTCGAAAAAGTTACCCAAAATTGGACTTTCCGAATGGACCACCTAAGACGCAGCCGCGGGCAACATTTTATGCGTTTTTTTTTTTTAAAGTTCTCAAGCTCTTAAAAAATCACCCGATATTTCGTCGCACAAAATTGTTTTGTTGTAAAATTTTCGAGGTGACAATCTTTTTTTTTAATTTTTTTTTTATTTATAAAAAAAATCGTTAGGTAATTGGATTTTTTTTTGAAATATATACTTGTTTTGTATAACGTTACAATATATAATATAAAATTTAATTCAAGTCTCTAGCGTCATTGGTTCATGAGATATTTAGGTTTAACCAAAGTTTTCACCTTTTTTTTAAACTGTTATGGTAAAAAAACCACCTACGAAATTTTCTTGAGAGCCCTTTCTGCATCTTTCTGCCTTATTATCTGTATAACAAGATTTATTTGAAGTCGATATCTCTTCTGGATCTTAAGCTATGGACGACGAAAAAAACGTCGCGAACGTACGGACGTACGAACTTACGTACACACGCACGCACACACATCTTTCTAAAAATCTTTTATTTCGACTCTAGGGACCTTAAAACGTCGAGAAATGTCAAAATTTTCAATTCGACAAATCGGACCCATTACACTAACTTCCTATGGGAAGTTGAAAATTTAGGACAGCTGTCAATTTAATTTTTCTAAGAAAAGTAGCAGCGATAAATATCGTCAAGTAAGAAATAATTTTGAAGGTAACAATATTGTTCGTTCTGAAAAATTTCCAGAAATATTTTTTATTTTTTTTTTTTTTATTTTGTAGATATATATTAATTTTAAATTAATAAATTAAAATATATGCCGAAAGCATTTTTTGTTCACTAGACATTTTGATAACAACTACAGTCTCGATAGAAACTAATATTAAGGTTCTAGAGACCTTAAAACATCGAATAATGTTAAAATTTTAATAACTTCTGATAGGATACTCAAAATATTTCAAGCAGACCGTAGACATAGAGAGAATAACACTTGAGTCTTTTGAATAGCCTACAAAAACAAATTGAAGCCGTTGGTATGTACCATGTAGAAGCTAAATTTCATTCGTCATTGAATATTTTGATTCAAATATTTATAATATGTTTTTGTAAACACTTTTGTGAACTTCCTTTGTACATATCCAAACTCTTGTTAATCGAGAGATTTTGAACTTGTACTCAACCGGCCGCAACCGCTAATCATCCTCATCATAGTCATCATTTATAAAATGCAACTTGTATCTTCATTTCAACATTACAATGAAAATCATCATCCATCAGCCAACAACAAAAAATAAAATGCGATAATTGGAGTCGGTAAAAGATTGTATTTTTCACCTTGGTTATAGCCTATAGCTTGTAGCTATCTAGCTAGCTGATAGATTTCTCCAACAAAGACTGTTGGCAGATAGATATAAATATGTATATAATTTAACTTGCTGCCTTTATTATACTGGCTTCTAGTATAAGTCCGCACTTCCAAACTTCCAAGGAAGATATATTATACAAAATGTTAAGATACACGTCTTTACAATGCTTTCATCTACTTTCGATTTTGATATTTTCTTTTTAGCATTTCACTGGCAAAAATTAAAGAGAAAAAAGAGAAGAAAACAAAAACCAAAACCAAAACAATGATAATGTGAGAGATCTGCAAAGTTGAATGCCATACACACTGCATACCGTAAGACACAGTGGCAGTGGCAGGGCAGTGCGGTAGGTAACCTTATAGTTATGCGACGCGACTCGGCGCGGCAATGCGGCTATTATTTATGCAAAAATTCAAATCCCTTTTTTATAGGAACGAATATAAGATTTAATTGTTTTGATAACAAAAGACGTACATTTTTCAGTTCAAAATCATCCAGGCATTCAAAAATGATGATATAAATATTATATGTATATAAAACTCATATAAAACTGAGTATTGTAATATCTTTTGTCATCGTTGTTCGTTTTTCTAATGTTGGGTCTTGGATATTTAATATCAAGACAATTCTATTGCTATGAAAGTTATACAAAATAACAAAAGACAAAAATAACGGAGCAGTTAACATTTCAATCTTAATGCCATTTGAAGCTTTTTCTTAAACTTTCTTGTAAATGCAAATTTTGTCTTCCCTTCAAAAAGTCACATTTTAAAAGGTAAACTTAATCTGGCTTCTGGCTATGGGGTTTAAATGGATTAATTAGTTATGTTTGTAGTTTTTACTGTTTCTCTTTCTCTATTTTTAAACAAAAAATTTGGTCACTACTTCGAGTTTGTGGAATTAGGCCCCAGTATATTTATATTTTTTAAATACCTACAAATGAAGATTGTAGACCTTAAATCCCAATTTAGAATTATGTATCTTTTGTCAAAAATTGGTTTTTATGAGCTTTTCCAAATTTAAATAAATTTTTCGAATTTTTAGGCTTAAATTTCAAAAATATGAGCAAAATTCGAAAATTTGGAAACAACTTTTTTTTGAAAATTTCACTTTTTATACTTTTTCAAGAATTCTTAAGGTCGTGAAATGCATTTATTAAAAAAGACATTATTTTTTCTTTTATAATAATTTTTAGGCACTCAAGGGGTTAACTTTTAAACACAGTGAAAGTGTTAGGAAAATACGGAATGATTTAAGAGAAGATACCGGTGTACATTGGTCTTAAAATTCGGTAAAGCATTCCAACAACTGGCTAATTCGACAGAACATTGTTTGTAAGAATATCGATAAAACAACAAAAGGTATCAAACATTGCGAAGATGTTCGAGTGATGTAAATATTTCGGCCATAGTTCTATCGCCTATCATTTTCTAAACTCTTTTCTTGAATCATATCCAAATTACTTAAACCTGTTTTAGGGGTTTTGAACGAATGAGGGCTTTTTAAATTATAGCCAAATCAGGAGGGGTACAAAATTTCTTGCACTGTCGGAAAAATCCTAAGCACCTAACAGCATTCTTGGCAATGTACACATACCGAGTACTGAAAGATGATTAGTTTCCTGGATGCAAGTGCCACTTATGGAAAGTGGCATCGAGGGTGGTTACACTTTAACGACAAGAGACAGCATTGAGTTTTTTAATGAAGGACAAGGATGTGAATCAAGTATCTAATATGAAAAGCTGAGTGTACTGTCCTCAGCGAAACAGACAAGAGATCGGTATTGAATATCAGAAAGAGAGTCGGAGACAAAACGGAGCCCTGGGGACACCAGCATTTATTTTATGAGTTTCAGATTTGAAACCATCTAATACAACTTATATATAACGTTTAAAAGGGTAGTTTCTAATCCAGCGAAGAAGAGATTCTAATTTCTTCGATTTCTGGTCATGCAAACAATTTGTTCGTCGAATATGACCGTTTTAAGTATTTCTAGCCTGTTTGAAGTTATTCCGGTTTTCATCAGTGGGTTAGCATTAAAACAACGATACTAATAAACTCTTTACATCACGAATCAAACTACGGATTTGACAGATTTTACACTATTCGGGATACAATTTCTCATTCCAAAAATAATTAAATTTGTAACCATATCTGCGCTGAAATCCGCGTCACTATCGAGGAAGCATAGTGAACAAATAAAGTTTCTGAAGAATTGGTTGAGACCGTCCCAGTTGGCTTTATCATATTGCCAAACGGTTTTCAAATTAATTTTTCATAGAAAGTTATTGTAATGGGTCCGATTTGTCAAATTGAAATTTTTGACATTTCTCGACGTTTCAAGGTCCCTAGAGTCGAAATAAAAGATTTTTAGAAAGATGTCTGTGCGTGCGTGTGTACGTACGTCCGTACGTCCGTATGTCCGTACGTTCGCGACGTTTTTTTCGTTGTCCATAGCTCAAGAACCAGAAGAGGTATCGACTTCAAATAAATTTTGTTATACAGATAATAAGGCAGAAAAATGCAGAAAGGGCTTTCAAGAAAATTGCGTGGGTGGTTTTTTTACCATAGCAGTTTAAAAAAAAGGTGAAAATTTTGGTTAACCCTTAATATCTTACGAACCAAAAATGCTAGAGACTTGAATTAAATTTTATATAATATATTGTAACGTGATACCAAACAAGTATATTTTTTGAAAGAAATCCAATTAACAGTTTTTTTTATAAATCAAAAAACTGAAAAAAAAAATTTGTCACCTCGAAAATTTTACGAATACAAAATGATTTTATCTCCAAAACAATTTTGTGCAACGAAGAATAATGATAGTTTTTTTATAAAAAATAAAAACCTAAACAAACATTACTCAAAGTTGGTAAAAATTGAATTTCGACTCAAATATCTTTTCAAAACTTTGAGATATTGGCTTAAAACTACTTTTATCTTTCAAAAAATATTGTTGTCAACATTCAGTAAAATTTTGAAAAAAATCGAATTGATAGTTTTCTTACAAAAAATAAAATCTTAAAATAAAATTTAACAAAAGTTGGTAAAAATTGATTTTCGACTCAAATATCTTTTCAAAAATTTTGAGATTATGGCTTCCAACGAATTTTAACTTATAAGAATTATTGTTTTCAACATTCGGAAAAACTTTGAGAAAAATCGAATTGACAGTTTTTTTACAAAAAATAAAAACCTAAACAAAAAAATTAATAAAAGTTGGTAAAAATTGATTTTCGACTCAAATATCTTTTTAAAAATTTGAGATATTGGGTTTTAACTACTTTTATCTTTTGAAAAATAATGTTGTCAACATGCAGTAAAATTTTGAGAAAAATCGAATTGACAGTTTTTTTTACAAAAAATAAAAACTTAAAAGAAAATTTAACAAAAGTTGGTAAAAATTGATTTTCGACGCAAATATCTTTTCAAAATTTTGAGATATTGGCTTTTATCTTTTAAAAAAAATTGTTTTCAACATTCAGTAAAATTTTGATAAAAATCTAATTCACAGTTTTTTTACAAAAAATAAAAACCTAACAAAAAAACAATACTAAAACTTGGTAAAAATTTACTTTCGACTCAAATAGCTTTTCAAAAATTAAAAATATTGTCTTCAAACTTTTTTTATTTCACAGAAAGTATTGTTTTCGATATTCAGTGGTTTTTTATAAAAATCCAACAGCCCATTTTTTCATAAAAAAAAAATCTACAAGAAATAGTACGCAAATTTGGTAAAAATTGATGTTCGGTTCTTGATATCTCTCAAATTAATTTAATTCATCTACTTAGTAAAAATTTAAGAAATGCTACTAAAATTGGTAAAAATTTGTTTTTCACTAAAAACCTATTTAACAAAACTAGATTTTCAAACTAAACTATTTCTTTATATGAAAAATATTGTTGGTAATTTTAAAATTTTTAAGAATAATTCAACTGACAACTTTTTTAACCCAACACGAAAACCTACAAACTTTGAAGCAAGACAAATCGACAGACGGGATGGGAAGTTTTGAGTGTGGGTCGCATCCCAGCCTCTTTTTTTTTTTGTTTTCACATGAGAACATTGAAAAAACGATACAATGGTCTAATGTGCCTAGAGGTGGTAATACACTGATTGTGTATTTATTAGGGTCAGCAGTGAGAAACAAGTCTAGGGTGTTGGCGGATTGACCTGCAATGTCAGGAATTCGAGTTAGCTCTTCAACAAATTGAGTTCATTGATTTAACTTAGCAAAGATATACTTCCTGTTTTTATGTTCGAATTTCAGATTAAAGCTTAAAATGTTTTTCCCACATGGATTTATTTGTCTTTTTCAAAATTTTAAGTTTTTAAAAAGTTTTTTTTTTTTTTTAAATAATCCGAGGCAAACTCTTTTTTAATATAAGCCTCTTTAACGACTTTTAGTAAGAATATATTTAAGACTTTGAAAAAATATAAAAAGTATGGGAAGTTCAAAAAATGGTGGATTAAAATATTTTTAATTTATCCATAATTTGTTTACATTTTGAACAAAAAGTTGTAATAACGTCTAGGACAACCTGAAACAACTTTCTTGTATTGGAAACAAGGCGACTAGAAAATAAATTGTTGATGGGGTCTAAAACTACATTTTTTTTTAATATTTAAAAAAAAAAGGTTGGTTTTAAAAATATTAAAATAAATAAAAATTAAGACGAGTTAAGAAAAACTTGCAACTGTTTCTATGTTGCTCACTTCTTATACATTTGACTCAAAGAATCGACATGTCTGTGGTTATTAAGTCCTTATTATAAATTCTCAATCTCACATAACCAACTTTTATTCGTGACGTAATATTTGTATTAATAATAATTCTATTAATTTCGTTAATAGTAAGAAATGTTCTAATGGTATTCCAAATTGCATGCATTATTCAGGGACTACATCAAGTGACCTTATGACGATCTGCAACATGTTTTCAAATTTTTTTCAATCAAAATTTATTCTCCATCTAATTTGCCCAATAATTTTTCAACTAAAGCACCTTGGAATCAGATCAATGTCGGTTCCTTATATTTAAGCTCAACGATGTCGAAAAAGCTATATCTGAATTAAACCAGGATAAACAACCAGGTCCTGATGGTATTCCTCCTTTAATTTTAAAATCTTGTATATCCTCCCTCACTGATCTGTTAACTCGACTCTTTAATACATCTTTAAATATGGAACTTTTTAAGATGACTGGAAGGTATCGTATATTGTTCCTATTCATAAATCAGGTCCTAAGTAAAGTGTTTCTAATTATCGTCCAATAAGCAAACTTTCAACGTTCCCTAAATTATTTGAAAAAATAGTTTACGAAAAGTTATTCTTCATTGTTCGGGAGCTTATTTCCCCTGCTCAGCATGGTTTTGTTTCTGGAAGGTCAACTTCTACAAGCTTAACAATCTTAACCAATGATATAATATAAAACTTTGAAAATGGTTATCAAAGTGATGTAATATATACAGATTTTTCAAAGGCGTTCGATAGGGTAAATCACACAGTCTTAATAAAGAAGCTTTTCGCCCTTGGTTTTCACTCAAATATATTGAGATGGTTTGAATCTTATATAGAGGGGCGCACCCAATATGTGCGTATTAATAACATAATATCTGATCCCATAATTGTTACTTCTGGAGTACCTCAAGGAAGTCATTTAGGTCCACTTCTTTTTCTGCTCCCTATTAATGATATTCCCGATTATATCAAATCTTCTCATTGCCTTATGTTCGCCGATGATATAAAAATATTTCGATGCATTAAATCCGTCGATGACTGCCATCTTCTTCAGAATGACCTAATTAATTTAGCCGATTGGTGTAACTCAAATCAGTTATTTCTAAATGTTGCCAAATGTGTTTTCCTATCTTTTCGCCGAAATTTTTCACCTATAAACTATGTTTATAACATTGATGATATTCCACTGCAAAAGGTTACAGACAAATAAGACCTGGTGTCATCTTTGATCCTAAGCTAACGTTTTGCCTTCATATTGATTTTATTGTTGCGAAAGGAAATTCCTTACTCGGTTTCGTTTCACGTAACTCTAAAGAATTTTTAGACCCTTATACACTCAGAGTATTATTTTTTTCTTATGTAAGGCCGGTCCTCAAATACTGTTGTGTAATATGGAACCCCTACTATGCTATCCACTCAAATAGAATTGAAATAATCCAAAAGCGTTTTACCAGGTTGGTCATTTATAGACTTTATTGGAACATACGAATGTCTCCTTATCTTACTAGATGTAATTTAATTGGTCTCCAGTCTTTAGAAACTCGGAGAAAATATTTTGAAATAATTTATATTAGAGACATTATTAAAAATCAAATAAATTGTCCTTTTCTTTTGTCCCTTATAAGAATATATGCTCCAACAAGAGATCTTCGAGTACATAATATATTTTTTGAACCTTTTCATAGGGTAAATTATGGTCTTAATGAGCCAATAACAAGGTGCCTTAGAGAGGCCAACTCAGTTGCTAATAATATTGACTTCCATAGCAATATTAGTCGCGATACCTTTAAAAGTCTTATTATTAATTTATTAACTTTTTTAAATTCTGGTGGTTATGTGTTTTATTATTTGTAAGTATTTAGTTATTTTAAGGTATTTATACAAACTTGTAAGGTATCGCATGTTGCTTATAATTTAATCAGTAGTCTTTAAGATTATACATTTTTGTATTTAAAATGTATATCTGCTTGATGGGAATAAATAAATAAATAAATAAAATAAATTTTGTCATAAGGAACAAAATTATGTAAATACTACAATAAATTATAATTCTTAAAATTTATAACATCTATTGCCAAAAATTATTTCGACTTCTTTTGACAAAAACAAAACGACGATGAAACTTCAATCAAAATGTTTCCAAAAGTAATATATTTTGATATTGTTATATCCAAAACGACAACAAAGATGATTTATGCGATTGCCATATTTTTATTTTGTAGAAAAATAATAATTTCATCATCGCATCTTATTTCAATATGCGGAAGTGAAAAATAAAATAAAATTATCTATTTTCCCTATTTTAAATAAAATTTATTGATCACGAATTCCAAACATTGCAGAGAGTGAGGTTGATAAATAATTTCTTTCTTGTATCCATCTCAAACACCAAAGAAAATCAAATCCAAGTCAGTCGTTGTTGTCGTCGTAGGTGTCTTCGTTCTGCATCGTTAGGTCGGTTCGAATCCTTTTGACATTTGCCAGAAAATTATTGTTAAATAATACATTATGTTGATTATACTATAATAATTTTTAGTTCAGAGTATAAAATGCCAATTTTTATGCGATTACCAATGGACCGGAAAACTTGCCACCTCCAAGTAATCAATTAAAAATGAATACAAATTTCATAAACAGATTGTACCAAAGCAATAGAAAAACAATACATCAATCATGGGTGAATATGATACCATCTTTAAATTTGTCAAATTTTGATAAATTGATTTTAATCTTTTGACAAACTCCTTAAGGATTTCGCCATCAAGTCGTCGTCAGGTTTGATTACAGGACTGAGAGTGTCTTCAAAATAGTAAATGAATTTATTTAAAAGCCTTTAAAATTTTTGATAACCTTAAATAAACATCAAACAAAGATTTTATGCGTTGTGTTTTATTAAAAGTTTCAAAGTTGTCAAAATTGAGATGCTCCACCCTGATGATGGTTTAAAAAAGAAATACACTCAAAAGATTATAACACCACTTCTCTAAAAATAAAATAATAAAACTCTTGTATATGGATTACGTAATTGGACAACAAAGTTTAAAATCTGAATTAATGATTTTTGACTCATGTTAGTCATAGTTTGGTTTTGAAAAATTAGTAGGTGGTAAACCTGATGTCATATATAAACGCATAGATTTTTTAACTTAAGGTTAATTGATGTTTGTTTATATTTACACATATATTCATTTTTTTTTTCCACACGCAAATAATAAAGATTGATGACTATCAATCTCAATTTGTAACTATACATATACATATATATTTATGCAGTAAGATGTGGAGGCGGTCGGTGGTGAACTATTGAAAACATAAAAATTATGACTAAAAATAACATTTGTACATATGCGTACAAAGTATAACATGAAGCATATGATAAAGTATTTATTCAAGTGGCGTTTTTAAGCTTTTTTAACATTTTGAAGTATGGACCTATATCAAACTTCAAAGTTTGACATGGTAAAAGATTTATTACATATTCGACAAAAAAAAGCATGAGAGACGCTCTACTTTTTGACCAGGAACTTGGTAAACTCACAGAAATAAGGTTTAAATTATCCCAAAAATTAAAAAGAGGCTGGAATGCGACCCACACTGATAACTTCCCATCCATCCCGTTTGTCGATTTGTCTTGCTTAAAAGTTTGTCTATCTGTATCAATTTTTACCAAATTTGCGTGCTATTTTTTGTACATTTTATTTTGTTATGAAAAAAAACGGACTGTTGGATTTTTATATCGAATGATATATGAATATGGAAAACAATATTTTCTGTGAAATAAAATAAGTTCGAAGCCAATATTTGTAATTTTTGAAAAGCTATTTGAGTCGAAAGTAAATTTTTACCAAGTTTTAGTATTGTTTTTTTTTTAGGTTTTTATTTTTTTTTTTTTTTAAATTTCAATTCGATTTTTCTCAAAATTTTGTCGAATGTTGAAAACAATATTTCTTATAAGTTAAAATTAGTTAAAAGCCATTATCTCACATTTTTAAAAAGATATTTGAGTCGAAAATCAATTTTTACCAACTTTTGTTAATTTTTTTTTAGGTTTTTAATTTTTTGTACAAAAGCTGTCAATTAGATTTTTTTCAAAATTATCTGAATACAACACAATATTTTTTGAAAGATTAAAGTAGTTTAAAGATAATATCTCCAAGTTTTTTTTTTTTTTTTAGGTTTTTATTTTTTATAAAAACAACTGTCAATTAGATTTTTCCCAATATTTTATCGGATGTCAAAAACATTATTTTTCGTTGCACAAAATTGTTTTAAAGATGAAATCTTATTTTAGTCGTAAAATTTTCGAGGTGACAAATTTTGTTTCAGTTTTTTTGATTTATAAAAAAACCGTTAATTGGATTTTTTTCGAAAAATATAATTGTTTTGTATCACGTTACAATATATAATATAAAATTTAACTCAAGTCTCTAGCGTCATTGGTTCATGAGATATTTAGGGTTAACCAAAATGTTCACCTTTTTTTTAAACTGCTATGGTAAAAAACCTACCCACGCAATTTTCTTGAGAGTCCTTTCTGCATCTTTATGCCTTATTATCTGTATAACAAAATTTATTTGAAGTCGATATCTCTTCTGGTTCTTGAGCTATGGACCACGAAAAAAACGTCGTGAACGTACGGACGTACGAACGTATGTACGTACACGCACGCACAGACATCTTTCTAAAAATCTTTTATTTCGACTCTAGGGACCTTGAAACGTCGAGAAATGTCAAAATTTTCAATTTGACAAATCGGACCCATTACAATAACTTCCTTAACTTCCTATGGGAAGTTAAAAAAACAGCGTTCAAAGCCAAATAAATATCTTTTATTGTTCTACTCCCTAATGATTAGGACTTGAAACTATAGAAGTTAAGAGAAATTAAAACTATGTCTTAAATTCTAGAGAATATCGTCAGTGAAACATAAAGATCAAAATAAAAAAAAATGATAATATTTGTAATATATCCCTCTGTCAAGAAATTTAGGGCTATTTTTGGGCTCCTTATTTCTTTCAAAATTAAGTCGAAAACCTGAAATATTTGGAAGCTTTCTTAACTACACAAATTTGTTAAAAATGAATTATGAGTAGATTTATAATAAGTCTCAAAATTTTTGAGGTTTGGAACTAATTTTCAAGGTACCAGCATTAGTTTTTAAAAATGTTGTTAGATTTAGAAAGTCTCAAGGGATTTAAGCTTTATTTACTTTAATTTGAATAGTGCGAACTAAGGAGCCACAAATATCCCCTATTTATTTTTTAAAGAACTTGTTCTTTAAGTGCTGGAAAAACCAGCTTAATCACCAAGTTTAGGGGAAAGGATTTTTTGAACCAATACGGGATTGGATCACTTAAATAGCACAAAAAGAGACCTACATTTCTGCATCATTAAAATTTCGAAATTCGATGGTAATCTTCTCGGACCTAGTACAAAATCGTATTTTGGAATGAATAATTTTTTCAAAAATCAATAGAACTACAAGAAATTACTTTAAATAATTTTGATCTTCAAACAAACTTTAAACATGGGAAAGAAAATAGAAAACATGACTACACTGATAAATAATTTGAAAATGGATGAAAAGTTATTGTAATCGGTCAGATTTGTCGAATTGAAAATTTTGACATTTCTCAACATTTCGAAATCCCTAGATAATAACAGTGATTGACAAAATTACGTTTACAAAACAATACTTTTTTAAAGGATTAAAATGCCCTTAATTCGAAAATCGCATTTAATTTTTTCTATCACATCTGGTTTTTAAAATATGCCAGTTTAAAAAGCCTAAGTTAAAACTCAAAATATCTCTTAACAATAAATTGATGATGATTTTGTAAAGTACAAGTCTTTTTCTTCTCCGTATAATTTAAATGATTTTAGCATCCTACTTAGTTTCTAGAAATTCTCGAAAAGATACTCGTATTAGTCTTTACTTGACTTCTAATGAAGTTTTAATCAAACCTTGAATTTAAGTCTTTCATAGTTATGAAAAATTTGTATTACTGATTTGGAATTAAAAATTTATACTTAACTATTTGCTCAAGTCTTAAAAGTGCCCTTTTTCAATATTATTTTTATATTTTCTAATATCTTTCAAAAACTTGATAAAAAAGAATTGTTTAGACAACAGATTTGTAACAAGAGCAAAACTTACTTTCAAACCGTTTTGCATTTTTCTGTTGAAAACCGTTTTAGTATAAATGGTTTAGCGTTTCTTTCAGATTTCTGTAGCAAAAGTTAAATCTAACAACTTATGAAGATTTTTCGAATATTGTATAAAATACTATGAATACTTCAACGGTGTATTGAAGAAAGGGATAAAGGGAGAACTATTACGGATTTTATTGAAAAGCTACTTCATAGGTACCCTCAAAGAGCTTTGTATAGGATTTTTTTTTTCGAATTTAAAAAAAAGTAATATTCCAAGAACCTGACATGATACATTCATTTTAAAATCGGATTTTATTTATTCCCAGAAAGATAACCTTGTCGACCAAAGGTTTTTTGAGAGATATTTGTGTGTTCGTATGTACTTTTGTTCGCAATTCTGTGCGTTTATACGTTCTTACGATTGGAATATATTTTTCTCAAAAACTCCTGATGACATCGACATAAAATACATTTCTTCTTACGGTTAATAATATCAATGTGTTTTGAAGGGGCTCTTAAACAAATCCGTTTGGTTGCCGCAAATATCTCTGCATAGCTAGCGACTTCAATTAAATTTTATATTATACATAGTGATGTGATACCAAATAAGTAAAAATTCGGAAAACAATAAATTATTTTTTTTTCATAAATCAACATAACTGAAACAAAATCTTTGTCAAATAATATTGCATCCAAAAGAATTAAATGCGTCAAAAAATAACGTTTTTGACATCTAATAAAATTTAAAAATTGATTTTCTGTTCTAATATCTCGAGAATAAATGAAGGTATTGACTTCAAAGTTATTGCCTTCTATGCATAATTTTGTTGTTAACGTGAAATAATGTTCTTAGAAAAATCCAGTGGACATTTTTATTATATGAAATTAAATCTTTCAAAAAATGTTTTCTACTAAAAATGTCAAATAAAAATAAAATAAATCAAACTTATTTTATCATTTGCAAACTATTATTGCTGACTTTTAGTTAATTTCTTAGAAAAATTTAATGAACAATTTTTCTTACAAAACACAAAAACATACAAAAACAACAAAAACCTGATAAAAAATGGTTTTCGACACCAAATCATTTGTTTTTGAATATATGTATTTTAAAGTTTAACTTTTAAGTCGGTATTAAGTCTTACCGTTCAAAATAATGAAGCATTCAAATCAAAAATTATCATATTTCAAAAAATGTTTGACTACTTTTAAGTTTTGACAATTCAGTATTAGATTACCCACTTAAAAGAAAACCCTATAGGTTTCTAGGAACAAACTGTTTTATCTATGAATTTGTGATGGACAATTAAAAATTAAAAATCCGGATACAATACAAAATTTGTATTAAAAGAAAACTCTTAAAACTGAACGAAAAAAAACAAATAATCAGGTAACTCTAAAAAATAAATAAGCTCAAAATCTAAATCCTCGTATTTAAATTTTTCCCGGAATTCCACTAAGTTAAAAATACGTGTTACTGTACATATGGAATAACATCTCCAAAGTTCATGATGATTTTTTAAAGAAAAAAAAAAAGAAAATAAATTTAGAGGGCGCAACAGTTCCTTGAGAACTAGGGCCAAGTGACTTACAACTCTCAACCATTCCTGTATGCGAGTAATGTTGTCAGGGATGGAGGGGACCTACAGTTTAAAGCCGAATCCGAACGGCTAATTTGAGAAAGCACTTTTCATGACAAGAATTACTCTTGGAGAATTTGTCAATTCCTCGCAAGAGGCAGTACCCGTGAAAAAAACTTTAGATGGCATAGGCAGGGATCGAACCCAAGACCTCTGGCATGACATTCCAACGCACTAACCATCATGCCACGGGTAAAGAAGCTGTGACGAATTACCCCAATTGGGGATTATTTGGAAACCAGCCGAGCTAATAAACGAAGGGGTTGTCTATCACAACAAACAAATACATAAGCCACTTTGGGTTTTAAATCTTTTTGATGTGTATATGTGTACCTTAAATATTTTAAATTTGACTTAATTGAGAATCTTGAATTTTGGTTCTAGCTTAAAAATTGACTCTCCAATAAAAAAAATTGACTCTAAAAAAAAATACCAAAATTTTCTTTTTGTGGCCGCTTTGATTAATCAGTCTATTTTGTTGTCAAAAACAAGCTTTACGTGCCTTTAAAACCATATTTTACAAACTATTTCTAAAAGTCCATTAAATAATCGCTTATCTGTAACTGTAATATTCGAGCACATTTAGTTTAGCCTTTAAGTCATTCTCATTATATGAAGTTGTTTGACCTTTTCTGCGAAATATTTTTTGTCTGACACATATAAAACCTTGCGTCATTTCCAAATAAACCACAACAAATCCGAAGAATTCAAAAGGTGACTCTACAAACATTTTAAAAATGTCCAGCAAAAAAATAGTTATTCATCATCAACATCAACCACAAGAAGAAAAGATACCTACACAAACAATTTTCAGAAGAAATAAAAATTAAGCTCACCTTGACATTTAATAAATCCCAATAACATCCAGAGTATAATACTCCTCGAGACAATCATAGCCGGTAATCCCATAATGTTCCAAATTGTACGCCGCCCGTCGTATTTTCGAATACTTATAATCCAAAAAAAAAGGAGTTTTTGAGCGAAGTTTTTGATATCACTTCATAATAACGCAGTTACAAATTATTATTAAATGATTGTCTTGCATTTGATTTATGCAAAAACACAAAATTTTAAAAACACAAGCAAATCTTAGTTTGCTATTATCAAATTGTGAATTCTTAAGATTTTGTCAATTCACAATAAGCAAAAACAATTCACAAACAAAAATTTTAAAATTCGTCAAAAACTTTATATCAAACAAATCACCGAGGTACAATTATGCACCTTGAGTTTGAATAAATAAAAAAATTCACAGATTGAGATGAAGCCGAAGACGTCAGGATTGACGAGAGGGGTCCGGTCGGGCACGACAGGGAGGGCAAACAAACAAGAATGCGGGCGGTATTGATGGCGCAGCGGTGGTGGTGTCGGCGCGGCAGCGGCGGTAAATGTTATGATGGGGCCGAGCCACTTTGAGCTATTTTCGAAAAGGTCACTTGAATGCGATGCCAAAAGCGAAGAAGTGTGCTTAAGTCGCTCTTCGTTATTCAATCTTTTTGTTTGTTCTCGTTTTTCGTTAGAGACGAGATTACTATGGGTTAGATTGGGCTGGGGATTCAGGGGTTTGATATTTTATGATTTCTCTGTTTCTATAGAAGTTAATAGTATCTACTCCAATCGTATGTAGTTTTTAAATTGAATTGAATATTTTAATCACGCAAACCTTCCAACGTAATGACAAAATGAAATAAATTATTATAAAACCCACGAAGGCAGAAGGTAACGACGACCAAACGCGACGTCAAAGCCGACAACGACGACGACGACAAAAGCCAAAGAAGAGGCTATAATGCAATGGGGGTCATGCAAAAGACCAATAAGCAAGATAACAGCACTTGCCGGGCTCACTGTAAAGAGCTATCGTATGAAGATACTTTTTGAAGTTGTAAGGCTCACGAAACAAAAACAAAAATAAAACAAAACAAAATCGAATAATTTTTCTTATTTTTTCTTTCACTTCATACAACGAAGAAACACATTCGGATAATTGAGAAAGTATCTCTGGCCATAATCGCGGTTGGAACCAAACTGAATCAAGGTACCATGGCTTAAGTTTCAATGAGCCAACAAAACCAGCCGAAGATATTATAGCTTATTGTTTGCCAAGCTGCTTTAGCCATGGTTACCAATTTATATAGAATTGTGAAAAACAGTATTTCGATCACAGCTTCCAGACGATGAATGAGTTTACTTAATTGACTTAATTAAAAAATGTTTAAGACAGCCAAGAACGATATTTTAAAGGTTATAGCAGGAAAAGCATAGTTTTTAACGATTTTGCAACATAAAAATCTTTGCTTTCAAGATAACGTTTAAATCTTACTTAGTTTCTGGAAATTTCATTAGTTATGAGTTTTGATATGTATTCAAAAACCTTGAATGTAATACTTTCATGGTTTTGAAAAAATACATTTCGGAAGTAATTTTGAATGCTGATTTCGAATCCGAACTTCAATTTTAACTATGTGCTCAAACTTAAAAAATACTCGTTTTCAACCTTTTTTTAATACTTTTGCAAAATATTTAAAAACTTGATTTGTTGATTTTATGTAACACCATAACTATTTTAACTAAATATTGAAAATAAGGATTATAAATTGTGTTTTTCAAGAAAAATTTAAACACATGTAATTAATTGTTATGAGCAAGAACTGAGCTTCATTATAAAGACTAGGGGTTGTCGTTAAGTTTTAAAAATGATTTGGGGCAACGGACCTTGGCGGCTGGTTCGAATAAATTCCAGCCTAGAGACCCGACTTTCGACCACTTTTTGAAGCAATTGGGGCCGTATGTCGGCAATAACGTGCCTAATTTTGTCTTCCAAGGCGTCAATTATCTCGGGCTTGTCTGCGTGGACAAAATACTTTATATAACCCAACAAAAAATAGTCCAGCGGTTTTAAACCACACGATTTTAAAGGCCACGCTCACAGGCCCACGACGCGAGATAATGCACTCACCAAAAGTTTCCCTCAATAAATTTATTGATTCATTGCGTCGAGCTAACCGAACCGATATTTTGGTAATAAATTTACACAATGCGCAAAAGTTGTTCATTTTTTCATTATGAAATGCGGCAAACTAAACTGAGCATAAATCAAATGATAGCTCTCAAAAATACCAACTCCGAACAAAGTAATACCAGATTGAAACCTTTCATACGAATATGTATTTTTGTCCAATTTCAAAAAGTGATATCTCAAAAATCTGATGTGATAGAGTAATTTTGGTGTCGGATTTGAATAAAGGTCATTAAAACTCATCGGAAAATATGCATTTTGATTCCCAGGGACAAAATTTAGCTTATCTTTTGCTGAATGGCTAAAAGATCTCAAAATTGTGTTTTTAAATAATGTCGAACGTACATAACTTCAACGCTGCTGTTTCTTTTGAAAACAGAACAATAGATAGGTGACTAACCAAAAGTCATATCAAAAAAAATAAGTGGACATGTTTATAAAGTCTGATACAAAGGCAGCTGTCACTTTTGAAGCTGTTATCTTTTGACATTTGACTACTACGAAACGATACATGCTCTATCAACGTATATTTGTTTTCAATTTTGAACAAAAAATATTTTATCATGTGGCAACCATGACTTTTTTGTAGCTAGGCCAGTGCTCAGACTCAGTTCAGGTGCTAAAACCACCGCTGCTGTTCTGCTTTAGCTCTTCCACAACTGCTGGCTGGTGCTTGAGCTGGTGGTTGGTGCTTACCATTTTATTGCAGAGAGACGCAGACCTGTTGCAAGTCAAACAAGTATTTGGGTTCGAGTACGAGTACGAGTATATCTATCTGACTTGCCTTGGAATATTTCTTTAATTTTTGCGGTATATTCATATGCGATCAGAATGTAAACGTAACGTAAGCCATATTAAATTGATGTGAAGTGTGTGTTCTCTTAAAAATTGAAAGATACTCTTAAGTTAAGATACAAATAGGAAAGAGCACAAATACATTTTTTTTTTCTTCTAAAAGAAATGTTTATTTTACAATTTGATGGTTTTCATGTACTGTTTTTAAGTTAATCTACGGAATTAATAAACTGAACTAAATTTGACATTTTTGGAGTGATAATTGACATTTTTGACCGTTAGCCAAAGTTACTAATAAATAAATACTAATAAATAATTAAATACTAATAAATTTGGTAATTATTATTTTAAAATCTTTAAGAAGTATTTAATCAAAAATGTAAGTTTAAAATGTCAACTTATGGATTTTCTTAAAAACTTAACCAAAAATTTGCAACAATACGAGGTTTGTTTTATTGGAAAAGCCGAGATTAATACTGTAGAAACTTATATGGAGAACAAAGACAACATCTGCAGTAGAATCATTGCTGATGAAAAGTAAAGTGTTAGATGTTGGTACGTTTAATATCTCCTTGATGCTCATTGGGTAGTGGCCTACATACAAAACACTATCACGTCATTTTTAAAGTCAAGGATATTTCGACAGAATTCCCATTCAATTTGTTTAAACTAATGTTTTCTAATTTAATTAATGGTGCGTATTTACAATAATTCCAATACGATGACAATTCAACTTTTATTTAATCTTTTTTGTTAGTGTATATTATTAATATTTGTATAGTCCTAGAATATTGTATGTCAACTATTTATCAACTGTAGTTTGAATACCTTTCAAAATATGACCTAAAAAGTAACTTAAGAAGAATTCAAAAAACAAAAATTCAAATCTTAATTCTAATTCTGTTTTCAATGCGTTGCTTAACATAAAATCAATCTTTGAGTTCTCTGAGCTTCGTTAAAGCCTTTTTTATAAATATTTCTAAGACTAAATTAAAACATATTTTTTTTTCTAAGCTGACTCGACTTAATTATTTTATAATACCAAAATAGACATAAGCTGAAATATTTGTTTGTTAATTTGAAAAAAGGTTAGTTTCAACAAATACAGCGCCATCTGTGAAGACCTAAACACAGACCATAATCCTTCAGTTAATATTTCATTCAGCGATGCTAAAAAAAATGAGACCCTCTAAACTGCACTAACTATGGAGAAATCCGTCTACTTAACATCGCTTACAAAATCTTTTTTGCCGTAATATGTAAAAATCCAAAGCCTATCATCAACAAACTTCTAGGTCCTTATCAGTGTGGTTTTAGACCATGAAAGTCCACAGTCGATCAAATATTCACATTAAGGCAGATCCTGGAAAAAACCCAAGAACATCAAATCGACACCCTCCATCTCTTCATCGATTTCAAGGCTGCATATGAGAGCCAGGATTGTTGCGGTTTGTACCGGACATTGGCCTATAGGAGTTCATGCAGAGAAGTTGGGTATCTCTTACAACACCTTTTGCCGTAGTGGTAGTGACCAAAGGGAAAGTGAAACGATAATCCATTTCCTCTGCAAATGTCCTGCTTTGGCAAACACTAGAATGAAATGCTTTGGGAAAGCATTCTTTCACGAACTTGATGAGCTATCTGAGACAAAGATTAGAGACCTAATCTTTTTTCTCAATGCGACAAAATGGCTCTAACATAATCGCTGTGAAGCTTCTCTATAAATCTTTTCCTTTCTATCACAGGTCAAACGAGTTTTGGTATCAAAACGGCGCACTACAGCGCTAATCTCAGGCTAGGTTGCCTTGAGATCGCCATTTCTACCTACCTACCATGAGAGCACCTACGGGAACGAGCTGTATAGAGCCATGGCTTATTTTTGGCATCATTACCAAACTCGCCAGTTTTTACAGGATAATATGGAGAATTCGCCATGCTCAATAAAGGTTGGAAACAACTCAACCGAACCTTTCGATATCGAAAAAGGCTTTAGACAAAATGATGCGCTTTCATGCGATTTCTTTAACATCTTCCATGAAAGAATAGTGCAGAGCCCCCACGTCAACACTAGAGGCACTATCTCTCAAAATTCTGTCCAATTACTGGCATATGCTGATGACATTGACATAATCCGAAGAGATGGGGCTTTTTTGAGCATTGTCATCATGTTGTAAAGGGCCTACAACACCGACGCACGTCTCAGTCAAAACGTCACCTTCTACAGACGTAATTTTGAGGAAGTTAAGGACTTTGTCTATCTAGGCGCCGCTATGAACACAGAAAACAACATAAGCGCTGAGAGCAAACGAAGTTTTACGCTTGCTAACAGCTGTTTCTAAGAAAGCAAGCTAAGAAAGCATTTGAGAAGCAAAACCCTCTTTCGTGCAACCAAAGTGTCGCTATATAAGACCCTCATCATTCCTGTACTGCTACACGGTGCACAAGCTTGGACTATGACAAAAGCAGATGAAAGCACCTTGGGTCGTTTCGAAAGCAAAGTTATTCGCGTGATCTACGGTCCCGTATGCATAGAAGGTGAGTGGAGGAGAAGATGAACCGACGAACTGTACGGGTTGTACAGCGACGACACACAGTGGTTTAAATGCGGAAAAAAATCAAAAAAATGAAAGTGTTAGTATGAAGTTTTTTTTTTTATTTTATTATAGTTGTATAGTTGGTCTATGATTTTTGAAAATTTGAGCAATTTTTGTTCATAAGTATTAAAGATACAGGGCTCCAAAGTTACCCTTTTTTTCAATTTTGAAATTCCTATATTTTCTTGCACTAACTTCTTGGCACGAAAAATAGCGTTTATAAAACCTTAAGCCAGAATTTTTATTTTTATTTCAAAAACATGTACTTTAAGCTTAAAAAAAACACATGCATATATATATATATATATATATGTATATATGTATATTTTAGATAAGTCAGAGCAGAGAGCTCTAACATGAAATTTTTTATGTTTTTTCCTTAGAGCTACAATTTTAGCTACACTTGCCTACACGCTCTGACTACATTCACTTGAAAGCTACAATATTCACCTTACTAGTCCAAAAAGAATAAAATCCGTCTGGATCCAACCCTGTGACTTATGTTCAATTTTGTTCACCTGAATCAGGTCTTAAAAAACACGGTTTTGACGACGATAGATCCCGAAAAATTACAATTTCTTCGAAAATACTTGTCACAAATAACTAGATAAGAGCTTAATTTTTAGAAAATATATGTACCTTTCTTTAAAAAATAAAATAAAATTAATTCATTGACTAACCTGTGAGATATTCAATTTTTGGCGCAAAACTTTTTTTTTGCCTGACTTATTTTCCAATTGTTTCCTAACTTTTATTTAAAAATTACAATAAAAATAAAAAAAATTATGATGTATTAAACTATATGGAAGTACCTAAATATAATATGAAAATAAATCAGGTATAATCTTAAAATTTTTTATGATATTACGCAAAAAATAGGGACAGGTAAAATAAAAAAAGGTGCTTTTTGTGGTTTTACCTGTATACGGGTTTTTCCTAATACTTGATGTTAAGTATATGAATTGGTACCTGTTATATGAATGACAAACAAACAATTTCTTTTTTATGATCATTTTCCGGAAAACCCTTTCAGGATAGGTAAGACCTAATAAGAATAGTTTGGTTGTCACTAAAATATATAGATAACAAAAAATGGAATAATAAGTCATTATTAATCTATTGTTCATTGTGCAAGGTGTTAGGAATAAATAAAAAGAAATTAACATGTCACAGTTTGTTTTAAGTTACACTGTTTTGTGTGAAGTTCTAATTAGAGGTCTTAATTTTATAGAACCGTTTCTATACGAAGAGTATCCTCACTTGAGCGAAAATGATATTTTTTTAATAACATCAGAAATTAAAAAAAGATTCTTTTCTCAATTTAAACGGAGATACATGTTGGTTAGTTATAACCAAACCAAATTTTTTGAAAGATATACGGACTGGTTAAATAGTGAATTTGTGGTTAAATTAGAAACTAATAATAATAACACAGACGTTTTATCTGATTCTACTCGTGGTAGACCAAACAAAGATTTTACATCGTGCTCTGACCGAGCAAAAAGATATAAAGTAGATAAACTGAGATCTTCTGTATCACAGGAGCTTATAAATGCTGCATCCTCATCTTCTTCAAAATTAAAAGGTAAATATTTTTTTTAAAGTAAATTAAAGTATTTAAAAGTAATAATACTAATTCATGATTTTTTTGTACTTTTTTTCTCAGAATTTGACGCAGATACTGCCTTAGCTCTTATAACGCAAGCAAATCTATCGAAATACCAATACGAAATTTTAAGAAAAGCTACAAAAGAGATCGGTTATGATATTTTCCCAAAGTACCCCCATATTATTGAGGCAAAACAATCTTGCTACCCAGACAACATAGCAGTAACCGAAACATCTGCGATGGTGAGGCTTCAGGATTTGCTAGATCACACTGCAAGAAGAATTTTAAAAACAATTCCAAGTGATGAGCTCGAACAACTTAACAACCAAACTTTAGAACTTCATACAAAGTGGGGCTGTGATGGCTCATCTGGACAGAGCGAATATATGCAGAAATTTTCCATCGGGAATCAGGAAGCTTCGGATGCACATCTTTTCATGACGTCGATTGTGCCCCTCAAAATGACCTTACCAACTGACGAAAACAATCCCACATGGATCCATTCCCGACCGTCTTCAACACGATATTGCAGAGCATTGAAATTTGAACACAAAAAGGAAACACTTGACCTCATACGCGAAGAGAAAAACCGTGTGGAAAATGAAATAGAGGGATTGGAGATGACCTCAATAAATATTGACACACTTGCCATAAAAGTTAGACACCATCTTTATTTCACGATGATAGATGGAAAAGTTGCTCAAGCTGTCACAAATACTAGTTCTGCGAGCAACTGCACCATTTGTGGAGCTAAGCCTTCGGAGATGAATAATTTATCTAAGATCAGTACCAAGATGTTGAATGAAGATGCTCTTAAACTAGGAATATCATCACTTCATGCAAGGATTAAATTTATGGAATACGTTTTGCACCTCGGCTACAACTTAAGCTTTTAATCATGGAGAACATGTGAGGACACTCGTGCTATTAAGGAAGTGGAAAAAAATCGAATCCAAGCTGAATTCATCGAAAAGGTTGGTATCAAGGTTGACGTTGTAAAGCAAGGAACTGGAACAACAAATGACGGCAATACATCACGAAGATTTTTTGAAAATCCGCTTCTGACTGCAGAGATCACCAAAATAGATTCAAGGTTGATAACGAGACTTTCAGTCATATTGGAAGTAATTTGCTGCAACTTTTCAATTGATACAGAAAAATTTAAGGTCTGAAGAGACAGCTAAATTGGCGATTTCGTTATACCCTTGGTATCACATGCCTGCAACAGTTCATAAAATCTTATTACACGGAGCAGAAGTAATACAAAGTGCATCTTTGCCAGTGGGTTCACTTTCAGAGGAGGCCCAGGAAAGCAGAAATAAGGACTACAAATATTACAGAACCCACCACTCCAGGAAATGTTCTCGGCTATCTACAAATGAGGATGTTTTCCACATGATCATGATATCATCTGATCCCTTTATAACCAAATTGAGACCGGAACCAAAAAAAAAACCTTCCATTGAGTGAAGAAGCTCTTGAATTAATTAATTAATATTTTTTTATGACTATGTAATTTATTTTTATGTATTTATACATTTATTTATTTGTTTATTTATTTAATTATTTATGTATGTAATTAGTAATATAAGTATTTTTGTAATGTTTGCATATTAAAGCAAAAAGTGTTACAAAACATAAATTGTTATTTTTTTTATATGAACAATAAACCCCAAAATTTAGAAAAATCTCAATAACTCATATTCTAATTGTTATTTTTAATCCAAGTTTTGAGAAAATAAGTGTTTCTCTAACCCAAACATGTGTGCCAAATTTCATTTCTCTCCGATTTATAATACAGGTTTTATCAATTTATTTCCGCGCTCCCATACAAACCGAACCCCAAAATTTAGAAAAATCTCAATAACTCCTCTTCTAATTGTTATTTTTAATCCAAATTTTAAGGAAATGTCTGTTTCCCTAACCCAAACATGTGTACCAAATTTCATTTCGCTCCGATTTATAATACAGGTTTTATCGATTTATTTCCGCGCTCCCATACAAACCGAACCACTGTGCGACGTAGACTCAGCCAGAAGGATAAAAACCGTATGGAAACCAATGTTTCGGCCCGGAAATGTCTTCAAATCCACACCCACAGGACAGCGCAGTAGAGGAAGACCGCGGATCAGGTGTTGCACACAATTGGAAAGTGTCCTTACCCAACTTAGAGGGAGTCAAACTGACTTCCATGTAGATGCAGGGATGCTATGTGCTTGTCTGTAATCTGGAAGGAAGAAGTGCTTTCTTGCACCTCCACGTGGGGGCTCCCGGGAAGCAAGTTGAGAAATCAGTGCAGCTCGATGATGAATGATAATGAACAATTAATAATAACTTAAAAAGGCACAGCTTACAACTGCACTGAGGAAATATTTAATCTTGTGAGCGAACGCAAG
This sequence comes from Eupeodes latifasciatus, assembly GCA_920104205.1. Taxonomy (NCBI): domain Eukaryota; kingdom Metazoa; phylum Arthropoda; class Insecta; order Diptera; family Syrphidae; genus Eupeodes; species Eupeodes latifasciatus. The sequence goes on from OV049924.1 coordinate 39,330,530, forward strand.
AGGCTACGGTTCACTTCCTTCTTAAAATTACATTTTACGATTGATGTTAAACAAAGGGATGTCGTCCTTCTCCTGGGTTAGGGGTTGACTTACTGATAAAATTAATACAAATCCAATAATATCAGTAAATATACAAATCATTTGATCAAGCAAACGGTATTTAAAATAAGTTTAAAAAAGCCTAAAGTGGAATTAAAAATCATTTATTTAAGGAATGATGTACATTGTAGATAAAGCTCGGCTGATTGCATCCCACAAAATGTCGGGCGACCACTTCTAGAGTTATCTTCCCTAGATGTCACTTCATCAAAGACTAATTGTGAGACCACTGAAGACGTGGTACCATGGGATAAAAAAAAATCAATATATATATGGACAAAGCCAATACCAAAGTTTAACAAAGAAGTGAATTTGTTATGTCTTGGTATCTTAGAAAGAGGAACTCACTCGAAGCATTTCGCCAAATAAGAGAGAGTAACTCTTTGTGTAAATCCTTTTGGTAAATTTGCAAAGACTAAGCGAATATAGAATGCAAGGGGAAGCAAGTGTAAGAACTTGCCGTCAAATTATGGCTTAATTAATTTGTCAAATGTCAAAATATGAGAGTTTAAGAAGATACAAATGTCCAATGGTAGAAATGAAACCTCTGATTAGAAGGCCCCATCCTAAATTCACTTATTGGTTAACTCTCCTGTGTTCTTTCGTAAGGAATTTTGTAAGTTGTATAATTATTCGTTTGATTTCAGCGCTGATGTCGTTGTCTGAATTTATAGTAAATTCAATTTTGTTTTGGGACTGAGTTGTTAGATAATGATGGAATAGTAGGTTTATAAGAAAAAAATTTCAAAAACAATTTTTTCTCTTTGCTGCCGTTTTAAAGTATAGCTTAATTTCATTGGCCACACATTTTGAGAGTCTTCATTTTGAAATACTTATTTTGTTACTATATAAGATCTTATTTTGGAAACATATTATTTTAAAACCTATATCGTTTGCTTACTTTCACGAGTAACAAAGTATTTTTTACAAAAATGAATAAGCCCCACAAAACTATTTTCATAAAAAAAACACCTAGTCTAGCTCTAGACCTACTATAAGTAGGTTAAAAATAATGTACCTACATACATATTTTTGTAGAATCATTAAATTTTGGCTTACCTTTTATACAAAAAAATATTAACCTGCCACGATCTAGTTTATATTTAGCTTAAGGGGCATATGATTTCAATTATGTATGTCTAACATTATTTTGCAAGTACCGAACAATCAAATTACAGCAACTGTATTACGGATATCTTTTATTCCATTGATGAATAGTAGTTAGTTTTTTTTTTTGGAATACAAAATGTTTTACTTTCAATTTCAGTTGGATACTCCTACTTTCCATAAAAGAGTTTTTTTTTTTTATCTTCTTAAATGTGAAATATAAGTTAGGTCTAAAGTTACTTAATTTTTTTCCCGTATTGAAATAATTTTATTAAATAAAATTGTGAAATTAATTAAAATAATTGCTTCTCAACGAATGAACAGAAAGTGTCAGCTTTTATTAGGAATGTATCATCAATCAAAATATCTTTTCCAAAAAGGACGAAAAACTGAAATTAATGTGGAACTAACTTAGCACAAAAATATGACACACAAAAATATGCACTGACATAGTTAAAGACGTCACAAATTCCTCAAAGACACAAGCTCACAAGTGTTTATAAATTTGTACAGTTACTAAATCACACTTTAAATATTTACTTAGAGTAGCAAATAAACAAAACAAATTTGCACGATGTTAAATAAATAAACATGCATAAAGCGCTCTCTGGTGGCATAGTTTGTTTAGTTCATGTTTATGAAACAAATATATACATACGAGGGTATCTATAGATAATATTGAAACAAACAGAGGGAGGTTAGATACGCGAGTTCCTACATCTTTGTGAACTATAAGCCAAAACAAAAGATACCAATAAGCTGGTGGAACTGAAGCTGGAGATGTAGCTCAAGCTAGTGATGGTTAGTGTAGTGTTGACATGAATTTGTCCCGACACGATTTTGACGACACCATCACTTCACTCTCTAGGTGATCTACCCGATAAGATACCATATAGACTACGTCCTTCGTCGTCATCATCATTGTCGCTCTTCACGTTCATCGTACAATATTGTTATAGCTTATAAAATATACAACAATAAGTTGTTTTATTTTGTTGGTTTTGAGACTAGGTCTTGAGCTAAAAAGTGCGGTGTACCGAAGATGAGGCAACCTTTACTTTCCCTCGATAAATTTTAATAAACAAATATCTATTCAAATACACTGAGACAAAAATACTATAACCGAAACAGAATACTATTTTCAAAAATTGTTATATATTAAGTTTTTCAATCATAAGTTTTATTTTTATATTTAAACATGAATATAGTATTTTTAAAGAAAAATCAATGGGTGTTAAGTTAATTAAAATTGAAAAACAATATCAGCCAAATCTTATCAGGAAATTTTTCTATGTCCTGAATAACTTCACGAATATCAACATTAAAATCTTTAAAAGACTGGAGAGCACTGTTTAATACAATATCTTTCACGAGGACTTAAAAAAAAGAGGCTGGGATGCGACCCACACTCAAAACTTCCCATCCCGTCTGTCGATTTGTCTTGCTTCAAAGTTTGTAGGTTTTCGTGTTGGGTTAAAAAAGTTGTCAGTTGAATTATTCTTAAAAATTTTAAAATATTTTTCATATAAAGAAATAGTTTAGTTTGAAAATCTAGTTTTGTTAAATAGATTTTTAGTGAAAAACAAATTTTTACCAATTTTAGTAGCATTTCTTAAATTTTTACTAATTGGATGAATTAAATTAATTTGAGAGATATCAAGAACCGAACATCAATTTTTACCAAATTTGCGTACTATTTCTTGTAGATTTTATTTTTTTATGAAAAAATGGACTGTTGGATTTTTATAAAAAACCACTGAATATCGAAAACAATATTTTCTGTGAAATAATAAAAGTTTGAAGACAATATTTTTAATTTTTGAAAAGCTATTTGAGTCGAAAGTAAATTTTTACCAAGTTTTAGTATTGTTTTTTTGTTAGGTTTTTATTTTTTGTAAAAAAACTGTCAATTAGATTTTTATCAAAAATTTTACTGAATGTTGAAAACAATTTTTTTTAAAAGATAAAAGCCAATATCTCAAAGTTTTGAAAAGATATTTGCGTCGAAAATCAATTTTTACAAACTTTTGTTAAATTTTCTTTTAAGTTTTTATTTTTTGTAAAAAAAACAGTCAATTCGATTTTTCTCAAAATTTTACTGCATGTTGACAATTATAAATAAAATAAAATAAAACCCAATATCTCAAATTTTTAAAAAGATATTTGAGTCGAAAATCAATTTTTACCAACTTTTATTAATTTTTTTGTTTAGGTTTTTATTTTTTGTAAAAAAAACTGTCAATTCGATTTTTCTCAAAATTTTTCCGAATGTTGAAAACAATAATTCTTATAAGTTAAAATTCGTTGGAAGCCATAATCTCAACATTTTTGAAAAGATATTTGAGTCGAAAATCAATTTTTACCAACTTTTGTTAAATTTTCTTTTAAGATTTTATTTTTTGTAAGAAAACTATCAGTTCGATTTTTTTCAAAATTTTACTGAATGTTGAAACCAATATTTTTTGAAAGATAAAAGTAGTTTTAAGCCAATATCTCAAAGTTTTGAAAAGATATTTGAGTCGAAATTCAATTTTTACCAACTTTGAGTTATGTTTTTTTTAGGTTTTTATTTTTTATAAAAAAACTATCAATTCGATTTTTCTCAAAATTTTACCAGATATCAAAAACATTATTCTTCGTTGCACAAAATTGTTTTGGAGATAAAATCATTTTGTATTCGTAAAATTTTCGAGGTGACAAATTTTTTTTTCAGTTTTTTTTAATTTATAAAAAAAAACTGTTAACTGGATTTTTTCAAAAAATATACTTGTTTGGTTTCACGTTACAATATATTATATAAAATTTAATTCAAGTCTCTAGCATTTTTGGTTCGTAAGATATTAAGGATTAACCAAAATTTTCACTTTTTTTTTTTAAACTGCTATGCTAAAAAAAGCACCCACGCAATTTTCTTGCGAGCCCTTTCTGCATCTTTCTGCCTTATTGTCTGTATAACAAAATTTATTTGAAGTCGATACCTCTTCTGGTTCTTGAGCTATGGACAACGAAAAAAACGTCGCGAACGTACGGACATACGGACGTACGTACACACGCACGCACAGACATCTTTCTAAAAATCTTTTATTTCGACTCTAGGGACCTTGAAACGTCGAGAAATGTCAAAATTTTCAATTTGACAAATCGGACCCATTACAATAACTTCCTATGGGAAGTTAATAAAGTCTAAGAGTGTTAAATTATAGGACTTCTGTTGCCAGAAATAAAAAAATTAGGAAACTTTTCATAAACTGCCAACTTATGAATGCAAAATGTTCACCATTTTTGTAATGAATTTTAACAATTTTGTGTATCTTTCCATTTTTAATAATGGCGTAGTTTTTACTTCTAAAATTTCAAAATTCAAAGCTGTCAAAAAAGCGAGTCATTCAACATTTAACTTTTTATTGGAGAATAATGTGCTTTACTTTTACAGACACAGTATGAATTTTTAGTGTTTCAAGTTTTTCAGCTCCACGAAATAACTCCCTGAAGTTATGACATGTTTTTATGATGTATATGGCTAAGTTCAGTTATGATGCAATTAGTCCAAATTAGGCTAAACAGCCACAAAACTTTTGTAACAATAGGTCCACTGGTGATCTGATTATTTATCTCACCGAGCAATGGAATAAATCTTTACATCATTTTGGATAAAGTAAGATTATAGCACTTGATATATTAAAAGCATTTGATAGAGTTTGACATCAGGCACTCTTATCGAAAATGCGTGCCTTCGAATTTAGAACTATCTCCTTCGTTTGATTAGAAAATACCTTTCGGAGCGTTTAATAATAGTCGTAATGGATGGATTCAAGTCTGAGAAACACAAATTAAATGCTGATGTGCCCGAGGGTTCTGTTCAGTCTGCGACACTCTTTCTTATTCTTATTACTGATCTATTGTCTGAAACTTCTAATCCACTTACCTGCTTCAGCTTAGCATATCCGTTTTTGGATTCACTACCCTTATCTTTGGATATGTCTCTTCAACGGCAGTGCATGATAAGGTCATTAAATTCTGACCTAGACAATATTGTTAAATGGGGAATCAATTAGAATTTAATGCATCGAAAACTCAATGCTGCCAACTCTCGTCAAAACATAATTTATCACGTTTGTAACTATCCATGAGTGGCACTTGCATCATGCAGATTGAAAACATCGAAATTCTCGGTATGTAAACATCCAATTACCTCTTGTGGTATGGTGACATATCTGGCTATTATCTATATAAGACGTATAATTCCCATCTCTGGGCTTATGCTCCTGCAACTTTCTTAAGTATCTTGGACAGTACTGAATGTAGAGATTGGTGATGAAATCACCGTTGAATCATTTACGTTGTTTTAACACCTTCAAAAAATGTCTTGTATGACCTTTTTTCCCCATATTTTAACAGATTACATTCTATTCAAATAGCCAGTTGCATTCTTCCCTTCAAGCAAATTCAACAGTAATACTCATTCCTCCTGGAATGCTCAGTAGTATACCCTCGTGCGCAACTTTGGTCGTACTGTTAAGTACAGAGATTCGTTCTTTAGCCCTACTACGCGAATGTGGAATGCTTTATCACACTTTGTCTTTCCCAGTCATTACAATATTCAAGATTTCAAAAACCATGGTGCACCGACGGAGAAAACCCAATCCTCAAAAGACTCTTCAGGTTTCTTTACATCTCACAAAAATAACTTATTCGTGCGGTTTGCATTCCGAAGGCGTAATTGGCCCGTAAAATGCGAACGCAACAGGTAAAAAGTTCCAACAAAACTGTGCTTATTGCCATACCTATCGTTGAGCCAAACGTTTGGTGAATAAATCGTCGCAAGAAATAGACCTGTGACATTTTTTTAATTATTCTCTTTGGGTCAAATCTCTGGTTTATGTTGATAAAATTATATGGCTCTAAGAAACACCCTTTAATAAAATAAATGTCCGAAAACTTACTTACTTACTTAATTACTTTAGTTGGAGGTAGAGTCCTAGGCTACGGACCTGGGTCTCAACAAATATACGTCTCCAGCAGGCTCGGTTCCTAGCTATCTGTCTCCAGTTTCGTACGCCAAATTGGTTGAGTTCCTCTCCCACCTGCATGCAGAACCTGACTCGCGAATTGGATTCGAAGACCTTTCGGGCTGGAGAGTTAATATCAATTTGCCATCTAAGTCGTTGCACTTTTATTCTTTATTCCACGTCAGTCAGTGTCGGTTGTGCAGCGACACTGACTGACGTGGACATACACTTCGTCGTTGTATTTTCTCCTTCACTCTCCATTAATGCAGACTGGACCAAAAATCACGCTCTCATCTTTCTTTGACAGGGCTTAGGCATCAGCGCCAAAAATAAGAACCGGGATGATGAGCGTCTTATAGATAGTGACTTTAGATGTTCGAGAGAGGACTTTACTACTCAACTCAATTGCCTTCAAAGCCTAAAGAAGCAGCGATTTGCAAGAGTTATTATTCGCTTAATTTCAGCGCTGGTGTCATTGGCTGAATTTACATCGGTGCCTAGGTAGTCAAAGTCCCTAACTACCTCAAAGTTATAGAAGCATATACTTGGTCTTGCCTTCATTGACCACCAAACTCATCTTCTCCGCTTCTGTCGCAATGCTCAAAAACGGTCCACTGACATCAAGCTTTGATCTTCAAACTATCTCAATACCATCGGCGGCGTATCCGAGTAATTGGATGGACCTTTGGAAAATTGTGCCTCTTGTGTTGACGGTTGAGCTTTGCACAACTTTTTCCAGAACGTTGAAGGAGTCGCATGACAGTGCATCGCTTTGTCTAAAACCTTTCCTAACATCAAATGCTTCGGTGATATCTTTTCCGACCTTGATAGAGCAGCGTGCATTCTCCATTGTCATTCTGCAGAAACGGATACATTTGACAGGGATGCCCAAAACTAGACATTGATCTGAAGTGCTCTTTCCTGCAGATGGTGGCATACACGGCTTTAAAATCGATAACGAGATGGTGGGCATCGATTTGGAGTTCTTGGGCTTTTTCCAAGATCTACCGTAATGTGAACTTTCCTGGTCTAAAGCCACACTGATAAGGACCTATCGTGTTTTGACGAACGGCTTCAGACGTTCACATAATAAGGTAGCAAGGATCTTATATGCGATGTTCAGCAGACTGATGCCTCTGCAGTTGGCGCAATTCAGAGGGTCTTCTTTCTTGAATATTGGGCGAACTATGCGCTGCGATTCGGATTCGGCTTAAAACTGTAGGTCCCCTCCATCCCTGACAACAGTACTCGCACACAGGAATGGTTGAGAGTTGTAAGTCACTAGGCTCTAGTTCTCAACGGACTGTTGCGCCACCAATTAAATTAATGCGCTGAGATTCTACTCATCGGGCATACTTTCTTCCGACCTATTTTACAGTAAGTTGGTGCATGCTCTCTACCAAGTCATCACCAGATGCTTTGAATAATTTGGCTTCGATGCCGTCAGCTCCAGTAGCTTTGTTGGACTTTAGTTTAGATATAGCTATCTTAATTTCATAGAGGTGAGGTAGGCGGAATTGTTGTTCAGCGTCGCCTAGTTTGAGTTGTCCTATCTCCCTTACAGCGGAATTCAATTCGTCATTATAAAATTTGGAGAAGTGGTCTTTCCATATTCTCAGAGACTGCGGTTCTACTACGATGTTTTGTCTTTACAGGCTCCGAAAACAATGCTTTTTATTTTAAATTTGTTTTAGTGACGAGAAGTTATTTCACTGATACGATTTGTCATGACTTTTTATTTCGGTGTAAAGAAGCTGAAGGAGTCGAAAAGATGCCACCTTCTGTCCTGACTTTGATTTAAAGCATCGATAAGATACCGCATATTATACTACTATGTACATCCACCAGAGTATTGATCTGGTATTCAATGTTCGTCATATAAGATGCGCTGCTGCACCACCGCTCGTCGCGCCGCGGACTAAAAAAAGGAGAACTTCTATCGGAGTGGTGCATCTTTAATGCAAAAAGTCGTAGTAAATATGCACTTCACTCGTACATAGATATGCTAAAGTTGACTGTAGCTGAGGCATCATTGATGCTTTCCTTTTTATTATATTATTTGCAATGTTACAACATATCTTTTTGAAGCAATGCACTGAGTCTGATGTTTGTGGGGAGGAAATGTGATTGTTATTGATATCACTTGCGCAACATAATGTGGATGTGCTGCAACTGCAACTGCTACTTACTACAAAACAGATTCGATGGAATAAGTACATATATGTACTCGTAAAATAGGTAAAAAGGAAGCATAACATGTCAACGTGAGTACTTGTAGTATTTTGAGATTTTTGTTTAGTGAAAATGAAAAGTCGTGTTTTGATTGAATAAAAATTAGATTTGATTTTGTAAAAGAGGAAGTTGTGGATTTTTTGGGAATCTTGATTAATGTTTTAAATATCTTGAATTGGATAAGGAAAATTGACAACACAATACACATACAAAAATCGACTACAACTTCGTTTTGTTGTCCCTGAAAAAAGTATCAAATTAGATACCTCGAACATCACAACAGAAAACAGTTTAATATACCAGCCTCTAGTTCTTATAAGGCAACCAATAGGCGCATTTCATCCAAACTTCTTTTTATTATACAGGGGTTTCCAATATCCCTCAATATTTGTTTTCTTCTCTTGGGAACCATCTATAAACCTAATAGGTATATCGATTTGGAACAAATCTATAGAGTTATTGAAGAAATTACTGTTATCTCTTCAAACATTATCGTATGCGGTGACTTTAACTGCGACCATTTAACTGACAAAAGGTTAATTGCAAACATGAGATCCTTCGACTTGCACTCAGTCAAAATTACTCAAATTACCCATTTTTCTCAATCATCTTGTACGCTATTAGATCATTACTATGTAAGTGAAATCGATCATGTACTGTTAAATGATCAGTTCGAAACTCCAGTTTTTTCTAGACATGATCTTATTTTTTTGACCTATGATTTTAATTCAAGTGTAAACCAAGTGATTTCTAGAATTTAGTTTAGAGATTTTAAGAATTTCAATAAAACACATCTTGAAAATGATATAAACATGATAGCATGGAATGACATTTTCCTAATGCCCTCACCAGATGAACAAGTCGAGTTTTTAAATACAAACCTTAGTATTTTATTTAATCAACACGTTCCATTAAAAACACAAACTAGGATTCGCGAAAATAAACAATGGTTTACTAGAAGGATTAAAGACCTAATAAATCGGCGTGATCTAGCATATCGACGCTGGAAACGTTCAGAGCTCAGTGAGTTGTACAAATCACTACGAAATATAGTAATTCAAGAGGTTAGACGCGCAAAAGTACAATTCTACTCTAAGTGTCTAGATTTAAGATATCCGATGGTCGTAAACTATGGAACAACCTCTGCCAGCTAGGAATAGGTAAACAAAAAAATAATTTTCCAGCTGCAATTAATATAAATGAGCTAAACAGTAAATTTGCTTCTACACCTTCAGTAACTCCAAGAGATTATGTATCTCTCAATACGATACCACCAATTCCTACAGACACTTTGTTCAGTTTCGATTGTGTGAACGCCTTATAGACATATTAATTATTTAAAAAAATGTTTTTTCCTTATTGACCGCAAAAATCGTAATAAAAAGGCAAAATTTGTTGTTGTTTTTAAATTTTAATTCTTTTTATTCAATACGAATGCATTTCGGTTCTCAACTGCGGAACCATCATCAGCGGACGACAATTAAACAAAAAAAAAAACAAAAATAGTTGAAAGTTGCAAAAGTATAAAGTCCAATGCCACTGGTGCTGATGATTTAAATTCAATTTTCATTAAAGCTATTCTTCCATTGCTTCTACCCTACTTTACACATGTAATAAATACAATCCTTACCACTGCTATTTTCCCGCATCAATGGAAAAAAGCAAAAATAATTCCTATCCCCAAAAACTCGCTTTGTAATGAATTTAGACCGATTTCAATACTTCCTTTTCTATTTAAAGTTAGTCGATGTTCAATCGGGTTTTCGTTCACACCATAGCTGTACTAACTAAAATAATCGAAGAAATAAGGACTGAACTTGATATTGACAAAGTAACTTTTTTAGTCCTGCTAGACTTTTCAAAAGCATTCGACATGGTGAATCACTCGATACTTCTGAATAAACTGCGTCACAAATTCAACATATCTTTAGAAGCTATTAAACTGCTTTCTTCCTTTTTGAATGATAGAAAGCAAGCCGTTTTCTTAAATGAAAATCTCTCCGATTTTCTTCCGATTCAACAAGGAGTTCCCAAAGGATCAATTTTATCCCCCCTTCTATTTTCATTATAGGTATGTGAATGAAATCGGTTTTATTATAAATGAAGTATCAAAACATTTGTATGCCGATGACATTCAAATTTACAAAAGCTGTCATTTGGGTTTAATTGAAGACTGCGTTTTCACCCTGAATCAAGAACTAGAAAAGATATCTTACTGGGCGTCTTGCAATGGATTGATTCTCAACGCAAGCAAATGCAAGTGCCTGGTTATATCAAAAAAATAATTAGATCTAACATACTTTCCTTCCATAATTTTAAACGAGAACCCATTAGAATTCGTAAATTCCAGTAAAAATCTAGGTGTAATCTTCAATAGAACATTGACCTGGAATGATCACATCAACCAATTGATAGGCAAAATGTATGGAACGCTTAGAACGCTGTGGACCGCCCAAAACATCACTCCATTTAAAACCAGACTAATGCTAGCAAGAACCTTAGTTATACCTGTTCTCACTTATGGATGCGAAATTTTTACAACTGCGATTCCATTAGCAAAAATAAACTAAACATAGCCTTTAATAGTATCATTCGATATACATCTTTGGGTTAAGAAGGTACGATCATGTTTCACATTTGCAAGAGATTCTACTTAACATGCCTTTAAATGACTTCATGAAGCTTCGAACATTGATACTGTTTTTTAAAATCTTGAAAACACGTCAGACAGAATATCTCTTTGAAAAAATCAGAATGTCAACATCGAACAGATCGACATCGGTAATTTTGCCATGCTTTTCGTGTTTGACCTCAGAAAGGCAATTTTTCATATTTTGAATTGTTATCTAAAGTTAAGTCATAGGCTCTCACAAATTTATAAGATATCTGTTATCTTAATCGCTTCTCGGCCTTATGGCTAAGATCAAAGTGTAGTATCTGTTATCTTACTGTGTAAGCCAAGGGCGGATCCAGACTTTTCATCAGGGGGGGAGGGGGGTGTTCACACACTTAGATGAGTTTTTACTCACCGCTTAAAAATGTTCTTTAATGTTTTGTAAAGGAGGCTAACAAAATTTAAATAACATAATGTGTACGTGTATATTAACTTAACCTTTACACATTTCAATTGCTAAAATGACAACTTTAGTTATCAAATTATTTTAGAACACTGTTGTTCAGCAAGGTATGGTCTAACTATTTAATTTGGATGACTCCCTACATATGAAAGCATTCCTAGATTCGAAAAATTTTCTAAATATGCCATATTTAAGAGCTAAAACACAATAGTTTAGAGGGTTTTTCCTGCAATTCACGCAGAAATGTAAGAAATTGTTTTGAAACGTAGCTTTTTTCCAAAAATAAAATATACTTTTCTTGTATCCATTTCTATTTATGCTAAGAACTCTAAAAAAATTCAAAAATCCAGAAAATGAGAGAGGATCTGATATGAGGTTAGGTTAGGTTAGGTTAAAGTGGCTGTTGGTTTGGGACGTCCAACACACTTAGACCAAAGTATGGTCCGTTGTGATACCACATGGATCAGTTAATCAGCTTAACTCGTTGAACCAATTGGAGCTTCGAATGAAGCGTAGGAGACAAGTAATGTCTGAATTTTTTAGATCACTGGTATCGTTAAAGTAGTAGTCTCCAAGATGGATTCTACGTCTTTGTGATAAGGCAGGGCATGTGCACAGAAGATGAGAGATTGTCTCCTCTTCTTCTTCGTCCATGCAACTCCTACAAAAATCATTTGCAGGGGCTCCAAGTCGAATAGCATGTCTTCCTATTAAGCAGTGCCCAGTCAGGACACCTATAACGTAGCTAATGTGCAATCTACTCAGAGAGATTAATTGTTTTGAGCGCTTGGCGCTAAGATTAGGCCAAATTCGTTTAGTCGCTACACAGGTGGTGGTGTTATTCCACCTGAAGTTTGTTTTCTCTATGGTATCTTGCTTTAGCATGAGTTTACATGTAGCTAAGGGGATACCTATGCTAGCATTGTGAGCCAGCAGAGGTAAAGTTGTTCCGCTTTTTGCAAGTTCGTCAGCTTTGCAATTTCCTGGAATGTCTCTATGGCCTCTATAAATTTTTATCAAAAATTTAAATGCCATTTTATTTTTCAAAAAATCTAGATTAACTTATTTTTTTTCGAAAATCATTTTAAATTTTAAATTTTGTCTTAAAAATATTTTTGGTAAGCACTAAATAAAGAGCTTATAAATATATATACATTTTACATTTAAATTTCGTCAAACAAAATTAATATTTTTTTAAAAATCAAAAAAAATACATTTTTGATCATAAAAAATCATCATCAATTTGATCATCAAAAAGAGCTTGCACAGAAAGAGAAGATTATTGAAATCGGTCTATTAGTTCTTGAGAAAACTTAAAAACAAAATAAAAGTTTTTGAGGGGTACCCTTCTGGAGCAATACTAAAATATGTTTTTCTTGTAGAAAGAAGCCAAATTAAGAACACAAAATTTAGAGAAAGTTTTAGAAAAATCACTTGTTTTAACCAAAAAAATTTTATGGGGACTGCTGTTATTTTTCGTATTAATAAAATGAAAAAGAAACGCCTTGCGCTAATCGGCTAAAAGCCTTAATTTCAATCAACACAATTGTTTGGACCGTAGGAGCCAGGAAAAACAGACAGACGGACGGAATCGGAGGACCCACTTTTTTCGACTTCTCTACTGTCGTAATGCCATATATTTGATTAAAAGCTCTAGTTCGAAATTGTTTACTAAAGAAAAACTTGCCATTTAGTTCCTATATGTCGCCAGTAAAAATCACTTTAATGTTCACTATTTTGTGTGTCAAAAAAATGTAATAATAAAATTGAATCCTATTTTAAGGAATTTAAAGGCAACTTAATATAAAATTGTTGATGTCTTATTCAAGGTTTCTTCTTAAGAACCTGAATATTTGCTCTTTTTCTTAGAAACAATTTTTATGAAAATAATTTAAAGCATGACTAAATTTTTTTCAAATTCTATAGTGAGTAAAAACTAAAATTTTAGTTGTTTTTGACAGCAAACCACTTTTTGGTGAATGTCGTTACATTACTAATAAATTTATAGATGAAATCTTCACTTATACAACTTAACTGTATAAGCTTTATGGCTCATGTGACCCCCCCTGGATCGTCAGTTGGTCAAAAGTTGATGAATTTGTGCTGCGTTTTTGGAATAGGCTGAATTTCCGATTCATATTATGTTCTTGGTCCAGTCCTCAGTTAAAAGTAGTACTTTTAGCAACAAAGTTTAGGGAAGTAAAATACAAATGTTGTGTTCATTTACAAAAAATAAATAATTCAAAATATAATAGGGGTCATATCCATTAACGCAATACGATTAGTTTTGAATTGAAGGGAATTCCTACGAAAAAGCAAACAAATTATCTCCCAGGGGGGGGGGCATGACCCCTACGACCCCCCCCCCCCCCCTGGATCCGCCATTAGTGTAAGCTTTATAAATAAATAAACTGAAACTAAACTGAATATGGGCCCGAAAAAAAATGTAAAGGTGTTAAATCCAAAATCTCGGTGGCTTGTGATCACCTTTGAGAAATATCAATGTGAGAAAACTTACCATTACAATTGCAATTGTTTCCTTACTTATGTGGTCTGGTACACCACCGCCTTTTTGAAAATTAACGTCGTCCAAATTTTCAAATAAGATGGTTTAATCACGGCCGCCATCCAGCCTACCGTACTGTACCAAACATTGCCACGTTGAAAACTCTTTTCAACAATCATTCCTGGATTGTCCGACCTCAAAAGTGACAGTTCTATTTTTAACTTCCCATAGGAAGTTATTGTAATCGGTCCGATTTGTCGAATTGAAAATTTTGACATTTCTCGACGTTTCAAGGTCCCTAGAGTCGAAATAAAACATTTTTAGAGAGATGACTGTGCGTGCGTGTGTACGTACGTTCGCGACGTTTTTTCGTCGTCCTTAGCTCAAGAACCAGTAGAGATATCGACTTCAAATAAATTTAGTTATACAGATAATAATGCAGAAAGATGTAGAAATGGCTCTCAAGAAAATTGAGTGTGTGGTTTTTTTACCATAACAATTTGTAAAAAAGGTGAAAATTTTTTCTAACCCAAAATATCTCACGATATTAAAAAAATTTGAGATTATGGCTTCTAACTAATTTTAACTTATAAGAAAAATATTGTTTTCAACATTCGGAAAATTTTAAGAAAAATCGAATTGACAGTATTTTTACAAAAAAAATAGAACTCTAAAAAATAAATGATTTTCGACTATTTTTACCTTTTAAAAAATATTGTTGTCAACATTCAGTAAAATGTTGAGAAAAATCGAATTGGCAGTTTTATTTTACAAAAAATAAAAAAATAAAAAAAAAATATTTCTAAAACTTGATAAAAATTTACTTTCGACTCAAATATCTTTTCAAAAATTAAAAATATTGGCTTCAGACTTAATTTGTCTCACAGAAAGTATTGTTTTCGACATTCAGTCATTTTTTTTTTTTATAAAAATCCAACAGTCCCTTTTTTCATGAAAAAAATAAAATCTACAAAAAATAGTACGAAAAATTCGTAAAAATTGATGTTTGGTTCTCGATATCTCTCAAATTAATTTCATTCATCCAATTTGTATTTGTTTATATAAGAAATAAAAACTTTTAAGAAATGCTACTAAAATTGTAAAAAATTGGTTTTCGACTAAAAGTCTCGTTAACAAAACTGGATTTTGAAATAAAAATATTTCATTATATATTACCATATATATTGTTGGTAATTTTGAAATTTTTAAAAATAATTTAACTGACAACTTTTTTGATACAACATAAAAACCTACAAACTTTTAAGCAAAACAAATCGAAAAATTTTATTCGTGAGATATTTTGGGTTAACCAAATTAAATTGCTATGGTAAAGAAACCAAACACTCAATTTTTTGAGAGTTCTTTCTGCATCTTTCTGTGTATAACAAGATTTATTTGGAGTCGATATCTCTACTGGGTCTTAAGATATGGACGACGAAAAATTGTATCGCACGAAAGTTCGAACGTACGTAAAGACGCACACACAGACATCTCTATACAAATCTTTTATTTAGATTCTAGGGACCTTGAAATTGAAACGTCGAGAAATGTCAACATTTTCAATTCGACAAATCGGACTGATTACAATAACTTCCTATTTGACAGCTTGCTTAAATGCTTAGGTGAGTACAAACTTTATAATAGACTTATAAATATTAGTGATGAAGTCAAACTTGCCAGAGATATTCTCGCGAGACCCGTTCTTGAATCATAAATTCCTTAGATGACAAAACCCCATAAAGTGTAAATTAAAGAATCACTTATGAACTACGTAGAGGCCGAACAACAAAAATCCCTGTATCAAGTTCTAAGACAAGAAAATGTAATTTAGAACTAATTCCATCCCACTTACCCTGAGTTGTCAAGTAGGTTTACTGATGGTAGAGGTACATAAACCTACTCTAACTAGTTTTCTAAACAAAGAAAACTGAACCATAACTTTTTTTTTTTTTTTTTTTTTTTTAATTTTATACTCTGTACTGCATCCCATGGGATCTACTTAGTTCCAAAAGGCAAAAGGAGATAGAATTGAACTTACTCACAATGATTATGGTCATTGAAAACTATTTGTGGCAATGATCATTTGTAATAGTCTTCTTACAAGAAGGAGGTGAATTGTATCTGATGATGTAGCCAAGGAAAGTGATGTCAGAAGATGTAGGTTGTATCTTCACTTGCCTTCGCATAGTCCGCAAGTCCGCATAGTCCGTATAGTTTATATCCTAAAATGGTTTCATGCTCTGGTATATTATATCCGTTGAGTTGGACTTTTTTGTACCCCTTAATGTGTAGGCCATGTTCCATGCGTACACATCATTTGTAAATGTCATTATGGGTTTTTTATTTTTTCTTTAATCTTTGTGGCATAAGAAGTTGGATTTTAAATATTGTACGCACATCAAGTGCGTATACGCATTATTGTTATACTTTGTTTTGTGTTAAAAGCATAATGCTGTTTTTCAATATTGTTGTTTTGAAATTAATTTGTAAGTTGTCTATGTATGTAGGAAGCTGGAAAAGCCCTTTTAAAACATCGCTTAGTAAAAATAGGATTATAACCTTTGTGATTGCTCTAGACCTCTAGATAATGGTGTTAAACAAATTCACTCCAAAGAGTTTTTCTGCATGAGAAAAAATAATTGTACCTAATTTAAGTTCTGTAAATTTAAGTTTTGAAATTTTGTTCTTTCTCATAAGAATATCTATATTAAACAGTTAATTTCGTCTACCTTGCCTCAAGATTTTGAATTCCGTATTTTATTTTGTTTTCAAAACAAATAAGTGAAATCATGGTACTTTATTCAAACACTACCATATTTTATCTAAACGTTTATTTTTGTATTTATTTAAATATCATAATAAAACCAACCGGATCAGCAAAAGACAAATAAAAATCGACTTCTCTGCACCAGGTTTATAAAAATATCAGAAACAGGTTGCTGGCATTGCTATGTACATAATTTTACTTTGCTTTATAATAATAAAATGATAATTAATGACATTTGGCATTATTCATGGCTTTAACTGTCAAAACGGTCGACTATGGGCTTGACCGACATTGTGTCGCTTTGGTCGTTTGGAAGAATATAATCAAGATGTGACTCATTTACAGGGCCGGACAAAGCATATGTGCAAGATGTGCAAATGCACAGGGCGCAGAATTCTGGGGGGGCATTACCAGGAGCAAGAAAATGTAATCTGATCTTGCGCAAACAAATATGTACCTACCTGCTTTCTTTTTTCGGAGACATTTTTTTGTTGTTTTTTTTGTAGATAAGAACTCACATACAGAGGTCCGGTGCGTAATACAAAACCTGCACGTTCTAGCCCATACGATTCAATATGAATAAGTATTTTGCTTTGTTATTCTGTCTATGTTAATTTTGGGACTCGGTGTGCATGAAATAAATCTTGCACATATGAGATGGCATGGAACTTTTTTGTGTTGAGATTTTTTCTCTTGTATGAACAGGGTGAAATATTTGGAAATTAGGTAGGTACTCGTAGGTGTCTTTGCTACAAATGGTCAATGGATGTGCAAGTTTTCTTTTTGAGTACACTGAGTATCGAAACTAACATGGGAGATATTAAAAAAAAAAAACTTATTTATACGGAATCATATGGGTCAGAGAGTGCAGGTTTTCTTATTGCACACTGTGTAAGAGTTATGTAAGTGCCTGATTACAGGAGATGAAATTTTGAATAGAATGGAAAAGGAGCATAGAGCTTAAAAATTAAAGAGGGATGATTCTATGTGGAGTCGAATTGTTCTTGCGCAGGCAGTTTGTTTTTTTTAAAGTTAATGACTGTTGTAACGGCTACTTTTAATGTATATCTAGTCTGGTGCAGAATGCAGATTGTTTCAATTGTTTTTTCGCTTTGTTGGTTAGTTAATATTAAATAAATAGCTATCAGTTTTTAAAAAAAGTGCCGTATTTTGTGCTAATTTGGTTTGATATTTTAGAAAATATAAATTAAAAAACTAGTAAATATTTGCAAAGTTCGTCCGTTAATCTGTCAACTGGCATAACAGTTTTAGAAAATACAAAAAACAGTTTGATTTCAATGCGTTCCGATGAAAAATTTAATGAGTAGGTATGTTCAATTAACCGAGCGTATTGCTAGTTCCCTAGAAATACCAAATATGTTTTCTGTAGCTTCATCATTGCGATCTCAACGGAGAAAAATACTTTATGCTGATGAATGTCCTGAAACTATATTAGAGCCGAAACAAAGATTTAAAGTTGAATTTTTTGTTTTAATACTTGAAAAGGTTTGATACGTATAGTATCAATTTTTCATTTTTAAGTAACATAAGAGAATGTTTAAAAAATAAAAATGTACGTGCTTCATGCCTTAATTTGCAGAATGTTTTAACATAAAGTAGTTTTAAAGATTTAGAAAGAGAAGAATTGTTTCAAGAGTTAACCGTAATATCCCAGCTTGTTACACCACAAAGCTCAAGTTTAGATGTGTTAAATTTTATTTTTAGTTCAAACCTTGAAGATTTTGCTCCGAATTTAGTAATTGCTCTCCAAATCCTTAATACAATCCCGGTCACGGTAGCTTCAGGAGAACGTAGTTTTTCTAAACTTAAAATTATTAAAAATCACCTTAGGACAACCATGACTCAAGAGAGATTGGTTTATCTATAATGTCCATTGAAAAAAAATTATTAAATTCTTTAGACTTTGATGATCTCATTTCTGAATTTGTAAAATGTAAGGCCAGAAAAGTAAGTTTCCAAGTTTTAAAGTTTCCCCTCTGATCATTTCTTCGCTGCGTTTTAGTTTATGGTTTAGGCCTCCTGGGGATACCTAAATAAAAAAAACACATTGAAAGTCTACCTCCTGGGTAATCGGGAAAGGCTAATGCTTGTGTATCAGTTTATGTGTAAAAAAAATATAAAAAAGGGGCACTTTCTACAAATCTTGCACAGGGCGCAAGTTTGGCTGGGGCCGGCCCTGCTCATTTATGATTTAAATTGAAACACACAATATAACTGATGCATTAATATATTGGCATCAGAAATTTAAAAAATTCCAACGGAATTTTATATACAGGAAAAGAATACTTCATATACTTTTATATACAAACCTTGACTGAAAAAATAAATTAAGCTTTTTGTTGTGAATAAAGTTATAAACAAATTTCAAAGTTTGCATATTGAATGAAACATTTTGTTTTCCTTTTTCGAATACATTATGTCTTTTGAAAATAATAAAAATGTTATCATTTTATCGAGACTGTTTCTTCTTTAGGTACAAAATTCCGATTTGTCAAATTGAAAATTTTGTCATTTCTCGAAGTTTCAAAGCCCCTAGCGTCGAAATAAAAGATTTTTAGAAAGATGTCTGTGCGTGCGTGTGTACGTACGTTCGTACGTCCGTACTTCCGTACGTTCGCGACGTTTTTTTCGTCGTCCATAGCTCAAGAACCAGTAGAGATATCGACTTCAAATAAATATTTTTATACAAATAATAATGTTTTACCAATGAAACTACATAAAATTTTTGCAAGCAGGTAATGTTGCAACTGTGAAAAAATGACACGTCTAAGAGAGTCAAGATTTCAACAAAAGTAGTTTGTAATTCTAGATGTTAGGATAACAGCCAAGCCCAGACAATTGTCAGATAATAAGCATTCTGGCAATTGCTTAAAAGATGAGTTGACTTAAGCTTCAGGCTTTTTAATAAAAAATTGTCGTTTGGGGGATTTTTTCTTTTCTTTGTCTTACTATTTGGTTTTCAGATAGTTAAGTAATTCGAAAACTGTCAGCAATTTTCAGATATTTAAAATAATGACATCTGACTATTTCAAAGATGCTGCATAACAATGGCTGAAAATGAAGTTTCTTCCAATATTGTTACACAAAATTTTAAGACATTTCACATTTTTAAGATAGATAGATCTAAAATAAATGTCTAGGAATAAAGATCAAGACACTGAAAATATGCTCTTTTACATTTTGACAGTTTGTATCTGTGTTTTGAATTTCGAAAACTTGAACATCGGTGTAAATTTGAAATTTATTCCAATTGATAAGCTTTAATGAAAGCAAGCCTGATCTTCAAACTTAAATCCTCATAGGTTTCTTATCAGTCGATTAAAGCTATTTTCATTCCTATATCTATCCAATCCATGCCATGTTTATGGTCACACAAAAGTCCTTTTAAAATCCTCCATGGACCATGGCTTTATATTTGCGATGGTAATCATTATAAAATGCTTAAATTTATTGACACCTACGACGCTTTCCAGGGATAACTATAAAGCCCTAGACAACTAAGTTCTGCAGTGCACTATATAAATTGAAGAAGACACGAAAACGTAGTGTCATAAACAATTCGTTACACTTTGTCGAAACAAACACACAGAAGGTGTATCTTTATGTACATTTGCACCACTGACTGGCCAAGAGGATAGGGCAACATCTACTGAGCAACTAAAGGAGTTAAGGCTAAATTTACTCCGGCTCCTTGCTTGTGCAAGCTGCAAGGTCATTTTATTTTCTGTGGTGTCTTCTGCAAACTCTTGTTTTTTCCATTGCTATTCGAATAGATTCTTGTTCCTTGACATTGTAGAAAAAATGGATGGGTACATGTCTCGCAGTTGGGTGTCGAATTGAGTGAGTTTGACACGGGACATCCTACTACCAAGCGACGACGACGCTTCGCAACGGACAGCCACCACTAGAGAGGGTGTGCAGTGCACCGTACAAGTGTGCATTGTCGGTGCGGCTCTGCTCGGCGGCGGCAGCGTTTAAATTGAGTGGTTCTGTTGGCAGCCAACATCGCTTGATATTTTAAATCGAAACAATGACAGGGAGTACTTGTCAACTTGTACAGGTAGTGCAAACAAATAATACCATGGAGTCAAGTTCGACTTAAGGTCAAAAAAGAATCTTCGTGCGTTTATTAAATTGTTTTATAGACACCGCTCTTTTTACAAAGGCGGGGGCTAGAAGTGAAACTAAGCTCAATGCACGGAAAATTCCTGTACTGATGGTCTCCTTTTGTCAAATGTACTTCTCACTTCAGTCCTCACACTTCCACTAAATGGACACAGAATAGAGAACGCACGGGGCTTGGATCTCGGACGGAATTCGTGGTGCATTTTAATGGTACACACAAATTCGGAATAACAAATGCAGTGATTTTATTTTACATATACTGAAGCTTTGCACTCGAGTGCCCAGAGAGTGAAGTGAGGCTAAAGTGGGCAAAAGAGTTCTACCTAGCTATGTATATTTTTCTATAGATACATAGGTACGCACTCATAAGATACATGTTAAGTTTAAGATTTATGGGCTAGTGGTTGGGATTGGGACACGTTGTCAAGGCAAACAATTGGCAGACAATGCGTAAATCAAAAGTTTTGTGTTTTTGCCATTTCGATTGTAACAAGTCATGATATTACAATAGGAGTGAAGTGGCATAGGGCAGTAGTATGAGGCAGAATGGACTGGACATTGCGGAAAGTCAATGGCTTACAAGTTGAATAGGCGTGTGAATTTATTATTTATTGTTTTGAAGATATTTTACATTTGCATCTTATTGTGAATAGCACTTGTCGCCGGCCGGGCTGTGTGGGGGCAAGGAAGGTGGAATAAAATGCGGAAAAGATTCTAACCTACGACCGACCGACGACGCACGGCATGAAAATTCATAAATAACAAAATAGTTGAGGAAAGCATTAGGTATGCGATAGGTCTAATGGGAAAACAAGAATTATGGTTTGTAGGTTGTAGTAGTACTCGTACATCAAATGTCGTTAACCTCTAAACCTTAGTGCATACATCAGGCGTTATTGATCCAATTGAATTAGAGTTGAAATGACATTTGTGGCCTCATGTATAATTTCATTGACAGTTCTTCTATCACCCAGGTTTCGTGAGTGCGATTAAGTCGAGTCAAGTTCTTTTAAACCCTGCTTAAATTTACAAAGAGTCGAAGCTTCAACGTGATAAAAACATATACATACATATCTCAGACATGTCAGCAAAAGGCATACGTGTCTATCAAAAATGTATGAAATATAAGTCGTTTTTGTTTTTTCTGAACAAAGTGTGATCTGAGCTACGAGTATCAGAATTATTATTGAAACACACCAGCTGTCATTATTTGATAATTTTTAATTTACTTGTCATTTTCTTCTACAGATACAACAAATAATTTTCAAAACTAAAATAAAAAGAGGCTAGGATGTGACCCACACTGATAACTTCCCATCCCGTCTGTCGATTTGTCTTGCTTAAAAGGTTTGCCAACAACATTTTTCGTATATAATGAAATAGTAGTTTGATTTCAAAATCTATTTTTGTTAACGAGATTTTTAGTCGAAACTCAATTCTTACCAATTTTAGTAGCATTTCTTCAAAGTTATTATTTCTTAAATAAACAAATACAAATTAGATGAATGAAATGAATTTGAAGTCAATACCTTCAATTTTTTACGAGATATCGAGAACCGAACATCATTTTTGAATATTTTTGAATATATTTATTAGCGTTAATTTATCTTTTTTTTTACAAAATGGCAATTGCACAATTTACATAGATATGGTTTCGATACCTTACTGATGTCAATAATATGTTTGAAAAAAAAACTGAAAGAACGTGATCAAATATAATTGGAAGGAAAAGCTAATGGTAAAAACCTTCATCAATGATTACATAGTAAATATGCTTAAATTAAGGTGGGAAGGAGAGATGGTAGTTTATCTAAACAAATTATTTGCTAGATACATTTAATTTACAGTTTGTGTAACAAATTAAATAACAAAATAAATAAATTAAATAAATAGAAATAATGCTAACAATTGTATATAAATATCACAGTACAATAATATCACAGTAAATAAATAAATAAATAAATAAATAAATAAATAAACAAATAAACAAATAAATAAATAAATACATTTATATACATATATATAAATAAATAAAAAATAAATAAATAATTTAATAAATAAATAAATTAATAAATAAATAATAACAAGATATTAAATATTATATATATAAAAATCAATGCCACTTTTCGTTGTAATGTTATAACTCAACAATGCCTTTACCGATTTGGCTAATTTTGGTCTTGAATTATTCGTGGAAGTCCAGAGAAGGTTTGTAGGTAGAGAAAATTAAAAAAAATATCTTGAAAAAGTGTAAAATCAACATCTTTCTATACTTCCATATACAAACAATTTGTACTAATACTTAAAAGCCAATTTGAACCTTTGACAAAACATTCGAAGACAAAAAAGTAACGTCAGTTCTGTCAAACGAATTAAATGTTATCATATTTCATTTCATTTTATCAGCGATAATTATTGCTTTGTTGTGTTTATATTTTCCAAACTATTGTTGAGTTATTGCTTTGTGTATATATTTTCCAAAATATTGTTGAGTTGTTGAGTGAAGGTAAAATGCCACGAGCAAGACGACCAAACATAGGCCGGCGAACGCGTAATGCAAATCAAGTGGCATTATTAAGAAGATCTCAGATTAAAGATGAACGCGCACAAGCTAATGCATCGCAGCGTGAACGTACTGCACAGAATAGATCTGTTGACCCTGTACCTGTACTTAATAACGAATACGTCGTGCGGTTTTGGATGAAATGCTGCGTGCTGCTTTTAATTACAATAGTCAGATTGATAAAGGTTTTTCCATCAGCATAACGAATTAGTTCAATTGTGCAAAATTGCTCTTGATAATATGCCATCTGATAATCACAAAATTGTAATAGCACCAAATTGAATATTCATGACACAATCATGCAAGCCGTTTCCAATAATGCAGGTGGATTATATTTCTTGGATGCACCTGATGGTACAGGCAAAACTTTCGTTGTATCATTGATTTTAGCGACTATTCGATCGGAACAGAAAATTGCATTGGCACCTGCATCTTCGTTAATTGCTGCTACATTATTAGAAGGTGGTCGGACCGCACACTCTGCATTAAAATTGCCTTTGAATGTACAGGTGATTGAAACTCCAACTTGCAATATTTCGAGAAATTCTGCTATGGCAAAAGTTCTGCGATTAACGTCAATTATTTTATGGGATGAGTGCACAATGGCGAATAAAAAATCAATAGAAGCATTTAATCGAACAATCCAAGATTTACCCGGTGATCAACAGCTTTTTGGTGGTGCTCTGATATTGCTGTCAGGGGACTTTCGTCAAACATTGCCTGTCATGTCTCGATCGTTGATGCTGATGAAATAAACGCCTGTTTGAAGTCATCAATTCTTTTGAAATATGTACGAAAATTGACACTGAACATTAATATGCATATTCAACTACATAATGATGCAACTGCACATGAGTTTTCAAAACAATTGTTAGAAATTGGTGATGGCAAAATACCAATCGACAGTACCAATGGATTGACCACTTTACCGAACTATTTTTGTACAATTGCGCAATCTATAGATGAGTTGATTGAATGTGTTTTTCCGAATATTCTTCAGAATTACAGAAATCATTATTGGTTGAGAGAACCGAAGAACATTCATATCAATGCCATTAATTTTCAAATTCAAGCGAAACTGCCAGGTGTAGTCACGACATATAAATCAATTGACAGTGTTATGAATCAAGATGAGACAATGAATTATCCAATTGAATTTTTAAATTCATTGGAACAAGCTGGTATACCACTGCATTGCTTGAATCTGAAAATAGGTTCTTTGATTATATTATTGCGAAATATTAATCCACCAAAACTGTGTAATGGCACCAGATTGGCAGTGAAAAAGTTATTGCTAAATTTGATTGAACTACAATCTTAAATGGTAAATCAAAAGGAGAAGTGTGTTTGATATCGCGTATCCCTATGATTCCAACTGATATGCCATTTGAATTCAAAAGGTTACAATATCCTGTGCGTTTATTTTTTGCGATGTCCATAAATAAGGCCCAAGGGCAAACACTTCAAGTTTGTGGTGTCAATTTGGAGGAATAATGTTTTCACATGGCCAACTTTATGTTGCCTGTTTCAGAGTCGATACCCCTTTTTATTTATTCATGCTTAAAATGAAAAATATTGTTTATCCAACTGTTTTAGACTAACGCATATAGACCCACCATCGTAAGAGTACCCAATTCTTTTTTATTTTTTAGTTTTTACTCTTTGCTGATAAATATAATATAAGCAATATCTCATTTGGTTCATTTGGACTTTTAAATAGCTAGCAATTTAAAATATTTTTTTGTTTAAATCAATGAACTTTATAATCATTTTTTTTTATTACTATGTCTTATACGTGAAGCACGTACCGGGCCGCTAGTCTTATATATAAAAATGAATCGCAAAATGTGTTGGTAAGCGCATAACTCAACAACGCCTGGACCAATTTGGCCAATTATTTTTTTAAAATGTTCGTTGCAGTTCAAGGATGGTTTTTACGGCGAGAAAAATTTCAATATTTGCCGGAAAAACCATAAGAACAGCCCTTTTCTTTTTTCCATACAAATGTTTTCTAACTAAAAAAACGTAGTAGGCTTAAAGGATTTGATTTCAAGTCATGTCAAATTAAAAAAAAAAAAAAAAAAAAAAAAAAAGTATTGATGTCGATTTGCCGGTGTACAAGTGTTGTTTTTCTTGGATTTTCTGTTACCCAATCTACTGAGTTTGCTTTTGTCAACAGATAAACGACTGAAACAACTTCTTATATCATGTTTAGTTAGTGTTTAGTGACAAAATAATTTATATTTGATATGCCTCCTATAAGACGAAGCAATTTAGGTAGAAGAACCCGAAATGCTACAAACCAAGCTAATTACCGATCTAATCGTATTGCACAAGAACGTGACGACCGAATTGAACGTGAAAGAATTCGGATATCACAAACGCGTGAAGAGCGAGCGCGACATTCAACTAATAATCGCGCAAGTTTGAATCGAGCAACAATTGAATATTAGCAACAATTCGCTCACAAAATAAAATTGTACTTGCACTCGCTTCGTAGGGAATCACAGCAACTTTGCTTGAAGGTGGTCGAACAGCCCATTAAGCACTAAAATTGCCATTAAATATGAAAAACAATGAAACTCCAACCTGCAACATTTCGAAGAACTCTGCAATGGCAAAGGTTTTGCAGCAATGTAAATTGATTATTTAGGATGAATGTGCGATGGCACATACAAAATCTTTGGAGGCTTTAGACCGAACCTTAAAAGATCCACGAAGCAATAATAACAGATTTCGTGGTGCAATGATTTTATTAGCAGTGATTCCACGATCAACGCGAGTTGATGAAATCAATGCATGTCTAAAGTCCTCCAATTTGTGAAAACATGTCAAAGTACTTCATTTAAGCAAGAATATGCGTGTCGAGTTGCAAAATGATAAATCTGGAAACATATTCTCTAAACAACTCATTAACAAGCAGTTAACGCAATCAAAAGAGAAACTTATTCAGAAGGTGTTTCCAGATTTTTCTCAAAATTACAGAAATCATGATTGGTTGAGCGAACGAGCTATATTGGCTGCAAAAAACATACATAGATGTAAATGAATTAAATTTCAAAATTCAAGGACAAATTACAGGCGAATAGAGGATATAAAAATCAGTTGATTCGGCTCCTAACCAAGATGATGTAGTCAACTATCCACCGGGATTTTTAAACTCGCTGGATTTGCCAGGATTGCCACCTCACAATCTTCAATTAAAGGTTCGATCAATAGTTATAATGTTGCGAAATATCAACCAACCGCGTCTTTGAAAATAAAAATAAAAAATAAAATAAAAAAATAACTAATCAACGTGATAAAATGAACTTGCACACTTAGAATGAATGTGATCTAACTCAAAAATTGCAAAAATTGAGATTAAGTAAAAAAACTAGTAATATAAACCGTTTCAAATAAAGTCATTTTATTTTAAGAAATAATTCCAACGAAATATGTGAGAAATACAATCAAAATTACTCAAAACTACACTATCTTGAAGACTTTTTGCTCATTTCCCACAAGTTGCCATTTTTGAGTTAGGTCTCTTTTACTAAGGGTGAACTATACTCAGAGGAGAGTATAAAGGAAAAGATACCGCGCATCCCAATGATCCCAAAGAACATCGTATATCACAAAGCACTACAATGATAACAAAACTGATTTCTGTTAATAATTATGATTCACATGATTAGCAATAAAGCGATTACTTACTTTTAAATCCTTATATATGTTTCATTTAATTATTTTTTATTCACAACGCCCAATCACCAGGGTGACGGTTCTGTTCAGGAGAATTTTTAGCCACGACTATAAAATACGTAGGAACAAAAAACACATTACAAATCTTTATGACAGGACGAAGTCTGTCGGGTCCGCTAGTACATAAATACAAATTATATATACAAATGAACAAACAAATAAATAAATAAATAAATGAATACGTAAACAACTAAATTAATAAGTGAACAATAATGTATTATAATATCAATTGATGGACTAATAAATAAATAAATAATTAAAGTAACTAAAACAAACTTATTATATAAATATAGAACGATATGTAAATAACTGTATTTTATTAATTTAATAAACGCATTTTTTGTTTTTTTTTTAGTTTTATTTCTTTTTTGTATTTTAAGAAATTAACCAAAATCGAGATTAGAATTTAATTTAATGTTTGGCATGAAAGAATAGATAGATAGATAGAATTTCAAAGTTAAATGTAAAGTATTAATTTTGAAATTCTATCTTGGGCTAACTCAGTATTTGTAACAGAATGAAGTTCCTGCGTTGAGAAGTGCCAATTTGTTTTTGCACATTTACCCCATACTGAAGAACCATAAAACATAATTGCTTCAATTATGGATTTGAATATAAGTATTTTATTTTCAATACTTAGGTTCAGTGTTGCCAGAAACACCGATTTATCGTAATTCTCCCGATTTTTAGACCTATTTACGATACACCGATTTTTGATCTAACTATGGCACTTTTCCCCGATTTTCGATGTTTTATATAAAAAAGTATTTTAATGTATTTTCATCTCTGAAATTTACATAATTTATAATTGTACTAAAAATTTGAGTACTTTTTAATTAATTTATTAATTATCAACTGACTTATCAGCAACAAAAATCTTAAGCACGGTGGTAAGAATATGTATTAATTTTAAGATTTATGATTTTTGTTTTGAAACTTTATTGAAAAGAATATTGATTATAAAAAACAATTAATTGGGTTTGCGGCGGATGGAGCAAATAATACGACTCGCAGTAAAAATTCGGTTGCTTCTTTGCTAAAGGGTGACTGCCCAAATCTAGTAGTTTTTAAATGTGTCTGCCATTCATTTGCCCTCTGTGCATCTAACGCCTGCTTAAAACTTCCTCCAATTGTTGAAACAATGTGTCGGGATCGGGATATTTACAACTATATTTAAAATAATAAAATAGTCTAAAAGGGTGGCAAAATATCAAGATATTCTAAAATTATTGCAATACAAGCCATATAAACTTCTCCATCCGTCGCAGACTCGTTGGTTATCATTGGAATGCGTTGTTTCCAGAATATTAGAATTGTATGAACCCCTTAAGATATACTTCGCCTTTGAAACGAATATAGATAATCTCGAAAGTGGTAAAGTAATTTTAATATATCTACAAGATCCTTTAAATGAATTGTATCTAAAATTCTTAAGCTTTGTTCTTCCTAAAGTTAATAAATTGGACCGACTTTTTCAAAGCGAAGAGGCACAGATTCACAAGCTATACAGTGAAATTAAAACTTTAGTACTAGCAATTTTAGATTGTTTCATTAAGCCGCTTTTCTAAGGGCAACGGCTATTGAAAATATTAATTTCAAATGTCCATACAATATAATAAGTAATGATAATTTATATCTCGGCAGCGACGTTAATTTACAATTGGAAAAAAATTGTATTGCAATTTGTGAAGTCGAACGATTTAAAAATAACTGTATAAGTTTCTACGTCGAACTATGCGAACAAATATTCAAAAGATTTGATTTTAAAAATAAATTGTTTAAAGCTTTGACCACCTAAAAAGACCGTAAATAAACAAATTGATTCATAAAGTAATCTTTTTAACTTGATTGATAATATTATTCCTTCCAAAGATATCCAGAGAATTGATTTGGAATATAGGGAAATACGAAATATTGATTTTGAAAATTTATTATCTGAGGGAATTGAAAATACTAAAATAGAAATATTTTGGAAAATTGTGTGCTCAATCAAAAAGTGCAATCAAACTTTAGCTTTTCCATTGATGGCTCGATTTATTTCATCGGTATTATCGTTACCGAATTCATCCGCTAACGTGGAGAGAACTTTTTCGCAAATAAATTTGAATAAGACGAAAATAAGAAATAGGCTAGATTTTGATACTTTACAAGTAATATTACTTTCTAAGGATTACCTGAAGTTCAAAGATTGCAATTGTTTAAACTTAAAAGTGTCTGATGATTTGTTAAAAAAATTCAAGCAAAATAAATATATTTAAAAATAATACAAATTAAGATACTTGTTATGTACCTAAGCCGTTGGTTTATAAGAAACTTGAATCCTTGGAGTATTTGTTAGCTTACATATGTACATATTACTTTTTTCATTTCTAAGCTAGCTAGGTGCTATAAGCACTAAATAATTAAGTTTCTTGTAAGCCAATGCCCCATAAAAGACTGTAAATTTAATATAACAAGGGAAATATTTATTATTTATTATTAAGTTTTACGTTTTGTGTTCAAAGAATATGAATTTTAATTAAAAAGCAAAATAAAACAAAAAAATATCAATTGTTACTTATTACATAACGTATTCAGTACCTCCGAAATAAAAATATTTAATTTTAATGTAACCAAGCAATATTACTTATTATAATTAATTTAAATGAAATAAAATAAGTCATGATACAAATGAAACAAAAAGTTTTTTATTTTTTGTAATAGGAAATCTGAATTTATTTTCATAGTTAATGAAAAACACATTCTAAAAAAAGAACATTCAGAAAAAAATGAAAGAAAGCTTATCTTTGTCATGAGTTGTAGGGTTAAACAAATTAACCCGATTTACACCGATTTCTAATGTGGAAATTTCCCGATTTCAGTAAATATTTTCTGGCAACACTGCTTAGTTTGGATCTTCGATTTATGAGAGGATAAAGCGTTTTTATTGTAACGTTGATTTTATTTACAATTTGACGTACATGGAATCCAAAGGTAAGTTTAGAGTCAAGGAATACCCCAAGGTACTTAGCCGAATTACCCCATTCAATTATTTTACCATCGATATGGATGTTGTTATTGGGTAAGAGGCAAGACTTTCTTTTCCTTGTGAAAAAGATAGCCTGAGTCTTATCACCATTTATTTTTATTTTCCAATCATTGAAATATGAATTAATTACATTTAGATCGTATTGCAGCTTGGTTTCAATAACGGAACCAAATGAATCTGAAACGTAAATGCAAGTGTCATCGGCAAAAATATCCTTTTCACAGTATCTTAAATTCGGGACATCGGATGTATAAAGTATGTATAAAATTGGCCCAAGAACAGACCCTTGAGGTACTCCTGCATTTATGTGAAATAAATCGGAAAGCTCATTGTTCACAGAAACTTGAAACTGCCTCTCGAAAAGGAAGGACTTTACAATTTTTGATATGTATAAAGGAAAATTTAAAGTTCTTAATTTATGTATGAGGCCCTTATGCCAGACGGAGTCAAATGCCTTTTCAATATCTTAAAGTACCAAACCGGTATTTTTTCCAGAGCTTAAGTTACTTTTAACATATTGAGTTGTTCTGTTAATTTGTTGAACAGTACTGTGAAAAGCTCTAAAGCCAAACTGTTCTGGAAGCAGTAGGTTATTTTGATTTATATGAATTAACATTTTAGATTTAATCAATAATTCAAAGCATTTGCTGAGGTGAACTTAATAAACTTATTGGTCTATAGTGAGTGGGTCGCAAGCACTTTTGACGGATTTTAATAAAGGAATAATTTTTGCTTTTTTCCATGTCGAAGGAAAATAACTAATTTTTAAACAACTATTAAATAATTGCTTCAAGAACCTTACTCCACTCTTTGGGAGATTTTTTAAATAAAGATTTTTTATTGCATCAAATCCCACAGATTTTCTTGCATTTAAATTTATCAAAACATCACGAATATCTTTTCTGGAAATAAAATCATTCCTTTGTTCAATAATGCTATTTTCAATATACAGAAGAGATTCATCAACCATAGTTTCTAACTGATGATAACTTATCGAGTTATTTAGGTTCGTGTGACTGGAGTAAAAAGCATTGGCTAAAGCATTCGCTTTTTCTAAGTTCGATACTTTAATAGTGTTGTCACTTTTGAGAGCAGGAATATTAGTTTGCTTTTTTTTAATGATTTTCGTAATATTCCAGAACGGTTTACTTGCGTATTGCAGACTTAAAAGTTTTTGGTTCCAAGAATTATTTCTGTGAGTGTTAATCAACTTTTTTATTAGTAAATTAAGTACTTGAACCTCAGAGAGCAAGCCACAATCTCTTACTCTCATCCATCTTGTTCGTAAACTATTTCGTATTTTAATTAATCGAACTATTTCTAAAGGCAACTTATTTGAGCTTTCACAACGTAAAGTTATTTTTGGTACAACTTCATTGACACTTTCATGAATAGAGTTTGTGAAATAAGTAATACTTTCGTCAATGTCATTCTCACTCACTTCCTCAGAAAGAAAGTTTGGTATAGATTGAATTTTGTTGCTTAAATTGCATTTATAAAGATTCCAATTGACGTTTTTGAAATCAAAAATTTCCTTTATATTATGACAAAACGGTGTCCCAAAAACCCCTAATTCAACTGGTAAGTGATCTGAGCAAAGTTCTTTTAGAACTATGGGTTGACTAAAAAGTCTGGGCATGTTAGTTAGATAAATATCTAATGTTGAAGGATTGCCACGATTATTTGTAGGGTAGTAAGTTGGTTCATTTTTTACCAAATTTGCGTACTATTTTTTGTAGATTTTATTTTTTTTTATGAAAAAACTGACTGTTGTATTTTAATAAAAAAATTATTGAATGTCGGAAATTATATTTTGTGTGAGTAAAATTAGTTTGAAACCAATATTTTTAATTTACAAAAGATAATTGTGTCGAAAATCTATTTTTACCAAATTTTATTGTTTTTTTTATTAGGTTTTTATTTTTTGTAAGAAAATTGTCAATTCGATTTTTTTCAAAATTTTACTGAATGTTGAAAACAATATTTCTCATAAGATAAAATTAGTTTTAAGCCAATATTTCAAAGTTTTGAAAAGATATTTAAGTCGAAAATCAATTTTTACTAACTTTTATTAATTTTTTGTTTTAGGTTTTTATTTTTTGTAACTATAAAAACTGTCTATTCGATTTTTCTCAAAATTTTACCAGATGTTGCAAACGTTATTTTTCGTTGTACAAAATTGTTTTGGAGATACAATCATTTTTTATTCGTAAAATTTTCTAGGTGAGAAATATTTTTTTTTTTCATTTTTTGGATTTATAAAAAAAACCGTTAATTGGATTTTTTCCAAAAATATATTTATTTGATATCACATTATACCTAATATAAAATACAAATTTTAATTCAAGTATCTAGGTTTATTGGTTCTTGAGATATTTAGGGTTAACCAAAATGTTCACCCTTTTTTTAAACTGCTAATTTAAAAACAAAACACTCAATTTTTTTGAGAGCCCTTCCTGCATCTTTCTGCATTATTATCTGTAAAACAAAATTTATTTGAAGTCGATATCTCTTCTGGTTCTTGAGCTATGGACGACGAAAAGAACGTCGCGAACGTATGGACGTACACACGCACGCACAGACATCTCTCTAAAAATCTTTTATTTCGACTCTAGGGACCTTGAAACGTCGAGAAATGTCAAAATTTTCAATTTGACAAATCGGAACCATTACAATAACTTCCTATGGGAAGTTAAAAATTAAAAAAAAAAACTAATTATAATCAAACAAACATGTAATTTTCAATTTCAATTTTGTTCACTTTCATCTGTCAAATTGTCAAAGAAACACAATTTTTAGTTTAACAGTTCAGGCTCTGCTCTGAACTAAAAAAGAACACCTCTGATGAATGTAAGCATTTTGGACAAGTGTCACTTTGGAACCTGTCATCTTTGATTTGATGACAAGTAAAAATTACTTTAAAAAACTGAAACTGTTAAGATTGACTACAATAATGATCACAAGAAAAGTTTCCTGATCGATTATGACAATTGAGGTCTCGTGATTTAAAGTGAAAGATAAGCCTTAGTAGAATATGCGTCGCTTGAGCATGGGAATTTTTTTTATGGCTTTTTAATGGGTTTTGTTTTGAATAGTTTTTAATGTGTTTTTAATTGGTGCGGTATTGTGTTTGATGTATTGTTTGGCGCACGCCTTGGCGCCGCATGCGGAAGTGATGATGATGAAGGGTTGGTTTGTGATATTGAGGATCGTAAATGTGAGGAAGAGGCGGCGCGGGCTCTCTGGATATTTGGAGAATGTGCGGTGGATGGATCGTGATGATTGTGGTGGTTGCTGCCGTCGGTCGGTCGGTCGGTCGGTCGGTCGGTCGGTCGGTCGGGAGGGAGTTTAAAGAAGATGTGTGTGAAGTAGTTTTGGATATTTGGAGAATGTGCGTTGGATGGATCGTGATGATTGTGGTGGGGTGTGGGTAATGTGTTTGGTGGTGGTTGCTACCGTAGTCGTGGTTGTCGTCGTCGTCGTCGTCGTCGTCGTCGTCGTCGTCGTCGTCGTCGTCGTCGTCGTCGTCGTCGTCGTCGTCGTCGTTTATGTGGTATGGTTGTGCGGTACAGCATGTGCCGTGGTGGTGGTTGTCGTCGTCGTCGTCGTCGTCATGGTCGTCATGGTCATCGTCGTCGTCGTCGTCACCATAGCTATTGTCATAACGATCGACTGTAAAAAAAAAGAAATGGGGAATGGGGAGTGCGTTTCTCTCGAATGAGAATGAGTTTTGATCTTCTAAAGTAAACTATAAACAAAGGACACTTAAAATTCAATTACACGCTAGCCCTAGCCACTCGCTGCCCTGAATCATGAATCGATATGATTAGATTTGTTCTAATATTTTTTTTAGGGGGGATTTGTTATGAGATATTTGTATGGTGGCAGTAACATAAGACAATGTTGATTTTGTTTGATTGTCATGAAATCATAAAATGACAAAGTAGGATTGCAAGCATTTTAATGTTTTTTTTAAAATATGTATGTCGATCATGAATCGACATGAATAGATTTGTTCTAATATTATTTTAGGGGGATTTGTTATGAGATATTTGTATGGTGGCAATAACTTAAGACAATGTTGATTTTGTTTGATTGCCATGAAATCATAAAATGACAAAGTAGGATTGCAAGCATTTTAATGTTTTTTTAAAATATGTCGATCATGAATCGACATGATTAGATTTTTTCTAATATTTTTTATGGACTGCAACAGTTTTAATGCCGCTGAATGAAGGAAAAACAGTTTTTTTTAGTAATGCATGTACCAATTTTATTTTGTCACATGTTTGAAGAAAATTATTCGTATAAAAAGCAGGGTAGGTTTTTGAATTTGTAGTAGTAGTATTCAAGCTAGAGGATTGCACACATATCTCAAAACATGAGTTTTTTGACAAAAATCAACGGGATCACCAAAGAGAAGCCGGTGGTTCCTCTAAGGGACCTCAACGAGGACCCCTATAATATATCCAGAGCAACAAAGGTCTCCACCAGATATGGTGAAAAAATTCTGGTGGAGTTGGAAGAGTTTAAGTGCTTCCTTCCTAACAGATTTTCAACTTTAACCGAGAAAGACCTTGCTAAACTGATAGGGTATAACATGACAGTTAAACAACCGCCACCTGTGCCTTTCGGGGCATACTCCATAACGTTCACTGAGCCAGCTACTAAAAGAGAAAGAAGTGAAGACAGCGAAGACGAAGAAGACGAAGCAGACCTTAGCAAATATCCGTATGGGCAAAAACGGATGAAAATTGTATTGTAAACTTTACAAAAAAAAATAAAATAAAATAAATTAAAAAAAAATGTTTTTATTTTCTCTGTTTTCCCAAATCTTGGTTGTGTTTTTTTTCTTTTTGGTAAGAAGGAGACATTTTGATTAATTTTTTTTCTTTGGGGAGTTGATCCGACTACCATAAAACATCAAGCTCTTGTTTAGTTTCTTCGAAAGCACTTGTGTTTTTTTTTCATCGATAACATCTCTTTGAATCTTCTTGTTTTTTTTTTAATGAATGATTAAAACGCAACAAAACGCAATTTTTTTTTTCAATAGTTTATTCATTTAAAATGGATTTATAAAAATTCACTATTTTCTTAATTTTACGAAGTCGAAATCTAATTTCATAACAAGCACAGGTATGTGATTTTTCTTCAAGCTCATTTGATAAATTGTTTGCATTTGTAGGACAGCTCGGATAATGAAATCTTTTGGAGGAATTTGAGCAATAGCCTTTTCCAAATCTCTTTATGAAATTAATATTCTCCATGGATTCAGCAAAATGTTCTTCATGTATAATATGCCGGTTTATTTTTAAAAATGATTGAAGCTCGTCAATTACCGAATTCATGTTTAAGCAAGACATGTTTTTTCAACGAATCACGAAAGTGAACTGGATTGAAATTTACTTCAATCCTTCATACAAAGATGAAAATTCTAATTCTCCTCATCTCCTTACTAACCCATTGTAAATTTGAAAAAAAAGCAGGCTATAACTTTTAGAAATACATATACAGAAGAAATTGTATTATTTATTAATATTATTTTTTTTTAATAGGTATCCAAGAGTTGTGATCAGATGGAAAACCGAGCCATTTTACAAACATTTTATTCTTTTTCTTTTTAAGCACTTTTTCAATGAGATAGGTATCGGGAAACTTTGTTTTTTGTAACTCTAGTTCATAGAATCCACCTTTAATTGGATGCCCTTGATAGTCTTCTAGCACGTATGTAACAGGATTTGTGCGCTTTACTTGAATTATCTTAAAGATTTCAGTTGTCCAATTTGGAGAGTACCCTTTATTAAAAACATGTTTGTATTTACTAATTCTGACAAAGTCTCCTACCTTGAACTTAGGAGTAACATGAATTTTGATGTGATTATATATCTTAGAGAGTAATTGTTTTTCATTTGAGGCATTTACTTCAGATGGTTTCATTTTTATTGTACGATGTTTTGAATCATTATAAGTTTTAGTCAGCAACCCTATTATATCAACCCATTTATATGTTCCTTTGAAACTGAATTCTTTCCACATAAGAGTTTTCAATGTGCGATTAAATCGTTCGACAATCGATGCTTTCAGTGGAGTAAATGTTGAATAATGGTTGATTTGATGTTTTTGCATTAGAGTTTGAAATTTCTTATTGAAAAACTCTTTTCCATCATCTGTTTGTAAATTCTTAGGCCATCGACCTTTGTTGAATATATCTTGCATGGCAACAGTGACCATTGCCCCAGTTTTATGTTTAATAGGAGTCGTCCAAGCAAATTTAGAAAATGTATCAATAACTGTGAGAAGATATCGGTAGTTTTCATTTTCTGACGAATACGGTCCCATTTCGACTAGATCAGCTTGCCATAAATCATCAAGCCCCTTGATAACGACTCTCCTTTTTTTAAAATTTCTTCTTGCTGGCTTATGTAGTTCTTCGACAATGTCTCTTTTACTCATCTTTTCACTGAATGATTAAAACAACAAAACATTTTACCTTTTTATTAGTTTATTTATTTAAATTCTTTCATTTGATATAGTACATAACAAGATTTACCTATATGTATACATAGATACTATTTTAGTCTTTTATACAGAGACATCAATTTTTTTATTCTTAACATTCTATTTTCAAGCATGTGGCATGCGCATGTATCTGGTCCAGCTTTACACAGATTTGAAGACCATGGACAGTTAGTAAAATGACACCCGTGTTTTGAAGTTGTACTCGATATATTCATAAATCTTTTCAAGAAGATAACATTGTTTAAAAGCTCCTCATGATGTTCTTCCAATATATTATTATGATTTATTTTCAAAAACTCCAAAATTTCATCAAAAATGAATCGAGTATCTATGTTAGACATGATAATTGAGTTGACACAATGAGGCATTAAGTTAAAGACTGAAGTGAAGTTATGATTGACTTTAAGTTAAATAGTAGTTTTCCCTTGAATTATAATTTTTTCTTTTTTTTTTAATTAATTGTGTCAAACAAGAGTTTCTCAAATTTTTCAACAACTTCATATTTAATGTATTCTCTAAGTTGCTTGTTTGCGTCATCAACATATTTTTTGTTAGCAGCGTCTTCCTGTTCTTGTGGATCTTGAATATTTTTTAGTCGTTTAAACGTTAGATTGTAATCACCGCTGTCTGTTTTTAAAAAACCCTCACCAGCTGGTCCAGGCAAACCTCGCTCTCCCTGTAAACCTGGTGGCCCCGGCTCTCCTTGTTTCCCTCGTGGGCCTCTCGGTGGGGTCCTATATGAATAACGACCAAATTTATCAACACTCATTATTTTTTTTTATTCGATAATATCGGCTTCTTTAAGTTCTTCAATAATTGAAACAATTTCGTTAGAATGATTGTTATGTCCAGCTTGATGTGAAGCAATAAGCAGTCTCAATCGATCTACAAGCTCATTGGGATTATCCCAAAATATATAGTCTTTTTTCATTTTTGATAATTGCATTAATCCATTTCCTGAAGTTGTTTGTGGTGTTAATGGTGAAGGTAATGGCTTAATAGAAGTGTTTGTGTTGAATCCTAATAATTTACTTATTATATTTTTATACTTATAACCACGATTACCAAGTATTTGTCGCTGTGAATCATGATCTTTTCTATATGCATTAGTGTCATGTAAAATGGTCTTGTAGTTTTTTAAATCTTCATCAGTGTAAATTGTCTTATCGGGATTTTTCTTAAATATAAGCTCAT
Organism: Eupeodes latifasciatus; assembly: GCA_920104205.1. Taxonomy (NCBI): domain Eukaryota; kingdom Metazoa; phylum Arthropoda; class Insecta; order Diptera; family Syrphidae; genus Eupeodes; species Eupeodes latifasciatus. The sequence goes on from OV049924.1 coordinate 39,368,521, forward strand.
ATAGCCCATTTGTTCCTTCAAAGGTTTTATTTTTAATTTCTATATCCCTGCCGAGAATATTGAACTCAGCATTACCGATGTACCACTTTCCATCTTTTAAACGAATACCATACGTTTTATCAAGAGTGCTGGAATTATTAATAAATAAATCTATATATTTTTTAGGGGTATCGTGAAATTCTTCTTGTGACAATCGTTCCATAAAGTTGCGATGACTTGCGTAATAGTTTGAGGTTTTCTTTGTTCTTTTTGGAGTATCATTGTCATCGACAAAAATAGGTGAATCGTCAATAAAAGACTTTGGCGTAATGAATTCATCATGTGGTTGATGTTGTTCCAGATTGAGTTTTATTTTCTTTAAAGGGCTCTCGATAAGACTGTTTTGAAACTGCTCGGAATTTGATTTTTTAACCAATTCGTTTAGTGGTTTCGTGAGTGGTTTAAAAGTTTCTTCAATTTGAGTCTCGTAAGCTTCCCTATCGGTCTTGAATGATTTGTATTTCTTTCGTAGAGCATCGGTGGTTTTAATAAGCTCTTTTGTTAGTTTTACATCTATGTTCATCATATTGTAAAGTTAATTTCTTCTTACAAATGCAGTTGAAAAAATAAATCTCGAAGTTGATGAAAAAATCTTTCGATAGTTCTTAAACCAAATTTTTATTGCGCTTACTGGTCTTAACCGTATAGAATACTGGGTCTTAAACTGGATTGAACCGCTTTTAACTGCTATAATCTGTCGCTGAACTGTTCTTTACTGCTCTCATGGAACATTACTGTACATATGATACAAAAATCAAAAATTGTATCTATTTTATAGCTTAAGGAAGCAGTCAAAACCCTTTCTATATCGACCTTCATTCAAGGGGCTGTCCTTATCAATGACCACAAAACCGTAATTTGTGTTCCAACATTCTGCACATACCTTTTGAAACATTTTAAATGTCATATCCGAATTGACATGATCATTATAAATATGATTTAAATTCATATCATCCTGTTTGAAGACGATGAGAAAATTCGCATTGTCTCGAATTAAGTGTTTCGGTATTCTTGTATATGTTTGGCACAAATAAAAACTATCGATGTGATGATGTCGTCCCATACTAAAATACACTCGAATCGTATCTTGTTTTTCACAGGCAATATCGTCAAAGATGAATATAGAATTTGGTTTAGCCTCTTCGACTCGAATTACATCACAATTATTGGAAAATGTAAAAAAGCCCATGTTTTTTATTGGTTTTATGGCTTTTCGTAAAAACTCATACTTCGGTTGATGTAGAGATTTAGAATAAACATAGATATTTTCAAATTTCAAGCCATTTGGATGTAGTAGTAAACTCATCATGACATTTGTTTTTCCACAGTTTGAGGGGCCAGTAATTAACCCCCTTATACTATGAGGGAATAATTTACCATGCTTTTTTCTCTCAATCTTGTTATCCAGTTCCATATTTTGTACCGGTAACTGGTATTGTTGCTTAACGAATCGCATAGTGATGAAAACTAAATAAATTCCTATAAATGTCAAGTTTATATATATAAAAACCCTCATATCGCATCTAACCATTCTAGCGCAAAGATATTAATATAAAATGTTTGATTATTCCAAAAATTCTATCAGTCAAAGAAATATTGTAGAAGGAAAAGGTTTATTAAATACCTTAATAAACAAACTACCTCTTGAACTACATCTACCTGGTTATCAATACTGTGGTCCTGGAACAAAACTTCAAAAACGCTTAGCTCGAGGCGATCCGGGAATTAATTTGCTTGATCAAGCGTGCAAAGAACACGATATATCGTATTTCAAATTTAAAAATACATCTGATCGACACATTGCCGATAGGATTTTAACTGAAAAGGCCTGGCAGCGATTTAAATCTAAGAACGCTAGTATAGCTGAACGGTCAAACGCACTATTGGTTACCAACCTCTTAAAAGCAAAAACAAAATTCGGTATGGGTTGTTCTCAGAGTAAAGATAAGAAGCCTAAAAAAAGAGCGAAAAATGAAAACGAAGAAAAGAAGTTCAAGATAGATAATAAAGCTAAACAACCCTCCTTTAGAAAAGTGATTCACACAATTGGGAATAATATCAAACGTAAAAAACCTCTCAATTTAGAAAAAGCAATTAAAATAGCAATATCATCTGCCAAGAAAACAGTTCGAAAAAACATTAAAAGAATTAAGACGCCAAGAGTTATTGCCATACCAAAAACTGGAGGAGCAATTCCTTTCCTTATTCCTCTGTTTGCTGGACTTTCAGCACTTGGAGCTTTAACGGGTGGAGCTGCAGGAGTAGCAAAAGCTGTCAGCGATATCAGCATTGCTAAAAAAGATCTAGAGGAGAAAAAACGTCATAACGAGAAAATGGAATCAATTGCAGTCGGACAAGGCTTACACCTTAAACCTTATAGAAAGGGGCTTGGACTTTATTTAAATCCAAAGTCAAAAAACTCCTAAGTTCGCTACCCAATCGTGCATTAAATGAAATAGATTTGAGAAATTTTGCAAAGAATTTAATTCCGAATTTTCGAGGAGTTTTCATGCGCGATAATTTACCAAAAACTAAACCGAAGAAAAATGAATCTGGGATTGTAAATCTTGATTCCTCAATTGGTCCTGGAACGCACTGGGTAGCGTATTATAAAGAAGGCAGTAAAATTGAATATTTTGATAGCTTTGGAAATTTACAGCCTCCTAATGAAATTATTAACTATTTGGGTGACAAAATTAACTATAATTATACTAAATATCAAGATTACGACTCTTTTAATTGTGGTCATTTATGTTTAAGATTTTTATATGATTGTTTATTTTCAAATAAATAAAGAGTTTTCTTTAAAAATGGTTTCATTGTATTTTTTATAAGCATGACGTTGACACTTACGCTAAGCGGAAGAACTTCCCATCTATTAGCTGAATATTTTCCACCTTTGAACCTGGATCAGGACTACGTTTGCGGATTGATTGATTTTCAAACGTACAACTCCATTCCGAATGTAGATGAACGGAACAATTTGTTTCATATAGGAGAATATGAAATTGAAATCCCAACTGGGTCTTATGAAATTGATAACATTGCAAAATTTATTTCCAAAGAATTATTATCACGAAATTCTACAGCTATTGTTCAAATAGAGGCAAATAATAATACTATGGTATCTGAAATCCGGAGCAACGAAAAAATATATTTCAATAAGGATAGAACTATTGGAAAATTACTTGGTTTCAGTAAATGTGTTCTTGACCCCGGTGTGGTACATTTGTCGGATTTACCTGTTGATATAAATAAGGTGAATGTAATACGAGTTGAGTGTAATATCATTACTGGTTCTTATTTTAATAATACTCCTGTGCATACTTTACATGAATTTTCTCCAGAAACAGGAGCAGGGTATAAAATCATAGAAGTCCCGAAAAATGTCATCTATTTACCTGTGAACGTCAAACGAATAAGCAGTCTAACATTAAAACTCGTGGATCAAGACGGTGACTTGATAAATTTCAGAGGAGAAAGAATAACTGTACGACTGCATTTAACTCCAAAATCACAATAATGTTAATCTATAATAGTAATTATAAAATAGATACGAAAAGTAACCATCCATTTAGTTCTATTAGAACAGCACCACCGTCAAGACCAAAACTATCATCTGAAAATAAGACCTACCTTCTTACATTAGGATTTAAACTAAAGTAAAACAATATGAACGAAATATTAAACATTACCCATGGACCTAACTATGATAATAGCATATCTAAGTTTGAGTACCATAGTTACTCGCCATTTCTTCAGTCATTCAATCCAAGTGATGAAATACGTATCCCTATACAACAACAGGATTTGTGCATTTTACCCAGTGAAAGCTACATTTATATAGAAGGAGGTCTAACAAAATTAGATGGAAAGCCTTCCTCTACGGGAAAATTATCTAATAATGCGATGGCATTTCTTTTTGAAGAAATACATTATGAACTCAACGGAGTGGACATTGATAACAATAAAAATGTTGGCATCACAACATCAATGAAAAATTATATATCATTGAATGAGAATGAAAGTAAAAGCTTAGAAAATGCTTCATGGACCGGAAACTCCAACATTACACCTGCATCGGGTACTTTTAATTTTTGTGTACCACTAAAGAATCTGTTGGGATTTGCTGAAGACTATAAAAGGATTATAGTAAACGCAAGACATGAATTGGTTCTAATTCGTACTCGAAGTAATGAGAATGCTTATTATACTACAGAAAACGAGGAAATAAAACTATCAATTTTCAAATTGCAATGGAGAGTTCCGCATATTACCTTATCCGATTCAAACAAGATTACATTATTGAAACAAATACAATTAAATCCAATTCAAATTCATTTTCGAACTTGGGAAATGTACGAATATCCAACACTGCCAACTAACACTGATCATGTATGGACAGTTAAGACTTCAACTCAACTTGAGAAACCGAGATATGTTATTATTGCTCTACAAACGAATAGAAAAAATCAAAAGGATAAGGATGTAAGCAAATTTGACCACTGTGAAGTTAGCAATGTAAAGGTACATTTAAACTCTGAATCGTACCCTCGTGAAGATTTAAATCTTAAATATAAACTAGACCAGTATGCCATTCTCTATGAAATGTACAGTAAATTTCAATACTCATACTATCAAAAACGCTCACAACCACTTTTATCACGACAAAACTTCAAGGATATCGCCCCAATAATGGTGGTTGATTGTTCCCGTCAAAATGAATCAATTAAAACAGGACCAGTGGATGTAAAAATTGAACTTAAAACAACACTTCCAGTTCCACCTTTAACAACTATGTATTGCCTTATTCTTCATGACCGTATAATAGAATATAATCCAGTTACTGGAGAAGTTAACAAACTTACTTAAATTGACTGTCATGGTGTGTAAACTAATACGTAATCAAATAAAAAAAATCATTTTATCTAACAATATTTTAACCTATCGGGTTCATGCTCAATGATTTTGTTAAAACCAATACTCACCATGTAACCATTCCAAATATAAATAAACACATAAACAATATTGTACTTCTAGTTCTTTTTATTTAATTCTTTTTTACATTTTTTATTGTAATATTTTTCAAAGAAATATCAGAAAATGTTGCAAATGCATTGTAAATCTAAGAGGGTAAGAATGCCGTGGGACTATTTTGACGATAAAATCCAAAAGGTAGGGAGCTATGGTTAGAGAGAAAGTGGCGTTTTTCCGATCTTGGTCTATAGGTCTTGCACTGTGTCTTTGTTATCACTTGATGATCCCTTGTCCTGCAAATATTGTCAGAAATAATCTGAATGTGATCATTGCCATCGGCGTTAAGAACGGCTTGTTTGATTGCTTCAAAATTAACTTTTTTTGATGCTGAGTAATTTAAGCATAATCCCTTTACCTTGCAAATAACCTCTTCAGTGTTGTCTTTTCCACTTAAGACTTTGTAGGCATAATTCTTAGGTCCTCCGCTTACAAATTCTGTTATGAAACTTCCTTCGCCGAAGCATTCTAGTTCGTCAGTCATATCTCCAATCATATTGCCAGTTTCAGGATCACTATCCCCTTCTCTGCTTACGAATATTACGGAATCCGTATCGTAGTACAACACTCGTTTACCTAATTGTTCCAAATATTCGTAGAGCTTTAAACGCGCTTGTGTAGTCGTATATGCTGCAATGCAGACATTAGCTGTGTTCAGTAGCTTAGCAGATTCTTCTTTATATTGATAGTTCAATATTAAATTTGTTTCATTAACAGGAAATATTGAACAGACGTTCACTGAAGGATTTGTTATTATTTCATACAATTCAGCCGGATTATTTATAATGGATGTTTGGGGTTGGTTTTCTCTTTGACCAAATTTACCCCAAAATGAATTGAGAATAAGTTTTGCCAAAGATCTTTTACCTTCATTTTTAATTATTTCGGAATAATCAAGCTCGATATTTTCAATTTTGAGGAAATTAGAAATATAGTTAGCCTTATCTTCTTCCGTTATACAAGCTGCAGGCCACCCCGACGCTTCTTGTTTAATTTTTAAAAATTTATCCATCATAGCGTCAAATAAGCCTCTTGAATTTGTATCTTTATCATACTGTATGGTATCATATTCCCATATTTCGTAAATTGTAAGAATTGTATAACCTTTCTTAATGGCCTTAACAACTTCTTCAATTACCCATGTTCCACATAAAGCTCTTTCACTATCAGAATGAGAACAAATATCATCATCACTATACACTTTATCGCTGCAAGATCTGCACAAGGTAAACATCAATTTGTTATTTTGTTTGATAGGAAGAACAGGATGAAATAGTTGATCCGGAGGTAATATTTTGCACTTGATTAAACCACTGATTTTTTCAAGTTTTAAATTTGAACATTCGGTAGAATCTGTGTGTATTTTTGGGTGTCCAATGGGAAATTTTCCATATTTACACACCCAAGGATATAAGGAACAAACATCAATATATTTTATTTGTTCTCCTTCCGTGCATTGATAGTAGCTAGATGTGTTACCGGTTCGTCCACCATAAAAAGCTTCACGAGGATCGAGCGGGGATTTTTCAACGAGATGATGTGTTCTTAAAAATTCTAGGTCCGTGTCCTTAAACAGAGATAACCTATTTTTAAAATGGCATTCCCATTCTTCGATGACATCATACTTGAATGACTTTAAACGAGCTGTTTTTGCTAACGTCCTTTCAAACCTTCGATTTAAAGTATCAAATTTATCAACAGTGAGAGGTTCATTCCTATTATATTTTTGACATTCAGGATGACCATGGTAATAACACCCATAAAATTCAAATATTTGCTTAGTTTCCTCGCAAAATCCATCAACTTTGACTCCGGCAACAACTGCTTCTTTACCGTTTGAAGAATGCTTAATTTTAATACGTCTTTGTTTTGCCTCCCAAATTAACCATTGAATTGCTTCCTTCGATTGGTTGTCGACGTTTCTGTATCCGTTTTTCGGTATAATTCCAATTGTATTTTCAACAAGGAAGTTTCGTCGGAATACTAGATTGCATGCAGATGCAATCGTAGTAGACTCCAAGAATGGTTCAACATTACATTGAAGAAGAAACAAATTTCTAAATTTAAGACAAGTATCAGTTAAAATTTTTACATCACTGACACAGTAGTCCACAAGATCACGTTCCATTATAAAGTTATCATCTTTATGTTCTTCATACCATTTAAAGAAAACTTCACGTTCAGCTGTTTTCATCGAGTCAGGTCCGTAATATTTATAATGAGGTAATTTTCCATGGTATGTAGCATTTTCTGTCGTGTTGAAAAAGTGAGGGAAATAACCTTTCTTTAAAGTTGATGGTAAATCAAAAGCTTTTGGTAGTTTCGATAATGCCATTGGGAAATAATTGAGGGAATCTATAAATTTTACATTTCCAACTTGCATGAGAATTATTTTTGTTCCACGCATGATCAATTGCGGTTTCAGACTTGTATTTTCCAAAATGTAATTCAATATAAATTGATGGTCATACGCCTGACCGTTGTGAGCAATTATAATCACTGTTTTGAATACCTGACGAATCTTTAAAATATAGTTAAGAAAGTTAGGCACCACGTCTTTGGTTTCAACATGATTTCTATAACTACACTGCTGACAGAAATGCAGATTATCTATGTCAATACATAAATTGCATCTTTTCTGGAAAACACACAAATTAGGCTTATGTAATTTGAATAAAGAGCCATCTGATTCTTTTTCTTGGCGGCTCTCAAAATCATAAAAAATGTAAAGACATTTGTGGAAATTTGGTTTTCCTGTATTAGGTATCATATAGCATTGGTGATTTTGCGGGACATATATCTTGCATGTATGACAAAAATATTCACCGCACACATGATCACTTTTTCCAGTAGTTTTCAGGCAATTTAAACATCTTTTGACTTCATCACACATAGATTGTTGTCCTGAACTTGAAGATTTGTGGTAGTCGAAACATATTTCACCTCGAAAATTTCGATTACATTCTCCACAGAGAATCTCATTAGCAGTTGTTTTGCAAGCTGGTGTTTTGTGGCATTGTGGACAAGATTTAATACATCTGTGTGCTTTTTTATTATCATACGGCTTATGGCATGTTTCGCAATAGTAGACACAACAGAATGCAGCAGTTAATGAAATTATTACATTAAAATGATTTTTGTAGTGAAGTAAATTAATTCTTTTTCTGTTTGGTTCATCTGATGTTGCTATCCCTTCGAATATTACTGTTCTTCCTTTTGTTGCATATTCATAAACCGTAATTATATAATCGGCTAGATATCTCTGAAATTCTTTCAGTTCTTCTATACCACAACCATCGAATGGCACAGTGATATTGGCATTATTAACCAATATTTCCGCTCTTATTTTTTGCAGTTTTCCCACATCATTTCGCACTTTGTAAGCATCTGATGACTTGTCCGCATATGCTACTGCTACTGCTAAGGCTCTGGGTAAACACAAGTTATCCTTGTTTTTGATGGATATGATCCCACGTTTTTTAAGGCATTCTTCCTCATATGAATTGAAATGAGGTTCGCGGGTATTCCCTTTACCTGAAGGTAGTTTTATGGAAGTAACCGTTAATTCGAAAGTATCTGTGCAGAATCCTTCCGAGTTACTTTGAAATATTTTAAGCATCATTTCCCATAAATCCTCGATTTTAAATTCTGATGCGCTCTTAAAATTCACCCAACCACTTCCTCTCTCCTTGGAAAATCCTTTTCCATTAAATGTCACTCCAACCTTGTCCATAGCCCCCACACCCTGAAATGCAAATTTAAGTGCCTCTTCAACGGCAATTCTTACCCATGTTGTCGGCTCTGCTCCTTTGGGGATAGGACTGATCCTAAACTCTATTTTGTTGGCTTTCAGGTTGAACCGCTTTACTTTTGTTTCAGTGGATGAAACTACCTCATAACGCTAATGAATAAAAACAAAATTATCTATATTTTCCTTGTTTTTAAACCATTTTTTTTTTATAACTTACTTTTTCTTCAACGGGTGGGAGGAATTCAAGTTTTGGTTGCCCTCCTGGAAGTGATGCTTCAGAAACCTTCAAAAAATAGCCTGAGAACAGCGCTATTTCTTCTTCTGAAAGTCCATTGAAGTTAGAAGGTAAAAATACCTTAAAACTCTCCATTTCCAAAAGAATTCTTGGACCGTATTTTGTAGGAATTTTCTCCCCATTTTTTATTAAGTAGGTAATTGATTGAAGATCACTTATACTTTTTAATGGTTTAATCATACCCAAGTTATTCAACTTGTTCAAAAATTGAGAACTCATTTTGGATTTTTTTTTATTTTATTTTTCAACCGATCACTGCAAAGTTCACAATTAAACTAACCAATCGTTTTTAAAAATCTTCCATACACCAAACAAAAACTTTGAACAGAAACACCCATTTATTTATAAGCTCACGCCATACAAATACATATTCCCATCTATTGTTCATTTGACAAAAGCAACCACAGTCATTTAATATCAACATAATAATTTTTCTTAATGTTGTAGAATTTCTTATTACTTCTCTTCAAATTCAATACATCGGATCGCTTCATCCTAAAAATCGTTTGTCTTCAGATATCAATTTAAAATTTAATAACAATTTGGCCCGTTACGGAATTCAATTTTTTTCTTTTAAAAAAACATTGGAGCAAATCTTATCGTGTTGATTCAACCCCATTTGAAACGAGAGCTAGGCTAGGTACGCAACGCAATACCTTTATTACCCAGGGACAGCGAGTGGTTAGGGATAGTGAGTTATAAAATTTTAATTGTTCTTTGTCTATAGTTTATGCTAGAAAATTAAACAAACAAATAAATCCAATACTTCGGATCACTTCATCCTAAAAATCGTTTGTCTTCAGATATCAATTTAAAATTTAATAACAATTTGGTTCGTTACGGAATTCTTTAAAAAAAAACATTGGAACAAATCTAATCGTGTTGATTCACCCCCATTTGAAATGAGAGCTAGGCTAGGTACGCAACGCAATGCTTTTATTACCCCAGGGGCAGCGAGTGGTTAGGGATAGTGAGTTATACAATTTTAATTGTTCTTTGTCTAAAGTTTATGCTAGAAAATTAAACAAACAAAATCAGTAAATACAAACATGTATTTGAAAAAGGATACACACCAAACTGGACTACTGAAATTTTTAAAATTACAAAAATTCAACGAAGTAATCCTATAACATATCTGCTAGAAGACTATCAATGTCATCCTATTAAAGGTGGATTCTATGAATTAGAGCTACAAAAAACCAAATATAATATAATAAAAAAGTATTACAAAGGAAAAAGATAAAATAATTTGTAAAATGGTTGGGTTTCCCTCCTGAACATAATTCATGGATACACATATCTAAAATAAATAATAAGTAAATTTCAAATTGATGTTTTTTTTTTTTATGCTTTATTTTATTTATTTATTTTTTTCTTAAATACAATATTTCAGATTTTGTTCTTTTATCTTTTTAATGATATATTCATACATAGATACATAGATAGATAGTTAGAAATATAAATATATATACGGTGATGAAAAATAAGGCTATTTTTGCGAAAAAACGCTTCCTTCAAAAGTTACAGCCTTTCAAAGTTTTCAACACTTTTCTTAATACTCATTTCCATTTCACATGATAACAAAAATACAATTCCATCTCATTCTCCATATTTATAAATAAATCATTATCATCATGGTCACCAACCCATCCATACATCCCTACACAAATAAAATCTACTCTCACTCATCCTCACACAAACGATCGCTCCTCATAAAATCCTAAACAAACCAACAAATTAACCATCAAATGCATACTCACTTCAACAGATCACCATATCACCACACTGCCGCACCGTCACCTCCTCGTCTCTCACACATCAATAAAAAAAAATATTTTCTTTATTTGTTTTCCTTCTTCAAGGGACCCTTTACCTACTGACATACAACAAAGACGACCACGACCATGACGACGACGACGACGACGACGACGACGACGACGACGACGACGACGACGACAACCACGACTACGGTAGCAACCACCACCAAACACATTACCCACACCCCACCACAATCATCACGATCCATCCAACGCACATTCTCCAAATATCCAAAACTACTTCACACACATCTTCTTTAAACTCCCTCCCGACCGACCGACCGACCGACCGACCGACCGACCGACCGACGGCAGCAACCACCACAATCATCACGATCCATCCACCGCACATTCTCCAAATATCCAGAGAGCCCGCGCCGCCTCTTCCTCACATTTACGATCCTCAATATCACAAACCAACCCTTCATCATCATCACTTCCGCATGCGGCGCCAAGGCGTGCGCCAAACAATACATCAAACACAATACCGCACCAATTAAAAACACATTAAAAACTATTCAAAACAAAACCCATTAAAAAGCCATAAAAAAAATTCCCATGCTCAAGCGACGCATATTCTACTAGCCTTATTTTTAATGTCAAAAAAAACATTTTACTGTGAAACCCTAAAATGTGAACCATTAAAGTAAGATCCCTTCTTAAAAGTTTCTAAAAAGTAAATTTTTTTATTTGAATTTTTACTTATCAACCCTTTTTTTCCTAAATTGATCATTAATTACCTTGCAATGCAAATAAGACTAAACGCCTTTGCTTTGGCTTTATTTTCATTTATCAATGGCATACCACAAAATTCCATCTTTATTTCCATCAAAAGTGTACCAATCATCCGGCTGTTAAGCTGTCAGCTTACATTATAAGTTTTAATTGAAAAACTTAACAACTCTATTGAATTCACTCTTCAATTAGAATTCCAAATTTATGATTTTCTAATCATAAGCTGCAAATCATCTCTACATATTATACTACATCATCTTTCGTTCTTCTTCTTTTGGCATATTTTGACCTCATTAAAACCGCAAAAAGCATTTAAAATCATTCCGTTCCGTTTTGACATTCATTCACGTAGAACGCGTATAGCATAAGGTACCTTACCTACTATACTTGACTTGACGATCGTGAAGTTGTTTTTGTGTCTTCTTTTTTCATCAAAGATTTATCTCCCGTTACTGAGGCTTTGACTGACATAAAATTAAAGAAGATTCACTTTCATTTTTATGGTGGTTTTTATTTGTTAGAAGGTTATTCTGGTGGTACAATGTTTGTAAACAAAGATCCACTTCATAAATGTATATACGAAGTATGTGGTGTGTGGATGCTGCAATTGAATTTGCAATAATTTAAGAGGTAACTGGCCTTTCACTGTTCATTATCCATAACCGGCTTAAAACGCGTACCTTGTCTTATATTTCTATATGCACGTCGAGTACATTGTATAGATGAGGTTTTGTTGAATGATGATGAATTGTTTAATTACTGCACATAGGTATAAAAATGTGTTGCATCGCAAAAGCATAACTCGAGGACAATTCCATATCCGGATATGTCATTTTAAATCGAAAGATATGAAAAATGGCTGGTATTTACTTACTTAACAGAAATTTGACATCATTGCAGAACAAATAGTGACAGTTAAACAATAATACAACTAGTCACCACCGGCGCGCCGCCGCCGTCGCGTCGTAGGAATTGTTGTCAGTTAAACATCATTTTAGCACTGTTTGTTTTATGTGACAGCTATGACAACACAAGACAGAGAGCTCAAAAAGTCATGTCGAACACGGAAGAAGGCTTTAATGAAAGCACAATACGCAATTAAAAATGAAATTTCATAAAAGAAAAGGCTTGGCCAACATATTATTTTTGTTTGCATTAAAGAAATACAGGTATAATCTGTCAAAGAATACTAGAAATTTCACACATGTAATCAAAAATTGCTGTAAAGTCTTCTTAAATCAAACATCAAATCACCTCAATTTTAGTTGTCGTGTCGTGAAGTTCATTATACCTTGTTCACATTGAATACTTTTGATTTTTGAGGAAAGTTATGTTGACGTCTCATCAGTTTTTCTTTTTCTCCTTATAAAATTTGAATGACTTTGAAAATAAAATTTATAGAAAATAGCCATGATGTTATTTTATTTGTCGTTAAGTTAAGGAATTTAGGAAATCAACCTAAGTACACACAATTATTAGATCCTAAAATGTTGGAAGATTAATCTGAATGAAAATTGCCCAAAGCCTTGCAACGACTGATAATGACGTTTTCGGCAACACAAAACACAAATAAGTAAATTCACATCTCTGTAATGGCTTAATAGAGATGTCAAGATTTGCAACAAATTTAAATCAATGCAATATAACAATAATTGTCTGTGCTTACAATATTAATAAACAACTAATTTAAGGAAATTTATTCACCTTACCATTTTTTTATCGCTGAATGTTGTTTGATACATTGCTACTCAAAAAATTAGTAGGTGGAGTGACATTTTTTTAACAGAACTAGGAGAAAATTTTGCTATGGAACCAACGGTATTTATTGAGAACTTATTAGAACAAATGGTAAACATAAACAGATTTTTCTCATAACCAACCTCTGTCTATCAACTCCTACTCTTGCCTTCCCGTGGTGAACATCGGGCGCCTAGTACCTCAACTGGAGATTGGGTTCCAACCCCAGTGAAAAGCTGTTGGGGGTAGCAAACGAGAGAGGGGGGAGGGAGAGGTGTTTCCACTAATGCACAACTTCTTTCATCCAGACGGCAGCGGAGGAATTCCCAAGATGGAATCAACGGTGGTGTCTACAGTTCCAGTTAGGTTGAACTACTTAGTGAACACCTTATAGGGCTACTGCGACAGCGCTTATTTGAATGCGGCTCTGTCATTGGAGCCAGACTTAGGCAACAAGTCTTGAGCTATAGGTGCATCAACGAGCACCTCATGACCATCCCCATCAAGGCCGAATTCGGCAACATTAGCCTAATATGCGCGTCCAAACTCTCCGATTATCTAACATCGACTCGGATCGCCAAATCCTTCTCCGACTGAGTCACAAGTAACCTCTTTCGAAGTTCTCTGCCGCCAACACAATGTATCGAGAACCATTGGCAACATTACCAAGATGCAATCAGAGAAGCCGCCTCTGACGTGCTGGGTTTCAAACAGCCACCAACAAGGAAGTTCGAAAGTTTTCGAACCGAATGAACCACTTCTGCAGACTGTATAACGACGAAGACGTCAGGCAGAACGATCCATTTAATATAGGCGACAAAAGCCAACAATCCCGTCTTCCCGACTTAGAGGAAGTAAATATTGCCATATTTAAGCCGTTGTCTAACAAATCCGAGCAGAAGGCTTCAATGCATCTGACAGCTCCATGTCAAAAAAGGCTTTAATTTAGAAAGAAAGAATATTGCAGAGCTCCCTCTTCAACACCAGAGACACTATCTTTCAAAAGTATTACTGGCATATACCGATGACATTGACATAATCGGAAGTACGTAATGTCAATAGAGCTTTTGTGAGTATTGAGGCAGAGGGGGCAAAAATGGGTTAAGTGGTTAATGAGCTCAAAACAAAGTACATGCTGTCATCAAGAAAAGATCAACAACACCGACGACGTCTCTGCCAAAACGTCACCACCGAGAGACGTAACTTTGAGGTAGTTAAGGACTTTGTCCATCTGAGCTCCGCCGCTATGAACACAGAAAACAAAACCAGCACTGATATCAAACGAAGAATTACATTGCTAACCGCTGGTTTTTTTGGGCTTAGATGGCAATTGAGTAGGAAAGTCTTCTCTCGAGCAACCAAAGTGTCACTATTTAAGACCCTCATCATCCACGTCCTGCTATAGGGTGCAGAAGCATGGACTAGACAAAAGCGGATAAAAACACCTTGGGTCGTTTCGTGTTAGAAGTTCTTTGCGTAATCTACGATCTCGTATGCATAGAAGGTGAGTGGAAGAGAAGATGGAACGACGAGCTTAACGGTCTGTACAGCGACGACCGCGACGTGGACTTAGCCAGAAGGGTAAAATTCTAACAACTGAGAAGGCTGGGTCACGTAGAGCGTATGGAAACCAATGTTCCAGACCGAAAAGTCTTCGAAGCCACGCCCACAGAACAGCGCAGTAGAGGAAGACCCGGATCACGTGGTGTGCACAAGTGAAAAGTGACCTAACCTAACTTGGATTGCGCAACTGGAGACTTCTATCTAGGGACCGAGCTAGTTGGAGAAGTTTATTGGGTGAAGCCCTTATTCAAACAGAACTGTAGTGCCACCTTAAGAAGAAGAGATGTATTTTGTACAAGCTGTCGCAAAATTTGTCAACCGACGAATTTATCAAAAATTTGTAACACGGATAACACATTCTGATGGGGTAATAATTTGCGCGCTACCTTGTATTTATTTGTACATATAGAACGCTTTCCCAAATTGTTCTTCCCTCTGTTCCCTATTTTCCTTTTCTCTTTCTTGTTTTCTTTGTATTTATTTCTTACAAAGTATTCGTCACATTTGATTAAAATCTCTACTTTGATATTTTGTACCTACATTTTGACACTTTAATTTATTTGAGTTTGCGGGTAGGCACTCATTTATATTGAACAAATTCAAGAACTAATTTAAAAGTTCTGCTAAAAAAGTTCTGCCAGAACAAGGTGTGTCAATGATGATTAAACACTCACATAGCAAAATTTTGTACTTAAAACATAAAATTTATAAAACAAAAAATTTACCAGCACTAATCTTATTACGCCCAATGTAAATCGAGCCTTAGCCAAAGGCATAAAAATGCTGTAACGATGTTGTTGGCTTGATTCATATAAAACAGTAGCGTATAGATAAAGAATTGACAGCTTCTGTTTTTGTTACTTTAATTCAAACTTCACATCAACACATTTTGCAATCCATCAAATTCTAATTATTTTAGCTTCTAAACAAGGCCTTTAGAAAAATTTTCAACAAAACAACTCCATCATCATAACATAAGTCGTCGAACCCATTTTGAGTCTTAAGTTCTTTCGTTACGTACCTTTAGATTAATCAAAAAATAAAGAAACAACAAATTGAATATCGAAACGTACATAAACTCGTACATATGTGGACTAATTGGGAAATCAAGTTTTATATAACATAAAGTTTAATAAATTGCTTATATTTTTTTTTCACTCAGCACTGCACATTCTTTTGAATGCTTTTAACGAGCTATATTCGCACATTCGATTATAAACTCAAGATACGTAATGAGATTTTTTGTTTTGTTTCTTAAGAAGTCTCGCAACTCGCAGCACAGGGTGTGGCGGTATGGCTGAGTGTACTGTATAGCTCGCAGGTACATGGGAATATAGTGTGTAGTGTAATACTCGTATAATGACTTCTTGAAATCGAACTTCGAGTGATATTAAATGAGTATGTACTTCAAAGTTGTCTTGCTTTAACTTTGCCTTCAGCTTTTTTGTACTTTTTTTTAGGTCCCAGATATGTAAAAAATTGGATCTTTTACTAATAAGAACTTGAAAACAAAATCACACCATAAGAAAGTATATTTATATTTATTTATTTATTCAGCTTAATACAAGCTATAACTTAACATAACACTAACTTAACAATTTTTGTTTTGTTTTTTTTTTTTTTTCTTGTTCTTGTTATCAGTTTTCAACATTAATTCATGTGGGCCCTAAGGCCCACATAAAAGCTCTTTAATGTACAAGAACTTACAATTTTGATTTTATTAGACTTAAAATTAAAAGGGACGAGGAATTCGGCCTCAAAATGGGAAAAAGTAAAGGGTATCTTTCAGATGGGATTTGGAAATGTTAAAGTCGAAGACTAGCATAGCAGCTTTGCAGTGACGAAGAATTCTGGACATTGGTTCAAAGTGCCCGTAATTAGTGCGGTGATGAGGGATATAGAAAAGGGAGACAGATCGCAGATTTCGAGGGTTGGTGTTAAGATGAATATCACTCAGGAGTGCCGGGGAGTCTATATTGCCCATTAACAATTGGTGAGCAAACAATATATCAGCGTTTTTGCGTCTAATATATAAGGGTTGCAAACCTATCAGTCTTTAGTCGATCGGCATAAGGAGCCAAGTTGGATGTATCATCCCAGGGGAGACCACGTAAGGCAAATCGAACGAAACGTCTTTGAACATTTTCAATTCTGAGGGAATGGTTTTCATAAAAGGGAGACTATACTTGGCATGCATATTCAAGATGAGGACGGACTAGGGAAATGTAAAGCACTTTAGTTACATAGGAGTTGGAAAATTCTTTTGACCATCTCTTAATAAAACCGAGAGATCTATTAGCTTTATTAATAATTTGGTCAAAATGGGAATGGAAATTGAAGTGTTTGTCACACATAATACCAAGATCTCTAATAGAATCGACTACGTTGACGGCGTCATTAAGGAAGTAGTAAACTCTATGAGATGGGATTTGTTTGCCCGAAAAGGTCATTTGTTTACATTTACCTACATTCAACTCTAGGAAATTATGCATGCACCAAACAAAAAAGATATTAAGATCATTTTGTAAAAGTAAGGAATCAGATGGAGTTGAGATAATCTTAAAAAGTTTCTTATCATCCGTAAACATTAGGATATCTGATTTTTTTAATTTAAGACAAACATCGTTAACAGATAAGACGAAGAGAGGGGACCAAGGTGACTACCTTGTGGAACGCCAGAAGTTGCATGTATGGGACTGGAAACTGAGTTACGGAAGAGGACTCTATAAGTTCTATTGGCCAGGTTGGAGCCTATCCAGTTTATAAACATAGATGGAAAGGCTAGGGCTCTAAGTTTGAGATAAATTATTTTATCAAAGACTTTACTGTAATCAGTGTATACAAGATCAACTTCATTACCATTCTCATGGGCTGACAAAACTTTTGATATAAACTAAATTAAGTTAGTCGTAGTGGATCTACCTTTAAGAAAACCATGTTGAGCGGGGGAGAATAAGGGCTTGCAATGAATCGTCCTTTCAGTGAAAACTAAACCAATCCTTTACAATTCAGTTGGAAACAGTATTAAAATATTTACTTTAAATTGTGTTATATGGCGTATGAGTGATATTTTTTTAACTTAATGATTATTTTTTAAGAGAAATCAATGGATGACATTAACATAAGTAAACGGTATATGATTCAAAATTCCTAATTGGAGGTGACCTTAACGGGAGGCAAAGTTCTTGGGGTTGCCAAAGAGCAAACAATTGGGGGAATTAACAATTCGATTTCATCAACACGAACCGTATAAGCCTGCCTTAATCCTAGTGGTCCAACACAATTTTCAAGATAATAAAAAGTTTTCACTTTCAACACTAGATTTAATACTCACAAATTTGCATAGAACTAGTAACAAAACCCACTACTATATATGCTCATAGTTCCGATAATCTTCTGACCTTTAAACTGTGATATTTTGTTTAGTGGTAAAAAATCAAACGTGTAATATTTAGATTTAAAAAATGTCAACTGGAATACGTTTAGATCAATAGCAATAAGATATCTTCAAGATACCTGGTGTGAACATGTCCTAAAAACGCTATACAAAACAGAACAACAGTATTACCTGCTTATACGAGTATAATCAATTTTTAAAACAAAAAAACTATTTAAGAAGAAAATGAGCTAGTTTCAAACTGTAAATTAATGAATATTCTTACAAAGAAAATATCTTTTGAGATCTTAAAGTTCATGAAGCTCATGAAGCGAATGTTTTTGTAGATGCATTCGCTCAAAATTTCAATGATCTTCTGCTAACACAGGAAAGTACGTTCACTAATAAAGGGTGTCCCAAAATTAACGCAAGATTTGAATTTACCGCCATTTGTGCAGTGAAGTGTTGGCAACCCTGAAAAAAAAGTAATTTGACAGCTAACAGTATAGGGTTATTAAAAATGGAGCGTTACACGAGAGAACAACGTGTCTTCATTATTAAAGAATATTTCAAAAATAGTGAAAGCTTGGCGGCTGCAGATCGAAAATTTCATACAAAATATGGTCGGAATAGTGTTTTAACTTCGTCAACTGTGAAGAGATTAATTGAAAAATTCATGGAGACTGGATCCGTTGGAGACGCCAAACACACTGGTCGTCCAAAAACAAGCCGTTCAAATGTCAACCTCAATTCGACGTCGTGGACAAGAATTGCAAATTTCAAGAACCTCTCTACAGCGTATACTCACCAAAGATCTGTGTCTTCATGCTTACAAAATTCAATTAACACAACAATTGAAGCCTAATGACCATGGACAGAAAAGAGAGTTCGTTGAATGGAACATTATTGAACATCAACAAATGGACCCTGATTTTTCGAGCAAAATCATCCTAAGCGATGAAGCACATTTTCATCTTGATGGCTTTGTCAATCGCCAAAATTGCCGCATTTGGGGTTCGGAGAACCCACATGTGATTGTCGAAAAACAAATGCATCCACAACGCGTGACTGTATGGTGTGGATTTTGGGCTGGAGGCATAATTGGGCAGTGACTATTACTGGTGCTCGATATCGCGACATGATTACACAGTTCTTTCTGCCAAAATTGGATGATATTGATGTGTCCAATATGTGGTTTCAACAAGACGGTGCCACATGTCATACAGCCCGTGAAACAATTCAATTACTGCATGAGACATTTCCAGGTCGTGTACTCTCTCGTTTCGGTGATCAAAATTGGCCTAATAGATCGTGTGATTTAACACCATTAGACTTCTTTTTATGGGGTTATTTGAAATCACAAGTCTTTGTCAACAAGCCCACAACCACCCGTGCATTAAAGGAGGAGATTCAACGCTGCATCAACGAAATTCAGCCACATTTATGCAGAATGGTCATGGAAAATTTCAACAAAAGAGTGCGCATGTGCATGCAAAGCCGTGGAGGCCATTTGTCCGATGTGTTATTCCATACATAACCCTATCCTATGTACTTTACGAGTCAATAAAAATATAACTATCAAAAGACTAAAAACAGCGTTTTCTATTTAATCAAATCTTGCGTTAATTTTGGGACACCCTTTACAATTAATGATTACGTTAATAGCTTAAATAATGCCAGAGTTTCCGTGCCCAGATGATTTATATGTCTCAACCGAAGATAAATAAATAAATAAATAAATTAGGTGGCGCAACAGTTCATGAAGAACCAGGGCCTAGTGACTTACAACTCTCAACCATTCCTGTGTGCGAGTAATGTTGTCAGAAATGGAAGGGACCTACAGTTTATATGCCGAATTTGAGAAAGCACTTTTCATGACAAGAATTACTCTTGGAGAATTTGTCAATTCCTCGCAAGAGGCAGTACCCGTGAAAAAAGTTAGGTGGCACAGGAAGGCATTGAACCCAAGACCCTTGCATGACAGTACAACGCACTAACCATCAGGCTACGGGTACTACCTCAACCGAAGATGTCAAGTATATTTTTAATGACTTGCATTTGTATATGCAAGTCCCTGCAGGTTTCGATAGCAGTACAAAATATTTATTTAAAAGATCTTCCAAAAAATGCCATCCGTTTTATTTGTTGCATAAATAATTCTTTTTTTTCAACTTTTTTTTTTAAATTACGTTTTTCAAAAACTGTGTATAGATTTGAATTGATTTAAAAAGTGGCTAATAGAACAGAATGTTGGCCTTAAAACAACGTATAAAACTTAACTGTTAGTATTACCGTTATTTTTTAACTATTTTTTCCCATTTTAAGTAATAATTTTTTTAAATTGCCCCTCCCCCCTAAACGCAACCACTACCGCCAGCCAGACTGCCCAGACTCTAACCGTAAAAGCAAGTAAGACAACATATCAAAAAATTGACCGACCTAAAATTCTCGCTCGAAAACGTTGCGAGCTCCTATACTAAAGCTTTCTAAGCAATTTAAGTAAAATCTTAGAGAAAGTTATTAAAATTAAAAGACCATGATATCATTTCAAAACAATTAATTTGGACTCAGACAAGGTCACAATACTTCTCATCACGTTTCTTGTTAAAGAAAAGTTTTCTCAAAAACAATTTACTTATATTTCAAATTTATTCAAATTCATTGGCTACCCAGATTTTACATCATTATTCAAAGCTTTTAGCATTACAGAGAATTTAAAATAAACTTAAATAATAGAGTTCCAAAAATGTTTATTCGGCAATTCCACAAGGATCAGCATTGGGGTCTCTCTTATACGCTGTTTATGTTTCTGATTTCCCAAATCTCTTTAACTGCATAACAGCTGTGTTTGCTGATGACTCAGCTATATTTAGCTCAGATGAATTAGGACATAATATTGAAAATTCACTTCAAAAAGCACCTCATTATACTATATTATATAGGGTCCGCCAAATAACTTCTTTTTTTGCAAATGCTATAAAAACATCGTGTGTAGCTTCGGCTGTGTGGCACGTAGCGCGCCGCCGCCGTCCTGTTGAAACCAAATGTTGCCAATATCCTCCTCCTTTTGTGAACAAAAATTCACCCCATTGACTGCAACGGCCACTCCTTGCTCATTTTCGAAGAAAAATGGCCCAATTATGCCTCTGGACCAAAATCCGCACCAAACAGTGACTCGTTTTGGTTGTATCGGCTTTTCAATGAATGCGTGCGGGTTTTCTGTGCCCCAAATGCGACAATTTTGCTTGTTTACATACCCGCCAAGATCAAAATGAGCTTCATCTGGAAAGATGATTTTTTTGGCAAAATCGGCATCTTCTCTAAGCTTTATTCCCAGCGTTGTTCAAGCGCATAGACAACCATATTCGTTCAGCAGAAGGATAAAACAATTATCTGTCAAATCAGACAACAAGTGTTACCATTCACGAAATAAGGACTAGTTGAAAAAAAAACGTTAGATGGCGGACCCTATATTTATTAAATTTCCTAGAAAAACAAAAGCTTGTGTTTTACCTTTAAGTTAACTTAAAATTAGTAATTCCAATATTCCGGGGGTGGATTTTTCCCTCAAAAAACACATCAATGAATTTCAAATCTCCCAAAATAAAACCTTAAGAAGAGGCTGCGACCCACACTGATAACTTCCCATCCCGTCTGTCGATTTGTCTTGCTTAAAAGTTTGTCTATATGTATCAATTTTTACCAAATTTGCGTACTATTTTTTGTAGATTTTATTTTTTTATGAAAAAACGGACTATTGAATTTTTATAAAAAACTACTGAATATCGAAAACAATATTTTCTGTAAAATAAAATAAGTTTGAAGCCAATATTTGTAATTTTTAAAAAGCTATTTGAGTCGAAAGTTACCAAGTAACAAGTTTTAGTATTGTTTTTTTTTAGGTTTTTATTTTCTGTAACAAAATGTATCAAATTTTTGAAAAGATATTTACGTCGAAAAACAATTTTTACCAACTTTTATACATTTTTTTGTAGGTTTTTATTTTTCGTAAAAAAACTGTCAATTCGATTTTTCTCAAAATTTTTCCTATTGTTGAAAACAATATTTCTTATAAGTTAAAATTACTTAGAAGCCATTATCTCAAATTTTTGAAAAGATGTTTGAGTCAAAAATCAATTTTTAACAATTTTTGTTAAATTTTTTTTTCGGGTTTTAATTTTTTCTATAAAAAACTGTCAATTCGATTTTTTTCAAAATTTTACTGAATGTTGACAACAATATTTTTTGAAAGATTAAATTAGTTTGAAGCCAATATCTCAAAGTTTTGAAAAGATATTTGAGTCGAAAATCAATTTTTACCACCTTTTATAAATTTTTTTTAGGTTTTTATTTTTTGTAAAAAAAACTGTCAATTCAATTTTTCTCAAATTTTTTTCAAAATGTTGAAAACAAATATTTTTTATAAGACAAAATAAGTTTGAAGCCTTAATATCAAATTTTTGAAAAGATATTTAAGTCGAAATTCAATTTTTACCAACTTTGAGTAATGTTTTTTTAGGTTTTTATGTTTTATAAAAAAAAAACTGTCAATTAGATTTTTCTCAAAATTTTAGCAGATGTCAAAAACATTATTTTTCTTCGCACAAAATTGTTTTGGAGATGAAATCATATTTTAGTCGTAAAATTTTCGAGGTGACAAA
Organism: Eupeodes latifasciatus; assembly: GCA_920104205.1. Classification (NCBI taxonomy): domain Eukaryota; kingdom Metazoa; phylum Arthropoda; class Insecta; order Diptera; family Syrphidae; genus Eupeodes; species Eupeodes latifasciatus. The sequence continues at coordinate 39,391,529 of OV049924.1, forward strand.
TTTTTTTTTCAGTTTTTTTGATTTATAAAAAAAACCGTTAATTGGATTTTTTTCCAAAAATATACTTGTTTTGTATCACATTACAATATATAATATAAAATTTAATTCAAGTCTCTAGCGTCATTGGTTCATGAGATATTTAGGTTTAACCAAAATTTTCACCTTTTTTTTAAACTGCTATGGTAAAAAAAACCACCCACGCAATTTTCTTGAGAGTCCTTTCTGCATCTTTCTGCCTTATTATCTCTATAACAAAATTTATTTGAAGTCGATATCTCTTCTGGTTCTTGAGCTATGGACGACGAAAAAAACACGCACAGACATCTTTCTAAAAATCTTTTATTTCGACTCTAGGGACCTTGAAACGTCGAGAAATGTCAAAATTTTCAATTTGGTAAATCGGACCCATTACAATAACTTCCTATGGGAAGTTAAAAAGAGGCTGGGATGCGACCCACACTGATAACTTCCCATCCCGTCTGTCGATTTGTCTTGCTTAAAAGTTTTGTAGGTTTTCGTGTTTTGTTAAAAAAGTTCAGTTGAATTATTCTAAAAAATTTAAAAATTAACAACAATATTTTGGATGTTATAATGAAATATTTTTATTTCAAAGTATAGTTTTGTTAACGAGATTTTTAGTCGAAACCCAATTTTTACCAATTTTAGTAGCATTTCTTAAAAGTTTTTATCTATATATATAAAAATGAATTTCTGTTCGTTAGTCTCACTAAAACTCGAGAACGGTTGAACGGATTTATCTTATTTTAGTCTTGAAATGTTCGTGGAGGTCTAGGGAAGGTTTAAAAGGCGAGAAAAAATCGAATAATTTCCGGGAACACCCTAAAAACAGCCCTTTTCTATTTTCCATACAAACGTTTTCTAGAGTCAATTTGAACTTTATTGCTATTCAATAACTTTATTGCTCCAATTAACAACTAACATGCGAGTATTTTTGCAACATGATGAAACTGCAAATGTGTTTACGAAGCAGTTGTTAGGTATTGGAAATAATAAAGTTGCAATGGACACCTCGACCGGTTTCATCACATTACCCACAGATTTCTGTCACATCACAGATTCAAAAGAGGAGCTTATTTAACGTGTTTTCCCAGATATGGCGCAAAAGTTCAATAACCATAATTGGATGGGTGAATGAGCAATATTGGCAGCGAAAAATAAAGATGTCGAGGATCTCAATGCGACCATTCAGAATTTTATTCCACGACAGTTGGTTTCCTTCAAATAAGTCGACACCGTTATGAACCAGGATGACGTAGTCAACTATCCCACGGAGTTTTTAAATTCACTGGAATTGCTTGGATTACCACCTCACAATTTGCAGTTAAAAGTAGGATCAGTTGTCATCATGATGCGTAACATTAGTCAACCTCGACTATGCATTGGAACAAGACTGGCTGTGAAAAAGCTAATGAATAACGTCATTGAGCCAACAATCATAAAAGGAAAATACAAAGGAGAGGATGTCTTGATCCCGCGAACACCGATGATTCCAACGGATTTACCATTCGATTTTAAACGCTTGCAATTTCCAGTACGTGTGGCCTTTGCGATGACAATAAATAAATCGCAAGGACAGTCTTTAGAAGTCGCGCGTCGGAAAACCGTCTTCTTTGTTTATTTATTTATTTACGCACCACAAAACAAAACAAAAAATATAGTTTATTAGAAAGCTTTAAATTGATTAACAAACTGTATCATAACAGTGTGTGTCTGTTAATAAAAATTTAAACCTTATATGTAAATATCCAGTATTTCAGCAAAACTCTATTTTTTAAGTAAGCAACTGATGTGTCGAAAATAATAATAAAACTTCATGCTTCATTAAAAAAACTGCTTTTTTATTCAATACGTTTTGTTTGTTTTGAAATTAATTTAGGTACACAAAAGTTTAGGTCTTTTATTTATCGATTGAGGCAGTACGAAGTCTGTCGGGTCAGCTAGTTTCTTATATAAACAAATACAAATTGGATGAATGAAATTAATTTGAGAGATATCGAGAACCGAACATCAATTTTTACCAATTTTGCGTACTATTTTTTGTAGATCTTATTTTTTATGAAAAAACTAACTGTTAGATTTTTATAAAAAAAATGTCTGAATGTTGAAAACAATATTTTTTATAGCCTATATCTTAAATTTTTGAAAAGATATTTATTTTTTGTAAAAAACTGTCAATTCGATTTTTCGCAATATTTTATCGAATGTTCAAAACAATATTTCTTATAAGATAAAATTAGTTAGAAGCCATTATCTCAAATTTTTAACTTCCCATAGGAAGTTATTGTAATGGGTCCGATTTGTCGAATTGAAAATTTTGACATTTCTCGACGTTTCAAGGTCCCTAGAGTCGAAATAAAAGATTTTTAGAAAGATGTCTGTGCGTGCGTGTGTATGTACATTCGTACGTCCGTATGTCCGTACGTCCGTACGTTCGCGACGTTTTTTTCGTCGTCCATAGCTCAAGAACCAGAAGAGATATCGACTTCAAATAAATTTTGTTATAGAGATAATAAGGCAGAAAGATGCAGAAAGGGCTCTCAAGAAAATTGCGTGGGTGGTTTTTTTTACCATAGCAGTTTAAAAAAAGGTGAAAATTTTGGTTAAACCTAAATATCTCATGAACCAATGATGCTAGAGACTTGAATTAAATTTTATATTATATATTGTAACGTTATACAAAAGAAGTATATTTTTGGAAAAAAATCCAATTAATGGTTTTTTTATAAATCAAAATAACTGAAAAAAAAAATTTGTCACCTCGAAAATTTTACGACTTAAATATGATTTCATCTCCAAAACAATTTTGTGCAACGAAGAATAATGTTTTTGACATCTGATAAAATTTTGAGAAAAATCTAATTGACAGTTTTTTTTTATAAAAAATAAAAACCTAAAAAAACATTACTCAAAGTTGGTAAAAATTGAATTTCGACTCAAATATCTTTTCAAAAACTTGAGATTAAAGCTTCAAACTTATTTAATCTTATAAGAAATCTTGTTTTCAACATTCTGAAAAATGTTGAGAAAAATCGAATTGACAGTTTTTTTTACAAAAAATTAAAAACCGAAAAAAAAATTAACAAAAGTTGGTAAAAATTGATTTTCGACTCAAAAATCTTTTCAAAAATTTGAGATAATAGCTTCTATCTAATTTTTACTTATAAGAAATATTGTTTTCAACATTCGATAAAATTTTGAAAATATCGAATTGATAGTTTTTTTTTACAAAAAATTATTTCACAGAAAATATTGTTTTTATGTTCAGTAATTTTTTTTTATAAAAATCCAAGTCCGTTTTTTCATAAAAAATAAAATCTACAAAAAAATAGTACGCAAATTTGGTAAAAATTGATATATATAGACAAACTTTTAAGCAAGACAAATCGACAGACGGGATGGGAAGTTATCAGTGGACCGACAACAGTCTTGTAGGTCTGATTTCAGAAAGATTATCATAACGATGAAATATAACGAAAAAAACAATTCAAAAAATCGCAAAGCTAGTGGGACGGTTAAGAAAATTGGTCTAAAACATTAAATATTTTGAAACTCATGACACGGCCACGAAAAAAGACAAGTTCTGCTAATGATCGGATAAAGGTTATGTGGCAAGTAACGTTGATTAGACCTTTTTGAGGTTGCTCCAAGTTTTTTTTCAAAAATGCACTCGAAGAACGTTTTAGAGCCTTTATAAACACTTGTACACTGCAAACCTTAAATATTCACCTTTTGAAAAATTTATGTAAGCTCTAGAGTCTAAATTATTTTAAATTATTCCTTTTTCCAATAAAAGTTTAAAGATTTGCTCTGATGGCAAATTTTGGGTGAAGTTTTTATGTAGTTACATTAAAAGAAATGCAAAAAAAGTAACAACTCGTTTTGTATAAAAAGTGTGAATATTGTGATAATGATTTATATTAGGTTCAAATGACCTTCTTTTTTTCTTTAAGATCTTGTCTATGGCCATAAAAATGGCTTGCTAATTTTAAAATAAATCATTCTCTACTTGCGCGCCATCTTTATCTGATTAATGACAAAATATGGAAAGCCAACTGCTGCAACATTATTTATAATGTCAAATTTATTTCCCAAGGTTACAGCATAGGCTATTGGTGGTCCTTTTTCTGTATCTTATATACCATTACCATCATCCAATTTATATAATTCAAATATACATGTATACAGCTATGGCCAAAATTATAGGAACACTTAAAGAAAAATACCATTTTTGGTAGAATTTTTAATCTGGGACTGATTTTGACATTATGTCTATGTTTTCCTTAAATATGTCAAGTAGCAATAGATGAAGCAAATCACTGTACTTGAAAACATCTTGAAGTCATTTTATCACTGCATAAAAAAGACATCCATAAAAGGGATTTGCAAGAGTAGACTCAAGTTCGGCAAGAATGTAACTTAATACAATAAAAATATCAACAATTTCAAAAGAACCAGAAGATATCCGAATAATTGACATTAAGAGGCAGAGACTTTAATAAAAGTTCATGATGGCACAAAATCTTAAACGATTTAGTAAAATGTTAAAGCCATTTTTAGTGGCTTAGTTCTCATCGAAATTACAAGTAAACACTCCATTTTTTCTTTATTTATTTATTTAACAAAAAAGTATAACAATATTTTGATTAAGAATACGGACATGACATAATTTGCCATCTGCCGGATATGACATTTCATAAAAAGAAAATATAATAAAATAAAGAGAGGAAATAATTAAATTATTTGCTTATTTACAATTTTGATGATTTATAACAAAAAAATCTTGTAATTTAAGATGATTTAAAACATAAAGGCTATCAATTTTTAATAACCGAATAATAATTGATAACTCAGAAGCTTTTAGGGACATCATTGCAAAAACTAAATGCAATAAACCAATATGGAGAGCCATTTAATCTATCGCAGAGACTATTCAACGTTCGAAAACTTTCCTGAAAGTATAACCTTCGGATTTCTTGTAAAAAAGGACAATCTGCCATAAAATGGAAGATATTTTCAGGTTCTCTTCTGTTGCATAGATTAAAGGTTTGCTATTAAGAATATTTTTATTGATGCGTTTTCAGATTTTGTAGGTAAACCAGATTTTACATATGTATATGGCTAGTGTCTGAACGAAGGTCGATTTTCAGCCGAAGCCGAATTATTAGGCTGAAAGAAAATCTGCAGCCGAAGCCGAAGCCGAAGCCTAAGGTTGAAAAAGTTAAGAATTCTCCTTTCCACAAACGATGCGCAAAAGGTGTCAGGCAAAATTCAAAAATTGAAATTTTGTTCGGCGCGTACTACGATGGCACACATGTGTTTTGAAATTTTTGAATACCTACCGAAGAAAAGATTGCAATCTTGAAAATTGAATTTTTTTCCGGCGCCTAGTACGATGTTCGATATAATAAACAGATTCTTCGTCTTCGGCCAAAACTTCGGCCTAAAATGGCCGAAGCCGAAGGTTTAGCCGAATGTTGTTTTTTTGGCCGAGTTTCGGCCGAGCCGAAGGCCGAAGCCGATACTTCACTCGGACACTATATACGGCATAAGTTGAAGTACAGTCTGGTAAATGGAATAGCCGCTTAAAGAAATATCTTTGAACAGCTTCAAATTCTTCAATGGCACTGACCCCAAACGCCTCCACTCCATAACACATACATATGCGGTTTGACAAGAGCTTCAAAAACGTTAAATTTAGAGGCAATATCAATATTTGGATTTGTGAAAAATTTCTACTACATCATGTTGATAGACAATTTAGCTACAGTGCTTTTTTCCTTTACATGCTTGCCAAAGTTTAAGTTTGATGATAACAATACACTGAGGTTTTTGAATTCGGCCACCTAATCTATCCGCTCATTACTGAGTCGCCATGTTTCTTCCCGTAGTCTTCCTCTTCGTCGATGCTCGAAGATCATGATTTTCGTTTTCAATATATTAATAGAATATCAGCTACACATCGTCAATGTACAGGGCGAACAGAATAAGACTTAAAATGCATCCCTGTGGTACGCCTGCATACGTATCAAATCATTTTGAAAGGTTAGAAACATCCAGCTGCACTTGATGATGCCAAAAAATTAATTTACAACATTAAAAACTTTGTTGAAAGAAAATCAATGCCTGCTTATTAACCATATCAAAAGCAGCTTTTAGGCCCCCAAAACACTCATACAGCTTCTTATTCTTCTCGATATATTTTCCAGCAATACTAGTTTTAGCAAAAATTTGATCTGTGGTTGAAAATCCAGGGCGGAAACCAGCTTAATTTTTTGGTGGAGAAAAATGGTTAAGGCTGATGTTTGCAAGTTAACTTCCTAATCGAACACGAGGTTGAACTGGACCCATGTACAATTAATTTAATTAAAGCAGTGGATGGAATGGTCCAGTCTACAGGTGGGATGGGAATTCCAATTCATAGGTCCGTTCGAGTTTGTTTGCTTTGTTTATTTTCACGAACTATAACCGTTTAGATATAATCGGATGCCCGTTTAAAAAAAAAGGGATTAGCAATTTATAGTTAGAAAAACGAAAATAAAGGTTTAAAATTTTAGAGTCACTAATGAAATCCTAAGCCCTTAACAACAGCTTGTTTATAATTGTACGCAAATATTTACAGAAAAACTAAACTGTGTGGAGCAACAGCTCGTAGAGAACCAGGGACTTATTGAGAAAGCACTTTTCATGGCTGGGATTGAACCCTTGATCACTGGTATGACACGTAACGGGAACAACATCACGTCACGGGAACTACAACATTTGTATGCCATCAAAAAATCTGCAGAAAGATTTGGCCACCCGAGGCAGCTATAGAGTTGTTCTTCGTATTCTGAAGTTAAATTGTATGTAGATTTGATAAGTCACAAAAATTATGTTTTGTTCCTATTATTTTGGTCATGGCTGTAATATAACTACAACCATTTGCAAAAGATGCTGATTTTGATGATAAGTTCCTTTTGCTTTTTGCACATAAGCAGCTACACTTAGGTACACAGAATGTGCGTGCTTGGTTGTTTTGCTTGCGCAGCACATCTTGACTTCTTAATAAATTACATTCATCGCCTGAAATCTAAAAAGACTGAATTGCTCTTCTTCGAGCTATACTCAACTCGAATGTATACATTTTTATAGGAGTTAAGATAAGAGCTCTGCGCTTACTCACTGCAACGAGAACCCATAAAGATAAGGAAACGCAAATTAAATGCAAAATAGGCAGCTCCATCAGCTAACTTTGCACCAAAAGCAAAAGGTAACACTTTAAAAAAAAATAAGAAACTTATATAAGAAAGGTAAAGTGAAGCATATCAAGCCTTACCTTGGGCTTCCATAAGATACAAAAGCTTATATCTAACTTAGATTTAAAAGTTTTTAATTAAGAAATGCATATGTAGACCTACATAATGTATGTAGGTTGCTATTAGTAATAAGAGAATGCGTGGAGGTGTTGCTATTGGATATTAATTGATTTATTATGTTGATATAGCGGTAAAAGGAAATTAGATCATTTTTTATTGAAATTGTTTTGTTTTTATTTTTATTATGCAAACGGTATAAGGAAAAAGTAAAACGAATAGAAATTAACTGCTTTTTAATCGATTTAGTTCGAAAATATATTTATATGTAATTTGTTACATGAATTATTTCAAACTGAATCATATAACAAAACTTTTAATAAGATGCATTATGTATGCACACCTTTTTTTGTAGCTTTGGAATTTTGGTAGTAAGATTTTGTTTAGTTTTATAAAAGGTTATTTTAACCAGTTGAAATGATCCATTTCCCCTTTCTCTCTTTTTATTTCAATTATAAATTAACAAATAATATAATTTTAAAAAACTATCAATGCTTAACTAAAGTTTAAGCTGTTTCTTGTCTGGAATGTTTGGTAGGATCTAGTTTTTTTTGGAAAAAAAAATTCCAACTGATTTTTATTTAGTATATACCATTTTTTTTTACAAGTACAAGCACTGGTACTGGTACTTAAAATTTTCAATTAACAATGAATTGTACTTTTGATACTCGAAGTAGCCCTTAAGTACACACAGCTGACTTTAGATTAAAAATAATCTTACAACCATAAATTAAAAACTAAAAAAGAGGCTTGGATGCGACCCACACTGATAACTTCCCATCATGTCTGTCGATTTTGTAGGTTTTCGTTTGTTAAAAAAGTTGTCAGTTGAATTATTCTTAAAAATTTTAAAATTACCAACAATATTTTTCATATAAAGAAATAGTTTAGTTTGAAAATCTAGTTTTGTTAAATAGATTTTTAGTGAAAAACAAATTTTTACCAATTTTAGTAGCATTTCTTAAATTTTTACTAATTAGATGAATTAAATTAATTTGAGAGATATCAAGAACCGAACATCAATTTTTACCAAATTTGCGTACTATTTCTTGTAGATTTTATTTTTTTATGAAAAATGGACTGTTGGATTTTTATAAAAAACCACTGAATATCGAAAACAATATTTTCTGTGAAATAAAAAAAGTTTGAAGACAATATTTTTTAATTTTTGAAAAGCTATTTGAGTCGAAAATAAATTTTTACCAAGTTTTAGTATTGTTTTTTTTTAGGTTTTTATTTTTTGTAAAAAAACTCAATTAGATTTTTATCAAAATTTTACTGAATGTTGAAAACAATTTTTTTTAAAAGATAAAAGCCAATATCTCAAATTTTTGAAAAGATATTTGCGTCGAAAATCAATTTTTACCAACTTTTGTTAAATTTTCTTTTAAGTTTTTATTTTTTGTAAAAAAAAATGTCAATTCGATTTTTTTCAAAATTTTACTGCATGTTGACAACATGCTGTGGCAAGGTCCGTCATATTTCTGCCTTACTCCGGCAAGCGCCCTACTCGTGGGAACAAAAATGAAAACATCTAACAGGAAAATTTTAAAAAACAATAATAAAAATCGCGCCATGGCTGCCAATGCGGTCACATCCAATGAAAAGGCTGTCGAGCCTACTCAGAGATGTGAACGTGTTGTCAACCCTGTGGTTGCCACTAGTAGCGGGAGTCCTTCTCCCTCTACTAGTCGCAACCTATACTTGAAGGAATTGCCCGTCAATGGAACAGCTGTGACGCTCGGCTGTCCCAAAGGCGGCAATTCCACACCCCACCCCCTCCCCGCTCCTGCTAGGACGTCGCAAGCGACCCCAAGAAGAGACACCCCATCCGGAGAGACAAAATCTGCGACATGTGGAATTGACTCAAAAGGTGAGGGCACACCCCGATTGGTATCGGCAGCGACGAATTCTGATGGTGGACCCACAACTGTGTCACACGGACATAGCTCTGGGTCGGCCAGCAAGAAGTCCAGGAAGTCACTAGCCAAACGAGACCAACGCAATGCTGAGAGGATTCTAGCCGCAGTCGGTGTCTTACCGGAGGCGGAAAGAACCCCGGAGCAAACGCGAAAACTCGAGTGGGCTAGTGGCCTTCTTAGCAATATCACCAAACAGACCTGTCAGGCAATATCACCATCAGAGCCTTTCTGTCGATGGAATCGAATGCGGCACGGAAGTCGATGAAACATGCGTATAGTTTTTTTTTGTCTACGAATATATACCTCTGCAATGTTGGTCAGGCTAAATATGTGATCCACTGTGGAGTATCCCTTTCTAAATCCAATTTGGAATTCACTCAGAATATGGTTACTTTCAATCCATGCTGTGAGTCGGCTTCTTAAAATTTCCATGAAGATTTTGAGCGATGAGTTGAGAAAAGCAATACCTCGATAACTGGATGGGTCCGTCTTATCTCCTTTTTTGAATATGGGAAAAAGTATTGATTTTCTAAGAGCATCCGGTGTTTTGCCTGTAGTGAAAATATCATTGTACACTTTTGTGAGAAGTGTTAGAAACTCCAATATTGCGTATTTCCAGAATTCATTTGGAATCCGGGTAATCCCGGGAGCTTTGTTGTCTTTAATTTTGGCTACAACTGCTTCGACTTCAGAGATCGCTATCTCTTTATCTAGAATTTGATTTTCGACATTTGGTCTAGGGTATTGTATTGGAGGAGCAAAAAGTTTTGGGTTCAATTGTCCTTCAAAATGATATCGTAGTGTTTCTGCAGGCGGTAGTGATTTTGTTACAAAAGGTCCTCCTTTTATATTTTGTATTCCTTTCCAAAATTCCGAGGAGTTTTTGCAGTACGCTAGACTTTCAGCATGTTTTTTGGAGAAGCTAATTTTTTTGCATCTACATAAAGCTTTGTATGTTCAATTTGCTGCAAGATAGTTTTCTTTCAAATACTGTTTATTTAAATGTTGGTATAGATGAAGAAGCGCAAAAGATTTTTTCCGCGCAGACTCACATTCCCTATCATACCAGGCTGATTTTATTTTAAGGGACTTAGTGTTTGGGAGATGTGAGACCGCTGTCGATGTTATCACGCTCTGCAAAGCTTTCATAGTTGGCGAGTGCTCATGTAGACCGTGTGCTGTAATACTGCGATTTAGTTTTTATTTTTAGTTTAGCCTGATATATTTCAACACGATTTGTCTGCCATTTAAGTATAGGGAGAAGCAAATTTTTTGTTTCGGGTTGACTATTTGAATATGTCGTGGTTAGAGTTGTAATTAATGGCATATGGTCAGAATAAATTTGACTATCCACTTCAAAATCAAATACATTGCCGATCAAATCAGTGGACATCATAAAATAGTCCATAACAGACTGACCTAAAAAAAAAAAATTACTGAATGTCGAAAACAATATTTTTTGTGAGATAAAATTAATTTAAAGCCAATATCCCAAATTTTTGAAAAGATATTTGAGCCGAAAATCAATTGTTACCAACTTTTTTCATTTTTTTTGTTAGCTTTTTTATTTTTTGTAAAAAAAACTGTCAATTCGATTTTTCTCAAAATTGTACTGAATGTTGAAAACAATATTTCTTATAAGACAAAATTAGTTTGAAGCCAAAATCTCTAATTTTTGAAAAGATATTTGGGTAAAAAATCAATTTTTACCAACTTTTAGTAATGTTTTTTTTAGGTTTGTATTTTTTATAAAAAAAAAACTGTCAATTCGATTTTTCTCAAAATTTTACCAGATGCCAAAAACGTTAGTCTTTATTGCACAAAATAATTTTGGAGATAAAATCATTTTTTGTTCGTAAAATATTCGAGGTGATAAATATTTTTTTTTCAGTTTTTTTGATTTATAAAAAAAAACCGTTAGATGGAAATCTTTCCAAATTTGTTTTCGACTCTAGGGAACTTGAAACGTCGAGAAATGTCAAAATTGAAAAAGCTGAAAATGTTGGTTAACCCTAAATATCTCACGAACCAATAACGCTAGAGACTTGAATTAAATTTTATATTATATATTGTAACGTGATACGTTTGTATATGAAAACCATAGTACTCTCATGGGCAGAAACTTTTAGGGCCACTTGATGCCGTCGTTGGCGGTAGTATCGAAAAAGGGATAAATTTCGGGGGAGCGAGAGAAAAATATTATTTCCATTCCCATAAGCAGCCAGCAGAATAAGGAGCTCAGTTAATTTAGCAGCCAAAAAGTCGACACAATTTCATTCTTTCTATTTGAGTCTATCCTTGTATGTATATGTTTTCATATACAAAGCATACGCAAAACGGTAGTCTTTCTATATTATAAAGATGATAAGACAAAAGCAGGTGAATTGCGATTTCGTGTAGGAATTTTATATTCTTGGTTGTGATTTTATATTTTTGATGATTTGAGGATTGTATTAGGGAATTATAACTTGAACTATTATAGACAAGTAAATATGTAGGTATTGTAGGTATTTTTATCCAATAATAGATAGCTAGCTTAATAAATTTAAACAATTTGATCGCCTAGACCTCTCTTACAATTTGGTTTCAAATCGAGCATAAAGAAGTTTAAATTTTCAAAGTCTTAGAAATATAATTTTGTTTAAATAAATAAATTTGTTAATAATTGATACCTAATACAATTATTTATTTAAAATTTGGCTGCTAAATTAACTAAGCTCCTTATTCTGCTGGCTGCTTATGGGAATGGAAATAATATTTTTCTCTCGCTCCCCCGAAATTTATCCCTTTTTCGATACTACCGCCAACGACGGCATCAAGTGGCCTTAAAAGTTTCTGCCCATGAGAGTACTATGGTTTTCATATACTAAGGTGATACCAAATAAGTATATTTTTGGAAAAAAAAACAGTTTTGTTTATAAATCAAAAAAAAACTGAAAAAAAAATATTTGTCACCTCGAAAATTTTACGAATAAAAAATTGTTGTTTTATCTCCAAAACAATTTTGTGCAACGAAAAACAACGTTTTTGACATAAGGTAGAATTTTGAGAAAATTCGAATTGACAGTTTTTTTACAAAAAATAAAAACCTAAAATAAATTAATAAAAGTTGGTAAAAATTATTTTTGACCTAAATATCTTTTCAAAAATTTGAGATAATGGATTCTAACTAATTTTAACTTATAAGAAATATTGTTTTCAATATTAGGAAAAAATTTGAGAAAATTCGAATAGACAGTTTTCTTACAAAAAATAAAAACCTAAACAAAAAATTTACAAAAGGTGGTAAAAATTGATTTTCGACTCAAATATCTTTTCAAAACTTTGAGATATCGGCTTTAAACTACTTTAATCTTTCAAAAAATATTGTTGTCAACATTCAGTAAAATCTTGAAAAAAAAATCGAATTGACAGTTTTTTTACAAAAAATTAAAAACCGAAAAAAAAATTAACAAAAGTTGGTAAAAATTGATTTTCGGCTCAAATACTAATTTTAACTTATAAGAAATATTGTTTTCAACATTCGATAAAATTTTGCGAAAAATCGAATTGACAGTTTTTTTTACAAAAAATAAAAACCTAAAATAACAATACTAAAACTTGGTAAAAATTTACTATTTCATTATATGAAAAATTTTTAAGAATAATTCAACTGACAACTTTTTTAACCCAACACAAAAACCTACAAACTTTTAAGCAAGACAAATCGACAGACGGGATGGGAAGTTATCAGTGTGGGTCGCATCCCAGCCTCTTTTTTAAATTGTTATGGTAAAAAAACCACCCACGAAATTTGTTTGAGAGTCCTTTCTGCATCTTTCTGCATTATTATCTGTATGACAAAATTTATTTGAAGTCGATATGTCTACTGGTTCTTGAGCTATGGACGACGAAAAAAACGTCGCGAACGTACGGAAGTACGGACGTACGAACGTATGTACATACACACGCAAGCACAGACATCTCTCTAAAAAAAAAATTTATTTCGACTCTACTCTACGTCGAGAAATGCCAACATTTTCAATTCGACAAAGCGGACCCATTACAATAACTTCCTATGGGAAGTTAATATGGAAACGAGAAAAAAAATAATATTGATTGGACCGTTAATTTATTTGCATAGACTTTCAAAATGAGTCTTGAAGACAAGAAAGAATTTTAAATCTTTTCAGCTTAACGATTAGGCCACGAATTCAAATATGAGTTCCTTGAAACAATTGATTTTTGAAACCATGCATCTTGGTTCAGTTGGGAGTGCGTTAGACTATTGATATTAGTTTTTTTTTTTTAATTTTCTAATGAATACAATAATAAATAAAATTGAATTGAAGTTAAATAGATCTTAAGGCCGAAAGGCATTAGAATTAAGTATTCCTGTTTAACTTAGAGTGTTCGTATGGGATCAGTTAGTTGTAAGTTATGGTTAATAAGTCTAGTTTTATGAATTTTTGTCTTTAAGATAGGTTTAAGATTGAATTAATAAAAATAAATAAAAAAAAACAGAGCGTTAAACTGAAGATCTAAAGGTCCCCGGTTCAATCCCGGGTTTCGGCAATATCATCTTTATTTTTACAATCCTAAATTCAAATCATATTAACTTGGCGTATGAGTGATATTTATTTTTTACAACACGCTTTCAACACTTCTCTTTTTATAAATCAGAATATGTGTACTGTTCTCAAGATATTTGTGGAAACATTCTTATTAATTAATTCGGATACAAATATTCAGCAGCAAAAATAGTCAACAAAATTCACCTCAAAACGCCTTATAATATTTGTTATGACTTAACTTGAATCATTTCGAGATGTTTTTAAAATCAATTGAACAATATACTAGTTTTGAAAATTAGCGATTTCACTGCCTTTCTTGAATCCCAAGTCAAATCTTAATACATATAAATTTAATTAATTAATAAAAACCACCAAATTCATACATGAACCAAATTTTTGCCACACATTTATTTAATTAATTTATGATTTATTAATACAAATGTGTTTGAAAGTAGGAATCTTCATTAAAATGTATTAATCTATAAAGTAAACCTTTAATTTTTTTCAGAGTCTTATGAATTTTTTGAAAATTTCTACGAAATTTTCGGTTGTTCTTTTGTCGGTTACGTCTTCTTCGTTTCCGTCTTTGTCTCCTTTTGGTGGTTCTTGGACGGTTGAATTCGTCTCTTCTTTCTGTTTCATTTGAATTATGTTCAATATTTTCCAATTCTTCACCATCACTGTTGTTTTCCTGTTTAATCAAATGATTTCGAATGTTGTTATCATTTAATGTTGGTTGAAGTTCTCGTTCAGAACCATCATTTTTTATATTTTTATTCATATCAAAATAAATATTTTTTTTTATTTGAGATAATACGTTAATTACATATGTATGTATATAAATCACACCTAAATTTCAATGACTTAAAAATCATTAAAGTGATTTTTGAAACAATCCAAAATTGAAATTTTTTCAACAAGTAGTATTCAATTTCGATACCTTTCTTAAATGAAAGTTGTTGTTTTTAATAGACATGAGTTTCAAGAGGTGTTGCCTGCAACCATTTCAAAAATTTTAAATGCACCTTCCAACAGAAACTTCTTCCACAAGAAACTTTTGAATACCAAATTCGATAGATTTGTATAATGATGGAGCAAAAATGTAAATTTTCACCCATAAAGAAACAACTGACCATAATTTATTTATAATATTTAAAAGATTGCTTCGTTGTGAAGATAGCATCGAACTCGAACTATGCTCAGAAAGTTGCATGTAACGTATTGCATCTTATTTCAAGCCAATAGTTAAAGTCGATAAAATAAACAAACATCACCAGAACAGAATCGATGACAATCTTTGTGAATGAAAAATGGAATCATCTATAGTGAAGCGCAGCGCAGCCAAAGAGCCAGAAGCAGGCTTCTCTGTAATATCCCGCGGTTCCATTCATTTGTCATGAATTTTGAAAAATGCATCAGCATATTCTCAGACAGTTCGGACAGTCCACATGTGCTACCAATACATTTTTAAACCATTATTCATTCCTCTCCCACAGGTTGCCGAGGTTTTAGGAGCTATACAAATACCCTGAAGTGGATACAAAAATAAATAACTAAGATCAACCATTAGGCTTTGGAGCACTCTTTTATTGTTGAAGTGAAAACGATATTATAGAGATGACTCTTGACAGGAATAACATTTTAAAGCAATGGACTTAATTTTAATTTAATTTGCATACAAAAGAAAAGAGTTGAAGACCTGTGGGCAAATTGCAAGAGAATATGATTTGATGCCTACAAAGTAGATATGCATTTGTTTAAATTCCTTAAGTTCTTCTGCTTTAATTGATCCTTAATTAACTTTTCGCTAATAAAATGCCCGTTAAAAATAATTATACACGATTTAATGGCTCAAAATAATTTTTCTTTTAACAATGTTGAGGACTTTGTTTTCTTAACTCTGGATTTTATTTGTGACTTTTCAACTTTAGAGTTTATCAACTTAAGAGTAGGCAGGTTCAGACGACATAAGGGACTTGAAAGTAAGGCAAGTTTCTAGTATCTGATTGGCCAGCTGTCAAAGAATTGCCTCCCAATTGAAGCAATTTTATTGGAAAATTGACTGGAAAGTTACGTCGTTTTCAATTGGCAATCTGGAAGTGAAAAAAAGCATTCTGAATGCGTTCAATTGGGCAAAAGTGACAGTTCTGATTCTGAAAAGAAGAGAATTTCCCTTCTGGTTTTAAAAACAGAATCAGAAGCAGAATCACTCACACATTCATAAATTTTAAATGTCAGATGTCACACTTGACAAATGACATTTTTTTTGTAACATATTTGTTTGCATAAATTATACCAGCAGTGAAGTGATTTCTTGAAATTGATATAAAAATTATAAAAAAAATATAATCAAAATGGAAAACAATATTGAAAATATTGAACAAGTGTTCCTAGTTTGTTAGAAACATTATTGGAGTCGTCTTCCTCATCTTCTTCATCAAGTGATGAAGATATTATTGCAGTTGATTTTCTCCTGCAGGAGTTTGCCAAAAAACCAAAAGTGCAAAACTTTGTGGAGGATGTAGTGGACAAGTATTCGGAGGAACAGCTAAAATAATATCGCAGCAATCCAAATTCACTTCCTCCATGTTTGCAGCACAAAAACAAAATGAAATTTAGCGCGAATACACATATATGTGACACATGTCATACTCAACCAATACATTCTCACCAAACTTCAGATTCTTCGGAATAAAAAAAAAACTGTTCAATTGGGATTCCGAATCGAAGAACAATTCCAGATTGCCAATTGAAAACGACGTTAGTCAAGAGAAGTCTCCCTAACTATCAAGTCAAGTCCATTTTATGTCAAAATGAGAATTGGTCATGTTTTTTCATTCAACAAAAAGCTGTTGATCTCTATAGCATCATTCACATGAGCACGACCAACGAACGACGAATGAATTACAAAATGTGAGTTTATATACGTTTGAAGACATATTTCCACACAAATTCTTAACAAAACGATAGCATTATAGTTTCTATTTGATTTATGATGCATACTTTTACTTTTCAATATCATATAATAATAAATTTAAGAAAACAAATTTATTCGTCGCGAAAAAAATTGTAGTTGATACGAACTGTCAAACTTTATTCGCGGTCCACATTATCCACACTCGCAACGAATAAAAAAATCGCGCGTACTTAACCTAAAAAAATCGTTCTTGTTTTGGTTTCGGTGGTGAATGTCAAACATCATTCGCGACGAATTAAAAACTCTCATGTGAAAGAAATGCCAAAATCGACGAATATTCGTCCATTCGTTGGTCGTGCTCATGTGAATATTGCTTATGATTTATTTATTTTTAGCAAAATTCCATTTAACGTTTTATGTAAAAGGGATCCTTGTTAAATTGTAAAAAAGAAATAAGAAATATTTCCTTACAATACAAAATACAAGTCGTGAAGGATTTGTAGCTCGCCCGAGGAGTCTTTTGTAGACAATAATGTTTTTTTTTTTTAAGTTTTTGTACGATGAACTGAAGGTGTAGGTTAGTGAAATTAAGTTCTGAGTTTTGAAATGTGTGACACTTAAAAAACTAATTAGCTGCCTTGATCAAAATTTGCGTTCAAAGAATGGTGTTGAATGCAAATGAAGTCTCTTGTATTGTCTGAACCTGTCCATTTTCTCAACTTCAAAGGAATTAGAAAGTTGATTACTTAACTTTTAGATTTTCTATCCGATTTTGTGTTGTTGATTTGTGCTTTTAATAAAATAGTTTTCATTATCAGAGATAGAAGTTGAATATTTTGGACAATTGGAAATTGAAAGAAGGCAGTATAAAGCGTTACAATGGGCAGGTTCAGACAACATAAGGGACTTCATTTGCAGTCAACTTCATTCTTTGAACGCAAATTTTGACCAAGGCAACTAGTTAGTTTTTCAAGTGTCATGAATTTAAAATTCAGAACTTTACTTCACAAACCTCTACTTCAAGTTCATAGTACAAAAATTACCAAAATCATTATTTTCTACAAAACACTTCTCCAGGCAAGCTACAAGTCCATCATGATTTGTATTTTGTATTTTAAAGAAATATTACTTATTTCTTTTCGAAATTTAAAAGGAACCTTTTTACAGAAAGCATTAAATGAAGTTGTGCAGAAAATAAATAAATCATTGAGTAATAAAGTTCAGCTTTTAGTTGAATTAAAAAATATGATCAATTGTCATTTTGACATAACTTGACTTGACTTGATAGTAAGGGAGATTTTTCTTGCCTAAGTGACATTTAATTTAATGACGCAGATTTACTGATTGCTATAAACCATGGTATAAAGAATACAAGGTATGCTTGACAGTTCTGGTCGACTGAATCGTGACGTCATTGCGAGTGAATTTTCTTATTTATGATGTTCTTTGATATTCTTTGGTTCTCAATCGGCAGATCGAAAAAAAAACTAAACAATAATTTATTTGTTATTGAGAATTGAAACATTCATAATTTATTTCATTTATATTATTGTATGTTCTGCAAAGACCAGCATCACCTCAAATTGATAGTGTTAAAAAGGTCAGTGATTCTTAAGTGCTTAGTTAATCCCTGGCCTATTGTATATATTTTGCTTGAAGAAGAGTTATTACGGTAGGTGGTTCATAATATGGTTAAACATATTGTTACAATTGATTAATGTTTAATTATCTATAGTTTTAGATGGCCAAACATTTCATGAAGAAAAAGTGCGAACGATTATTGAACAAAAATTCTCAGGATTCCAATTGCTTGAATTGAAATTATCTTGTGGTTTTTTGATAAATTTGATCTTCTCAAGGTATAATTAATAATTAAATTAAAGAATGAAATTCTATTTAAACCAATTTTGTTTGTTTTGTAGAATTTACAACCAAGAATGCCCTTGAACAAGGTAACCAAGTCAACAGATATTGGAATTGTAGCCACACCGGAAACTTGTAGAATATGTGGATATAGGAACGGAAAAGAGGAAATCGAAACTATAGAAATCCCATTTTCTTATAAATATTTAGTGGGTGAATTGAGTTTGGTTTTCAATTTCTATATATGTAAAACTTTGAAATAAGAAGATAAACTAGGTATTTCTCTTTTAAGTAATAGTTTTTATTTTTTTTGTACCTACGTTTGTTTCTTTTTTTCGTTATTAGTATTATTTAAAGACTTTATTCTAAAATAAAGTCTACATCTAAAGAACAAAAGTTTAATTTTTTCAGGTAAATTTACATCATCACAGTTTGTTAAGTGAAACTTTAAGTAATCACTTATCACATGTATCTTATTGCTATTGATTTTAATAAATATGTTTTCAAGAGCAACAATTTTGCGGAGCTTGCAGTTATCATCTTCCAATTGTTTTTTTTTCTTTTTGGCAAAGCTGCAACTGTTTCTCCAACTCGATTATTTGAAGCTCTCTGCTACACTCCATATCAACTCTGTATATAAAAAAATTTTGATTTAACACAATGCTTTTTAATATTTTAATATAAAAATGAACCTACTCTGTTTGAGTTGAAATTGAGTTTTCCATCTCGACAACATGCTGCATTTGTTCTTGCATATTGGGTGAAGCATTTTCTTTTTCTTCATAATTTTGGAGGCAACTTGCCACAGTTCTTCGGTTGTTCCTTTTGTCCGCCCTAAGAGTCCTTGATAAAGCAAGCGCATTGTCACCGCAACTTTCAGGTATGTTTCTGGTTGGTACGGCTTTCGGATCAAGTTTTGATTTAGGCAATGGCATATTCATAAGCTTATCATTAAGACAATAATCGTCTTCTTTAAAATGCAACGAGCATATTCATGCAAAGCTGGTATTAATATTTTTTTTCCACAAGCTTTAACAAATCTCAGGTTTTCACATTTTTTGTTGTTTGAATAACTTTTGCAATTTTTGACACAACAGTAATTTGGCATATTTACATTTATGTAAATAGTTTGTTTATTTAAAAAGAAGTTACAATTATTTATATTTTTCAAGGGAACACTGTCTATTTACTTTTGCAAATGAAATCAACCAAAACATTAAGAAATAAAAACCGCACAAAACTGGCTGTCACTCGAATACAAGATGGCGACCTATCATCTCATATACAGCATACCTTGTATTCTTTTTACCATGGCTATAAACGCTCATCAGTAAAACATTTCAGATTCCTCCTGTGTCAAATTTTAGTGATGGATTTTCCTGATAGCTATAACCGGCCCCTTATAGGATAAAAAATTCAAAGTCATGTCTTCACTATCAATTTTTTCACTTTCAATGTCTTCATTTTCGTTTACACAAAAATGTTCAATGGTTTCTGGACCGCAATTACGGTTAAGCATTTGAGCTCTACAATGTTATCCTCCATTTTAAAGCCACAGTGAATTGGGGGAAGCTTTATGACTGCAAAACAATTCTTTTACTATCAAAAAGTCATCATCATTTACATATATGTACGTACATTAGGGTGGAGTGAAATTTTTTTTTCCGGAAATCTTTAAGGCCTATATGCGGAAAAGTTGAATTTGGGGACCCAAAGGTTGGGTGCAAAATTTGGTCAAGGTGTGACGTCATCCTAGGGTTCCTTCATGACGTCATTGTTTTGGATTTTTTGACATACCTACTTTAAAAAAAAAAATTAATTAATGTAGTTGTATATAGAGTTTATACTTATAGTACCTAGTCATATGCACCGGTAGAAATTTTTCAAGGGGGGCGGGGGTAAGTTCACATAGGGGGAGGGGTCAAATCATGGATCCGACAAAAAAAATTAGTAGGTATTGGTGAAAATTCCATAGAAAACATTTTCAAATACATAATATTTATGTTGGTAGGGTGGTAGGGTAGTATTTTCCAGTGCCAATGTGGGGGGGGGGGTGGCAATGTCCCCTTTGTCATCTCTCCGGACGCCCACAACAGAACTTAAAATATTGCATCTAAACTGAGGCAATAGCGATTTGAATGAAGGTGTAACTAAAAGTGGTCGTTATTATTTTAATTTTAATCTAGTTCTCCTTGGGCCGTTTCTCATTTTTTTATACTTTTATTTTCTTGTTTTGACTTTTTTCCATTTGAATCGGCATTCTATTTATATTCTTATTTGTGAGTGCCGGTTGTTTTATTTTAAATTGTGAAAATGCCAAAAACGCGAAGTGAAACCGAGTGTGAAGTTTTTGGATCACCCTCCGAGCTTAAAACCAATGTTCTTCCAACTTATCGTGATGTTATGAAAGCGTATTTGTTCATCAGAAATGCATTGAAGGAAAAACAGAAAGGATATGACCCAAGTGCTTTTGAAGTGTGTTCGAAATTATTGATCGATTTAAAAAGTGTTTGGCTAAAAGCATCTCTGCCTATTGTGTCAGATCAACAGATTTTACATAAAATTAAAACATACAATGAAAAATACAAAGCAATAAAAAAAATATAAAATCAAAGAAAAGCTCATTTATTGAAAAACTTAATTTATTTAAATCGACCAGCAATATACTTTTTGATTTATCAAATTGTAAATGTAATGACTTTTCAATGTGTCCTTGCCCAATAAAAGTTCCTCAAGCAGAACGCTGTTTTTTACTTGACCAAAGACAGTCAAGGAGTATGGTGATTGGTAGTGTTGACTCTGAGTTGACGAAAAAGATTAAAAAAAAGAATGATCGCAAAATTCAAAAACGAAATTCTAAAACGAAAAAGGTATGAAGAGATGAAAGAATCTAAGAGACTCAAAAATGATCTTCAAATTTCTGATGAAAGTGGGGATGATCCAAGTGTTTTAAGTTATGACGAGGACGAGGGCGATGTCGACAGCGATGTTCCGATATTACCCAGCAGAAGTCCGTCAATTCCAAAATTACAAGCTAGGATAAATTTAACGAATTTAGCATCAGCCTGCGACAGAACAGGAGTATCCGACAGGTCAGCATCAATTCTTGTAAGTTATCTTTTACTATAGTGACCATACGTCCCGGATTGTGCGGGACTGTCCCGCATTTCACATAGTTATCCCGCACCATAAATTGTCCCGCAAAATGTCCTGCATTGATTAATTTGTCCCGCAAAGTCCCGCCAAACCAAAATATTCAAGAATATCTAATGAAAAAGTTGCTCATATGCACATCTGCACATCTCAACTCTTCGTCATATTTTGTATCCCTTGACAAATGTCCAAACGTTTTAAAACATTTTTTTGAAGACCCAAAATCAGAGTTATGGTTGATATTCTTGCATAACCAGTCCTCTTTGTTCCATAATGCAATTTTGCAGGTAGAAGGCGATAACAAAACCATCATGGAAACAAATTGCGAGCCTAAAGTTCAAATTGAAAGAAAGAACTGAGGAACAGTTCATTTCAATCACAATGACACAAATTTTATATAATTTGGAAGAATGTGGTGCCATTAATAGAACGTGGTTCACTTCTCATATTAAAAACTTTTACAAAAACTGCTTGCAATACCTCGAGAAGTGGACTTCTCAATGTAAGTACGCCGAATATTTTCAATGGGTATGTCTCCAAAAATCAATTGAGTGGCAGGAAGTTCAAAAAGGACTGTCGTTCATACTAGAAAATGCAAACGATTCAATTGCTGAGAACGACTTGGTTGACGAAATTTCTTATTTAAAACAAATATTTTATTCCGCAAAAGTCGAACAATGGATCGACCATGCTTGCTCAATTGATTTAAGGTGGCTGGAGATATTTAAATATTTCGGCGAAAGTAATGTACGAGTACCTTACAAAAATTTATTAATGGTTATCGAATATATTTTGAGTCTTCCTGGAACAAATGCTTCCATTGAACGAATATTTTCGATAATAAATCATTTTGTGGATGCAAGGAAAAACCCGAATGTAGTTTTTTTTATGATTCTATTAAGAATAATGGTGAAGTTTTAGAAAAAATTCACACCAGTGAAAAATATAACTAACGACCTGGGCAAAAAATATTTTTTTTACAGAATATTAAGTATATTTATGTTAATTTTTTTATTTAATTTTATAAAGAAGAAATTTGTTTAAGTTTTGTGATTTTTTGTATCTTAAAGACTGATTAGTTATATCAACCTATGAAATATGTTGTACATGTTGATGTATTTTTTATTATTTATTTATTGTAGTACTTAAAAAGAAAATAAAATACTTTCATAAATTAAAAAAATTGTGTCCCGCATTGTCTTAAAAAATATCTGGTCACTATATCTTTTACAAGACATTGGTGTCGTTTCCAAGCTAGATTCTTCAAAAGTAATTGACAGAAGCAAAATAAGACGAGAAAGACAAAAATTACGTCAAAATCTTCAATGTAAAATTGAAAATATAACAGGCTTATACTTTGACGGACGAAAAGACAAAACAATGATTTTGGAAACAATTGGGGCCAGAACACATCGGAAGATTTCAGTGGAAGAACACATTGTACTTGTTTCTGAGCCAGAAGGACAGTATCTGGGACATGTTACTCCATCCTGTGGGAATGCTAAAACAATATCTTCAAGCATAATTGATTTTATAAAAAACATCCTTTGTGTTAATATGGAAGAAATTACAGCGGTTGGATGCGATGGAACTATTGTGAACACTGGATCCAAAAATGGTATTGTATGTCAGCTCGAAGCAGCCATTGGTAAGCCAGTACATTGGTTTATTTGTTTACTCCATCTAAATGAACTCCCACTTCGTCATTTAATGGCACATGTTGATGGAAAAACCAATGACCCAAAAGGCTTTTCTGGAGTACTGGGAAAAGCTCTTGAGAGCTGTGATAGTTTACCAATTCAAGGTTTTGAAAAGATAATGGTAGAACTGCCTCCGATAAATATAGAACATTTAAGCACGGATCAGAAATATCTGTATGAAATGTGTGAAGCAGTTTCTAATGGGAATGTAGCTTTAGAGCTTGCAAACCGACAGCCAACAGGATTCTACGACTGTATGTAGCAACTGAAAAACCTTCAAAGGAGTTATTGGTTCTGGCTACGTACATAATAAAAGTGTATGCGTTTGTTTGGTTTCTAATCAAAACAAAACCATCTTGTTTAGATGGACCAAAACACATTTTAGCACTAATAAAAGCGTCAAAATATCTACCCAAAAACCTTAAGGCAATTGTTCATCCTGTAATAGAGCGTAATGCATATTTTTGCCATCCAGAAAATATTTTACTTGCTATGTTAGTTGATAGCCAAAGCCATGTCCGGGAATTAGGCCTTAGAAGGATTTTGAAAAGCAGAGCAGATATACAAGGTAGGAAAATGAATGAAATCCGACAGTTTAAGATCCCAAAAATAAATTTTGATGCCGATGATTACATCGATCTAATAAAATGGGCTACAGTTAAGATCACTTACGCACAATGGTTCAAAATGTTCCTGAAAATATAGAGCTATCCAAATATCCATGTCACACTCAAGCCGTCGAAAGATGCATTAAGCTGGTGACAGAAGCTTCAGCTTCAGTGTGTGGCCGAGAGTCAAGAGATGGATTTATAAAAGCAAGAATCTCATCTCGAAAGCTGTTGCCAAAATTTGAAACGAAGAAGGAATTTGCTAAGGCTTTAGAAAAATGATCCATCTTTTTTTATTTATTTGGTAAATTAAATTTTTGAACTTGAATTATTTCTTTACTTGATAAAAATGTTATTCTAGATTAAAAACGATTTGTAACCTCAACCCCACACCCAAAACATGAATTGAATAGAACACCTATTGGTATATAGTGTAAGGTAAATTTAGAATTTTTTCCATCATCAATACAATTTTAATAATGTTTTAAATTATTATTTTCAGGGGAATAATTTGGAAAATGTATTTTTTTTTTACTAAAACATGTAATTTATTTTTTTTGCATTCAAAATGTAATCTTAAGATTTGTTCTTTATTAAAATGTGATTTTTTTTTAAAGCATATAATACAAATTGTCTGTTTTAATAGTAAGGAATATACAATTGAAAGGGCATTCTTGTTTGCGAACAGAGGAACCTTAGGACATAATTTTTTTTGCTAAAAACTTGTGGTATCGTTAAGAAAAAACCAAATTCAACTTTTAGTACCATAGGCATACGAAAATTTAAAAAAAAAAAAAAAAGTTCAAATTCACCCCGGCATTGTACATACATATATGTAGGAAAACTTTCCGAAGTTTGAAAAGGCATTTCGAAACTTCAGTGAAGCGTTAAGAATTTCAAAGGGTTTTACTTTTCCCTTCTTAAAAAAAAAAACTTGGTGTAAAGTCACAAGTGCAGCACAAAGCGTAAGACCCCAACCAATAAACAATTCATTTAAAAAAGAAATATTTGACAGTTAACGTCGAATTTTTTTTCCTGAACACCGTTTATTTTAATAAATATGATTTAAAATCAAAAAAATTAATATATAAAACAGCATGAGATTATATGGAATCTCGATTTATTCGGGAAAATATGCGTCAAGACAAGGTGTAATTGTCATCTTCTGATGAGCCCAACCATTACCGGGGCGAAACGCATATATGAACACTTATGCTGGTTTATATTTATTTTTGTGATTTTAAATCATATTTATTTAAATTCATGTAAGTTTCTATACCTTAACTATTAAAATGTAGATTTACTACATGTAAGTTTTTTACAATGTGCATTTTATAGGTATGTACCTTAACGAGTTTTTGGAAAAATTTCCTATTTCTAATCATACTTCATAAAAAGTCTGATCATCTGAACCTATCAATATCCTTAATAGACAGGGAAATAATCAGAGTTGTAAAAATTCCAATGTCAATTCAATGCATTACTCAAAATTTTTTTAATGGATTGTTCTTGACTGAAATAAAATATATAATGCTAATTGTACATCTATGAATTACCCATTAAAAATTTAATTTATTCAAAATGCATTATAAAATTCAATGCATTATTTGCAACTCTGGAAATAATTCGTTCAAAGATAAGTTGAATTTCTTTTGCATTCATCCAACAGATCTTCTTTAAAACTTGCAATGCAATTCCAACATAAGACACATATGTACATACACTTCTATTACCTATTTATCTCCTAATTTTATTTGGAGTAATGTTTATTATGCTTTTTTCTAAGTGTTTAAGAAAAGCGGTTTTATTGGTTAGTGGAAAAGTGGCATTTTTTAACCAAGCAAAACATTATATGTACAAAGACTTCCCTTTGCAAACAAACACTTACACAGTTCTTATTGGAATAACGTTTTGTGGTCGGATGAAACGAAGATCAAGTTGTTTACTTCCGATGGAAAAATGTATGTGAGATGGCCAAAAGACAAGAAGTTTAACTCAAAACACAAAGAAGACAGTGAAGCACGGTGGTGGGAATATAATGATTTGAGTGTACTTTTCAGCATCTGGTTTAGGTCCAATATTTTGGATCAATGATAAGATGTTCGATGGGGCTAACAGTGGAGGCAGTTATTAATAATAAGAGTGCCACTACAAAATACTCAAACAATTTGAAATACTTTTACCGTTAAGTTACATTCTCGCTACAAAAAGAGTACCATTCTAATTTTGTTTCTATTATTTTTTCCAGGAGGAAGCAACATAATAATCACAAGTCTATTTTTTATCATTATTTCCCAATATTATATTAAAAAAAAAAATTGTTGTATTTAAGCAATAAAATGTTAAAAATCTATCTGTGTAGTTTTTATTTTCCTACTCTTCACAAATACATTTTTATGTGCTATTATTTTTTTCAACACTGTATCACTAATGTTGTTATCATTTTTACCTCAAAATCCGAAAAATGACCACTTTCCAACGCTTCCCCAACCACGGCTAAAAAAAAACCTGCCACACTGTTGAATTTGATATAATGGTGCGTACATCTACACATTCACGTCAAGGAATTTTGGTTATTACTCCACTCCCAAAATATGCTGCCGGCTCTTAAACTAAAAGGTTTTTTAAGTACACACTTTGCTGCACCTATAGCTACGCTTGAAATCAACCAAAAATTTAAAATCCTACAAAAAAATTGATTTTTACAACTAAACTAGATTTTGTTCAACAAAATTGAAAATCTCAATAAACTGTATACAACATATCGTTTGTTCCCGTTAATATAATATAACATTTTCATGATGTGATAGCTTTACTTACATAAAGGGTGTCCCAAAATTAACGCAAGATTTGAATTAAATAGAAAACGCCGTTTTTAGTCTTTTGATAGTTATATTTTTATTGACTCGTAAAGTACATAGGATAGGGTTATGTATGGAATAACACATCGGACAAATGTCTTCCACGGCTTTGCATGCACATGCGCACTCTTTTGTTGAAATTTTCCATGACCATTCTGCATAAATGTGGCTGAATTTCGTTGATGCAGCGTTGAATCTCCTCCTTTAATGCACGGGTGGTTGTGGGCTTGTTGACATAGACTTGTGATTTCAAATAACCCCATAAAAAGAAGTCTAATGGTGTTAAATCACACGATCTAGGAGGCCAATTTTGATCACCGAAACGAGAGAGTACACGACCTGGAAATGTCTCATGCAGTAATTGAATTGTTTCACGGGCTGTATGACATGTGGCACCGTCTTGTTGAAACCACATATTGGACACATCAATATCATCCAATTTTGGCAGAAAGAACTGTGTAATCATGTCGCGATATCGAGCACCAGTAACAGTCACTGCTTGACCAGCATCATTTTCAATATGGCCCAATTATGCTTCCAGCCCAAAATCCCAAAAGCACACAGATCTGTAAGACACAGATTAAGACACAGATCTTTGGTAAGTATACGCTGTAGAGCGGTTCTTGAAATTTGCAATTCTTGTCCACGACGTCGAATTGAGGTTCCTGGATTGTCAGCAACACTCTCACGCACTGCTTCGACATTCACATTTGAACGGCTTGTTTTTGGACGACCAGTGTGTTTGGCGTCTCCAACGGATCCAGTCTCCATGAATTTTCCAATTAATCTCTTCACAGTTGACGAAGTTAAAACACTATTCCGACCATATTTTGTATGAAATTTTCGAACTGCAGCCGCCAAGCTTTCACTATTTTTGAAATATTCTTTAATAATGAAGACACGTTGTTCTATCATGTAACGCTCCATTTTTAATAACCCTATACTGTTAGCTTTCAAATTGCTTTTTTTTCAGGGTTGCCAACACTTCACTGCACAAATGGCGGCAAATTCAAATCTTGCGTTAATTTTGGGACACCCTTTACAAGTAAGTGTAAGTGAAAATAAAACTACACATCAATATCGTTATCAGTTTCGAAAAAAGTTTAAGTCGATGACATCGTAAAATTGTAAACCTCAAAATTATTATGTTGGGTATTTTGTCTAAAATTTAAATGTTTCCAAAACTAAATTAAAACTACTCAATGAATGTTTTTGTTTTTGTTCTTTATGACAGCTTCTTGATTTTTTTATTATTATGATAACAATTATTTTTGTTTTTCGATAATTTTCCAAAAAAAAAAAAGTATAAAAGCGAGTATAAAAATTTAAATTTCTTTCTTATGTATGTAAATGGTTTGGAAATGTGGGACTATTTTCATTAATTAATATTTTGTTTGTTTCTTTCTTTGATAGTAAATAATTTCAAATTATATTCTAAGAATCAGAAATCTGTTTTAGTTTCACTTAAAGTGTATTCCATTATTTAGCTATTAAGATTTTTTCTTACTATGTAAGTATAAAAATACAAATTGTTTCTTTTAAAAATTCGTCAATTTTTTGTTGTTATTTATGTTTATGCATGATTGTAAAAAATAAAACAATAATATAAATTGTTATGTTACGCGTGACCTTATTACTTATTTAGGTTAGATCTTAAAAATATAAAATTTACTCTTAATTTAAAATTAAAATAAAAACAAAAACAAAATGTAAACTTTGATAAGATGATGTTTTTTTTTAATTTAATTATATATTAAAATTGTTTACTGTTATATTCTATGTGTTTTTGTTAAAATATTTTAGTTTTGTTTGCTTTTTAATTTAGTTCTAGTACGCTGAATCGGTTAATTTTTAAATTTCGCACCGGGCTTACAAAAATAACTGATAATTTATTTAAACTAACCAAACCTTAAGTCTTTTTGTTTAAGTTCTTATAATACATTTTCTTGGTTGTTTTGTATTGTATTTTGTTTAATTTATCCGAAATTCATATTTAGCTGAAACGGTGTTAGATCTTTTGTTATTGCTAACGCAGCACCATCGTTGACCATTTTACACGCTAATGCGGCTAAATTTTTTGCATCATCTATACCCGAATGTTCTCTGCCCTCGAATTCCAATCCGACATGTTGCAGAGCATCACTGAAATTGATTGGCTTATAGTTATACCATTCCCGGAATAGGGCTCGTAAGTCGATCCATTGATTGAAAAATTGTGGCTTCTTAAGTCGTTTGCGTTGGCATTCTTTTGCGAGGCAAATTCCAAAATCCCAATCGGACCATGTCACAAATGCACAATTTCCGATCTTATTATCTTTGGACATTTTCGGCAGGTGAAGGTTGCGGGCTCGCAACTCTTTGCGCAGCCACTCTTGGAACATCATTAGGGCAGTTTGTAGGGGCATTCCTGTGTCGACGGTCTTCTGTGTAATTCCAGTTAATTCAGTACAGAATGCACTCAGTTTTGGCGATTCAATAGGCATTATGTATTCATGGAATTCGGCTTCTATTTTGCCAGTCTTAAGATTTACCAAAATTGCCGGGAATTCTAAAATAGTACATAAAAAACATGATATGAGATTAGATTTTCAATTTGCATTCATAGTCCAGTGACACTTAAATACAAGGAGACCTTTCGTTAAATCCGGTATTTCTGATTTGTTGGTTATTTGTTTATTATGTTGGCCTAATTAATAATCTAAGTTTCTGCCCTCGAGTGCCGAAAGCAAGTTTACCATAACACTGGATTGAGAAGATTAAGCCAAAAGAAGAAAAAAATGGTGTGCGATGTGTGGTCTATATCCTCACTGTTAGGAGGGATGGGTAATTTTTCAGAAAAGTAAGTTGTCATACAAAATGAGAGAAAATCGGATCTGCCAGATTTGCGGAAACTGTTTTTTTTTTCTGTCCATAGAAAAGACTAAAGTATAAAAACCTATGTCTATGGATTCTCTTATTATAGCCCTATAGATGCTTTTATAAAGCCCAATAGGCGGTTTCCTGAAATGCCTACCAGTTCTTCAAGATTATTAAAGAAGTGTCTGCCTAAGTGTTTGTTTCTAGTGTGGCATAGTGCTGGGTAGTGACATAGGAAGTGGGCTGTATCTTCCTGCTCCTGGTTGGAACCTGCTAATATGCTCACAAGTAATCGTAGAGTTTTTTGTCTAGATGTATAATCGAATGGGAGCTATTTTTATCAAATTTGGGACATAGTTTCTTGGCTATAGCATAGGTTTCTAAGTTTTCCATTTTCATTGTTAAAGTACACAAGATGGGGTGTTTATAACCGGGAGTCTATATGGGATTGGTCCAGAGTTGTACCTGTCCTCGAGAGCTATCAAGTCTCTCGTTTCCAGGCACATCACTGTGACCTGGTACCCAGCAGAATCGAAGGGTATGCTGTGAGCTAAGAACCGTTAGTTCTTGGCGACAGTAATTTACAAGCTTCGATTTGATTACTGTGACAGAAATCGTTTTTATTGCTGCTTGGATATCATTGAAAATGGTAGTATCAGCTCGTGATAACGCCATGATTGAGACCTGTTTTGCAGCGTTTGTCGACTTGTATTCTTGTGTAATCTGCGCGTGCCCGATGTGACTGGTTTTCCAGCAATTAGTCTAACTTAGCCGTAAGGTGCTCTTTGTAGCAGTTTCCTTTACATAAAGGTCCAGGGGTAGATCTTTAGCTTTCTCTAACGCATTACACCATACCATGTTACCATAAGTGAGTACTGGTCTGACGATTGCAGTGTACATCCACAGTATGATTTAAGGATTTGGTTCCCAATTTCTACTAAAGATCTTTTTGCATGAGCAGAATGCGATCTGAGCTTTTTTGGTTCTCTTCCATGTATTTGGACACCAAGTCAGCATTTTATCTAGGATAACTCCTAGGTATTTAGCTTGATTTCATAATTTAAGTGCGGTTCCTTCTCTACTAGGAATTGTATAGCTTGGTATTTCCGTCTTATTTGTAAAAATTACTCAATCTGTTTTAAGGGGGTTAATCGTCAAGCCAAAGCTTTTTGTCTATGAATAAGTTCTGGATAAGGGTTGGTTCAGTTGTTCACTTATAGTGGTTAGGAATTCTCCTGTCGGCAATAGAGCTACGTCATTAGCATAGGCCATTGCTTTGACATCACTATATTCGAGTTTGGTAAGGATTTCGTTAATGCTCAGATTCCAGAGGAGAGATGAGAGTACGACTCCTTGGGGTGTTTCTCTAGATGATAATACTTTGATCTCTGTACCACCTAGTTTATTATTGATCTTTCTATGCTTTAGCGTAAACATGATCCAGTTAATAATAAATTATTATATTTCTAGACCCTTGAGAGCTTTTTTGACTGCACTGTTTTTTACGTTGTCGAAGGCTTCTTCAATGTCTTAAAACGCGGCGTGTACTCCTTATCATTAATTTTGTCTTTAGAATAGGTGTGTTTTGAAAGAGATAGGACTCCAGGCTCGAGGCTACAGCTGATATGGATATCTAGAAGTCTCTCTAACGTTTTAAGAGTACACTATGTAAGGATAACTGGTCTGTAGTCTTTAGCAGTAGTGTGTTCTCTTAACTATGCGCCACAGCCTAAGAACATATCCCTATATATTGCAAAGTTGTGGGATTACTAGATTTGCACTCTTTTATAGTATCATAGGAAAGATGTCGTCCGGACCTGGCGATTTGAATGTTAAGAAGGAGCCTATGGTCAATTTAATCTTATTCACTGTTATCAGGCCGGTCGCGACTATATTTTCAGAGTAGTTTTGTAGCTCTGATTCGTTATTAACATGATTACAGCCTGGGAAGTGGGTTCTAAGCTTCCCCGACAAGATTCTGTCCATTGACCAGTGGTTTTTCTTGGTGGCCTAATTGGCGCAGGTTCTTTTGTTAGAATTTTCCAAAGCTGCGCTGACTTGTTGGCACATTCTATTTCATCACAGAATTTTCTCAAGTCGCTTTTTTTGTCTCGTTGTGACACTACCTTGAATCTTTTTTGACTTGACTTGGAGGAAACCCAGTCGCCGTATAGTCTAGTGCGTTTGGTAACATTGAAAATTCTTCTCGTTTCTTTCCTTATGTTGCCAAGCTCATTAGTCAACCAAGGTGGTGTTTTGCCTGCCCTAGGAGGCGGTTTAAGAGGGCAACTAACTATCTTCGAAAGCTTCTTTTAAGATTTCTATAAGCTCAGTTGTAACTGTATCTAAAAATTTCGGCTCAAATATGTTACTTGAG
This sequence comes from Eupeodes latifasciatus, assembly GCA_920104205.1. Lineage (NCBI taxonomy): Eukaryota > Metazoa > Arthropoda > Insecta > Diptera > Syrphidae > Eupeodes > Eupeodes latifasciatus. Next base: position 39,423,712 of record OV049924.1, read on the forward strand.
TCTAAATGGTCTATACGGTTGTCCTTGATTTCCAATTTTGGATTTTTTATATCAACTTACTGTTCTAAAAAATTACTTCTCTTCCCTATCAAGGGGATATAGTACCCCCTCTCGCATTCCATTTTTTTTTTCATCTGTTAGGCCAGTCCTGTCACTCCAAAGTTACGGTATATCTTATGTAAAATTGTGTTTTAATTCGTCGATTTTTTGATTTACAAAAAAAAGTATGTTGGCTAATTTTGAACAACTGAATTCTGAAAATCGTTACGTCTACCGACACAACTTTGGACTCAAATTGTACTTAATTTATTTGCTTTTAAATAGTTAAATATAGTTGTATTAAAAAAAAACTCTTTAAGGTACAAAACACCAATAAGCGAGGAAAGCGGGAAATTTTCTGCGTTTTTTTTTTTTTTTTTGATTTTTGAACATCTTGCGTTTTTCGTAGTACGAAAACGTGTATTATTGATTAGCCTAACATCATAAACAAATAATCAAAAAATCAAAACTACCGGATTTAATTCATGGTCTGATGTATGTAGTTACTTGACTATCAGAAGGCTTACCAATAATTTCCGACTCCCGCCATTTAGGAGGTGCTATATTTTCCCAGCAGGTTGCTTCAAAATCGACAGCTATCACATAGTCAAAAGGTTGAATGGCTAGCTTATGCATTTTTTGTCTTCTCGAGGAATGTTGATTGCCAGCCTCATCAACATAGATTGTCTCCAAAAGGCCAAGTTGTCTATAAAAAAAAAAAGAAAAAAAAATCAAGCACCAAAAATTACATAAACTTATTTATTTATTAAATAAGAAAATTGTATGAAATAAAGAAAGAAACCTGCCTAATTCTTTGCAAAACACACCACCATTGGTTTAGTTCTCAAAATAAAACCATTCGTTTCGTTTAGAGCCTCTTCCACAACTCCTAATTTCTTTGGTTCTAAATTGTCAAATGTAACAAAGGCCTGACCCTTCATGCGACCTTTCTGCATTAGTTTAATCGTCAGACTAGAAGAAAATCTCTCATAGATACTCTGAAGGTCACTCTCGGTGACATCTTTATGAAGATTCTTGATATACAGCTTCTGGGAGGGTTGACCTTTTTCATAGTTTTTAAAAACTGGCAACTCGGGTAGTTGGTCAAAGGGGATTCTATTGGTTTTGAGATCTTTTGGAGCTACGAATGGTATCACTTGAGGAGCACTACTTTCTTTGGTTGGTTGAGGTTGAGGTTCAACTTCAGCTTCAGGTACTTTTTTGTCTTTGGTTTTGTCGGAAATTCTTTTGGTTTTGTCGGGAATTTTAATTTTATCTACATTGAGGGAAATTTTTTGTCCCACAATCGGCTTCTTTAGCTCAAACACTGATTCGAGGTCTTCTTTTTTGTGTGAATGACGATGACTAGGCTGGCTCTTTACTTGAGCAGTCACATGGAGGATTTTTGAAGCTTTTTTTCTGTACAATTGCTCCTTATCAGGTAATAATTTTCGTTTTCGTTTTTTTGAAGCCTTCTTTTTTTGACTGTTGTCTGATTCTAGTTCGGATTCTTTGTCCGACACAATGTTAATAGGATCAGTTTGAATACCAACTTCTCGTCCCACTTTCACTGGAGATTCTTTAGTATTCTGAAGTTCATCTTCAGCTTGAACACACTTGGGACCAAATGGAGGATCCAGATTCATGCGATTCATCAAATGCAGCACTTGTGTGTAGAATCTCGAATTGCTCATGAGGGCTATGAAAATGCTATCTAAAATGTCGGTATTCACTTTGGGGTAGCTATACTTGAGATACGGTGGAGGCGGTTGATCAAATCTCAATTCATGACTAGTAGCATAGAGTTTCTTCACATAACTAGATACTGATGGTATATTTTCTGATTCATCATTGGCGTCCTCTTTTTCAGGGTCTTTACTTGGTCTGTAATACTCCAGCGAGATCATACGTCCTCCAACCAAAGTCTGATGAAACTTGTGCATAATAAAATGGACATATTGCGGATCTGCGAATGAGAGCAAAGCCCTCCGACGACCAAATGGTTTTATTGATATGGAATTATAAGGCGCGAAGATATCAAAATTTTTTGGCAATATATTTTTGACTAGTAACGTTGTGTTTTCCATTTTTAAATTAATTTTTATATACAAAATAAAAGACGCTCCAAAGTCCAAAACACAACTCAAATATAACTTAATTGCAGCTGCAGCTGGCGCGCCGCTGGGAAAATTGACAAGCCAAACTAAATTTCATATGTCACATAAATGACAGCTGTTTGACAGATGTTTCGATTTTAATTATTCCTTTCGCTGTAAAAAAAATAAATACTAGAATATGGAAACAGAACGATGTTAGCACATGGTTTAGCATTTAAGAGAACATTGATGAGAAAACACTGTTCTCTTTATATGTACACTAAAAGAAATATTAGTTAAATTTTTGGCGAGACTGAAAAACTTTTTTGGTGAATGTTTCTAAAACATTACACTGAATAAAATTTTCCACTTAAATATTGCGAAAGTAAAATTTACCGTTTAACTTCCCAGAAGTTATAAATTAGTAAGAGAAGCTGGGAAATAATCGTTTATTATATTTATGTAAAATTATTATAATTCTTTGCATGGAATATGGAAAAACGTATTTATGTATATGGAAACAAATTGTGGGACATATTCTATCTTCACTTTAACCTTAATCCATTCATCAGCTCAAAAAGACAAACGTCTTATGTGATTTTTCCATAAGAAAATTGCTCCTTTTGTTATAAATGGAACACGATTTAGTAGTCCGGTTTTTTATATTTAAAAGTTGGTAAAATTGAACATTTGTCAGAATAATTTAAAACAAAGTTGTTAAAAATTTAACGAAATTCAGACCAGAACTTATTCTAACTTAAAAAAATGGAAAATTGTAAAAAGTATTATGTTAAGAAAATATTAGGAATAATTTATATACAATTTTGTTCATGTTTTTTATTCTCTAAATTAAAGCTGAATGAAATAAGAACTGAAAGAAAGGGGCGCGTTCGTAGATTATGGTCTAACAACAGATGGCGCTATATTTGCTGACACTTATTTTTGCAAGATAACAAACAAGTATTACAGCTTATAAAGGGCGGATACAGACTTTTAATGGGGGGGGGGTGTTCACATACTTAACATAAAGATGAGTTTTTGAGCACCTCTTAAAGATGTTCTTAAATAATTTAATGTGTATCCTAACCTTAAATTTACATATTTGAAGGGCTAAAGTGATAACTTCAGTTGTTAGATTCTTTTAGAACACTGTTGTCCAGCAAGATATGGTCTAATTATTTAATTTGTTCACCTCCCTACATATGAAAGCATTCCAAGATTCCAGCAGTTTTCTATATATGCCATATTTAAGAGCTAAATTACAATAGAGGGTTTTTGGTGCATTTCACGCAGAAATGTTAGAAATTGTGTTGAAACGCAGCTTCAAAAATATAGATGCAAAAACCAAAAAAAATGATAATGTTTGCCAGAAAAATGTAATTTTTCGTAGGAAAAAGAAACAGAACTTAATATGAAGAATTGTCTGGCTTTATTTGACGTAATTTTTCGGACTCAATTTTCGGGAGCCTTTTATTACTATTTTTATAAGTCTACTTAGTAGATTGGAGCTGATGCTAAAAGAAAAATACCCATTCCACGAACATATCCATCGAGCTTCGAGGAGCAATCAAACGTACCAACTTTAAAAATAAAGAACTCGAAAATTGATTTCGATACTCTAATAAAAGTCAAATATCTAATCTATCTCCAGTAGTAATTCTATTGTGGGTGTTATATTAATATATTCATATTAATTAAGTGTTATTCATATACATTTCTACTTTACTACGTATGACTTTTCCAAACAAAAAAAAAAACTTTTATGCGAGTAGAAAAACACAAATGACAAGCAAGTCAAATAAATGACAAATAACTGGCTAACTGAAAAATCGTATCCAAACTAAATTTTATTAGAGATCTCTAAAAAAAAAAAAACAAATACCTGAGATTTTTTGTTCGACTTAAAAAAAATCTTTGAAAGCATTGGCTGCGTTCAATCTCGTATTGGATAAGGTATCTTGAATAGGTGGATTTTTAGATACCTTGTTGAACGAGTTGGATAGCTGTATTGAGATAGCTGTCAAAAAATAAGAACAACTTTCAGCTTCGAAGTCAAAATTGTTGTAAGATAAAACATAATTACCTTCTAAAATTCGGAGGCAGATAGCTTCTTCATCGTCTATTATGTACAGAACATCCTCAAATACAACTTCAACTAACATTTTGTATCTTTTTGTTTACCAACAAATACAAAAAGCTGAAATCAATTTTCAAGTTTCTTGAAATTCAACCATGTGTTGAATCAGCTGTTCTGTCAGATACCTACATACCCCAGAAATTCTTGGATACCTTTGGATTCCTTTTTTGACATCTCAGCTGTTATTTTACACGTAAAACACTAACAAAAAGGTATCCGGATAACCCTATCTGTCTGAGATTGAACGTAGCCATTGGGATCTCTCAAGCTCTGAGATCTTAGTGAGATTTGTGTGTTTAACTGTCAATTTGATTTTGATTTGTTTTAGATTGATGCACTTTTGAAGAAGTAAAAAAGAATTTAATGTAACTGCTAATCATTTACATCGAAATTTTTCACATTGCGGTCTGGCCAATTTACATCACTTGTTCTAACAAAACAAGTAAGTAAAACGAAATACAAAGCTCAAAGCTAAAAGCTAAAAGCTGAAAGCCCTTGTAGCTAAAGCTAAGCCTATATATTATTCTTTTGTCCTGATATATCACATAATAAGAATAGTAATAAGCTCATTTGATTTCTGTCAAGTCAAGAAAATGTTCAAAAACCGTACAATTACACACATACCAAATATTTCATAAATATTTTGAAGAGATTTTTCACAATTGGAAAACCACAAACTATACTATTATTCAAACTGACTGAAATTTTTCATGTCCCATAATTCAAAGCTAAAAAGAGGCAAGCAGGTCTATCAGGAGTTTCGCCCGAATAAGATTTTACTTCGAATTTAGAGCTGACAGTTCGAAAAATAGGTGTGTTCAGAAAATAGCTCTCAATAAATTTTCCCATCTCTGTGATGTTTTTCCGTTTTTAATCAGGGTGTGCGGAAAATTAACAAACCTAATTATACGAAAAAGGTGTCGGTAATGATTAACAAGTTGGATTAGCACAATCACCCATGAGTGCCGTACTTTCCAAAATCCTGGATATATTTTAAGAAGAACTTTGCCCGCACGGAATTACTTGGCCAACACTGCACGAATAAAAACAAAAAAAGACAATTTTTTTCTTAATACAGGCTCTCGGGTGTAAATAAAAAAACAAAAGTTATTAAATTATTGTTAATAATCAACTGTTTTGTCGAAAAACTTACATTATATCGTTGTTGTCGTCCTTTTCGCCTCCAAAATTTAAATGAAGTTTTAAGCTGTCAAATGTGTGACATTTCGTCCGAATTTTATGCTCATGATAAGGAGAATTTTTCGAACATGCATTTTATTTTGGGTGAAACTCAAAGTAAGGAAAAAAAGGGAATACTTTTCGGGTGGAATGACGAATAGAATAAAACAAGGTATTTTCAAAAAGAGTCATCTTCTAAGACGGGCAAGTTTCAAATTGATAAATTTTAATAATGGGAAACAAAACACCATTATAAAATTCATGCCGACTACTTAATGCAATGAATGAGTTGCGAATGGATTCAGAGTAATTTTTTGACATTTTAACCATGGTTCAAATGTCCAAATTGACATTTAATTGCCTTCTAAGCCTATTCGTTGGATTTTATATTGCTGAAGTCTTAAAACGATTTTTATCATATACATATGTATATCTTGCGAAATTCAGTTAAGAAAAATATAGACATAAAAGTGTATGAATTTGAACAACTTCGAAGTACTCTGCTTTGCAGTTAAATCAGATTGCACTAAACAATAACAATTTCTAAAAAATATAAAAGTATCTAGATTGATCCAGATTTAGCTGAAATTTATTGTTAGACAATAAATAAGCAAATAAGTTCAAGAACCGATGTAACGCTATGAACTAAGGAATCTAAAAACAGATAACAAAATCGATTGAATTTAGTTGTAATTTTCAATTTACATTTACATAATGTATGTACAAAATGTACATATATGTTTGAAATTTTATTTGAAAAACTTTAACAAAGTGAGCAATTTTTCAACATTGAATTTGCAATTTAACAGGTTTCAACTGGAAAATCTCACATTTCAATTCTATACCAGAATCGAAATTTTGTAATGATGCACATATTGCGCAATGTCAGAATAATTTAATATTATGAAAGTTGTAGGAAATTAGACCACCATTATTTTATCTCCCTGATAAGACTCCAAGTAACATACAACATCAAAATATGTTATTTAAAAAAACTGATAACACAAACAAAAATACTCATTTCATTGAATTGAATTATGTGTTGACTTAAGAGATGATTTTTTATTCTTTAGGAACCACACTACATGCGTATGCACTGTAGATACAGCTTTGGCCAAAATAATAGGAACATACCTTACTTTTGGGGTTTAACTGGTTATACAGGATTTTTCAACAGGGACGCTACAAAAGTAGAGCGACAGGGACAGCAAACGACGCGATATTTCTTGCCGTTCTTTTGACATTTCTCTCCAGTAGTTTTTGCCATTTCATGATGGAAAGATATACGAGCCACCAAAGAGTCGAAATTATTAAAATTTACTACCGAAATTTGGAGTAAGTAGCCTCAACGTTAAGAGAGCTAAGTCTAATTTATGGTCGTTATAATCGTCCTAGCAGATCAACAATTGAGAGTCTAGTGGACAAGTTTGAATCCACAGGCACAGTACAAAATATCTCAAACGTCGTTCTCAAGCGTTGGGCATCTCTGTGACGTCGTTGTGGAGAATTTTGCGAAAAGATCTTGGTCTACATCCTTAAAAGATTAAATTGACGCAAGAACTGAAGCCGCTTGACCACCAGGAGCGTCGTATGTTTGTACACACGTACTCCATGAGTCTTCACTGCAACCCGAAAAAAATTACGTTTTGGTGTGGTTTATAGGCCGGCGGCGGCGGCGTCATTGGGCCGTACTTCTTCCGTAATGATCAAGACCGGCACGTTACTGTGAATGTGGATCGCTACCGTTCAATGATAACCGAATATTTTTGGGCCAAATTGGATGATATGGACTTGGAAGACATGTGGTTCAAACAGGATTGATGAACTTCGTTCGAATATCAAACGTGAAATTGCAGCAGTATCGGCCGATTTATGTTTGAAAACCTTTGAAAATTGGGTTCAGCGTCTGGACCAAAAACACTCCATTACCAAGACCGGAATCTTTCGTACGTTTCACTCTCCAAAACCCGTTTGTTTACATTGTTGTATTTGTAATTTTGACAATTAGTCCATGAATAGATGTGAGCACAAACAAAAAAAAAACGATGCCGTGGACTAGCGGCACTTTGCATAGCAAAAACAAAATGGAGGGGTTAATAAGTTTTTTTCAGGTTTTTCCTTTTACTTTTTTCGATAAAAAAGTCAGTTTTAAGCTTTAATTTTGCAGACATTTTGTGGATAGTGAACCAATGTACCTTTTTGTCTTGAAAAAAGCATGTTCAACATCAGTTTATTGTAATTAATTCACTAATTTACAGTAATCACTACGAAATTCTTTAAATTTCATAATAATCCCCGGATTTTTGTATCAAAAATGCGTTCGAAGAACCATCAATTTAAGGGTGCGAGTGCAATTTTTGTATTGAATTCTAATAAATTTTCGTTAACGAACGGCCCAAATATTTTGTTTGCAAGTATATTTATAGTTTGTATATTTAAAACAAAAAAAGAGTTAGAATCGAAAAATATCTTATCCATAACATTCTTAATTGATGGAAGCATACATGTATTTGCTATTAAAAAAAAACTATGCATCAAAGGAACACAAATGTTTTAAAAAAGTAATCAGAACGATTATAGCGAACCTGTTGAATAAATGCAGAGCAAAAAAATGCAAATTTTGACGTTTATCACAAAATGAAAACGTCTTAAAATCGTTCTGAATTCATGCACAACTAATTCAATAGAACATGTAATCGTCATAAATGTTTATTGTTGACGTACAGAAGTTTTTTTTTAGTGAATTTCCACAGTTTAACGCAAAATATAATTTGCATTCATTCCTTAAAAATGTTTAGTTACCTAAGTTCAAGTTTACTTATTATTGTTTGAAGGGTATGTTTGGTAAAAGTGCTACTAAAAATGAAACAAATTAATGAGTTTTAAGTACATGTTTTTCTTAATATAGTAAATACTTCCATAGATTACATTTTATAAATGCAGAACATAGAAGAAAATATACATAAACAATAGTTTTCAGATATAAAGCAGAAGTTAGTGTAGAAAATATTTTTGAGAAAGCCAATAATATTTTAAATATGTTCATTAAAGAAATTTCCGTTTCGGCTAACCTTCATCAACTTTTTAGAAAAAAAATTAGCATTAATAGCAGCCAATTATTTCATAGCATAATTAATTTTTCAGATTGTAAAATGTCTAGAAATGTTCATACGCTACAAAATTCGTAATTTTATGCGTAAACATAGAAGATAACATTATTTAGTCAAGAAGTATGGATTTTGGCGCGTATACCGTTTTTTTTTCTATTGGGTGTTCGGTTTCCCCATACTGGAATAAAAAAAAAGTTACTTAAATCTATTTATTGCACTCATTTAGTTGGTATTGTGTGTAAACATATTGCCTATTTCTATTCCTTAAAGATGCTTTACACAAAGCAACTTATTTTTAAAACATGGTTCCCTCAAATTTTTATTCCAAAATCTAACTACAAACAAAATTCTAACTGTAACATAAAAAATTCTCAGGAATATTTCTGCAACAAACAGAACTAAAATTTGCAATTATCGAACTGCTTAAATAATGAAAATACTAATCTAGTTGAGGAATCTGAACTAGCTAAAGTTGGCAATGGAACTTCACAAGTATGCTTCTCGTAGCATTGTCTGTACAAAAAAAATACGGAGGCACCCGCCTATTATTTCCACCTGAACTTCTAACGTCGCGTCGCCAAAAAAATGCTGTAAGCAAACTACAGCTGAAAAAATTGTCTGTTTTGTTGTTTTACAAAGTATTGAGTTAGACTTGTGTCCATTTTTAATTATACTTAACCAGTTGCAGCGCATGTTGCGTTCACAAATAATTTAAGTTAACAAAATACAACACTAATTAATCATTAAATATGTATGTGGTCAATTTTATTTAATTTAATATACATTAACAACATTTATTTGGATTGAAATTAAAAGGCTATACAAATCTTCCAATTTAAGACCATGTCAGCACTTCAGATTTTGTTGGTTAGGATTGTTTAGTTTTTGAACGAGGCCATGCAACATTCAAAATGAAGCATTTAGATGGGGCTGATTACTATAATGAAGCGTTTTGATGGGCTGTAAGACTAAATGTGAGAATGTGTTTGGTTTTTTGCATCATTTCACGCACACTTTCTCACATTTAGTCCGACATAGCTTGTAGGCAAACCGAAATGTCAGTCTGAGATTCCGGTCTTGGTAATAGAGTGTTTTTGGTCTGGACTTCTGCCATGCAAAAGAAACCGAGTTCCATACATAATGTTATCGAACGTACTTTCACAGGAATAAAGAATTTTATTGATATTAAAAACCGTTTTTGTTTTATTTAAAAAAAAAACTTTTGGAGCGCTCTTATTGAAAAATCCGATATTTTTTCACTTATGTAAAATTAACACGTGCGTCGTGAAAAAGCTATTAAATACGTTTGTTGTCAATTCAAATATGAACTATATAAGCACACAAACGATATGTGACATACAGTGCACCTAGTAATAGAGTTACAATTTAGCAGGTTAAAGTTTAATCCAAAGAAAACAGTACACATTCGCTTAGAGTAATTTTTAGAGACAAAACAACTTTAGTAAGAAAATCTAGAGCCAATCTATTTATGCCGCCAACAAACCTACATCAAGGTTAAGAGAGATAAACCGTTTGCCTAATTTTTTCCAATCTTTTTAGCAAAGTGTCAAGACAATTCAAACTTAACATTGAGTTCTCAATTTCTGAAATTCATGATGGTCTTCTATATCGTACTTACAATGTAAATTTAAAACATAATTTTATCCCATTATCGTTTTCTTTTAAAGATTTTCAGTCATTTTATTTCAAGACCCTGATGCTAGCTTAAATCGTTTCCAAGAAGTAGTTTCAGGTCTGCTTAATGAATATTTTCCAACCAAAACGATAAATGTTTGTGAGAAAAATTGTCCTTGGTACACTTAGGATGTTGTCTAAGCTATTAAATCTAGGCAAAAATTGTAGGTATAGAAAATGCAAAAATGTTCCTTCTGATTCAAATTGGAATTGGAAGTTTCAAGCATTCATTCCACTGTATACTGACTAGAAACTCCAAATTACTATGCATCGAAATTAAATACGAAACTCTTTCCACAAAAAAGTTTTGGAACAATTTACGACAGTAAGGTACTTCTTCCTCAATGAGTGTTTCTAAATGTAAAATTGATGCTGATGTGTTTAGTCATTTTTTTTTTCTTGAAAACAATGTTTGAGACTATAACTTCGATTTCTCAGAAAGAATTAATGCATATATTCAAACGATAAGGAGTTTTCAAATTGAACCGCTCGATGAGAATGATGTTATTAATTGTGTAGGAATGTTGAAGAAGACGGGATAACACTCCGATTTATAAAGCTAATTCTGCCTTTAATAACTAATATTTTTAACCATTGCATTACAACTTCAACTTTCCCAAAGTTAAGATATGCCTATAATTGTGAAAAACAATAATTCTTTGTCTGCGAGTGATTTTGGGCCAGTATTTTACAGTGCTTATCAGAAGTCTTTGAGATGGTTAAAATCTTGGAAGATATAAAACAGGACTATGATAAAGGATAAATTACGCTTCTTTGAATGTTTTATTTCTTGAAGGCTTTCGACAAAATAAACCATACAATTCTATGCAAGAAACTCAAAAATCTGTTTTATTTTGGAAAATCTGCAGTTAAATTACTCGAAAACTATCTTTCCGACAGACTTCAGAGGATTGTCAGTAATGAAATATTTTCAAACTTCTTGCCTTTACAACAGTTTACAACAGGGTGTTCCATCCTGATGACTTGTCATCGGTTTACAAAGCACATGGCTTTATAAGAAACAACTAAAAATTGTTAAAACTGTAAAAAGTCTGGGCTTTGTTCTAAATAATAACCTATCAGGATATGATCATAAAACCAATGTTATAGGTAGGATAAGTGGGTGTATTCGAAAGTTATGGACGACTGCAAGCTTTACTCCACTCGATACTTGACGATGGCTTGTTAAAAGTCTAATTTTACTTCTCATAACATACTCTTAAGTAGTTTATCCAAATGTTGTTTCCTTATCCCAAGCCCAACATAAAATACAAGTAGCCTCCAATGACTCGATTAGGTACATTCATGGACTTCGTAGATAGGACAGTATGCTACGTCCTTTTTGGGAACTAGGTATATTAAAGCACCATATTGATTCAAGAAACTTTGTATTTTTACATAAGCTGGGGTGTCAGCACGTAACTTGACACAACCGAGTATAGTCGATACAAACAAGCATTGGCAGCACACATTTTGCCAGATTTGGCAGCACACAAACTTCAAATTGACGTTTGAAACAAAAGTTTTCACTCGACAGAAATTAGTTATCGTCGGCAGTGATTTTTGTATAAAAATGGAAAAACAAAATAATATGTCAATAAATAAAAAACAGACTGAGATTTTGACCAATTTTGTGAGTTCTCACGTTGATTTAGCGAGGGGAATTATTAAAACTGCCCAAGGGAGGAAAAATAGCAATATGCTGTGGGGAGAACTGATTGAATCCCTAAACACAGAGGGTCCTCCACAAAAAGATCTTAAAGATTGGAAAAAAGTAGGTTGATGTTAAATACTATGTGTGAATATGTACATATGTACATATATGCTGTAGAACTGGTGGAACTAATGTTCTTCTTCTGTCTTCTGGAAAATCTATCGTGTGAAAATATTCTTTGTTGACTCTAAACTGCTACACAAAGCTTAAAAAAAAAATAATTTTACAAATGTTATACATGATCTTTCTTTTCTTTTTGAATATTTACTCATTTTCACTCAATTGGAATGGGTTGCTATTATCTCTCACATATCTTCTTTTGATTTTAGCACAGGACAATTCTTCGCCTTCACTTTCACTCTCCGAATCAAAGAAAAACATTTCGAAAAAAACTTAAAATTGAAACTATAATGAAATAATTTCAAAGAATACCTACTCATTTGACATTTCATTTTATAGTTCACAATGACTTTTTAAGTTAAAGTCACAATGCAACTCGTCTCAAATTACGTGCTGTCAAAAATAATTTGTTTGGAGTTGATCGACGATCGACAATCCTCGATTGTATCAAGTTACGTGCTGGCACCCCTGTTAGCTACTAAGACTCCATTGTATTTGTATGAAAAACTTAATTTAGCTCGTTAGTGTAATTCCATCACGTTACCACTATCTTCATTCGTCTTGTTAGTTTTGTATTTTTTGTAAATCAAAAATTTTGTAAACTTAATTTTTGGTCCTAAGATATTAAACTTGATTTATGTATATTTATTTTAAAAATAAAATTCGTATTTTTGTTAATAAAGGGTGTCCCAAAATTAACGCAAGATTTTAATTTGCCGCCATTTGTGCAGTGAAGTGTTGGCAACCCTGAAAAAAAAGCAATTTGACAGCTAACAGTATAGGGTTATTAAAAATGGAGCGTTACACGAGAGAACAACGTGTCTTTATTATTAAAGAATATTTCAAAAATAGTGAAAGCTTGGCGGCTGCAGTTCGAAAATTTCATACAAAATATGGTCGGAATAGTGTTTTAACTTCGTCAACAGTGAAGAGATTAATTGAAAAATTCATGGAGACTGGATCCGTTGGAGACGCCAAACACACTGGTCGTCCAAAAGAACAAGAATTGCAAATTTCAAGAACCTCTACAGCGTATACTCACCAAAGATCTGTGTCTTCATGCTTACAAAATTCAATTAACACAACAATTGAAGCCTAATGACCATGGACAGAGAAGAGAGTTCGTTGAATGGATTATTGAACATCAACAAATGGACCCTGATTTTTCGAGCAAAACCATCCTAAGCGATGAAGCACATTTTCATCTTGATGGCTTTGTCAATCGCCAAAATTGCCGCATTTGGGGTTCGGAGAACCCACATGTGATTGTCGAAAAACAAATGCATCCACAACGCGTGACTGTATGGTGTGGATTTTGGGCTGGAGGCATAATTGGGCAGTGACTATTACTGGTGCTCGATATCGCGACATGATTACACAGTTCTTTCTGCCAAAATTGGATGATATTGATGTGTCCAATATGTGGTTTCAACAAGACGGTGCCACATGTCATACAGCCCGTGAAACAATTATTACTGCATGAGACATTTCCAGGTCGTGTACTCTCTCGTTTAGGTGATCAAAATTGGCCTCCTAGATCGTGTGATTTAACACCATTAGACTTCTTTTTATGGGGTTATTTGAAATCGCAAGTCTATGTCAACAAGCCCACAACCACCCGTGCATTAAAGGAGGAGATTCAACGCTGCATCAACGAAATTCAGCCACATTTATGCAGAATGGTCATGGAAAATTTCAACAAAAGAGTGCGCATGTGCATGCAAAGCCGTGGAGGCCATTTGTCCGATGTGTTATTCCATACATAGCCCTATGCTATGTACTTTACGAGTCAATAAAAATATAACTATCAAAAGACTAAAAACGGCGTTTTCTATTTAATTCAAATCTTGCGTTAATTTTGGGACACCCTTTACTAGTCAATTAATATCTAAGTTCTATAGACGATTTTAATCTTTAGGCACAAATAAATTAAAAAAAGAACGATTCTTCATGTTGACAGGAAGCTAACCTAAATGCACAATCTCCAAAGAAGTTGCAATTGCAAAAAAAAAGTAGCTGGAAGCGGATTCACTTTATAAACCATGAAGCCGATAGGATGGACGAAATGGACTTTAAACAATATTACTTTTTAAAAATTACAAATTAAGGATCATTAACAAAATATTCACCATTAAAATAAAATTGTTAAATTTGAAACTTGTTGTCTTACTAGAACATAATTATCATAAATTAAGTTTTGTTCCTATTATTTTGGGCAAAGCTGTAGATTCTATACGAACACACTTTTAAATTTACACAATTTTTTAATTTAAAATCGAATATTATAATTTTTTAATAAAATTATAAGTACCTAAATATGTGAAATAATTATCATGTGGAAATTGTAATAATTGAGTCAATATTCTTTGCTAATTGTTACTGATCAACGTATTTAGCATCAATTGAGATGGAGTGTGAGAATGAGTATAGATGCCTAATTACATACAACGTTTGACTATTTCATTTAAGAGCAAAAAGGTACGTAGAATAGTTTTTAATTTGAGAAAGATTGTGTAACAATTTAATTTTACACTCATAGTAAAAACAGAAAACAATGGACAAATTAACTCTACATTTGTTTTTCCTCAAACATCGTAAATATGAATAAATTCAAAACAACAATATAATTGGTCAATTCTATTACTTCATTATTGTGAACATAGTGTAGCATCGTATAGAAAGAATATAGAATAAAGAATATAGTCTAAAGGCATTAAATAGCACAAATGCAACGAGGTGGCCAAACGAATGGCCTATTTTTCGAGATAACAAGCTCATCGAACTTATTCTTCAATAAATCGACTGGAAGGTCGCTGTGTGGCTTGTGTTGTGGCACCATTCCAGTGTTACCGCTATGCGACTTTAGTCGCATTTTGGCCCTTTTTGTGCCTCATGCGACCATGATACGACTTTTTAAAAAATTGCCTATTTTGACCCTTTTTAAAAAATTATGCGACTTTTTTGACCCCATCTCTAAAAAAAATACATTGAAAAGATAAGTTATTTTCTTACTCGTAATTCATACAAAATTTCCAAACTTGCATTCAAATAAGAACATAACTAACACTGTCACACATAATTTCAATCTGTACAATGGAATCAAGTTGAAATTGTTTGCGTCGACTCGATCACGTTCTCTCAGAATCGAAATCTTGCTATTCTATAAAAATTTATTTCAACCTTTCGATTTTGCATATAAATGTAGTAATAGTTAACAATTTTAAGTTTTATGAGTAATTTTTGTTATTTCACCACTCCGTCCCTCTTTAACAAAGTTTCCCAATTATAAACTTCCCATAGGAAGTTCTTGTAATAGGCCCGATTTGTCAAATTGAAAATTTTGACATTTCTCGACCTAGTCCCTAGAGTCGAAATAAAAGATTTTTAGAAAGATGTTTGTGCGTGCGTGTGTACGTACGTTCGTACGTCCGTACGTCTAAACCTAAAAAAAACATTACTCAAAGTTGGTAAAAATTGAATTTCGACTCAAATATCTTTTCAAAAACTTGAAATTAAGGCTTCAAACTTATTTTATCTTATAAGAAATATTGTTTTCAACATTCTGAAAAATGTTGAGAAAAATCGAATTGACAGTTTAAAAAAAAAAAAAAATAAAAACCTAAAAAAAATTAATAAAAGTTGGTAAAAATTGATTTTCGACTCAAATATCTTTTCAAAACTTTGAGATGATAGCTTTTTACTACTTTAAACTTATAAGAAATATTGTTTTCAACATTAGGAAACATTTTGAGAAAAATCGAATTGACAGTTTTTAAAAAAAAAATATAAACACCTAAAAAAACATTACTCAAAGTTGGTAAAAATTGATTTTCGACTTAAATATCTTTTCAAAACTTTGGGATATTGCTTTTAAACAACTTTTATCTTTCAAAAAGTAATGTTGTCAACATTCAGTAAAATTTTGAAAAAAAATGAATAGACAGTTTTTTTTACAAAAAAATTAAAAAGCGAAAAAAAAAATTAACAAAAGTTGTTAAAAATTGATTTTTGACTCAAATATCTTTTTAAAAATTTGAGATAATGGCTTCCAACTAATTTTAACTTATAAGAAATATTGTTTTCAATAAAAGGAAAAATTTTGAGAAAAATCGAATTGACAGTTTTTTTACAAAAAATAAAAACCTAAAAAAAATTATAAAAGTTATTAAAAATGGTTTTTTGACTCAAATATCTTTTCAAAAATTACAAATATTGGCTTCAAACTTATTTTATTTCACAATAAATATTGTTTTCGATATTCAGTATTTTTTTTATAAAAATCCAACAGTCCGTTTTTTCATAAAAAAATAAAATCTACAAAAAATAGTACGCAAATTTGGTAAAAATTGATACATATAGACAAACTTTTATGCAAGACAAATCGACAGACGGGAGGGGAAGTTATCAGTGTGGGTCGCATGCTAGCCTCTTTTTTTGCAATGTATATAGATTTCGTTTGATTTAGGTATGTTTTAAAAAAAATCTAAATGCGACTTTTTTTTCATTTGACCCTTTTTTGCGACCTTTTCAAAAATCCCAGCGGTAACACTGTACCATTCTGTTGATACCAGAGAGAAAAAACTAAATGAGAGAGCCAAATTTCCTCGTCTCCGTCTCTTCGAAACCTCTTACTCTCATTTTTTATAGCGTGTTGAATTCGTATCGGTGTATACATGTTTTTACCTCGGAGAAGAGTTCACAAAAAAACATCATTTTCGGGAAATGCGACATTTCTCATTTTTGTTTATTGATACTGATAGCCAAGAAGGCTATGTTTTTTAAAGTCTCATTATAATATTTGTAATTCTCATGAATTTTTTTTTTTAATTTTGCTAACATCTTGTCGTTTTTATATCTACAAAAATACTCCTATAATTCAAATTAATTCCAGCAAAACATTTTTGTTTGTCAATAAATAACGGAAGAAGTTATACCGGTAGTTCGTGGTGAATTTGTTTTTCTCTTCTTTTTCTCTAAGTTAAAGATAGATGGCAGGAACAACCAAAACAAGAAAGGATGTGTGCAGAAAGTGTTTAACAAGGTTAAGGCTTTTTAGATTAGACTTTATTTGTATATATGAACGAGTACATGTTTTTAATAAATGTATGTTATGTTTATTTCAATAGTAATACCTTAACTAATAACTTAACTACTGTATTATCTAAAATATACTGCATTGAATTATTTTACATTGAATTATAAAAGGCGGAATTAATAAAGTTTTACAGTTTACCGGGAAAATTTTTAAAAAATATCCATATCTTCTGCAATTGCGGTATCAATCGATATTTTCTGGAACTTAGTGTTAACGTTACATTTATCTGTCATGAATTATTTTTTCAGCTTTTTTATAAACCAAAAAAATCAATTATGAAATTTGACTGACAGATTTTTCCTTGTTGCTATATAACTGAAAGATAAGATATAAATAGTTAGAACTGGAAAACTTATAAAAGTGATGCATAAGACTTAAATTTTGGTTGTATATTCTTTTCACAAAACCACTGAACTAGCGAGAATACAAATATTTTTACTTTTGTACAAAAGTACTTTTCGGCTTATGTAGTTAAGCCTTTAAAAGCAAAACACTAGCTTAGTGGAAAGCAGTAAGAATAGCTTATCACCTATTCACAAATCTTATGCAATGAAAATTGGCAACAGAAGTAACAAGTTGACGGTCTTTTTATTTAGTGTCTACTTAAATCACTTATTTTCAGCATATTGGATGGAAATGTCGTGAGTAATGTAAAGGAAATAAACAACGAGTACACACAAATAAAATAGGAATGGAAAAAAGAGATGAGTATATAAAAATGTTTTCAATGTTCCATGTTTACCTACATTCTGTAACTCTCGTTTTCAATGTTCCTGCAACTCTCGCATCAACAAAATTAAGTCGATAAACCCTGAAAATTGAAACAAATCTGAGGTTTTTTTTGCATCTTTCAACGGTCTGAGCGAAAATTAAACGCATAAAAGCAGCTAATAATACAAATAATAGTTGTAGTGCTTTCAGAGTTTTATGTTTCTAGGTCCTAATTCTCATTGGACTGTTGCACCACATAATTTATTTTACTTACTTAATGATTAAAGCTGGCTTCAAATAACTAACTAATATTTATCTAAATGCGTAATTTAGAATTGTTTCTAAATCTTCATTGTTCTGGCACCTAACAAAAGTAATTAATTTCACTTCATATTCGAATGATATTACTCCCAAACGAACACAATGAGAGTACCAAAAAGTTGTTCATACACAATTTTGAATTTTCTTTGAACACCTCTGAACAGCTGACTACATCCGCCATTTTTCAAAGGTGGTCGCCATTTTTAAAAGGTGGTGAGCAGAGAGAAAAGAGAAAAGTTTTTTCTCTCTCGTGGTGAATATGTGCACAAACTTGCATAAGTATTTGTTCCCCACATTTTTTTTATATGGAGTTAATACATATGCAAGTTGGTGGCCAAATCACAGCTTGTAGGCAAAAAGAGAGCAACCGTCGAAGTTGGTTCTCTCTATTAGTTCTTTCTCGATGGTTGATACCACATGTCATTTAAGCCCATACTTTCCAATTCGGGACAAAAATAATCGGTTCTATCGTTATCGTCGTCGAAAAAATATGACTCAATGACAAGTAGATGACATGGTGATTCATGAAGCAGATGTGTTTCGAACGACTAATAACGCATATTTTGCTTGTTAACGAACGCATTGAGCCAAAAAAAGATTCGTCAGTGGAAAATTGATCACCTTGGTTCATATTCTCCAGAGTTCAATCGGAGAACGTATGTATATGTACGTGTGTCGCTTCAAATGTTCTATCGACTTCAGTTCTTGAGTCAGTTTGATCTTATTTGTGTGTAAACTTAGATCCTGAGCGATGCTCAATTTCTGAGAATTCCATCAAATTGACTAATTTGGATCGTTTGACGGACGTTTGAACAGCAGCGATATTTTCGACATTCCGATCAATCCGTTGCCCCACTGACATAGCAACACATCACACAAAGAACATGAAAACTCAAAATTTTTCACTTAATTTGTTATTGCCAGAAAATTGGAGTTAACGCTCTTTAATTTGCTGTCACCGATTACGAATTCGGAAGAAAATTTTTAGAAAACGTAACTCGTTCGTGTACTTTACTATAATACAAATTTTGAGTTTATTGAATAAATTGGCAATGACAGTTCGATGACTAAAGAAAGGATGCGTTCAATAACACTGGTGGAGACAATTATGTCTTTTTTTTGTCCCACAAACAAAACAATATTTATAAATTTTTCTATCACATCATGTTTTTAAAACATGTCCCTTTAATAAAGGGTGTCCCAAAATTAACCCAAGATTTGAATTAAATAGAAAACGCCGTTTTTAGTCTTTTGATAGTTATATTTTTATTGACTCGTAAAGTACATAGGATAGGGTTATGTATGGAATAACACATCGGACAAATGGCCTCCACGGCTTTGCATGCACATGAACTGTGTAATCATGTCGCGATATCGAGCACCACAGTAACAGTCACTGCTTGACCAGCATCATTTTCAAAAAAATATGGCCCAATTATGCCTCCAGCCCAAAATCCACACCATACAGTCACGCGTTGTGGATGCATTTGTTTTTCGACAATCACATGTGGGTTCTCCGAACCCCAAATGCGACAATTTTGGCGATTGACAAAGCCATCAAGATGAAAATGTGCTTCATCGCTTAGGATGATCTTGCTCGAAAAATCAGGGTCCATTTGTTGATGTTCAATAATCCATTCAACGAACTCTCTTCTCTGTCCATGGTCATTAGGCTTCAATTGTTGTTGTAATTGAATTTTGTAAGCATGAAGACACAGATCTTTGGTGAGTATACGCTGTAGAGAGGTTCTTGAAATTTGCAATTCTTGTCCACGACGTCGAATTGAGGTTCCTGGATTGTCAGCAACACTCTCACGCACTGCTTCGACATTCACATTTGAACGGCTTGTTTTTGGACGACCAGTCTCCAACGGACCCAGTCTCCATGAATTTTTCAATTAATCTCTTCACAGTTGACGAAGTTAAGACACTATTCCGACCATATTTTGTATGAAATTTTCGAACTGCAGCCGCCAAGCTTTCACTATTTTTGAAATATTCTTTAATAATGAAGACACGTTGTTCTCTCGTGTAACGCTCCATTTTTAATAACCCTAAACTGTTAGCTGTCAAATTACTTTTTTTCAGGGTTGCCAACACTTCACTGCACAAATGGCGACAAATTCAAATCTTGCGTTAATTTTGGGACACCCTTTATATGCTAAAACCAACCAAAAACGGTGTTTTAAGACTCAAAATATCTCTTAACAATAAATTACGAGTACATAAATTAATTATGATATTGCAAAGTACAAATTTTTCTCTTCTAGATACAATTTAAATCTTTCTAAGTTTCTGGAAATTCTCATTAATTATTATTTGACTCTTTATGAAGTTTCGACGAAAACCTTGAATTTGATACTTTCATAGTTTTGCAAAATACGTTTTCGACTTAATTTAAGTGCTGACTTCGAATCCAAACTTGATATAATAAAATTGTTTAGTCAACAGATTCGTTACAAGAACAAGACTTACTTTCAAAACGTTTGGCTTTTTTTCTGTTGTAAGCCGATTTAGCATAAACGGTTTAGCGTTTCTTTTAGATTTTTGTAAGACAGTTAAAATCTAATAATATATGAAGATTTTTCGAATATTATATGAAACAGTATAAATATTTTAACTGGATATGTAGGGATGGGAGTCACAAGCAGCCCTTGATGGGCGACTCAATTAGCGCTGGAAAGTGCCGTTTTGGTACCATAAACTAGTTGGATCTATGAATTGATTGATATTAAAATAAAAATATAAAAAGATAATATTATGACGGATTTATATTGACAAAATTAGCGATTCTAGTACAGTCCGTCAGACTGTTTCACCTGCGCCTGCGGTTGGGTTCTGTCTGAAAAATTGAAAAAATTTTGCCTTTTATAGCACCAATACGAATATTTACCATTTCCGCAAGTTAGATATGAGCCGATCATTTCTATCAATGCCACTATGATCTGGAACTCGAATAAGAGTGACACGGAGGTTGATGTTGAGGCTGACATTGTTGGACCAGTAAAGAGAATGCTCTGGCCAAATTAATAGCCTTACCTAGCTGTCAGTGCAGGTAGCCGTTTTTCCAGTTTGGGATCTCGAATGACTCCTAGATATTTCGCGCTGGAAGACAAACTCAGGATTTTACCGTTCAGTCGGGGTAAGGTGAAGGCCGTTATTTTGTTTTTGGTCGTAAAAAGCATCAGTTCAGTTTTGTTCTGTTTAACACCTAATACACTGCTCGTGGCCCAGCTGTTTACTTTTTTCAGAGCCATCTCCGTGATTTTGCTAATCAAGGGGACAAACTCTCCCGGCACCAGTTCAACTGAACATTGAAGAAAAGGATTATAGATATGGAAAACCATCACGGATTTTATTGCAAAAAGCTAGTTCATAAGTTTATATAGCCTCAAAGTCCTTATATACATACATATGGGTGATTATACAAAAGTTGGGTAACTCGATGTCATCAACCAATATATACAAAGTCTGATTATATTTTATTGAGATTGCAATTTATTTTAAAACAATGGAAAGACCTTTATTTAGTCACCCAATTTCAGTTCTTCATTTTGAATACAAGTTTTTAAAAAAAACACAATTAGTTCTTAAAACATCAGTCCTCTGGCATGTCACAACCCTGAAAACCAACCATTAAGTGACTGTCTATTAAACATTATCATTGATTTAAGAAAACTTATTAATTTAATACAATCTGCGATGTATATAGTTTAATATATACTACAACTTTCATAATGCAGTGTTCTCCACTTTATTTAAAACAAATAAAAAATTCTGTTTTCAGTTTCATTCGTCAGTCCCTTGTGTGTTATATAAATTTGAAATTCGTGCGAAATATCGCCGACTCAACGTCAAATCCCACTTTGAATTTTAATGTTAGTAATAAAGTTAGTTGCGGGTCGCACAATTTGACGGCCACCATAACTGTACCAGAGTTTGGGTTATGTTTGTTGTCTATACACGTGCTTAGCCAGTCAACACGTCAGTTTTATGGTGAGTCGTTATTTTTTTGTTAATCTAAAGTTTATTTTTATTTATTCGTATTAGACTTTGATTTGTTAAAATGTAGTTTGTTGATATTTGAAATTACAAAAAAAAAAATTAGTCCAGATTATAATCTCAAATTTCGTCTTTTTCGTCAGTAGTGTGTCGTCAGTTCTGTGTCAGGTAAATTGTTATTGTTCTTCATTTCTTGATTATTAGTACTTTTAAGATGAATATTGTTAGGTTTTGTTTGTTGATTACTTTGAAATATTTAGTAAAACTATGTGAAAGTAGTAAAAGATAAGTGAATAACGTTACGTTAAATGTCAAAAGTCTGTTTTGAAAACTGATGTTGTATTTTCTCCTAGTATTACATATTAATAATTATTTTTAATTGTTGCTAAGTGATTTTAAGTGATCATTATTAAATCCTAAGAGATTTTTACTAATTTGTATTAAACTTTATTAAACTGTGTATACTCGTCAGTCCTCTGGCAGTCAAATTCTGAAATTTTAAAATATATCTTAGGCCGCGTTTCCATTTGCAAGTCAACTCGCGGAAGTCTTGCAAAAGTTACTTGCAGTCGCGTTTACATTGTCATGTGAATTCTTGCAATTTCTTCTGCAATAAATGTCTTGCAAGAAGCTCACGCATCATACTGTTGCAATTTATTGCAGATGTATTTACACCAGGAGAGCAATTAATGTCGCAAGAAATCTGGTTGTTTACTTAACGATTAGCAGCTGCGATGATAATTTTATTATTAAAAAGAGGCTGGGATGCGACCCACACTGATAACTTCCCATCACGTCTGTCGATTTGTCTTGCTTAAAAGTTTAGGCTGTAGGTTTTCGTGTTGGGTTAAAAAAGTTGTTAGTTGAATTATTCTTAAAAATTTTAAAATTACCAACAATATTTTTCATATAAAGAAATAGTTTAGTTTGAAAATCTAGTTTTATTAAATAGATTTTTAGTCGAAAACAGATTTTTACCAATTTAAGTAGCATTTCTTAAATTCTGAAATATTGGATGAATGTAATTAATTTGAGAGATATCAAGAACCGAACATCAATTTTTACCAAATTTGCGTACTATTTTTTGTAGATTTTATTTTTTATGAAAAAACGGACTGTTGGATGTTTATAAAAAATTACTGAATATCGAAAACAATATTTTCTGTGAAATAAAATAAGTTTGAAGACAATATTTTTAATTTTTGAAAAGCTATTCGATTCGTAAGTAAATTTTTACCAAGTTTTAGTATTGTTTTTTTTGTTAGGTTTTTATTTTTTGTAAAAAACCTGCCAATTAGATTTTTCTCAAAATTTTACTGAATGTTGAAAACAATATTTCTTATAAGTTAAAATAAGTTGGAAGCCATAATCTAAAATTTTTGAAAAGATATTTGAGTCGAAATTTAATTTTACCAACTTTGAGTAATGTTTTTTTTTTAGGTTTTTATTTTTTATATGTAAATAAACTGTCAATTTTACCAAATTTTGAAAACGTTATTTTTCATTGCACAATATTGTTTTGGTGATAACACCATTTTGTATTCGTAAAATTTTCGAGGTGAAAAATTTTTTTTTTCAGTTTTTTTGATTTATAAAAAGAAACCGTTAATTGTATTTTTTTAAAAAAATATACTTGTTTGGAATCACGTTACAATATATAATGTAAAATTTAATTCAAGTCTCTAGCATTATTGGTTCGTGAGATATTTGGGTTAACCAAAATTCAAAATCAATTTGACGGGTAAAAAACCACCCACTCATTTTTCTTGAGAGGTCTTTCTGCATTATTATCTGTATAACAACATTTATTTGAAGTCGATATCTCTACTGGTTCTTGAGCTATGGACTACGAGCTACGGACGTACGAACGTACGTACACACTTCACACGCACGCACAGACATCTTTCTAAAAATCTTTTATTTCGACTCTAGGGACCTTGAAACGTCGAGAAATGACAAAATTTTCAATTTGACAAATCGGACCCATTACAATAACTTCCTATGGAAAGTTAAAAAAGAAAAAAAAGATCAACTTGTGTTCGAGATTTTATTTTGAAAAGACGGGAAGCTGGTGCCTTCTATAATTTATTAAACGAATTAAATATAGAAGATGCTCAGCAATACTTAAATTTCACTCGCATGACCGCAATTGATTTGGAAGTTTTGATATTAAAAGTGGGTCCTATTATAAAAAAACAAGACACTCGATTCCGTGAGTTAATATCACCGAAGAAAAGACTCCTATTGACTCTGCTTTTGTATAAAGCAAAGACGTCAACCAGCCACTTGCGCGAGATATACGAAACTGTTTCGATAAGCTGCAAGAACTGTCGCGAGTCGATGCAAAAGTGTTTAAACTAGCAATTAATTACACTTCCAAGTACTCGCAAGAAGTTATGAAAGTACTGTCGCGATAGAACTTGCTTGGTAGTTTCCACTCGCAATTCACTGTCGTACAGACTATCGGACATTTATTGCAGAAGTTTTCTTGCAAATGGAAACGCGGCCTTACAATGCACTCTAAAAAGTGACTGGGAACAATATATTAATTAGATTAGCTATCATATACACCCAAATTTATATAAGTTTAATTTAAAAACTATCGTAAACAAAATATCCTCAAAAGTTACCCAACTTTTGTATAATCACCCCTATGTACGTTTTTTTTTCGAATTTTAAAAAATAATATCTCAAAAACATGATGTTATACATTATTTTTGAAGCCGGATTTGAATTAAGGCCATCAAAACCCATATGAAAAGTACATTTGTATTGTCAGGATAAAAACCTTGCCAACAAGTGTAATTATATTCAAAGTTGTCAACTTCCCATTGGAAAACTATTTTAGGGTGTCCCAAAATTAACGCAAGATTTGAATTTGCCGCCATTTGTGCAGTGAAGTGTTGGCAACCCTGAAAAAAAGCAATTTGACAGCTAACAGTATAGGGTTATTAAAAATGGAGCGTTACACGAGAGAACAACGTGTCTTACGAGTCAATAAAAATATAACTATCAAAAGACTAAAAACGGCTATTTCTATTTAATTCAAATCTTGCGTTAATTTTACAAATACAAGGTTTTCCAATAAAATGTTTCGTTTTGATATTTAAAAAATTGAATATTTTTTAAGAGAAATCAATGAATATTTATTTCAGCGTTAAAAGGAATGTATGCCATTAACAATGGAAAAACAATATTTGCCAAATGGCCGCTACTCTTAAGGCTGCAGCAACATATCTTTTTCATGGCATTTTCCATGGCCAACTCGCACATTTGCGGCTGTATGTCTGGAATAACTACACCAAATCCAACTTTAAGTTCTTGTATTGATTGAAGTGCATTTGAAAGGACCTTATTTTTCGTCGCCTCCTCAAAGTAACACTTTTCTTGAAGAAAAAATGTGACTGCAATATATTCACCATTTTGCATATTGAATTGCAACAATTTCAATGCGTTGTTAAAGTGAACATCGTTCCATTTTTTAGTATGGGTTAGTTTGCATTTTTTTTCAAATGTCAAAAATGACAGCTTCAAAAGTGACAGTTGCTAAAATGGTGTTTTTTTTTAAATAAAATTGTTCTTAGAAAACCTTTGATATAAAATCTTAGCAACTTGAACTGTAAGAGCAGTTTCATGCAACCCAATCGTGATTTATTTTAATAATATAAATAATTTTTTTTGTTACAGAAATAGATATAATTTGTATGTAAATATATGAAACTATAACGGTACTTTTTTCAAGTGCGAAAACAATAAACAAACCATCGTCATTGAAATCGTCGTCAGTGGTTTTTTTTTTTTTTTTAAATAATGTTCATTTAAATATCATCGTACACCTTGTTGTTGTTTACTACTATTCAATTTTACAAAAAAAGTTATTATTATTTGCCATGTAAACGCTACCGTTTTTGTCACGAAACTAAATAAACAATAACATGGGATTGGAATGATTTTTGTTTTTTATTTGTTAACGATTTTAGATTTGTTTTTGTACAAATCTATTTTTATATTTTCATCTCGTGTATGTAGTTTATTTTAAGAACTATCTATAAAGATAAAAATCCATTTTTTGTAAAGCAATCTATAAGTACGTTGTACGTCATAATGCATGGGTAGGGTACATATAGAATCTGTGATAATTTATTTAAAGTTTTGTATATTTCCACTGTTCCCACGATAACAAATTATATTATAAAAGCTTTGTAAGATCTTGGGTTCGTTTGAAAAATTATATCTTTGAATTATTGTTAAGTAAATATTTGAATGATTATTCATAATTGTAAAAACAATTATATTAGTTGCATGTGCTGAGTTAAATTGCTATAGGTAAACAAGGCTTTAAAAGTCAAGTGCTTGCGTTGATCCATTAATAGACGTTGTACCTAAGAGGCTATCAATTTTTGCTAAGAGAGAACATGACGTACTGGCAAACAGATGAAGACACTGTTTATATGTCCCGAACTAGGTTCAGGAAAATCAAAAAATATCAAAGGCCTATAGCAAACCTTCTAAAACAAAAAGTAAGTGTAAAACAGCCGAAAATTATAGAAGAATACAAGTCAGGGATTGGGGGCCTTAACCTTCATGACCAAGCTGTAAAAACTTATATTTTAAAGTAAAGTAATTAATGAAGTTAAGAGTTCAGAATTAAATAAATTTCCGTTTATTCATTTATTAAAAGAGGCATTAAGAACGGAAAATTTGGTGACCCCGATTAAATCACGCCGTGGACCAACTTCCAACGTTCAAAGAGCATTGCAACGTGCCAAAATCATTGCACATTGTGGCATTGCACGAATTATTCAACACTCCCTACGGCTTTTCAAAAAACAAAAAGCTTTCATTCCATCGGAGAACAACGACCTGCGCCACGCGTTACCAAAAAGCGTAAATCAATCGATAAATCCAATACCAATAAATGTAGTCACCTGCGCCACGTGCTACCAGAAAGCGAATCCCTCCAGCGCCACACAATTCCAACTGGCAACTGAAAAAACAACGGTTTTTCGATCAATTGACTCCGCAACAACCATTCATTCTCCACCACAGTCGAGAAGCCAAGAACTATGTAAACTACAGTTTCCATACTCAAAAAGAGTTCGTTTCAACATAACCCCGTCAACAAGCAAGACAGAAGCACCCGGTACAACCAGAAATAATTGTGAAATTAAACAACCACATTCCAAATACCTCATCATCGGCAGCAGCAGCAGCGTAGAATCAAAAAGTATTGTAAGCAGGTGACCTACAGCCAAATAATTTTTCCATTTTTGCTCATACATAAAATATAAATTTATATAACAAATTTCACTTATAAATTATCATTACCTTAACATATATATATATACAAAAGTTCTTTTTAACAATTATTTTTAACATAAAATGTCTGAAAATGAGGGAGGGACGGGTGAGGGTTCACATGACGATGGAATTAAGACAAGCGATATCCCTGATAATCCATTTCAGGATGCATTAAATAGCCAACAACCAAACTTGCCTCAAACAGGGCAAACTCCCGACGAAAGCAACATAAATTCAATCCGTTTCCGGCTCCCATCTTTTTGAAGATAATTTCATTTAAATGTTGACCGCGGCTGCGTCTTAGGTGGTCCATTCGGAAAGTCCAATTTTGGGTAACTTTTTCGAGCATTTCGGCCGGAATAGCCCGAATTTCTTCGGAAATGTTGTCTTCCAAAGCTGGAATAGTTGCTGGCTTATTTGTGTAGACTTTAGACTTGACGTAGCCCCACAAAAAATAGTCTAAAGGCGTCAAATCGCATGATCTTGGTGGCCAACTTACCGGTCCATTTCTTGAGATGAATTGTTCTCCGAAGTTTTCCCTCAAAATGGCCATAGAATCGCGAGCTGTGTGGCATGTAGCGCCATCTTGTTGAAACCACATGTCAACCAAGTTCAGTTCTTCCATTTTTGGCAACAAAAAGTTTGTTAGCATTGAACGATAGCGATCGCCATTCACCGTTACGTTGCGTCCAACAGCATCTTTGAAAAAATACGGTCCAATGATTCCACCAGCGTACAAACCACACCAAACAGTGCATTTTTCGGGATGCATGGGCAGTTCTTGAACGGCTTCTGGTTGCTCTTCACTCCAAATGCGGCAATTTTGCTTATTTACGTAGCCATTCAACCAGAAATGAGCCTCATCGCTGAACAAAATTTGTCGATAAAAAAGCGCGAAACACATTTCGAACCGAACACTGATTTTGGTAATAAAATTCAATGATTTTCAAGCGTTGCTCGTTAGTAAGTCTATTCATGATGAAATGTCAAAGCATACTGAGCATCTTTCTCTTTGACACCATGTCTGAAATCCCGCGTGATCTGTCAAATACTAATGCATGAAAATCCTAACCTCAAAAAAATCACCCGATACAAGCTGAGCCTCAATTTAACGTGTTTAAAATAACTAGTCAGGAAACAAAATACTCTCAATATCGCGGCACTCCCTATCGAAAACTGTGAATCGGTCATTGACGTACTTTCAGAACCACCGGCACGGCGCGAGAAAAATATAACGTCTTAAAAAGTATTTTAATAGAAAGACATTCAGTTTCAGAGTTAAAAAGATTAGAGACCTTATTGAATAAGGCGGAGATTGGCGACCGAAAGCCATCTGAAGTTTTTCGCTCTATGAAGCAACTAGCAGAAACCTCATTCAACGAGGACGTTATAAAAAATTTGTGGATGCGTCGTCTACCTCAGGCCATAAACATTGCTCTTCTCTCGGTCGATGCAAAAGGCATAGACGAGTTAGGGTCCATTGCGGACAAAATTTATGAGGCGTCACAGAACGCCAGTGTGTGCAGCATTGCTTCACAAGAAAATGAAAGTCAAGGTTCCAATTTGGAGCAACGCTTATCCAGGATTGAATCCATGATCGAATCAATAAATGTTCGATCAAAGCCCAGAAATAGATCCAGGTCCAGGCCAAATCATAGGAGTTTTCGCAATCGCACACCTATAGCAGATCCAATCATAGTCACAAGACTACAACTTGTTGGTATCATAGGAGGTATGGATCTAAGGCCCAAAAATGTGATCAACCCTGCAACTATGCTGCGAATTCACAACCACGTTCAACAAACCCTAAATCATCTGCAACCCCAAACTAAACGAGGCTGCTGTTACCGCGGCAAACAGTCAGTTTTTTAATCGCCGCCGCCGCCTTTTTATTAGAGACACAAACAACAATTTAACATTTCTGGTTGACACAGGTGCGGATGTGTCAGTCATTCCAATCACGCATATTAGCGGAAATAAATCAACAGGTTTACTTTCAGCAGCAAATGGTACCGCAATTTCTACTTTCAGCTCCAAACTTTTAAGACTTAACATTGGTCTTAGACGAAATTTTACCCATCCGTTTATTTTAGCTTCCGTTAACCGACCAATCATAGGAGCAGATTTGCTAGACAAATTTGGTTTATTAATCGATCTACACCAATCAATCAATCACCATCAATAACTATAGAATTCAATTTTGGGGCAAAAAGTGGTGGTAACCACTTTTTACAGTAATGATGTGATAGTCAATGCATGGAAGTTGCACAAATCAGCGATCAGTAGCTCTCTTAGTGCCATATACTAGTGGAAACCATTTTCCGAAGCGAATATCTAAACAACTACGCTGTCGCTAACGTCAGCGATAGTTTGAAGCTATATGATCAAGCAAATTGATATTTTTAAAATTTGGCATTCGGTGAAGAAAGGTAGTAGTGCTGCAAGATCTAACGAATCATGGATAATTTTTGAATAAATTTATAAAATCGAAAATTAAGAAGAAAAAAAGAAGATAAGTAACATCTGTCAATCCTTTCAAAGAAGGTGGAAGGTTTGTCCAAGGAAGGTTTTAGTTCTGTACAAGACCATTACAACAAAAGCATTTTTGAGCTGTTTTAATAGTAAAAGTCTTTTGTGTTTGTTGCAGCCAATAAGTTCAGTTGCCAATATAATAATGTCCTCGTCTAAAATAAAACCACATGTTGTGTTCGTCTTTTGTAAAAATATAATTTCACTGTGGCTACATGAACTCTTGATTTAGGTAATCTTACTCTAATCGGCAAATGGAGCTTTGATGGAAGCAGTGCTTAGTCCGAATACAAGCAAAGAAAATCCAGCTAATTCACTGATTCGGATATGTTTATAACATCAAATGCTTCAATACAACTTTTTTTCGGAAGATGGCTCTGAATTTGAAAAGAAAATTGTATGGCAAAATCCTCAACCAGGACCAGGACCGATACTGCCGACCTATACGTTTTCAATTGATCAAAACGGCAGACTTTAGCAGAGCTGAGCAAGAATATTATATAATATACAGAGCCAAATAAACGAACTCAATGAAACAATTATTAATATATCGGACCGTTTTCTCGGCGTAAATCATATACTTATGTAAATTGAAAATTGTTGGCGGTAAGATATGTAATGTCTTGTCACATACGGCTTCACAACAACAACAAGTGACATTCGAAGCTCCTTAGAAAGATCCGTCAATGAAAATTTCTTAGATTTCGGCATATCTCCACTGCATTCCACATTCCTTATTACCTATAGGCCAATTTATTGAGAAGACAGCTGAAGCTAAAAATAAAGACGTCAATTTTTGTTCGTTCAAAAAACACGAGAAAAATAAATCACTTTTTTAATAATTAAATTTATTTTCCATCCAGTTAAAAATAAATTAAGAGTTTTGACTTCCCATATAATGGGTGATTTTTTAAGAGCTTGAGAACTTTTTAAAAAAAAAAAACGCATAAAATTTGCAAAATCTCATCGATTCTTTATTTGAAACGTTAGATTGGTCCATGACATTTACTTTTTGAAGATAATTTCATTTAAATGTTGACCGCGGCTGCGTCTTAGGTGGTCCATTCGGAAAGTCCAATTTTGGGTAACTTTTTCGAGCATTTCGGCCGGAATAGCCCGAATTTCTTAGGAAATGTTGTCTTCCAAAGCTGGAAAAGTTGCTGGCTTATTTGTGTAGACTTTAAACTTGACGTAGCCCCACAAAAAATAGTCTAAAGGCGTCAAATCGCATGATCTTGGTGGCCAAATGAATTGTTCTCCGAAGTTTTCCCTCAAAATGGCCATAGAATCGCGAGCTGTGTGGCATGTAGCGCCTTGTTGAAATCACATGTCAACCAAGTTCAGTTCTTCCATTTTTGGCAACAAAAAGTTTGTTAGCATTGAACGATAGCGATCGCCATTCACCGTAACGTTGCGTCCAACAGCATCTTTGAAAAAATACGGTCCAATGATTCCACCAGCGTGCAAACCACACCAAACAGTGCATTTTTCGGGATGCATGGGCAGTTCTTGAACGGCTTCTGGTTGCTCTTCACTCCAAATGCGGCAATTTAGCTTATTTACGTAGCCATTCAACCAGAAATGAGCCTCATCGCTGAACAAAATTTGTCGATAAAAAAGCGGATTTTCTGCCAACTTTTCTAGGGCCCATTCACTGAAAATTCGACGTTGTGGCAGATCGTTCGGCTTCAGTTCTTGCACGAGCTCTATTTTATACGGTTTTACACCAAGATCTTTGCGTAAAATCTTCCATGTGGTCGAATAACACAAACCCAATTGCTGCGAACGGCGACGAATCGACATTTCACGGTCTTCAGCAACACTCTCAGAAACAGACGCAATATTCTCTTCTGTACGCACTGTACGCATTCGTGTGGTTGGTTTAATGTCCAATAAAGTAAACTGAGTGCGAAACTTGGTCACAATCGCATTAATTGTTTGCTCACTTGGTCGATTATGTAGACCATAAATCGGACGTAAAGCGCGAAACACATTTCGAACCGAACACTGATTTTGGTAATAAAATTCAATGATTTGCAAGCGTTGCTCGTTAGTAAGTCTATTCATGATGAAATGTCAAAGCATACTGAGCATCTTTCTCTTTGACACCATGTCTGAAATCCCGCGTGATCTGTCAAATACTAATGCATGAAAATCCTAACCTTAAAAAAATCACCCGATACAAATGGAACCACGCAGCACAGTAATGTAATTTTCGAGTTTGAAATAGTTTACGAATGCAATACTTGCCATATAGTCCCTATATGTTAAAAGTAGAACAATTAACCCAAATATTTTTTGTATTTAAGATTTTCCGCTTTTAATTTAATAAGACCGGTGTAAGATTTAAATAAAATTAGGTGGCGCAATAGTCCGTTGAGAACTAAGGCCTAGTGACTTACAACTCTGAACTATTCCTTAGTGCGAGTTTTCAGTGATGGAGGGACCTACAGTTTTAAGCCGAATCCGAAGGACTAATTGGAGAAGGCACTTAAAACCCCATCCCGATTATCTCATATCAAGTGCAGATTGAATCCACCAAGACTACTTCTCTTGCTTCACTCTATCAATTCGGTCCCGTTCGGACACAGCCGTAGGATACGTTCAGACGGCGGCGACTATTCGATTCGATTTTTTCACGTATGCGGTTTTATCGAATACGAGACGGCGCGTTTCACACGAGAAATATTCGATTCGACTTTTTCACGTACGGGTTTTGAGGCGGGGTTGGGGACATAGCAATGTCAGCAGTCAACCGACCATCGTCATCATGGATCCACGTATTCCACTTATTTTTTATTGGTATAGAAATGTCAATAAGAAACGGTTAGTACGTCGAAGATTCTGGGTACATCCTCTTTTAGAGAATGGTCCACAGCGTGAAAAACGTTTTGAAAAATTTTAGCTAAGCCTAAAAAATGACGAACAGAAATTTTATAATTATTTTCGTATGTCGATGGCTAGTTTTGACAATCTATTATTAAGATTAGAAAAGGATTCTACTCTTCCACGTATGAACGAATTCGATGAAATTTTGTTCGTGTGAACGACACAATATAAAGATAAGCGCTACCAATCATGTATACGATAAAAATACATTCGAGTTTATCGAATCGTTGTGACAAGTTCGTACAATATACGGACAAAATTATTTCACGAATACGGGATTTTCCCGCATGGGCTTCGTGTGAACGTACAAATATAAAACTCGCTGCCATTGCAGCGAGCTGTACTGCTCCGCCTTGTGCCATGAAATAAGCCTATCCACGGTTTTTCGTCTAACGTAGTAGATTAGCGGAACTGCCAATCTATCCTGTATCAGTATGCATCTATCTAAAAAGAGGAAAGCCTCTGGTGGAATGAAGCCGCTCAAGCGTGCACTTTCAAAGTACTCGTCGTTCGTATAAAACGCCCCGAAAATTAAATTGTTAGTAGAAGACATAGCTTTTGCAATGTGACCTCGAACGAGTTTTATCACGAAATTGTCAATTCTGTTGAATCGAGCCCCATTGGTTAGTTCGTTGGAATAGTAATGAATGTAAGAAGGTTTGGCTGTTCGATGTAAGCCGGTACAGCATTGTAAACACTGCCGCTCGAACACCCGAAAATTCTCCAACTGGGAAGGGGCAACGGTGAATAACACAGGACAACCATACACGATCATATGCCCCATGAGGGCCATGTAACAAATTACCTTCACTCTGGGATCAAGCCGACTTCCGTAAAACAGCCGATCATCTAATTAAGCAGCATTTATATGTGTCTGTCGAAATAAAAATACTGATCTAACCAGATGCGAGGTACTTCACTAAACTTTTTCTCGTTAATCGCTACCAGTAAAGGTCAACGATGACCATCTTGCGCAAATTTTTGCACTTGTCCCTCCCTTCCAGTCTTCGCAATATCGCTAAATCTTATCAAACTCACACTGCAAGAGAATTCTAATAACCTCAACCTTTGACTTGGTTGTTGTCCTACTTATCAGATCGCTGGTGTAAATGCTGAAGAGAATCGACGAATTCAGCACTCTCTATTAAAGACCATTTTTAATTTGGAATGTTGTGGTAGAAGTAACATTGCCACTTTTGACAACAAACTTTCTACCGTTAAGCATATCATAAAGTATATACATAAAACAATGGTTTGCTTATGCCAAGCCTGCTCAGTTTTAGATAAAGACCTTCTAACTATACCAGAACCTCACCTGTGCATTGTTTTTTTTGATTTATTCCGTTGGGTTGGTTATCAGAAACGACTTCAGACGCAGCATGAATTGTGTCATTACTCGCCTTGAACCCGAACTTTTTATCCGGAATTATTTTGTTGTCCGCAACCCATATAGTATCAGAGCCCTATTGATGATTTCCTCGAAAACTTTGGAACTTGGAGTTGTTATTACCCTTTTTCGGAAAAGGATGAACCACAGCAGTCTTCCAATTCACTGGATAGTATGCATTATTCAGTGCATTATTGAAGAGTGTCAATTGCCTCCATCGGTAAATGTCTTAGTAAAACGTTGGATAAACCATCGCCACTTGCTGACTTTTTGTTTTTTATTGAGTTAAAGATGAACTGAAGCTCGATCCTAGTTATTAACAAGGGATTTAGTCTCGGTTACAGTCCTGCACACTAACCATCACGCCACGGGTGTAAGATTTGACTTCCTTAAAAATAAATTCTGTTTTCGAAAGCATTGGATATTGTTTTAGTGTCTACCAAATT
The DNA here is from genome assembly GCA_920104205.1 of Eupeodes latifasciatus. Classification (NCBI taxonomy): domain Eukaryota; kingdom Metazoa; phylum Arthropoda; class Insecta; order Diptera; family Syrphidae; genus Eupeodes; species Eupeodes latifasciatus. Next base: position 39,458,483 of record OV049924.1, read on the forward strand.
AAACCCTATCTACAGCTCCCAAGTTGAAAAAAAGGTTAAATATTGTAGTTCTTGAGCGTTATTTGCTTTTTTAAGCAATAATGTAAAACTTTACTTATAAATCATAAGCCAATTTATAAATGCCTAAAGAAAACAAAATAAAACATGAAAATTAAATAGTTTCTCAATTATGTATCCAACACTAATGAAATTATTTACGATTTGTTAACTCGTTAGCGCGTTGCCATTGCGCCGGAAGACAACACTTGCCATCAGTCGCTGTCGCACCCATTCACGTATTCATAGTTCATTTTCTTTTTCTATTTATTTTAGTTGCATTGCCAATACGATAAAATTGATGAACGCAAAAATAGCAAATAAAGAAAAGATAATTAACATAATGTAGAAGCATATAAGTTGAAGAAGGCTAGCTACCGCCACCGTCACCGCTTGACGCTGCGCTGAGGACGCACGCTGTCTCCGTTGTTTATACAATTTTCTGGAAGTTGTCATCTTTTACCAACAATTGCATATTGTACTAAAAATAGACGCTGGAACTAGAACGGACAATGGAAATAAAATATAAACAACAATCGCAAGCACATTGCTCCCACGTCGTCGTCGTGGTTGTTGTTTACGTCGCGGTCGTCGGCGTTGCTGCATTCGTCGCCCTCACCGTCATTGTCACAGTCGTCATCGCTCACCCACTAGAAAGTAACCGTTGCGGATAAATTAAAAGACCAGCCCCCCGATGCGACGACCGACGACGACGCCCTCTGATTCAAAAAGGAAATGGTATAGCGTTAACGTTAAGGGATGCACAGCACACACAAGTTAAACGTTCGTTCGTTTCTTCGTTTTGTGTTTACACGAGACGAAAATATAAAACACATTGCGAGTTCAATTACTCGATGAAACTGTCTCTAATGACATAACCAAGATGACACTTTACACTTAAGTCGTAATAAAGCGGAAAGTAGTAGATTATATAGTAATTGCATTTGCTCTATATTGTTCCTTTAGTAAAATAAGGAAATATTTTTCAAGTCTGTTCAAAATTATTTTATTGATTTTTAATTAAAAATCTCTTTGCAGAATAAACGATAGTAAAATTTGTATCTGTCAGTTTGACAGATGTAGTTTGCAATTTGTTCGATTGTCAAAACTTTGAAATACATAGTAACGGGTTATATGTACATTTTATGGTTTCAAAAGTAGAATTCGACATCTGTCAAATTAAGTTGTTAAACCAATTAAAGTCTGACATTTAAGAAAATGGATCGCTCAAGTATCGCACAACGCATACAAATTGTCTCTTTGGTCCGGAGGTGTGATTGGACCTTACTTCCTCACCGTCAATTCGCATTGTTATGGTCATATGATAACCGACATTTTGTTGCCTGCTATTGAAGAATACAACTTAGAGAATTTATGTGGTTTCAACAAGACGGTGCCAAATGCCACACAACTCGAGCGAATATGACTTTATTACAAGTGACATTTTCTGCCCGCATAATTTCTCGTTGTGGCGATATCAACTGGCTACCTGGACTCTTTTTGTGGGGCTCAGATAAACCTTTAACTCTTGAGAACTTAAAAACCAACATTCATCATTTGTTATGGCTGACATACCGCCCAATATGTGTCGAAAAGTGGTCGAAAATTACCTCAAACGAATCGATGGTTGCAACAATTCGCGTGGTGGTCATTTAAATGATTTAATGTTTCACACATAATGTCAACGTTTAAACTTTATAATAAAAGAGAAATATACGTTTACTTTTGAAACCGCAAAATGGATAACCCTGTATATCTGTCAGTTTGACAGATGTCGTTGACAATTTGTTTGATTGTAAAGATTTTGAAATACATAGTACTTCTATAATACATCAAATTAAATGTTGGTCAAACTTTGACAGTTTAATTGATACTAGTGCCACCTACAATAGGCGGTGTTCACACTGGAATCTTTTGAGGTGATTCATTAATAAAACAATAAAATTTTAAAATAACATAAATTCTCTATCATAATTTTCTATATATTTTGAACAACAAATTCTTTAATTGAAATCCGAATTGACTAATGTAACATCCTTAAGACACTAAGATTTTTTTCATGTCGACCAACATTTGGATTGACACTTGGTAGACAACTGCATTAGGGCTTATGTCGTTCTTATAAGAAATATGTCTAATCTTCGGGATTCCAATTGAACACTTTTTGAACTCGGCGATTCTGAAGTTTGGTACGATTGTATGTGTGAAATATATGAGCAGGTCTTTGATGTTATTTATTGCAAAATCAAAATTATTGTACAAAACGTAACAACTGTCAAGTTTGACGTTATGGTGCTTCTGATTTTGAACTCAGACATAAATTTATCAGTTTTTTTATAATTAGAGCTGTCATTTTTGTCAAGTGAAAACTTTCAGGGGATGCCAGGGGAGCATTCACAAATATCATAATAAATGACAGCCTGATACCTATAAGCTGTCAAAAAAATTATGGAATTATGGTTTTGATAGTTGATACAATAACCTTGATATCTTATAACTTTAAGATTAACCTTAAACAAAAAACTGTGGTTAAGAACACCATGGATGACAGTTTTATATTTCAATTTTTCAAAAAAAATCTGTATTTGAAGTTTTCATAAAGTGGCAACTTAGATTTCCTAATAACAAAACTTATTTTTCTTGGGTATAATTTTTGTTCTTCTTTAAATTGAAACCAACTTTCTTTGTGCAATTTCTTTTTCTTTTTTGTTTTTCTTTAAGAATTTATACTTGAAGGTATGTAATACTATACATATCACATATGTGAATGAATCTTCCGGTATACTGGAGCCAACGACTCCTCCACCTCAATACAGTGGGATTATTATAAAAATAACAGACAAAAAAAATTGCTGCAGCGCAATGCAAAAACAAGACCAAGTAAGAGAAGACAAGCAAAGAAAAATAAACAAAAATATAAAATTGGAAGAATACCTTCATGATGGTAGATCTACCACCAAAAAAGAAATGTTTTTATTTTTTCTAGACAAATTTCAAAATCGTGATGTGCCAAGAAAATTTTGGAATTAGGATGAGAAAAGTCAAAGAGAAATACATCTACATATACTATATGTACATACTTACATATGTGCACATATTATTGAAGGTTTTCTTTAGAATTTCAAGAAATTCAATGAAAAAAAAAAGAAAAACTTTTAAAATTACCAATTAGACTTTTTTGACATTTCATAATCAGAAAACTCTATAAAACATCTTTTTGTTTAAGTTCGATTTTTCGCTTTATAAACACATTTTATCTTAGTATTTGCACGCCCTTAAAAACTAAAAACCTGACTTTTAAGAAAAAAAAAAAAATACAAACGTTATCTTCGTTTTATTTCGATCTGTCAAAATTCGATTTCGACAGTAGTCATCTTCCATTGAGCAATAAAAGTTGATTTTTTGTTGATTCAAGATCAATTTTAAAGAACGAAATTCTTATGAAGCAAATCTTACTTCTTCTTTTAAAATAACTCTACCAGCACTAAACATCAAAATAATTGACAGTTGATCTACATCTGAATGTATTTACAATTCAATTCGATCAATTTTTGTATTCAAATGGGTAAAATTATTCGATTTATTTATTAATTTTGTAATCAGTTTTTGAAACCCAAAATATTTCAGCGATCAATGTCGAAGAACACGATACGTAAGCCTTCTGAAAGTGTTTACTTAGGAAAAAATATAGTCAGTCTGATTTCGAAAGACAAATTAACATCTGACACGTTAATATTAAGGGTGGTTAAATTTTAAGGGCCGATGTTGATTTTATTAAATTATTGTCATTTTTTTATTATTATTATATTGGTATGGTTCAAGTACGTATGAAACAAAATATCGGAGAAATGGTTGAGGCATAATTGATTATCTATGCCGTTTATGTGCCGAATTATCTCATCTTTTAGCTCTTAAATTGTCGTCGATAAGCGACACGTACATCTTTTCTTTCAAATAACCCCATAAGAAAGAAGTCCAACGGTGTCAAATCAAATGATCTTGGTGAGCAATTGACATTACCACGAAGTGAGATAACACGGCCATTGAATTTGTAGCGAAAAAGAGCCATTGTTTCGTTAGCTGTGTGGCAAGTGACACCGTTTTGTTGATACCACATATCGTCCACATGCATGCCTTTCAATTCGGGCCATACAAAGTTCGTTATCATCTCACGATAACTAACACTATTTACATTAGCTGCCCGACCGGCTTCATTTTGAAAAACGCATAAACGGCACCAAACAGTCACTTTTTGTGTACGCATTGGTTTTTCGACAATCCACTCTTGGATTATAGTTTGCCCAAATGCGGTAATTGTGCTTATTGACGAATCCACTGAGGTGAAAAAGATGATTTTTACCACTAGGAAATTGATAACTCAACCAGAAACCTTTGACCAAAAATGTTATATTTCTGTAGTGCTGGCCCGGATAGTATCCCCGCTATTGTTCTGAAGAAGTGTCCTTCAAGGGATCGTAACGAAATCCTGCAAAACAAAATCCCGCGTAACGAAATCTAGCCGGTTAAATTTGATATTTTTTGTGTGACACACGCACAGAAAATGGTCAGAGTAACGAAATCCCGCCCGCCAATCACTGCGGGATTTTTCTAATCCTTTTTGGCAGGATTTCTAGTACGGCATAAGAGAGTACTTTAAAAAAAAATATTTTCTGGAAAAGTAGTGAAAAATATTTTGTCTGAAAAAATATTTTTTTCTTCTTCTCGCTTATCGCTTATTATTTTGATTAAAAATTTAGTTCGATGGAGTAGTCTTTTTTTTGTTAGGCTATTTGTATTTTTTTTTCTTCTTCTCGCTTATTATTTTGATTGAAAATTTAGTTCGATGGAATAGTCTTTTTTTTTTTTTTTTGTTAGGCTATTTGTATCTGAGTGGCTTCAGACCAGGAAAGTCCACTATCGACCAAATATTCACACTACGGCAGATCTTGGAAAAAACCCAGGAGCTTCAAATCGATACCCACCATCTCTTTATCGATTTTAAAGCCGCGTATGACAGCATCGATAGGGAAGAGCTCTACAGAGCAATGTCTAGTTTTGACATCCCTGTCAAACTTATCCGTTTGTGCAGAATGACGATGGAGAATGCACGCTGCTCCATCAAGGTCGGAAAAGATCTCACCGATGCATTTGATGTCTAAAAAGGTTTAGACAAGGCGATGCACTGTCATGCGACTTTTTCAACATCGTTCTGGAAAGAATTGTGCAAAACTCAACCGTCAACACTAGAGGCACAATCTTCCAAAGGTCCATCCAATTACTCGGATACGCAGATGATATTGACATAATTGGAAGATCAAAGCGTGATGTCAGTGGAGCGTTTTTGAGCATTGCGACGGAAGCGAAGAAGATGGGTTTAGTGGTCAATGAGGGCAAGACCAAGTATATGCTGTCATCAAAAAAGGACATTGAACAACGACGTCTTGAACAAAACGTCACCATGGACAGCTATAACTTCGAGGTAGTTAAGGACTTTGTCTACCTAGGCACCGCTATAAACACAGACAACGACACCAGCGCTGAAATCAAACGAAGAATAACTCTTGCAAATCGCTGCTTCTTTGGATTTAGAAGGCAATTGAGAAGTAAAGTCTTCTCTCGAGCATCTTAAATCACCATCTATAAGACACTCATCATCCCGGTTCTCATTTATGGCGCTGAGGCCTGGACCCTGTCAAAGAAAGATGAGAACGTCTTAAAATGCTTTGAGAATAACGAGGAACTGTACGGGCTGTACAGAGACACTGACCTACTTAACAGAATTAAAGTCCAACGGCTTAGATGGCTAGGTCATGTAGAGCGAATGGACAACAACACTCCAGCCCGGAAGGTCTTCGAATCCAATCCCAAGGGACGGCGCAGTAGAGGAAGACCGCGACTCATGTGGCGCACTCAGGTGGGTGAGGACCTCAACCAACTTGGCGTGCGAAAATGGAGACAGCTAGCTAGGGACCGAGCTGGCTGGAGACGCATGTTGGTTGAGGCCCAGGTCCGCCCTGTAAGTAAGTAAGTTTGTATCTGAGTGAGGTGTTTACCTCACGGAGTTCTAAGAAGAACTGAAAATAATGCGAAATGAGCACTACTTTTATACTCTTTTCAAAGGATGCATGGCTGTTTTTCCAATTGGCTTTGGATACACCTCCTTCGTACTTGTTGATTCGATTCTCATGATTGAGAGTGAGGTAGGAAATTTTGCGATAGCATTCATATAGGATTACAGTCAATTACTTTTCTTTGAGAAAGTTGTTGACATAGGCGCCTGCCTGGCGACTTTACATACTCTAAGCGGAGCAACGGAGTTGCGTGAGCGGGTGTGACCCCGAAAAAGGAAGTTCAAATCCTGAGAACCCACGAAGCGGGCCACCCACAGGTGTTTTTATTGAAAAAAGCTTAACATGATATTTAAGCATCAAAAAAACTCCTATTGCGGACATTCTTAACACGCTTAAACGCCATTTTAAGCGTCCACAACCCATCCCCATCCCCTAAGCATGCTTAAAATGTTCTTTACGCATCCAAGGAATCTTGGTATTCCAGAATGCTGAGAACATCCCAAGCAATGCTTTACTTACCATAAACCATACTTACCTACCTGTTACAGGACCATCCATATCCGACCACCTTTAAACGAATCCCGCTGTCTACTAAATAATTTCCAAAAATATTCTTGCTTAAGTACAATTTTGAAACGACAAATTTCTTTCGTTCGTTCCACAGATTCTCACGATTTGATATACCAAAACCAATACAGTGCTGTCTTCCGAAAACTCTAAAAAGTATCGATGATTCTCATCGAAGAGTGTCTCCTTTCGCCTTTCCTATGAAAAAGAGCGGTATCGAAATAATTTGAAAAGGGAGCGAAACGGTGGGATTTCGTTACGCGGGATTTTGTTATGCGGGATTCTGTTCTGCAGGATTTCGTTTTGCGGGATTTTGTTTTGCGGGATTTTGTGATGCGGGATTTCGTAGCCAACCCGTCCTTCAACGCTGGCAAAGCCACTGCGTAAGCTTTTCTAACTTTCCTACTCTACAGCATTTGTCCAGCCTGTCCTTAAACTATCGCCCTCTAACTATCGCCCAATTATTATTAAAAAATATCTTGAAGAACGAAGGCATTTTATAGAGTTTGGCATCAAGCTTTCTTATCGAAAATGCTTGCATTTGGTATTGATAAATCTTTTCTTTGTTGGGTTCGTAATTACCTTTCGGAGCGTTCAAATCAAGTAATATTGGAAGGTTTCAAATCTGGTATTTTTAAAATAAATCGTTCGTAATGTGTCATGTCTGGCATTATTTCATTGTTATTTTCAGAAATAGCCAGTTCCATTTCTCCTTTCAAACAATTCAACCAAAATACCTGTTCTTCTAGGAATGCTCATCAGTTTACGCTTAAACCCAATTTCGGACGTACTGTTATGTTAAATACAGAGATTCTTTTTTAAGTCGAACTACGCGAAAGTGGAATGCTCTACAAGGCTCAATATTTCCCACTCATTACAATGTCCTGACATTCAAAACCAATTTGCATCGCTTTTAAGAACATTGATAACCAGAAGAGTCGAGAATTCTACCGGATGTCCAAAAAAAAACACATATGTTAACAAATCTTTATTTTCAAAATGCGTCTAAAAATAAACTTCTTTTCACCTGAACTAACAAAAAAAGAAAATATTTTATGAATTTATAGCCTAGGCGTCGGATATAACACCATTTGGATTAGATTCTATTCTATTTCGATTTCGTAACAATTCATATAATTGGATTATACAACTACCCACCCTCGTGTGCATAATCACGTACCTATTTCTTGAATATAGTGTAGTCGCGTACATACATTTCTTGGGACTCTCTCATTCTTTATTTAACACTTGCAAATCATCCCCTCATTATTGATTGACCCATTTCTATATTATATCTGTATACTAGGGCGATTCAATTGGATCAAAAAAAGTTCACAGACATTTTTAAAAAATCAAATTCAAAATTTTCATTTTTGAAAAATCAATAAAAATGGTAAAATTTCCGGTGAATTCAACTTTGACCTTGATTTACTTATGAACTATTAGACTAAGCGAAAAATCATTTAAGAGCATTTTTGAAGAGCTTCAAATTCTCTGTATTTTCGTATCAAGAACTACAAGGTGCAAAGAACAATTTCCCATTTTTAATTTGTTTTTGAATCACCCTAATATGAACATATGTAAGTTTTCTGCGTTTTCTTTCTGTACCCAATTGCCCAATGAGCCAAATACGTCACTCTGCAGAAATTGTATAGTTCAGATATAGCGAGTGTTTTCAATCAATGAAAAAGTTAAAATATAGCAGTACGAAGGAAGGAAGGAATGAACATTCATAATACAAAAAGTTATTAGCCTCATTCATAATTACTAACAACTATGCCTTTTACCTTTGTATAGTTTGTACCTTCCACCTACAACATGATAATAAGCAGGTACAATATGCCTCGCAGTCAAATTTATGAAATTATTTTGCGCTTTTCATAATCGAAACAAGAATATAAAATATATTTTTATTGTATACATGGAATAAGATGGATCGATATTAATGTCATGCGAATTTAACAAGAGAAAAAACAAGGAATCATCATAATTTCGTTTCGTCAAATTTTTGTTTAACTTTTTGTTTTGCAGGAAATAGATAAGTTATAAAGTTAAGCATTTTAGTTATTAAGCTTTTAACATCCTAATTGAGTATTTAGTTTTTTGCTAAAAGCTAAAATTGCACGATTTTGGTTGAGTGACAGGTGACAGCTCGTAGAAAACTATGACTTCAATAATTGTTAACCGTTTTGCTTGTGTTCGGTTTCTATAAGAATAAAAGCAGATGAGCCTACAATTTGCTATCAAATCCGAACAGATTGAGCAGAGTTGCTCAGAGTTGCCTAAAGATAGATAGATATTCCTTATTCTGTGTTTACAATTTTTTGAGATTTACATACATAGTTATAACTTCTGAATAAATGTTTAAGACATGACATGAACTGCCTGAGGGGCATTATTATTTACATTTTGTAATTAAGTAATTTAACATATTAAAATATAATTATTATTATTTTAATTTTTTTTTGTTTCAATTTTTATTTCAAATGACTTATAAGAAACATCTTGTAATGGAATAAGGACTTTTAGATTATTTTTATAAATATGATTTAAAATCATGAAAATAAACCAGCATAAGTGTTCATATATGCGTTTCGCCCGATGTAATGGTTGGGCTCATCAGCTCGTATTATATGGAATCTCGATTTATTCGAGAAAATATGCGTCAAGACAAGGTGTAATGGTCATCTTCTGATGAGCCCAACCATTACATCGGGGCGAAACGCATATATGAACACTTATGCTGGTTTATTTTCATGATTTTAAATCATATTTATTAAAATAATAAACGGTGTTCAGGAAAAAACAATTCGACTCTTAACAGTCGAATATTTCTTCTTCAAAAGTCCCATAGCAAGGAAATAAAAATAGCTACAATTTATCTTCTTTGAAGACTTGTAGCAACTATATAATTCGCAGTTGCTCTATGCAGCTCCAATTATATGGAATCTCGATTTATTCGAGAAAATATGCGTCAAGACAAGGTGTAATGGTCATCTTCTGATGAGCCCAACCATTACATCGGGGCGAAACGCATATATGAACATACCCCATACCAGTAGCATTAAATACTCTATATTTTAAGTCAGTCGCTATTAGCTTGTTATTATAAATTCTTTTCCAATTTACACATACTGCCGATTTAGCCTTATTAAGTTTGCTTTTGAGATGTTTTTCTAATTTTAAATTGAACGTGAACTCCGTTCCTAAATAAATATAAGACTTAACTACGTCTAGAGTTTTTTCGCCATATTTCCATTGTTCGTCTCTCGCCGTTCTGCCAGATCCAATCTTAAAAACCAGGACTTTTGATTTTTCCGTATTAACTTCTAGATTCCACACTTGGCAATATTCTTCCAGTTTATTGATCATCAATTGCAGAGCAGTCGGTGACTCCACAAGAATGACAATGTCATCGGCATACATAATCACTTTGATCCGTTTGTTAGCAAACTCACTCCACAATTGAGATGCTCAACCAAATCATCTAGAAAAAGTGCAAATAACAAGGGGCTTAGATTACAGCCTTGTCTAATTCAATCCTCTCTTTTTCTTTTCCATTATAAATGCATGCTATGGTATTTTGGTACAGTTTTTCAATAATGTTGACAAAATTAGTTGACACTCCTATGTTAAATAGCTTGTATATTAAAGCGTTTCTATTAATAGAATCAAAAGCTGCTTTGAAATCTAGGGCTTCAAAGAAGTGATCGGGGAACGTTCCAAATTTGAGCATAATGTTAAGTGCTTCTGTCAATTTAATCTTAAACAAAATTGTGCTATTTTTAAAGAACTCAGCTGGTATACCCAGCGGCCTTGCCATCTTTAAGACATTGTAGAACACAACTCACTTCATTTTCAGTTATATTCTTATCGAGTTTCTCAATCCAAGTTGATGGTCGTGCATAACTCCAAGATATTTGTGTTGAAGAATTTAAAAGTAAAGCAAAATGATAGCTTAACGCCTGCAATGACACTGCTGCTGAAACTTTAACTTTAGAATTTCCATTAAGTTTCCTTGTTATAGCCCAAAACTCGGCCGATTCTTTACTTCGACTTAAGGAAACCGCTAAATTTTCTTCATACTTCTTTTTTTTTTTCTTTACATGTATTTTTGTAAAGTTTGTTAATCTCCAAGTAATCTAACCTTAAGCTTGGAATTCCATACCTTCTCAGGAGATTAAGTAAAGCTTCCTTAATTGCTCACATGAAAAGTCATATGTACCACTCATTTTTTTTAATTAACTTGTTGAGTTGCCTAAAGTATAATATAGAGCTCTCGTTCATATCCCTTATACTTTCTAGTACTTGTTGTTTTAATAGAGGACGCCTATTTTCTTTGTGTATAATAAATATACATAATTGACAGCTGTCGTCTCTAAATGAATTGGCCAGCTTATATTTCTAAGATCTCAGAGGTACAAATTTCTCGTTTTTGCGGTCAAAACTCTGAGAAGAGAGTTTTTATGGTTGGAACATTTTAAGAAATATATCAATTTACTAAATAATTCTCATGTTTTGAAGTTAGGATTTGACATCATTTTGAAATATTAACATTTATGTGTCAATTTTTCTTTTTTTATAACTTGTATTTTTCAACAGCCTGTCCAGGGCCGCCCCGTCGAGAGGAATTCCGGGAATCTCCCCCCCCCCTTATTTCCCATTTTTTTTAAATTTCATGCCTACTGATATGGTACGTTCTAATTTCAATTACGAATAGCGAAATCGTTTGGAATTAACGGAAATAATCATTTTTTGTTTGCAAAGTGAACCGAAAAAAGTGTTAATCATCAAATCAATCTTACGGGTACCGTCCAGTTTAGTTGAAATGGAGAATGGATAGAAAATACACACTTTAGATGAGATTTACTCACCGCTTAAAAATGTTCTTTAATTTTTTTGTGAAAGAAGGCTAACAAAATTTAAATAACATAATGTGTGCGAGTATATTAACCTAACCTTTACACATTTCAATTGCTAAAATGACAACTTTAGTTATTAAATTATTTTAGAACACTGTTGTCCAGCAAGGTATGGTCTAACTATTTAATTTGGATGACTCCCTACATATGAAAGCATTCCTAGATTCGAAAAATTTTCTAAATATGCCGAGCTAAAACACAATAGTTTAGAGGGTTTTTGCTGCATTTCACGCAGAAATGTAAGAAATTGTTTTGAAACGTAGCTTTTTTTCCAAAAATAAAATATACTTTTCTTATATCCATTTCTATTTATGCTAAGAACGCTAAAAAAATCAAAAATTCAGAAAATGAGAGAGGATCTGATATGAAGAAATGTCGGGCTTTTTTTGACGAAGTTTTTTCGAACTCAATTTTCGGGAGTCTATTATTACTATAACTATCAGTCTGCTTACTCATATTTTGAACTTAAAGGAGTCAACAAAACTTAAAAATTTTAGAGAAAAATATTTGGTTCTTGAAATTAAGGATGTAGGTGCATTTAAGTACATAATTTCTCTAAGAAATTAAATTAAAACAAATTAAAGTAAACAAATAAGTTGGGAAGAAACGTTTGTGTGGCACTCACAAATTACACGTTACAGAATCTCTTTTTACTTCAAATCTCAAAAGATTCAAAGCTTGTATATCAATAGATATGACCCGTTTATTATGTTTTAACAAAAGTGTCACTTTTGCTGTTTTTGGGACATTTATATTATTGAAATTCGTGTTTAAATATCAGTTCTAGAGCATCCAAATCAAATTCACTTCAAAAGTAGATTCATTTAATTTTTTAAGATCTTTTGTATTCAACAGAAAACCAATTTTCAAATAAATAAAATGCACGACTGTGTCGCTAGAACTTGCTAAGTTCTTCCAAAAAGTCTGTTAAATAGTTCCTGTATTTTAAGATTTAAAAATGTACCTGCAAAATAAGTTTTTCTCAAAAACTTAAATGCCATTTTATTTGTCAAGAAATCTAGATTAACTTATTTTTTTTCGAAAATCATTTTAAATTTGAAATTTTGTCTTAAAAATATTTTTGAGAAGCGCTAAATAAAGAGCTTATAAATATATGTACATTTTACATTTAAATTTCGTCAACAAATGTTGACCCCTTTCTGAGATATCGAGTTTTTTAAACAAAATTAATATTTTTTTAAAAATAAAAACAATACATTTTTGATCATAAAAAATCATCATCAATTTGATCATCAAAAAGAGCTTGTACAGAAAAAGAAGATTATTGAAAACGGTTCATTAGTTCTTGAGAAAACTTAAAAACAAAATAAAGGTTTTTGAGGGGTACCCTTCTGGAGCCATACCAAAATATGTTTTTCTTGTAGAAAGAAGCCAAATTAAGAACACAAAATTTAGAGAAAGTTTTAGAAAAATCATATAACCAAAAAATTTTTATGGGGACTGCTGTTATTTTTCGTATTAATAAAATGAAAAAAAAACGACTTACGCTAATCGGCTGAAAACCTTAACTTCAATCAACACACTTGTTTGGACTGTAGGAGCCAGGAAAGACAGACAGACGGACGGAATCGGGGTGCCCACTTTCTTCGACTTATCTACCGTCGTAATGTCATGTTTGATTAAAAGCATTATAGTTCGAAATTTTTTACTAATACAAAAATTGCTACATAATTCCTATGTCACAAGTAAAAATCACTTGAATGTTCACTATTTATGTGTGTCAAAAAAGGCTAGTTTTAGGAATTTAAAGGCAACTTAATATAAAATTGACGAACTCTTTTCAAGGTTTCTTCTTAAGAACCTGAATATTTGCTCTTTTTCTTAGAAACTATTTTTATGAAAATAATTAAAAGCATTACTAAATTTTTTTTCAAATTCTAAATTTAGTGAAAACAAAAATTTTAGTTTTTTTGACAAACCACTTTTTGGTGAATGTCGTTAAATTACTAATAAATCTTTAGATGAAATCAATACGATTAGTTTTGAATTGAAGGGAATTCCTACGAAAAAGCAAACAAATTATCTCCCAGGGGGGTGTCATGCCCCCTACGACCCCCCCCTGGATCCGCCATTGGTTTCAGATGAATTATTTCTTCTTTCAACTCTTAGGACACATGCGAGTTATACTTTTGGATGAACCTTGTAGCGGAGTTTTTAATCTCACGTTCGTCCATTGTTGAAAACTTTCATAAAAATGAAAATGTAGCATTCAAATTTTTCATCGTATCGAACAGACGAGAAATTCCACACATAATTGAATCAACTATGACGTAAAAGGTGTTTCTCTTGAAATTTATTTCTTCGTCTGTTTCAATTTGCTTTCCAGCTCCTCGGTTTTCTTCAAAATGTCTCTTTAATTGCCTTTTTTCGGTTCGATGGGAACGATTCTGGAACATCATCCAATCCAGTAGCTACTGCTTTGCATTCAGATAAAAATTGATATAATCCGTTTTGAATAGTGTTCAAATCGAAGATCAAGTTGTCGAGATCTTGAATTTCAACGTCAATAGTACTGTTTCTGGCTCGAAGAAGGAAACTACTTTCATTTATAGCGCTAAGAACCTTGCACCAAATCGAAGACATCAGGGCGCATTCAAGTTAAGGCTGTGAGCTGCAGCACATGGTGAATACACGGCAATCGGAGTTTTGTTTAAAATATGACTGTGCACCATTATACTGTTCTTTCATATTGTCATAGCCTTCTAAAGCACAACAGTCTTCTAAAGGGGTTCCGTTCTTTGCCAGTGTTTCGCAGATCAAACCAGCTATTGCGGTGCCAGTTTTTTTTTTGTTGCAATCGACAAATTCCAAAAACCGTTCTTCGATGGTGACCACATTTTCTTCAAAGCGCAGATATCGCAAAATAAATGTGTTTTGTTCCACATCACTTCGGGTGTTGCATCGACAATTATAGCGAATTATTTGGCGTTTTTTCTCTCCTTCAAAATAGCTGAATTCACGTGTTGGGCACAAATTTTCATGAACTCATTTTGAATCTCAACGAAAAGGTAGTGGACTTGGAAACGTTTGTGCTCTTGTTGTGAAATTCTTACTTTTTCCATATGCTCCTGACGTAAGGGGTCATAATGACTAATTGATTCCAAAATACCCAAAACATTTCCATTATGTTGATCTCCAATAAGATTGCTATCGGCCCGTAGTCCTAGTCCCCTTTCGCCAAGGAAGAAAATGGTGTCCAATATTCTATATAGAATTCACTGCTATTTTTGTACTTACTTACTTACTTACTTAAGGTGGCGCTACAGTCCGGCGCGGACCTGGGCCTCAACCAACATGCGTCTCCAGCCAGCTCGGTCCCTAGCTAGCTGTCTCCAGTTTCGCACGCCAAGTTGGTTGAGATCCTCAACCACCTGAGTGCGCCACCTGAGTCGCGGTCTTACTCTACTGCGCCGTCCCTCGGGATTGGATTCGAAGACCTTCCGGGCTGGAGCGTTGATGTTTATTCGCTCTACATGACCCAGCCATCTAAGCCGTTGGACTTTTATTCTGCTAACTAGGTCAGTGTCGCTGTACAGCCCGTACAGTTCGTCGTTATATCTTCTCCTCCATTCTCCATCTATACGTACGGGACCAAAAATCACCCGAAGAATTTTTCTCTCGAAGCATCCTAAGACGTTCTCATCTTTTTTTGACAGGGTCCAGGCCTCAGCGCCATAAATGAGAACCGGGATGGTGAGTGTCTTATAGATGGTGATTTTAGATGCTCGAGAGAGGACTTTACTTCTCAATTGCCTTCTAAGTCCAAAGAAGCAGCGATTTGCAAGAGTTATTCTTCGTTTGATTTCAGCGCTGGTGTCGTTGTCTGTGTTTATAGCGGTTTTTGTATGGCTGGTTTAATATACACACTTTGAAGTGACTTGATATCCTTCAAATCTTCAGTAAACAATTTATTCAAAATATTAATTAATTAATATTACGGAAACCACAATTGAAAAACGTTTGCGTGAGATTTTCCGGTCCCCCGAAACCGAATCAAAAATTTCGTTCCCAGCAGAAACAAAAATAGAAGAAAATAAACTTTATAAAAACAGAAACCGAAATAAATATTTGTGTTTTGTTTTAAGTTTCCGGGCCCCTTATTTTGATTTTAAAATTTTTAAAAATAAAATAAATTTGAAATTTACGTTAAATTAAGTAAGACAAGCGAAACAATTTATTATAACTTTCTTTCAATAGTTCAGAGTTGCCCAATTTTTCATTAAATATAAACAAAAATGTACGCCAATAATAATCAAGGGCCCAGATCGGCAAGCTTGTGACTAAAAGGTTGAACGATAACATGCAAACAGGGCCCGATTGCGAAAGCATGAATGATTTTAAATTTTCGGGCCCCTAAAAATAAGTGGGAATAGGTGTGTTGATGATGAATTTAGAGTACCTATATTGAAAAAAACACTCCTCATTGCTTTCAATTTTACGGGCCCCTAGAAAAACCCGGGCCCGGGGGGTCCCCCCTCTCGACGGGGTTGAGCCTGTCACGGCAAACATCAAAGCAACTACTTCATTGATGGAAAAAGGGAACAAAGCCATTGTGAACAATGACGTCTGTCAAAAATCTTTTTATTTTGATAATAAAAAAACTTACATACCTACTTTTAAAAAGAAATACGAGTATCATTGAAAATTTATTTTATCGTAAAGAGTAAGATATGTCATTTCATTAAGAACGAAAAACGACAACAATTTGATAGCTTTTCGTTCCATTTTTACTATAATAGGGTAGTTTCTGCGTGTCAAATGTCAAAAGATATACTTTAAAGATTTTAGAAAAAGTTATCGAAAATTGAAAGTGTGTTTCTTTTTTAACGAAACAAGACATAAATTAGATAATATTTTCTACCATTTTCTTAATGACTTAATCTTTTGTTTGTTCACGAACTACGAACTTATGACCAAATGAATAATATCATTTGGCTCATTATAAAAATGACATCAATCTTTATAGAATTTCAGCTTTTATAAAAGAATGGGTGTGATGTTATTGGCAAACAATGCAATTTAATCGTTGCAAAAAAAGATGATGGTTCATCTCATGACATTTAACTTATATTTACTATAAATTAATCATATTCATGAAAATGAGCGAAAATCATTAGATGTTATTTACTTCAACATTATTTTTTATTCTTTGCATATAGACAACCAACCAATAAAGTCGAATGAAAATAATTGAAGTTTTTTAAAATTCCCACCAAATCTTTGAAGTTTAAAATAAAATAAAATACGGTATATTACTTAAAGTTGCATTGTTTGAACTTGCCCTTAAAGTTTTAAGCTATAATGTGACTAGGAATTAAAGTAACAGCGTCAATACATGAAAAATATTAATAGGCAACGTTCCAAATTGCAAAGCAAAAATAATTTTCAAAAATGACGCTTAACGATTTTAAGCAATTTGAACTTTGTTTATAATGATTATTTCTTTTATTAATTTAGTTTATTTAACTTCTATAGATGCTAGCTTGTTTATTGAGGAAAACTTATATTTTTTCTTTGCCTATTCAACATTATTGAATGCTGATTTTTAAAATAATCTTATAAATCATTTCAGCGTAATTTCTGATTTTTGTCTAGTACAAATATAATTAAATAGTTGTTTAAGGATTATAAAGGAAATTATTATACAGCAAATGAAAAGCGAATAAATGTCCACTTTATTTTTTTCCAAAATTATAACAACTTGTGTCAAACTTGAGGATGTAAAAGTAATTTATAGCAATTTTTGTGTGGTGATTTTATGGCGGTTTCCATTGGTAAATAAAGACCAAATGGAACAAGATTGAAAAATATGTTTTTTAATACACTTATTGACAAAAAAGTGTGAATGTAGCGTCAAATTTTTATCCAAAATGCGAGCGATTAGGTAGGGAGGATAAGATTTTTTACACTTCAGAATTTTCAGAAAGTAGTAAGCTTATAGCAAGCGTGAAACTACGATCAGAGGCTCATCATAAGTGCATGTATTAGTTGTTAGTAAAAAAAAATAATACAATTATAGCCTAACACACGCACAAAATACAAAACATAATTAACATTTAACTATTACAGAACAAAAAATAAAATGAGAACGTTTACGATAGTGGAGCACTGGTTCTAAACAATGATTTTAATCCCACCGTTTTTAAATTTAAATCTATCGATTAACAGTTTAAGCTATATAAAATGCTCATTCGACTTAAAGCTTTACAGCCCTATTATGGTTATCAAATATCAACACGATATATTATGGTGATCAATTATCAATATTTTTGATAAATAGTGAATTAAAAGATCTATTGTGAACAGCTTTATTGATAAACTCGGTATTACGGCTATCAAACATATTGATACCCATCAAATATTCTATCGGCTACAAAATCTTCGGTGACAAATGTATCAAATATTCGTAAATGGTAAAGAATTGTAATTTAAATACGATTTATAAAAGTTTTTTTTTTTTAGTTTTTATTGAATATACAAATTGAAGAACGAAATGCCTTCACTTGAAATGTTGTTTGAAGGCAATTGTACTGAGGAACGAAGGTTTATCGTGCAAGCTAACTATTCTACTCCTAAATAAACAAAATATTATTAAGAAAAACGAGAAATTTATTTAATGAAAACAACGTACATTATTCCGCCGAAAATATTTATAGACCAAAACACAAGAACTCAACACAAATGACAAACGTCAAACACCAAACAAAACCTATTCACAATCGTATATTGATTAGTATTCACAATGGGTGAAAAATTATCATTTGATACTCATAATACCAAATTATCAATAAATTGATAGAAGTTATCAGTTATCAAATAATTGATAGTTGATAGCCATAATAGGGCTGTTATTCTACCCATAGTTAGTCCTATGGAAGTCAATATGTATAAAATCAAATGTACGCAGGTGATGAGTTCCGCCTCGGCAGAGTTGTAAAGACTGCAGTCTTTTGGGTAATGCATTCAATTAAGTCGCAGTTAATTAACTAATTTTTTGAATGTAAGTTAATACTGCGACTGGGAAATTTAACTGCAAAAAAACAGTCAGCAGTCAGTACTTACTTTCTGACTTGCAGTTAAAAAAAGCAGTTAATTGACTAAAAGTTAATTAACTGCAGTTCTTTTAACTGATTTTAGTCTTTTTAGTCAGTACAAATTCTTTTGTACTGGGGTAGTAGAATTTTTAGTCAGTAAGTCTTTTAACTGCAGTTAATTAACTTTAAGTCAATTAACTTTTTTTAGTCTTTTGACTAAGACACTACAGGTATTTGAAAATAATATGAAGTATGTATGAGATACCTATGCAATGAGGTAACGATGCTGTTTGGCTAATAGCAATGAGGTTTGCTGCAGAATGTTTTTGGCAATAGTTCCTTGTTGTAGTGTTTGTGTGGCAAATGTTTATTGAGCATGTCAAACAAAATAATAATATTTTTAGGAAATAAAAGTTGTTCTTTCGCAAAATTAAATATTTTATTCTCTTCAAATTATGTCTATGTACTCTAACAATTTTGTTTATACATAAAATTAATTCTCAACTATTGAGGAGTTAACTTTCAGTAGCAGCAATTTTTCAAAATTGCTGTCTGAAAGTGCTCCTCTTCTAGGGGTGGCAATAAGCCCAGCAATAGAAAAAAGCCGTTCCACTGCCGCCGATGACGGGACGGGGGTATTGTATTTTATAAAAGCTTTTTTTATGTTTGGGAACTTTTCAAGAGAGTCCAAAGATGAAGATTTTTGGGCAAGATATAGGTCATAATTCTCGTCTTCGTCAGCTTTGATCTTAGATGAATAATTTTCCATATCATCTGTTAATTTTTGTAAGTACATATATGTATGTGTGCATTATTAAAATCGTCTTTAAAAAAAAAGATTTTTAAAACTTACCTGATAAACTAAAATCGAAGAATGAATTTTCAGGTAATGTTGCAGATGATGCATTTCGATTCTTATCTGAGAACATATTGACTTTTGTTCTTACGATCGAATTTATCTCACATATTTTAGCTTCCTTGAAAGCGGGATTAATTGCTGTGATCCACTTTAGCTTAACAGACGGGCAAAGCACAGAGGCAACAATGGCATCATTTACTTCTGGTGTCAAATGGAAGTAATCCTTAAACCTTGTCACCAAGGAACTTTCCAATTTTAATACTACTTCTATTGGAATGGTCCTTAGGTTATCGTACAGCTGTAATTTTCGCAACTTTACCCGAACTGTTGCTAAAGTTGGAAGTAAAAATCCAAACAGCATTCCCTTTTCTTTTTGAAGAAAGTCAAGTGCTTCAGCAATTGGCTTCATTATCATGGAAAACTCCTCCAAATATTGGAATTCACCATCAAAAAAAGATTGGATTCCCAACTTTTGACAAAGGTCGTTAATCCCGTGTTTTTTTTCGATGATATCACAAATTGAATCATACAAAGAATTCCACCTTGTGACCACTGGGTATTTAAGTTGCGATCCCAATATAGAAACGATTTCCTCGGAACTCTTCGGCCTATTTACCTTATGCCATAAGCTGCTACATTTTTGCAGTATCTTTAAAATATAAAATTTATTATTTTACTTATTTAAATTTATGTTATGAAAACCAAAAGAGAAGAAAAATCGTTTATTACATTACTTTACAGCCATTGAGACGTGAAAATCATATTAAAACACATTCAATAGAGGTGTTTTCGACATTTAAGTGTACAAAATTTTAAAAAACATGCAGGGCTGGATCGCACCTACTTGATCTTATGGTGAGTTTGATTTAGAAATGATAAGCTCTTTACGACTGTCAAGTTAGCACTACATTTTTCGAAATTTAAAAAACTGAGTATGCAGTTAATTGTAGCTTTTTTGTTGTAAATTAGTTGTGGAAAAAAAAATTTGTAGCTCGACGATTTTTCAAAAAAGTGGTATGTAGTGCTAACTTGACACCGTGAGTCCACGCATAAAACAAGGATATTCGAAAATGTAACGATGCAATTAATTGTAGCTTTTTTGTTTAAAATTAGTTGTGGAAAGAAAAAAATTCCAAACATTTTTTTTTACAATTGAAAAAGGGAGATTTCACCGCTTCGGACTCTAAACTTACTTAGTTTTGCCCATTTATCACCATACCTATTTTCGTTCAGCCGTTTTTATAAAAACTTGTTGCCTATAATTTAAAACGGATAAAAGTGAACAAAAGTAACAATCTGTATACAATATTACTTTCAGAATATATTTCAAGATAATAGATTAATGATTCAAATATCATGAATATTACTTTAGTTTAATTTGCATGCTAATAGGGCCCAAAATACATGACAAAGTTGTTTTTTATTGTTGTAAAACTAGTGCTATTATTCAGCCAGACATATCACAAAGAAATATGTAGATCCATACTTTTAAATCTAGATTAATGATTTTGTTCTTTATAATTAAAAGACTTTCTACACAAAAATGTTTATATTCCACTCAGACCACAATTACTCTCAAATAAAAATAAAAACAGTACATTTTCTCAATCTGCACTTTTAAGTGCATCGCAGTTTATGTGATTTAGTATAATTTATCCAGTCTTGTAAAAAAATATTCCGTTCGAGCACACAATATTAATTACTCGAATTTGTTATTCAGTCTTATCAAAATCAGTTAAATTTATTGCATTTTGTTAATTTTTTGGGACAATGTTGCAAGTCTTAGTGAAATTATTTGAAAAAATTGACAGAATACAATTTGCTTTCGACTCAAATTTTCCAAACTTAATGCGAAAAAAAGACGCAAGAGATTATAAAGATTTCTTTAAATTATTGCTAAATGAGTTGCTGGAAATACAAGATACACTTTTAATTCTTACTAAGAATAGTGTTTTCTCATTTGACTTAAGCCAAATGATAGTAACACAGCTTATAATTTGTGAAAATGTCGTTTCAAACCAAGAGAAAATTATTTCTATAATGAAATACTATGATGATGGATATGAAACGGAAGATGAATATGATATTTTGAACATTAACGAGTAAGTTTAAAGAGAAAATAATTAAATTAATATTAACTTTATTTAAATTATTTATAGAGATTTCTTTCACCTGGAAGCTTATTTTGAATTGGAAGACTACGAAGAATAATTTTATTTTTTTCATTAATGTGACTTATGTATATTAAATAAACGAATAAACGATTTTTTCTACATGATTTCTTAAAAAAATGTATTTAATTTTTTTTTTTTTCAAATACTTACATTTTGGTGTTTTGTGTATAGTTGTAAGTTTTCTCGAAAGATTCTTGTTAGGTCACTCGATGCAAGTAAATTTAAGGTATGGGTCGCGCATTTCACATGCTTCGGAAGAGAGTTTTGGAATGCCTCATTTGAACATTCCATAGACATAGCCTCATCGTCAATAATAAACCCCTCTTCGATAATATCGTCATCCTCGTCGGAATTTAAAATGTTTGTTAGGCCAAACTCTTTAAAAGCCTTTACAAAGTTAGAACCGTTGTCGGTAACTGTTGCGACAACGTTTGAACAGTTTAGTCCGAATTTGATGTGTAGTTTTTGAATCACATTATTAATTTGGTCAAATGTATGTGACCCCGAAAAACGTCTACATGCAAGTGCAACAGACTTTCTTTCCATAGATTCGTCCAGCCAATGGCAAGTATACCCGAAGAAACTTCTATGTTTTGTTGACCAGACATCTGCTGTGGTACAAAAGTATGCATTTTCGCCTATAATTGTTTTGATTCTATCAACCATTGATGAGTATATTTCATCAATCACCTTGACTGCTTTCGGACGACTCATAATATTTAAATTTTGATTTGTAAACCTCAAAACATTTTTGAATGATTGGCTTTCAACAATTGATATCGGGAGAGTATTCTCGACTATCATTTTCACAACCAATTTTTGAAACGTTTCGGTTTTGGATTTAGTTTTAGACGATTTCATATTTGATTTTTTTTTTTTTTTCAAACGTTTCAAAAACTTCCCGGTGTCTTGCTTTTACATGGCGTTTAAAGTTTGACGTTATGGTCTTCGAACCTTTGATTCTTGCATGGCAAAAACTACATTCAACGAGTATTCCTTTTGATCTCCTATTAAATTCTGTGTCGTCAAACTTTCAGGAAAAAAAAAATAGTATTGGTACATTTTTTAGTAATGTGAAAAATTCATTATAATTCTGACATACGGTGTCGAATTGACATGTAATCCATTATTATTAAATGTAATATAACGAACTATCAGTGTTTTTTTTTATAGGGAAAATATTATTACCTCTTTAATTATTTTGAAATCTTGGTTACAAACCACAATTTTTTCAACAATACTCGACTCATTTTCGCTTTCCAAACTAGTAGAGCTTAACGGCTCTGCGGAATGTGAAGTGTCCGTTTTTGAAATATTTTCGGATGATGTCGAATCCAGTCGTCTTTTTTTTTGCAAGGTTCCAGAAGTATTTGATGGATGACGTTTTTTGGGGTTCTTATTTGTGTTTGCAGACGATGGACCTGCCATTGAATCATCCAAACAAAAATCCATGGTATACAACTTTTTTTTACTTTGAACAATAAATCAAATAACTTGCACTTCTTATACACGACTAAACAATTTAAAAAAATTGAACAGCTTGATTTGGTTTTTGAGAGAATCTTAAGATAATGAACTAAGGTATAAGTAATATGCAACACAGGGTGTCTTCCAGTTGAAGTTTCATTAGTGAGAAATAATTAATAAATCGTTTCTTAAAAAAAAATGGGAAAAATATTTATAAATACTTTCAATAATTAAGTTAAGTTTATTCTGTTGTATACAAAATAATAAGGAAAATGTAATTATTTTTGTGTGTGAAATTGTTTAAATCTTGTATGTTGAACATTACAGATTAAATTGTTTTTGTATGTATTGGTTAATTGCATAAGTATCAAACAAAAAATATTTTTCTATTCTACATTTTTGTTTGCTGAACACGAAAATGACGGTGAAAGAAGTGTTTTCCAGATCCAGTTTTAAAAATATATTATTAAATCTTCTAACAGAAATATTACTTTTTCCATTTTAACAATATATTTTTACATGTTGCACTATCAACGGAGTTCAATGAATATGTTACGTGATCGTAAAATCAAAAGCACCCTATTGACATTCTCTAAGTTTTCTCATCCCGGGACAATCACTGATAACGAGTGAAAACACATTTTTTTAAGGTAACTCAGCCACCATGTGCACTGTCCAGAGTGTTAAGGTTAAGCTCAACAGATCTTCCCGTTAACCTTATTTACAGCATTTTTATTTAACTCATGTATTGTACTTTAAATTAAATTCACAACTCTGACTCGTGTAAGTACATTAGGGTGTCGTAATATTGTTCTTATTTGTTTTTCACAAAGGTTTTTAGATTCATATAGTCGCTGTTGCCGTTTATTTAAAAAAAAAATGTTTTATATTATAAAGGCACAGGGTAATTCGGTACACATGCAGATTGGGACTAGACCTTTTGGGAGGGGGTCTATTTACAATCTTTGGTGGGAAGGGCATTTTTTACGAATAAATATTTGATAATAAATTTTTCAAAAACTATTTGATTACAACTTAATTTTGAAACAAAATAAAAGAATTATGTCTTTATTTGGAGGTAATTTAGGCCCATTCAACACGAACTTCTTATAACGACCACCCGTAACATATCAATCAAGCAAGAAATAGAAGCATCTGCTCATGTTTTTTTCTTTTTAAGACTGAATTAGCATATTTCAATGATATCAGATCATTTGGGAAAACCAAAATATTTTTTAATTATTACAACAATATATTATACATATACTATGTAACATGAATGTATGACAAATCTGAACAACATCTTTAAAGGCGTTTTCAAAACGCATCACTATTCAAACTTTTTGAAAAAAAAAAACAGAAATACAGATGTACATATTCTTATTTTTACTTTGTTTTTCGATTTACAATATACTCTCAAACGACGTACTCTTAATAATCTTTGGACTTATAAAGACTAAAAGAAGTCAAAAGACTAAAAAAAGTTAATTGACTTAAAGTTAATTAACTGCAGTTAAAAGACTTACTGACTAAAAATTCTACTACCCCAGTACAAAAGAATTTGTACTGACTAAAAAGACTAAAATCAGTTAAAAGAACTGCAGTTAATTAACTTTTAGTCAATTAACTGCTTTTTTTAACTGCAAGTCAGAAAGTAAGTACTGACTGCTGACTGTTTTTTTGCAGTTAAAGTACTTTTGTAAGTTAAAAGACTAAGGAAAAAATTCTTATTCGTGACTTAACTGCAGTCCCAAAAAGACTGCAGTTTTTACAACTCTGCTTCGGTTATTCAAATGTACACAAGATAGCAAATAAGGTGTTGATGAAAAAATACTAAGTCATTATTAACACGCCTTTGATGAAGAGATTGCATTTGAAGAAGCAGAATACGATGTTCATAGGGAGGCAGATCATAAGGATCATCCCAAGGAAGACCCTTTAGGGCAAAGCGAATGAAATTATGTTGAATTGATTCAATACGTTTTCTATGAATTTCGTAATAGGGAGTCCATACCTGCGAAGCATATTCAAGATGAGGACCAACATGGCGCAATTATACAAGAAAGAGTAAAGCATCTTGCACATGAGCTACGAACTGCAAACAGCGAACTGTGGATGTTCGCATATTTTGACTTTTCTTTCACATGAGCTTTATTTCAATTCGCAGACAACGACGAATTGTCAATTAATAATTACCCATTTCAACAAACAAAACAAGAGTGGTATAATTTTGAGGTTAAGTTGAGAGCGAACAATTTATTCGTTGCAGTGTGGATGGTATGTGGAACGCGAATAGAGTTTGACAGTTCGTATCAACCACACTGCAATTCGTTAACCAAATTGTTTTTACAAAATTGTCTTGTTTTACAGAACAAAATCCAACTTTTATTATCCTAACATAAGTGTCAATTGGTTTCTTATAATTTAAATGTGTTTTTGTTTGAAATTGACTTTTTGAAATGTGTAAAATCACGATTGTTCGTCAATTCGTTCATTCGTTGTTCGCTTTCATGTGGAAGGCCCTTAACATAGGGATCATTGAACTCATTTGCCCAGCGTTTTATAAAACCAAGCATAGAACTTGCTTTATTAACAATCAAATTAATGTGATGTGTAAATTCTAAGTTGGAACAGAAATGAACACATAAATCTTTAAATGTGGAGACGCGAAATAGTTTTTGCTGTGATATACAATAATTAAATACACAACCGATTCGTTTTTTAGTAAAAGTTATCGTCTGGCATTTTAAAGGGTTGAGGGCAAGGCTATTTTTCCCACACCAAAATGTGAAACTATCAATGTCGGCTTGTAAAAGAATACGATCATGGGTGGACTTTATTATTTTAAGAATCTTCATGTCATGTCGTCAGCAAAAATGAGTACTTCACTTGAGCGTAGACATGACGATACATCGTTAATAGACAGGATAAACAGAAAAGGGCCAAGATGGCTTCCCTGGGGAACACCAGATTGAGCAACAAAAGGTTCAGAAAGACAATTTCTAAATTTTACCTCATAGGATCTGTTTTCAAGGTATGATTTGATCCAAGCTAAGAAAAATGGTGGAAAACCAAGAGCTTTAAGTTTAAATAAAATAATTCCGTGGCTAAGTTGGTCAAAAGCTTTGGAAAAGTCAGTGTATGCACAGTCAACTTCATAACCTTGTTCTAAAGCGTTTGAACATATTATGTTTGAGAATGTGAGGAGATTAGTAACGGTTGATCTTTTTTTCACAAAACCATGTTGCTGTTCGCAAATGAGATTCTTACTAAAAAATGCTACACTTTCACATACAACTTGTTCAAACACTTTAGGAATGCAAGAAAGCTTTGCAATGGGCCTGTAGTTGCTTATATCCGCCTTGTTACCTTTCTTGAAAATTGGTGTTAGAAATGGCTCCTTCCATATATTGGGAAATTTTCCTGTTTTTAAAAAACTAAAGCATTACTACACTTTTTTAATACTATCGGGGGAATAACATCGGGGCCAGCTGAGCAGTCATCATTCAACACGGATAAAAAATCAAGGACCGTACTCTGTAGCACAGGGATGTGACTACAGCTAGTTTGTGAAAAAGAGTGAAGATTATGAAAATATACTTCATCAACTTCTTGAGGGCTATTAACAAATGACTCACGGAAGTTTGTCGCGAAAACGTTACAGAGGATTAGAAAGGAAAAACCTATGCACATTAGTTTTGAATGTATGCAAATTGTTATGAGTGGGAAATATTGAGCCTGATAAAGCATTCCACATTCGTTTAGTGCGGTCAAAGAAAGAATCACTGTATTCTACAGTACATCCGAAATTGGGCTCAAGGGTAAATTGATGAGCATTCCTAGAAGTACGGGTATTACAGTTGAATTGTTTGAGGGTTGGAGTGCAAGTGGCTATTTCACTGGAGCATTGTTTATAAAAATAACACTTAGCAGCGTTTCTGGTGACTTCATATATGTAATTACTCTACAAGAGATAGTTTGTAATGAACATACCTAGAACTGAAAGCTGTTCAGATTCAGAGTATTCGATGAAAATACCACCCATGCGGATAGGGGACAGTTATGCTTTTAAAACTGTATTGAGTTTTTGTAGCATTAAACCCATTTGATAATGCTATCAAGATCAGAATTTAATGAACTTATCATACTCTGCCGTCAATAGTCCACATCCGAATAACGACAATGAGAATCTAAAAACGAATATGAAAAGCTGATGGTACTTCCATCAGCGAAACAATTTAGTAGCTTAGAAGTTTCAGACAAAAGATCATTTATTAAAAATGGGGAAGAGTGTCGGAGACAAAACGAAGCCCTGGGGCACACCAGCGTTTATTTTGTGGATATCAGATTTCCAATACTAATTGAATTGAAAGGCAATTTTTAACCCAACAAAGAAGAGATTCAACAATACCAAATGCACGCATTTTCGATAAGAGATCCTAATGCCAGTCCCTATCAAATGCTTTTGAAATTTCAAGTACAATAATCTTACTTTCACCAAAACAATGTAAAGATTTGTTCCACTGTTCAGTGAGATAAACCATAAGATCAATAGTGCAGGTATTGCTAAAGCCATACTGGTGGTCATTAAGAAGATGTTCTTTAAGATGTTTCTTAGGCTAAAAATTGATCAGCGTTTCCATGACTTTGGAAACAAGTGACATTAGTGCAGTTAGACGATAGTAAGTTAGGGTGAGGAGGATTCGGTTTTTTAGGAAAAGGCTGAACAAATGCTGTTTTCCATCCACTCGGAAAGAGACTTGAAGAATAAAACAAATGGAAAAGCTTATGTAGTTCTGCCAGAGTTGAAGAACACCTTTTCAGAAAAATAGTGTGAATGTGAATGTCAAGATCTTTAAGTACTCTACATCATACATCAAGTACGGGAGGAGTCATGTCCTTATTGGCAGCATCGAACTAACAGTAAACTGAGCTGCAATCAAATTGGCTTTATCAATCGAGCTTACAAAGGGAGTGTCATAAGAGATGAGCGTAGGAACCGTTGCGTTGATGGCGTAGTGTTGCGCAAAGTTTTACATGCCTCTAGAACATTACCAGTTAAAATAACAGTTAAGGGTGAGATAAGAAATTTTAGGACGGTGAGTCAACGATATCGTCACAAATTAATTTGAATGCTGTACAATCAATATTTTCCAACTGGCTTAAGTATGTTGCAGGAGCACTAGCCGAGGGATGTGACTTATACTCAAGTTTTGGACGTATATTTGTTTTATAGATTTTAACAAGATCAGAAGGAGATCGTATCACCTCAAAAAACCCAAACATGTAATGTAAATTTTGGCGATATCGCGTGTATGATCCTTCCGCAAGTAGTATTGAATTCTAAATAAATAAATAAATTAGGTGGCGCAACAGTCTATTGAGAACTAGGGCATAGTCACTTATAACTCTCAATCATTTCTGTGTGCGAGTAATGTTGTCAGGGATTGAGGCGACCTACAGTTTTAAGCCGAATACGAACGGCTAATTTAAGATTTAATTTAATTTAATTTAATTTCATGACAAGAGGATATTGATCCTCACATAGGCAGTACCCGTGAAAAAAAAAAACTTAAATGTCACAGGTAGGGGCTGAACCCAAGAACTCTGACTGACAGTCCGACGCACTAACCTAGTATTAAATTCTACTTGACTTTTTATTTCCCATTTAACTCCAAAATGTAAGGAGCTTTTCATACATTTCCTTTAAAGATCCACATCCGGAAGGTTGTGACTCTAAAAACGAATATAGGAGAGTATCGGAGACAGAACAGAGCCCTGGGGCACACCAGCATTTTTTTTTTAATTTTTTTTTTTCAGACTTAAATACAGTAATCCCCGGTTAATTGCACCTCGGTTAATTGAGTTTCCCGCTTGATTGATTGAAAAAAATGCACTTGAAAATTTCCGAATTAAATATAATGTATTTATTTTCGCATAATTGAATCCCGTTTAATTGATTTTCCCGCTTAATTGATCAAAAAAAATTGAGTACAAAAATTAAAATCAAACAAAATGTTCCTTTAATTGGACGCCCAAGAAAAAGAATTTTATTCAGTTTACACAAATGACTTTCGATATTTTTCCAAAATGTACATAATTTGGCAGCATTGAAAAATGACAGCGCGAACTGCTCAATCTCTTAATTTACATATCTCTGTCATTTTTTGTTTGAGAGTTTGCAATTTCTTACATTTGTTATTGTTCTTTGTTAAAAAATGAGTGGACGAAAGTACACAAGTTTGTCGATTAAACAAAAATTAAACATTTTAAAAGAATCACAAGAAAATAGTAAAACCGAGTTGTGCTCAAAGTACAAATGTTCTCTAAGCACCTTAAATAGAGTGATTCGCGATGTTGAAAATATTAAAAACAAATCAAGAAACTTTTCACAATCACGCAAACGTGAACGAATCGGTTCATGCAAAAAGGTTTAGGAAGCTCTTTTGACTTGGTTCGGTCAAATGAGATCCAAAGGTGCGGCCGTTTCTTGCAACATTGTGATGGAGAAGGCAAAACAATTTGCGGTGATGTTAGATGATGACTTTTCTCCTGCAAATGCAGAGAGCAAAGCTCTCTCTCTCATATGTTGCATTATTGTTTCTAAGTCTATGTTTTAAAGGGTGGCTATGGCGATGGCAGAAGCGAAATGGAATAGTTTTAAAACGAATGCAAGGTGAAATGTCTTCTGCAGATTTTGAAGGTGCTGAAAGCTTCCGAAGTTTGATTCCTACTTTACTACAAAATTATGCTGCCTGTGATATTTTCAACGCAGATGAATCCGGTCTTTTTTATAAAGCTTTGCCAACATCAACTTTAACACAAAGAGGAAGCAACGTTCATGGTTTTAAATCATCAAAGGATCGTCTTACTCTGCTTTTCATTTGCAATGCAACGGGCGACTATAAACAAATAATTGTCATTGGAAAGACCAAAAAACCAAGATGTTTTAAAAATAAATATGTGCCCTTGGAATATTATTCTAATAAAAAAGCCTGGATGACACAAGATATTTGGACACAAATTCTGTTTTCACTCGATGAAGAAATGATTAAACAGCAGCGCAAAATAATACTTTTCGTGGATAATGCTGCCTGCCATAAGAAGTTAGACAATTTAAAAAATATTAACCTTCAATTCTTACCTCCGAATGCAACGTCTATCATTCAGCCTCTTGATCAAGGAATTATTCATTGCTTTAAGGCGTACTATCGCCAAAATATTATAAGAAAACAAATTGCAGCTTTCGAGTCAGGGAAAACTATTGAAGAGTTTTCAAAATCATTAACATTTTTGCAAGCAATGCATATAAGCAAATATTGTGTGGCTTATAACACCGTCTACGGTGAGAAACTGTTTTAGAAAGGTAACTTTTTAAATTGTCATTTATGTACATACATATTATCTATGTACGTAATATATTTCTCAAGAGTTAACAGTCTTTGTTTTAAAAGGCAGGTTTCTTTGAAGAAATAGAAGAGGAGTCAGAAGATGATGTTATTATTACGGACAACTTAGTCGACAACCATGAATTTCAGACTTATTTGGCGTGTGATGACAACATATCATGCTGGGGTGAACTAACGGATGCGGAAATTTTAGAAAATCTTAATGAAGATAGAAATTTGGAGACTGTAGAAAATGATGAGGATGAAATCATACAAGTGCCTTCGTCTTCAGAAATTTTTCATTCTATACAAATCTTACGCTTACATTTCTTACCTCTCAATAAATTTACAATTGAACTGGAAAAAAAGGAAGAGGCTGTTTTAAAGGATAAAAAAATGCAAACTAAGATAACCGACTTTTTTCAAAGTACTTAATTCTTATTTTTTTTTTCAAATGCGATTTTTAATTTTTAGTTCCTTAAATATGTTGAAGTGATATGTTGTTATTGTTTTTGTTTTTTTTGTTTAAATAATTTATTTTTATTTCATAAATGTATAATTTTTGTATAGGTATCATTTTTTCTATGCAATAAAATGATGAACTGATGCAGACTGCTCTTATTTTTATGATGCATGTGTTGATATTTTATCCTTTAATTGACCGAATTGTGCAATTAAACGGGTTTCGCTTAATTGAACAAATAAGTCAATTAACCGAGATTCCGATAATTGATCTACCCGGATAATTGATCGAAAATTTTGGCAAAACAGTCGGTGCAATTAACCGGGGAATACTGTACATCCAATACTATTGGTGCTACAACCGTATGGTGTAGTTTCTTTAAATATTCTCTTTTTTATATCAAATAAGACTTCTTTTTTTATAAATCCTGTGTTATATACCACGAATGATCAGCCACCAAACTTTAATGCCTGCTTTCTTCGTCTTCAAACAAACACCAGATCAAAAGGTATGGAGTTTATTGTCGTTTGGTAAAAAGCAAAGAGAGACTTTACTTTTTATAAATTAAAGTCATACCCTTGAGTTTGATGAACCATTCTCTAATTCTATTGGCTAATTTCTCAATTTTCTAGTTCTAGTTTAACATTCTTTTTTTAAGAATCAAGCACCATCAATATTGTCTGTTATGAACTAAAACCAATAATTGAAACCAATCCAATTTTAAACATCAACCCTTGTCTAGCCTTAAAAAAAAAAAAAAAAGAATCTTATGTCGTCATAAAACAACAGGTAGTTGAACAAAAAGCAACAAAATATAATTTCTTTCTAGTGAACTTTTCCTATGAATATAAATTATAATGATGTCTATACAACGAGGGATGGTAAAAAGTTTATTTGTTCTATTTTTAATTTTATTGTGAACATAATATTTCATTAATAATTATAAATCGATGCGGTTTGCTTTTATGTTTTCCTTGCAACTTGATTTGCATTTTATTCGATCCATTCTAATCAATAGTCAGTCCAGCAAGTCAGTCTTTCAGTCTATCAGTAAAGCTCTTATTTCCCTTCATAGAGTCTATTGACACGCAGTAACTAGAAGTTAAATTATTTGAACTTAATCTTCATGTTCTTGATTGTTATTGATAGATATTGTAATTTATCATTATAATAAATAATACATACCTAATATAATAATAGTCCGGTGATTTTTGATTTGATGTTCGAATTGGAGGTAAAAGTTCTACCTATTTATGTGATTAGGTTAACATATTAAGTATGTGTTTTACTTAACGTCGTAAAGTCACGTCAAAAAAGTCATGACATTACCCCCCTCCAGTCTCTTTTTTTCCAATACATACAGCCATGACCAAAAATTATTACTTTTGATTATAACTAGTAGTACCCGTAGCGTGATGGTTAGTGCGTTGGACTGTCATGCAAGGGGTCTTGGGTTCAATCCCTGCCTGTGCCATCTAAATTTTTTCACGGGTACTGCCTCTTGCGAGGAATTGACAAATCCTCCAAGAGACATTCTTGTCATGAAAAGTGCTTTCTCAAATTAGCCGTTCGGATTCGGCATATAAACTGTAGGTCCCTTCAATCTCTGACAACATTACACGCACACAGGAATGGTTGAGAGTTGTGAGTCACTAGGCCCTGGTTCTTCATGAACTGTTGCGCCACCTAATTTATTTATTTTTTTTATCTGATTATAACTGATATTTTCACATATGTACCTATACATAAGCAAAGCTAACATATCACGAAAAAGTCGCTTCGAACGGTCCATGGGCTTCAATTTTTGAGCCAGATTGAACCAAACCGTGGAATTGACGGAATTGGATCGTTTGTAAAAACGCCTGACCAGCAGTGATGTTTTCGACACTTCGACCAACCAACGAATATGTAGAATGAAATTTTTTTACTAAACGCTCTTATTAAAGTTGCGGTCACAGACTCCGAATTTCGGTAGAAAATTTTGCAGACGTTGCTTGTTCATGTACTTTGTCACGATCATGAATGATGAGTTTACTGAATAAATTGACAATGACAGTTCGATGATTAGTGAAAGGGTGCGTTCACAAATTAAATTCAAAGTTGTCAAGTCCCTATATAAGAAAACCCGATATTAACGGCTCATAATATATTCTCAAACAATTCAATTAAAAATTGTATCACAATGACATACAGCACAGTTATTCGGGCTATTGTGACTTAATTTCGCACAAAATTCACATTGTTGAACATTAAACTTAACACTTGCATAGAAGAAAATATCGCACATGTATCGGCCAGTAATAGTGATGACCTTGAATTACGGATTGGGCTACGTTTGCAGCAATGAGGACTCTGTTACTCCACACATCAAAATTTTTGCGAAAAAGTTTTGGTGTAAGGCCTTTCAAAATACAGGTCGTACAAGAATTGAAGCTAATTGGCTTAATCGTACGCCCAATTTTTGTTGAATAAGCTCTTGAAAAGTTGACCGAAAATCCACTTTTTATTGAAAAGTTGTGTTTAGCGACAGAGCTCATTTCTTGTTGCACGAATTGATAAGTGAACAGTTTCGGCAGGACAGGGTGGATTCTTTTTTTTAGGATGCACCATATTTCGCTAATTCTTGCTAAAATATGATTAAATAATGGTATCGCATGGACTGTTGCATCTTCTGGCATTGCGGCAATTTTATTGGATGGAGGCAGAACAGCTCATTCAGTATTTAAACTGCCACTAAATATTCAAAATAACCCAAATGCGGTGTGCAATATAAAAAAAACAATAATCCATGGCCACAGTGCAGTAACAGTGTACAATTAGCATCTGGGATGAATGCGCTATGGCACACAAACATCCGCTTGAGGCGCTGAACAGGACATTGAAAGATATATAAAACAACGACAGACTATTTGGCGGCATTCTGTTACTCCTTTCAGGTGATTTCAGACAAACAATTCCCGTTGTTCCGCGTTCAACGTACGCTGATGAGATCAACACCTCCCTTAAATCATCACCACTGTGGCGTAATGTTGAAAAAGTACAACTGAAAGTAAATATGCGTGTTCAAATGCTTCAAGTTACTACAGATGAAACTGGATGCATAAAAATACCTGTCGATTTCTGCACGATTATTGATTCACAAGATGCTCTCATTGACCAGATATTTTCTGATGTACACAGACAATATACAAATCATGAGTGGCTGGCAGAAAGAGCAATTTTAGCAGCAAAAAATGTGGAAACTCAAGATACAACATTTGTTACCAGGAGACTTGGTGTCATACAAATCTATTGATACAGTTTGTGATGCCACCGAAGCTATAAATTATCCGATTGAGTTTTTGAACTAATTGGATTTACCTGGCATGCCACCGCATAATTTACAACTGAAGGTTGGATCTCCGGTAATTTTGTTGGGTAATTTGAACCCACCACGGTTGTGCAACGGCACACTATTCGTGATTAAATAAGAGGCTGAGATGCGACCCACACTGATAACTTCCCATGCCGTCTGTCGATTGGTCTTGCTTAAAAGTTTTTTAACAAATTTGCGTACTATTTTTTGTAGACTTTATTTTTTATGAAAAAACGGACTGTTTGATGTTTATAAAAAATTACTGAATATCGAAAAAAATATTTTCTGTGAAATAAAATAAGTTTGAAGCCAATATTTGTAATTTTTGAAAAGCTATTTGAGTCGAAAGTAAATTTTTACAAGTTTTAGTATTGTTTTTTGTTTAGGTTTATATTTTTTGTAAAAAAAAACTGTCTTTTCGATTTTTCTTAAAATTGTATCGAAGTTGAAAACAATATTTCTTATAAATTAAAATTAGAAATTAGTTAGAAGCCATTATCTTAAATTTTTGAAAAGATATTTGAGTCAAAAATCAATTTTTAACAATTTTTGTTAATTTTTTTTTTTTTCGTTTTTCTTTGTAAAAAAACTGTCAATTCGATTTTTTTCAAAATTTTACTGAATGTTGACAACAATATTTTTTGAAAGATTAAAGTAGTTTAAAGCCAATATCTCAAAGTTTTGAAAAGATATTTGAGTCGAAAATCAATTTTTACCAACTTTTAAAATTTTTTTTTGGGTTTTTATTTTTTGTAAAAAAAAACTGTCTATTCGATTTTTCTCAACATTTTTCAGAATGTTGAAAACCATATTTCTTATAAGATAAAATAAGTTTGAAGCCTTAATCTCAAGTTTTTGAAAAGATATTTGAGTCGAAATTCAATTTTTACCAACTTTGAGTAATGTTTTTTTTAGGTTTTTATTTTTTATAAAAAAACTGTCAATTAGATTTTTCTCAAAATTTCATAAGATGTCAAAAACATTATTCTTCGTTGCACGAAATTGTTTTGGGGATAAAATCATATTTTAATCGTAAAATTTTCGAGGTGACAAATTTTTTTCCGTTTGTTCTTTTTTGATTTATAAAAAAACGTTAATAGGATTTTTTTCCAAAAATATACTTCTTTTGTATCACGTTACATTATATAATACAAAATTTAATTCAAGTCTCTAGCATCATTGGTTCATGAGATATTTAGGGTTAACCAAAATTTTCACTTTTTTTTAAACTGCTATAGTAAAAAAAACACCCACGCAATTTTCTTGAGTTGTCAAAATTTTCAAATTGACAAATCGGACCCATTACAATAACTTCCTATGGGAAGTTAAAAATTAATGAAAAATGTTATCCCATAATTATTCTAAATGGCAAATTCCAAGGTGAAAATATATTATTACTGCGAATCCCTCCATCCAGTTTGTTTGTATTGTCGAAAGATGGGATCACAAAAAATATTGCACACTCTGTTGCATTAAGGGATTGATATTGTTTTTTTTTTTTTTGTAGTATTTTCATAATTAGCGATTTGTATATAATTTTAAAGAATTAATTTTAATAAATTAAAAAAAATTGTTTGTTTACAGTGCTCTATACCTATCCCACTCCTTACCTACACACTTACAATAATTTATTTATTTCTACCAGAATATTCTCTAAAAATTATTTATATGACAAAACAACGTTTGTCGGGTCAGCTAGTATTATATATAATCTATCAACAAAAGTGAAGTTTAAATCAAGTCTTCGTCTTATTTTGACCATAGCTGTACATCGTGATTCGTATTTATTCCTTCTGAAAATAAATGAGCCATAAAAGTAACAACTCTTTTATACATATGTGGTGAAAAATCGTTCTTCATGTGAACATGAACATTTTTAACGCTTTTTATTTTACTAGCTATGTCTAGGTTTTTTGAAAAATGGTCATATACACGCTATTCGTGTAAGAGATGGGGATTGACATATCAGAGCTTTTAAAGGGTGTCCCAAAATTAACACAAGATTTGAATTAAATAGAAAACGCCGTTTTTAGTCTTTTGATAGTTATATTTTTATTGACTCGTAAAGTACATAGGATAGGGTTATGTATGGAATAACACATCGGACAAATGACCTCCACGGCTTTGCATGCACATGCGCACTCTTTTGTTGAAATTTTCCATGACCATTCTGCATAAATGTGGCTGAATTTCGTTGATGTAGCGTTGAATCTCCTCCTTTAATGCACGGGTGGTTGTGGGCTTGTTGACATAGACTTGTGGTTTCAAATAACCCCATAAAAAGAAGTCTAATGGTGTTAAATCACACGATCTAGGAGGCCAATTTTGATAACCGAAACGAGAGAGTACACGACCTGGAAATGTCTCATGCAGTAATTGAATTGTTTCACGGGCTGTATGACATGTGGCACCGTCTTGTTGAAACCACATATTGGACACATCAATATCATCCAATTTTGGCAGAAAGAACTGTGTAATCATGTCGCGATATAGAGCACCAGTAACAGTCACTGCTTGACCAGCATCATTTTCAAAAAAATATGGCCCAATTATGCCTCCAGCCCAAAATCCACACCATACAGTCACGCGTTGTGGATGCATTTGTTTTTCGACAATCACATGTGGGTTCTCCGAACCCCAAATGCGGCAATTGTGGCGATTGACAAAGCCATCAAGATGAAAATGTGCTTCATCGCTTAGGATGATTTTGCTGGAAAAATCAGGGTCCATTTGTTGATGTTCAATAATGTTCCATTCAACGAACTCTCTTTTCTGTCCATGGTCATTAGGCTTCAATTGTTGTGTTAATTGAATTTTGTAAGCATGAAGACACAGATCTTTGGTGAGTATACGCTGTAGAGAGGTTCTTGAAATTTGCAATTCTTGTCCACGACGTCGAATTGAGGTTCCTGGATTGCCAGCAACACTCTCACGCACTGCTTCGACATTCACATTTGAACGGCTTGTTTTTGGACGACCAGTGTGTTTGGCGTCTCCAACGGATCCAGTCTCCATGAATTTTTCAATTAATCTCTTCACAGTTGACGAAGTTAAAACACTATTCCGACCATATTTTGTATGAAATTTTCGAACTGCAGCCGCCAAGCTTTCACTATTTTTGAAATATTCTTTAGTAATGAAGAAACGTTGTTCTCTCGTCTAACGCTCCATTTTTTAATAACCCTATACTGTTAGCTGTCTGGATGACAAAAGCATCCATTTATATACAGATGGATCCAAGACAAATGAGGGAGTTGGTAGTGGTGTGTACTCAGAAAAGCTTAATCTAAGCATCTCATTCCGCCTCCCTAATCATTGTAGCGTCTTCCAAGCGGAAATTTTAGCGATCAAAGAGGTTCTCTGCTGGCTAAGAGAAAACGTGATATCAACTTCTGATATACGCATCTTCTCTGACAGTCAGGCTGCTATCAAGTCTCTTGATGGCGCGGCGTCTCAACCAACTCTCTAACGGCCCTCGATTGTCGATCGTCTCTTATGGAGATGGCGCAGCAATTTAACATTCACCTATGCTGGGTGCCGGGCCACAGAGACATCGCAGGAAATTGTAGAGCCGATGAACTCGCTATAAATGGAACCGTCATACCTATTTCACCTGAAAGGGAGAAGATAGGTATACCGATAGCTACACGTAAACTTCTGCTAAAAGAAAAAGCTTTCGAGATAGCAAACTCTAGGTGGTACAATTTACCAACATGCGCATCCACAAAACTAATATGGCCTTCATTGGACCTAAAGCGCTCTAAAGACTTGTTATCCCAAAGCAGACTTCATATTAGCTCCCTAATAGGTGTCCTTACGGGACACTGTCTTATAGGCAGACACGCAACACGACTTGGTGTAGCCTCAAATGACTTCTGCAGGAGCTGCATGGACGAGGAAGAAGAAGAAACAATCTCTCACCTCCTCTGCACCTGCCCTGCTCTTTCACGAAGACGCAAACTTCATCTGGGAGAATACTCTTTTGATGATCCCAGTGAACTAGCTAAAAAGGATATTAGATATCTCCTTCGCTTTATAAAAAGCTCAAAATGGTTCGACTAGTGGGAAGTAATTCTCTAGATTCATGTGGTATCACAATGGGCCTTTCTTCTGGCCTAAGTGTGTGGTTTTTGTATCCACAGCCACATTAACCTAACCTAACCTACTGTTAGCTGTCAAATTGCTTTTTTTTTAGGGTTGCCAACACTTCACTGCACAAATGGCGGCAAATTCAAATCTTGCGTTAATTTTGGGACACCCTTTACATTAAAGATTACAAAACAAATAATATAAGTACATATAAATTTGCTGGCACAACAGCTGCTAGCTATAGCACTAACTCTTAAGCATCCTTGTGAACGTTCTACCAATTTAGTTCTACGTGCTATATGACAAAAAAGGAGGAAACCTACAACTTGACAAGATTTCATATAATGTAGGAAGGGATTGATTGATTAATAATAACGTTAATAGTATCAAAGTTGACTCGCTTGAGAAATCGCTAACCCAACATTTTTGGAAATTAAAAATTGATACAAAATTAAAGCAGGTTTTGATTCATATAAAACAATGCAAAGGAACCGAACCAACAATCGATTTGCCAGTAAGACTCTCAAAGCCCTGACTCAAATTCAAACAAGTCAGATACCTAGAACTCATACAAAGTTGCAATGTTAGTTAAATTAGTAATAAATAATAACAACTTATTTATAGACAGAGATTTATTGTTGTACAGGTGGACAGACATTAGTCAAGACAAAAAAGTTCCATGTTCCAACCAACTGACAACCTTGCTTTTACCCACTTTTTGTCAAATTCTCAACTTATTCTTCCAGACTATAGCTACTCATGAAAATCCAATAAATTATTGTAACCAAGTATATTTATATTATGTAGTTAAGCAAGTATAAAATAAATAAGCACGCCAGCAGCGATAGGGAATGCATTTTAATATAAACTTCGCCTATGAGTCTTTGATTTTTCTGCCAAAAGCTAGAAAACACCGCTTTGATTCGCATTCGCACATTAAAAATAAAAAAAAACAAGCTTGCTTGTTAAGTTTTCGAGACTGAAAAAAAATACAAGTCTGTCGGTCCGTTCCTTTTTTCTATATAAATAAAGTATTGACTTTTTGTTTGTTTGTTTAATTGGATGAAAGTACGTACCTATTGCATTCAAGTCATCATAAGTGTCTGAAAGTGCATTAAGGTCATCAGCACACAGCTAGCAGCTATTCATGTAACGCTGGCTGATTGAAAATGGCTGATTTAAATTTAGAACCAGAACCAGAACCACTTTTGTGATGTGGGATGCATCCAACAAAACAGATTCGAAAGAGTAAACCCCATCTACAGCAGGGATTTTATGCAATAAATTTATTGTACAATGAACAATGACGAAGTCAATCTATTCAGAGAATATTGTCACTTTCATTTTCAATAGGGTAGTTGTCCATACCTATACAATAATAATGCATAAACGACAACGGGGTAGAAGAAAAAGATGATTATTATGATGATGATGATAATATCTCGCATGAACTCAAAGTTTAACTTAGGTCATGTTCAAGCGAAGACCATAATTTATTGTTACTCGTATTTATAATAAAAAACCAAAAGAGAAAATACTGATTGTAGAATCTGTATACAAGTACATATATGGGTACTTATTTATTTAAGGAAGAAAAGTTTGAGAAATGCATTGTTGTTACAACAGCGAAAAATATTTTAAAAATTTGTTATGAATGGAAGATCTAAGAAGCTCAAAACAATTAATCTCTCTGAGTAGATTGCACATTAGCTACGTTATAGGTGTCCTGACTAGGCACTGCTTAATAGGAAGGCATGCTATTCGACTCGGAGCCCCTGCAAATGATTTTTGTAGGAGTTGCATGGACGAAGAAGAAGAAGAGACAATCTCTCATCTTCTGTGCACATGCCCTGCCTTATCACAAAGACGTAGAATCCACCTTGGAGACTACTACTTTAACGATACCAGTGATCTAAAGAATTCAGACATCACTTGTCTCCTACGCTTCATTCGAAGCTCCAACTGGTTAACGAGTTAAGCTGATTAACTGATCCATGTGGTATCACAGCCACTTTAACCTAACCTAACCTAAGATCTAAGAACTTCGGGGACGAAAAAAGGTAGACCCCTTAAGGAGTGAAGATACTTCCCCGGCAAGGTGGAATTCGCGTCGAATTGCTTTATAAAAAAGTTATCTTAGCTTCTCGATAGAATTAATAATAGAGTGTTATTGACAACAAGTGTAGAGACCGATAAACAGGAATAATTTCTCATGTTTATTAAGAACGACTAAAAAATTATATTTCTTAATGGTGTTAAGAGAAGGATTACAATGCCAAAAGACAATACCAATGACAATACCAAAGAAAAATTTTGATGTCCCAAAAACGGCGTTAAAATTCTCCTGGGAGATTTTAACGCCAAAATTGGTAAAGAAGGTATCTTTGGTAGGTCAATCGAAAGACATTACCTACACGACATCACATCTGAAAACGGATTCAGGCTTATCGACCTCCTAGCCGAAAAAAACATGGTTTTGAGTAGCACCAGATTCCCTCGCCCAGATATCCACAAAAGTACTTGGGGGTCCCCCGATGATCAAACATGCAACCGAATTGATCATGTTACTATTGACGGAAGACACTCCTCTAGCATACTTGGCGTTCGTACGTACAGATCAGCCAACATAGATTCCGACCAATACTTAGTTGGTCCTAAACTGCGCGTACGAATATCCATGGAAGCTCTTGGGCGAACAACAAACACGAGGAGAAGATTCAACGTTGGTATCCCTAGAGCTTGCGAGAAACCCTTCAACGGACGAGATGTGTCCAGAGACCCACTGGCAGCTTTGCAAACAATTCATCAGGAATGCTGGAGAGGAGGTGCTAGGTTTCTCACATCCGCCACCAAGGAACTCCTGGTTTGACTCCGAATGTGCTCAGGCAAACAAAGCCAAAATGGAGGCATACAGATTGTGGCAGCAAAGGAGGACACGATCTTCCCGCCAGCTCTACGTCGACAAGAGAAGGGACGAGAACCGCTTGCTCAGAAGAATGAACAAAACCCATGAGCAGCGGGAAGTCGAGGAGATCCAGGGATGTTTTAACAGGAAACAGGTGCGGAGCTTTTATAGAAGAGTCAAAAAGAAAACAACGGGATTCACTAGTTGACCTGGAGCCTGCAAAGATAAGAAGGGGAATACCGTAATCGAGATGCAGTCAATGCTAAAAATCTGAAGAGATCATTTCAACCAGCTGCTTAATGGTGATAAAGTCAACAATTCCGCCAGCGAGCAGTCACGTCAAATCCATTTGGTTGACGATCTAAAATTCCACCCACCCGACCAGAGTGAGATCAAACTAGCCATTACCAGGCTGAAGTCAAACAAAGCGGCCGGTGATCACGATCTGCAGGCGGAGCTTTTTAAGTACGCTGGAGCAGATCTGGTAACAGCTAGTTACTAAAATTTGGTCGGAAGAAAGCATGCTCGACGAGTGGAACTTAAGCACCATCTGCCCGATCCATAAAAAAGGTGACCGCCTTCTCTGCGCCAACTACAGAAGCATTAGCCTGTTAAACATCGCATACATGTACTATTAAGCGTATAATGTAAACGCCTGAAGCCATTTACTGACGAAATAATTGGTCCTTAGCAGTGTGGCTTCAGGCCAGGAAAATTTACCATCGACCAAATTTTCACCCTACGCCAAATCCTGGAAAAGACCCAAAAACATATCATCGAAACACACTATCTTTTCATCGATTTTAAAGCAGCTTATGGCAGTGTAGACAGGAACGAACTATACCGTGCCATGTTGAGTTTTAATATCCCTACCAAACTGATACGACTTATCAGGATGACGTTGGAAAATGCTCGTTGCTGCGTCAAAATTGGAAGAGACTCGACCGAAACCTTCGAAACCACCAGAGGACTTCGACAAGGCGATGCGCTGTCATGTAGCTGCTTCAATATTGTTCTTGAAAGGGTGGTTCGCAACACCAACGCCAATACAAGTGGCACCATCTTTCGAAAATCCACACAATATCTTGGATATGCAGATGACATCGACATTATGGGAAGAACCAAACGAGCATTGAAGGGTGCCTTCTCTGATATCGAGTCTGAAGCGAAGAAAATGGGTCTTGACATTAACGAGGACAAAACGAAGTATTTACTGTCGTCAAATAGAGTCGATTCACACAATAGACTTGGTCAAAACGTGACAGTTGACAGGTTTAACTTCGAGGTGGTAAACGAATTTGTTTATCTGGACACTGCTGTTAGTTCTGCAAATGACATCAGCGCGGAGATCAAACGTAGAATTACTCTTGCTAATCGCTGTTTCTTTGGCCTAAGCAAGCAGTTGAGGAATAAGGCCCTAATCATAACAGTCTTGCTGTATGGTGCAGAAGCAGGGACCCTCTCCCAGGCGGATGAAGGATCTCTTTGTATCTTCGAGAGGAAGGTTCTGCGTACGATCTATGGTCCGGTTTGTGTCGACAGGCAAAGTAACATCTGGCGGGGAACATATAATGATGAGCTATACGAGCTGTACAGCGACTTGCCACTGTGTGTTCAACGCTTAAGATGGCTAGGGCATGTCGAGCGAATGAACATCAAAGCTCCAGACCGTAAGGTATTCAACGCCAAGCTTGAGGGAACAAGGAGCAGAGGCAGGCCTCATCTCCGGTGGAGTGATCAAGTTGAGGCCGACGAACATCAACTTGGTATTCGAAACTGGAGGCAGCAAGCTAGAGATCGAGTAAACTGGCGAAAGTTATTACTTGAGGCCCAGGAGCACAATGAGCTGTAGCGTCAACTAAAGTAAAGTAAGTAATGGTGTTGGGCATTGCAGTATGATAAGTCATGATTAAAATTAGTCCGTCGAATATCCATATGCATTGCAGGTTTTCCTGGGTTAGGTTGGCTCTAAAACACAGGAAACTTAGCTTCCTTCACAGCCTTTCTACAGCTCAAATCAAAGTATGGCTAAGTGTTGGGTCTGATATTTTCAACCATAAAATTCGCAAAAGAATAATTTTAATAAATGAGGACAAAAATGAGCAAGGGTCTGTTTCACCTAACACTTTTCAACTTTGCAAAAAATTATTGAAATCGGTTAATTAGTCCTTTAAATGTTCGATTTTCGACTAAAACATTTGTATGGTGACTACTGTCATTTTTAATCTTAAAAATAAAAAAAAAACCTAACGCAAACTGGCTTAAAACCTTAATTTCCAAATTTGAAGTCAATCGACTGAATGCTTTTGCAGTAGGGGCGAGAACCGACAGGCGAACGGAGTTGGGGACCCACTTTTTTCGACTTATCTATTGATTCAAATCTAGAGTTTGAAATTTTTTGCGAATGCAAAACTTTCCATATACAGTGTTGGCCAAAACAAAAGCAACTTCAATTGCCTCGATTATTAAATAATTAAGAACAAATTTAAGATTTAATTATTGTATATTTTTGTTTTTAAAATTTAAATAAATATTTACAGTTTCTAATGGAAAATAAAATATACATAGTTGTTTTTGTAAAAGTTCATTAAATATAGCTCAATTAGTACAATTAGTTCAATATTACACTGGTCAAATCAAAAGCAACTTTTAAGAAATATTCATACTTTTTTAGACTAAGAATTGCTAGTATTTGGTAGCAAAGCCCTTATTTTTATTCATTTCAGCACATCATGAGGCATGGAGTCAATTAAATTCCTTATTATGCTGTTTGGGATACTTTTCCAAGCCAATTTAATTTGATCAAACAGATTGTTTCTATTTTTGCAATTAGTCCTTACAATTTGCCGATCTACAGTTTCCCACAGATTTTTTATGGGGTTCAGATCTGGTGACTGTGCTGGCCATTGTGACACGCTAATTGCTTGAAACCACGTCTTAACTGTATTGGACGTGTGCTTTGGGCAGTTGTCCTGCTGAAATATACATTTCAGAGGCTACTGATTCTCAGCGTGTGGCAGCATTATATTTTGCAAAATGCAAACGGTACATAAAACGATCCATTGTACCATCTATTTGGTGAATCGGTCCCAGTCCATGCCCTGAAAAATATCCTCATCCATCTACCACAGTAACTTTAGTGTAACGTGGATTAAGTGCCTCTTTGGCTGGTCTGTGAACACGAC
This sequence comes from Eupeodes latifasciatus, assembly GCA_920104205.1. Classification (NCBI taxonomy): domain Eukaryota; kingdom Metazoa; phylum Arthropoda; class Insecta; order Diptera; family Syrphidae; genus Eupeodes; species Eupeodes latifasciatus. The sequence continues at coordinate 39,503,019 of OV049924.1, forward strand.
GGAAACTATCTGAACCCTTGAAATTGAATTTGGATTCGTCCGAAAAGAGTACGTTCCTCCATTTTCTAACGGTCCAGTTGATGTGGTCATGAGCAAATTTTAATCTCGCCAGCTTGAATTTAGTGCAAATAAAAGGCTTTTTTACAGCTTTGAAAGATTTTAGTCCACCATAAACAACTCGTCTCCGAATTGTTCTGCGCTCACGTTTAGGTCGAGTTGGGTTCGTATTTCTCTCGATGATATAAAAGAGTCTTTTTTAGTTTATTTTATTATTGCAGAATGCTCTCGTTTTGTTGTTTTTCTTGGTCTGCCTCCTCGATGAATCGTTTGGAATGACTTTTTGGATTTGTAAAATTGTATTAATTAATTAATAATAATAAATAGATTCAACTGCACAAGTTTGTCAACACCTTTAATATGAGCAATGGATTTTGTAGTTAACGGACCAACTTTTCTCTATTAATAAGTAAAAGAGAGATAGCAATAAAAAGTTGATTTTGTTTTGACCAACAAAAAATTGGGTTAACTGTCCTACTCATGTCAAATTTAATGAACCGTTATGAAAACTATTTTCTCTTGTAGTCTATGTAGAAGTACATACATAATATATTAAATTTTGGAAAAAAATTAACATAATTTATTTAAGTTATTAATTTTTTAATGACTTAAAGATGGAGGTAAAATTACTACTTTTAACTTAACTTCAATGGCAATTTTGTTATATACATATGTAGGTACATTTTAAGGAAAATTCATTGTTTTAATCATTTACAAAAAAAAAAAAACACCAACAAAACTGAAACACTTTCAACATTTTGAATCAACGAATTTATATTTGAAAATACGTAAAAAAATAAAATAATAATAAGAATAACAAAAGAAATGTTGATGTTGAATTATACAAAGTAATAGTTTATCATCTTAGCCATGAACTTTAAATTCCCACATTTAATAAATAAACAACAATTGATTTGGAAGCTAATTAAATTGTTATTTTCTCAAAATTATTGTTTTTTTTTATACTGAATTTAATCTTAGTTAATCTATGATGACACGTTGCGTAGTAACGTTTATAGTGCGATCAAAACAGAAGTAATTTATGTTTGGTATAGACTCGTTTAATTATAAGCCTAGTCAACATTCAAGTTTTTATAATATTTTTGGTATGCCAGATTTATTTACATACATACCTTGGAGTAACCTAGATAGCTTATAATTTTTGTTTGGGACACTTAACCTAAATATACAAGATTGGAAGATCTTCCAATATTGACCGAACTGTCAAAAGTCTTCCAATAGCATTCCAATTAGGTGACAATTTGCCAATGTTGTATCAAGTGAAAATTATCCGTTTATACGGTTGGTTAATTTTATCCAAATATGTATTGGACAATAGGTAGGTTCAGACAACATAAGGGACTTTTATTTGAAGTCAACTGCATTCTTTGAACGTAAATTTTGATCTAGTTAGTTTTTCAAGTGTCATAATTGTCATTAATTGTATTTTGTGTTGAAAAGAAATATTACTTATTTCTTTTAAAATTTGACAACGAACCCTTTTACACAAAACATTAAATGGAATTGTGAAGAAAATAAATAAATCATAAAGTACAAAAGTTCAGCTTTTAGTTGAATGAAAAAACAAGATCAATTGTCATTTTGACATAAGTTGACTAGACTTGATAGTTGGGAGATTTTACTTTACTAACTTTCCAGTCAACTTTCCAATAAAGTTGCCTTAATTGGGAGGAAATTTTTTGGCAGCTGCCAATCATACACTAGAAACTTGCTTTACCTTCAAGTTTCTAATGTGTCGTCTCAAAATCAGCTGGCAATTGCCGACAATTGTTCGTCTAGCAATCAAAAATTGTCTGTTGGAACGCTTTAGAAAACAAAAACATTGGTAGACTCATTGGAAGACGATTTTCTTGACATATAACAGAGAATAATGAAAACTTATTTTAGCAGTGAAAACAACAGGTCCTGTAAAACATTTAAAAAAATATAACATAAAAAAAAAGTTAAACAATAATAAAGCAGGCAATAACAACTTTCTTGTAAAATTTGTTTATACGTTCCATCCTTTTCAACCTTTTTTATTATTGCTTCATTTTCGTTATGTTATCTTCTTTCTCTTCTTCTTCTCATTTCTTTCAACTTTCAAGTTCTGCCAAAAACCTCTAAACTTTTGTTGATGCTCCCGACTCAAAAATTTTCTGCCGATTAAAAATTGGATAATTTTGTTGAGAAAGAACATAATCCAATATCCAATTAGTGAACAATCGTCAAATTATTTGAAAATACAAAAATTTAGTGTTTAGACTAATACAAACGATTGCAAGAAGTTGACCAATTTTTTGATAGAAAATTTGCCAATAATTGACTGATAATTTTTTTTCCATCACTTTTGACAGATAAAATCGGATGTCTACATGTCTACATGTCTACAATCATCTTAATGGTTTTAAAACCAGAAGTACATGGGGCATCTTTATCCCAGAGGGTGTTATACACTGACGAAAATACCTTTTTGATATGCGTTTAGATAACTCACATTCCTTACTTCGGCACGAGTACGATAACTTTGGCGCCAAGATATAATAACGGTTTTTGGTAGAGGGTCTTAATACAAGCATTTTTTACTATGGGAGGGGGGGGGGGGGGGAGTCTATCTCCCCCCGTTTAGGCGGGAGGGGCAATTTAAAAAAGTTATTATTTAAAATGGAAAAAATAATTAAAAAATAACGGTGATACTTACAATTAAGTTGTATACATTTTTTTAAAGCCAACATTTTGTTCTATTAGCTAGTTTTTAAATCAAGTCAAAACTATGCGTAGTTTTTGAAAATTTTAATTTTAAACTCAAAATTTGAGTAAAAAAGTTAAAAAAAAGGTTTAAAGTGTAATTTTTCAATACTTCAAAATTATCTACCATTGTTTTTATTTCAGAATTTATTGCTCTTATTTGTTTTTGATCAAAAACTGAAAACTAGATGATTTTATGTCTTTTAGTTTTTGAGAAAATTGAAAATAACCACAACTACTATTTTAATTTAATTTTTTTTTTTTTGCTTGAGTGGTCTTATTTTGATAGTAATAATGGTATTTGCGTATGCGTAATGCGTGTTTGGGTGTATGCAACAGTAAGGTGTGCGCGAGTTTGGGTGTGTGCAACAGTGGGATCTGTAAGACCCCCCTGCTTGGGAACACTATAGGATTTGGGGTGGGTGCAAGTTGGAGTGCGTGCAAGGTGGGGAGGGTGCAAGGTGCGGTGGGTGCAAGATGGGGTGCATGCAAAGTTTCTTTTGCATTTAAATAAGCTGGATTTAAGAAAAATTAATTTACCCTAGGTGTATCTTAATCCATATTCGATTATTACTATCAAAATAAGACTACGTTAGCAAGGAAAAAGTAATTTAATTAAAATATTTTTTTTGGTAACTTTCAATTTTCTCAAGAACTAGAAGACATAAAGTCATCTAGTTTTCAGTTTTTGATCAAAAACAAATAAGAGCAATGAATTATAAAAAAAAAATAGTAGATAATCTGAAAGTTTTGAAAAATTACACTTTAAACCTTTTTTTTAAACTTTTTTTGCACAAATTTTGACTTTAAAACATTTTTTTTCAAAAACTATGCATAGTTTTGACTTGATTTAAAAACAAGCTAATAGACAAAAGAGTTGGCTTTAAAAAAGGTATAATACTTAATTATAAGTATTACCGTTATTTTTTAATTATTTTTTTTCCATTTAATGTACATATTTTTTTAAACTGTCCCTACCGCCTAAACGGGGGAGATAGACCCCTTCCATAGTAAAAAATGCTTGTTTCTAACTGTTCTATACAAATCCGTCATTAGACTTTGTCGCCAAAGTTATCGTACTCTCCCCTTTACTTCAAATTGGCCGTAATGCAGAAGCACAAAAGACAGTTGGTAAGAAGACAAATCAAAAAAAAAATCTAAAAAGAGGCTGGGATGCGACCCACACTGATAACTTCCCATCCCGTCTATCGATTTGTCTTGCTTAAAAGTTTGTCTAAATGTAACAATTCTTACCAAATTTGTGTTCTATTTTTTGTAGATTTTATTTTTTTTTATGAAAAAACGGACTGTTGGATTTTTATAAAAAAATTATTGAATATAAAAAACAATATTTCCTGTGAAATAAAATAAGTTTGAAGCCAATATTTTTAATTTTTGAAAAGCTATTTGAGCCGAAAATCAATTTTTACCAACTTTTATTAATTTTTTTGTTTAGGTTTTTATTTTTTGTAAAAAACTGCCAATTCGATTTTTCTCAAAATTTTATCAGATGTCAAAAACATTATTCTTCGTTGCACAAAATTGTTTTGGAGATGAAATCATATTTTAGTCGTAAAATTTTCGAAGTGACACATTTTTTTTTTCAGTTTTTTTGATTTATAAAAAAAACCGTTAATTGATTTTTTTTCCAAAAATATAATTGTTTTGTATCACGTTACAATATATAACATAAAATTTAATTCAAGTCTCTAGCGTCATTGGTTCATGAGATATTTAGGGTTAACCAAAATGTTCACCTTTTTTTTAAACTGCTATGGTAAAAAAACCACCCACGCCCTTTCTGCATCTTTCTGCCTTATTATCTGTATAACAAAATTTATTTGAAGTCGATATCTCTTCTGGTTCTTGAGCTATGGACGACGAAAAAACGTCGCGAACGTACGGACGTACAAACGTACGAACGTACGTACACTACACACGCACGCACAGACATCTTTCTAAAAATCTTTTATTTCGACTCTAGGGACCTTGAACTGCGAGAAATGTCAAAATTTTCAATTTGACAAATCGGACCCATTACAATAACTTCCTATGGGAAGTTAATAAAGATATAAATCCTCGGTAGACATCTTGGTTTGCCTACAAGCTAAACCGGAAATCAGACTCATAAACTTATTCTTAGTATGCGTGGCAATTTCTCCTCTAATTTATGAAATTTCCCCAAAAATTCATTAGTTAATTCTATGTATGCGTGAAAATACGTCAATTTTTCTCGTTGAATTCGTCCACATTACAAATACAACAATGTAAACAAATGGGTTTTGGAGGGTAATACCTTTGTATATATAATTCCACTCTTTATACAAAGGTAATACGTACGAAGGATTTATATCTTCATATAGAGTGTTTTTGGGCAAAATGTTAATGCATTATCTCACGTCTTATTATTGAAGAAATGCAACCATTTTTAAAAAGTTTCTAAAAATAGGAGAACGAAACCCAATATTACGGTATACCAGCATACATTTTTAAAGCTATTCATTGGCCATATTGGTTTATAAAACTTAAAATTTGTTAAAAAATAAACTGAAACGAATTTCATAATACGCAGTTTCAATTTCGGTTTACTATTATTTTCTATTTTTGAATTTCTTAAAAAAAAAAACACACAATATGTAAACAATAACCTACAGTAGCCAAAACAATACTACGCATCTCATATCACGTTCGCAGTTTATTTGTTACCTCATCCCACTCCCCTCAATAGTTTCGCTAGTTTTGGGGAGTTCAGGTCGACCAAAACAAGGGTAGGTATATTGGCTTTAGTATCACTTCCTAATGTCGTTTTAGGGCTCAACGAACAAACTTAATGAATGGAAAATTTATCTTTGTTTGTCTTTTATAGTAGACTAGACACTCCATTAACGTTAACAACAAAATATTACATTCATTCATTCATAATTTTACGATATTCTAAACATTCGTTTTTTGTTCATATTGCATATTACTTCATACCAATAAATAACTCCAGGTTCTATTTTTATAAAACTTACATTTAATTTGTGTTTATAAATAGACACTAGGTACTTTTCCGATATTATGTATCTACTCGTATACAAAAAATAACACATGTGAATTTGATTAATTATATTAAAATGATGCAAATTCTTGTGACTTCCTGCAATCTTACAACTGATTTATTTTAACAACACAAAGTTCAATATGTAATTTTAAAACCTTATAATTGATGCTAATTAAACGTGCCCATTTCTGAATGACTGTGAACCAACAATTGAACAATTTACTGAGCGTTTTTATACAGGTATAAAAATGTGTAATTTGTTTGTTACTTATTCTTTCAAAAATTCCATCGTGATCGCAAAAAAATTTTTAAGAAATCTAATAAAAATAAAAATGTAATGTGGAATCAGATTCTCTACTAAGAACTTAAGTAGATATTTGGTCATTTTTAAAAATGGCCGATTACGATGGAGTTCGTGGTAATAAAGCTGAATATAAGGGGTTTCAATTTCAATAGCCCGCTGTCACTTTTGAAGCAATACACACTTTATTAATCGTTAAAATTCTCTACGACTCACGGTGGGGGGCTCTCTATGGAGCTAGCCATGATAAAAAGTCCACATTTTTATTTGAAAGCAACGGGAAAATCATGTTGTTTTTCTCAATTAATACGGTATTTTTGATAAGACATAGAAGAATTTTTGTTGGTAAGTCACCCATGCTAAGTTAATTGCAATGTCAAAGTTGTTCAAGTTAGTGCCAAGAAAGCAAGTTATGTATACAAGAAATTTTAAGAACTTTTTTGCTTTATTTTTTGTTTTCTTATATATAAAAAAAAATGTCAAGTGCTATTTTTTTAATAAAGGGTGTCCCAAAATTAACGCAAGATTTGAATTTAATAGAAAACGCCGTTTTTAGTCTTTTGATAGTTATATTTTTATTGACTCGTAAAGTACATAGGATAGGGTTATGTATGGAATAACACATCGGACAAATGGCCTCCACGGCTTTGCATGCACATGCGCACTCTTTTGTTGAAATTTTCCATGACCATTCTGCATAAATGTGGCTGAATTTCGTTGATGCAGCGTTGAATCTCCTCCTTTAATGCACGGGTGGTTGTGGGCTTGTTGACATAGGCTTGTGATTTCAAATAACCCCATAAAAAGAAGTCTAATGGTGTTAAATCACACGATTTAGGAGGCCAATTTTGATCACCGAAACGAGAGAGTACACGAACTGGAAATGTCTCATGCAGTAATTGAATTGTTTCACGGGCTGTATGACATGTGGCACCGTCTTGTTGAAACCACATATTGGACACATCAATATCATCCAATTTTGGCAGAAAGAACTGTGTAATCATGTCGCGATATCGAGCACCAGTAACAGTCACTGCTTGACCAGCATCATTTTCAAAAAAATATGGCCCAATTATGCCTACAGCCCAAAATCCACACCATACAGTCACGCGTTGTGGATGCATTTGTTTTTCGACAATCACATGTGGGTTCTCCGAACCCCAAATGCGGCAATTTTGGCGATTGACAAAGCCATCAAGATGAAAATGTGCTTCATCGCTTAGGATGATTTTGCTCGAAAAATCAGGGTCCATTTGTTGATGTTCAATAATCCATTCAACAAACTCTCTTCTCTGTCCATGGTCATTAGGCTTCAATTGTTGTGTTAATTGAATTTTGTAAGCATGAAGACACAGATCTTTGGTGATTATACGCTGTAGAGAGGTTCTTGAAATTTGCAATTCACGCACTGCTTCGACATTCACATTTGAACGGCTTGTTTTTGGACGACCAGTGTGTTTGGCGTCTCCAACGGATCCAGTCTCCATGAATTTTTCAATTAATCTCTTCACAGTTGACGAAGTTAAAACACTATTCCGACCATATTTTGTATGAAATTTTCGAACTGCAGCCGCCAAGCTTTCACTATTTTTGAAATATTCTTTAATAATGAAGACACGTTGTTCTCTCGTGTAACGCTCCATTTTTAATAACCCTATACTGTTAGCTGTCAAATTGCTTTTTTTTTCAGGGTTGCCAACACTTCACTGCACAAATGGCGGCAAATTCAAATCTTGCGTTAATTTAGGGACACCCTTTATTAACGAAGGTATGAAGTTTATGTTTTAAGATGATTAAAAATTTAAATAAATTAAAAAAAAAAAAAAAATTGCATGGTTTTATATCAATAATAGGGCAATATCTTCTGTTTCGGCATTTTTTAAGCAGATGTGTAAATGTAGCCAGATAAACAGACATTTGTTAAATATAAATCAAAAACGGAAATCTCTTGAAAAATGCCGAAAATATTGTTTGCTAATTTTTTAAGTTGAAAATACTGATTTTTATGGTAACTAAAATCCTTTTTTCTTGCTTTGTTTTTTATTTGTGACATCAGATGTTAAAAAAAAAAACAGTTTTTCAATATATAAATCAATAAATCGTGTTAATTCAAATATGGAAATTTATAGGTGGTCAAGTATTTCAGTGTTCGAGACGAAAACTTGTTGAACTGTATTTTGATAGTAAGAAAAAAAAATTCGAAGACAAATTTTAGGTCGTCGAAAATTTCTTAAAAACTAAAACTTTATGCTCTGAACAAACAAGCCACTTAAAACTAAAGCTTAAAGATTTTAAACACCAGTTCAAAGTTAAATGGCAACGGTCAAACCGAACTAAAAAGTCGTTTTTAGCAATCGAAGCAAAATGGCTCGATGAAAATATTTCTTTTAAAATGTATCCTCAGTCTGTTGGACATGGACGTCCTTTGTTTAATTTTGAAGAAAGCAGTGAGCAAACAAAACGGAAACGTACTGCAAACCTTAGAAGCACAGTCTCTACTAGTGAGCTTTTTTTTGCAGCCCAAATGAGCTTACGAGCCACGGGTAAGAAACAGGAAGCTGATTTGATAAAAGCTGTTACATCTTCCCCCAAATTTTCTTCAAAACTCGACAAATACAGACAGCAATCAAATGATTTCATCTCGAAATGCATTATCAATGATGATGGAAGCAAAATTATCACGGCATTAGTACAACGTTATTAGAAGCTATGCAAAAAATTTATTTCCATCATACAAAGAAATTCAGAAAGAAAAAAAGAATTGTTATCCACAAAATGTTCAAGTTCAAGAAACTTTTGCAGAGGTTCCTTTGCAAAAACTTCTTGATCACTACAGTGAAAAAATATTGAATAATAAAGCAAATGTACTGGATTCCATCAAAAAATGAATTCACCCTCATATCAAAGTGGGGTTTTGATGTCAGTTCGGGACACAGCCAGTACCATCAAACATTTTTTGAAAGCCATGTTGCAACCGATAAATTCGTGTTTATAAAATGTCTCGTTCCTTTGCAATTAATAGCACAGACAGACAAAAAAGTTATTTGGCAAAATCCTTGTCCTTCGTCAGTGCGTTTTTGTCGTCCTTTGAAAATAATTTTCGAAAAAGAATCTGACGAACTTGTAAGAAGAGAAAAACAAGTAACAGAATCTCAAATTCTAAATCTTCATAGTTCGAATATCAGGATTAAAAATATTGATTACACCGTACATCATCAGACGATCTTGTCAATGATAGATGGCAAATTTTGCAATAGTTTGACTGACACCAAATCATCGATGAGGTGCTACTTATGCCATGCAACTTCGAAGGATTTCAATGACATCGACAAAATGATTCAATTATCAATAAACGAGGAAAATTTATCATTTGGATTGTCAACTTTGCACGCGTGGATTCGTTTATTTGAATGCCTTCTGCACGTTGCATATAAGCTTCCGGTTAAAGAATGGCGAACCAATGAAAAACCCGAATTTATAGTAAAACAGAATAAACTACGAATTCAGAGAGAAAGAGAGAACAGGCTTAATAGTCGATAAACTTAAGCCTGGTTACGGTAACACAAATACAGGCAATGTGGCAAGAAGGTTTTTCGAAAATAGCAGCGTATCTGCTTCGATAACGGATATCAATGAAGCTTTAATTGTAAAGTTTTATATCATTTTACAATGTCTGTCAAGTGGTTTTAGGATCAGCCCACACAAATTTCAACCGTTTTGTGAGGAAACTGCAAGATATTTTGTATCATTATACCCTTGGTATTATATGAGTACTACAGTGCATACAATTTTAATTCATGGCCATCATATTGCCACCAACTGTATACTTCCTATTGGTCAACTTAGCGAGGAAGCTTTAGAATCTCGAAACAAAGATTTTAAGGTTTTTAGAGAGCACTACAGCCGAAAATGTTCCAGAAAAGATACTCTGACTGATATTTTCAATAGAATGATGATTTCTTCGGATCCTGAGCTATCGAGTTTAAGAAGTCAAAAAATAAATGTAAACAAAAAAGTTTTCATCATGAAGCAATTCAAATGTTTGAAATAGAAAATATTGTTTGTTATGATTCCGATTAAATTGAATTACGTTTCGTTAATTTGTATTGTTATTTTTTTTCAATAGTTAAAGTTAAAAGTTAAATTAACCTATAACGATTAATTTGTTTTATTAAAATTTTGAACGAAAGGAACTCTGAAAGTACGCGTTTAATGCATTCAGGAAGACAAATCTTAAGCAAATTGAATACCTGACACATATTTATTACGAATCAAAACATAATACATACGTTACATAACAGTTATATCGGGTGATTTTTTAAGAGCTTGAGAACTTTTTTTTTTAAAAAAACGCATAAAATTTGCAAAATCTCATCGATTCTTTATTTGAAACGTTAGATTGGTCCATGACATTTACTTTTTGAAGATAATTTCATTTAAATGTTGACCGCGGCTGCGTCTTAGGTGGTCCATTCGGAAAGTCCAATTTTGGGTAACTTTTTCGAGCATTTCGGCTGGAATAGCCCGAATTTCTTCGGAAATGTTGTCTTCCAAAGCTGGAATAGTTGCTGGCTTATTTGTGTAGACTTTAGACTTGACGTAGCCCCACAAAAAATAGTCTAAAGGCGTCAAATCGCATGATCTTGGTGGCCAACTTACCGGTCCATTCCTTGAGATGAATTGTTCTCCGAAGTTTTCCCTCAAAATGGCCATAGAATCGCGAGCTGTGTGGCATGTAGCGCCATCTTGTTGAAACCACATGTCAACCAAGTTCAGTTCTTCCATTTTTGGCAACAACAAGTTTGTTAGCATTGAACGATAGCGATCGCCATTCACCGTAACGTTGCGTCCAACAGCATCTTTGAAAAAATACGGTCCAATGATTCCACCAGCGTACAAACCAAACCAAACAGTGCATTTTTCGGGATGCATGGGCAGTTCTTGAACGGCTTCTGGTTGCTCTTCACTCCAAATGCGGCAATTTTGCTTATTTACGTAGCCATTCAACCAGAAATGAGCCTCATCGCTGAACAAAATTTGTCGATAAAAAAGCGCGAAACACATTTCGAACCGAACACTGATTTTGGTAATAAAATTCAATGATTTGCAAGCGTTGCTCGTTAGTAAGTCTATTCATGATGAAATGTCAAAGCATACTGAGCATCTTTCTCTTTGACACCATGTCTGAAATCCCGCGTGATCTGTCAAATACTAATGCATGAAAATCCTAACCTCAAAAAAATCACCCATTACTTATTTTTCTACAAATTGTCACGGAAATAACGTTAGTTATAAAAAGTTGTTACAATTAGAAGCCCTTAGGACATCATCCTGGATAACACATTTTATTCATAAGATCTTTCGATTTTTCAATTGTTTTTAATGGTTAAAATCTTAAATAAAATCTTCGTTGTTGGAAGAAAATTTGAAAATTAAAAAAAAATGTACTGGTGTATGGACTGGACATATCAGGCTTCTTAATGTATATAGTCTTATACCTACACAACTCTGAGCACTTAGGAGTTTTTAGGTGAACGCAAAAATTGGCTACGTTCAATTTAGGTTTGGATAGGGTATCCTGGATAGGTGAATTTTTAGATAGGTACCTTATTGAACGAGTTAGATACCTTATTTGAGTTAGCTGTTAAAAAATAAAAACAACTTTGAACTATTCACAAAAATCAGGCAAACATTTACACTTCGAGTTTCAAAACTATTATAAAATAAGGTCTTCAAAGGCATTTCTTGAAACGCTTATTTAGATTACCAAACTCAACACCGAATTATACTATCTACTTAGAGTCTGTCCGGGAATACCAACTTTAAATTTTGTGTAATTTTTTTTTCTCAAAATGTCTCGGCCTGGAGCCACTAGGGCGCAGTTCCTTTCCAACGGTGTATCATAATTTGTTCCCAAAATTTTGAATTCGATTATCTCAGAAACAATGAATTGTCCACCGAGGCAAACAGAGCACGAGTTAAAGAGTTGAACTTTAACTTTATCCCTAATCGTACTGATCTACCACCAATCTGCACTTTATTTAAAAGAAGGGAAAAGGAAGATGCACATCAATTCATTGTAATGAAGAAATAAAGAATTTAAAACGAGGCTGGGATGCGACCCACACTGATAACTTCCCATCCCGTCTGTTGATTTGTCTTGCTTAAAAGGTTGTAGGGTTGGGTTAAAAAAGTTGTAAGTTAAATAATTCTTAAAAATCTTAAAATTACCAAAATTATTTTTCATATAAAGAAATAGTTTAGTTTGAAAATCTGTTTTTTAGATTTCGAAAACAAATTTTTACCAATTTAAGCAGCATTTCTTAAATTTTTACAAATTGGATCAATGAAATTAATTTGAGAGATATCAAGATTTGAGTACTATTTTTTGTAGTTTTTTTTTATGAAAAAACAGACTGTTGAATTTTTATTAAAAAAAACTATTGAATATCGAAAACAATATTTTCTGTGAAATACAAAGAGTTTGAAGACAATCAGCCCTATCATGAATTCCATCGTAATCGGAAATTTTTACGAATCCCGAAAAACTGTATCATGAAATCCGTTCGTAGTGGAAAATCTCATACAATTTTGCATTACGAACGGATTTCATGATACAGTTTTTCGGGATTCGTAAAAATTCCGACTACGATGGAATTCATGATAGGGCTGAATATTTTTAATTTTTAAAAAGCTGTTTCAGTCGAAAGTAAATTTTTACCAAATTTTAGTATTGTTTTATTGTTAGGTTTTTATTTTTTGTAAAAAAAAACTGTCAATTCGATTTTTCTTAAAATTTTAATGAATGTTGACAACAATATTTTTTAAAAGATAAAAGTAGTTTAAAGCCAATATCTCAAGGTTTTGAAAAGATATTTGAGTCGAAAATGAATTTTTACCAACTTTTATTAATTTTTTTGTTTAGGTTTTTATTTTTTGTAAAAAAAACTGTTAATTCGATTTTTCTTTAAATTTTACCGATTGTTGAAAACAATATTTCTTATAAGTTAAAATTAGTTAAAAGCCATAATCTCAAATTTTTAAAAAGATATTGGAGTCGAAATTCAATTTTTACTAACTTTGAGTAATGTTTTTTTAGGTTTTTATTTCTTATAAAAAAAACTGTCAATTCGATTTTTCTCAAAATCTTACCAGATGTTAAAAACGTTATTTTTCGTGGCACAAAATTGTTTTGGAGATAAAATCATTTTGTATTCGTAAAATATTCGAGGTGACAAATTGGTTTTTTTAGTTTTTTTGATTTATAAAAAAAAAAAAACCGTTAATTCGGTTTTTTTTCAAAAAATATACTTATTTGGTATCACTTTACAATATATTATATAAAATTTAATTCAAGTCTCTAGCGTTTTTGGTTCATGAGATATTTAGGTTTAACCAAAATTCGCACCTTTTTTTTAAACTGCTATGGTAAAAAAAACCACCCACGCAATTTTCTTGAGAGCCCTTTCTGCATCTTTCTGCATTATAACAAAATTTATTTGAAGTCGATATCTCTTTTGGTTCTAGAGCTATGGACGACGAAAAAACGTCGCGAACGTACGGACGTACAAACGTACGAACGTACGTACACTACACACGCACGCACAGACATTTTTCTAAAAATCTTTTATTTCGACTCTAGGGACCTTGAAACGTCGAGAAATGTCAAAATTTTCAATTTTGACAATTGAGACCCATTACAGTTACTTCCGATGGGAAGTTAATAATAATAATAATTAAGTTTTAAATTGATAGTATTATTAATTCACTGATTTTTACCAAAAGACTTTAAAATTTGAAATCGATTTTCAGACTCTTTCAAATTCAATTATGTTTATGTTAAATCAATTGTTTTATTAGACACCCGCAAATACCAGATGGTCTTGGATATCTTTGGATTCTTTCTTGACATTGCGGCTGTTTCGGAACATCTGTTCTTTTATACGTAAAACACTAACGAAGTATACGGATACCCCAACTGCCTGAGATTGAACTCAGCCATTGAGTAAAAACACCAACTTTTTGTATTCCAGCAACCACTAAACATAAAATTGAATTAGAGCTCTCCACATCACTTTTGAAACTATAATAATTTTTCAATTGGTTGATTTACCTCCTCAAAATGTTTTTCTTTTAGTGGTTCATATGATACGGACTATGTCAATAATCCACAATTGTTTCGAAGTTTTCGAGGACGAACACCCGAAAATGTTTGAAATGGTCACGGACAATTTCTTGAAAAGGATATGATGCTACAACCGTTCCCGTGGCGGCAATTTGGCTAAGGTATCCTTTTTCATTGTTAATGGTAAGTGGTTCCATCCTCATTACAATGAAATATCCATCGATTGATTCCTCTTAAAAAATAATCGTTTCTTTTTAAATATCAAAATTGGAAAACTCTTTGCAACCAACTAATTTAATTGAAAATCGATAGTTTATTGATATTTATGTTGGCTAGAAAGTAGACCATTTTTATAACGATGCACAATCAAATTGTTTTTCCTCTATTCTCCAAAGAATGTACATATGTATGTACATATGTATAGTTTACGAATAAATTACTAATTTTTCTTCCTATGCTACCTATATTCAACATAAACATAATATCTGTAGGTATCAAATTATAAAACTTAGCTACGTGACAGATTCACAAAAGCTTAATGACGTCTCAAAATAAAAGCGTAAACATCAAAACCTGTTTAGTTTGGGAATTTTCAATAAAGTATCTTATAATGTTGGTCATGTAATGTTGATGAAATAAGATTTGTTATTAACCTGTAATCAAGGGCGGATCCAGACTTTTAAACAGATATGTTATAAATTGTGTCGAAACGTAGCTTTTGAGGATATTTTGTTTACGATAGTTTTTAAACCAAACTTCTATAAATTCGGGTGTATATGATAGCTAATCTAATTAATATATTTTTCCCAATCGGGCCAGTCACTTTTTTGAGTACATTGTAAGATATTTAAAAATTTCAGAATTTGACTGCCAGAGGACTGACGAGTATACACAGTTTAATACAAATTAGTAAAAATCTCTTAGGATTTAATAATGATCACTTAAAATACTACGAGAAAATACTACTTCAGTTTTCAAAACAGACTTTTGACAATTAACGTAACGTTATTCACTTATCTTTTACTACTTTCACATAGTTTTACTAAATATTTCAAAGTAATCAACAAACAAAATCTAAAAATATTCATCTTAAAAGTACTAATAATCAAGAAATGAAGAACAATAACAATTTACCTGACACAGAACTGACGACACACTACTGACGAAAAAGACGAAATTTGAGATTATAATCTGGACTAATGTTTTTTTTTTTGTAATTTCAAATAGGTATCAACAAACTACATTTTAACAAATCAAAGTCTAATACGAATAAATAAAAATAAACTTTAGAAAATAACGACTCATCATAAAACTGACGTGTTGACTGGCTTAGCACGTGTACAGACAACAAACATAACCCAAACTCTTTTACAGATATGATGGCCGTCAAATTGGGCAACCCGCAACTAACTTCATTACCAACATTAAAATTCAAAGTGTGATTTGACAGTGAGTCGGCGATATTTCGCACGAATTTCAAATTTAAATAACACACAAGGGACTGACGAATGAAACTGAACACAGAATTTCTTATTTTTTTAAATAAAGTGGAGAACACTCCATTATGAAGGTGTAGTATGTATATATTAAACTATATATGTATGTACATACATCGTAGATTGTATTTAATTAATAAGTTTTCTTAAATCAATGATAATGTTTAATAGACAGTCACTTAATGGTTGGTTTTCAGGGTTGTGACCTGCCAAAGGACTGACGTTTTAAGAACTAATTGTGTTTTTTTAATAACTTGTATTCAAAATTAAGAACTGAAATTGGGTGACTAAATAAAGGTCTTTCCATTGTTTTAAAATAAATTGTAATCTCAATAAAATATAATAAGACTTTGTATACATTGGTTGATGACATCGAGTTACCCAAGTTTTGTATAAACACCCATATGCGAAGAACGCTACAAAAAATATAGATGCAAAAACCTAGAGAATCAGAAAGTTTGCCAGAAAAAATATGATTTTTTTTTCATAGGAAAAAGAAACAAAACTTAATATGAAGAATTGTCTGGTGTTTTTTGGACGTAATTTTTCCGGGATTAAATTTTCGGGAGTCTATTATTACCATCGTTATCAGTCTGCTTAGTCGTAGATTGGAGCTGATTGCGTGAACCTTTTGAAAATATTTTCACCTTAAGGGAGTCAACACAACTTAAAAATTGTAGAGAGAAAAATGTTTGGTTCTTGAATTTAGGGAAATAGGTGCACATACATACATACATATGTAAGTGCATAATTAAAAATTAAATAAAAACAAATTAAGCTAAACAAATAAATTGTGAAGAAACTCACGAATTACACGTTACAAAATCTGTTTTCACTTCAATTCTCGAGAGATTCAAAGCTTTTATATTAAATTAATAGATATGAAACGTTCATTATATTTTTCAATTAGCTATTAGTTTAACGAAGTGTCACGTTTGCCGTTTTTGGGACATTAATATTCTTGAAATTCATGTTTAAATCTCAGTTCTAGAACATCCAAAGCAAATTCTCTTTAAAAAATAGATTTCTTTAGTTTTTAAGATCTTAAAAGTGTTTTCCTTCAATAAGAAATCAATTTTAAAATAAAAAAAACATTTTGAGAAAACCTTAAGATGGAATTCAAAACGAGTTTCAGAAATTTAAAGGAAACTTATTATCAAATTGGAGATCACTTATTCAAGGTTTTTTCTTAAGAACCTATATTTGGTCTTTCTCTCAGAAAAAATCTTATGAAAATAATTTAAAGCATTACTTAAGTTTTTCAAAAATCTAAATTGTGTAAAAACAAAGGTTTAAGTTTGTTTTTGACAGCAAATTGCTTTTTGGTCAATATCATTAAATTTACTAACAAATCTTTACATAAAATCTTAACTTATACAAATAAACTGTATAAGCTTTTTGGCACATAAAGATCCCCCTCCTGGATCCGCCGTCTGTAATATGTACATTTCATATGTTTCTTATAATATAATGGGAACTATAATAAGTAACATCTAACAATAAACAATCTTCACAATTTCTTAAGAACCTAAAGATTTTAAAAATATGTAATTAAAATGTGCAATAAAATTTAAGGTGGTGCAATTTATTGGAAAATATATCTTTTTGTTGTCTGGCATCCGCATACCTAGAACCAAACTACTTACATACCTACATTATCTAGCTACAAACTTTTAAGACACACCCAATTTATCCTTTCACCAGAGTAGAGACTTCAACACCAGACAAAGGATTTCTTTTAAGGAAAAGCTCATTTTGTTATGACTGGGCATAAGATGATGGAAAATGCAGATAGGACGAATAAAAAGAACACAAGAAACACGTAAGTTAACTCTCGAATGTGTTCTTCAGCAAAATATATAAAACAATGCAAAATTATTAATTATGCTTCTTCTGTTGTTCTTTTTTTAATAATATCTTTTAATTTTAATTATTCATTAAAAGAAAAAAGTAAACAAAATCTAATTGTTTTGATTTACTTTCACTTGTTTTCTTTTGCACCTCGTTCGTAAACAATGAAATTACAAAAGGTAAAACAAAACTGCACCACCCAACCTAATGTTTTACCACATGCGCCTGTTATGTTGTTGTTTTTTATTTATTATACATACATATGTGTTTTTTTTGTTTTTCTTTGTTGCATTGTACGAATGAATAAAAGAAATAAGTGAAATTTATTATAGGAGGTAGAAGAAGATACAATTTCTTTATCAGTTTATCTTTTATTGACCATTTAATTGTTAATTCACTTACCTTGCTAACCTCAGCAATGCCATGTTTGCTTCTTAATTAATGGAAATTTAACTATTTAATAAAATAAAATCTCACGAATATTATTTCCAAATAAGAAATCGAGGAAGATAGTTGGTATTTATGTATTTTAAGTCTCACAAAAATCTAATTTGTTTTCGATGAATATTTAGTTTAAAATCAAGTCTACTTAATTCACTTTTTATTGGTCCCGTTGTTTACATTTTTGTAACTTCAGTTTTGTAATGTAATATAAAATCAGAAAAACAAAACTAGTTTTAATAAATTATGTACATTCTCATTGAAAACAAAACAGAAAACACCAAAAAATAAATAAAATTCCGATATCATCGATGGACATTTGCCATCAAATCAAAAAATAATATCCAAGATCCAACCCGGTCAAGTAGATTTGACAGACTGTTCGCGAATCGCGACTCGACGTTCGTGAAAGTGTGAAGTGAAACTGGAAAAAAAAATTATGCAGTTAAGTTTGCCGACGAAAAACGGCATTTTCCATTTTAAAGAGTTTTTTTTTTATTTTTATTAATTCTCTCTCTTTGTGAATTTTATTTTTCGCCTTAAATTTCTCTTAATTTTGTTATGTTTCCTTCCGCTTTGTTCCGTCTTTTACAATTGGATTTCTAACACAAATTTACATGAGCCAAATTCGAGTGCAGTTCAAAATTAAAATAAATGCTTATACAAGAAAGAATAAGGGGCCGGTTATAGCTATCAGTAAAATCCATCAGTAAAATTTGAAACAGGAGGAATCTGAAATGTTTTACTGACGAGCGTTTATAGCAATCAGTAAATTTACGTCATTAAATTAAATGTCACTTTGAGGCTTCGGGCCTCAGACAATTTTTTGATTGTTGCTTTTATCAATAAATTTTTTAATGATGTGATCGGAACAGTAAAAAGTTCGAACACCAACAGTTAAACGAAATGGAAGTTTTTTGGCTTTTGGCAGTCAGCTTTCAATAAAATGAAATTTCATCATGAAAAAAATTAAAATGGATTTATAAATTCAATAAAACTTTAAATGCATTGTTTCTTTTTGAAAAAAAAAAAAATACTTGAATATAGGATTCATTTTTTTGCATCAATCGTTTGCAAGAAATAAATCTGTAACATGTTCAAAAACTAAAAACAAACATTTTACTGATGGATTTTACTGATAGCTATAACCGGCCCCTAAGACAATTATAGCTGATTTACGTGTAACTGCATTGATTTGATATCTGCAAGAAAAAGATGCTACATAAAATTACTGTTTGTGAGATAAGAGAGGGAATAGACCAAAATGTAGAATACATTCATTTCTGCATTATAGGAAATTTGAGAAAAGCAGAAGCCAAGAATCAATATGAGTGAAGACAAACATGTTGACTTTATTATAGCAACTTCGTTTCCTGATTGAAAACCACCGAACATTTTTAATTGACAGAAATCTGTCATTGGAATTGTGTGTGAAATGTGAACACAAATCAGTGGAACGAAATTCGTTTCACTTTTGATCACAAAAGTATCAGCTGTTCAGGGAAATGAATTTCCGTCCGGAAAATAGAAAAGTATATTTTTAGGCGTCAGTTATAGCGGTTTTCATCATTGAAAACAAACATTGGAATTTTTTTTGCAGGTCGCTTATAGCTACCATTAGAAATTTCTGTCATTGAAAAAAATTTCCTGATTGAAAGTATTGTATATATATTTAGTAAGTCAATTCTAATAATGAAAAGATTTTAGAGAACAAATAACTATAAAAACAAATTACGATATTTTGATTATAAGAAGCAAAGTAAATATTAAAAGGTGTTGTAATAAGCTAAATTATTTAATTTGAAAGATGTAGTTGTTTATACCGCCACATATATTTACTATAGTACTATTATGAGACGAATTTTTTTATTTCATCTCCACAACGCCTTGAGGGCGCTGCGTGTATCAAAATATTTGGTAGGGAATTAATAATGAGGAGAAAATTACTAAAGAAAGAATGAACAAAGTAAATTTGTTTAAGTTTCATAAGCATTAATATGTTCGAGGGAGATAGCCAAATTACAAACGTCAAACCAAGAAGGAATAATTTTTGTTTACATTTTTTTTGCTTCCACGTGGCAATGCAGAGGAGATATGTATATACATACATATGTTTGTACCTATGTATACTTTAACGTTGTAGGTATTTTGAATTTAAAAATTCTCGTTTGATTTTAAACTTTTGTGAAAAATTAAATGTTGCCATATTTGGCATATACAAATACATATGTTTGTAGCTATGTATACTCGTTGTAGGTATTTTGAATTTAATAATTCTCGTTTGATTTTAAATTTTCAATTTTTCTGAAAAATGAAATGTTGCCATATTTGGCATATGATGCATTGAAGATTTTAAATATATTCAATTATTTTGTTGTTGTTATTATTGCGTATTATTTGTTATTTGTACGCATCAAGTACAAACTAGGCCTATTTTTGTTTTTAACGGCTAAATAGGATGTACTGCATTGAAATTTTAATTTTCATATAAAAACATACCTATAAATAAATAAATATAATATAATATAAAATTACGTTGAAAAATTAACCTTACAAGAGTGTCAGTGCCTAAATTGGAAAGGTATAAGCTTAATATATGTATGAGGTATTATGATGACATAGTAGTAATTTGGACAGAATGGAAGTGTTTCTTGTGTGGAGATATCATTATGATAACATTAATTGCTTCTGTGAGTCTCTTCGATTCATATAGTCCAGAACATTTTACTTTTTTCAGTTTTAATCTTTTAAAGTATTTTCTTGTAAAAGATTCAAATGGATATCTTATTAGAACATATAGCTCATTTGACTCTAGTATATATGAGAACTTACTAAGGAATTCGTAGATAGTTTGAGGTTTAGCTGCAAGTACTGACGCAATCAAAATTATTAACGAATAGCTAATCAAGAAAAAAATCCTTTGAGAACAAAAGAGTCCCTTTTAAAGTAAAGGGTGATTTTTTAGCTATTATCTTTTTGGCAACACTGGTTTAAACAGCTGACGCACGTTTCGTGTTTTGTTTCACTGTCAAACATCTTCAGTTTGGTCTATAATTTAACCATGAATCTTTTTACAAACGAAGAACGCTTGCATATTATTGAATTTTACTATCAAAATGCGTGCTCAGTTTAATCGACCCACTGAAGCTGCTATTCGGGCTATTGTGAATATCAGCCAGAAGCATTGCAAGAGCTGCTACCAATGCATCCAGAAAAAGTCACAGTTTGGTGCGGTTTATAGGCTGTTGGTATCATTGGACCGTACTTCTTCAAAGATGATGTGAATCGTAACGTAACTGTGAATGGTGAGCGCTACGTGAGATGATATTAAACTTTTTTTTGCCCAAAATGCAAGAGCTTGCATGACATGTGGTTTCAACAAGACGGTGCCAAATGCCACATAGCTAGCGCAACAATGAACTTATTGAGAGGCGAGTTCGGTGAACATTTTATTTGACGTTCGGGATCGGTCAATTGGCCGCCTAGGTCGTGCGATTTAGCCTTTCGACTATATTTTTGTGCCAAAATTGGACTAATCGTATGGACCATTTGAGGCGCAGTCAAGGTCAATATTTCCATGTAATAATCTTCAAACATTAAATTATATGGACCGTACTATCGATTCAAATAAATATTTCATGAATTCTTCTGAAATGTATGTTTTTTTTTTAATAACTTTCTATATATATAGCTATATATATAGCTTTTAAAAACTCTCCCTTTATATGCATATACATATGTACATATACAGGCACGAGTACGATAACTTTGGCGCCAAGATATAATAACGGTTTTTGGTAGAGGGTCTTAATACAAGCATTTTTTACTATGGGAGGGGGGTCTATCTCCCCCCGTTTAGGCGGGAGGGGCAATTTAAAAAAGTTGTTATTTAAAATGGAAAAAAATAATTAAAAAATAACGGTGATACTTACTATTAAGTTGTATACATTTTTTTAAAGCCAACATTCTGTTCTATTAGCCAGTTTTTAAATCAAGTCAAAACTATGCGTAGTTTTTGAAAAATTTAATTTTAAACTCAAAATTTGAGTAAAAAAAGTTAAAAAAAGGTTTAAAGCGTAACTTTTTCAATACTTCAAGATTATCTACCATTGTTTTTATTTCAAAATTTATTGCTCTTATTTGTTTTTGATCAAATACTGAAAACTAGATGATTTTATGTCTTTTAGTTTTTGAGAAAATTGAAAATAAAAATTTAATTTTAAACTCAAAATTTGAGTAAAAAAAGTTAAAAAAAGGTTTAAAGTGTAACTTTTTCAATACTTCAAGTTTATCTACCATTGTTTTTATTTCAGAATTTATTGCTCTTATTTGTTTTTGATCAAAAACTGAAAACTAGATTATTTTATGTCTTTTAGTTTTTGAGAAAATTGAAAATAACCACAACTACTATTTTAATTTAATTCTTTTTTTTTGCTTGAGTGGTCTTATTTTGATAGTAATAATGGTATTTGCGTATGCGTAATGCGTGTTTGGGTGTATGCAACAGTAAGGTGTGCGCGAGTTTGGGTGTGTGCAACAGTGGGATCTGTAAGGGGGGCATGCTGCCCCCTGCAACCCCCCTGCTTGGGAACACTATAGGATTTGGGGTGGGTGCAAGTTGGAGTGCGTGCAAGGTGGGGAGGGTGCAAGGTGAGGAGGGTGCAAGATGGGATGCATGCAAAGTTTCTTTTGCATTTAAATAAGCTGGATTTAAGAAAAATTAATTAACCTCTTAATCCATATTCGATTATTACTATCAAAATAAGACTACGTTAATACTTAAGTAAGGAAAAAGTAATTTAATTAAAATATTTTGTTTTGGTAATTTTCAATTTTCTCAAGAACTAGAAGACATCAAGTCATCTAGTTTTCAGTTTTTGATCAAAAACAAATAAGAGTAATGAATTCTAAAAAAAAATAGTAGATAATCTGTAAGTTTTCAAAAAAATTACACTTTAAACCTTTTTTTTAACTTTTTTTTGCACAATTTTTTTCAAAAACTATGCATAGTTTTGACTTGATTTAAAAACAAGCTAATAGACAAAAGTGTTGGCTTTAAAAAAAGGTATAATACTTAATTATAAGTATTACCGTTATTTTTAATTATTTTTTTTTCCATTTAATGTACATATTTTTTTTTAAACTGCCCCTACCCCCTAAACGGGGGGAGATAGACCCCCCCTCCCATAGTAAAAAATGCTTGTTTTTAACTGTTCTATACAAATTCGTCATTAAACTTTGTCGCCAAAGTTATAGTACTCTCCCCCATATACATATATGTATGTACAAATAAAACGGACAAACTAAAGGAATTATATCACACTAAATTTTTGGTATAAAAAAGATAAAATATAATTTTTTTTAATGAGTCATATCAAAAATAAAGACAATTATCAGGAACACTATTGAATTAAAAAAAAATATATATATTAAAAAATATATTATATTAACTACCAACCGCAAAAAGTACTCTTGCAGTACTTTTTTGCTTTGTTATTGTTTTTCTTACACTTTTTCTATTTCTTGCCAAAGCATAACCGTAAAATCAATCCTCTTCAAGTATAATATGCATACACATTATAATGTCAAAAGGTTGTTTCTATTGTCTTCCTCACTCTTCTTCTACATCTGCATAAATGTTCTTCTCTATTTTCTATTCTTTAATTATTGTTGAATTTTCCCTCATTCTCAACTCTTCCCATCTATTGAGGGGTATAAAAAAAAGGGATCAAATTCAATCATCTCCACGCCTCTCAGATGTCGCTTCGATCGTTCCTCTTCATAAGAGTAGAGTACTATAAGAAATATATAAGTTTCAACTGTTTGGCTTGAAACTTCGATGGTGGGATAAGAATGATTCCAATAATTTGATTAAGACACAAGTTGATGCAGTAAAGAACTATATTTTATAATTACATTAACAAATACAAACATTATTAACAAAAATATAACAATAAAAATAATATTAATTAACATACCTAAATCAACAATTATGTCGGCTTTGATACTACTTATTGAACAATTTATAAACGATTGAAAATTAATATAAAATAATAAACTATTAATATTGAAAAGTAAGATCCTTAATACTCGATGTAAATATGTAGAGTGTTTTAGTGTCGAGACAGTAGAAGAGATCTGGCAAAAGTAGTTTTTATGGTGGCTAAGTCTGTGAATAAGATGGCAACAAACTTACTTACATATATATAATGACTTCGCATATGACTTCGCGTTGGCGCCATCTACTCCTTAACGCCACTAGCCCTTCTGTAGGTTCAGCGGCAATCATGGAGAAACTTTTGGTACTTGATTTTTGTATTTTGTTTATTTTGTCAAACTTTATAATGATATATGTATGTCGTCAGTTTCTTTGAAAAACACAGCTGTTTGAAGCAAAAAAACAACTGATGAAGTTATTAATTAAAATTTTGTTCGCTGAAGCTACAAGAGGGCAAGAATTCTTGAACTCTTTATATGTATATTGAAATTCGGAAAAATATCTCACTCATTGACATACTGGATATGGACTGCTTGGAGGCAACTTCACGTTGGTATCATCTATTCCTTAAAACTTAAAACTACTAGCTCTTCTATAGGTTAAGCGGAAATAATTTTGTCAACAACCACCTTTGCTAGGCCAACATTTGTTTCTTATGTTCCCACCGTATATTTCTAAGAATTAATTTTTACAGCGTTCATCTCAATGAAAAAGATTAATTGTTTATTCGCTTTGGCTGCGGTGCGATCGAGTACTTGTTATCATTGAGAATCTCAGAGGAGTCATTCGATAGGATTAAGGTTATATTGGATAAACATGGAAACACATTCAAACGTTGATCACAAAATAGTCTTCCAAAGCCTGTCATTCACTGAAAGTCTATGTATTTTTGGTGCATGATTTTGTTCCTTTTATTTGAAAAATAATAGAAAAATAAATATTTGCTTTGACAAATTTTAATATTATCTTAAATTAAAACACAAAACAAGAATAAAAAATAAACAAAAAACACATAAGCTTCAGATGTCAAAATATAATTGTAAACTCTAACAGCTTATTAAGATTGTTATGATATATAATAACAGATGTCTTAACAAAAATAACCCTGTTTATTTCAGAAAACAAAAGGCAGCATTTAAAAGTTAGTTATATTTGTTTCCACCGAACCTACTCATAAAAGAGAGCAAGCATAGCTTAAATTGCTGGAATCATTTTTAATGGGGCTTTTGTATGGGAATAAGAATCGGCTAGCAGTCCATATTATCTGGCATGTCTATCTCTATGAACTCACTAATGTAATACAAATATGTACATATTGCAATGTATGAACCTGTCAATTAAAAGGAAATTTGAATGAAATGCTTGAAATTTTTTTAAAATAATAATAAAATTTAAAGAAGAAATGTAAGGCTTATAATACACTTGTAACATTGTGGCAGTACTGATGGAGACGAAGATTCTATACGCTCATAAAAAGAAGCTTGAATTTAAACGCTTATCCAACTGGAGAGACTATAACCACCATTATTCAATTATCAACACGGAGAGACTTAAACCTATCTTTCCTGTCACCACATCAAAAACCATGAACACGACTTTCATTAGACTTCGACTTGGTCATACAGTCAGTACATACCTGACATACCAGCACCTCCTTCGTAATGAAGCTCCACCTACTTGTCCGTATTGTAACATTCGCAACGACATCATTCATATTTTGAACAACTGCCCAGCTATACCAACGAATATAAACGCTACACCAAGTTTTTCCGTCTATGAAGCCCTACGTGTTGTAGTCAAGTAAACATTCAAAATATACATAATTTATTCATTAAATTAAATATTGACATTTAACTTTATCATAATTAACATGTAAATAATTTTGATTATAATTTATATTTTTTTATAATGTATATTAACTAAATATTAGTTCTTTTTTTCTATTAATTTACTTCAGAGCCGTAAGTCTTGTAACTTGTGCTCGTTTTTGTATATTAGCATTATAATTTTAATTATAAGTTAATAAATTAACAATAATAATAGGTATATAATAAAGACGAACATATTTGTCTTCACTATAATCTTGACTTCGGCATTTCTTGAATTTCCTATATAATGCAGAAATGAATATCTTCTGCATTTTGGTTTTTTCTCTCAATCTCACAATAAATATTTTTACATGCAGCATCGTTTTTGTGTGCTAAAATCAAATATGTAAGATGCAATGTAACTTAAATATTAGACCATACAATAATTTAAAATTTTATAGAAAATACTAAATCTACTTGTATAATTATATGTAGTAGCCATATTTTGCTGTCCTATTCCAGTGAAGATATCGATATCTTTCAAGGCATAATTTTTCTAAGATTGCTGACTTGAATTTTCGAATGCCAATCTTTATCAACTTTCTATTTAACATAAACATTCGTAGGAAAATACAATCTTAATAAATATACTTTATAACAAAGATTGTAACAACAATCCAGCAGCTAATAAAATACAGAATTTCTGTTAAGCTTTTAACAGAAAACAGCTTCTTGACCACTTCAAAATAAAAATGCAAACAAATCTATTTTTAAATTTATTTGCAAATGAAAATTATTTTTGTTCGCATCCTACCACCGCCATCTACATTGTAATAATAAAACTCCAAAATACACCTTATAAATATCCCAAGCCAAATTTCCCATGCACTTGATTTCGAATTTTCGAAATTCGAATTCCACATCGAACATGCTTTGTTCCAACTTTTCCACATTTTCTCTCGTGACATAAATGCATTTCGAAAATTAAAATATTCCTCGATTGACGATTCGATTGGTTCCCCGGCGTCCGTTTTTAATCGCCAATAAAATAAAACAAAAATTATAAAAACAAATCTAATTCAATAATAGTTTGTTTATATGAATTAAAAAACGTAAATAAATTCTGAGTGTAACTGTAAACGTTGTAAAGAGGTGAGTAAACAGTTGTGCCCAGAAATAATAAACAAGTGTTTTACAAAATTTTCATTTCAACCAACCAACAAAAAAAGACGCGCTTTCCCGCGTACCTAAGCACCACCGTATCATATCAGTGAATTGAGTTCACACAAATTGGCCTTTTTTTTATCTTATTACCTCTTCTTCCGTCTGTCGTTTTAGAAAATATGGAGAATCGACGTAATGCAAAACGCGGGAGGACGACTAGAGAATCTGCTAGAAAGCTTGAAAACAAGAGCAATTTGAGGTCGTCGCCCAGCCGAAGGGCGTCCCCAACTCGCAAAGCTTCTCCCTCATCGTCAAGTGGCCAAAAATCGCCAGCTAGACGAGCATCACCTGGTCGCAAAGCTTCGCCTGCTCGACGAGCCTCACCCTCTCGCCGTGCAACATCGCCTGCAAAGCGTCCACCATCGGTTGCTAGCAGCACAAGATCCTCCCGACAAAGAAGCGCCGCTGTTATAACTCCAACTCCGGTAGTGCCACCATCACCAATTAAAGAGAAAAAAGAGGTAAGAGTTTAACCGGTTCTATTAGGCTATTTGTAAATTTGTTTTTCTATTTTCTCCATGATAAGGTTAGCCACAGCATTCTAAGGTATTTCAAATAATTACAAAAAGATTCTTTCTTGGCATTGGTCCAACGGAGACTATTTTCTGTAAATAATTTTCCGGATTTTTGTTTGAAAATCTATTTTTGGTTTTATGCAAAGGGAATTGTGTTACAGTTGTTGCCGCTGTGCGACATTATTATATTATTTGCCGCATTTTGACCAATTTTATTTTTCGACCATTTCCTGGTTTATTTTTTTTTTTAATCTTCAAAATTTTGTATAGTAAAGCTTCGAAGTGTATATTGCTATACAGATTTTAGCAAATACCTACGTATTTATAATTTTTTGTAATTAAAATTACAAACAAAATTTAAATCATCAATCATCGTCTCAGTAAAGTGGAGCGCTATTTTATTTATCGTGGTTTTTGGTTTTGTATGAATAATTAAATTCCTTAGCGGCAACACTGAACATCAAATCCGAATCAAAAGTTAGATTTTATAAAAATTTGGATGGCTAAGAGTATTTTTCTATTTTTGTTTTTCAAATAAATCTTATTTTACCACCAAAACTAAATTATCTTTGCACGATTCTTGTGGAAAATCTGATATATCGCTGGTTAAGTTCTTTTTAAAAAATTACGAGAGCCGTTTGTTGATACGAAACTTAAGTATAAAAGAAGTAGATAAGAATTTATTCTAGTTTTTCCTCAGCTTAAACTGTCACATAACATGTTCATGTGTTGTACTTAATTATTTAAATTTCTTATCAGCAAATAGCTCAAAGATGCAGTAAGGTAGGGAATTCCAATTTATGATTACAAAAACGTACGATTCTCGCTCCAAAATAAGAGCATATAAACTATGTATGTAGTACCCGTAGCGTGATGGTTAGTGCGTTGGACTGTCATACAAGGGGTCTTGGGTTGAATCCCTGCCTGTGCCACCTAACTTTTTCACGGGTACTGCCTCTTGCGAGGAATTACTCTAAGAGTAATTCTTGTCATGAAAAGTGCTTTCTCAAATTAGCCGTTCGGATTCGGCATATAAACTGTAGGTCCCTTCCATCTCTGATAGCATTACTCGCACACTGGAATGGTTGAGAGTTGTAAGTCACTAGGCCCTGGTCCTTCATGGACTGTTGCGCCACCTAATTTATTTATATTTAAACTATGTATGGTTTAATAAGAACTAACGAACGTGTGAATATAGCAAAATATATTCTTTTATATTCCTATTGAACCAAACAAATACTGGATACCTACTTTCCTGGTAGCTCTCTTATCGCAACTTGCAACAATCAAATTCGTTCAAGTTTCAATGTAACATATCCACACGGTCTGATCGCAAGGGACAAGCTACAATGGGCTCTAAATAGCTTCGAACCATTTGAATATGCAGGACCAGATGGTGTAATACAAAAAGCCTCACACATAATTGTACCAATCCTTGAGGAAATTTTCAACACCTGTCTATATCTGGTCCATATTCCTTCGGTATGGAGAGAAGTGAACGTTGTTTTTATACCTATAGCAGGAAAATGCTCTCAAGTCAACCCTAGAAATCTATAACCTATAAGTCTATCAACATTCCTTCTTAAGACCTTAGAAAGATTGATTGATATCCATTTTAAAGCAAGTATTGGTACAAGAATTCTGTCTATGTAACAACAAGCCTACTGTAAAGGCAAATCGTTGGAAACGGCACCATCGAAACCTCCCTTCATCATAGAGAGTGCACTATGGTTGCTTTCCTTGACATCGAAGGTGCTTTTAACAACTTGGACACATTTGCACTAACAACTCTGAGCGTAGAGGGGTCGTTTAAAGAATTTAATTAATTTAATGCTGATAAGCAGAATAATTGACTCAAAACTGTTGAACTCATATGCTAGAAGATTCGTTAGTTAGAGGAACACCGCAAGGTGGTGTTCTATCTCCTCTCCTCTGAAACCTGGTAGTAAATGAAATCCTTACTGGCCTGGATTCGGAGGGTTTCAGAGTAATTGCCTATGCTGATGATGTTGCTATAGAGGTTTCACTAAAGCATCTTAACACACTAAAAAAACTCTTACAAAACGCCTTAGACAAACTAATACTCTGGGCTGATCGGTGTGGACTGGATGTCAACCCACACAAAACCGATTTAGTATGTGAACCCTCCCTTTATTAAAGGCATCCAATTAAAGTTCTCAGATGAGGCTAAGTACCTGGGTCTTAGTTTAGACAAAAAACTAAATTGGAAACGTAATATACAAGAAAGATTCAAAAAAGCTAATGTAGCTCTCTTTTCTTTCTAAAAGCTATTGGTAATAAATAGGACTTACAACCCCGAATCACGCATCGTTAATCAGACCTATTTTAATGCACGGTTTGGTGGATTGCTTTAAAAAAGGCGAAAAGCGAATCGCTTCGCACGACCACATCTGCGGCACTGGGAACCCTACACACCTCTTGATATACTTAGCAAGCAAATAGCTGCAAGCTCTGCAATTCACCTCAAAGCTTCATCGCAGTAGATTCACAAAAACATTGGCCAATCCGTAATTCTTAAGTATTTAGAATCAATTCCAAAGCACACAAACTACATTATCCCCCAACTGCAATGGATCAAAAACAAAAGAATGGTTTGGTGGAGACGTGTACTCTCAAAGACTCAAATTAAGTCTCTCATTCCGCCTTCCCAATCCAATCATTGTAGCGTGTTCCAGGCGGAACTTTTGTCGATAAAAGAAGTCTTGTACTGGCTTAAAGAAAACGTGATATCAACATCTGATATCCATGTTTTCTCAGATAGTCAGGCCGCTATCAAATCTCTGGACTCTGTCTCTACAAACTCTATGACAGCCCATGTCGATCATCTCTAAGGGAGATGGCACAACAGTTTAATATTTACCTTTGCTGGGTGCCGAGCTATAGAGACATTCCAGGTAACTGTAAGGCAGATGAACTCGCCAGGAACGGTACAGTGCAGCCCATCCTACCACGTTTGGCACATACTGGCATACCAATCTCTACTTCTAAACTGTTGCTAATGCAAGACGCTGTGAGGAGGGCAGGCACCAGTTGGAACAACATCACCACGTGTCAGGTCACAAAAAACATCTGCCCTACACTAGATTTAAAGCGCTAAAGGTGCTTGCTATCTATAAGCTCCATAATCGGTGTCATAACCGGGAACTTTCTAATAGGAAAGTACGCCCTGCGGCTAGGCTTATTCTCAAATGACTTGCAGATGCTGTATGGATGGGGAAGAGAAGGAAACAGTTTTACCTAGGAGAATTCTGCTTTAACGATCCAAAGGATATCAATCATATTAATATAATAAGTAATAAGTCTTATCACGTTTTTTAAGAAAGCCTCAAGATTCATGTGGTATCACAATGGGCCCGTAAACTGGCCTAAGTGTGTCGTACACCACCACGGACAGCCACTTTAACCTAACTTAACTACCATCCCTCTAAAAACAAAAACCAAGTGAGAATCGCAATGAAGGAGACTAACAATTTTTATATTATCAAGTTTTTATTAAAATCTATTTTTTAATATATGTAAAAGAACATATTTGTAATGAGCAGCATGAATTTATGCCAGGTAAATAAACTTATACAAATCTCATGCTTTATTGTAGATACATATGTCACCGATTCTTTTCAATCTGGCTATCAGGTTGACACTATCTATACTGATTTTGTTAAAAATGTTGACTCAATTTGTCATAAAATTCTTATAGCTAAACTAAAAGTTTTCGATATTCATGGATTGCTTTTGAAATGGATATCTAGCTACCTTAATGACAGAACACAATGTGTGAAATTGGGAAATTTTGTTTCAAGTATTATTAAAGTTTCATCTGGAGTTCCTCAAGGAAGTCACCTTGGACCACTCCTTTTTAATATTTTCGTTAATGAAATCCCATTTCTTTTAAAAAATGCTTTATGTTTAATGTATGCTGATGGCCTTAAAATATATCTTTGCATAAAAAATTGAATTGATCATCAAAATCTTCAAAATGATTTAAATATTTTATCCGTTTGGTGTGAAAGAAATGTTTATCCTTTGAATATACAAAAATGTAATGTTTTTACTGCACATCGAACTTTGGTTCCAATGATAAACAACTACCAAATTTTCAATCAGATTCTTGATCGCAAATCTGAGATTCGTGATCTTGGAGTCATTATCGACTCAAAGTTGTTGTTTTCGTTACATGTGGACTATATTATATTAGATTAGAATAAGATTTTATTAGATACAATAATTTATAAGAATTTACATAAGGTTTACAAATCTTTTATGACATGGCAAAAGCCGTCTGTCAGATTGACAATATAAATGTAGTTTGACACGTTAAACAAAATTTGCTAATACACTCTCACATGCTTGACAAGCATTTGAACAATGTATATGCCGCTTAAGTTACCAAAAATTATTATAATTAAAATGCTTCTCTTAAAATTTGGTTTCGATATCGTAATGCGGATTTTACAAATTTAAAAAAAGCCAACCAATCATTTCCATTCAAAAGATAAATAATTTCTTCCGTTGTGAAAATAGCTTTTCCTAGGTATAGTTTTCGTATTTCTTTAAGTAATGGACATATTCCCACAAAATGCATTATATCTTCACAAGTATTCAGATTACACATACTACATTGGATTGGGAGATCTGGGCGGTGGGGTAAAAAATTTAACGGCAGTAACTCTCCTCGTGTTTTAAAAATGGTAGATATTTTATTAACACTCGTTATTTCCGAAATAACTTATCTTGCTGAGATCGTGCTCGAGCTTGGGATAATATACTCTGTATATTGAAGATTGTGCTTCTTCGATAAATGATTTGTGCATACTTTCATCCAGAACCCGAAGAATATTGTATAACTCTGATTTCATTTGATGAAAGTTAAACGCTTCTAGATTGAGCGGACATCCGGTCTTCTCAGCCAATTCCTTCCACTTTTCAAAACACGACGATTTTTTTCCAAGGCACAAGTTGCTACTATTTTCGGAAGACGAGATACATTCATGTTAAGCACTTTAAGGATGTAGTCGAAATGTAGTTTCAGTGTAGTGATGTATGTATATTGGTGGAAGTCTAGTTTCAATATGTAACATATACATAAGTGGGCGTTGACATGGGCAGGTGTAGTACTCGTTTGAGAAAAAATCTAATTAGTTGTTCAACAGTCTCATATTGAAGGTATTCCCAATCCTGGGCTGCATACAACATAATTGATCGAGCAGTAGCCTCAAATATCTGGTATTTTGCACGTAGACCAATATTTTTATTTTTCATGCAGCTGAACCAAGTAGAGTTGATAGCATTTTTTGAACTTTTTAGTTTTTCTCTTAAATGAAACTTCATATTATTTTTGTGTTGTCATTATCAAGCCAAGGTATTTGTAGTTGTCTACTATTTCTACAGGAACCCCATCAAATTTCCAATTAAAATTACCACTCCGAAGTCCCTTACCTCTACCAAACACCATTATCTGAGATTTTGCACGATTTACGGTTAGGTTCCATCTTTTACAATACTCTACCAATTTGGTAATCATCATCTGAAGTTTTATGGGAGTGTCGCCTAACATCACAATGTCGTCAGCATACATCAAGACTTTGATTAAACTGCCTCGTATATCAATCCCACCATTTAAATAACAAACTATATCATCAAGGAAGAGAGAAAACAGTAGTGTGCTCAAGAAAAAAAAAAAAAAAAAAACTTTCCGACATCGAGGTCCCATCCCAAACTTTTGCTGAGCAATTTGTACACATTTTTTTTAGTGTTTTCCACATTTTAAATGGAAGGCCTAATACCGATAGTTTATAAAACATTAAATCTCTATCAACATTGTCAAATGCGGATTTAAAGTCTATAAAATAAGCATAAACTTTTTTACTCTGAGTGCGTTTGATATCGACAATAGTACTAAGTGTAAAAATTTGATCCACAGTGGAATATCCTTGACGAAAGCCAGCTTGAAATTCACTTAGTATCTGATGGTCCTCAACCCAGTTGGTTAAGCGCTTATACAAAATACTTCCAAATATCTTGCGGATTGTATTAAGTAGTGAAATCCCTCTATAGTTTTCAACCACATTTTGGTTTCCTTTTTTGAAAACTGTGAAATACTGGTCCATTTTTTGATCGTTGGTGTAATTGACGCAATACTGAAAAGGTAAAGCTGACTTCTCTATATATATTATATTATAGCCAGGGCTAATTCAATGCTTGGTTTCGTTAAGCGAAACTGCAACACTTACGCTTTAAAATCAGTTTACATGTGTTTAGTTCGTCAAATTCTTGAGTATTGTTCAATTTTATGGTCTCCTCCTACTTCTATTAGGATAACACGTATTGAAAGAGTGCAAAAGGTTTTTACAAGATTTGTAGGTAGGCAGTTAAAATGGAGAATTGACACTCCATCATATGTATCTATGTGTGCCTTAATTGGACTTGATTCATTAGAAAAAAGACGGTCTATTCAGTGTTTATTGTTTGTGCATGATGTATTTTTTTTATCGTTTTAAGTGTCCACCGATTCTTACTTACTTTGAGATATATATTCCGGAGAGAGAATTGCGGTTACGTTATTTTCTTAATAATCCAAAACATAGATACAATTATGGTTGCAATGAATCCTTTTCTAGGTGTATTAAACTTTTTAATTCTTTATGTAATGAACTTGATCTCTCAACAAACAGATTTGAATTTAAAATTAATTTACAAAATATTGTACATTAGCTTTAAGATAGGTATTTATTTAAATATACTTATTTATATATACATATATGTATATTGTATATAATATTTAGTTATATTACTCTTTGAATTGTTAGTAATCTGTAAGATATAACATCCGTAGATGAATAAATAAATAAATAAAAATCATTGTAAATTTTATTTTATTTTAATTTCAGCCACCAGCAACTGCAACCCCTTCAAAGCCCAAAAATGAAAAGACCAAAACATCACCTCAATCAACAACGAAGGCCACCACAAACGACATTGTTAACAAATCCCCAGTCGCAATAACATCCATTACCACAACTAGCTCATCTGTACACAGTTCATTTAGCATCTCGACACAAAAAACCACTGACATTGGTTCGAGTAAGAACACATCTGGCGAATCGGAATTAGCTAAACTAACAGACTTCATTCGTCGATCGGTATCGAAAACCTTTAGTACTTCACAACGTGGTGGCTCACAAACCCCATCTACCCATCAGTCTCGCATAAGTCGTTCGATTAGTCAAAGTAATTACGATGATGGTGACAACTATTCGAAAATGGAATTCTCCGACAGCGAAGAAGAGAACTTCAAGAGCGTCAATCTAACTTTAAAGTCTATGAGGACTACGCCGCTAATTGATAGAACATCAACGTCTTTTTGTCGAAAAATCGAGGCGCCCAAAGAATTCGGAGGTCTGGTGGGTTCATGTTTGTTGCTAGTAATTGTCCCCCTATTGGCCTATTACTTGCCGTGGTGCTGCAGAAAGAAGGTTTGTGCATTCAAGCAACCCAACTTGTCGGCATTGTTAGATTTGAAGTATGTGGAGAAGATTTTCAATGGACAAGCAGTAGGAAGCTATGTGGCATTCAATAGTGGGATATTCATTTTGTCGGCTGCTCTATTCGGACGATTTGTTCGCTTGCCCAGTGATCGTCCAGGTTCGGGATACTACTTCAACGCTTTGCCCATAGCTGTTTTGGCTACTATCGGGTTTGGAGTTGGCGAGTACTTAAAGTATCCAGTTGCGGACTTTATTCTCAGGAACTACTTGCGCTATTCCTTGTTTTCGCTTTTGAATGCCTTTTTCGTGGCTACTTGGTGCTATGTCCGTGCGAACTATATAGGAGCACCAGATCTTCAAACGAATCCCTACGCCAAGTCCGGAAACTTAATTGTGGACTTCTGTCTGGGCAAACAAGTGAATCCCAAGTGGTTTGCAAGTGTGGACATTAAACAGGTTTACTACAAGGTCTGGATGATTACTACGCTGCTGTTTGCTGAAATGTTCATACTTAAAAACATCCAATTGCCATCGATGCCTGCAGAAATTTCCCAGGAAACCGAGACCTTGGTGGGAAGTGTACCGATTATTGCAAAGTTCTACGCAGAGAATATTAAGTTTGACACGACGTCATTG
Organism: Eupeodes latifasciatus; assembly: GCA_920104205.1. NCBI lineage: Eukaryota > Metazoa > Arthropoda > Insecta > Diptera > Syrphidae > Eupeodes > Eupeodes latifasciatus. The sequence goes on from OV049924.1 coordinate 39,538,767, forward strand.
GTCTCCTCATTAATGTTGCTTACCTATGCCCTTGATGGTGCTATTTTCGAACATCATCTGGCGTCTTCTTTTGAACTGCAGCAAGAAGGACTCGGTGCTTTGGTTTTACTTCGCTATGCAGCTACCCCTTTCTTACTGAATGCCATCCCAAAATACCTCTTTGAACACAAAAGCGTGGTCCTTCCTAATTGGGCAATGGCTGTTATGGTGATCCTGTTCTCAGCTGGACTGGTCCTGAAACGCTTAAGCAACAAAATAAAATACCAATATCGCATCAATCCAAACTTGCCGGCTTTTAATCAAATGGAAACCATTCACACTTTCCAAGGGCGCCGCTTGTTGTTGGGCAATTTGTGGGGTTGTGTTCGTCAGCCAAATTACGCTGGTGAAATTTTAACTCTTCTAAGCTTCACAGTACCGTTATGCTTCAAATTCGCTTGGCCCCCACTTGTTTGTATTTTGTTGTTCATCATCTTTCTGCTTCATCGCGCAGTACGTTTAAGTGCACGCAATTCAACACGATACCATTCATCATGGGTGCGCTATTGTATGAAAGTGCGGAATTTGGTTGTGCCTAAGGTTTTCTAAAGCAATTTATATATATTTTAAGTCAGTCAACAAAAATGAAAAATACAAAAAAAATGCATATTTCCCACCACAAAATAACAAAAAAAAAAACAATTTCTTAGGTTTAGTCTGTCGCTATTGGTTAAGCTATTTAATTAAGAACCAAATTATTCACTAAGTAGGTATTTTAATATATCTAAATCAAATTTATATAAAAGCAATGCATTAAAAAATGCAGAACATTTCAGGACTTTTCTTTTGGTATAAATATTTTACCAATTTTATTTTAATACTATATAATAATATAAATAATATTATAATTTATATTTGCTTTTGTCAAAGGCAGTGGAACGATTTTAATTTGTAAACTATCTTTAATTGCAAGTATAATACGTATGTCTCGTCTAATACTTTGTTTTAATTTTAAACTATACTTTTTAGTATATCAGACTTATAATAAAATAATATAATTAATGCTTTTTATTTTTAAGATTTTCTTTTTAATTTCTTACATAATTGTATATGTATGTAGTACGTGGTTTTGATTTTATAAAGAAAAATGTATTTTTAAATTAAAATAAATTTGTAAATAAAATCTACGATAATGCTCAAAGTTGTTTATTTATTTCTTTTTGCATGTATGAGGTTTTTAAGATGCTGGAGCTGATAGTTTAACTGCCGGAGCTTTTAATGGCGACTGGAGATGATTTGGTTAGGAGCATGTATCAACTTGTCTGTTAAATGTGCCCGATGAATGGAACCTCAGTATTGTTTTGCCGATTCTGAAACAAGGAAACCCTAACTGCATCAGCTAAAAAGGCTTTAGACATTTTTTCTGTAAAATAGTGCAGAGAGCTCCCATTTCAAGACTAGATGCTCTGTAGGATGATGACGATATGGACATAATCTGAAGAACTCAGTGAGATGGAATATTTATGAGCATTGCGAGAGGGGGCGTAGTACTCGTAGTGCGTTGGACTGTCATGCAAGAGGTCTTGGGTTCGGTCCTTCCCCGTGCCACCTTTTTTCACGGGTACTGCCTCTTGCAAGGAATTGACATACCTTCCAAGAGTAATTCTTGTCATGAAAAGTGCTTTCTCAAATTAGCCGTTCGAATTCGGCATATAAACTGTAGGTCCCCTCCATCTCTGACAACATTACTCGCACACACGAATGGTGTCTTTCTATTAAAGTACGATGTGGGTTATTTTATTTTGTAATATCTGGTCTATATAGATCTCCATCGTCATCCATTAGACAATTTTGTGATAATTTTAGTGAGTTGATGGATTGTCTGGTCCAAGACAATAATAAGGTTATTTTAATTGGTGATTTCAATATTGACTGGTTCGATGAAAATAATATTTATAAACGCGATTGTTATAAAATAATTCTTGAAAATGGATGTACCCAGATGATAAATGAACCAACAAGAATAACGAGTACTTCTAGAACTTTAATAGATTATGTTGTTTCAAATTGTTCTCAGTTGATAACTAAAGTTAATGCTGATTTTGATATTGCAGATCATGAATCCATTTGCGTAAAACTTCCCCTTAGAGAAAAATCATATCCTGAACCAAAACTTAAGAAAGTACAGATTTTGAAATATTCCAAATCTAATTTACTATTAACATTTGATCAAAGTCGTATTAATTTGTATGATCGTACTGATGTTAACGAAATCGCGGAAAATTTTGTAAATAAGTTGTTCACTGTTGTAAATAAGTTTAAAATCATAAGAAAAAATGAAAACCCATGGTTTAATCAGCACTTAAATTCGCTTAAAAATCAAAAACGTGTCGCAAAAAGAAAAGCTATCTTTACAAATAGTCTAGACGATTAGTGTAATTTCAGAAATATTAGAAATACCTATTCCAAAGAACTTGACCGTGCGAAAAATAACCATATAAAAAGAAATCTATCAAACTGTTCCAATCAAAAAGATATGTGGAGAACCCTTAAAACATTAGTACTACAAGAAATAAAAAGTGAAATAAAAAAAAGTTGAATTTGATGGTGATGTTATCACAGAGAACAAAGAATTAGCAAACCGGTTTAATAAATTCTTCATTAACAGTGTAAAAACAATAAATAGTGCAATTGACAATGTCCCATTCATAAATCAAATAGACTATGTTGTTGAAAATCCTTTTGTATTTAATTTAATAACGATACATGAATTAAAGAAAACGATTAAATAGCTAAATAATAAAAAAGACAGTGATCTTCTATCCCCAAAATTTCTACTCGATGCTTTTGATGTAGTTGGTCCTGCTTTGCTAAAAATAATCAATACATCATTAACAGACGGTCAATTTCCATCCACATGGAAAAATTCAATTGTGACACCTATTGAAAAAATAAAAAAAACTGTAAAGTGTGAAGAATTTAGGCTTATTAACTCATTGCCTGTGTATGAAAAAGTTCTTGAAAAAATTGTGTATAAACAGCTCTCAAAATATCTGTCTGATAATAAAATAATTATTGAAAATCAATCAGGGTTCCGTCAATCACATTCTTGTGAATCTGCAGTAAACATGGTACTGATAAGTTGGAAAGAATCTATCTCAAAAGGTAAGAAAGTTGTATGCGTTTTTCTTGACCTTAAACGAGCTTTTGAGACAATCGATCCTTATATATTGCTGGAGAAATTGTGCAAGTATGGAATCAATGATGTCGCTCTTGATTGGTTTCATAGTTTTTTATTGGGACGTTCTCAAAGAACCAAAATCAATAATGTCATATCTGATCCTGAACCTACTGATCTGGGAGTCCCGCAAGGATCAATACTTGGGCCATTACTGTTTAACTGCTACATCAATGACATGGACAAAATTATTAAAAATTGTGAGCTTGCTTTGTTTGCGGACGATTCCCTATTATTTGTTGAAGCGGAAACAACCCAGGAATGTGAAAGACTGTTAAAAGAAGACCTTGATATTTTAAATGTGTGGCTGAAGGCTAATAAACTTAAACTAAATGTAACAAAAACTAAGTGTATGGCTTTAAATGATAGTGTTAATGTTAACGTAACTATAGATCAAGAAATTGTAGAACAAGTTTTACAAATAAAGTATTTAGGTGTAATTATTGACTATAAATTAAGTTTTGAACAACATGTGCAATATATTTCAAAAAAAGTAGGTTTCTTTCGAAGGATTCGAAATAAAGTAGACACTATAACTGCTATAAATATTTACAATGTAATTATTAAACCGCATTTTGAGTTCTGTTCTACTGTTTTGTATTTAATTAATGAAAGTTTTATGAGCAATTTACAGAAACTTCAAAATAAAGCAATGCGTGTAATACTCCGATGTAGTAAATATACTTCTATTGTAGTTATGTTATATACTTTAATGTGGTTGTCTGTTAAACAGCGTATTTATTTCAATGTTTTACTTTTTGTTTTCAAAATCAAAAATAATTTATTACCAACATACTTGTCAAAATATATTCGTTACGTCAGAGATGTTCAACCATATTTGTTAAGAAATAGAGAGAATTTTAGACTGCAAACATTTAGAAATGCAAGATCTCAAAATAGTTTGATATATAAAGAATTTAAACTTTTCAATGATTTACCAAATGATGTTAAACAATTAACTAATAAGTTCGAATTCAAAAAAGAAATAATAAGTTTTGTTAAACAATCTATTTAAATGTTAAATAATCTATTAAAATGCCAATGCCATTGTAAATAACATATATTTTATATACCTATTTATCACATATTTATTGTAATTATTAATAGCAAATTTAGCTAAATAAATTGAGAGAATTCTCTCTCTAACTAACTAACTACCTAACTAATGGTTGGGAGTTGTAAGTCACTAGGCCCTGGTTCTTCATGGACTGTTGCGCCACCTAATTTATTTATTTATTTAAATTTCAAACAAAATGTAAGCTCATAACGGGGAAATTTATCAAAAGTCAATCATCTTCCGGATCAAACTAACAGTAGTGAAAACTCATAGAGCTGCATATTTTAAAGCATGATTCTTGCGTCCTATTTGTATATAATGCAAAGTATTAAAAGAAGCAAATAGCAGCATGAATTTCAATTGAGCACATTGCAGTACAGTTTTATTGCACACATACATATTAATCATTTAAAACAACCTAAACAATTATTTTATTCATTGCTTCTGGAGCAAAAATTCTTTAAACTGCGCTTCTTCCAAGTTTTCCTAAGTATCATAAAATCTATTGTTTTTGACGCCAATTTGTTATTGATTTTTGTATTTCTGTTGCGTTTAAGCAAATGAAGAAGTAATTCAACGAGTAAATTACACATTTTCAAATTCCAAAAATTAGGACGGACAGGCTAAGAAATGGATATCTTAAGAATAAAAGAAAAACAAGATTTCAAATTTATTAAATCAAAATTAGAAAGGTTATTATTTCTTCCCAAAAAATTAAAGCTAAAACGATATTTGTACAATTAGTACTAACAAAATCACCGTTGAAATGTGTCAGGGTAAACCAAAGTAAGCTTTTACTTATATTATAGTCGAAGAATAAACATAGGCCCTTACTGTACAAAGATTGTATCCCAAGAATAATTCACTAAAATATTATTATTAACAAATCAAGGAACATCTAGTAGATATACATAGCTTTAAATTCGACGTCGTTTCCAATTGAAATAAAACATATTTTTATGCTTGATAAATATTTTCGTTTATTTTAAATCTGTTTATCTTATATGTTCTGCATTCTTTCCATGCCTTACAAAGAACTGCATTACTCTGCCATTTTTCGAAAGTGACCAACCGAGTACATGACGAAATTGGTATCTTTAATTTCGTGTGCAAAATTGTTTTCAATTCCAAACAGAATTATTTTTATTCGTTCGTTTCCATATACATATCTTGTCTTTTATTCCTCTTTCGTATTGATGGTGCAATCTTTTAAATGTGGCTTAATTTCATTGATGACCTTATCCAAATCATTGACCGAAATTAGATCGAACATCAAGAGACTCTTCAACTGAGTCAATTCCTTCAAAACCATCAAACCCTGATCGTCGATGTTATAGCATGATGAAATTTGTAAGTGCTTCAGAGTGTTTTTGATATGAGTCAATCCTGACAATCCATCATTTTCCAAGTGCTTACAACGATTCAGAATGACTCGGTCGATGTGTTGACATGATTTCAAGTGTTCCATGCCCAATTTCATGATTGAAGAATCAGTTGCATCGATTTCTTTTATTTGAACATGGGTGGAAGGACTTGGTAGTGCGTTGTAGTCTTGAAGGAGTCTTCCGGGTGCCTGGACGAATGAAACAGCTCCACCGTTCTTAAGCACCCATTCGGCACACATACGATCCGGGCCGACCAATTTCAAACGTTCTTGATCGACTTTGTTAAAAGCTATTGCAACGTATGTCCATAGGTCTCGAGATTTGAGAATGTTGTGTTGTTTCAAGACATTTTGAAGTAAATTAGTAACTTTTAAGGAAATCATTTTCCGCTGTGGAAGAACTTAGCTTTGCCGGTAATGTTAATAAAAAGCTTCCAAATGTATTTCTTAACCGTAAGTTCCCGAATAAAGGAGTGAAATTTGATGTCGTTAATCTACGCCTTAAAATATGAAAAGTTTTACAATCCCTGGGGATAATATTTTTAATCGAGATTATTCTATTTACGTATGTTCAAATTAAAATGAATTTAATTTCGTCTGGCTTCCTTCCTGAACTGTTTTTCCTTCTTTTGATGTCTGTTGGATCAGCTGCCGGCTGGAATTTCCAAAGGCCTAATTCTGCAATCATGCAACTACTGTTTGGTTGCTTCTCATAATCAAGAGATTACATGCGCGAATATTTGCTACATGCTATTAGCTCCCTCGACGATTTGTTGTGTCCAAAGGAACACGGTTGAAGATTGATCTATTTTTATCATTGTACTTGTTTTCTTTTTATTCTCGGTTGGAACATCAAGGTATCATGCATTGAAATAAATTTGCTCTTTGTTTAAAGGTACAATCAGCGGAAGTTGCCCGTTTGACTTCATCAATATGTAGAAGTCAAATGGCTTCTTCACTTGTTATTTTGTATGTTATTTGAAAAAACAAAAAGTATTCGTTTGTAGCCATAACCATGATGAAACCAAAGTACGCAAAATGCAAATAAGATGTACTGGCATTTAACACCTTTGTCAAACTCAGCTGTTATTTGACAACAATTAAACAATTAGTTGGATTTTATTTATTCTCTTTGTATCACTTTCACGCGTTAAAATGAATAAAAACTTGCTATACAAGTGGTTGTTGAAATGTAACGATTAACTAAGCAAACAATCACTGAAATTGTCAGGACATTTAAGAGCGTTACTGCTATCGAAGGCCTGTGCATCATTGTCACTTCCGCTCAGTTAAAAATGTTGCAACTGCAAGTGTAACAGATAAGTTATTTAGTCAAATGAAAAATGATTTTGTTTTTGACCGGTGGTGATTGAAGATCATGATTTTTTCAATAGTTGTTCGAACAAGACGCAGTAATATGCTACACACCACGGCCAGTTATACCCTTATTGCGTAAGAAACTTCTTGATCGTAAAATTTCAAGCTTTGGAAACGCCAATTGACTACCAAGATCATGCGATTTGACACCATTCCATCGCCTGGATAATTTATTGGCGTTACATCATAGAGAAGTCAAAAATAGTGGTTCCCCGATTCCGTCCGTCTGTCTGTCAGTCTGATTTGTGTCCTTGCCTTACAGCCCAACCATTGGGTCGATTGAGTTCAAACTTGGAAATTAAGATTTTAAGCTGATTTGCAATAGTCTTTTTTTTTTAATTTTTTAAGACTTAAATATACAGTCCCTGGCCATATATATTAGACGCACTTTAGATTTTATGCAAAATCTTAATTTCCAGCTATTTTAATCAGGTTTTCGAATATTGTAATGCATTTAAATTATTTTGTTTGCAAAATATAAACTACTTCCTAGAAATAAAGCAACAGATTTAAAGATACTTTTTTTTTTAAATTAATATTTTCAGTTTTGTTGTTGTTATTTTTTTTCAATATTTTGTTGAACTTCCTTTTGCTTTAATAAGAGCCTCAATTCTGCGCGGCATACTGTCAATTCATGATTTGACTGTTTCCTGCATTTGTGGGTGGTGATTCCACACGTGAATTACTCTTTCAATAAGTGAACGCATCTTTAGGTACTTCCCTCTTCATCAGCTCCCACACGTTTTTCAATTGGGTTCATATCAGGGCTGTTTCCTGCCAGTCCAACAGAGGGATGTTTTCTTCTCTCAAATAAGTTTTTATGGACCGGGCTGTGTGGCATGGAGCTCCATCTTGCATAAAAATGTAACCATACATCCATTCTTGAACGTGCGAGGTTGGGTATGTGCAAAGTACTTTTTGCATTTGAACACTATACATAAAATCTCTTTTTTTATTTTCTTTTGTTCTATTTAAAGAGCATCTGCCTTGAATTCAATGAAATTTTCTTAAAATGTATAAATAATTTGAAAAAAGAAATCCCTAACAACAAAAATCAAGTCTGGCAACACTGAACTAAAGACAGGGAAGAAATGTCAAAATCTAACATAATTAATTGTGTTTTATGTGAAAAAAATAACTTTGAAAATTAATTCAAAATAGAAATAAATATTTACTCGCTTTAAAATTGCTATAATTACTTTTAATTTGAACATATCTATCAAATTAAAAAAAAAATGCGTGTCGAAATTTGTGCTGCTGTAATGGAAAGTTGAGGCATTAAACTTTTTTTTCAGGTACATTTTTAAATTTGACATATTTTTAAACAGACTCTTTAGATACATGATCAAGTTCGTGCGACCCAGTCTTGCATTTCATATGTTGATTTTTATCCAGATACACATATATTTTTTCGTGCTCGAAATTAAAGGTAGAAAAATATACAAAACCAAGTATGATCCTAGGAAAATTTGAGGAAACTTATTGCGGTTATTAACGATGACCTATGTAAATGGGAACACAAAAGGTGGACAGAAAATAGACATAACACAAACAATTGAAAAATAATAATAATTTTGACAGAAACATATAACAAAAGAATTCTTAGGTGTGTTTACAGATTATCACAATTTGCTGTCAAAAGTCATACGAAAAAAAACCAAGTCTGCGGAACTTGGTGGAAATTTCAAGTTTTTGTTTTAGATTTTCCTAAGAGATTATTTGTAAACGTCACTTTACTATTCCACTTTTTGGTTTTATTCATCAAACATTTTAACCCACAGCTTAACTCTTTTTACCTGGTTTCGTAAACTGGCTGAATAAAGGTGGAATAAGCGTTTTTTATTAATTTGGCTGTATAGTTACAAAATTTCATAAAATGCAAGTCTCTTTCGAAACCGAAAAATGAATGACCCAGTAAATTGACCTTTATTTACGAACACCCTCTAAATCTTATTAACATCTCTGTTTTTAAAACAAAAGAAAACACCACAGAAGAAAGAAAGAAAGAAATAAACCAAAACGACATAGAAAAATAATAGACAAACGTCATTCAAAACGAAAAGAAAAAAGAAAAATTGAAAGAACACAAAGAAAATTTTTTAAGAACACGGGAGACTGGACATCTCATATAGAGTCGAAGTATTTTGTTTATAATTCTATATTTTTATTTACACAAGACTAATTGAACTTATCATAAGGAAAAAAGAGACTTTAATCTATCGAAAAGAAAATCATTTTAAAATTAAACATTGTTATGGTAATTAATAATATCAAAATTAAAGTTACAATTCGCCACGCTGCTGATATTGAAAAAGAAAATTCGACGAAAAAATAAAATAAAACAAAAGAAAAACTAGAAAAGAAACATGTCGGAAACATACGGTAAGGTTTATTTGGGTTTTCATTCTACAAAATATATGTCTACCTTTTCCAAAGACATACCTAACTACATGCATTCATTATTTTTATTAAATCAATTTTAATATATTCGTACATAGTTACCTACCTGTCTATATTTTTATAATTTATTCTATTTTCAGATTATTTATTTAAGTTCTTAATCATAGGGAATGCTGCGAGTGGAAAAAGTTGCTTGCTGCATCATTTCACCGAAGCCAAATGTGAGTGCGATCTTAAGATGAGATAAGGGTGAGGGTAGTTTTGAACAAAAACTCTAATGGGGCAAATTGAAAACGTAATAATTTGTTGGCACCTTTTTGTATAAACGGGAACACTCAATGGAAGTTTTGCAAGAAGATTTGTGGAAAAATTCATTTGTGTAAAAGAAATATGTCGTAGGAGTTGCTAGTCAAAGTAGGAAAGGAATTGATAATAGAATCAATAATTAAGCAAACCAGTTTAATGATCTCTTGATAAGTTCCCATTTAAAATTCGTAGGTTTTATATTTCTAGCAACTTTTGAAAAATGATTCTTTGACTCTTCTCGATTAGAAGTAAAAAGATGATTGCTGCAAAACTTTTGTTTTATGCAAATATAGTAAGAATTTAACTTTACCCTTTGCATTAGTTTAATTTCTAAAATACAGCTATGATATGGGTATGACCAAAATATTAGGAACAAAACTTAATTTTTGGTAATAACACAAGTCGACAAAATTAGGTTGTATCACACAAATAAAACAATAGGCAGGTATGTAGGTAGGTAAGTAGCGATGACAGTCACAAGCAGCCTTTGTTGTGCGGCTCAATTAGCGCTGGAAAGCGCCGTTTTGGTACCATAAACTCATTGGACGTATGTGTTGTAATATTATTACGAATTTATATTGACAAACTTAGCGATAGTAGATAGATTTCGTCGCATTCAGGAAGGAAATCAGGTCTTTGATTTTGATTTCGGAAAGTTCATCAAGATCTTTAATTAATTCCCTTCCGAAGTTTTACATTCTAGAACTGGCCAGGACAGGCATACCCAGCTTTGCTGAATGCTCTCCTATCGGTCAATGTCCGGTACATACAGCTTTGGACAACTAATTAGAAACACAAATTGAATTCACTTTTAAAGCAGTATCTGTATTTATTTTTTTTTTGTTTTTTTTTGTGAAAAACATATTTTTTTTTCAAAATATATTTTTTAAACTTAAAACAATGTTTCCCAAACATAACAATTATTTCATATGGCAGTTTCTGCAAAAAACACAGCTTTTATTGGTGGACAACTCATTAGAAACAAAGAGAAAAATCACATCTTATTACCTATAAAATTTATAACTTTATAATATCATTAACCTTACATTTATCTTTAATACCTTGTTGCGAAGCCTTTTTGCTTCAAAACTTCCCGACATCTTCGTTCCATTGATGAAATAAGCCGCCTGCACCGCTCTACGGGTATAGCCTTCCAAGCAGCTTCGATATTCGTAAAAAGAACATCATTGTTGGTGTTATTTTTGAGAGCAAAAGCTTTTTTAACATCGGCCCAAAGATGCTCTATCGGATTTAGGTCTGCACTTGATGATGCTCACTCCAGAACTGTTATCGATTGGTCCCTAAAGAACTGTTTCGTAATTCCAGCAGTGTGCTTGGGGGTCGTTGTCTTGCTGAAACTTCCATATCACTGGCATGTTTTCTTCGACCCAATCCACTAATCGTTCCTTAAGAATGTCAATGTATTTAACCGCTGTCAGCGTTCCATCGATTCGATGGATTGGGTCAACTCCACACCAAGAGAAACAACCCCAAACATTAAGCGAGCCGCCACCATGCTTAATTACAGGTAAAACATATTTAGGGTGGAACGCTGTTCCTTTTGGCCTTCGGACATGTCGTGCACCATCTTGTCCCATCCTATTTATTTTAGTTTCGTCACTCCACACTTTGTACTTCCATTCGTTTGTTGTCCAGTTGGCGTGTGATCTTGCGAACTCTATTCGTAGTCTACGTTGCCTAGCAGTTATCAATGGTTTCTTTCGAGAAACAAGACCATGTAACCCAACTTTCACCAATCTTCTTCTGATTGTGCGTGGGCCTATCGGGACATCGAATACAACCGAGAGTTGGCGTTGTATCTCTGTGGTGCTTATTTTTGGGTCTTTTTTGGCCAGCCTATTAATTGCTCGATCCATTTGGCAGCTTGTCTTACGGGCCCGTTTTTTACAAGGTACATTTTCAGCAGTCCCGAAGTTTTGAAAATGCTTAATTGCATTGAAAACTTTATTTACAGAACAGTTCATATGAGATGCAATTGCTCTATAGGACATTTAAGCTTCCAAAGCTCAAGACTCGCTTTTCTTGTAGGAGGATCACAACTCTTTAATTTTCCCATTGCAATTACCTCCAAAATTTAAAAATTATTCTTTAAAAACGTTTGCAGACAATTCGGAATTTTTTACTTACCAATACAAAATAAAAAGATTATTTTTATTTCACCCAAATCAAATCTAATTAAACTGTTTCTAATTAGTTGACCAGTTGAAACGAACACTTTTTACACTCTACCTTGATTTTGTTGTGTATTATGCAAAGACTTATGCAACAATAATCTAATAACGCTTGCCTTACACCGTTTAGGATACCGCTATTCTAGTCACACATGACAAAGTGAATGTGGAAATGAGAAGCAAGTAATGTTTCTAATTAGTTGTCCACAGCTGTATATTACAGTGGCCCTGGCTATATTATGCCTGGGTCTGCATGAAAGTTCGATAGAACGGTTTTTGTTATAGGAAGGCAATAACTTCCTGGATATGGTACAATCCGTTAGACTGCTGTTCCACCTGCGGTTGGTTTCTGCCAGAAAAATTGAAAAAAAATTTCCTTTCATGGCTCCTAAAGAAATATTTACCCTTTCCGCAAGTGACCTATAAAGGGCCGATTCTTGCCGGCCCAACTCATCAGCCCGTTAATTTCCATCAATGTCACTATGACCTGAAACCCAAATAAGAGTGACATGGAGTTTGGTGTTGAGACATCATTGTTCAGTTTAGACGACGTTGTGACCGAATTGATAGCCTTAACAACCGTCTAGCTATTTTAGTTTAAGTTTAAATTGAGTATTTTGCATGCTTCTGTGATTGCTAGTAATTCCGCTTGAATAGGCACAATCTGGGGCCCTACTATGTAATTCGATTCTACAATGAAATTGCTCGACTTCGAAAAATTGGTACTATGTATCTATTTGCCTACTTTCGAAAAAACGAGAAACGAATAGTTCTAGCAGTGCCAACTATATTCTTATGAACTTTCGAATAAACGAGGAACTACGTTACTCGAAAGTAGAATTCAAAACAAGGCAAAATCGAAAATAATCACTCTACATCAAATGTGTTTGCGAACAAAGTGTTTTTTTTGTCAAAGTGTGAGTAAATTGTTATAAATTATTAATATGCGATTTGAAAAATGTTCATTCAACTTTTAGTGTTTTATTATTTTACCACCCCAATTACACCAGGAATTCGTGATTTTTGCCAAAAATAGCGTTTGGACTTTCGTTCCTCTTCCTTATTCATTTCAAAATTCATCATCAGCGGGCACATGACTCTTTCGATTGAAGTCAAAACTTCGGCAAGTATCTTTGACATGGTTTACTGTGCACGTCCAGCGTTCTTGTCACCACCGATTTGGTTTTGGTAACCTCTTGTTGCCAAAAACTTCAATGCTGCTGATAACTTAATGGTAATCGGAACAGCATTTTGTCTTCTGCGAGTAGTCATATCGGATGATATGGTGTTAAGTAAGAACATAAATCCGTCTTTAGAAAGACGATAGTTCTTAACAAAACTAAAACAAAAGTATATATTTTTCATTAAGAATGCGTTCAAATATTCTACCGTATGTATATATAAAGGGTCCGCCAAATTACTTTTTTTTTTGAAAATGCTATAAAAACATCGAGTGTAGCTTCGGCTGTGTGGCAAGTAGCGCCGCCGCCGTCCTGTTGAAACCAAATGGCCCGATAACGAAGAAAAATGGCTCAATTATGCCTCTCTGACTCGTTGTCGGTGTATCGGCTATTCAATGTATGCGTACGGGTTTTCTGTGCCCCAAAATGCGACAATTTTGCTTGTTTACATACCCGCCAAGATCAAAATGAGCTTCATCTGAAAAGATGATGAAGTGTATACACAACCATATTCGTTCAGCGGAAAGATAAAACTAATTATGTGTGAAATCAGACATGAGCTAAGTGTAACCATTCACGAAATAAGCACTAGTTGAAAAAAAAGTTCGATGGCGGACCCTATATGTGCAAATCTTTTCTCACTCAGCTCCATTTTTTTGGAATTATCTCTTATTCTTTTGCGTTCAATTTGCTCGTACCGTTCTTCATTGCCTTGCAAATTAAACCAAAATCCAACGGTGTCCATTTTTGTTATAATTATTCTTGTCCAAAAATTGTATGTTTTATTAACTTCCCATAGGAAGTTATTGTAATGGGTCCGATTTGACAAATTGAAAATTTTGACATTTCTCGACGTTTCAAGGTCCCTAGAGTCGAAATAAAAGATTTTTAGAAAGATGTCTGTGCGTGCGTGTGTACGTACGTCCGTACGTTCGCGACTTTTTTTTCGTCGTCCATAGCTCAAGAACCAGAAGAGATATCGACTTCAAATAAATTTTGTTATACAGATAATAAGGCAGAAAGATGCAGAAAGGGCTCTCAAGAAAATTGCGTGGGTGGTTTTTTTACCATAGCAGTTTAAAAAAAAGGTGAAAATTTTGGTTAACCCTAAATATCTCATGAACCAATGACGCTAGAGACTTGAATTAAATTTTGTATTATGTATTGTAACGTGATACAAAACAATTATATTTTTGGAAAAAAATTCAATTAACGGTTTTTTTTATAAATCAAAAAAACTGGAAAAAAAATTTGTCACTTCGAAAATTTTACGACTAAAATATGATTTCATCTCCAAAACAATTTTGTGCAACGAAGAATAATGTTTTTGACATCTGATAAAATTTTGAGAAAAATCGAATTGACAGTTTTTTTACAAAAAATAATAACCTAAAAAAAATAAAAAAAAGTTGGTAAAAATTGAGTTTTGACTCAAATATCTTTTCAAAACTTTGAGATATTGGCTTTAAACTACTTTTATCTTTCAAAAAATATTGGTTTCAACATTCAGTAAAATTTTGAAAAAAATAGAATTGACAGTTTTTTTTACAAAAAATTAAAAACCGAAAAAAAAAATTAACAAAAGTTGGTAAAAATTGATTTTCGACTTAAATATCTTTTCAAAAATTTGAGATTATGGCTTCTAACTAATTTTAACTTATAAGAAATATTGTTTTCAACATTAGGACAAATTTTGAGAAAAATTGAATTGACAGTTTTTTTTACAAAAAATAAAAACCTAAAAAAAAATAAAAAAAAAGTTGGTAAAAATTGAGTTTTGACTCAAATATCTTTTCAAGACTTTGAGATATTGACTTTAAACTACTTTTATCTTTCAAAAAATATTGTTTTCAACATTCAGTAATATTTTGAAAAAAATAGAATTGACAGTTTTTTTGCAAAAAATTAAAAACCGAAAAAAAAATTTAACAAAAGTTGGTAAAAATTGATTTTCGACTTAAATATCTTTTCAAAAATTTGAGATTATGGCTTCTAACTAATTTTAACTTATAAGAAATATTGTTTTCAACATTAGGACAAATTTTGAGAAAAATTGAATTGACAGTTTTTTTACAAAAAATAAAAACCTAAACAAAAAAATTAATAAAAGTTGATAAAAATTGATTTTCGGCTCAAATAGCTTTTCAAAAATTAAAAATATTGGCTTTAAACTTATTTTATTTCACAGAAAATATTGTTTTTTATATTCAATAATTTTTTTATAAAAATCCAACAGTCCGTTTTTTCATAAAAAAAAATAAAATCTACAAAAAATAGAACGCAAATTTGGTAAGAATTGATACATTTAGACAAACTTTTAAGCAAGACAAATCGATAGACGGGATGGGAAGTTATCAGTGTGGGTCGCATCCCAGCCTCTTTTTTTGTTTTGTTTTTAAAACTGTCAAACAACTCGATACTCGTTCGAAAGTAGGATTTTTTTTGAAAACAAGTTGGTATAACCGGCATTCGATTCTACTTTCATACGTAGTACGGTTTGAAAGTAGAATCGGAAATGAGTTTCGAATAGAATCAAAAGTAGAATCGAGTTACATAGTAGGGCCCCAGGAAAGATGACTTTAAAATCTTTGGTGAGGTTCAAGGAAGGGGTGAATTAGTCGGTGTCCGTCGCAAAAATATCCGCTGGAATCAGTTTGTTAGTGTTGCCATGGGAATATAGTCTGGAAAACCAACAGATTGACTCTTTAAGCCTAAGCGGGTGCATGATACTAAATATTAAATGTGTAGGTCTACTGGTGCAGGAGGTGCAAAATAACATTGAACGCATCTATGGGGCAGGATCGAAGGGTCCCTGTAGTGACACCAGTAAAACCAAGTTATCAGCATAAGCTACCGCCTTCACTCCACAGCTTATACTTTATGAGAATCTTATTCATAAGTAAAATCCATAAGGGCGGAAGAAAACACCGCCCTGAAGAGTTCCTCTACTCACATGTTTGGAAGAGATTGTGTTACCTAACGAAGCTTGAATTTTTCTTTCACTTAGCATAGAAATTAGCCATTCTTGAACAAAAAAACATCTACCCTGAAGTGAGTAAGTGATTCGTGAATCGATTCAGTAAGAACGTTATTGGAAGCACCTTCTACGTCTAGGAAGGTAGCAAGAGTAAATTCTTTATAATAAACTGTCTTCTCAATGGTACGCACTACCTAATGCAGGGCCATCTCAGTAGACTTGCCTTTGCGTACTGAGATTCTTCTAGCCGGCATTCTTCGAGAATGTCCCTGTTATGGGTATCTAGGATGTGCGTTCCAGTGGTTTAAGTGCAAAAGAGGTCAAGCTTCATGGCCACGTCTAACCACTTTCGGGATAAAAACTACTTTTACCTGTATCCATGTCTCCGTTATATGTTTGAGATATATTGGCATCCTTTGAAGATAGTCTCCAGCCATATTACTTCTATGTCTTGCAGTTTTTGTAGCATTACTGGTAGTATGTCACATCCAAACCTGGAGATTTAAAGGGAGAGAAAGTTTTAACAGCCCAGGAAATTCTTTCTCTTGTAATAACATAATTAATTTGTTCTACATGAACTAGATTAGTGTTTGGAGTGCTAAGCATAAGCCCGGAAAATGTATCGCCATCAGTACTTCCAAGGACGCAGCTGAAGAGGCTGTCCACAATCCATCAGGTTTCTTCAGAAAAATTAATTGCAATGTTCCTTCGATAAGACTTCACTAAGATTGGCAGAATCTTTTATGTCTTCCATCGACATCGACAATACTAAGAACTAAGTGCACTGTATGTCACATATCACTTGTTTAATAATGAAATTCTTAATTTACAAGTTTGGAAACAGCTTAACTTTTTAAACTTCACCGTCGTAAGCGAGAACATCATTTATAACAAATTAAGTAAAATTATTATCAACTCTAGACTTGAAATCGAAAGTTAAAAACGTCAGCTTTTAGCTGCATAGAAGAGTTTTATATATAACTCAGTCACTTATACCGCACCACCTGAAGTTGGGCTCTGGAAGAAAAATCAAGAAAAATTTCCCTTTATAGCACCAAGGAGAATTTTAACCTTTTCCACAAATGAGCCATGAAGGACCAATCCTTATCAATCCTATTCGTCAGCCTGTTTATTGCTGATATTTTTTTTTTATAATTAGCGAACACTAAAAGGGTTGGTTGGAGGTGTCGGTGTACATTGATTTTAAATTTCTGAACATTTCAATGACAGGGAAAGATAGAGCGTGGCAAGGCGTTCCACATTCCCGTAGTACGGCTAAAAAAAGAATCTCTGTACTTCATAGTACGGCCGAAGGAGGAATGCAACTGGGGTGGAATCGCGTAAGGTGATTGTTGATTGTTGACCATCAAAATGGATGATTTTGCTCCACGTAAGGTGATTATCAAATTGACTATCACTTTTTTGCTATGGTTTGTTAGTGACAGCTATTTAGGTGTCACTTTCATATATTTTGATTAATTTTTTGTGAGAAAGATAATTTGTGTGAACTTCAGATCCACTATAAATTTTAAATTTAGTGAAAAAAGTGAAAAGATATCAAAGTTAAAATAAAAATAAGTGGACAGTAGTGTATACTTCAATGCAAATTTTCTATCAGTGCACCAGAACGAGAAATGAATACAAAAAAGTTCAATTGCTGAGAACCAACTTAAGGAATAAAGCAAATATTTTGGAACTTTCTATGAATATTTATAAATAAGTTATTTACAACATAAATGTATGAACGTATAAATTATTTATTTCACATTCTTGAAAAATTTTCGATTGAACAAAAAAACGTTTGTGTATGTTTTGCGGTTGCTCGATTTACCATCAGGAATAAGATCAACACATATTCCACCTATCCTTCAGCAGGCTACAACTTTAAATCTTCATGGAGGTGGTGGTTATCAACGACAAGTTGGGGCTGATTGAGCTGCACCGATGGACCAAAGTACTGTAGCTGAAATAAACGCTGCAGTTATTAAGAAAATGCAGTCGGTTCTTTGTCCATTTTTCATTAAATTTGATTCAACAAAAGAATATATTTTTGCAAAATATAACGAACATTCTTATGAATTTATAACTATTAATAAGTATAGTTATAGGTATACTTACATTTTCAAAGAAATAAAACTTTGCAAATTGAAAATTCAACACAATAAACACAACAGCTGATCGAAATGACATTTATGCCTGTTGCAATTTGTACCAAGTTTCCCAAACTTGGGTAAGTGCTGCCAGCAAATAGTAAAGTTTTAGCGATCACTTTACACAGAACAAAGAAAAGGTGATGATCAAAATTGACTATCAAAACAGTGACAATCAACTATCGCCTTACGCGATTCCACCCCTGGCTATTTCACAAGAGTAAAGTCCGTTAAAATAACGGTAAAAAGGGTAAGACAAAAAACTATATGACGATGTTCGAGTGACGTAATCATGTTGATGATGTTAATGTCACCAATCATTTTAAAAGCTCTTTTTTGAATACTGTCCAAGAGGCTTAAATAAGTTACTGCAGCACCAGCCCAGAGATGAGAGTTATATTCAAGTTTCGGACGTGTATAGGTTTTGTAGATTATAGCCAGATCAGACGGAGAGAAAAATTTCTTGCAACGTCTCAAAAAACCTAGAAATCTTGCGGCATTTTTGGCAACATCGCGTATGTGATCGCTCCACAAAAGGTGGTTGCTGATGCACATTCCGAGGATGTCAAGATTTTCCGTTTCGTTGATGCAAGTGCCACTCATAAATAGTGGCAAAGAGGTTTTATCTCGCTTTAACGATACAACACATGAAATTCCACACGATTTTTTATACCCCATTGCACAATGCTGTGTAGGTCGGAATTTAATGAGCTAATCATATTTTGCCGTTGCAGTTCCACATCCGAAGAGGAGGGTTGTGAGTCTGGAAACGAATATGAAAAGCTAAGAGTGCTATCGTCAGCGAAACAATGTATTGGATTAGAAGTGGCAGACAGGAGATCATTTATAAAAATGAGGAAGAGGGTCGGAGACAAAACGGAGCCCTGGGGCACACCAGCATTTATTTTATGAGTTTCAGACTTGAATCCGTCCAAAACAACTTGTATTGAACGGTTCGAAAGAAAATGTCTAATCCAACGAAGAAGAGATTCGTCGATACCGAAAGCACGCATTTTCGATAAGAGAGCAAGATGCCAGACTTTATCTAATGCCTTTGAAATATCAAGTGCAATAATCTTACTTTCTCCAAAACGATGTAAAGATTTGTTCCACTGTTCGGTGAGATGAACCATGAGATCACCAGTGGACCTATTGCTTCGAAAGCCGTATTGCCGGTCATTAAGAAGCTTCCGTTCCTCAAGATATTTCTTAAGCTGATAATTAATCAGCGTTTCCATGACCTTAGAAAGAAGGAACGTTAGTGCTATCGGTCGGTAATTTGTGGGAGAAGAAGATTCGCCTTTTTTTTGGGATTGGCTGAACAAATGCAGTTTTCCAACTACTCGGAACGAGCCCAGAAGAATAAGATAGATGGAAAAGCTTACGCAGTGGTTTTGCTAGCGTGGAAGAACACCTCTTCAGAATAATAGCGTGGATACCATCTGGGCCAGCGGATTTATGAATATTGAGATCTTTAAGAACTCTCGCCACAGTTCGAGTACGAAAAAACATTGGTCCCATAAAATCATTTCAAGAACTGGGGGAGTCATGACACTATCTGGTAAGGTAGAATTTTCGGCGAACTGCCTTGCAAATAAGTTGTCTTTATCAATAGAGTAAAGGAGTGTCATTGACAACAAGCGTAGGAACCGAGGAAGAGGAAGAATTCCTCATATTTTTTACAATTAACCAAAAATTCTTACTCCCTCTGGGACATTGCAGTATTTTTCGCCGTAATTTTAGGTCATGTAAAAATTTGGTCCTTCGAATATAGGCGTAGCAGGCCTTCCTGGCTTGCTTAAACTTTTTCCGGTTTTCCTCAGTTGGGTTGGTTTTAAAACATCAGAAGCTCACCTCTTTATCCTTGATAACCTCTTTGCAGCTCGAATCGAACCATGATTTAACCTTGGGTTTAATACTTTTAACCCTATTCGGGATAAACGTTTCCATTTCCAGATGAATCATACTAGAAATCATATCTGCACTGTCTACGTCGCTACCGAGGAAGCATAGCGACCAGTTAAAGATCCTGAAAAAATTATTGAGACCGTCCCATTTGGCTTTCTCTTACTGCCAAACGGTTCTCTTTGGATTTTTTTTTTAACTGGATTTGTTTGACACGAGAAATTAGCAGATATGACACTGTGATCCGATATGCCTAGGGGCGTCAATGCACTGATTGTGTATTTATCAGGATCAGAGGTGAGAAACAAGTCAAGTGTATTTTCTGCTCGGCCGTTAACGTCTGATATACGAGTAGGCTCATTGACAAGCTGAGTAAGGTGGTTAAACTCAGCAAAAATCTCAGCACACATTCCTTCGGGCGTTGTCTGGCCCGAATGGCGAAGCCACGAAGAATTGTGAACATTGAAATCGCCCGTAATAACGATTTCAGTGTGAGGATACAGGGAGACAATTCTTTTTATGGAGTCAGACAGAGCATCAAATTCCTGAGAAGTTGAAACTCTGTCCAGGTTTGGGCTCCGATAAAAAAAAAAGGGAATGATGTGCTTATTCACGGAAAGTTTTAACCACATGAAATTAAAAATTGGTACAATGACCTGTAAAGGAAATAAAAGTGATCTGGAGGGTAATTTTCAGACTCAATAGTTCTTTTCGGCATAGTTGGACTAAAACAACATTAATTGCCTTAACAGGTGCTTGGCTGTCTGCGAAAATAGCCGTATTTCGATTTTGTTTTACGTTCTAATTCAATATTTTTCATGTTTTCATAAAAATTTAAAGCTAGTAATTCAGCTTGAAATACACTGACAAATTCAGGTAGACGAAAGGACATTTAAAGAATAAACAAAACCCTAGTCCAACACCGAACATTCTCTTTGACTCAAACATTTAAACTTTGAACTTTAGCTTAAAGCCTTAAAACTAGCAAATTTAAATTCAGTGTTAAAAACTGGGGGTAAAGTATTGATTCGATTTCTGAATTGGTGTCTTTAAAACATAAGCTTAGTGTTCTCTAATCAGTTTTCTTTTCTTTTTAATTTGTTTGTCAACAGTTAAGGACGACTGCTCCCACACTATTGGAGTTGAATTTGGTTCGCGTATTGTTAATGTTGGAGGAAAAGCCGTCAAACTACAAATATGGGATACAGCTGGACAAGAACGTTTTCGTTCAGTTACACGCTCCTATTACAGAGGAGCAGCTGGCGCTCTATTGGTCTATGACACAACTTCCAGAGATTCCTTTAATGCTTTAACAAATTGGCTTAACGATGCCCGTACCTTGGCCAGTCCAAATATTGTCATATTGTTGGTAGGCAACAAAAAAGATTTAGAAGAAGCTAGAGATGTGACATTCTTGGAAGCCAGTTCCTTTGCACAAGAAAATGGTTTGTTTAGTTTATAATAAAACAAAAAACACAAATTTGTAAATATTTTATTTTGTATAATATTGTAGAATTAATTTTCCTCGAGACAAGCGCCAAAACAGGCGAAAATGTCGAAGAAGCTTTTCTAAAATGCTCCAAAACAATTTTGGCCAAAATAGAAACCGGTGAATTGGACCCAGAGCGCATTGGCAGTGGTATTCAATATGGTGGAGCAGCTCTAAGAAATCTCGAAAACAGACAACGAAGTGTTAATAGACCAGATTGTGGATGTCGGTTATAAGTTATGTATGCATTTAATATGTTTTTCTTTTTTAATGCAAAACTAATTTTACATTTAATACTATAAATTATAATTATGTTTAAGAAATATGGTCTTTGTCCCAAAACAAAAAATATTCATTCCTAATATTGTATTATTTTGCTCTTGACATAATTTTCCTGTATTTAATCATTCGAAATCGAGTGAATTCAGTTCCAATTTTCTTAAATATTTCGTTTTATTTGACACAGAACAAAGTAGAATTTATTAAACAACAAAATGATTTTTATTTTATTTAAGACAAAAGGTGTGATTTTTTAAGTAAATTGGTTAGGATACCAGTTTTTATGTTTAAATATATATTGATTCTCTCTTTAATTTGTAAATTGTTAAAAATATAAAAAAACAATTCAAAATTTTTTTTATTCAGAATGATTATGGGCAATTTATGTTTTTAATACCCAAATAATCTTTAGAACCTTATCAAAAATGTATTTATAAAAAAGAAAAACAAAACAAATACTTTCTGCATGGGAAATGTATTAATAAATTATTGTTTTTGTAAATAAAGCTTAATTTTTTCCTGACAAAGAAAATGTTATTTTTAGAACAATAAAAGAAATAAGACGTTATAACAGAAACTTTAGCATTTTGTTTTGAGAAACTGAAGAAAGAAGTCCAATAATTCGTGCAAAAATTAAATGGGTTAGTTTGGGTTTAATCTGGAAACTGATATTTTGTTCAATTTAAATGGCTTAGCCACTGATAAAGAATAGGTTTCTTTTGATCACCGAAATTAGGCATGGATAGTGGATCATCTGATTCTTGGCATGAGTTGTTGTAATGTACACTTTCTGCTGTTATTTCCGATTTTTAGCTCCTATGTGAACCAGGAAAGTCCACAGTCGATATTAACATTACGGCAGATCCTGAAAAAAAAAACAATAACATCAAATCGACACCCACCATCTCTGCATCGATTTCAAGGCCGCATATGACGGCATCTACAGAGACGAGTTGTATGGAGTAATTCCATAAAGGTTAGAAACAACTTACCCGGACCTTTTGATGTCAAAAAATGGCTTTAGACAAAGTGATAAACTTTCATGCGATTTCTTTAATATCGTCCTTGACAGAATAGTGCAGAGCTCCCAAGTCAACATCAGAGGCACAATCCACCAGAAAAATAACCGGAAGAACTCAGCGTGATGTCAATGGGGCTTTTGTGAGTATTGAAGCAGGGGCGACAAAAATGGGTTTAGCGGTTAATGAGGACAAAACAAAGTATATGCATGCTGTCATCAAGAAAGGACCTACAACACCGACGACGCCTCGGTCAAAACGTCATTATCAACAGATGTAACTTTGATAGAGTTAAGGACTTCGTCTACCTAGGCTCCGCTACGAACGCAGAAAAAAACACCAGCGCTAATATCAAACGAAGATTCTATGGGCTAAGAAATCAATTGAGTAGCAAAGCCCTCTCTCTAGTGACCAACGAGTCGCTATATAAGACCCTCATCATCCCCGTCCTGCTATACAGTGCAGAAGCATGGACTATAACAAAAGCGGATAAAAGCACCTTGGAACGGTTCGAGAGAAAAATTCTTCGCTTCATTTACGGTCCAGTATGCATCGAAGGTAAGTGCAGGAGGAGATGGAACGATGAGCTGTACAGGCTCTACAGCGACGTAGCCAGAAGGATAAAAGTCCAACGACTAAGATGGCTGGGTCACGTAGAGCGCATGGAAACCAATGCCTCGGCCCGGAAAGTCTTCGAATCCACGCTCACAGGCCAGCGCATTAGAGGAAGACCGGCGAATCAGGTGGTGCGCACAAGTGGAAAGTAACCTTACCCAACCTGGAGTGCGCAACTGGAGACGTCACTTGATCACTCCCAATTGAATACGCCTCTCAAGTATCATCCCCTCATCAAGACGTACCTACATATTTCAAGAATCGAGAGCGTTCACAGAATTTTTCTTCGATTTGATTTTTATATACTTTTCAAAAGTTAAATAAAAAGAAAATGGAAATAGTAAATGTAATTCACAATTTATTTATTGTTGTGAGTCTGTTAAAATAATAAATAAATAAATAAATTATTGCTAAATTTAAATACTAAAAAACTTATTAAACTAAGTTATCGATAATATATAAGGACGAATATCCTCCACGTCAAGCAATCGTCCAGGATCAACATTTTCTCCACACATTGGACATTGATTGGATTCTGAAAGAATTCTTTAAAAAAAAAAACAAAACAAGTTTTAGTTCAAGAACTCTCTCAAAAATAAAAACATACATATATGTACGTAATAATACTTACTTTTCCATTTCCGAACGGAAACACAGAAAATCACATTCCGGACAGGATGTCATATTACTTTTAATTATATGTTGACCCTTTTAAAATATAAAACAAAAATGAGTTAAGAAAGACTGATTTTTGTTTGTTTTTTCATTTTCATTACCGTTGCAATGCATATGGGTAACGTTGTTTTACAGCTATAGCAAGTTACTTCCATATTAGGTAGATTTGCATCACATATTGGACATTCCATTGTTTCGTCTTCGAATTCGTCTTTAAAGTCTTTTATTCCTTTTGGGGCTTTTCTTACAATCGATTCGATTTTTTTCGCATACCTTGGATCGATTTGATTGCGATAATCGGGACGCATCAGCATTGAGGCATAAGTGAAGGCTGATTTCTTAATTCCAGCACGATGACACTCGATGACGGTTGATGTTAGAATTGGAATAATATCTGTGAGTTTTGAGATATATTGAATTTTGTATTGGGAATTGGACATGCTAGAACAATATAAGACTTACGTTCTGGAAATTGTGAAATATTCGCTGCAACTTCAATTAAAAGCTTAGCAGCTAGTAAATGATTTCCCAATTTAATATGCAATCGCACCAAAGTATATCGATGGAGCAAAATTAAATTATGTCTCATATCCGATGTCACCGATAAATTGTTTCGTCTCAATTCCTGATACATTGAAAATAGCAAGTCTCTAGATGCTTTATAATTTCCAGCTAATTGCTCTTGATTGGCAATTATAACTGCAGTCTTAGCAGCATCCTTATAGTGCTTCCTTGCCATATACAAACGAAATAAGTAACGTGGATCTTTCGGCGAGCCATCGACTTCCCCGAGTAGAAACTCGATCAGTTGACTTGCCAGCTGATCACTATTCGAAGAAGCAACACAGTCTATAGCCATTGAAAGAGCTGGAGATTCTTCGCTAGTAAAAGACGATGCTTTGAGTAGATACTTCAATGCTTTGGAAAATTCTCTAGCCAGGAAATAATATTTGCCAGCTAACAAAGTGTGCTTTTCACTTTCGAAATAATGGGCTAGCGCTAGGTAGTCAGCCGATTTTGCGTTTTCATAGCGTTCCAATAGTTCGCCATGCTGTCGGAGCTTGTTGTGACGTTGTGCCAGAGAAAATGCTTCCTGGACACATCCACAAATCACCAAGAACTGCAGAGCTTGTTCGATGTCTCCGATCTTCTGGAAGAATTTCGCCAACATTTTTGCACCCTCCACGGACCGTGACTCAAGAACTATCTCTGATGCTGAATGTGGATCCTGTAATTGATCAAGATATATACGAACTACAGCGTCCAAGTCTCCGGCAATTCGGTAGCTAGAAATGGCTTCTTTGAACTGTCCCTCAGCTTCCTTGGCCTTGGCATAGGTTGCATGCAATTTAGTACTAGTTACATTCGGTAGTATTTGGTTCACTTTATTCCACATTTTCACAGAGATATAATGAGAACAAGCTTCGTCGTAAAATTGTCCTCTTTCATAAAGGCCAGCAGCTTCAGTTATGTGGCCGACAATTGCTAGAGATTCAGCACAGTCACTTAGCAGTTGTTTATCGTCAAGTTCTACTGCATATTGGATCTTATAGAAAGCATTTTAAATATTTATTGGTTTTGATTGGATAAAATTACAAACAAAAGCTCACTCCTCGTCTAAAGTCTCCAGTTCGTATTGAAGTTCTGGCAATTCCTGCCTTGCACAATTTCACATGCTCCTCGAGGTCGAGTGATGAATTTTCCACCGGCACATGATTGCCATTAATCAGATCCTCTTTGTAGCCTTTTTCATAGTGAAACAAAGCATCAGCATAATCACCCCTTTTTTAACAATACAAAAATAAATCATCAACACGGTGAGAATCCAAATTAACCTAATAAAAATTTACTTACGTAAATTCCAATTGATAGGCATATTCACGAGCAATATATGGAACTTTATCAGGGTCGTGTTTTGCAGCCAATAGCATAGCTTGTTCCCATTGCAGCAGATCCCTACATATATCCAATGCTTCTTTGGTATTTGAACTCTTTGCAAAATAATCCTTGGCATCTTCGGATTTTTCCAATAAAAGACAGCAAAAGCCACATAGAGTGTTTATATCTTCCACATGACGAATTTCCTCTAAAGCTGCCACCATTGATGCATCACCAATTTTCCGATAGACCTTAAGAGCTAAATGAATGAAATTTATATTGAAATACAATTTTCAAAGTGAAATTTGTTTGAACCAAACCAAAATCAGGTTCCAAGTCGGATAGGGCCTGTTGTGCTAATTCCAACCATGATGCCTTTAATTTTATCTGCTCACACACTTTATAGGCTTCAACATATTTTCTAAGTCGTATAAGATTTTGTAAATTAGTAGAAGCTTTGGTTCCGGGTGTAACAAGGTGTGTAGATAGCGTAAGGGTAGAAAACTGGCCCCCATCAACACAAAGGGCTAATTCACCATCGTATAGCATTAGAGGTACCTGAGCGGCAAGGAGTTTTGTTTCGCCTATTTTTAGAGTGTGTTTTCCTTTAAAAAAATAATCACACACACACTAAAGCTCGTAAATTCAAAGGAATACACAAATGATCATACGCACCTTCTATGGAATACCTCTGAAAGACATGAGTTGAACATATCTTCGTATCGTACAAGGCAAAAACATTACTTTTTGATAGATCCCACAGAACTCCTTCGCATTGTTTTGGTAAATCAGTTATTAGAAGAGTCTCTTCAGTTGTCTGGACAAAATACACAAATAAGAAATGATTATAAGAAGATAATTTTTGGAAGATCAATTGAATTACCGGAAGAAAAACAAAACCCTGTTGATGATCATCGAAGAAAATTAACTTAGTTCCTTCTGTATCACTGCTAAGGCTTTTAATTCCCATAGTATGTCTATATTTTATGCTAAGTGCCCATTTTTCCAGTGAGAAATAAATCAAGTGTCCTAGCTGAAATGAATGCAATACAAACAAAATACAATAAAATACTTACAGAATCTCATTTTAGAGCTTACATCAGTTGCAAATATAAGAAACTCATTTGTTAACAAGTGACTTGTGATCACTGCATCACTAAGTCCTGATATTGCCCCAGGAAAAGTTTGAGTTGGTTTATCTCTAGTATTGGGATTATCCAATTCAATGGACTGCAAAACCAAATGCGATCCATTCAGCACAGCACAGAAATCAACATTTATTTTGATATCCTTAATTTCCGAATTAAATTCTCTATCGCCAAGTAGCATCGGTTCATCACCTAACGTCTTGCCCAAATCATAGAACCAAGCATGGTTGTTCATTCCAGCTACAAGATGATACGGACCAATACCAATAAACGCAGGTTCGATTTCTAAATTCAGTTTTATCGGAATAGGTTTGGACTATAAATGGTTACATTTATTATTTGGTCTTAGATTAATAGAGAAGAGAATACCTACCTTTTCTGGGGAATAGACATAAATGGAAACCTCAGCCAAGCTACTTAGCATTGCAATTCTTGGAGGAGATACAGCGTACATAGTCTGTAGTTTAGTGACGAACGTACAAATTGTTCCAGTGCTTGTTGTTACTGCCAAAAGCTGACCATCGCTGCTCCAATCGATCATTTGGACAGTTGAGTGATCGGGCAGGGTTATGATCTTCTCAGTTTCTTGAAGATTTGTTATCGAATGTATCTTCACCCTACAATCTCCACAATTTAAAAAAAAAAAAACAAACTCAGTTAAAAAAATAATATGAACTCACGTATCATCTCCACATGAGGCAACTATATCCAATGCCGGACAATATGCTAATCCCGATAGGGTTTCCTTATGATTCTTAACTTGCCAAAGCTCTTGTCCCACATCTTTAGGATGGGTGGATATTGCCACAACATGCCCATTGGAAAAACCCAACAATATATAGCCATCTCCGAACCATTTGTGCTGCAACAACGATCCATAGCGACTCTGGAATCCCAGTTCGGTGGGAGAATCGGGTTCAGGCAGGTAAAATAAAAACAATGTCCGTTTTCCTATGATCATACTGACTGTATTCTCTCCAGAAACTTTCTCATCGTTTGACATCTCAGCAAAGTACATATCCGAAGGTACATCTCGCAGTTGAACAACTCGCAATGAATCTCCCTCTTCGTTAGACAACGAAAAGCTCTTATCGTCACTTCCCAACGCTAGTATATTCTGCTGTGACCAACACCCACACGTGACCCTTTTTGAGTGCTTACCTAGTATGGGAATACGCCTTGATGTTCGGTGGTTATAGATGGCCAGATTGCCACGAGTAGTGCCTACCGCGAGAATCTGATATTCCTTAGACCATATAACGCAACTAAGATTATCACGTAACCCTGAATCGATAACTTGCTTCGTCTGGGTATTCGAATCCCAAAGGAGTATTTGCGAAGAGCTCGCTGTAATTATGCACAAAAGATCACCCTCACAATCCCAAGAGAGACCTGAGCATAGTCTGTGAGGATGTTTATAAGAAAATTACATGATAAACTTATGTTAAATGAAAAACTACCCCTGAAGGAGAATCCGTTCAACTAATTGGCCCTGACGGCTAAATATCGCCACTGAACTATCAGAGCCAGTTGAGGCCAAATATGAGCCGGAAAGTCCTTTTTGCCACATAAAGTACACATCACCGGGTCCGTGAGGTTCATCGTATTTGTATAGCATTTTGTCAAAAGGCATTTTAGTTTAAATTGTGTTCCAAGACTTTACTACGAGCGATTCTCTTGGTTTTTCTTTTTTATTTTTGTTGTTTTAAGAATCTTCATAAATGTGTCGGCATAATTGCGATCGTACTGTGTTTGTGTTGTTCTTGGGACTTGGGAACAGTGTACAGATGTTTGAGGTTTTGGGATTTGTTTTGGTTTTTTGTTTGGGAAAGTAACCATAACAACAAGTGCGTTCACCTGTACTTGTCTTTTTCTTCTTTTATTTTTAAATCGAGCAAACGCCATCTATAGGTTGATAGAAATTTTGCAAGATTTGCGTTCCCCATGAAAGTATTTTTTACTTTTTCAACTAAAAAGAGGCGACAAATGTTCATATTTATGTAAAGTCAGTAAGTGGTAGTTAACTCTTTGTTTTCTAGTGACTTCGCTTTCATGACAAAAACTAAAATGTAATTGCCACCTCGTGAAACAAAGGGTTAAAAAACTTATATATTAAGGTACTTGCCTCTAACGCACTTTCAAAGCATTTTCTATAAACATTAAAGGAATTACAAACAATTTTAAGGACAAAGGAAAAGAATAAACTTCCCAAGCTAAGCCATTCTAAAATAAACTTCGTTTCACATGGATAGGGACAAGCTCTTTTCGTTTTTTATTTGCCGATATTTCTTAAACCCTTTGGAAAAACCCAAATGTGGAATGAATGAGATATGTATTAAGTTTATATTGCAAACAAACATTTTGGCGGTTTTTCTAAATTACTTCAAGTAACCTATGGTGTATGGATACATGGAGTGCTGTCAGATATTGAGCGAAATTTGGGACCAGGACCGTTTTATGGCTTCAATAATCTCTTCGGTGTGCAAATGGTAGACATGTGCATTCAAGAGGACATAGGTTTTGCTCAAAACCCACCTCTGTCTATCAACTCCTACTCTCACCTCCCCGCGATGAACATCGGGTGCCTAGTACCTCAACTGGAGATTGGGCTCTAACCCCAGTGGCAAGTTGTTGGGGGCAGCAAACGAGAGAGGGGGGAGAGGAGTTTCCACTAAGGCACCTCTCCTTATCCAGACGGCAGCGGACGAATTCCCGAGATGGAATCAACGGTGGCGTCTACAGTTCCGGTAAGGTTGAACTATACTTAGTGAACACCTTATAGGGCTTCTACGACATATTCGGAGCCCAGGCCTATAAGGAGCGGTTCATCCGGCTCCCCGTCCTTGGAGTTATACTAAGGATCTTGCCCTCCAGGTTTGGGGGTTGTGACGTCGGAGTTACTTCCTGGCCACGTAGAAAACACCTTAGTTGCGAAGCACCAACAAGCCTCGGATGCGGACGAATTCACTGTTGACAACCCAAGCAAACGAAATAAGGACAACGAACTTCGGATCTGTACGTGGAATGTTAGGTCCCTTAACAGACCACGTGCAACCGAACAATTAGCGGAAGCCCTAAACTGCTGCAAGGCAGATATTACCGCCATCCAAGAAGTGCGATGGGTTGGAACTAGACGCTGGCAAAAAGTCTTGAGTTTCAACAGTGTGAGCGAGCGCATCACGACAGTCCGCATCAAGGCTAAATTCGCCAACATAAACCTAATATGCGCGCATGCCCCAACAAAAGAGAAAGATGAAGACACCAAAGACATATTCTTCGAGATCTGGCTATGACATTAAAATTGTCTTAGGAGATTTTAACGCCAAGCTAGGAAGAGAAGACATCTTTGGTGGCACAATCGGGAGATACAGCCTGCACGACACCACCTCCGACAACGGATTCAGGCTGATCGATTTTGCTGCGGGGCGAGACGTTCTGGTAGCTAGTACGCAGTTCACACATCTCAATATCCACAAGGGGACATGGAAATCTCCTGATCAATCAACTGTCAACTAGATTGACCACATTGCGATCGACACACAACACTTCTCCAGTATACAGGATGTCCGAACATTCCGAGGGTCCAACATTGACTCGGACCACTACCTCGTTGTAGCCAAGGTACGGCTAAAAACACAATCACAAGAGACTGCCATGTCCTTTTCCGATCGAGTCTCTAATAACCTCTTAATGAGTCCTATGCTGCCTGCATTGAGCATTGAAAACCAGTGGCAACATTTCCTTGCAGCGATCAGAGATGCCGATGCCTCTAAAGTGCTAGGTTTCACACGGCCACCACAGCGAAACCCCTGGTTTGATGACGAATGCCGGCAAGCACACACAGCTAAGCAACAGGCATACAAAACGGCGCTGCACAGAAGGACCAGAGCTGCTCGCGAGCTCTACGAGCAGAAGAGGAGAGAGGAACACCGGCTTCTTAGATGGAAAAAAAGAGAGCATGAGAAGCGCGCGATCGAGGAGATAGAGGGATGTCACAACAGGAATGAGGTTTGTAAGTTTTACCAAAAGGTAAAAAAAAACTCCCAAGCTTACCAGCCACAAACTGAAGCCTATAAGGACGATCAGGGGAACATCGTAGTAGAACCGCAGTCTATGTTGAGAATATGAAAAGACCATTTCTCCAAATTATATCGGGTGATTTTTTTGAGGTTAGGATTTTCATGCATTAGTATTTGACAGATCACGCGGGATTTCAGACATGGTGTCAAAGAGAAAGATGCTCAGTATGCTTTGACATTTCATCATGAATAGACTTACTAACGAGCAACGCTTGCAAATCATTGAATTTTATTACCAAAATCAGTGTTCGGTTTGAAATGTGTTTCGCGCTTTACGCAAAAAATATTTTCGTTCTTTTTTTTTTTTTAAAAGTTCTCAAGCTCTTAAAAAATCACCCATTATATTAAACAATGTCCTCTTTTCAATGGAGGACAATAAATACATAATGGGTGATTTTTTAAGAGCTTGAGAACTTTTTTTAAAAAAAAAAACGCATAAAATTTGCGTAAAGCGCGAAACACATTTCGAACCGAACACTGATTTTGGTAATAAAATTCAATGATTTGCAAGCGTTGCTCGTTAGTAAGTCTATTCATGATGAAATGTCAAAGCATACTGAGCATCTTTCTCTTTGACACCATGTCTGAAATCCCGCGTGATCTGTCAAATACTAATGCATGAAAATCCTAACCTCAAAAAAATCACCCGATATAACGGCGATGACGAACCGAATCCCGCTGTAAGGGAGATAGAACCACTCAACCTAGGCGATGCAGATCAACAATTCTTGAAGTCAAACAAAGCTGCTGGAGCTGACGGCATTGCTGCTGGAGCTGACGGCATTGCTGCCGAACTATTCAAAGCAGCAGGCGATGACTTGGAAGGGAGCATGCACCAGCTCATCTGCAAAATATGGTCGGAAGAAAGCATGCCCGATGAGTGGAATCTCAGCATAGTGTGACCGATACATAAGAAAGCAGACCCTCTAAATTGCGCGAACTACAGAGGCATCAGTCTCCTTAACATTGCATATAAGATCCTCTCTGCCGTATTATGTGAACGTCTGAAGCCGTTCATCAACAACCAGATAGGTCCTTATCAGTGTGGCTTCAGATCAGGAAAGTCCTGCAAGTCCAAATATTCACACAAAAACCCAGGAGCTTCAAATCGGTACCCACCATCTCTTTATCGATTTTAAAGCCGCGTATGACAGCATCCATAGGGAAGAGCTCTTCAGAGCAATGGGCAGGTTCAGACAACATAAGGGACTTCATTTGCAGTCAACTTCATTCTTTGAACGTACATTTTTACCAAGGCAACGTTAGTTTTTCAAGTGTCATGAATTTAAAATTCAGGACTTTACTTCACAAACCTCTAATTCAAGTTCATAGTACAAAAACTACCAAAATCATTATTTTCTACAAAACACTCCTCAGGCAAGCTACAAGTCCATCACGATTTGTATTTTGTATTTTAAAGAAATATTACTTATTTCTTTTCCAAATTTACAAGGAACCTTTTTACAGAAAGCATTAAATGAAGTTGTGCAGAAAATAAATAAATCATTGATGAATAAAGTTCAGCTTTTAGTTGAATTAAAAAACATGATCAATTGTCATTTTGACATAAGTTGACTTGACTTGATAATTAGGAAGATTTTTCTTGACTAACTTTCCAGTCAACTTTCCAATAAAGTTGCCTTAATATGAAGGCAATTTATTGGCAGCTGGCCAATCAGATGGTAGAAACTTGCCTTAGGCGCCAGTTATAGCTATCATTGGTTTTCATCATTGAAAACAAACATTGAATTTTTTGGCAGGTCGTTTATAGCTATCATTAGAAATTTCTGTCATTGAAAAAAAATTCCTGATTGTAAGCCACCGAAAAACTTTTACTGACAGAAATCTGTCATTGAAATTGTGTGAAATTGGAACACAAATCAGTGGAACGATTCGTTTCACTTTTGAACATAAAAGTATCAGCTGTTCAGGAAAATGATGGAAATCTTCCGAAAAATAGAAAAATACATTTTTAGGGGCCGGTTATAGCTATCAGTAAAATCCATTAGTAAATTTTGAAACAGGAGGAATCTGAAATGTTTAACTGATGAGCGTTTATAGCAATCAGTAAATTTACGTCATTAAATTAAATGTCACTTTAAGGCTTCGCGCCTCAGACAATTTTTTTACTGCTGCTTTCATCAGTAAAATTTTTAATGATGTGATCGGAACAGTAAAAAATTGGAACACCAACAGTAAAACGAAATGGAATTTTGTTTGGCTTTTGGCAGTCAGCTGTTCAGTAAAATGAAATTTCATCATTAAAAAAATTAAAATGGATTCATAAATTAAATAAAACTTTAAATGCATTGATTCTTTTTGAAAAAAATACTTGAATATAGGATTCATCTTATTGCATCAATCTTTTGCTAGAAATAAATCTGTAACATGTTCAAAAACTAAAAACAAAAATTTTACTGATGGATTTTACTGATAGCTATAACCGGCCCCTTAGAGAAAAATAAATGCGTAATTACACTTTTTTTTCTCAAAAAAAATTCTTTGTGTGATTTCCGATCGATCAGTATATAATTTTCATTTCTAATCAAAGGAAAACACCGTCAAATATCGATTCAAAAATTTTTCCGGATCGATTTCAATGATAGCTATAACTGGCGCCTTACTTTCAAGTACCTTATGTCGGCTGAAACTGCCCAATGTCTAGTTTTGGCATCCCCTCAACTTATCCGTTTGTGCAGAATGACGATGGAGAATGCACGCTGCTCCATCAAGGTAGGAAAAGATCTCACCGATGCATTTGATGTCAAAAAAGGTTTAGACAAGGCGATGCACTGTCATGCGACTTCTTCAACATCGTTCTGGAAAAAATTGTGCAAAACTCAACCGTCAACACTAGAGGCACAATCTTCCAAAGGTCCATCCAATTACTCGGATACGCAGATGATATTGACATAATTGGAAGATCAAAGCGTGATGTCAGTGGAGCGTTTTTGAGCATTGCGACGGAAGCGAAGAAGATGGGTTTAGTGGTCAATGAGGGCAAGACCCTCATTGTCATCAAAAAAGGACATTGAACAACGACGTTTTGGACAATACGTCACCATGGACAGCTATAACTTTGAGGTAGTTGAGGACTTTGTTTACCTATGCACCGCTGTAAACTCAGACAACGACACCAGCGCTGAAATCAAACGAAGAATAACTCTTGCAAATCGCTGCTTCTTTGGGCTTAGATGGCAATTGAGTAGTAAAGTCCTCTCTCGAGCATCTAAAATCACCATCTATAAGACACTCATCATCCCGGTTCTCATTTATGGCGCTCAGGCCTGGACCCTGTCAAAGAAAGATGAGAGCGTCTTAGGATGCTTCGAGAGAAAAATTCTTCGGGTGATTTTTGGTCCCGTACGCATAGATGGAGAATGGAGGAGAAGATTAAACGACGAACTGTACGGGCTGTACAGCGACACTGGCCTAGTTAACAGAATTAAAATCCAACGGCTTAGATGGCTAGGTCATGTAGAGCGTAAGTAAGAGCGTAAGTAAGAGCGTAAGTAGAGAGTAAGTAAGTAATCTCTTCGGTTTTTTGGTATAGCCGTCCTTCTTTGTAGACTTTTCTTAAATGTTCAGTGATGTTCCATGATGTTCAGTTCAAGAGAATAGGGGAGGCATGGTAATAGGTTCACATTTTGCCCCTGAATCCAGGGTTTTGTTGTCCGTGCGGTATGTATTGGTGAATTACTTGTTGGGAAGTCCATCATTGTCCGCCAAATAAATCCAGCTCCACGGTGCCGTAGTAGGGGATTGCTACCCATACCATTACACCGCCTCTTTTGCTGTGCCATTTTTCAAGATAGATTTCTTCCTTTCTTAAATCGAGGAAATAGCAGCTACATATATCCATCAGGTCTGTCCAAATAAAATTTGTTTTCATCGGAAAAAACGACGGTATGAAAAGCTCGATTCCACCTAAGGTGGTTTGTTGCAAAATTAAGGCGTTGGCTCTTGTGTGCAGCATTCTATGGTGTTTTTTTTCTTAATTTGTTGGTGTCGTATATGGTCTGCCTTCTGTATCACCCGAGCAACAGTCGATCTACTAGTAGTTATCAGCTTCTGCCTTGAATTTACTAATGGAAACCCTTGAATTTGAAGCAGCTCTTACTATCGCCCGCTTTAACTGAAATGATGTGGCTTTCTTGACTCTTCCTTTATGGTTCTTTCCATACCTCTCTGGGTCCTTGAGGTAGTTGTATACAACATTTTAACTTCTTTTAATTTTGCTGGCTATGAAACAGATGGTTTTGCCGAGATCTCGGTAAGCTCGAATTTGGCCTATTTCCTTCTTGGTTAGAACCTTACCTCTACCCATACTTCTTGATTCTATCCAAATAATACTAGTACTAAGCTCCAAAATAATCAGAGGATTCTTTTATCTGATTTAAAACACGCTAATAGGTAAATTTAGATCTTTTATTGGCCCTCTTTGGAAAAACTTTCATAAAACAGCCCTTATGAAAGTGAGCTTTCAGACACACAGATTACACCTTCTTATGTTTGCGGGGCTTTCAACTTGAAAAATGGTCTTGGAAATAAAATGTTCTGTATTTTACTGACTTACATTAAAATTTGTTTTATAATATTTCATGTTTCATCAACCCACATACATTTTACGTTAAACGTTAAACACGTTCACTTCAATTTGATGTGATTTAATTTTGTGTTGTTTAACATTTAAAATGGCTTAAAGTTCTTCGAAATACACAACTGCAAAGAAGAATCAACCAACAACATTTTCAACATTCTACATTAAAAGATGGAAGTTATTAAAAAAACTGAGGATATATTTTCTGTCGCATCGCACAACAAACTCTCTACTGTTGCAGTCTAATGTTGCATAAAAGTTTCATATAGATTCTTAATGAACTCTAAATTTATGGAAAAATGTATTAAAACAAATACAATTTTTAATAATTTTATCATGTAATTAATGTCATTTAGTGTATACTTTATATAATATTGTGTATATACTCGTAGCATTATGTGTATGTTAATACATAATATATAATATTATTATAAAGTTGGGCAGATTACATAAAAAAGAATCAATCTAATTTTAATCTGATAAAAAATAAGTATAAAATTCTTGTCTTTGCATCTCATCATTTGTGTCCTCCTACTTGCCATCGCCTCCGCCAACATCCATAGACTCCATGCCATCTTCAAGTTCGTGCATTTGTGCCTTCAGTTCCTCCCCCAAAGCAGCAGGATCTTCATCATCAATAATAATCTCCTCTGGATCGGGAGCTCTTGGCAGGAACGATTCGTTAGGATAGATTTTTTCGAATATGTTCTTAGCATTTTGAATAGATGAGTCGTAGTCGATTTCGAAGAATGGACCACAAGTCGATAGGAGCCTTGGTACAACCTTTGTAGAATCAGTTTGGTTTTGTTGACATACTTTACATCTTTTTGTTAGGAAATAAGCTGCAAAGAGTAGTTTTGGGGCGCCTTGTAAGTCGGGGTTAAATATTTGTTTAACAAATGCTTCCAAATCAGCTTCAGGATCGTTAGATACTGCTTCGGCAGTAATGTGAATTAAATCTAAGAAGGAAAATGTAGTAAAAGAAGTACATACAATTTGTTATCATAGAGAAAAACTTACAAAGTCCTTTGGGACATGTTCCCGAGTAGTGTGAGAGTTGAAGCAATATAGCTCCCCTAGTAGTATCTAAGCTGTCTATCAGTCGTATAACGTTCACTCCTCCTCCACCTGAGTTCTGTTCTTCATTGCCAATTGGCGTGGATGTTATGAAAACTCCCCTCGCTAAATTACCACATCTCTGCTGGCCTTCGGCGAGACAATTGCTAGGAAATACACCAACAGGCAAGCTTCCACTGGATACGACCAAATGCTTTGCATCGAGAATGTGTCCATCAACTTTTAGAGTTATTGCATCTTCTTTGGTAGAAACTACATTAACCTTTCTCTTCAAACAATAAGTTCCCCCAAAGACAGCACACAATCGACAGAAACATTGTGGAATTTCCCCACATCCGTACATGGGAAAGAGGAATGGACTATTTCCATAACGACCCAAACTCTGTAAGTAGCTTTTCATCTTCTCGACGCCTTCCTTAAGAGTGGTCTGTTCGTTGCACATGGCAATGGAATTCATCACGCAATGGATGATTTTCTCAGTTAGTCTGTTTGCCTGTAGGTACTCGAGGAAAGTCTTATCCTGGTACTTGGCGAACTCTTCCGACTTATCATCAAAGTTCATGCAACTCGTGAGCACCTTCATCAACAGACGTTTCTCTACAATCGAAAGGTCTTTTGTGTTGAAGACATCGGTTCGAGAGCAGGGCACATCTAGCAGTTCTCCCCCATAGAGGGTGGAGATCCGATCGATGGCTCTGAACTCAGCGTATCGACATATATTCGACGATACCAGTAAGTCAACTAATTTGCCAGATGAGAAGAGCAGTTTTGGGGTGAGATCGATGTTGAATTTTCTTGAGCTCTTCAGCACTTTCGTTTGAGTCCAATCGTCTTCGTTTGTTGATGATATTTCCGTCGCCGTTACCGTGTCTGTTTCCTCAGCAGCCGGAATGTACCAAATTTGTTTAGTATGTGCTATATCATCGGTCTCGTTTTTTATGTTATTCGATAGGAATGATTGGAAGTTCTCAAGATTGAAGGAGGCCCAGCAGCTGCCATAGAAGTCATTTGGATCGACATGAAGGACAGTTTTTCCAATACGACTTGCGGCGGCGGCTACTTCTGATTCGGTGAACCCTGTTATTGATTTTGTGTTGATTTTTATGAAAGATTCTTTTTTTCTTTTAATTATTGAATCGAAGTGGTTCACTTACCCGTCCCCACGACTACAAGGTCAAATTCCTTAGGAAGTTCTTCATCCATAATTTTAATTATTTAATGTATATTTGTTTTTAATACTTTTTGTTTTTTCGAAATAATTTTTTTGTAAATTGAAATTGGGCTGAACTGATAGAAATGAGTCACTCGTCACAACAAAATAAAATGACAGCTGGCAGATCTGTCAAATTTTGGAAAGGAGTTCGAGTTCGAAAATGTATTGAGAAATTAATAGAGCTATAGATGAGATGATTCTGCGTCCAGCTGAATAAGCAGCATTTAAAAGTTTCGTTCTTTAAAAACCAGACTATAGTTTTCTGCAAAAATATTGGTTATTTAAAAAATTCAAATACTTACTATACTCTGTTCATTTAAAATTTGCAGTTTAGACCTTATGAAAAAGATTTTTTTAAACCCACTGGTGCCTTTTTGTGTTTTTTAATGGAAATTGCCTATAAAATAAAAAATAGAACCACTGATGAACATTCGTTAAAATTGTGATTGCAATATTTCACAAGGCCACGGACATTCCATCACGATTTCTACACCACCTGAAAATGTCTATTTTCAAATAATGACATTTGCCAATGAGACAAATATTTTATATATTTATAATCAATGCGAATAATAATGAAATATTTTATTTACCTAGTTTTCTTTTAAGGATAATTAAAATAAAAAGAAGGCATTTTCACCAGGTACGTTAGCTCCAGAAATTTCGAATGCTATTTTTTTTAATACGTAAGGATTTCATGTAAAAATAGAAGATATAAATTTAAAAACTCTTTTGTGTTGATGTGATGTTAGAACCATAGCAATAAATCAATCATAATTTAGGTGAAAATTAAAATTTACAATGTTTTAAGATATACATACATATTTTTGTTTACTTATGAAACACAAAGTTTCGAAACTGTTTGGTTTCTAAACTGAGCACTATAGACTTATATGAGAGTCCGCGCACATGCAGAAACCATTTTTTCGCCCATTCTAGCAACTTTTTAGTTTGTGTTTTGACACAAACTAGACGATCACCTCGAACCAGTTCCTTAGTTTGTGTCACAAGGAATTATAGGAAACTGCGCCGACATTCAACTAAATCCTTGAATAATTTTCTGTAAGTGCAAGAGAGAGAAAAATTTAGTCAAGGTGAATAAATGTTTCCTGTGTATTGGTTTATTTCGTTGATTACTTTCGGAGTTGCTTATGTGCGCGATGTTTGGGCAACTAACGATCGAACTATTTGGTTTCGAAAAAGTTGCATGTGCGAGTCATATCCGATGATAATCCATTATCATAAACAAAGTTGAAGACAATGTTGCCTTCTGCAACATTGCACAAAAAGCCTTCGCACATTAACTCTTTGTTAATGTTGCCTTCTGCAAAATTGCAGAAATATAATCGCCATTCGTTCTTATCTTTATTTTATAATGACCACCTGTTGTGACAACAACAGAAACAATCAAACAAAGATGACACCACCTACAAACAGCATGTTGTGACAACAACAGAAACAATCCAACGAAGATGACACCACCCACAAACAGCACTCCGTTGTAACAACAACAGCAATATTAAAATCAATATGACACTACTAACAAAACAGCACTGCACGCGTTGTCGTCGTCGTCGTCGCGACGCAACGGCATGCAATTTTAAAAGCAACATAATCATATTTCATTGAATTTTGACATTGTATCATATTCATTTTTTGTCAGTATTTATTTAGTTTAAAATAGTTCAGTAAGCATTTATTTTGTATAAAACTAGAAAATTAATAATAATAAACTTCACTTGCTATTAAAACGGCAACCTACCAGTTCGTTATTTTTACTTCCCCCCACCAGTGGTAAGGAGTTTTTAATTTACGAATTGTCAAATTAACACCACCCATGATGTGATTGGTAAAGCATTGGGTGTAGTATTAAGTTAAAAATTGAAATAAAGTCA
The DNA here is from genome assembly GCA_920104205.1 of Eupeodes latifasciatus. Taxonomy (NCBI): domain Eukaryota; kingdom Metazoa; phylum Arthropoda; class Insecta; order Diptera; family Syrphidae; genus Eupeodes; species Eupeodes latifasciatus. Next base: position 39,578,880 of record OV049924.1, read on the forward strand.
GTCTTGGGCTGAAATTGAAACACTTAACTACTCTTTGTGTTAATTAAATTGGAAATACATAACTTGCGCGCCTAGCCTACACACCAACAACGAAGCACTGTAAAAACCCTAAAATTTAAAAACGTTGCTTTAAATTTTCCGATTTCACAAAGAAAGAAAATTTCAAATCAAATGAATACAATTGTCTGAAAAAAAATCCAAAACACATAAATTATAATGTATTGTATAGGTATACCTTCTTTGCATTGAATCAGCTAACTCTCTCACGCATCCTTATATTTATGAGAGTAAAAATAATATACTCCTCTATTTCTTTTAATATTTTAATTTTCCCGCCGCTATTAGATTTCCCATCAATTTTTCGTAGATGCAGTGCAACCACGCTTCCGTAACACAAAGTACGTCTACCTTCTGTTCGTCTTCAGGCATAAGAAAGTCTTCATAAGGATTAAAATGTCTTTTTATCTGTCGTAGTGTGAAGTTGTGGACAGATTTTCTGAAATTTAGGTTCATAATTTGATAAAAGCACTACAAACTCGCTCTTCAGTTCGTAGCCAAGCCCAGTTGATTTTTGCTATTAATTGAGTTTTGAAAGTTAAGTTTTCAGGTATCTAGGGTATTCTGCTTAAGACATTTTCTATGATATGTTGACTTCTGTAATATTAATAAATAGTTTGTGTTACAAAAATACGAAACAAATCTCAAAATTATCTCAGTTTCCTGTTTCCAGAATTAAATCAAGAATGATGTTAATTTACATTTTACTCTACTTTTTAACAAGGTTTTCCCTCTGGCGTCGATTCTTTTTTAATCGTGTCCATTTTGGAAAAAAAAGATCAGTACAAATTTTGGAGTTTCAATACTTTTTTGTTTATACAAATTTTTTTTCTTCCGCTTTTTAAGACTTTTAATGAATGAATGCGTGACATTTGATGAGCTTTCAAAAGTGCAACTAAAAATTGTATACTATTGTATTTTTCTATTTGCAACAGGTTTCGGGTATATCTAAAGTGTGAAACTGTTGGTTAATACTCCGTATATTTATAGTTGTTGTAGTGTTGTAAAACTTAAAACTTCTGCATTTTTACAATGATACTAAGCCTGTTGCATCAGATCGGAAATACCAATAGTAATAAAATATAAAAACAAAGAAGAAATGTAAGGCTTTTGTAGTTACGTTGATGCAGTACTGAAAATAAACGTGTTTGGCTTTGGTATAATCTTCACTTCTGCTATCTGATTTCATGCCCCCTAACAAAAAAACCTTCAAAACGTCACCATCAACAGCCTAACTTTGAGGTAGTCAGGGACTTCGTCTACCTAGGCTCCGCTATTAACGCAAAAAACAACACCAGCGCTGAGATCAAACGAAGAATAACTCTTGCTAACCGCCGTTTCTTTGAGCTAAGAAAGCAATTGAGTGGAAAAGTCCTCTCTCGAAGGACCAAAGTGTCGCTATATAAGACCCTTATCATCCCCGTCCTGCTATACGGTGCAGAAGCATGGACTATGACAAAAGCGGATGAAAGCACCTTGGGTCGTCTCGAGAAAAAAGTTCTTCGTGCGATCTACGGCCCCGTATGCATAGAAGGGGAGTGGAGGAGAAGATGGAACGACGAGCTGTACGGGCTGTACAGCGACGTAGACTTAGCCAGAAAGGTAAAAGTTCAACGACTAAGATGGCTGGGTCACGTAGAGCGCATGGAAACCAATGCTCCGGCCCGGAAAGTCTTCGAATCCACACCCACAGGACAGAGCAGTAGAGGAAGAACGCGGATCAGGTGGCGCGCACAAGTGGAAAGTGACCTCACCCAACTTGGAGCGCGAAACTGGAGACATCTATGTAGCTAGGGACTGAGCTTAATGGAGAAGTTTGTTGGATGAGGCCCTAGTTCACACAGGACTGTAGCGCCACCTTAAGTAAGTAAGTAAGTAATAAAAAAACCTTATTTTAAGCGTATGCAGTGGTTAAATCCGTAAACAAATATTTTCTTTTATGACTTAACGGTTTTCCTCGCCTTAATATTTTAGACATGTTCTATTGAGATCCTTACCTAATTGCAAAAAAATAAGAATCAGAAGGCTATTCGTGCTGCGGCAATGGAAAGTCGCCCGCAATATATTTAAAAATATCATCTAAAAATGTCCAATAAATTTTAAGCTACTGGACACGCATTAAATAAACAACACAATTCTATTTATCGAATTTCGAAAAATTCCTCAGGCCATCCCATGATTTTGTGTTTTCTTGACTGTCACTGTCACTGTCAATTTCCACCTGACAAACCGATCTCTTCGCGCATGCAGCGTGTCTTCGTTTCGTATTCGTACTTCTTGATTCTGGAATTCGCTGACGACAACAAGGTCTTCAGTTCAAGACTTAACTTTCGTTTTGGTACTTAACTTTTGTCCATACAAAAAAATACTCCAACCGTGGCAACTATTTTCAACTTATTTCAAAAACCAAAAAAGTAAACAATGCCACAAGAATCGGAATCGGCACCACCAGCAGCACTTGCCAATGGTGAGGAACCACCAAAAACTGCTAAGCAATTAGAAAAAGAAGCTAAAAAAGCAGCCAAGTTGCAAAAACTTCAAGAAAAACTCGACAAAAAAGCTTCCGCTCCCGTTGCCACAAAAGAAAAGCCCGAGGTATGTGTAAAAGAAACTATTTGTCCACGAAAGTGAAAGTAAGAAAATGTTATTGTCTGCCTTTTGAACAATAGAAAAAAACGAAAGAAGTGAAAGAAGCAGCCGTTTATACTGCCAGCACAGCGCCAGGCGAAAAGAAAAACATCTCGGACGCTTTACCCGATGCCTATAGTCCACGCTATGTCGAAGCTGCTTGGTACAGTTGGTGGGAGAAGGAGGGATTCTTTAAGCCCGAGTACGGTGTAAGTGAATACACAATGAATAAAAGTTGCGTCATTCTCAATGCAACCGAATGATTCACGTGTTAAATGAATTATTTTCCTATTTTATTATTGTATATTTTTGTTCCCTTCTAAAGCGCAAATCGATTACCGAAAAAAATCCAAAAGGCAAATTCATCATGGTGATTCCACCACCTAATGTCACTGGATCTCTTCATTTGGGACATGCGTTGACGAATGCCATTGAAGACGCAATCACCCGGTACCATCGGATGAAGGGCTACACCACTTTGTGGGTGCCTGGATGTGATCACGCCGGTATAGCCACTCAAGTTGTTGTGGAGAAGAAACTGTGGCGTGAGGAGAAGCTGAGTCGGCATGATCTGGGTCGCGAAAAGTTCATTGAGAAGATCTGGGACTGGCGCCGGGAGAAGGGCGATCGCATCTATGACCAACTCAAGTGTTTGGGCTCGTCATACGATTGGAGCCGGGTGGCATTTACCATGGATCCAAAACTGTGTCGTGCCGTTACCGAAGCATTTGTCCGACTTCACGAAGACGGAAGCATTTACAGAAGTTCGAGGCTGGTGAATTGGTCGTGTGCCCTGCGATCGGCGATTTCAGACATCGAAGTGGACAAAATTGATATTCCCGGCCGAACATTCTTCAACATTCCTGGCTACACCGATAAGGTTGAATTCGGGGTGTTGGTGAAGTTTGCCTACAAAGTTGAGGGTACAGATGATGAGATTATTGTGGCCACCACTCGAATAGAGACAATGTTGGGTGACACAGCCGTAGCTGTCCACCCCACCGATGAGAGATTCAAGCATTTACATGGCAAATTCGTGACACATCCATTCTGCGATCGCAAGTTGCCAATTGTGTGCGATGACTTTGTGGAAATGCATTTCGGAACTGGTGCTGTGAAGATAACCCCAGCTCATGATCCTAATGATTATGAGGTTGGAAAACGTCAGGGCTTACCATTCATAACCATTTTCAACGACGACGGTTACATCGTTGGGGATTACGGCGAATTCACGGGAATGAAGAGATTTGACTGTCGCAAGAAGATTGTAGAAAAACTAAAGGAACTGGGATTGTACAGGGACACTGTGAACAATCCAATGGTAGTACCTTTCTGCAGTCGTTCCAAAGACGTAGTTGAACCGATGATTAAACCACAATGGTAAGTAACAAAGCTTCTCGAATATAGCAAGTGACTAAACTAATTTATTTTCAAAAGGTACGTCAAGTGTGACGATATGGCTGCAGCTGCCACTGACGCTGTCAAAAACGGAGAGTTAAAGATTGTTCCCGAACACCACACGAAGATATGGTACCACTGGATGAATGGAATCCGTGATTGGTGTGTGTCGCGTCAGCTTTGGTGGGGCCATCGCATCCCGGCATACTTTGTGACCTTCACTGATTCAAGTATCAAGGGTGTAAGTTCAAGCCTGCATATTGTCATTGCTGTCACTTAGAAAATATACAAAGCAAATCTTTGATTTTAGGGCGACAATGAAGACTACTGGATCGTTGCTCGCAGCAAGGAGGAAGCTCTTTCCAAAGCGGCTGCAAAATTCAATGTCGACGCCAGCAAGATCATTTTGAATCAAGACGAAGATGTCCTAGACACATGGTTCAGTTCGGGATTGTTCCCCTTCTCTGTCTTTGGCTGGCCAGACAATACCGATGACATGCAAGCCTTCTACCCAACCTCTCTGCTCGAAACCGGGCATGACATTCTGTTCTTCTGGGTGGCACGTATGGTGTTCTTTGGTCAAAAACTTTTGGGCAAGTTACCATTCAAAGAAATCTACCTACATCCCATGGTCCGTGACGCACATGGTCGTAAAATGTCGAAGAGTTTGGGCAACGTTATCGATCCAATCGACGTTATTCGCGGGATCTCTCTCGAAGGACTACACGAGCAATTACTCACCTCCAACTTGGATCCCAGGGAAATTGAACGCGCCAAAGCCGGACAGAAACAAGATTTTCCCAATGGAATTCCAGAATGTGGAACAGATGCGTTACGTTTTGCCCTGTGCGCCTACATCACTCAAGCTCGTGACATAAACTTAGACATAAACCGTGTTCAAGGCTACCGATTCTTCTGCAACAAGCTGTGGAATGCAACCAAATTTGCCCTTATGTACTTTGGTGGTGAGGAGAAATATAGTGCCGATATAACTATCACTGGAAAGGAGAACAACATGGACGTATGGATCTTATCGCGACTGGCTGCTGCCATCGAAGCATGCAATACTGGATTTGAAAACTATGAATTTGCAACAGCTACAAGCGCCTGTTATAGTTTCTGGTTGTATGATCTTTGTGATGTGTACTTGGAGTGCTTGAAACCGATCTTCCAGAATGGAACCGATGACCAGAAGGCATCAGCTCGCAAAGCCCTCTACACTTGCCTTGATCTCGGTCTCAGGATAATATCTCCGTTTATGCCTTTCATCTCGGAGGAGTTGTATCAGAGGCTGCCACGTTTGGAACAAACCCCAAGTATTTGTGTGGCTTCTTATCCAGGTATGTTTTCAGTAATGTCTTTCCATGTGTTCCCATTTCAATATATATGTATAATTTTTCAGAGAATACATCATGGCGCAACGAAGAAGTCGAGCGAGAAGTTGAGTTTGTGCAGAAAGCAGCGCGAATCATTCGTTCCGCTCGCAGCGACTACAATCTCCCCAATAAGACAAAAACCGAAGCCTTCATTTACTGCACTGACTCTCAGCCCAATGACATTCTCAAGAAGTATGCCAATGACCTGACAACAGTGTCATTCTGTTCGAAGATCCACTTCGACACAGAAGTACCCCAAGGCTGTGCTATTCTCACTGTCTCGGGTCAATGTGAAGTCCACTTGCTACTCAAGGGTTTGATTGAAGCCGACAAGGAAATTACAAAACTCGAGAAGAAGAAAGTCCAACTCGAACAAACTGTCAGTAAATTGAATCAAGCCATGTCGGCCGCTGATTATAGCACAAAAGTTCCAGCCGATGTCCAGACGGCAAATACTGATAAACTAGCCGAGTCTTCAAGTGAAATCCAAAGGATTACTGATGCAATTCAGACTTTGAAATTGATGTAGATTTTTAATGATTACGATGCTTAACAGGAAAAAAAAAGAGATTTAACTTATTTTAAACCATAATGATATCAGTTTTCGGAGAGTATTTGAATACACTTAGTTGATTTTTCTTCGCGTCTAGGTACCTACTATATGTCGTCACAATTAAGCTTTTTTGATTTATAAACGGAAATGAGAGAAAAATAAAAGTAAATGCAAAACAAATTCAATGAAAACATAAATAAAAGTGTTTTTCTTTTTTATTTTAAAATAAATAATGGCCAAATGAAAACAAACGAAAAAATGGAATTACCACGTTAAACGCGTTACATGGTCAGTTTTCCGTTTAGAGGTTTTTATGTAGCCCAGGAATTGTAGCTCTGCAACAGCGCGTGTGAAACGAGCTCTGGAAAATATAAAAGAAAACAAAAATACTCAGATATGATATAAGACAACAAGAAATGAGAGAAGCATTGACTAAAAATAAGTTTATCGCGTCATCTAGAAGTTATGCGAAGCCTTAATTATCAAAGATTCAAATGACCTGCCGTACTTGGACTCACCCGCGATTTCGATTTATCAATTAAGTAGTAAATTGACAATGCCCACCCTCCCCACAACACTCCTAATCAAGGGTGTAACGTGGACCGTGGCCAGGGGATGGTTAACGACGGTTTTCTAATGGTACCTGTCTAAATATGAAATATTGAAAATATGCCAAAAAAAAACGATCATTTTCTCTATAAGGCTTTTGAGGACATTCCTAGGTCATTTAAAAGAACAGTAATCTTCCCAATTCACAAAAAAGGAGATTTGCAACAAGTGGAAAACTATCGAGGAATTTCATTTATGAATGCCCTGGCGGAATTATTTTGTGGAATCTCTGCCTCATCACTTTTGAGGTCTGCTAGGAGCCAGAACAGATATATATGTTTCTTTGAAGGTAAAGCTTTAGAAATGGTTACCGGAAACACTAATGTACATAGCATTGAAATTTAATCAAAAGATTGATTTTAATAAACACTTAGTTTCAAAAAACCAAAGTTATTTATTATTGGTTTGAGTGAAGAAAAAAATGAAGAAGAAATTGCAAATGCTGAATAAGAGTGAGATCAAATGTATTAGAATCATGAAGGTTGAAAAAAAGAGGGGTAATAAAAGCTATTGTTATTGAAACACTGTGGTGGAATTAGACTCTAAGAGCTTTCAAGCAGTCATAGACGTAGGCAAAGTAAACATACATACATAGGTTGGGATAGATGCAAGGTGTTTGAAGAAATAAGGGTGAAGCGTTATGTTATAAATGTCTAGGATTCAATCACGAATCCAAAGAATGTGAACATAAACAATTCTGTAGAAACTGTGGTGGAGAACACGAATCAAAACAATGCAATGAACCAAAGAAAAATGTTTGTGTGAACTGTGTTATATCAAATGAAAAATTGTGTCTTAATTTAGATGCCAATCAGAATACAATGGACTACAACTGTCCAGTCTATTTCAAAAAGTTGGAAGCTAAGAGAAGCCGTGTCTCATACTAGCAACTAAGAGATCAGTGCAACAAAAAATCTTTAGAGTATTTGTCGGGTGTATGTTTAAATATTCCGGGTATAACATCTAACTTTACATTGATTGAAGACATTGTTTGAAATAATAATTTAGATTTTTTGTTGTTAACAGAAACTCATCATACTGATAAAATAAAAGTCTGTGAAATAACTTTATCTGGTTATAAGAAATATGACGAGTGTCTGTCTGTCTCAAGGCATACAGGCGGAGTGGTAATTTATGTTAAAAAGTCTTAAATCATCTCTGAAAAATGTTTTTTTTTTTCGAGGAATGCACGTCTGGATTTCGTCAATTCAAATTACTTATAAAAAAGAAAAATGGAATATAATTGTTTTGTATAGATCAAAGTGTTTTAAGAGTGATTCAGTTTTTCGAAATATTGAATAACTGGGTATCTGAAAATATCGAAGAAAATGAAAACATTATAATAGCAGGTGACTTTAATATAGATTTTATGAGTGTAAATAATTATGAACTTAATCATGTGAATTTATTCCTATTTAATATTGGTCTTAAATAGTTGGTAACAGAGCCAACTTGAATTACAAGAGAATCAAGTACGCTTTTTGATTATGTACTCGCTGATTATACGTTAAATGCTGAAGTGAAGGTTCGACTGGACTTGAAAATTTCTGATCACGAGACAATTTTTATTAAATTATTTTCAAAACAGTTTATCATTCAAAAACATAGTCAAACAAAATACGTGAAATACGAAAAAAAAAAACAGCTTTGTTAGTGAATATAATAAAAATATGTTGTTTATTGAGGACGTTAATTACTGTGCAATATTTTATGAAACTACTATCAAGAATTCACTAAATAATTTAAGAAAAACAGTTGTAATAAATAAAAAATGCGCAGAGTGGTACAACCAAAATTTGCAAATATTAAAACGTGAAAAAACAATTTCTTACAATAGAGTTACTTATACGAATACTACAGATGATTGGAATAAGTACAAAACATGTAGAAAATTATACAAAATTCAGTGCATTAAAACTAAAAATAGTTACATTGACGCAAAAATAAACCAAAAGGCTGGTGACCAAAGTGATCTTTGGAAGACTTTAAAAAATCAGATTTTAAAAGTAGAAAAAAGTGATTTCAGTAACATTAAAATAAAAATGGCATTGAAGTTAAATCAGACTTAGAAATTGCAAACGCAATTATTAAATTTTTTATTGAAAGTGTGAAGGTAATAAATAGTAACATTCCAGTGGTTCCATACTCTAATAGCATACGCATGAATGAAAGAGAGTTTAAGTTTCAGGTGATCGATATACCATTTTTAGAAGAAACCATCAAATCGATGAATAAAAACAACGACTGCTATGGCTTGAATTGTAAAATATTGCTTGACTGTAGAGAGGTGGTTCTACCCCCTTTGTTAAAAATCATAAACTTATCTCTAACTACAGGTGTATTCCCCGAAAGTTGGAAAAATTCGGATGTTATACCTGTAGAAAAAGTAAAGAATGCAAAGAACCCAGAACAGTGGAGGCCGATAAATATGCTGCCTACATATGAAAAAATATTGGAAGTGGTAGTTTGCAATCAACTTTCGTGTTTTGTAGAGGATGAAAAACTGCTTTGCGTCGAACAATCTGAATTTAGGCATGGTCACTCTTGTGAGGCTTCAATGAGTTGGGTCATAAACGAATGGAAAAAAGATGTGGATAAAGGAAACAGTATTTTGGCAATTTTTTTGGATCTTCAACGGGCATTCGAGACTATAGACAGAACAATTTTAGTGGATAAACTGTACAGATATGGAATCAGGAAAAAAGAACTTGAGTGGTTTACAAGCTACCTTTCAAACAGGACCCAAAGAGTTAAAATAAATGAAACGTTCTCAAGCTCCTTAGACATTGATATTGGCGTTTCCCAAGGATCAGTATTAGGAGTTTTGCTTTTCCTGCTTTATATTAACGATTGCGGTGAAGCATTATCTACTTGCAAGATCTGCCTGTTTGCGGATGATACGCTTATATATGTCAGTGGCAAGGACGTTCCTACTATGGAAATACTATTTCAAAGAGATTTGGATTCAATATACCTATGGTCGTGCAAAAACAAATTAAAACTAAATACAACAAAAACGAAATGTATGTGCGTAAATAGTAACGATTCAAATGTAAATATTTCAATAAATGGTGATTTCATTGAGTGTGTTTCGGAAATAAAATATCTAGGTGTTTAAATTGACAATAAATTTAAATTTAACTTCCATTTAAATAAACTCTGTGATAAAATATCAAAAAAGTTGGGTTTTCTAAGAAGAATCCGAGATTGCATTTCCATGAGTTATGCTCTGACAATTTATAATACAACTGTATTTCCTAATTTTAATTATTGCTCTTCCATTTTTTATATGTGTACCCTTGAAAACCAAACTAAGCTGCAAGTCCTACAAAATAGAGCGATGCATAAAATGCAGCCGGTATACTCCAATAGCTGATATGTTACGCTCGCTAGGGTGATTAAATGTGATACAACGTTTAAAATATAATGCACTAATCATGATTTTTAAAATAAAACATAATTTATATCCTGTTTACTTGCAGAACAACGTAGAGTACATAACCAATGAGAGATATGCACTAAGAAATGCTGGAGACTTTCGGTTACCTTTATATAGGAGAGCGCAGACACAAAACCATCTTCTTTATAAAGGGCTTCAGTTATTCAACCGTCTTCCAAATGACGTGAAAAATTTGGTTAGCTTAAATTTATTTAAATCAAAAATCAACTTATTATTAAAAACTAATATTTTGTAAGCAATTGTACAAATAGAATTAAGAGTTTTCAAAACTAATAAAAACAATTAAAAAAAAAAAAAAAACAAAATTTGTCAATGTATGTTGAATCTGTCGTGTTCTAAAACAAATGGATTTCAATCTCTGCAAAATAAAAGATTTTGGACACTATTGTCAAGAACACACTTTACTTTGCTGCTCAAGTTTGGGGTATAAGGGTTTATGAAGCAATCTTAAAAACCACAATTGATAAAGTTTTTCAACTTTCCTTTAAAAACCCCAAGCTAAACAGGGCTTCTCAAAGTTTTTACCGGTACCTTAAAGTCGCAGACGGATTAGATTTTGAAAGTTTTTCGTCATCCAGATGAACAGTTGTCTAGGTCTAGGTTAAAGTGGCTGTCCGTGATGGAGTAGGACAAACTTAGGCCAGCTTAATATCTTATTGTGACACCACATGAATCTTAAGGCTTTCTTTAAAGCTCAATGAAAACATTACTTGCTTATTCTAATCAAAAACTTTTCATAGACTTCATAAGCCTAACCTAAGAATAGTAACAAGTCTACAAGTCTACTGGTTATTGTAAACTGAATGGGTACCTTAACATACTTATCCTAACAGATATTGTCAGTTGTAGGTTTTGTAACAACCAAGAGGAAACACCTGATCACATTTTTTGAAAATGGGAGGAAACACTTGTGACACTACCAAATTGACTTAAATACTCAAATTTCTAAAAGATATAAACAAAGAGAAAAAGCTGTAAAATTGAGAGCCTTTTATAGTTCTAAAAGGGCGCCCAACAAATCTTTAGTTCACAGTACACTTAACTCAAACTAATTCATTCATTGCTTCAGTCTCTTTATAACAGTCTCTTTGTAACCAAGTGCATCGAAACCACTTTAGAAATGTTGAACTTCTCCTTCCTTTACCGTGAAAGCAGAAATACGAGCTTGATATGTTTAAATGTTGCAGAACCTTGCCCGCCGGAAGAATGGGGAAGTTTTCCTACTACTGAAATGGTTTACGACTTTATGCCAAAAACATAAAAATTAAAAGAAAAACCCATCTTTGACCATTAAAATAAATAATAAATAAATTAGGTGGCGCAACAGTCCGTAAAGAACCAGGGCCTAGTGACTTACAACTCTCAACCATTCCTGTGTGCGAGTAATGTTGTCAGGGATGGAGGGGACCTACAATTTATATGCCGAATCCGAACGGCTAATTTGAGAAAGCACTTTTTCATGACAAGAATTACTCTTGGAGAATTTGTCAATTCCTCGCAAGAGGCAGTACCCGTGAAAACTTTTTGTTTTTCTTTTTTTTTTTAATTAAGGTGGCACAGGCAGGGATTGAACCCAAGACCTCTCGCATGACAGTCCAACGCACTAACCATCATGCCACGGGTACTATCTATCTTTGACCATTAGACAAAAAAAAAAAACAGTAACGCAAAACTGATCCCTATAGAAGGAAAGAAGGAGGGGGGGGGATAAGGTTGACCTTCGAAGGATTTATCCACCCTTGCATCTGATGGTTACAACTGAGCAACAACTTAAATAGGATTACTTACTGAATCTCGGGATCTACTTGCTCCTGATCTTCCTCACTATAATCCACCACCGAACGAAATGACTGCAACCAATCGAAAAGATTTATCATCTTTCCACACTCCAAATGCAATTTGTACGCCACCGAAAGATCCGGCAGTGTCGGAACCATTGACAAATTACTATCCAACTCACAACATTTACACTGGAAATAATAATTCGGATTATTTAGAGCCATATGTAAAGCAGCCCGTGGAGCTCCTATGATATTCCTTCGAACTGTAGCAATGTCTGAGAAAACAAACAATTCATACAATGGCGGTGCTTTGGTCAGGGGCTTGAGGTATTCTTCAACTATGTGGATTTTAATGAAGTCCAAAGTTTCATTTACTGATTTAGTAAAATCTGAAATTGGTTTTTCTTGTTTGGACATTTGTAGAAGTTTTTCCTTCAAGTCATGGCGACTGATTTGCTTAAGGTCATCCTTCAAATCGCTGCTTGACGCTTTTGAGTGGATCTTAACCTCCATGCCGGCCATCACGACTTTTGTAAGGAGCTCCTTTAAAGCGTCCAATTTCTAAAATTAATACTCACGTGATAACAAAATTTATATATTCGAAAAAAAAAGAAGATAAACTTACTTCATTTATTTTTGGTCGAAATATTTCAGTGAGATCCAAGTCTTCATCTTGAGAGGTGACAAAATCACTTGTTGCTGTAATAGCTCTCGAAACACTCGCAACAAACTCATCTTTTGACATAAATCCTAGCATTTGCCATGATTCTTTGAATTCAGTCGTATCGGTGATATCTTTGGACAGACAATTGCAATAGAGCTCACGTTGGAGTTTTCCCAACGGCGATTTGGGTAAGTTTTGAACAAGAACGGTTAAAAATTCAAGAAACGTGCGAAAATAGATGAAGTGTAAATGACAATCCCGAAGAAGTTTTGGTAACTTCTTTTTAAGATATCCATCGTCGGTGAGTATGGCTATGACCTTTTGGCAATCATTCAAAGCCTCGACATAAGGACGAAAGGACAAGAGATGACGAATAGTTTCTATGTCCTCGTGGGTAAGAGACTTGATCATTTTAAGAGACGACCAATAAGATGTACACAGGGCATATGCGTTGCCTTGGAAAAAGTGTTCCATAAGACAATACTATGAATGAGAATAATACATTTTTGTTAACTTAGGCAAATTAACTTTTGTTTTCTTGCCTTAAATCCTTGTATGAATCCATTTATTGAGAAATCGTAGAATAAGAAAATATGTGTTAAGAACTTGAAGGCTTTACCAGATAAGCGGACCGAATGCTTTGGCGACAGGATCACTTTTTCCAATATCTTTAAATAAAAATATATTTAAATATGATCTCCTAGTTTTGAAATATTTATTGACCAACCTCATTTAATCCAACTGGAGCGGCTTGTGTTTGGAAGATCTTCAATCTTATCTTGCTGGTCACGTGGTATGGCAGGGTACTGTGCAAGGCTGAAACAGCAGTCGCCACACCCAAGATCAATACAATCGGAATCTTGGAACAATATGAACTTAGAATCAAAATGAAATCTTGAAGTATTTTTCCATTGAAACACTCAAAATCTGGTAAAATTACAACCAAACTGGCGTCCGAATTGGAACTCTTGTGCCATTCAACGAGAACTTGCATAGTACATTGTGACCGACGCAGACGCTTATGATCTCTATCGTCCTCATCCTCCTCGAAAGGTTCCTCAACAAAACCATAAACCATTGTTTCAACAGCTGCCTTGATGCTCGAACAATCGCGGGATTGAATGACACAAACGCTCGCCGAGAGTTGTTCCTTTATCCGTTGCGATAGAGTTTCGAATTGTTCATGGTGATCGGGTTGATTTATTCCTTAAAATTTGAATTTGATTTTTATATAAAGGAAGGTGAATAAAGGCCGATACTTACCAGTAAGCAAGGCAGCAGCTGGAAGAATATTCTTTACCGAACTGCTATCCCCACTGTATGCCTTCCCGATGTGATCAACCAAATCCCCTAAGGTTTTGGAACAACACTCTCGCTGCAGAGCCTCTATATCTGTTATGAAGTTTGTCCACGTTTGCGAGTAGGTCTTATAAAAGGGCTGATCGGTTATTTCTTTTCCCAGAAGCGGTGCTACAGATTGTTTGGCTTTCTTCGATTTGGTTGTTCCTTTTTCGGCGCGAGTTGCGCCGTTTTTGAATACGAAACATCCCTTGTTAATGAAATATTTGTATTTTTTACCAATAATCCAGCGAAAAATTACTACATACCTTTGAAACTGATATTGTTGAATCCATTTTATATAATTTTAAAATTTTATCTTTATAATTTCATTTATAAAATTATAAAAATTGTTTAGTTTGCAGAAAAATAAAAAGTCTGTTCAGTGACGCTGTGCTGGACTGTTCTAGACAGAAAAGTACAGCTTTTTGCTGTTCATTGAGGTTTTTTCTGTGCTGAACTGTTCTACTTTCCTGTTCATTGACAAACCTAGAACAGTTTAGAACAGGATTTTCTGTTCTTGCTTTTGAGTCAGATCAGGTTAGAACAGAATCGTGAGAAATGTCAAAATCGAAGTTGTCATTTTTTTGTTTACATTTTGATTTGGCTGTGCTTTGTGTTTTTTTTTCCCTCGTGATTTAAAAAAATTAAAATAAAGTTATTTTGCCAATTTGTTTTATTTGTTTAATTAAATAATTATAAAATATAATATAATAACTTTCAATGCAATTTTTTTTACATTTCATCAAAGAAAAGGTAATAACATTCGTCACACTTTCATTCCAATCATCTGAAGAGGAATCCGACGAAAAATCACTATCGGTGTCTGAACCACTAACATTTTCATTTAGTATTATCTTAGCAATCACTTGATTTACCATTTCAATAATTTTTAATAATATTTTTCACAGTAAAAACACAAAAAATGAAAAAAATAAGCGAGAAACGAAAAATTCACACAATTTGCAATTTGTTTTTTTTTTTTTTTTTGACAACTGACGTTTAACTGACTGTTCTAACTTGATCTGACGTTTCTCACGAAAGTGTGCTGTCCTGTGCTGTTCTGATCTAGAAAAATCCTCACTGAACAGACTTAAAATGATCGTGCCCGTGGCAGTTGCAAATTTTTGTTTGGTTTTTATTTGACAGTTGTTGACGGTTGTTGTTTGATTCAAAAGTTTTGTTCGTGTAGCGAAACCATTTTGGCAATTTTTAAGTGCCTTGTACATGAGCAACGAACTGCGAACTGCGAATGGACGAACAAACGTGATTTTACACATTTCAAAAAGTCAATTCCACACAAAAACACATTTAAATTATAAGAAACCAATTGACACTAATATTAGGATAATAAAATTTGCATTTTGTTCTCTAAAACAAGAGAATCTTGGAAAAACAATTTGGTAGTAACGAATTGCAGTGTGGTTGCTACGAACTGTCAAACTCTATTCGCGTTCCACATACCATCCACACTGCAACGCATAAATTGTTCGCGCTCAACTTAACCTCAAAATTATACCGCTCTTGTTTTGTTTTTGTGTGAAAGATCATGGCTGAGGAAAATATGGAGAAAAGGGTTGACAATTCGTCGCTGTCTGCGAATAGAAATAAAGCTCATGTGAAAGAAAAGTCAAAATATGCGAACATCCACAGCTCGCAGTTCGTAGCTCATATGTGCAAGATGCTTTAAATAAAGGTAATAAGATTGAAATTATAAAGGGTGGTAACATTTTAAGGGACGATGTTGAATGGGAACCACACCTAATTGTAATGTTTTTGTCTGCATTTCATTTGATATTTCTCAATTTCATTTAAAGATACACAATTGAGCAACACTTTACAAATATTTAGGCTAATTATAAAAATGGTCAATTAAATCAAAATGCATATCGTGCAATTGACTCAAAAACTAAAGCCTCTTGTCAACCTTAGTCAACAGTCATAATGGTGGCAAGAAATGGAAACGGTGATTGTCGAAAAACCAATACACCCACAAAGAGTTACTGTTTGGTGCGGTTTATGGGCTGGTGGCATCATCGGGCCGTATTTTTTTCAAAATAAATCAGGTTAGGTAATTACTGTGAATGGTGTTGCCTATCGTGGGATGGTATCGAACTTTTTTTGGCCGGAATTGCAAGATATGGATGTGGACGATAAGTGGTTTCAACAGGACGGTGTCACTTTCCACACAGCTAACGAAAAACTTTTATTATTATGTTAGAATGAATTATATTACATTTATTATTATTTCTGAAAATATAGCTCCAAAATGTTTAAAAATGTCAAACAAAAACGACGCCTAAAAGTTATTCCACCTTTTTAGCTAAGCTCCCTCTTGTAGAATTAGTGGATAAAATTATAATTAATTTTTAAACGCTATCTGTTGTTTCTCTGCCTCTATATTCTTTCAAAGAAACTAAGGACAAATATTATTATTATAAAGTTTGACAAAATGTTAAAATACAAAAATCAAGTTCAAAAGTTTCTCCATATTTCCGATGAGCCAGAAGGGCTAGTAGCGTTAAAGAATAGATGACATCAACACGAAGTTGGCTTCTAGCAATTCATATTATATAGTATCGGGTGATTTTTTTGAGGTTAGGATTTTCATGCATTAGTATTTGACAGATCACGCGGGATTTCAGACATGGTGTCAAAGAGAAAGATGCTCAGTATGCTTTGACATTTCATCATGAATAGACTTACTAACGAGCAACGCTTGCAAATCATTGAATTTTATTACCAAAATCAGTGTTCGGTTCGAAATGTGTTTCGCGCTTTACGCAAATTTTATGCGTTTTTTTTTTAAAAAAGTTCTCAAGCTCTTAAAAAATCACCCATTATATTAAACAATGTCCTCTTTTCAATGGAGGACAATAAATACATAATGGGTGATTTTTTAAGAGCTTGAGAACTTTTTAAAAAAAAAAAACGCATAAAATTTGCGTAAAGCGCGAAACACATTTCGAACCGAACACTGATTTTGGTAATAAAATTCAATGATTTGCAAGCGTTGCTCGTTAGTAAGTCTATTCATGATGAAATGTCAAAGCATACTGAGCATCTTTCTCTTTGACACCATGTCTGAAATCCCGCGTGATCTGTCAAATACTAATGCATGAAAATCCTAACCTCAAAAAAATCACCCGATAGATTAATGGGTATAGTATTTTTTATGATAGTACTCTCAGCTTTTCATATTCGTTTTTAGATTCACAATCCCACTTATCCGATGTGGGTTTTCAACGGAAATGTATGATAAGCACATTAAATTTTGACCTAGACATGGGGGAAATAAATATCGAGCAGAACTTAATTCATCACTTGGATTAAGGAATATTCAACCATCTCTAGTGGAAGCCAAGGCCATGAAAGAAGTTTTTCTCACCATCTGATCTTGCTGTAACCCCACCTTTTTTCTTTTAAAGCAACATTTTTTGATTGTCCGAAAATATTTTCCCATCTTTTAACTATTTTTTTTAGGTTTTTTAGGTTGTTTGATTTATTTCATTAAGCTGGCCATACACGAAAGAGTTTAAGATTCAATCCAATAGAATTTTCAGAAAGTCAAAAATTAACGAGCCCGAGCCATCAAGCCAAGGCTCGGCTCAGTCGTATGTGAAGAATCAACAAGCCAAATAGTTCTGCCCGTTCACACAATCTTATCTGGACATCATTGTATATAAAACTGAATAGTACTATCATGAAGATGAACGGTCGGCATGACTCTTCTCAACGACTTCCCAAACGTCAAACATGTGGAATGTGTTGCGGTGAGGGGAGAATGAGCGAGAGATTTCCAATATTAAATAATTATTTTCCAGATAATTGAAGAAAAGAAGATAGAGAAGAATGTATACAAATTTAACGATAGTTGGAGGGAGTCAATGGAAAGGCATTTTTGTTGTTATTTTTCAATGCATATTCTAGAATAGAATAGAATATTCTTTATTGAGTCTTTATAAAATTTTACAATGAGGTATTTACTTATCGATAACTTAAGTATAACTGCACTGCGGCTATAATGTATTGCCTGCTTTGACAGTTAAAATGGAACGCCTCATGGCTTTATTTGAACATAGTTTGACTGCTCTTGCTCAGGAGAGAGTATACATATACTTTTTCTTTGACGACATGTCACATAAATATACATATATACATAATACTAATACTTCTTAAAACTAAATAACAAATGGTCAACAATCAATTCATTATTATGTGATAGAGCGAGAGCTCTCTGTAAGATTTTCTTTTCATTTAAGTTCACAGCAATTTTGATTTAGATATTGAAAAAATGAAAGGTAAATAAAAGTTAAGAGTTATAATATTGTCTCTTTTTCTCTTCTAATGAGATACATAATTGAAATTGAATCTATGAAAATTCAATCTTAAGGTACATTGTATATATTAACACAAATAAAACATGGATACATAAATATACATCGAGTGGTTGAGCAATTTGAAATTGTTTTTTATCCTTCTTTTTAGTTTTTTAAGTTACAATCAGTCTTATTGTTTTCAAGAATAACGAATATAAACTAATTCTATACATTATCTATAGTTATTATGTGATAGAGCGAAAGCGCTCTATAACATTTTCTTTTCATTTAAGTTCACGGCAATTTTGAGTTCGAAAATGAAAAAATGAAAGGTAAATAAAAGTTAATAGTTATAATATTGTCTCTTTTTCTCTTATAATGAGATACATATTTGAAATTGAATCTATAAAATTCAATCTTGAAGGTACATTGTACATATTAACACATAAAAAACATGGATACATAAATATACATCGAATTGGTTGAGCAATTTGAAATTGTTTTTAGTCTTTCTTTTTAGTTTTTTTTTTAAGTTACAATCAATCTTATTGTTTTCAAGAATAAGGAATATAAACTAATTCTATACAATATTTAAATTAATTAAAATTATCAGGTAAGTCCTGTCCACCAACACAGGAAAGATAATGACTTTATTTACAAAATTTTAGATTTCAGCGTTCGGCACTGTTCCCGTAGAAAATAGTGAACAGAGATATGTGTGCAGTTAAAAGCATCTTTAAATAAATTAGATTAGGAGCATTCAGCCACGGTTTTGGTCCGAAGTGGCCGTGGAGTAAAACAAGGGAGTGGATGTCAGTGAGGAATGCAGGTCGAAAGATGTAATTCCAAGGGGAGATAAGTAACTGGAGTTATCCCAAGTGGACCCCATCTGCGATTGAATGACGTGACTAATAAGGTCATTTTCTGATAGTTCTAGACTGGTAATTGTTTTCTTCATGAGAATTAGATTATATCTCATCAGCGGAATGATTTTAGTGCTATTATAAATGTAGTTGTTGGAGAAGCGTTTGGTGGGGGACTCAAAGTTTTTCCCAGCGCATAGTCTTAGGATTTTTCTTTCCAAAATTTCCATGGAATTTGCCACAGTGGGCGAGATGGAAAACCAAATGGGGAATGCGTAGTTCAGAACCGGTCTGACCAGTGTTTTGTAGAAAAGCAACTTAGTTTTGTGATTTAAAGCTCTATGTTTAAAAAATGGCATAAACATGTTGGAGACTTTTCTCGCCTTTTCAGTTGTAATTTTGGCATGTGAGTTGAATTTCAATAGATTATTGAAATTCACTCCAAGATATTTCAAATTGTTCTTAGGCCGAATAATGCAGCCGTTCAGTCTAAGAGAGAGATTTTTGCTTTCTTTCACAACGCCAGGAGGTCCCTTCCCACTTGCATTCCTAATAACAATGACTTCAGATTTTGGAACATTCAGTTTAATTCCCAAATTTTGATAATAGGTGTTAATTCTACTTAAGTGATTTTCCAAAACACCAAGGGCGTGTGATGGAGATACGTGACTCGCATAAGCGATGGTGTCGTCCGCATATAATAACCCAGTGGAAGCGATGTTATTTTCCGTAAACTGATGAGGAAAATCATGTATGAAGATGTTGTAAAGGTGTGGGCCCAAGATGGAACCTTGAGGTACCCCTCGATTTGGATAAAGAAGAATCTATCAGTCAGGAAACTTTTAATTATGTTTAGCGCATGAGCTGGGAAACTAAGAGAGGACATCTTTGCGAGGAGTCCGTCTCTCCACACGCTATCGAATGCCTTCTCCACATCTAAGGAACAAGCGACAGTGCATCGCCCATCGCGTAGATTTAAGATTACATCGTTTTGGAATTTGATTAAAGCGTGTAGAGTAGAGTGCCCCCTACGAAAACCAAATTGGAAGTCCGGAATCGGATCAATGGGGTATTCGAGAGACGAGTTGAGGAACTGTAGTGCTATTCTCTCAAGGATTTTTCCGGTGTTTGAAACTAGAGATATTGGCCTAAAATTATTAATGTCATGGCTGTTTTGTTTTTTCAAAATAGGCAGAATTTTGGCTATTTTCCAGCAGGTTGGGAAATAAGCATTGTTAATGCACTGGTTGTAAATAATTGTTAGGAATTGTATCCCTGAATCTGAGAGCTTTTTCAAGGCAAAGTTGGAAATGTCATCTGGTCCAGTGGACTTTTTGGGTTTTAACTGTTTAATCAGGCTTTTGACTGTTTCAGTGTCAGTGAACATGTGATTGGCCATAGGGCGAAGTGCACTATTTACGGAGTCGAATGTGAAAATATGCTCCGGAGTGTTGAGAGCTATAGAGCTAGCAGCTGCAATTGATTCCTGGGTGGTGTGGGAATTAGGCATAGGAACAGTTTCCTTGTAAATTTCCTTGAAATGATTTTCAAAATCTGATATAACACTAGTTGCATTAATAAACGTTTGCTCGTTCACTGACACCTTATTACAGGAGAATCTTTTCTTGTGTCCAACAATTCTAAATGCTTCTTTAAATGCCAGGGGCCCAGGATTGATTTTCGCCAGTCTTGTTCAACCAGATGTTCACTTTCTCTTTTATAATTTTGTTAAGAAGTGTGATTTGTGAGGCAAGCTCTCTGTATTGTGCGTTAACTCTGTTAAGTGAATTGTGAAATATATTTTTCAAGCGTCTTTGCCACTGATGTTTTATATTGTATAAATTGTTAATTTCAATAGGCAAGTTTTTATATTTTTTTGTTGAGAGAGAAGCGCTTGTGGAGTTTTCATCTAAGGTGGAAAGAAGTGAATTATTGAAGTGTAAAATGTGAGCGTCGATAACTTCGTTCGATATGCAATTATCAGGAGGAGGGAAAAATTCATTTAGGCGTTGATCAAGTTGTCTTTTGAATGAGTTCCAATTGGTGTTTCTAAATGATCTATATGACGGGTGATCATATAGGTACAGAAATTAGCTTCCTTGAGGGAAATTCTCAAAAGGAGCGGGCAATGGTCAGAAAAAGTTGGAAGCGTGGTGAGTGAGAAATTTGGATCTAAACTGTTGATCAAGTGGCTCGAGATCAGGAAGTGATCGAGAAAGGACGGTCCTCTTGGAAAAGTGGGAGTGTCCGAGGAGAGCAAAGTTAAAGACGGGGTGAAGTTTTGAAGCCAGGCTTCAATGGTCTTGCCATTAATGTTGTATGAATGATCTCTCCAGTTTGGACTTCTGGCATTCAAGTCTCCTCCAATAATTGCTCCGTCAAAGCTGGTTGCTAAGTTTTCTAATTTGTTTAGCTCATTTGTGAGTTGAGAGACAGCACAAGACGAGGGAAAGTATAACGATCCTAGAAGGTAGTTCTTCGAGATGTTGTCCTCGATGCATCTAATACTTATGAAAACTGAAGGGAAAATGTTAGAATCAAAGTTAACGAGCTCATATTTAATGTTATTTTTCAGAATTAACGCAGCACCTTGAAGGTTGTCATTTCGGATAATACGGTAGTTATCTAGGAAGACTTTATGTCTACTAGATAGATGAGTTTCTTGAACGAAAGCAAAGTGACATTTGTTTTCTTGGAGAATTTTTAGTAGTTCAATTCTCCTAGAATGTGCAATTAACGACGAAATGTTATATTGTAATATATTTATCAACATCATTTGGACCAGAAAAGAAGTTCATTGACCAGAACCAAGTAGGCCATTCTTTTTTCGGTTAAAGAATTAAAGTTTTCTAGATTTGACATAAATTTTTCAATTTTGCTCAACAAGGATCTCATATCGTAACCAAAGAGGTCGTTGGAGAGTGCCATGAATTGATTTAGGATGTTTCCTGTTGTCTGCCTCTGCTGTAGACCAAGAGGGCCAGAAGCAACTTGAGTCATTGGGAAGAGTCTTGGAGTGACTCGCATAGTCAACCCCAGGGATGATCGAGGCCCCATTAGAAAGGGCGAGCGAAAAGTTCCTAGCTTTTTCTTTTTTGTTTATTGCCTCTTGCAAAAGCTGCTTTCTTCTGGATTCATACAATTTAAATAATTTGCATCCTCGGAAATTAGCCGGGTGGTTTTCTCCACAGTTCACGCACACCGCTTTGCTACTCTCATCCCTAACTACAGTGCAGGCGCCGGGTTCGTGTCGATTCACACACTTGACACATTTGTACGCAAAGGCGCAGTTCTTGGCCAAGTGCCCAAATTGTTGGCATCTCCTGCACTATAAGGGGCCGCGATTTCCCCTGGGTTTCTCCCAATAGACCCTGGTGTGAAATAGGTATTTAATTTTGGATAGTTCTGACGCATCAGTACCAGGAAGCAGACGAACAAGAAACAGATTATATTTTATTTTCTCCTGCTTTGACCTTAATGTCTCGAATAGTGAGACGTTAGAAATGTTGGGGATTCGGTTTTTTAATTCAATAAGGATTTCCTCTGGAGGATAATCGGATGTAAGTCCACGCAGGACAACATTTGTTGTTTTATCTTCCCTCAGAGTGAAGGAGTATGCTTGTGCATCACCTGTGTCCCTCAGCATACGCATCATCTCCCTATGAGCATCGCTATCATCAATATATAATTTGCAAATACTACCCCTGTTCACTATTTTGTACTTAAACTCTACCGCGTTTCCTTGGAATTCGGAAATTAATTTTCTAACATCTACATTTTTCAGAATTATAGGTGGACAGAACTTACCTGAATACATTTTGTCTTCTACTGTTGATTTATTTTGCTTATCGCTGGATGTTGCTTGGGGGGCTCCCTCGTTGTTAGTTTCTTCATCATCGTTGATAGTTTTTTGTTGCAGTTGTTAAGACACGGAATTGTTGTGCTTGATGTTCAACACTGTTTGTATTTTCACATTTCCAAGAGCAGCAAATTTATTTATTCCAGACTCAAAGTCCATTTTTTGTGATGTGGAATTCACTTTGGCAGCAGCTGCGGTGTGTTTTTTTGGCGGGGTTTCCCATTCACTTGAGTCAATTTCAACATCCTCAGGGAGAGGCAATAAATGCTTATTCGTTGCGGACATATTTTTGTTTGCAGTGTCGATTAATGTTGAATGCGTCTCCGCTTGGAGAGAAATTGCCTTGTCGGGGCTTCGTTGAGTGCTGGTGCTTGGTGTTTGACTGAGGGCGATGAGTTGTTGGGCGGCTTCCATAGTTTCGTTGTATGGTGCAGTTTTTTTTTGATTTAAAAAAATCAGATTGTTGCTTCATATCAGTAAAGGACACTTAATCCGTGCGTGAAAAAGCAAGGCAAGTTCTACGAACAGAAGTGAAGTGAAGTGGAGTGAAATGAATTGTGAGCAGCCGAAACACGAGTGGCTGAAATCCACCAACATCCGTGTTGAGAAAACACCATCCACCGTAATTCGTCGAAAAAACACTTTATTAAAATATTTTCTTTTTTTTTTAATTTTATTTAATGATATCTGTACTATAAAAGTACTTAAAAATTGAATTAAAGTTTCGTATATTGGATTTTATTTTTCAGAGTGAAAAAATGGCGTCTTAACACAATCGCAGCTTTTCTTTTTCAATGCATATTCTATAGAAATATGTATAATGTGTTTTTTTTTTGCTTGGTAGGTATTGAGGAATATTGAAAAATATCAACAAGGCAAAAAAGGATTGATGGAGTACAAACTGTTTCCGGTTCCCAATTTGAAACTTTAAGTAGGTACTTCTTTTTTTAAATTCAAGTAAAATGGCAATGAGAAAGAAAAATAATAAATATAATGCTCATAATGGTCAGATATTTTTATTGTTTGTTTTTTATAAGGATAAATATAGGTAGATAGATATTACATCACCGTTACAATGTTGGATATTTTTAGAAATATATGTAGATTAATGTTTTCTATTTCTTAAGCAAAGTAAATACGCAATCATGTAGGTACAAATTACAGTATTAATTTATTTTATTGAAATAACACTTAATATAACTGTTTGTTAGCAATTCCTTTAATTTTAAGTGTGAAACATATTTTATGTAATATAAAACATTTTTGAACAATCTGCATTCCCTTGAAAATGGTCTTAAATGTCATACGTTAAAATTTAAAATCTACTGTAGTTCACGGAAACATTAAAATAAAATTTTAGTTCACGTAAATGCATTATCGTATACATATTGGTAGCTACGCATTTATAAGGTGAAATGAAAAACAAGTCTTAAATTACTAGTAAATTATTCTATTATATTTACGTTCAAAAGTGGCAGCCCTGTCCTATTTCTTTCGAATGCAAATTGTAGCGTTTTTTGATGAATGAAATTAATTTTGATGAATGAAATTAAATTAAAATAAATTTTTAGAAAGTTTTAGTATTGTTTTTTTGTTATGTTTTTATTTTTTGTAAGAAAACTGTCAATTCGATTTTTCTCAAAATTTGTTCGAATGTTGAAAACAATATTTTTTATAAAATTAGTTGGAAGCCACAATCTCAAATTTTTGAGAAGATATTTGAATGGAAACAAATTTTTTACCAAATTTGCGTACTATTTTTTGTAGATTTTATTTTATTGAGTATCGAAAACAATATTTTCTGTGAAATAAAATAAGTTTGAAGCCAATATTTTTAATTTTTGAAAAGCTATTTGAGTAGAAAGAAAATTTTTTCCAAGTTTTAGTATTGTTTTTTTGTAGGTTTTTATTTTTTGTAAAAAAAACTATTAATTCGATTTTTCTCAAAATTTGTCCTAATTTTGAAAACAATATTTCCTATAAGTTAAAATTAGTTGGAAGTCATAATCTCAAATTTTTGAAAAGATATTTGAGTCGAAAATCAATTTGTACCACCTTTTATAATTTTTTTTTAGGTTTTTATTTTTTGTAAAAATATTGTCAATTCGATTTTTCTCAAAATTTTTCCTAATGTTGAAAACAATATTTCTTATAAGTTAAAATAAGTTTGAAGCCTTAATCTCAAGTTTTTGAAAAGATATTTGAGTCGAAATTCAATTTTTACCAACTTTGAGTAATGTTTTTTTAGGTTTTTATTTTTTGTAAAAAAACTGTCAATTTTATTTTTCTTAAAATTTTACCAGATGTTGAAAACGTTATTATTCGTTGCACAAAATTGTTTTGGAAATAAAATCATTTCTTATTCGAAAATTTTCGAGGTGACAATTTTTTTTTCAGTTTTTTTGATTTATAAAAAAAAAAACGTTAATTGGATGTTTTTTTCAAAAATATTCTTGTTTTGTATCACGTGCCAATATATAACATAAAATTTAATTCAAGTCTCTAGCGTCAATGGTTCGTGAGATATTGAAGGTTAACCAACATTTTCACCTGTTTTTTAAATTGCTATGGTAAAAAAAACTACCCACCCAATCTCCTTAGATACTACTTACATACCCATTCTCCACCTACATATACCTACATTGTAGAAATATAAAATTATAAATATTAAAAAATGTATAATCATACTTCTATACCCCATATTCAAAATATGGCAACAATGAATCCTACAGAAAATGAAATTTGCAAACGTTGCATTTAAATTTTCAAATTTTTCAAAAACTGAAAATCTAAAATCAAATGAATATAATTTTCTTCAAGCAAAATACCTACTGCTAAAAGCATACAAAATACAATATTCATAGCTTTAACGATATGTATATGCATAACTCCTTTACATTGATAGGTAGGCAGAGGCACAAAAAAATTCAAGGTAACTATGGTAACGAACTGTTTTTGTGTTTTTGTTTTCACATTTTCTCATTTCTTTTGAAATAAACAGCTGATTCAACTGACTCCCTCACACATCTTAATACTTATGATGACAAAATAATATACTCCTTTCATTCCCACTCTTGCTTTCAAAATTTTATTTTCCAGTCGCTCTTAGTTTCGACACTAAATTTCCGTACACGCAGCGCCCTCATGCTCCGCCTTTCGTACCAACATTTTCTGTTCCATGATAGTACTATTCAGTTTTATGTACAATGCTGGACATCTAAAAACTATCTTACTATCTCAGTCTATATCATACAATATTTTAAGAAAACCAATCATTTATTGCTCTTTCCCTCTTTTTATTTTGTCTGGGTAAGTTAATAACTATTTTTCGTATGGGGTTACTATTTTCAGCCATGTTTTCTGCTTACAAGTTTAGTAATTTTAACATATTTTTCTGAAAAAAATGAATGGAAATTTTTAATTTATTTTATATAGGGTGTCCCAAAATTAACGCAAGATTTCTTGCGTTAATTTCAAACAAGTTGATATACATATCAGTGTGGGTCGCATTTTGTTTGACCCCAAATATCTTACGAAAAAATTAAATTAAGCAATTAAATTTTATATTATATAAAAAAACCCTTTATTATGTTAATTTCTATCCAGATAAACAAGTTTTTGCTTGAGCTCGAAATAAAAAATATAAAAATAATCAATCTGTCCAAGTGGCGGGGTGCGGTCGTGTATGACGGGTGACGTACTTTTTACTTAAGTCACATGTCAAAAGATTAAAAATGCTTAAAATAGTGTTTTTAAAAGAAACTTCTTATTTGGAATAAATAATATGTATGCACAAAATGGGACAAATATTCATTTATTCGCATTTAATGAATAATAAAGCAGTTGATAAATATTAGTTCAAGATATAACTTTACCAACAATCAAAAAGAAATATTTATTATTTAAGTAAAGTGTAGTACCCGTGGCATGATGGTAAGTGCGTTGGACTGTCATGCGAGAGGTCTTGGGTTCGACCCCTGCCTGTACCACCTAAAGTTTTTTTCACAGGTACTGCCTCTTGCGAGGAATCGACAAATTCTCCAAAAGTAATTCTTGTCATGAAAAAGTGCTTTCTCAAATTAGCCGTTCGGATTCGGCATATAAACTGTAGGTCCCCTCCACCCCTGCAATTACTCGCACACAGGAATGGTTGAGAGTTGTAAGTCACTAGGCCCTGGTTCTCTACGGACTGTTGCGCCACCTAATTTATTTTTTTTATTTATTTAAGTAAAGTTACTCAAAAAAGACAAATTGTAAAATAATTTGGATATTTGCATTTATAATGTGTGCGGAGAGATTTTTGATGATGCTTCAAACTTTTGTTTTATTTATCATTTTTGTTCTTTTTGTAAAAAGTTTTGCACTGTTAGAAAAACATTTAGAGCCTGTTCCATAATATAAAAGTAAATTCACAGTCAAGCAATTTGGAACCTAATCAGCAGATAAAAGTCACAATAACTAGATAGGTCTAACTAGATGTTAATTATGTCAAGTAACTTTTTGAGTGGATGAAGTAGCCAATATCATAGATAGGTGACAGTTAACAGTATGAAAAGTGCTATCCTGAATGCAACGATGTTTTTAATTTCCGTTTTCAATCAAAATGGATGTTCTTTTTAATATCCTACATGATGAGTTCGATAAGTTTCTTTTACAGCATTATGAAGCTACTTTATTTCGTATTATCTTGTGTATAGAGAGAAATTTCCACTTCCAAACATAGGAACCTTAAAAACATTCGAATAAAGCTAAGTGTACACGATTGCCAGATCTGCAAATATTGCCAGATCTGTCACTGAAAAAATTGTCTCGAATGGCTGACAATCGTGTACACACCAAATTAATTTGCAGACAAATGGTTTGGCTCCTAGTTTGCAGACAAATATCTGCCAATTAATTTGTACATATCTGGCAATCGTGTACACGCAAGCTGACAACCGTCTACACACCAAATTGATTTGCAGAAAAATTTGTTCATCAATCGTTTTGAAGACAAATTAATTTGCAGATGTGGCAATCGTGTGTACACAAAATTCATTGGGAGATCACCAAATTTTTTTCATTTTCTGACGTTTCTGCAAACGTCTGACAATGAATAAATTTGCAAATGCAGTTTGAGGAACATTTGCAAATTTATTCATTGGCAGACAAATTTTCTGACTGATGCGATGTTTGACAATGAGCTGAAAATAAATTTGCAGATCCAAAATTTGATTTGGTGTGTACACGGTTAGCAGAAAATCTACAAATGTTTGCAAATCTATTGCTAGCTATTTGGCCAAATTAGTTTGTCGACATTGTCAGACAAATATTTGGCAACAGATTTGCAGATGTTTGTAGATATCTGCAAACCGTGTACACACAAATTAAATTTTCAGCTCATTTTCACACATTGTCAGACGTTTGCAGATCTGACAATGATTGTCAGACCTGGCAATCGTGTACACTAAGCTTAAGTAAAAATCATATACTAAACCAATTATTGCAGAAATAATGCAATAAACCCGATTAAGCAGCTTGCACATGAGCTACGAACTGCGAACTGTCGATGTTCGTAATTTTGACTTTTCTTTCACATGAGCTTTATTTCTATTCGCAGACACCGACGAAGTGTCAACCCTTTTCTCCATATTTTCCTCAGCCATGATCTTTCACACAAAAACAAAACAAGAGTGGTATAATTTTGAGGTAAAGTTGAGCGCGAACAATTTATTCGTTGCAGTGTGGATGGTATATGGAACGCGAATAGAGTTTGACAGTTCGTAGCAACCACACTGCAATTCGTTACTAACAAATTGTTTTTACAAAATTGTCTTCTTTTATAGAAGAAAATGCAAATTTTATTATCCTAATATTATTTTCAATTGGTTTCTTATAATTTAAATGTGTTTTGTTTGGAATTGACTTTTTGAAATATGTAAAATCACGTTTGTTCGTCCATTCGTTCATTTGTTGTTCGCTCTCATGTGCAAGGCACTTTACACCGGGTAGAATGAACGATTTTGCAGGTTTTTTCTCAATTCTTATTTGTTAAAACCCTTACAACACTGGAAAATTGAACCAACTAACAAGTAGTTAACCAACACATACATTTATAAGAAGGATATACATATATAAAGGTGGTAAGGAATTTAAGTGGTGGGTAACTACTCAGAACTTGACTTTTATATTGTGAAATAGACTCTTATTGTCAAATTTTATAAAAGTAAGTAATTATTTCTACGGAGTGTTTTCACTTTTTGCAATGAGTCTTACAAGCCGATTACAGAATGAGATGAGTAGACTGCGGAGGGAGTTAAAGGTCCACTTTGATATTTCTACTCTTTAAAAATGTCAAAACTCATGTAATCGGCATGCAAATTTTTGCAAACAATGCTTAATGTAGTAAGGCCCTAATGCAAAATTCAAATAGCGTCAACTTAACCATTGCGTTCGGGTAGTAATGTGCCGAAATGACAGCAATGTTGGCGCCTTCAACAAATCAAAAAACAAAACAAACCATCGACTTATGGCTGCTAAAATGCAAAAAAGTTAATAAACATAAATAAGTTTTAAAAATATAATAAAACAAACAGCCTGGTGCAAATACTGCTCAATGCTGCTGGAAACAGATAAGTTTATTATTAAACACCCAAGAAACCAACAAACCGACCCTTGAAATGGAAGAGTTTGATTTATATGGAGACTTGGAGTTACTCCATGCTGAGGAAAAGCAAAATGCTATTGAAGATTTAAAGTGGAAGGATAAATATAAAGTTGCCTTGATTACAATCGAGAAGCTCCAAGCCGAAAAAAAGGATCTGAAGAAAAAAATAAAACATTTGGAAATCAATTTTGCAAGTCTTTTCGATACAGCTCGAACGGAGATCAAGAGAAAGGACAATCTCATTTGTGAACTCCGAAAGCAGTAAGTTTTTGGTTTTTGCTAGGATATTTTTCTTTTAATTACATTTTTCTAATATCACATTTCTTGTTGTGCAAAATTCTAGGAAAGATGATATATGCTTCCGTCGAAGTAAACCGCAGTTTTCTGGAAAACAGTTCGATGAAAATTCAGATGTTCGCCGGGCTGCGTCAAGTGAGAGTGTTCATGTGAATCCATTTTCACGACAGTCCAGAAAAGCAAATACCCCGAATAGCGAAGCTTCAAAACCATTTTTAGATGAAAAACTTCCTTCAATATATGAAAATGGAAAACGAAAACATGAAGCTCCAAGAGATGTTTCTCATGAGGCAGATGAAAGTCGAGGCAGACGCAAGGATCGTTCCGACGATGACAGAGTTGAAAATCAGGATAGGCGAAGAGATCGTTCGAAGGACGAAAGAGATGAAAGGCGAGAAAGACTAAGAGATCGTTCGCAAGATGACAGAGTTGAGAGCCAGGATAGACCAATAGATCGTTCGAAGGTCGAAAGAGATGAAAGGCGAGAAAGACGCAGAAATCGTTCGGAAGATGACAGAGTTGAAAGTCAGGATAGACGCAGAGATCGTTCGAATGACGATAAAGATGAAAGTCGAGATAGACACAAAAATCGTTCGAAGGACGATAAAGATGAAAGTCGAGAAAGACACAGAGACAGCTATCGTTTGAAAAACGAAAGAGATGAAAGTCAGGATAGACGCAGAAATCGTTCGAAAGATGATAAAGATGAAAGTCGAGAAAAACGCACAGATCCTTCGAAAGACTACAGAGATAAAAGTCATGAAAGACATAGAGACAGCTATCGTTCGAAGGACGAACGAGATGAAAGTCAGGATAGACGTAGAAATCGTTCGAAAGACAGAAGCCAACATCGAAATCGAAGCAGAGATCGAGTAGATGAGAGAAGTCGACAACGTTTTGATGATCGTTATGATATAAAGAACAGAGATCGGTTAGAAGATTCTAGATCAAATAAGAGCAAAGAAAGGTCGGATCGTAAAAAGGAGAAGAAGAGTGACAAAAAACGAAAGAGACATGAACGAGATGTATCGCAAACTAGAAGGTAATTTACAAATACACTCTTTAAAACAGGTAACTTATCTTCAGATACCGTTGTGCATGTTCGGAACAAGTTTCATAGTCGGCAGAGTTTTAGAAAATAGATTACGCAATATGGCTTCATTTTAAATCTATCTCGGGGATTAATACTTCAATTAACCAGTTCTCTTTTTTAAGAGTTAGGGTTTGAGAATAAAGGTTTAAGCAAGCCTAATATTCTGAGGAACGAAAGCTTCTTAATGACCGGTACTACGGCCTTCGTACCAATAGGACTACTGATGATTTCACGGTTAATCTCACCGAGAAGTGAAACAAATCTTTAGATCGCTTTGTTGAAAGTGAGATTATTGCCTTCTATATTTCAAAAGCATTTTATAAATGAGTGCTTGAGGTATCGATGTTTTATTAAAATATTTGTCCGAAAAGTTGAATTCAATTTTTTTTTTGATGGATTCAAGTCTGAAACCCACAATATAAATGCTGATGTGCCCAGGGCTCCTTTTTGTCTTCCACCATCTTCCTCATTTTTATAGATGATCTCCTCTTTTCAACTTATAAATAAATTCCGACCTACACAGCATTGTACAATGGGGAATGGGTTATTGCTATCTTTTATCGTTAATGCAAGATATATGCCACTACCTATGAGTGGTACATGCGATGTCTCTAAAAATTCAGCAAAATGTTTGGGTTTTCTAAGATGATGTAAGAAATCTTTCTCACCTACTGATCTATAAAACCTATATAAGTCCAAAACACGAGTATAATTCCAATCTCTGGGCTGATGCTTTAGAAACTTACTTAAGTCTCTTGAACACTATTCAAAGAAGAGCTTTTAAAATGATTGGTTAGTGATTTTAATGGACTATGCTCTAGTTAAGTGCATTTCTCCCCTTAAACAATTTAACTGTAGTTCTCGCGCTTCTAGGAACGCACATCAGTTTAGCCTTGAGCCCAACTTTGGTTGTACTACGAAGTACAGAGATTCATTTTGAAGCCATACTTAACGAATGTGGACGCTCTATCTTTTCTTGTCATTGCAGTTCAAGAATTCAAAATCAATGTACATCGACATCTTCTTTTCAAGCTCTTCCTCTTTTCTAAAGCTCACATTGTTTCTTCGGCAAATTACAGGCACAATAAACTTTTTTGAGTATGCGCTACTTAAAAAAAGGGTTAACGTACAGAAAGCATTTTTCATGTATATTACTCAAAAATGTAAATCACTTGTCCAAGGGTAATATGGCTTCCTCGTCTTTTTGAAGTCTTAAAAAAAGGAAAAGAGTCAATTTTTCGTGCAAAGATATCAAAGAAAATATTTTTTTTGAGTAGAATGAGAAGGAAACTAACGTTTTTTCTATATAATGCCTTCAATTGAACTTTTTTGATAATATCCTATGAATTAGGTTTTGATGGTTTTTTTGATTTTTGTTGGCCAAATTGCACAATTCTAAAATGCAAGGTGACCAATTTGCCTCAATTGTTAATAACAAATGAACTATGCAATATAAAAAAAATAAGAGAAAGTATTTTTCTATATAGATTTAAAATTCCAAGTCAGTCGGTTTAAAATTACCGAGGTTTCAGATCAATTTTTTCCGGCCACAACATTTTGGGAACAAAGTATTGAGATCCTAGGTTAGTTTTAATGCCAATTGTAATACCACATGAATCTTGAAGCTTTCTTCTAAACTCAATGAAACCAGTTAGAGTCCATTACGAAACGTGAGACGTTGATTAGGTTAATATGGTTAAGAGCACCTGATGTTTGCCTTCTTTAAAGCGTCTTGCATTAGTAATAGTTTACATGTAGCGATTGGTATGCCAGCATTAGCCAAACGTGGAAGAACGTGTTGTATTGTACTATTTCTGTCGAGTTCATCTGCCTTACAATTTCCTGGAATGTATGGCCCGGCACCCAGTAAAGGTGAATATTAAACAGTTGTGCCATCTTCATTAGAGATGATCGACAGTTATGGACTGTTATAGAGTTTTAGAGACAGAGTCCAGAGATTTGATAGCAGCCTGACTATCTTCGAAAATACGGATATCAGATGTTATTATCACTTTTTCTTTAAGCCAGGACACGACTTTTTTTTTATCGCCAAAAAATCCGCCTGAAACACGCTACAATGATTGGGAAGCCGGAATGAGAGACTTAATTTCAGTCGTTTCTTCATTTGTTTTTAATACATCTTTGTAAAAGTGGATTGACTTGTTCTAATCAGTTCCCTGCTCTGGGCTTAAAAAGAAGAACGTATGTTTTTCAAGTTCATTATGTTGTGATGAACCTGAGCTATACATACGACTTATCCTCATTACATCACATTTTATCTTATGTTGAACTTTTTTTCTAATTTATTCAAATCCGAGCGCTTGCGTATATTTTGTATGTTGCAAATATGATAAAATGATTGTTGAATATGATTTCATTTTCTCCCAAGAAAATTAACTTCTTTCACATTTTACAGTTCAGACAGTAGCTGGGATAAACACGCTAAGATGCATTGCCATTCTCTACAAATGAACTACACAAACGATGAAAAAGCAAAGGTGTCTTCTAATAAATTTGAGCCAACAAAACATGAAGAAAAACCAAAAGATTCGTTCAGTTCTAACATCAGCGATCCTCCGAAAGTCAAAACTAATGATTCAAAAACAGATATGAATCAACTGAAAAATGTTGTTCCTTGTCCTAATGATAGTGAAAAGCAAAGAGAGAATTCCAAAATAGAAATTTTGCAAATTGAAATATTAAAAGATGTGAAGGAATTCAAGAAAAACAAACTAAAATCTGAGAAAACACCAAAACCAGATCCAGTTAATCCAGCTGCAGTAGCAATTGAAAAATCAAATCAATTTCTTGAAGCCTTATTTGATGACTCTATAATGAATAAATCGGAGGATCCTAACATTGATGATGATTTGTATGATGATTTGTTAACTTCAAACCACCAACCACCTGATTCAATTCCTGAAAGCAGTAAAAAAGAGAACCACTTGCTGCTGAAAGATGAAAATTGCAATTTAAATTTCCATACTCCACCACAGAGAAAATCTAATGCGAAGCTACTGGATGATCTTTTTGGTCCATCACCTGCTGGCAGTTTGTGTCCAGCAGTAAGCAGTCAAAATTCAGAAAAATCTTTAGGTGCATCTTCCAGTGATTCTGATTTTATTCTAATTGCGAAACCAGTAGAAAACAGCCAAAAAGATGAAATGCCACAGTTAACTACATTACCAAAGGTGCCTTTAGTTCAACAAATTGTGATCGATGATAGTTGTAATCAGAATGATGAAAAAATCAACAAAGAATGTTCTGAAATGAAACCACCTACAAAGCCTGCTTCAGTAGGCTTAAAGCAATCAGATTCGGAAAATGAAACAAAGAAATTTTCAAAAATTGATGAAAACTGCAATTTCAAACAACAAACACCTCAAAAACAATTGAGCTCAAATCTTATGGATGATCTTTTTGGTCCATCACCAGGAAGTAGTATTCGTGGTCAAAAAAATTCTGTCACATCGATGGATGAATCATCGAGTGATTTCTATTTTGAACCAATTGTGAGTCGAGTAGATAATGAAAACCAAAAACCAAGAAAGAGTCCATCGAAAATTCCCATTGATGGTAGTTCTTCTGATAATGTGCAAACATATAACGAAAAAAGTCAAGCCATTGAAACAAACGAAACAGTGGTGCCTTGTTCAACGGAAAATATGACAAAAGGAAATATTCCCAACAACAACACTAAAACATTCAAATTTGTTGAACTTGATTCGAGCTTTTATTCAAGTGAGGATGAAATTAACGTCGATTCGATGGTAGAAAATTGTAAATCATCCAGAGTTGAAGTTGAGTCCCCACCATTTGAAAATATTACACCTCTTAAAAACATTGAAAAACTCGAAAATGTCAGTTCTGAAGAAGAATCGAATGTTTTATCTAAATCAGATGAAAATCTTTCACAATTGAACTGTGTTCAATCTACAACGGAAAGAGAAACTACAATAGCAAAATGCAAAGGCGAGGTCAAGACCAAGACTAAAAGGGACGATTTTGAAAAAGGTAAGTGAGATTTTTTTTTTAACTTCTGTCTAGCTATTTTTGTGTCGTAGAGATTCTTAGTAGTTTTAACTGCATTAAGTTATACATTTTTTAAATAATTGATTTCATCTTTTCAATTTAGATAATTTTCTTTATTTTGAAGAACAATTTATTTGACAAACAAGCTAAAAAATGATATAGTTATGCCATTGCATTGATTTTCAAGCGCTGTACGTTACCCAGCCATCTTAGTCGTTGGGCTTTTACCCTTCTGGCTAAGTCTACGTCGCTGTACAGCTCGTACAACTCATCGTTCCATCTACTCCTCCACTCACGTATGCATACGGGACCGTCGAACACGCGAAGAACTTTTCTCTCGAAACGACTCTAGGTGCTTTCATCAGCTTTTGTTATAGTCCATGCTCTTTCACCGTATAGCAGGACGGGGATAATGAGGGTCTTATATAGCCACACTTTGGTCGGCTTTACTACTCAATTGCTTTCTTAGCCCAACAAAAAAAGCGGTTAGCAAGAGTGTTCATAGCGGAGCCTAGTGTTGACGTGGAAGCTCTGTACTATTCTTTCAAAGACGATGTTAAAGAAATCGCATGACAGCCCACCACCTTGCCTAAAGCCTTTTTTGAAATCGAAAGTTTCGGTTAAGTTGTTTCCAACCTTTATGGAGCAGCGCGAATTCTCCATGGTCTGCACAAACAGACCAGTTTGGCAGGGGTGCCAAGACTGGATATGGTTCTATACAGTTCGCCTTGAGATCGATGAAGAGATGGTGGATGTCGTTTTGACACACTCTTGGGTTGTTTCCAGGATCTGCCGTAATGTGAATATTTGATAAACTGTGGACTTTCTGGTCTAAAACCACACTGATAAGGACCTATTATGTTTTTGACGATGGTCCTTAGACGTTCACATATTACAGCAGATAAGATTTTGTAAACGATGTTAAGTAGACTGATTCCTCTATAGATGGTGCAGTTTAGAGGGTTTCCTTTTTTCAGAATCGGGCAAACAATACTGAGGTTCCATCCATCGGGCATGCTCCTAACCAAATTATCTCGAGCTGCTTTGAAGAGCTCGGCATTCAAGCTATCTGCTTCAGCGGCTTTGTTAGATTTTAGCTTAGATATGGAAATCTTTACTTCGTGTAAATCAGAAAGACGGAATTGTTGGCTTGCGCCGTCTATATTAAATTGATCATCTTGCCTGACAGCGGAATTCGGTTCGTTGCGCAGTTATACAAAAGTGTTTTTTTCCATATCCTCAGCATTGACTGGGATTCTACTATGACTTTTTCACTTTCGTCTTTGCAGCTTCCGGTTCGAGGTTTATGTACTTGTGAATTTCGTTTTACCTGCTCATAAAACTTTCAAACTTCATTTCGGCTTTTGAACCGCTCAACATCTTTTACCGCACACTTCTTATGCTCTCTCTCTTTTTACTTCTGCATTTGGCTGCCCACTTTCCTCATCAATTCAGGGGTTTCTTGTGCTGTTGGTGGCTGCTTGAAACCCAGCACGTCAGAGGCGGCTTCCCTCATTGCATCTTGGCAATGTTGTCAGTGGTTCTCGATACATTGTGTTGGCGGCAGAGAACTACGAAAGGGGTTACTTGTGACTCGGTCAGAGAAGAATTTGGCGATCTCTTGCGATTGTAGCCATGACCATGACGTTTCGCCCCGTGTTGTCGGGCAGGCTGTTTTTCCTGATTATTCCACCAAAATTATCTTCCCTTCCTAGCTTGGCATTAAAATCGCCCTGGACAATTTTAATATCGTAGCTAAGACACTGCTCATTTGCTTTGTCCCAGAGCTCGAAGAACATATCCTTGGTGTTGTCATCCTTCTCTTCTGTGGAGGCGCGTGCGTATATTATATCATATTTAGCCTTGATCCGATAGTCTGTCTCCAATGACAAAAACGCATCCAAATAAACGTTGTTGGGTTTCTCGGTAGCAGTCACCTATTAAACATTCGCAGTTTTTCATCCTCTTTTTGCACTTCCTGGATGGCGGTGATATCTGCTTTATATTGGTATTGATGGCTACCTGTTTGTTGTATCAATTTGTCCTCCACTATCGTGTAATTAAAAAGTCCATCATTCATTTTATCAGTTGATTTATCCGAAATTTACCCGTTTAACTTTCGCATTTATTTGAAAATATTCTCCAAACATAAACCAAAAATCATATTTCATATCATACATAAGCTTGATCCCAACTTTCTATTTATAAGTTCGTTTACCTGCAAAATGTTTGATTCTCAAATAGATTTTAAATTGAATATTTTTTTTTATTATAGCTTCTTATTCAGAAAGAGAAAAGGACTCAAAAACTTGCCATTACCCATCTGAGAGGAACAAAGAAAGTGACAGGTTATGTAAAAAAGACGACTCGAAAGAGGACACTTTTTCTTCTAAACATAGATTGGATAAAAGTCAACACCGATCACGGAGTGAAAAAGAAAGAAGACGCCATCGTCATGATCACCATCACCATAACCATCATCATCATCGCAAAAATAAAGAACATTCCAAGGAATCATCTCATACAAAAAGTCATTCTTCGTCATATAATGGAGTTTCAAGAAAACATGACAAGAACCAGCGTGACAGAAATGAAAGAGAAAATCGTAACAAATTCGATTTAATATCTTCAAAAAATGAAGTTCCTAAATCTAGATCTAGTCCTTTCTTGTTATATTATGATGATGACTCTGCAAAGGATTCTTTACAAAACCAAAAAACTGCAGATTCTGATCAGGTGTTTTTCTTACACTGTGATGATATATCATCTGATGATGATAGCATTGGAAATGAATCATATTCAGTAAATGATAAAAATAAACAAAACATTGCAAAAGAAAAAATAACTGCTGAGAAAGAGTTGACAAGAAATATGATGGAAATCGAGAAACCTCAAATCACCAACGAATTCGAATCAAATAAAGCAGTTGTTGATACATTTGAATCCAATGATAAAGAAATAAATTCTAATATTTCATCCAAACATGAAAACAGTATGGAAAAAGAATGTTATGTTCTTACATTAGAACCAGAATCACAAAACAAGGATCTTGCTCTTGAAAATGTTAAAGAAACATCAAGTTCCACGATAGAGGAAAACCCTGCTGCTTGTGAATTTGTTGACACATCTATCTGTGATATTGCACTTAAAAGTAACAAAATTACAATAATTACAAATAATGACACCACTCACTGTTCTGAAGATGTTTGCGACGTTGTTAATGATCAACAATTTTCTGAACATCATGAGAATATACAGAAATACTCGGAAAAAGAAAATGATGATATTGAGATACAAAATACTGAAAACGCGCAAACAAAGGTGGACAATTCAGATGAGTCTAAAGAACAAGAAAAGTCTGAAAATCACATAGAGGACCAAGTAACACATAAAAATAGTTTAAAAACTGATGAAAAAATGTCTCTAGATGAAGGCTCTAGTGGTGCTGAAAATGTCTATTCAGTAGAAATGGAATCAGAACATGAAAGCATTCATAAAAACGAAGACAAATGTGAACTCCGTAACTCAATACGTTCATTGGAGCCAACAAGTCATCATGATGAAATAAACAACATCCCAAACGTGCCAGATACAAAACAGTCAAAAATTGAAGATAATGATAAACATAGCCCACTTGATGATGATAAGATAGAAAAAGATCTTAATTCAAACGGCAACGGCGAGGCTAGCGGAAATAATTTTGAAAATTTTACTTCTGCTGAAGAGTTTAGAACTTGTATTGCCGAACGTGTCAGCATTGAAGAGGTTAGCGGAAATAATTTTGAAAATGTTACTCCTCATGAAGAGCTTAAAACTTGTATTGCAGAACGTGTCAGCATCGAAAATTCATCTGATATTCAATTGTTAGCTATTGATTCAGATAAACCTGCTCAAGTGGCTACGCTCCCAATCGACGACACGCAAAGTGAAACAAATTCTCATGAGATGAATTCCCTCAACTTCAACCAATCTTCCGAAACTTCACCGAAGAAAACAGACATCAGTAAGGAAGAACATTTTTCTAATCCTCCAACAGAACAAATTTCGGAAACAACAACAACAAATGACCCAGTATCAAATTCAAATTCAAATTCAGTTGAATTTCCTTCTTTATATGTGTCCCCACTGAATTTACATAATTCAGCAGATGAACTTGAAAGTTTACATTCTAACTCAAGCTTTGTTTCATCAGGTCGGCGAAGAAAAATAAAAACTCCACGAAAACGTACAGATGTCTGTCTCTATAAGAATGATTCAAATAGAATAATGACAATGATATCAGATCGATATGCAACATCTAATGAGGTTTCTTGTTCGGTAGAGTCTGATACTAGTTTGTTATCGGTTGAAGGTCCCTTTAAGTCACATTCACCAAATAAAGACACAGGTTGCTTAAAACAAAATGAAACATCAACAATAGAAGACTCGAAAGCTACTTTAGTTAAAGAAATAGCAATGGACAAAATTCAACAAGGAGACCAGAAGCCAGAATTCTCTTCAAAAGAGATATTATATGACTCAAACAATCAAAATAAAAGTTTGCCATCGCTTTCAGCAACCGAAGAGCCAAACTCCGATGAGATTCCCTTAAATTTATGTTCAAAGACCAATGATGAAAAAATGGATGAACATGGTCTTTCAACGTCTTTTTCCTCAAGCACAGTAAAGGAAATTCTAGTTAAGAACTGGGAAGAAGTCGGCAGGAAATCAGAGAAGACTGAAAATGTACATACAAAATCATCTGCCTTAATAGAAGCCGAAAAAGAATCACCCCTTGAAACCAGTTTAAATCAAGAAAAAAAGAATAAGGAGGACCAAGCGAATGAAAATATTTTAGAATCACATTCCATTACAATAAAAAGAAATAGAAGCAAAAAGAAAGTTTTTACGAATCCAACAGAAATTGTTGAATCATTTGAAACAAGTGAAGATGTAAACGTTAAAAATAATACTCCCTATTCTGAATTAATCAAACAAAATGAGGCGAAGAATATCAATGTGGGTTTCAATGACAATGTTAACTGCGATTATCTAAAGGAAATTAATAAAGTATGTGTTAACTTTAGCACTTCTTCTGCAATTTTCGCAAGTTCAGGCTCAATATCAACATTAACTCAACAACATCATCATCAACAAAACGCACAACATCAGATGATGAAACATTTCATGGACTCAGACCATTCGTTTGTTGGAACATGTGATTACCCAGCAGGTTTATATTGTGACGAAGTTTTGGAAATAAAACCGAAAGAAAAAACCGCGAAAAGGGGAAGGCCTAGAAAAAATCCATCTGTGGATACTATCGATAGTGAATTTAAAAAGAAATCAACTGAAAGTTCCTCAGCAAGTGAAACAACAAAAGTTACTGTAAAACGAAAGTACACAAAAAAAGCGAAAAAAAGTCTTGATACAAGTTCTAAAAGCAACGAAGAAGTTTCCAACAGCAGTTTAAGCGAAGAATCGAAAATATTGTCAAATGATGTTGATAACAATCAAGATTCATCAAAAACTATGGAAC
This sequence comes from Eupeodes latifasciatus, assembly GCA_920104205.1. Classification (NCBI taxonomy): domain Eukaryota; kingdom Metazoa; phylum Arthropoda; class Insecta; order Diptera; family Syrphidae; genus Eupeodes; species Eupeodes latifasciatus. Next base: position 39,619,371 of record OV049924.1, read on the forward strand.
ACCACGGACCGTGTAATTATCCATTGGCGACAAATTCAGGCGAAATTGTGGTAACAAAATTAAATGACACAAGTGTTAAGAAGAAAAGGCGTAAAAGTATAACCACTACGCTAGAAAACTCAGAAAGTATGTGCGACGCAGTGACATCTCAAGTCAAAAGAAAGTATAATAAGAAAAATAGACAAATTCTTGATAGTTCCAACAGCAATGAAGATTTGGAAGCTACCAGCTGCACCACAAGCCAAGAAACAAAAACAGTGCCAAAGGATCAAGATGAAAATGAAAAGAAACAAGAAACAATATTAGATATAAAAAGCATCGAGTCCAAAGAACCTGCAAAGAAAAGAAAATACAAGATAACTAATTTTAATAGTTCTTCAGATTCTAATAAAAGCGATGAATTGAATGAAAACTCGTCTTTTTTGAGCCCAATTGGATCTACAATACATCCTGAGAAAGTTCTTGATCAAATACATATTTTACCACCAACTGACGAAAGAGTTGATGAAATACCTCCCTCCTGTAATGAAACTACAGACCTGCGTTCGGAAAAATCTTCAACCACATTTTCAGATGAAAAGGAACTAAACCAAACAATCGGTTGTTCTATGAATAATTCTATTTCTGTAGAAGAAAAAGATCACGATTCATGTATTAACAAAAATAAAAAGACAAAGACAAAGAAGCAAAGAAAACGAAAACTATCTCAATCATCCGATACAAAATCAGAAGAACTCATAGTTGAAGCAAAACGTTCCAAAAATTCTCCTACAAATTCTTCTCGACCTTCCATCGAAACATCTTGCCCTGTTTCGGTAGAATCGGTTGAACCAGAATCAATAAAACAGCAGCACCAGCGATCCCCACGATGCAGCGAAAATTCGGTTTCTATAGCTTTAACACCAACTCATCATAAAATATTTTTAAACGATGTCTTCCCAAATGATCCACCACCAGTTTATAAAGCCAACGATGATGATCTTCAGTATCATGAAATTGACGATCGTTTACGTTCAATGTTTCAATCACCGTCTTACACTCCTTCGTCGAATGTGGAATTACCAATTGAAAAGGGAAACGATGACGTCGACATAAATGTCACATGTGAAGGGAATCTAACGATTGAGGAGACATTAAATGAAAGTGAGAATATTTTGGTCGATGAAACATTGAATCAAAGTGAGACAACAAAATGTGACATATCGGCGGGTTCGAGAAAGGTTTTGCTTGGCTCAAATGAATATGTTATTGAGTCAATTGGATCACATACTTCAAATGTATTTATCACACGTAAAAAATCTAAAAAACGTACAAAAAGCGTTGCCGTAACTTCAGTGGTGTAGAATAAGTTTATAATATTCATTAAATCTATTGTTTTGTTTATAAAATTTGAATAAATATTTTATTATTGCACAAAAAATGTTTTTATTTGTAGTGATTGTTACCTGGAAAAAGATAATATTCTTAATATAAATTGTAATAAAATTAAATTCGTTAAATTTCGGACATCACAAAGTTCAAATAATTTTATTAAAACATAAAACAACATTTAACATAAAAATAAAAAATTATAAAAGAAAAACTCCAATGTGGATAAAGACAAAATAAATAAAAGTAAAACAAATTTTTCATACACGTAGGACGAATAAATAGAGAAACAATAAAAGAGAAAATAGAGAGCATATTAATTCCAATAAAGAGGCTTCTTCCTTGATTTAATTCTCTTTCTTAACAAGGTCTTCTCTTATTAAATAATGTCGAATAATTGGTACACGAAATAGCGGAACCGAAAGTACAGCACCAACACAAGCTCCAATCCAATAAACAATAATATGTTCCAAATTTGTATGACCATTACATCCCCATTTCAAAGCAGTTGCCAGAACAGGATTGAAATAACCACCCGAAAAGTTGAATGCTGAAAACATAAGGTAGTTAAAAGCGTAAACTTTTATTGAGAGGTATTTTCCCATAAGTAAGTTTAAAAAAATTGGTATGTTAGATCTAATCTACTGGTTAGGCTTGGCAATAGTTAATACTTACCCGCTACAACCAGACTTGTGCCAATAAAAGAATCAATAATACTACTAAAGCGTGGACCAGTTTCAGTTAGAGATTTTGATGCAAGACGACATAGGAGGGTTGCAATTCCTTCAATTACTGCGCCGACATAAGGATGTACCTATTTTTAAGTATATAAATATGTTATTTATTTTGAAGATAAGATCTTTGGTTTTAGGATTAATCTGTTGGGATAAATTACTAATGTATTCACAATCAATTTAAAAATAGTAAGCTACTAATTCCATTATTATACTTTGCCTAATTCCACCCATTGTAGAGCTTATAATTAAATATGATCAAATAAATTGATGGGAATTGCATTTTACAGAATTTGCATATGGTCAAAGGTGGCGTATACGTACTATTTTACATGTTAAATTGAGCATTTTCAAATAATAGGAGAATCTTAAATAATTTCATATAAGATAGAGGACTGAGAATAACGTGGTTGCTTATGAACCTTTGATTTGGAAACGTTGAGCTTCTATCTCAAGGAGAAATGTAAAAAAAATATTACCTGCAAATCAGCTGAACACTCTTCAAAAGCTCTTCCTTTATGGGTTTCGGCAAATTCAAACCACCAAAAAACCTGAACAATTCTGTAAACACAACATCCTCCCATCAATTCGGCCCAAGTTCGCAGTGCTACTTCACGCAATGAAATCTTCCCTTCGAGCAAGTCCTCCATATGAGTGTAAGGACATGCTGAAGCATCACCCCAAACCTTACCCCACCAAACGGTAAGGATAAATAGAAAAACTGCATATGCCGCCACTCCAAAATTATCAGCAACTGCATAAGAAAACAAAATATTCTAAAACTTATTTTTTTTTTAAATGTATTTGAAAAAGAAAATTAATACTTATGATCAATTCGAAACAACAAGCACATAATTCAGCAGCTGCGATAGCTTCATTTACCAGGACCGGTACAAGGCCCTCCTTCAACAATCGACCAGCTACTTTGCGTGCGATTTGTGCTAGAACACAGCAACCGACCATGAAGCCAGTGCTTACCCCTAGCGCTGACATTGACATTTTATAGCCGTTTTTCCTTGATAGTTTTTAAAATTATGCAATCTTAGAATAATAAAACGATGTTTGAATTGCTTTGGAACACGAGCAATGCGTTAACTCAACAAAACAAGAAAACTTTAATTATTATTATCACGCATAGTTATTCATCAGAATCGGAATCAGAATGGCCGGGACGGACACAGGTAAATACATTCAAAACAATATTATTATTATTATTATTTTAGTTCTGTGTGTAAAGAAAAGCGCCAATTTCGGTGACGACACAGTGCAAATAAAAATTGCTCAAGATACTTTTCTATCACTGTATGAATGTGTATCTCAAAAAGACAGATACTAATTCGATGCTATAAATAAACAATAAAATTAAGTACTAATTTTTCCATCTGACTTTTTCCGTTGGAAATTAAATAATGTTTGTTTTTTTTTCTCACACTTTATTATAATTAAATTGTTCGAATTGATTAAATTTTAATTAAGCTAAACATTTAAATTAATTTGAACACTTTTTTGTGTCTCTTCTAAAGAAGAAGAGAATTTAGTTTGTACGCAAAAGAATTTGTTTTAGACGCACTTTCATTAAAATACGACAAATGAAAACTTTGCTTCTGTACTAGCCCTGACGATTGGCGCAAGTGATCGTATAGGGGTTTTCAACTAAATATTCCAATTATATATGAGGTAAATATACAAGGAAGCTTCTCACCATTTTCGTAGTACATCATGAATACTAATAATAATTAGTAACAAGCCCTAGGTGGAGGGAGGAATTAAATGACTTTTTTAAGCTTTGTGCAATTAGCAGAATAATTAAACATTTTGCAGTTTTTAATAATATTTTTTCGATAAATTTGTTACACATAAAACTTTTTATTGCTTTGTAGCTTTTTCAAAAAAATTAATTATAAATTGATCTTTTTTCAGAAAATGTAACTTACCATCTTTTTAGTCCTGTAATATGTAGCCATCAAAGTCTGGCTCAAGAAAGACATTTTTGTTTACTAGTTGAAAAGCAGAGCATTAACACGAAGCTACAGAAATATTGCAGATACTGAATAAAATTAAAGTTCCTCTTAATAGGTTTTTGTACAAGTTTAAGATTATGATGAATTTGTTTATATTTGTCGAGAGACAAATTATTATTTACTTATGTACTTACTTACTTAAGGTGGCGCTACAGTCCTGTGTTAACTAGGGCCTCACCCAACAAACTTCTCCATCCAGCTCGTTCCCCAGCTAGATGTCTCCAGTTTCGGGCTCCAAGTTGGGTGAGGTCATTTTCCACTTGTGTGCGCCACCTGATTCGCGGTCTTCCTCTACTGCACTGTCCTGTGGGTGTGGATTCGAAGACTTTCAGGGCCGGAGCATTGGTTTCCATGCGCTCTACGTGACCCAGCCATCTTAGTCGTTGGACTTTTACCCTTCTCTTTAAGTCTACGTCGCTGTACAGCTTGTCGTTCCATCTTCTCCTCCACTCCCCTTCGATGCATACGGGACCGTAGATCACACGCTTTCCTGGTCTAAAACCAAACTGACAAGGACCTATCAGGTTTTTGACGATGGGCTTTAGACGTTCACATATTACGGCAGAGAAAATTTTGTAAGCGATGTTAAGAAGACTGATTCCTCTATAGTTGGTGCAGTTTAGAGGGGCTCTTTTTCAGAATCGGGCAAACAATACTGAGGTTCCATTCATCGGGCATGCTTTCTTCCGACCATATTTTGCAGATAAGTTGGTGCATGCTCCTAACCAACTTATCGCCAGCTCGGCATTCAAGCCATCCGCTCCAGCGGCTTTGTTAGACTTCAGCTTAGATATGGCAATCTTTACTTCGTCTAAGTCGGGAGGACGGAATTGTTGGCTTTCGTCGTATATGTCTATGAATGGATCATCCTGCCTGCCAGTGGAATTCGGTTCGTCGTCACCGTTATACAGTCTGCAGAAGTGGTCCTTCCATATCCTCATCATTGACTGCGGTTCCACTATGATGTTTTCACTTTCGTCTTTGCAGCCTTCGGTTCTAGGTCTATGTACTTGTGAATTTCGTTTCACCTGTTAATACTTTCGAACTTATTTCCTGCTTTTTAACCCCTTAACATCTTCGACCGCACGCTTCTCATGCTCTCTCTTTTTCCTTTTGAGTAGTTAGTGTTCCTTTCGCCTCTTTTGCTCATAGAGCTCATGATCAGCTCTCGTCCTTTTATGCAGCGCCGCTTTGCGTGCCTGTTGTTTGGCTGCATTTGCGTACCGACATTCTTCATCAAACCAGGGGTTCCTTGTTGGTGGCTGCTTGAAACCCAGCACGTCAAAAGCGGCTATTTTGATTGCATCTTGGCAATGTTGCCACTGGTTTTCGATATATTGGGCAGGTTCAGACAACATAAGGGACTTCATTTGCAGTCAACTTCATTCTTTGAACGTAAATTTTGACAAAGCAAGTAGTTAGTTTTTGAAGTGTCATGAATTTTAAATTCAGAACTTAACTTCACAAACCTCTACTTCAAGTTCATAGTACAAAAACTACCAAAATCATTATTGTCTACAAAACACTCCTCAGACAAGCTACAAGTCCATCATGATTTGTATTTTGTATTTTAAAGAAATATTACTTATTTCTTTTCCAAATTTACAAGGAACCTTTTTACAGAAAGCATTAATTAATGAAGTTGTGCAGAAAATAAATAAATCATTGAGTAATAAAGTTCAGCTTTCAGTTAAATTAAAAAATATGATCAATTGTCATTTTGACATAAGTTGACTTGACTTGATAGTAAGGGAGATTTTTCTTGCCTAACTTTCCAGTCAACTTTCCAATAAAGTTGCCTTAATTGGAAGGCAATTTTTTGGCAGCTGGCCAATCAGATGCAAGAAACTTGCCTTACTTTCAAGTCCCTTATCTGCTGGAACACAATGGTGTCGGAGCCGGAGTCGGAGTCGTAACTGGAATAGCTGTCAAAGTATTCAATGTACGCAAATGCAAATGTACGAACACAACGCGACGCAACTGGAATCGGAGCCGCAGAAGAGTTGACTAACTTTTAACTTTGACGTACGACACATGTGACGTTTCCATTTTTGAAGTGAATAACTTGGTGATTATATTTTTTTTAATAGTTTTTCAATAAAAAGGTGGAAAAATATTTAAATAAGAAATAAAAGAAAACAAAAAAAATATTTTCTAAGAAATTTGATGTGGTTGTAAACTGCAAATATACCAAATAACATCATAAAGCCGTACGACGCATTGTGTGTGTACTTTCTGTTAACGTACGACAGCTATTCCGACTCCGGCTCCGGCTGCGGCTCCGATTTTTGCATTGTGTTCCAGCAGTATATCGGCTGAACCTGCCCATTGTGTTGGCGGCGGCACCAGGGCCGGCCCAAGCCAAACTTGCGCCCTGTGCAAGATTTGTAGAAAGCGCCCCTTTTTTATATTTTTTTTACACATAAACTGATACACAAGCATAAGCCTTTCCCAGATTACCCAGGAGGTAGACTTTCAATGCGTTTTTTTTTATTGAGGTATCCCCAGGAGGCCTAAACCATTAAACTAAAACGCAGCGAAGAAATGAGCAGAGGGGACACTTTTAAACTTGGAAACTTACTTTTCTGGCCTTACATTTTGCAAATTCAGAAATGAGATCATCAAAGTCTAAAGAATTTAATAATTTCTTTTCAATGGACATTATAGATAAACCTACCAATCTCTCTTGAGTCATGGTTGTCCTAAGATAATTTTTAATAATTTTAAGTTTAGAAAAACTACGTTCTCCTGAAGCTACCGTGACCGGGATTGTATTAAGGATTTGGAGAGCAGTTACTAAATTCGGAGCAAAATCTTCAAGGTTTGAACTAAAAATAAAATTTAACATATCTAAACTTGAGCTTTGTGGCGTAACAAGCTGGGATATTACGGTTAACTCTTGAAACAATTCTTCTCCATCTAAATATTTAAAACTACTTTATGTTAAAACATTCTGCAAATTAAGGCATGAAGCACGTACATTTTTATTTTTTAAACATTCGCTTATGTTACTCAAAAATGTAAAATTGATACTATACGTATCAAACCTTTCAAGTATTTGAAAAAAAATTCAACTTTGAATCTTTGTTTCGGCTAATATATAGTTTCAGGACATTCATCAGCATAAAGTATTTTTCTCCGTTGAGATCGCAATGATGAAGCTACAAGAAACATATTTGGTATTTCTAGGGAACTAGCAATACGCTCGGTTAATTGAACATACCTACTCATTAAATTTTTCATCGGAACGCATTAAAATCAAACTGTTTTTTGTATTTTCTAAAACTGTTATGCCAGTTGACAGATTAACGGACGAACTTTGCAAATATTTAGATACTAGTTTAATTTATATTTTCTAAAATATCAAACCAAATTAGCAGGCATCAAATAAATGTAAAATCAAAAATTTTATTTCCTAACGATTCTGCAATGTTTTTTGCCTCTAGATTTCTTAATTCTATAGGGCTTCATATATTTCTTGAATTGAAAAAAAGTTAAACAAACATTGAATTGTATCGAAAATTTTAACTGCATAAAATGAGAACCGAGCAGCATCATTAACCACTAAATTTAAGGAATGCGGGCAACATGGAACCAAAAATGCTCTTGGTTCCAGGGTTCGAATTCGATTCTGAACACCCGCTTCTTTTCCTTTCATATTCATATTCGAACCATTATCATAACTTTGGCTTGTCTTGTCTTCAAAATACGTCACTTCTATTAAAAACTGGTAGCTATTTATTTAATATTAATTAACCAACAAAGCGAAAAAACAATTGAAACAATCTGCATTCTGCACCAGACTAGATATACATTAAAAGTAGCCGTTACAATAGTCATTAACTTTCAAACAAAAAAAAACAAACTGCCTGCGCAAGAATAATTCGACTCCAAATAGAATCATCCCTCTTTAATTTTTAAGCTCTATGCTCCTTTTCCATTCTATTAAAAATTTCATCTCCTGTAATCAGGCACTTAACTCTTACACAGTGTGCAATAAGAAAACCTGCACGCTCTGATCCATATGATTCCGTATAAATAAGTTTTTTTTTTTAAATATCTCCCATGTTAGTTTCGATACTCAGTGTGCAAAAAAGAAAACTTGCACATCCATTCACCATTATTTGTAGCAAAGACACCTACCTACCTAATTTCCAAATATATCACCCTGTTCATACAAGAGACAAAATCTCAACACAAAAAAGTTCCATGCCACCTCATATGTGCAAGATATATTTTATGCACACCGAGTCCCAAAATTAACATAGAGAGTATGACGAAGCAAAATACTTATTCATATTGAATCGTATGGGCTAGAACGTGCAGGTTTTGTATCACGCACAGTACCCTGTATGTGAGACTCACATGAGACATTGTGAGTTCTCATCTACAAAGAAAACAACAAAAAAAATATATGCTGTTTGCTGTGTCTTTGATTTGTAGTAGAAGGTAGCACAGAATACAGAAACCTACCTGCTCTCTTTTTTCAGAGACATTTTTTTGTTGTTTTCTCCTCCCTCCCCAACCTGGAGGGCCAGATCCTTAGTATAACTCCAATTACGGGGAGCCGGATAAACCGCTCCTTATAGGCCTGGGCTCCGAATAAGTCGTAGAAGCCCTATAAGGTGTTCACTGAGTAGTCCAGCCTTACTGGAACTGTAGACGCCACCGTTGATACGATCTCAGGAATTCGTCCGCTGCCGCCTGGATAAGGAGAGGTGCCCTCTCCCCCCCTCTCTCGTTTGCTGCCCAACAACTTTCCACTGGGGTTGGAACCCAATCTCCAGTTGAGGTACTATAGGCACCTGATGTTCACCACGGGGAGGTGAGAGTAGAAGTTGATAGACAGAGGTGGGTTTTAAGAAAAACCTTTGGACGCTTGCGTCCTCTTGAATGTACAATTGTACATATCTACCATTTGAACAAATAATTATTTATTTTTAATATTTTTTAGCGATCAAAAATAGTATCATTTCCAACCTGATCGATGACTTAAGCTCCACCGATATTGAAGTTGTATGCATGCAGAGTCTGGGGATGTGCTTTTGGAACCTGAAGATGAAATTCTGATCGTAGGTGACTTTAACCTATCATACCTGAATTGGGTTAAAATAAATGACGATAACTTTTACGCATCTAAAATCACCATCTATAAGACACTCATCATCCCGGTTCTCATTTATGGCGCTGAGGCCTGGACCCTGCCAAAGAAAGATGAGAGCGTCTTAGGATGCTTCGAGAGAAAAATTCTTCGAGTGATTTTTGGTCCCGTACGCATAGATGGAGAATGAAAGAGAAAATATAACGACGAACTGTACGGGCTGTACAGAGACACTGACCTACTTAACAGAATTAAAGTCCAACGGCTTAGATGGCTAGGTCATGTAGAGCGAATGGACAACAACACTCCAGCCCGGAAGGTCTTCGAATCCAATCCCGAGGGACGGCACGCGCAGTAGATGAAGACCGCGAATCAAGTGGCGCACACAGGTGGGTGAAGACCTCAACCAACTTGGCGTGCGAAACTGGAGACAGCTAGCTAGGGACCGAGCTGGCTGGAGACGCATGTTGGTTGAGGCCCAGGTCCGCCCCGGACTGTAGAGCCACCTTAAGTAAGTAAGTATTAACAATATGTGTAACGTTTTTTTTTAATACACTGTTTAGCTGTTTTTACAAAACAATTCCTCTTAAAAGGGCTCGTAGTAACTCCAATATACCACCACGGTTTGATTCACATCTCAAAAACATACAAAAGAAAGAAAAGCGCTGATGAAGATTATGAAACTTTTTTAATTCTAAAACGACTATTTACAGAGTAATCTAATTCTTTATATGAAAGTTATATTTCTTAAATAGAATGTGACCTTAAATCTAATCCAGATAGTTTCTGGAAACTCGTAAATTGTAAAAAGAAAACTAGTGGCTACTCAAACTGTTTGTCAAATTCTACGTCAACTAGTCATGAGCCTAAGACTATCGCATGTAACATGTTTGCAAACTTCTTCAAAGAAGTTTTCATAAATAATATAAACGACGACAACAGTTCTTGCTCTTCTTCTTCTGAAGTAAATTTTTCTCACTTGAATTCAATTAATTTTGAAATAAACGAAGATACTGTTGCGCAAAGTATCATGAAATAGGAAGAGTGTTTAAGTCCAGGCCTTGATGGTGTACCATCCTTTATCTTAAGAAATGTGTTGCATATTTATCATATTCGTTATGTGTTCTCTTCAATTATTGAGCCCTAGTTCGCTTTTTTCTTATATCCTTACCTTATGCCTGTGCATAAGGAAGGTCCTAAAAATGAATTAATGAACTACATACCTATAGCTAAATTATATGTGATACCTGAACGGTTCGAGTCTATTGCATGTAATGAGCTCTCCTTTCATTGTTCTTCAATTATATGTAATAATCAGCATGGTTTCGTGAAAAAGAGATCTACAGTTATTAATTTAATCAACATCACGTCGTTTTGTTTAGATGTGAGAATAATGGTAAGCTTTACGACAATTTTTTTTTCTCCCAAAACAAGCACATAATGATGGTCTTTCATTATACATACATAGGTATATGTAAAAAAGATGTGTCACTGCAATACATACATATGAATAGAGGCCAACAGTGAGGTGAAAATATTTGTGAACCTATTCAGATGAGCGGCAGTATACATTATACTAAGAGGCAGATGGGTGCGGGGGAATAAATCCACGGGAACTAACTCCACTGAGGAATTTAGTTCCCACTTAGTGAGAACTAAATTCACTTTAGTAAAGTGGATTTAGTTCCCATGCTAACTGGGAATCTTATTCCGAAAAAAATATGTGATTTAAGTTCTCATTGAGTTTGAAATTAATTCCCACTTTTTAAAAGAAGAAGCAAGTAGAATAAGGCGCAGGGACATAGGGCCCAGGGACATAACGCCCAACTTTTTTTTGGGGCTTATGTCTCACTTCGGTGGGACATAAAACCGAAATCTTATTTGGGCCCTAAGTCCCACCCAAGTAAGACCGAAGCCCCAAATACAAATTTTGGGGCTAATGTCCCACTTAATAAGAATCACCAAATGACACAACCGCGGAGCAACGGAGTTGCGTGAGCGGGTGTGACCCCGAAAAAGGGAGTTAAAATCCTGAGATCCCGAAAATAATGTTGAAAATAAACTTTTTTGTTTTTCCTAATTTTTGTATTATCACCGTATCAAAAAATTATTGCTCATTGTATTAAAATACAAAACTTTATATTCTTTTTTGGCTCTGCAAAAATTTGGGGACAATGTTTTATTAGTTTTTTATCACCTTGCTCATCAATAACTAAGCTCCTCTTGCAATTTTGACCATAATAGCAAATGTAACGTGAAATATTATTTCGAGTATATTTTTTAACATAAATTTGTTTTTCTTCACGGTCATAAATTAACACACTATTTTTACGAAACCCGGTACCTAATAAATTCAATTTTATTTTCCATGCTTTTAATTTTTTATTTTAATTTTATTCACACTACGCACTGTTTTCTTAAATTGCTTAAGACTGATGTTCGAAGGTACTCATAAAAATCGAACAAGTTTCAAGAATCTGATAACTAACTGTAAGTTGAAGCTGTTGTTGTTTGAAATTAGTTCCCTCTTCATATTTTTGTGTACTAAATTCCCATAAGAAAGTTGAGTGGGAGCTAAATCCCTCAGTGGAGTTAGTTCCCGTGGATTTATTTCCCCGCACCAGGCAAATGCAGATTACATTATCAAGGTAATGAGTCCATCAGACCTAAACCAAAAAGTTTTGATAGTGGTTGCAGCCCAGTCAAAAATTTGAGCAAGAGTACGATAACTCAGGCGACAAGATATTACAACGGATTTTGTAAGAACAGTTTAAAACAAGCATTTTGTATTATGGGAGGGGGGGGTCTATCTCCCCCCGCTTATCATTTTGTTCTAGGTATTTCTTCTAAGAAATATTAACACAAAATATGAATCAGTATTGTTTAATTTCGTCGATGAAACCTCGAAATTAACTGAAATTAAAATTGCATATTATTTTTTTAAAATATAAGCAACATGCATTTTTTTAAATAAAAAAAGGAAGAATTTAAGTAAAAATAATATTTTCTGCGTATTCTAGTAGGTCAAGTATACTTTTTAAATTCCATCGACAATTATTGTATAATTGCTGTGTTTGCAATCCCAAAAACAAAACAAAACATCTCTCAGCAAATAAAATGCAGATAATTGATTTCATTGATCATCAACATCAGAAAGTAATGATTTAGCTTCTTTTACCTGTGAAAATAAACAAAATACAAACAATTTGATACTTTTTAGTTAAGGACGACATTTTTTTATTACCGTATCTGGAAGTTTTCTTTGAAATGTCTCAGGCAAGAATAAGCCCAAGAGACCTGCTGATAGAGATATACCACCAAATATCAACAGTGGAAGCGTCTCGTAATATATACCCTTTAAAAAAAGACAACATTGAATTTTAAAATACTTAATTATAATCAGTTGTTACAGATTTTTGTTTTCTTACCAATAATGGCACAAAGGGAGCCAACATTGCCCCAAAACGAGCAAACGTTGACATGCAACCAACTCCACCACTTCTTACGATCTAAAATATTTTTAAAAAAATGTAATATGCATATACGAATAATCGGAAAATTTTGTTCTAGGATTAATCATATATTTGAAATTTTTCTTCAATCCCTTAATGCTTTTTACAGGTGAATTCAATAAATCTAAGCTTTCTTAAAGTCTTATTTAGCCGATATTTATTTTACCGATACTTATAGAGTTTTAATCTTACTTAATAACTTACGAGAAACTTATTATTTTCAAATGTCAACTTTGTATATAAAACCCAAGTGGCTACGGCCGGCGCGGCGCGCGTTTGCAGTTTTGTTTGACTTTTAACTTTTTATATAAAACTTCCAAACAGCTTCATGATAATACTATAGATTTTACGTAATGACAGTGCTTATTTATTTTGCCCCATGGAATACAAAAACAAGTGAAATTTGTGTTTTGACAGATCTAGATCAAGAATAAATCGATTTATTTCACCCATGGAAAATCCCATAAGCTAGTGGCTCCGTAGTCAAGGCATTGGTTGTATTCACAAAGCTAGTGGATACGTAGTCAAGGGATTCGGATTGGCTAAATCTAACTACAGAAGTAGTTGAAATTTCTCCTCCGACGTAGTGTACAAATTTAGGCTACAAAGTTAGTGCACACTGGTTTTGACGTTTCACAATCAGCTGCTCGGTAAGGACACAAGAATTCAAAATGAAATGAATCTTTCGGTATTTAAATACAAATATAAATCAATCATATTATATCTTTTATTTGGTTGTATTGAATTTAAAACGAAAAAAAACTATTTAAAGTTCTGAAAACACAAATGTTTCTTATTTTATATATTTGCATTTGTCATTAATGTGACAGTTCCGGATTGACTAGCTTTGTAGTGCAATTGAAAATAATTGATTTTAGAGTCAATATTCAATACTTTTTATGGAGCAAATCATGTCCATAATTTCGATGAATTAAAAAAGAAGCCAATTTTTAAATTAAAATTTTGATTCATGTCACTTTGCTTTTCCAGCGACGTTATGTCAAAATGTCAGCTAAACTTCAAAACTCATTTTAATTTATTTTTTTAAATGCACAATTTTATTTAAAGGGTTCCTTGTCAAACTGCAAAAGGAGAGAGATGGACTTGTAGCTTGCCTGAGGAGTGTTTTGTAGAAAATTATGTTTTTGGTAGTTTCTGCACGATCAACAGAAGGCAGATGTTAGTGAAGTAAAGTTCTGAGTTTAAAATATATGACACTCTAAAAAGTAACTAATCGTCTTGGTTAAAATATTTACGTTCAAAGAATTCAGTCAACTGCAAATGAAGCCCCTTATGTTGTCTGAATCTGCCCAATGACTTTTTTTTTTTATTGACTGATGAAAGTTAATTTGATTGCTGGCCCAAAAATAACATGGATCGAGTTTGACATTTAAAAATACATATAAACGTATTATGTATATGTATATGTATTAAATTTCTTTTATCTTTGGAATCAGAACTGTCATTTTTGCCAAGTTAACACTTTAAGAAGTTTCCAAGGTTGTCAAATTAAATAAATAAAACGTCATCTTAATAAATTTATAAATTTCATGATTTGACAATATAAAGAATAAAAAAAACATAAAGGTATAAGTACTTTACTTTTTACTTGTTTGTAATCTAAAACAAATCTTAGAACACCTTTTTATAGAAATTATTATTTTGATGTTTTCAATTATTATTATTATTCTTGAGCTGAATTTGAACAGTCGTTTTTACTTAATTATTATTTAAATAAAGAAGCCTTTACAAAGGACTTGATATTGAGGCAAGTTGCTAGTATCTGATTGGCCAGCTTCCAAAAAATTGAACAACTTTATTGAAAAGTAGAGTGAAAAGTAAGTCAAGAAAAAGTAATGTTTTCTGAACCTGCCCAATGTTCCAGCATACCGGGTACCAATAAATGTTACCAGCTCTTCGTTTATGTTATAAAGTAATCCTATAGATACAATTTCTTGTGCACTCCGTTACAGTATTTAAAATATCTTTTCATATTGACGTCTGAATTTTACACTAAAAAATTCAACATCCAATACGATCGGGTTCAAAAGCTTCGTTAAGACCTTTAGTACAATTTTTGTAATATAATTTTTCCGAAAGAGTCAGAAGAACAATTCCAAATTGTTTGTATGTGCTAAAAACAATAATAATAACAAATTACTTACAGTTGGCATCATTTCCGCTGTATATGTGTACAAAACTGCAAACGAGGATGTTATGCCTAATTTTCCTGTGAGAAATAAAGTGATTACTGCCCATTCACTACCTGTTGATGAAAAGATCAAAACAGTTTAAAACGCATAAGTTTACTATATTTTAGCATCACTTATAACTTTTCTATTTTAAATGAAGCCAAAAATAAGAAAAAATATTTTAATAATTAAAAAAAAACTATGTAATGTTATAAATTAAAGTAGATTAGTTGTAAATTAGAGGAATTCGAAAGATTGCTGTGTTATTATTCTATTATTGGAAAATAATTGTTTGTAATTTTTGATCAAATTCCGAATGCGGACAAATCCTTTCACGTATGTTTTTGATAAGACCAATAACTACGTTGTAATATGGGGTTTGCTTACATTATGAATTTTATTTTGTTAATAGAAATCAATAGTTGTTTATTTCCTCTAAGTATACTTTGCAGCATCATATCCTCTTCATAAAATTTTCCATGACAAATTTCCAAAATTCCGGCGGTATAACTTTGACAATTTAATGAATTCTATCTATAAGGTCTTAAAGCAATATTTCTTATCTTTAGCGGTTTCTGTTCTTCACATTATTAACTTGTCTTAATAGCAAATATTTGTCCATAATTTCTACCAATGGGCAGGTTCAGGCAACATAAGGGACTTCATTTGCAGTCAACTTCATTCTTTGAACGTACATTTTCACTAAGGCAACTAGTTAGTTTTCCTAGTGTCATGAAGTTATGCAGAAAATTAATAAATCATTGAGTAATAAAGTTTAGCTTTCAGTTGAATGCAAAAACATTATCAACTGTCACTTTGACAGAAGTAGACTTTTCTTGACTAACTTTTCAGTCAACTTTCCATTAAAGTTGCCTTAATCGGAAGGTAACTTTTTGGCAGCTGACCAATCAGATACTAGAAATTTGCCTTACTTTCAAGTCACTTACATATGTCGTCTGAACTTGCCCAATTTAAAGTGAATTTTAGTAGTTTCAATGAGTTATTGGAAATTGAAACATGTATCGTTCTATTTTTAGTGAGGCAAAGATTTTAATTGTCAAATGTGAAAAGATGATAGCTGTCTAAATAGCGAGCAAAATAAAACCTCTTTTTGGAAAACCCTAAACATTGAAAACAATAAATTTTGTTGTTTTTAAACTCTTAAGTCTGAATCATACTAAATTACATGGTTTTAACATTGTATATTTTATATGCTATATGTACATACATTACATATGTACTGTACATGTGTATGTTTTTCAAATACAGATTTTTCTTACTTTTTGCAACGTATCCTCCCCCGACACAAGTCACTGCTGAAAGAAATAAAGATCCAGAAAGGGACCATCTTCTACCAAATTTATTTAGTATTACCTAAGGAAAGAAAAATTGGAAATAAGTAAAAAACAAAATTCAGATAAACTAATAATTGTTCGTTAAAACAAACCCATGCTAATGAATATCCAGGAATTTCAACAAGACAAACGAGGGCAAAATTAATATACTTATTGCCACTTAAGTTCGTTGCATTCAATGAAAGGCCATAAAATACCAATGAGTTAACTGCCCTAAAGGCAAAATTATAAGAATTTTGTGTTTCCTAAGAAAAGACAATATTATATACTAACCAGATATACAGCAACAGAGCATAGCGAACACATAACGTCTTCGATTTGAAGACAGCTTTAACAGCTTCAAAAACTTCAGTCTTTTCGTCATCATCCATCTTAAGTTTGTCACTTGTGGAACTATTTGAATTGTTTTGATTGATATTGAACGAATTTACTAACGACACAGATAATTCTCGTTTATTAACTTTGGCAGCATTGGTTATGATTTTTCTAGCCTCCTCAAAGTCTTCACGTGCAATTAACCAACGAACTGATTCAGGAACTATCCAATAATAACCGATAAATAATAATGGTGGTGCTGACAGAACAATCTGAAGTAATTGCCAATCGTGTATTAGCCAAGCTGCCAATCCAACTAAGGCTTCACCAACAGCATAAAAATAATTTAATACAATCGATGACATTTCTCTGCGTTTGGGCCCAACCATTTCGACACCGATTATAAATGCCAATGGATAAACACCTGAAGTGCCAACTGCGTTTAGAAATGCAAATACGAGAAAACTTTCGTAGTCCCATGCAAGACCTTGTAGAACGCCAGTTATTGCCATGAAAACTATGCAAACTACAAAAATAACTTTTCTTCCATATCTTTAATTTTTTTTTAAAGGAAATAAGCATTTTTAATTAAGATGAGAAGTGAGATTTGGTTGTGAAAGTGAAGAAAAACTCACCTATCAGCAAAGAAACCAGAAGCAGCTGTTCCTGTCACTAGTCCAGCAAAGTGCATGGTTCCAACTAGGGCTAATTTCCAAGCATTCTCTGTGCATGTTAGCCCCCACTGAAAACATATGAACAAAAAAAAATTAAATTCAGTTTTTTGTTATGAAAATATATACAATGGTGTTTTCCATTGGTAAAATAATAATCAATTTAGTCTTTATTTGAATCTGCCAAATCTGTCTGCTGTTTCGAGTTGTTTTGGATGAAGGTAGTAATTTTTGATTTAAAATCAAATTTTCAGATCGAAATATAATGAACAGATTTACTATTTCTAGCACTAAAAACCAATAAACTTAATTTTGTATCTATCAGTTTGACAGATGTGTGGCTTTCCACGTCACTCATTCTGATCTTTCCTCTTTGGGATCGCTTTCACAACCAATGGGCAGGTTCAGACGATAAAAGGGATTTGAAAGTTTCCAGTATCTGATTAGCTATCAAAAAATTGCTTTCCAACTAAGCCAACTTTATTGAAAAGTTGACTGGAAAGTTAGTCAAGACAAATCTACCTAACTATCAAGTCAAGTCTACTTATGTCAAAATGGCAGTTGGTCATGTTTTTTTTCATTCAACTGAAAGCTGAACGCCGTTAATCTATGATTTATTTATTTTCTGCACAATTCAATATTTTGTGTAATTGGGTTACTTGCCAAATTGGAAAAGAAATAAGTAATTTTTTTTAACAATACAAAATACAAATCGTCATGGACTTGATACAATACAATTGAGACAATAATGTTGTAAGTTGGTCGTGTGTGGCGGAATGTCACACTGAGTGTCACTATGTTTTATGGAAAACCGATAATAATGAGTTGGATTTTGTGGCTTCCGGTTCGGATGAATCTGAGGGAAAGCGATTCTGAATCCGTCGAAGATTTAGAATCGTCTTTTGAAGAAGAGTTTTCGGATCACGTTGTGATGCTAGGTGTCTCTGATGCACCTTTAACCGAGTGGACAACAGACAAGGCAATCCAAAAGATGTGACAATTGCCAATCTCAGGAGAAATGAATTAAAAAGACTTGAAAATTCCGGAATAGTGGTTGCTAAATGGAAGAACAAGCGTGATGTTCTAATGCTTAGTATAAAACATGGTTTGGATGTAGTGCTAACAGGAAAGCGGTTATAGATAATAGGCCAAGTAAGGTATTGACATAAAGTATCTGGTCAAATGGTTTGCTATTTTACACCTCTACGCAAAACTAATAGATGGTATCATAAAATAGCCTTTGAATTCCTTTTATCAACATCAGTTGAACACGTATTGGTTATTTATATAAGGAGAATAAGAACTGTTCAATTTTAGAGTTCAGAAAATCGATTTGCGAAGCTTTGTGTAACTCTGTCTTGGAAGCACAAGCATCCACATCCAAAACTAAGCATTTTTTGCAGGAAACTGGGAACAGGAATTCTAGAAATAGCTAAATAAGAAAACGATGTACAGACTGCTATAACAATATAAGTGAAAATAAAGGCAGAAACGCTGCAGTCAAGAAGACAAAAAAGGTCAAATTTTGTGTGTGTTTTTTTTTTCAATCATTCAAAAGGCGTTTTGCTTTTTTGAGTTCGGTGCAGAGCCTGAGCAGAGTTTGATCAGAGCTCTCCGACTTATTGATGAAACACACTGGAAAATGGAACTGTCATAATAACTTAAGAATTTTCTATCTGTCTCTTTCATACCACAGCTCAAAGATCGCGCTCCGAGCTACGTAGCTCTGATATCTCTGACGTGTGAACGCCAAATATCCGCTACAGCTTCCATTTTCTTTACATGACCAAATTTGGCATTTGCGGCTGTATGGCGTAGTTTTGTTTACACGGCAAATGTCTAAAGATGACAGCTTTTGACAGCTGGCTATTTAAAATGAAGTCTTTTATTGGAAAGCCCTATATTTAAGTATATCAGTAATAAAGCTGTTAAGAATGTTTTCCATTTAGCATAATTTCAATACAATGTGTATTTTTACATCAAATGTTTCATAGAGCTTTAAGTTTAAAAAAATTAAGGGCGAACTGGATCAGATACAATTTTTAAAAGTGTCATTTGGTACAATCAACAGATAGTTACTATTATTCAACCTTTCAAGATCGGGTTTATCAATAAGATTCATAAGAATATACGAGCAGCTTTTAACAAATACGACTGCAGTTATTTCAATCGACATGAAGTCTTCCAAGCTTCTTCCGGGTTCAACAAGCTGTGGGTCTTAAAATGACCCTCATTTGAAAAACAAAATAAAGGTAGCAAAATCGGCTATACGAGTATATTATTTCTGGTCAAACTTTATCAAAAAACAATCTATAGATCTTTCGATTAAATTAAAGGTTTTCGATGCAACATTTAAAAGCTCTCTGTGTTATGCCAATAAAGTTTAAATCATACAAAGATATTTCTTTAAGCGTTTTTTTAGAACTCCCGCAAATACTCCGAATTATGCTATTCACGTTGAATTGGGACTGCCATCAATCTACATAAAACATATTAAAGCTTATGTGGACTATATAGTCAAAGTTTTGCGAAGATCAGATAATAATTTACATAAACAGATATTTTTGACCTCACTGCGCAGAAATTATTCTCTTTTTAGAGATTGGTGTGATTTGGCATCGGAACATAACTATCCATTGATATTATCCATCAAAGATATACATAGATTTATTTCGGAACGAATTGTACGACTTTGAAGGCTATACAATACAATTGATACAATTTTTCAGTAGTTCCTTTACCGAGCGAGAGAGTCTGCTTCAAGAACAGTTTACAAGGAACTAAACTTCAGTCTGGTGAAAGACAATTATTTTCGAGCCGAGCTAACTGCTAATGATATCAGTTTAATCTTTAAAACTTGGGTGGAATTGCTTGAACTTAATTACAGACCCCACAAGAATGATCTAAATCCAAATTTTGTTCTGTGCAATCTTAATCAACCTGAAAATATATTTCACTTCTTAGTCCAATCCTTCAGGAAAGGGCGGACTTTTAATCAGAGGGGGGGGGGGGGGGGGGGTGTCACACACTTAGATAAGTTTTTACTCACCGCTTAAAAATGTTCTATAATGTTTTGTAAATATATTTGTAATTTAAATAACATAATGTGCATCTCAACCTTACGTTTACACATTTTAAGGACTGTGACAACTTAAGTTATCAAATTATTATAGAACACAGCAAGGTATGGTCTAACTATTTAATTCGGATGACTCCCTACAAATGAAAGCATTCCAAAAGTTTTCTAAATATGCCATATTTAAGAGCTAAAACACAATAGTTTAGAGGGTTTTTGGTGCATTTCCCGCAGAAATGTAAGAAATTGTTTTAAAACTTAGCTTTTTTCCGATAAGAATATATTCTTTTTTTGTTAGAAATATTAATGCGAAAAACGTTACAAAAATTCAAAAACCCGGAAAATGAGAAAGAATCTGATATCAAGAATTGTCTGGCTTTTTTTGACGTAGTTTTTTCGGACTCAGTTTTTGGGAGTATATTATTATTATTGCTATCAGCCTGCTTACTGGTAGATTGGAGCTGATGCTAGAAAATATTTTTTTTTTTTTTATCAACAAAACTTAAAAAATTGTAGACAGAAAAATGTTTGATTCTTGAAATTAAGAAATAGGTGCACTTAAGTACATAATTTCTCTAAAAAATAAAATTAAAACAAATAAGTTAGAAAGAAATGTTTGTGTGGCACTCAAAAATTACACGTTTCAGAATCTCTTTTCAATTCAAATCTCAAGAGATTCAAAGCTTTTATATCAATAGATACTCGTATGAAACGTTTATTAAGTTTTTCAACTAGCCATTAGTTTAACAAAAGTGTCACTTGCTGTTTTTGGGACATTTATATTTTTGAAATTCATGTTTAGATCTCAGTTTTAGAGCATCCAAAGCAAATTCACTGCAAAAGTAGATTTATTTAATTTTGTTTAGATCTTTTGTATTTAACAGAAAATCAATTTTGAAAGAAGTAAAATGCACGACTGGGTCGCTAGAAAATGCTAATTTCTTCCAAAAAGTCCGTTTAAAAATGTTTCCTATATTTTAAGATTTAAAAATGTACCTGCAAAATAAGTTTTTCTCAAAAATTTAAATGCCATTCCATTTCTCAAAAAATCTAGATTAACTTATTTTTTTTTTTTTTTCAAAAATCATTTTAATTTTAAATTTTGTCTTAAAAATATTTTTGGTAAGCACTAAATAAATTTCTTATAAATATACATTTTAAATTTCGTTAAAAAATGTTGAAAATAAATATTTTTTTTTAAATAAAAAAAAAATGAAATTTTTGATCATCAAAAATCATCATCAATTTAATCATTTGATCATCGACAAGAACTTGCACGAAAAGAGATTATTGAAATCGGTTCATTAGTTCTTGAGAAAACTTAAAACAAAAAAAAGAGGCTGGGATGCGACCCACACTGATAACTTCCCATCCCGTCTATCGATTTGTCTTGCTTAAAAGTTTGTCTAAATGTATCAATTCTTACCAAATTTGCGTTCTATTTTTTGTAGATTTTATTTTTTTTTATAAAAAAACGGACTGTTGGATTTTTATAAAAAAATTATTGAATATAAAAAACAATATTTTCTGTGAAATAAAATAAGTTTGAAGCCAATATTTTTAATTTTTGAAAAGCTATTTGAGCCGAAAATCAATTTTTACCAACTTTTATTAATTTTTTTGTTTAGGTTTTTATTTTTTGTAAAAAAAACTGTCAATTCGATTTTTCTCAAAATTTGTCCTAATGTTGAAAACAATATTTCTTATAAGTTAAAATTAGTTAGAAGCCATAATCTCAAATTTTTAAAAAGAAAGCCGAAAATCAATTTTTACCAACTTTTGTAAATTTTTTTTTTTCGGTTTTTAATTTTTTGTAAAAAAACTGTCAATTCTATTTTTTTCAAAATTTGACTGAATGTTGAAAACAATATTTTTTGAAAGATAAAAGTAGTTTTAAGCCAATATCTCAAAGTCTTGAAAAGATATTTGAGTCAAAACTCAATTTTTACCAACTTTTTTTTTTGTTTTTTTTTAGGTTATTATTTTTTGTAAAAAAACTGTCAATTTGATTTTTCTCAAAATTTTATCAGATGTCAAAAACATTATTCTTCATTGCACAAAATTGTTTTGGAAATGAAATCATATTTTAGTCGTAAAATTTTCGAAGTGACAAATTTTTTTTTCAGTTTTTTTGATTTATAAAAAAAACCGTTAATTGAATTTTTTTCCAAAAATAAAATTGTTTTGTATCACGTTACAATATATAATATAAAATTTAATTCAAGTCTCTAGCGTCATTGGTTCATGAGATATTTAGGGTTAACCAAAATTTTCACCTTTTTTTTAAACTGCTATGGTAAAAAAACCACCCACGCAATTTTCTTGAGAGCCCTTTCTGCATCTTTCTGCCTTATTATCTGTATAACAAAATTTGTTTGAAGTCAATATCTCTTCTGGTTCTTGAGCTATGGACAACGAAAAAAACGTCGCGAACGTACGTACACACGCACGCACAGACATCTTTCTAAAAATCTTTTATTTCGACTCTAGGGACCTTGAAACGTCGAGAAATGTCAAAATTTTCAATTTGACAAATCGGACCCATTACAATAACTTCCTATGGGAAGTTAAAAAAATGAAAATTTTGGTTAAACCTAAATATCTCATGAAGCAATGACGCTAGAGACTTGAATTAAATTTTATATTATATATTGTAACAAACAATTATATTTTTGGAAAAAAAAATCCAATTAACAGTTTTTATAATAAATCATAAGCTGAAAAAAAAATCTGTCACCTCGAAAATTTTACGACTAAAATATGATTTCATCTCCAAAACAATTTTGTGCAACAAAGAATAATGTTTTTAACATCTGATAAAATTTTTAAGAAAAATCTAATTGAGAGTTTTTTTTATAAAAAATAAAAACCTAAAAAAAACATTACTCAAAGTTGGTAAAAATTGAATTTCGACTCAAATATCTTTTCAAAAACTTGAGATTATGGCTTCAAACTTATTTTATCTTATAAGAAATATTGTTTTCAACATTCTGAAAAATGTTGAGAAAAATCGAACTGAAAGTTTTTTTTACTAAAAATAAAAATTAATAAAAGTTGGTAAAAATTGATTTTTGACTCAAATATCTTTTCAAAACTTTGAGATATTGGCTCTAAACTACTTTTATCTTTCAAAAAATATTGTTGTCAACATTCAGTAAAATTTTGAAAAAAATCTTATTGACAGTTTTTTTTTACAAAAAATTAAAAACCGAAAAAAAATTTAACAAAAGTTGGTAAAAATTTATTTTCGACTCAAATATCTTTTCAAAGATTTGAGATAATGGCTTCTAACTAATTTTAACTTATAAGAAATATTGTTTTTAACATTATTCGATACAATTTTGAGAAAAATCGAATTGACAGTTTTTTTTTACAAAAAATAAAAACCTAAAAAAAAAACGATACTAAAAGTTCGTAAAAATTTAATTTTGACTCAAGTAGCTTTTCAAAAATTACAAATATTGGCTTCAAGCTTATTTTATTTCACAGAAAATATTGTTTTCGATATTCAGTAATTTTTTCATAAAAAATAAAACCTACAAAAAATAGTACGCAAATTTGGTAAAAATTGATACATATAGACAAACTTTTAAGCAAGACAAATCGACAGACGGGATGGGAAGTTATCAGTGTGGGTCGCATCCCAGCCTCTTTTTTTGTTAAAATTTTAAGCAAGACAAATCTACAGACGGAATAAGAAGTTATCAGTGTGGGTCACATCCAAGCCTCTTTTTTTTTAAATTTTATTCAAAACTTAATTTAATTAAATTTTGTATGTATTAATATGTTATGATTTTTATTTTCTCTCTAAATTTATTTGTATATGTTCATATTTCAATTTCAAACTGGCAGACAGTATATATGCTGTATTCTTTACAAAATTGTAATGTACAACGTTTTTAAAATTTTAACATAAAATAAATATTTTTTCAAATCCTTTATTTTTGCCATTAAATTCACTTACATCAGATTTTGCTTTGTATAAGCTATGACCTATATGCAATTCTTTATTATCACTTTTTACCAATTAACCTAACAACTTTTCTTATTATTTGATATGTAATAAGAAACTCTTATTTCTGAACTTTGCTGTAAACACGATTTTCAGTATATTCTGAATAAAACTTACCTCTTGTACAATTGTACGTTCGTTTTTATCAAAGACCCATTCATGACATCTCACTTGCTTCATTTGATTGAACTTTTCCCTTGGACATGTGCCAGAAACATCATATATCGATATCGAATCGTTAAGCATCACTTCATAGCGAAGACATTTTTCTGGTGTGAATTTTCCTTTACTATTTGTACCGGGAGTTGCATTCACCAGCCAAGGTGGATATAGTTCGAAGTCTGTAGAGCTTTCACCGCATTCGGGCACCAAGCATCTAAAAATTAAGTAGAAAATTAACCAAACAAGTTCACAATTTTTGAGGTATACTTGTACAGTACTAGAAGATATGTCGTAAACGCTTTGCTTACCTATAGTTTGGTGTACCGGCAGTAAAAACGTACGATAAACTATTTGCTGCAGCAAACATTACTGGCAGACAAATAAGAAAGTAATTTATTTTCTGATATCGTCCACATTCACCAATTTCCTCAAGAACTCGATCGAGGTCCATTGTGTTATTCCAACCGAAGCAAAGAGAACTATGTGTACAAGTCAGAAGTGAGATTAAAATTCTTGTTGAGCTAAATTGAGTCACAGAGAAAATAAATATCAAAAAACAAAAAATCATCATCATGGATTTGTGGTGAAAAAGAAAAGTCAATATATTTCTGTAATACCACATAGTTTAGGTTTGTTCTAAAGGATACGTTATTGGATTCAAGAAAAAATTTATTAAGTACGAACATTGAGATGTTGATTCGGTCCCACGTTCATGTTGATCTTAAGGGAACAGGTTTTGTATAGGCTTATTATATTGAGCGCTTTCATAAAGCTGGTGATTACGTAATCTAAATTCATCTAGCAAAATTTCACAATGACAAATGTAAATATACCAAATATAAAACATTCGTGTTTTAAGAACATCAAATAATCTTTTTTGTTTTTTATTCAAAACAAGATAAAAGATAAATAGTTTATATTTGTATTTAAATACTTAACCATTCATTTCATTTTGAATGAACAGCTGATTGTGAATCGTCAAAATCAGTGTCCACTAACTTTGTAGCCGAAATTTGTACACTACATCTCTCGGAAGGCAAATTTCAACTAATTTTGTAGTTTGTATTAATTCAATTAGCCAATCAGAATGCATGGACTACATAGCCATTAGCTTAGTAAATGCCCCCATTTTGTATCATTTATCTAAACTAAAGATAGAAAGTAACCTCGAGACTAGCTGTTTGGTCTAGGTGACAGGAATTAGGGATTAGTATTTTTTTTTAAATCTCTTTACTTGAGAATTTTAGAAAATGCTTCTGCTTTCTTGGCTTTTTAACTTCTCATAGGAAGTTATTGCAATCGGTTTGATTTTTCGGATTGAAAGTTTTGATATTTCTCGACGTTTTAAGGTCTCTAGAATCTTAATGAAAGTCCGTACGTCGTCGTTCGGGAAGCTTTTTTCGTCGTCCATAACTCAAGAATCAGTAGAGATATCGAATTCAAATAAATGTTGTTGTACCAATAATAATACAGAAACATGCAGAAAGAATTTTTAGAAAATTGGTTGACCCAAAATAATCCACGAACTAATAACGCTAGCGACTTGAATTAAATTTAATATTATATGATATGAACTGATATAATTTTGGAAAAAAAATCAATTAACGGTTTTTTTTTAAATAAATCAAAAAAAAAAACTGAACAAATTAATAGTCACCTCTAATATTTTACGAACTAAAATGATTTTATCTGCAAAATAATTTAATGAAACAATAAATAACGATTTTTACATCTGGTAAAATTTTAAGAAAAATGGAATGGATTTTTAAAAAAAAATTAAAAACCTAAAAAAACATGACTACAAATTCGTAAAAATTGATTTTCGAATCTAATATCTTTTCAAAATTTAAAAAATATTGGCTTAAAACTTATTTCTTCTTGTAGAAAATATTATTTTCGACATTCAGTTAAATGTATATAAGAATCCAGCAGTCAGTTTTTCATAAAAATTAAAATCTATAAAAAATAGCAAAATTGATAAAAATTGATGTTCGATTCTCAATATCTCTTGAGGCATTAAATTCAAAATGATTTCAATCTGTGCTTAATTTGCTTAGAAAAATTCAATTTGTATTTGTTTATATAGGGTTTTTCAATAAGGGCGGATAGATGTTGTGCGTAGATGTCGTGGCGTTTGCTGTGTGACTCGTAGTGCCATCCTGCTGGAACCACATGTCGTCTAGGTCCATATGGCTCAATTTGGGTCATAAGAAATTAGTTATCATCGTTATGTACCGCTCGCTGTTCACGGTGACCGCCTCAATAACATCGTTTTCAAAAAATTGCGGACCAATTACGCCGCAGGTCTTCGAAAGGCCGAGTTCTTCTGGCGCGGTGAGGAATACACCGTCTCGGGTTCTGCTGTACACTTTCACGGACCGCGGCGATGTTCTCGGCTAATCTTGCGTTTCTTGAACGTATGGGTGTTGGCTGATTGTTTACTGAACCGGTCGTCTCAAATCGAGTCGACTGTGAAGGGCCACCACGTCTACCTTGTTAACGAACAATCATTTTGATAATAAAGTTTTATCATTTGAACGTGTTGTTCAATTGTGTAACTTGCCATGATGATTTGGCATAAACAACTGAATAATAAACAAAAGATTTAACAGATATCACCAAAACAAAATGGTAGCCACGGGGTGCCAATCTATCTATCTCTCCAGTATTAAGTTTTATTTTCCATTTTTAATAATATCTGATTTAAATTTCAAGTGCATTTTGAAGACAAGTCTCAATATTAAAACCAAAACTCATGCAAAGAGAATATAAAAGTGTCATCTGCATAAATACCTGCTTTACTAAAAAGGTAGCTGTGGAGAATCAGACGTGTAGACATTATTGAAACAGGACCAAAAACTGAACCTTCAGGGACACCATACTGAATTTTAAGTAACATGGATTTACATTACTTAACGTAAATTTGAATTATTTTCAGGAAATGGCCTAGTCACTGATAAAGCTTCGATTCCCATCGATCACCGAAATCAAGGTGAGCGTTGTTAGTAGAAAGATGGGGGTCTCGAAACCTACCGCGTGCTGTTGTCATGTGTTCTTTCTGTTTGTTGTTCTTTCTCCTCCGTCCTTCTGTCTTGTATTAATGTCTTGTGTTGTTATCACCTTAATAGTCTTAGTCGCTTAAGGTGCTGTGTTTCTACTCTGTACGTTTTTGTGCTGAGTAGTATGTAATGTAATGTAATGTAATGTAATGTAATGTAATGTAATGTAATGTAATGTAATGTAATGTAATGTAATGTAATGTAATGTAATGTAATGTAATGTAATGTAATGTAATGTAATGTAATGTAATGTAATGTAATGTAATGTAATGTAATGTAATGTAATGTAATGTAATGTAATGTAATGTAATGTAATGTAATGTAATGTAATGTAATGTAATGTAATGTAATGTAATGTAATGTAATGTAATGTAATGTAATGTAATGTAATGTAATGTAATGTAATGTAATGTAATGTAATGTAATGTAATGTAATGTAATGTAATGTAATGTAATGTAATGTAATGTAATGTAATGTAATGTAATGTAATGTAATGTAATGTAATGTAATGTAATGTAATGTAATGTAATGTAATGTAATGTAATGTAATGTAATGTAATGTAATGTAATGTAATGTAATGTAATGTAATGTAATGTAATGTAATGTAATGTAATGTAATGTAATGTAATGTAATGTAATGTAATGTAATGTAATGTAATGTAATGTAATGTAATGTAATGTAATGTAATGTAATGAATTATTTTGATGAGAAAATTTGGAATTGTGAATGTTTCCAAATTGTAGATAAGAGCATGATGCCAAACAGAGTCAACAGCTTTTTCGATATCTAATAGGATAGATACCTTCCTTCAGTACGATTATTTTTGATAATGTTACAAATTATAAGGACTTGATGTGAAATACTGTGTTAACTCCTAAATCCAAACTCTCTTCTTCAATTGATAAGTTAAGTTTTGTGTCTAATACTTTTTCGTACATCTTACTCAGAGTACTTAGAAGACTGATTGGCCTATAGCTACCCTGTTCTCAGGAAAGTATTGGTATTTCAGACAGGCGTTGATAATAAACGTCAGATACTTTCTTCTTGATTTGGGTAAATGTTTTAGGTATACATTTTTTATCTTATAAAGTCCATCAGTTTTCCCTACCCGTTACTTCTTTAATGTAGCGGAAACATCATCAACATAAACGTATTCATCTTGAGATGTTTTTGTTATAGAAGACAAATTCTGGTCTTATTTTTTATAATTTTAGCATGCTCCAGAAAGGTAAATCATTTTTCTGTAACTTGTTAAGTGTTTGATTCCATCGGGTATTTCGATTTTTTGAATTTCCATTTGACCAGCGGGTATATATGTAAGTAGGACCTGACGGAAACAATATGGAAAAGGGAAATAAGTTTGTTAGATCCGACAGTATGTTGCCTCAAGAATAAATTCTTCTACAAGCGCAATCTCTGTGTCTGCAGTTCAAATCACCAACGACAATATACATTTTCTTTTTTAATTAAGAGCTTTCTTAAATCAGATTTAAAGTGTCGTCTTTTTAATAGGAATGAAGAAATGTGTCAATAGTCTTATCGTTACCTAATCTAAGTTCAATTCCAATATTTTCTATGCGAAAAGTACCAATATTGCAATTCCTCCACTTTTTTCATCTATTCATCAATACGGTAGTAACACAAACCGTGAGTTGATAAATTTACACTTATGTCTAAGGACCTCTCTGGAATGTTGCATTTAAGAAATTTGAAAGTTCTATTTACGAGGGTGGATTGATAAGTTTCCGGCCTGACCAAGAAAAACAACGTTTTTAAGATTTTTTTTTTTATTTCTCAACATTATCTCCTCTAAGGCTAATACATTTCTCATAGCGGTGTTCTAGTCTAGTAATGCCATCTCTGTAGACTGATTCATCAAGCTCCTCAAAATACCCATTTAAAGCTTCGATTACTTCTTCATTGTCCGCAAATCTCTTGCCACCAAGCCATTTTTTGAGGTTAGGAAAGAGATAATAGTCACTCGGGGCTAGGTCTGGAGAGTAGGGAGGATGCGGCATCAATTCAAACTTCAGATCGTTGATTTTAGCCAATAAGCCATTTAGGTAGAAATGTTTTTTCGAATGGCAATGGCCTAGTCACTGATAAAGCTTCGGTTCCCATCGATCACCGAAATCAAGCATCAGTGAGCGTGGTTAGTAGAAAGATGGGGGACCGTCTCGAAACCTACCGCGTGCTGTTGTCATGTGTTCTTTCTGTCTGTTGTTCTTTCTCCTCTGTCCTTCTGTCTTGTATTAATGTCTTGTGTTGTTATCACCTTATATAGTCTTAGTCGCTCAAGGTGCTGTGTTCTCTACTTTGTACATTTATGTGCTGAGTAGTATGTAATGTAAATGTAAATGTAAATGTTTTTTCGAATCAATTTTTGGTCGACGGTTCCTTCGGCTTTAACCCCTTTAAATAGAAGTATTTGATGACAGCACGATTTTCCAACTTTTCCATTTTTAAGAAAAACACAGAGGCGTCTTGTTCAGTGTGCTCTCAAAACTAAACTAACATGGCGATCGGGCTGAAACTATAGCTACAAGCTATCTAAGGATGGTACTATAGAACGCCACCTCAAGGTAGGCCTAGTGGCGCCATCTCTTGATCAGACCGGAAACTTATCAATCCACCCTCGTATTTACTTCGGACAATATTTTCAATCAGTAAAGCTTCCACTTCTAATATGTCCACCGATTGCATGGGAGTTGACGGATTATGACAACCATAATCATCGCGAAATACGTAAAACCACTTTTTTGTAAGTTTTAATAATTTTAACGCGTTGTTTGCTTGTCAAGCAATCTATTACCCTTAATGACAAACATTCAACTAATATAATAGAACTTCAAATGAGCTTAAACCACGAAATGAATGAACCTTTATAATATCTACGTTTCCCTCGAAAATAAGTGGTCAGTGATCTTTTCTTACTTCTTCATTAAAGAGACGAACAAGGTCACAATACTTTACAAAACAAAAATAAGGATATGTTTGTACTTTCATTCGTATACAAAAAAAATATTAAGTATACGCCATAGAGTACACATCATTGATTTTTCTTAACACGTTCGCTGCCGCCCATATAACATTCGTTTTTTTCACCCGGGCGCCAATAGTGTTTTTTGTCCATAAAAGTGTATGTTTAGTGTTTATAAATTGTTCTGTGTTTTTGTTTTTCGTGTTTCGTCAATTTTTGAGTGTTTTATGGGTGTGACTACCGGCGCGCGGGTCACACGGTACCTGATGAAAATGAAATGCATGAGGTGCCACGTGACTCGCCGGCAGTCACAGTTACTTACAACGTGTATGTTGTATGCCCTATGATACTTTTTGTCAACAAGTAGCTTTTTATCATTCACAGATATAAATTGAAGTACATTTTGCAATGAATCCCAGTACGTTTTATGGAAATCGTAATCGAGACAGGGATTCCGATAAGGATGAGTTGGATTTTGAGGCTTCTGGTTCGGATTAATATATTTTATCTGAGGGAAATTCGAAGACTTGGAATCGTCTTTTGAAGAAAAGTTTTCTGATAAAGTTGTGATTCCAGGTGTTTCTGATGGACCTCTAACCGAGTGGACAACAGTGAGTGGCCAATCCCTCAAAGCGTTTACTTTCGAACAGAATGGTGTTGTAAAATACCCATATATTGCTCACTACTGGAGCACTGACAAGTTCTTCCAAAATTTCTTCGTGCCGCAAGTGATGTCACGGAATAGATTCCAGTTACCATTGAAGTTCATTCACTTTGCGGACAATTCAATAAATAGTGGAAACCGTTTGGGAAAATAAGTGGACTTTTGGACCTACTTGAACAAAATTTCGTCAAAACTAGAAGCCCGAAAGAAATGTTGGCAGTATATGAATCAATGGTCACTTAGCGTGGTAGGCTACAAATCCGGCAGTATAACCCAGAAAAAGCACACAAGTATGGTATAAAAGTCTATAAACTTTGTGATCCAGCCGGGTACACTTACACCATTGCCATATATGCAGGCAAAACTGAATCAAGTAACCAAAGAGGAAAAGCTACCCAAAGCATATCGCATTCGACACAAATTGTCTTAGATTTGGCCGAAAAATATTAAGAGAAGGGTAGAACCATTGCCACAGATAATTTGTATACATCCATTTCCTTAGCTAAAAATCTCCTTGCTCGTCAAACTCATTGGAACTCTACGCGGAAATAGACAAGGCAATCCAAAAGATGTGACAACCGCCAAGCTCAGAAAAAATGATGTAAAAGGGCTTGAAAATTCCGGAGTCGTAGTTGCCAAATGGAAGGACAAGCGTGATGTTCTCATGTTGAGTACAAAACATAGTTTGGAGGAAGTACCTGCAGGAAAGCGGTCAAGGCAAGGTGAGGAAATTCGAAAATTGCGTATGATTGTGGACTATAATCATGTCAACCAAAGGTATTGACATATCGGATCAAATGGCTTGTTATTTTACACCTCTACGCAAAACTATTAGATTGTTTCATTAAATAGCCTTTGCGTTCCTTTTATCAACATCCGTTGTAAACGCATTGGTCAAGTTCTCATTTGTGTGTTGATGGGGTCACACCGTATGAGAAGAGAGCAGACTAGTTTATAAAAAAAAAGTTAGAACTTACATATAAGAATATGAACAATTGTAATACCACAAACAATAAACTATACAAATTCTGTACTCTAATTGTAAATCATGAAGTGTGTGCTATGTGATTTGTCTATTGATCGTAGTGATACAAAAATTCGTTGTCAAACTTGCAATCAGTATTCCCATGCAAAGTGCGCCAAATTAGAAAAAAATGAAATTGAATACATGCTTAGAAGTAAAATTAGCCACAAGTGTGTTCTCTGTCTGAAAAAGTGCCGTGAGTCATTGTCTGCCGATCAGCTGCCGATAAATAAGTGCACATTGGAATCGGCTCTCAATAAAATTCATTTGACAAAAAACTTCCCATCTACATCTACTGCTGCTGAGGCTTCTGGTTCTGATAAAATCGAAGCTGCTGACGTTAACGTAGAAGCTGATGAGTCTGTTACTGCTGCTACTGCCCCTCGTATTGATGATGTTGTTGTTCCTGCTAATGTTGATGCCCCAATGGAGCATATTAATATTCCATCTGACGTCTCTCCATTATTAAACAACGGTCAAGAAATTACTTTGTCTGTTCTTTTTAGTGAAATTGTCAAACTCCAAAAAATTAACAGTGATGCACTCGCGAAAATTCGCTCACTGGAAGAAAGCAACGTTACTCTCACTAGCAAAGTAAATTCTTTGGAGGCTAGGCTAAATGCTTTGGAGCAAAGAGAAAAACAATGCGAGGTTGATATCGTTGGTATTCCAAACTTGGATTCGGCGAATGTAATGGAAAAGGTAATGCAAATTATTACTGTCGGTGTAGGCGAGCAAATTCAGAAAGATGATATTAAATCACTCTATGTAAAGAATTTGAAGCTCAGTTCTAACGTTGCATGTGTGAAATTTACAAATCTTTCAATAAAAGAAAAATTATGTACAAACTGAGGACGAGCAAAATTAAACTGACTGCAAACATATTTGGAGTACAAAACAACAATACAAATGGGAAACATATGTAAATCAAAAACAAATATATTTATAAACGATAGTCTTACTGCTTACTCTCGTTCACTCTTAAAGAAGGCAAAGCTTTTACAACAGCAAAAACAATGTCTTTATGCCTGGGTTCGGAACTCATCGATTTTTATTAGAAGGAAGGAAGGCGAACATTGTATTAAAATAAAAAAATTTGAAGATTTTTATAAAAACAATCTTGTAATCTAAAGCTTTAAATCTATATCTTACTATATGTCAACCAATAACTGTAATAGTCGTAATGCACAAGTAAACTTATATTCATCTAAATGTCTTTGTGTTGAACATTTGAGTGCAAATTCTTTTACCAGCCTTTCTGCCATTCATCAAAACATCCGAAGCTTAAGAAAAAATTTTGATCTTTTTTTGGCTCATTTAGCATCCTTAAATCATCTACCTGATTTGATTTTTCTTTCAGAGATATGGATTTTTGATTGTGAAGCGTCTAATTATAAAATTCCTAATTATACTTTTAGTGCATGTTGCAACAACACATAATATGCTGCTGGAGGAATTGCCGTATTCTATCGTAGCGATATTTCTTGCAATATTGTGTTTCCTAATCTTAATACTTCTGATTTGATTGTCGTTAATTGTGAGTTATCTGGCGTTCTGTATTGTTTTGTATGTGTCTACAGATTACATTTCTTTAGTATCATGTCATTTGTGGATGAATTTTCAGTATTTTTGGGCAGACAAAGCTGCAAAAACCAAATTCTTCTTGGGGATTTTAATATTGATATATTGTCTGCAGCACCTGTTGCAGACAATTTCCTTACCGTTTTGTCTTCTTTTGGCTTTATGTCACTGGTAAATAAACCAACTAGAGGATCGTCATGCTTAGACCATATTTTTGTTAAATTTCAAAGACAAAATAATAGCGATTATAAAGCTGATATTTTTGACTTCAAAATAACTGATCATTCCTTAATTAGTCTTCAATTTGATATTAATGTGTCCAGAACGTATCAAACTTTTTCAAAAAATTATCAAAAATTTAATTTTGAGATGCTCAAATCGGATTTGGCTTCTGAGTTTTGGGATGACGTTTTAAATACAGATGATCCGTCTTTAGCCTTTGATATTTTTCTCGCTAAGCTCCAGATCCACATATCTAATAACTGCACTGTTCGTGAATCTAAGGACTTAAAATTAACTTGTCGAAAGCCTTGGATGAATGTCTCTCTGTTAAAAAAAATTAACAAGAAAAAATTACTTCATAACAAAGTTAAAAAACACCCAAATAATATAAGATTGAGAAGTTATTATGAAAAGCTTTGCCAAAACCTTAAAATTGAAATTTCACGCTGTAGAAACTTTTATTACAGAAATAAGCTGAGTGCTAATTTTGGGAATTCTAAAAAAGAGTGGGGGATAGTGAACGATATTTTAAATAGACATAGGAACCAAGCTGGTATAGCTATTGAACACCACAATTCAAATGTGTCTGAACCTGTTAAAGTTGCAAACCTTTTTAATGATTTTTTTTCAAATATTGGTCTGCAGAATATAAATAACTCTTCAAGTAATCCTAATTTATTGAGTTGTAACAATACGTTAAAAGATGACAGTTTTAATCCAAATAGTTTTTTCTTTACTGATTTTAATTCTCTAGAAATTCATCAAATCATCATGTCACTAAAAAATTCAAGTTCATGTTCTGAAGATATGATTTCGAGTAATATTTTGAAAAAAATTTCTCTTCTCATATCCGATATTTTGTGCTACATTTTTAATACTAGTTTGAAAAAGGGTATTTTTCCTAATGCCTTAAAAAGTGCAATCGTGATACCATTACATAAAAAAGGAGCAACTACTTGTTTAAATAACTATCGCCCTATATCACTTCTTTCAGTATTCTCAAAAGTATTTGAAAAAGGTATGATGTCTTTCTTTCGAAGAAGCAATTTCTTTAGTAATTATCAATTTGGGTTTCTAAGTGGCAGATCAACGGAAGATGCACTTTTAAAACTATGTGGTGAGATTTATCAAACCTTAAATAACTCAGAGTTACCTTCATCTCTATTTATTGATATAACTAAGGCCTTTGATACGGTAGATCACACACTTTTACTAAATAAATTATATAAAGCCGGTTTTAGAGATAAAGTTTACGAATGGCTAGCTTCTTATCTAAAGGACAGGAAAAAAAAGGTTAGAATTCAAGATAAATTGAGTTCAGAAAAGCCTATATACATGGGCGTGCCTCAAGGATCAGTTTTGGGACCAGTTCTGTTCTTAGTCTTTGTCAATTCTCTGTTTATTCAGCCTTTGCAGATGATACTGCTCTGTTCTACTCATCAAAAAATTATTTCCAGTTAGTTGTTGAAGTTAATTTCGGCCTAGAAATACTTCGTAAATGGTTTTATCTCCATGGTCTTGTAATAAGTGACAAAACAAAATTTATGATTTTTAATATCCAAGGCAATGTCAGAGAAGATATAACTGTTTCTTACCATTCCCCATTGTGCTCGAAGTATTCTTTAAATAATGATTGTAACAGTAATTCATTCACATTTAATGAACACTTTTCATGCACTAATGGCTTTAAGTACCTTGGTTTGTTGTTAGATTTTCGGATGATTTGGAATGACCACACCACACCACACACCTAAAAGACTATTTTAATAAAGTAGTAAGGCAAATGTACAATTTGAGCCATTACTGTCGTCAACCTCTTCTGAGTTTAGTCTATAACGGCCTATTTAAGTCCAAACTACAATACGGTCTCTCTTGTTGGGGTGGTACAAATTACAATAACATAGAACCATTACTTATAAAACAAAAGCATGTTATAAGAATTATCTGTAGATCACACCGCCAAACCCCAAGCTTTAATCTTTTTAAAGACCTTAAAATCCTACCACTTCAACATTTATATTTTTATAAAGTCTTAAAAATATTTTTTGAAAAATCTGGTTATCTGATCTGCAAACTAGGGCGAACAGTTCTCACAACTTACGTGTTAATAATAGAATCTTAGTTGTAGTTCCCACTGTTAAAAAATCTATTTATTCTCACTTCTACGAAGTTACAGCACCTCGTCTTTTTAATAACCTCCCACAAAAAATCAGATTTAACACAATCAAAACGTCATATTTGAAAAACATTAAGCTTTTGCTATTTTCCTTAAACTTTGATGAAATTGGTAGATTATTGAATATTATAACTTAAGATTACACAAAGATGTTTATTTGTTTACCTACATTAACTGTTAAGTTTTTTTTTTTTTTTTTGGTTTTCTGTTTGGATTTTGTGCATTGCGAACTTATACTTTATAATATATGTAATTATTTATATTTTTTGTATATTACACTTTTTTAAATTATCCCCATCAATTTTGCTTGCATTTATTTGTTTGCGGTAAATCCAACTCTTGTCCTTAAGACAACCGGATTTACCTATCTATTTTATTAAATATGTATTTCTTACTAATTTAAAATTTTATAACTTTATGGAAATATTCTTTTTCATGAATGTAAGATAAACATGTTTAATGAAATAAAGTTTTAATAATACAAAAAATATTTACATAAGGAGAATAAGAACTGCTCAATTTTAGAGTTCAAAAAAACGATTTGCGAAGCTTTGTGTAACCCTGTCTTGGAAACACATGCATTCACATCCAAAACAAAGCATGTTTTGAAGGAAACTGAGAGCATGTATTCCAGAAATAGGAAAATAAGAAAACGGTGTGCAAATTGCTATAGCAATATAAGTGAAAGTGAAGGCAGAAACGCTGCAGTCAAGAAGACAAAAAAGGTCACAACTTTTTGTGGTACCTGCGATAATAATCCTCCTTTATGTTTAGAATGCTTTAGCAAGCATCAAATATAATTATAATTTATACATTTTTTACAATCATTCAAAGTGAATTCTAGTTTATTTTTTATATTATTAAATTTTCTTCTTTTTTAACTTCCCATAGGAAGTTATTGTAATGGGTCCGATTTGTCAAATTGAAAATTTTGACATTTCTCGACGTTTGAAGGTGCCTAGAGTCGAAATAAAATATTTTTAGAAAGATGTCTGTGCGTGACGTACGTTAGTATGTCCGTACGTTCGCGACGTTTTTTTCGTCGTCCATAGCTCAAGAACCAGAAGAGATATCGACTTCAAATAAATGTTGTTATACAGATAATAAGGCAGAAAGATGCAGAAAGGGCTCTCAAGAAAATTTCGTGGGTGGTTTTTTTACCATAACAGTTTAAAAAAAGATGAAAACTTTGTTTAAACCTAAATATCTCATGAACGAATGACGCTAGAGACTTGAATTAAATTTAATATTATATATTGTAACAAGATACAAAAGAAGTATATTTTTGGAAAAAAATCCAATTAACGGTTTTTTTTATAAATCAAAAAAAACTGAAAAAAAGAGGCTGGGATGCGACCCACACTGATAACTTCCCATCCCGTCTATCGATTTGTCTTGCTTAAAAGTTTGTCTAAATGTATCAATTCTTGCCAAATTTGCGTTCTATTTTTGTAGATTTTATTTTTTTTATAAAAAAACGGACTGTTGGATTTTTATAAAAAAATTACTGAATATAAAAAACAATATTTTCTGTAAAATGAAATAAGTTTGAAGCCAATATTTTTAATTTTTGAAAAGCTATTTGAGCCGAAAATCAATTTTTACCAACTTTTATTAATTTTTTTGTTTAGGTTTTTATTTTTTGTAAAAAAAACTGTCAATTCGATTTTTCTCAAAATTTTTCCTAATGTTGAAAACAATATTTCTTATAAGTTAAAATTAGTTAGAAGCCATAATCTCAAATTTTTGAAAAGATATTTAAGTCGAAAATCAATTTTTACCAACTTTTGTTAAATTTTTTTTCGTTTTTTAATTTTTTGTAAAAAAACTGTCAATTCTATTTTTTTCAAAATTTTACTGAATGTTGAAAACAATATTTTTTGAAAGATAAAAGTAGTTTAAAGCCAATATCTCAAAGTCTTGAAAAGATATTTGAGTCAAAACTCAATTTTTACCAACTTTTTTTTATTTTTTTTAGGTTATTATTTTTTGTAAAAAAACTGTCAATTCGATTTTTCTCAAAATTTTATCAGATGTCAAAAACATTATTCTTCCTTGCACAAAATTGTTTTGGAGATGAAATCATATTTTAGTCGTAAAATTTTCGAAGTGACAAATTTTTTTTTCAGTTTTTTTGATTTATAAAAAAAACCGTTAATTGAATTTTTTTCCAAAAATATAATTGTTTTGTATCACATTACAATATATAATATAAAATTTAATTCAAGTCTCTAGCGTCATTGGTTCATGAGATATTTAGGGTTAACCAAAATGTTCACCTTTTTTTTAAACTGCTATGGTAAAAAAAACACCCACGCAATTTTCTTGAGAGCCCTTTCTGCATCTTTCTGCCTTATTATCTGTATAACAACATTTATTTTAAGTCGATATCTCTTCTGGTTCTTGAGCTATGGACGACGAAAAAAACGTCGCGAACGTACGGACATACTAACGTACGTCACGCACAGACATCTTTCTAAAAATATTTTATTTCGACTCTAGGCACCTTGAAACGTCGAGAAATGTCAAAATTTTCAATTTGACAAATCGGACCCATTACAATAACTTCCTATGGGAAGTTAAAAATGGTCACCTCGAAAAATTTACGACTAAAATATGATTTTATCTCCAAAACAATTTTGTGCAACGAAGAATAATGTTTTTGACAGTTTTTTTTATAAAAAATAAAAACCTAAAAAAAACATTACCTAAAGTTGGTAAAAAATATCTTTTCGAAAATTTTAGATTATGGCTTCCAACTAATTTTATCTTATAAGAAATATTGTTTTAAACATTCGGTAAAATTTTGAGAAAAATCGAATTGACAGCTTTTGTACACAAAATTAATAACCTAAACAAAATTTAACAAAAGTTGGTAAAAATTGATTTTCGACTCAAATATCTTTTTAAAAATTTGAGATAATGGATTCGAACTAATTTTAACTTATAAAAATATTGTTTTCAACATTAGAAAACATTTTGAGAAAAATCGAATTGCCAGTTTTAAAAAAAAAAATAAAAACCTAAAAAAAAAAAATTTATAAAAGTTGGTAAAAATTGATTTTCGACTCAAATATCTTTTCAAAAATTTGAGATAATGGCTTCTAACTAATTTTAACTTATAAGAAATATTGTTTTCAACAATAGGAAATTTTTTTAGAAAAATCGAATTCACAGTTTTTTTACAAAAAATAAAAACCTAAACAAAAAAATGTATTAAAGTTGGTAAAAATTGTTTTTCGACTTAAATATCTTTTCAAAACTTTGAGACATTGGCTTCAAACTAATTTTATCTTTTAACAAACATTGTTTTCAACATTCTATAAAATTTTGAGGAAAATCGAATTGGCAGTTTTTTTTACAAAAAACAAAAACCTAGAAAAAAAAACAATACTAAAACTTGTAAAAATTTACTTTCGACTCAAATAGCTTTTCAAAAATTACAAATATTGACTTCAAACTTATTTTATTTCACAGAAAATATTGTTTTCGATATTCAGTATTTTTTTTTATAAAAATCCAACAGTCCGTTTTTTTCATAAAAAATAAAATCTACAAAAAATAGTACGCAAATTTGGTAAAACTTTTAAGCAAGACAAATCGACAGACGGGATGGGAAGTTATCAGTGTGGGTCGCATCTCGCATCCCAGCCTCTTTTTTTTTAATAAAATCAACCACCAAATTTTGGCAAAACTGCGTTTATTTTTGCTTGTGATGATAATATGGCTTTTATCTAGGTGCCGATGAAGAAAAATTGATATTTTAATAACAGGCCACGCAGAAAAAATTCATACAAACAGGTATAGCTTGTGACCGCGCGCCGGCGCGGCGGGCGGTGCACACTGCACATGGCCTCTCAGGGAGTAAAAGTTGTGCCCGCCGCCGGTGGCGGGTCACACTGTAGTGAACGTGTTAAAAACACTTTTCATACTTTTATAACTTTATCTACTCAATTGGAGGGTTGAATGTTATTAAGCACTTCACAATACTTTTATGAGGGTAATATCAAACTTTCCCCTATTTAGCCTGCTTATTATTTTTATTAGATATTCCGTGATATTTTTCCATCAAAATTGTCGGCAATTTTCAATTGAATTTAATTGTATCATATTTTTGTATCACTTAAAATAATATTACTTATTGTTAATTGATGCATTTTGATACCAATTTATTTATTTAGGTATACACATAATTATATATGTGGAGTAACTCGCATCAAGCCATAGTGCTATGTGTCATTTATTTCACACTATAATTTCATATTTAGGTACTTGCCGACACTTTATTGTAAAGCGTATATTCTAGATGTCGTGTTGCTGTCAATTTGCGTTAGACCTGATTGACATTCGATTATTTTTTCGAAAAATAATTAAGTCGATATACTTAAAAGTGCAATAAAAATAAATCGTACTTTAAATCTATAGTTTGTAAATAAATAAGTGAAAATGTGTTTTATACATTTTTTGAGTTGAAAAAATAAAAAATTATAATTGAAACGTGTTTTTTCTCTTCATTTTAGTAACAATAACTCCCATGCAACCACTTTCAAGTTGGCAACCCTATATTTAAAATATACATTTTTAAGTTAATTATAGCAGTTTTATAAACACTTTTTGGCACCCGGAAATTATGTCAGAAGTAATAACAGCAGACTTTTTTTTGTAAAAAACGTGAGCAAACTACTACTTGTGTAAATAAGAAGAAAAACGAGGAATAGAAAACTAGACTTTTTAAATAGCCGCCTCGAGAAGACTTGCAGCATGCGGATTTAAACCACTTTTTTTTGCACATTTCACGAGCATCTCGGCCATAAATTGAGTTATGATCATTTTTAATGCATCTTAAGTTCCGAAATTTTTAGCGCAAACACGTTTTTTTGCTTAGCTCCTTTACAGGAAGAAAAAATACAGGCGTCAAATCGCATGATCTTTTGTGGGCCAATTGACGTCACCAAAATGTAAATTTGCGTTTCTCGAAATAAAGGTATATTCGGTTATGTTGTTGAAACCGCATACCGCTCAAGTCACGATCTTCAATCTCTAACCAAAAAGGAGGTTTTCAATATTTTTAAATGCTGCGATCGCCCGGAAATCGATAAATTCGGATCATTAGCAACATCATAGCAATATAGATTCCATTCACTTAAAATGTCTTCACAATTTTAGCCTAGGTAGTTTTAACTAGGTAGTTGGCCAAATGTCATAAGCTTTAAACTCGGAACTTTACTTCACTAACCTCTACTTTCAGTTGATCGTGCAAAAACTACCAAATATATAATTGTCTACATAAAACTTCTCAGTCAAGCTACAAGTCCATCACGATTTTTATTTTGTATTGTAAAGAATAATTAATTATTTTCTTTCTTAATATACAAGGAACCCTTTTACACAAAAAGCTAAATAGAATTGTGAAGAAAATAAATAAATCACATAATAAAAAAGTTCAGCTTTCAGTTGAATGAAAAAAAAAACATGATCAGCTGTAATTTTGACATAAGTAGACTTGACTTGATAGTTGGGGAGATTTTATTCGACTAACTTTCAAGTCAACTTTCCAATAAAGTTGCCTTTATTGGAAGGCAATTTTTTGGCAGCTAATCAATCAGGTACTAGAAACTTAATTTCAAGTCCCTTATGTTGTCTGAACCTTCCCATTCAATTTATCTTATGACACTTTAAATGGCAGCTGAGTTTAACATGTGTCAAGTGTTCAGTAAAAATCCTTGATCGAAAAAAAGGTTTTAGTGCGTATAACCTAAATAATTTAACAGTCATCACTAGAACCTGATAATTGTATTCAAATTAATTGTATCTTCTAAAATACTATACTATAAAAATAAACCAAACACGTAAACAACAACCACTAAAAAATGTACGCTTACCTACCACAATACTAAATTGCCGAATAAAATATAAACCTTATACAAAAAAATCAATAACTGCCAACTTTATATTTGTTTGAAAATTCCCACGTTTATTGTTGGTTATAAAAAATGTAGGATTGATGTATAAAGGCATTAACGTCACGCACTTCTTTAGTAATTTTCTTTAATCACACACAAATTCACTGATTTAAATCTTAATAAATTGATTTGTATGTAAATGTATAGATAGATGATATCTTTTAAAAATTTAAAATAACCGAAAACATTCTGCAGGCAAAAATATCTCTTTTTAAATAATCTTTTGATTTCAATCTTAAGGTTACAAATATCCAAATTAACGTGGTTCTTATCAACTTGTACATATGTGGCCCAGATATTATGTATGTATAATAATCTTTTATATTTTCAAATATGTTCATAAAAATAATTATCATCTGTTTGTTTTTTTTTTATAATCAACACTTAAATTAACATTTGTTTTATCAAACAAAACAAACAAAAAAACAAGAAAAGAAGCACTTTAATTTTGAAAATAGTACATACAGCTGGGTTTTACTATTGACGATAAAAATCAAGACACTAACTCGAAATTATATTTCTTATACAATTTAACTACCACCGCTGCCGTCGGCCGGCGTCATATTGTAATTCCTACTGATACGGCTTACTTCGGCTTACTACTTACTAGTATATTTTTGAATTATAAAAAAACGCTGTTGCTTTCTTACGAACCATATATTTGACGCACGTGCCGATTGTCTGCGTTTTGTGCATGTACAGAACATGTACACTCCGATTCAATTTAATAAAGACAAAACCAATTTTTTTCTTAACAGTGAGCCACGGCCAAGAAAATCGATCCATAGCAATGATTTTTAACAGAGCTGCAGAATCTTTATAAAGATTGCACTCGGTCAAGTTACGTGTTTTTTCAAATGAACGTGTTCTTTTCTAAAGTAAGCAATAAAATCGATATACAAAAAGACAGTGGAAAAGTTATGGAAAAAACGTTTATTCATTTGATATTCATGTCTTTAAAACTGGGGAACTTTTAAAAAAAGATCTAAGAGCCGAAAAGCATTAGTATTGAGTATTATTGTTATGCTTAAAGTGTTATAAGTGGACCCATAAGTTGTTGTAAGTTATGGTTAATTAGGATAGTTTTATGAATTTTTTTACTAGCTTTAAGAGATTTACAACTTTGGATTAATATAAATGCTATAACTGGCGCCTAAGTGAACAGTGTAAAGTACAAATCAAGTATTTGCGATTCTTTCGCACACTACTTTGAATCTAATCACGCTAATTCTAATGTAAGTTCCGAATGGAGCACCGAAGATTTTTCTTTTAAATGTAAGGTAGATATCAGTTGTTTAGAATTATACATATATTTCAGAAATTGAAGATGATCTCTTGAGTTTAAATGATGACAATAAAACAGATTGAGACGAAATTCCCCTTATTTTTTTTGCAGAACCGGTTTTCCTATTTTTTAAGAGTGTTTTAGAGAACAGCGAATTTATTCCAGCATGGAAGAAATCATTTTTAAGCCCTATTTATAAATCAGGGTCTTAGCAGCAAATATCCAACAACCGTCCGATTTGTAAATTTTCGTGTATAGGTATACCAAAACTCTTCGAAAAATAAAAAAAAGGAACATTTTTGGTTAAGGTAATGTATTACTTAACATGGTTTCGTTGCAGGAAGAGCACTAACGACTAATCTTTCTATTTTTACCAATTTCATTTTAAATAATCTCGAAGAACGACATCAAATTGATGCAATTTATACTGATTTTTCAAAGACA
Source organism: Eupeodes latifasciatus (assembly GCA_920104205.1). Lineage (NCBI taxonomy): Eukaryota > Metazoa > Arthropoda > Insecta > Diptera > Syrphidae > Eupeodes > Eupeodes latifasciatus. Next base: position 39,663,291 of record OV049924.1, read on the forward strand.
TTTTATAGAGTAGAGGTTTTCATTCAAAGTTTTTGAAATGCTTTTCCGACATCAAAACAATCAAAGCGATCGCTTATTCCAAAGGATCTTCGCTTCTTCAACATGACCTGAACCCTTTATTTACCTGGTGCAATAAAAACTTTCTGGAACTTAATATAAAAAATGCCAATCTATGACCTTCTCGTACTACAGTTGAAACGAACCCACCACAAAGTTTTGTAGGAATAAAAAAACATTGAAAACATAAATTTTGTCCACGTTTTTCTCGTGAACACTCATGAAAACATGAGTTACTAAACTTAGACAGCTAAGAGACATTATGTTGCTGCTTAAAAAACAAAATGGCTTAGGAGGGACTACACAGCTTTCTATGACACCAACACGATACAAAATGCAGCGTTTTTCTTATAAATAAACTATTTATCATCCGCTACGAACATGTCTTCAAGATTCACAAGATTACACTGGTCGACAAAACTATGTTTTTAAAGATTAAGATGTCCTAAATTTTTCTATCACATCGGGTTTTCAAAATATGCCTAACAACCAAAAACGGGACTTTTTAGCCTAAGTTAAAACTCGAAATATCTCTTAACAATAAATTGTATGTTGATTTTGAAAAATACAAATCTTTCACTTTTAGTTACAGTTTAAAGCATTTTACTTAGTTTCAGGAAATTCTCATTAGTTATGACTCTTTATTTGAATCTATATGAAGTCTCGAGAAAAATTTGAATTTGATACTTTAATAGTTTTGGAAAATACGTTTGGGACTTAATTTTTAGTGCTGATTTCGAATCCAAACTCTAATTTTAACTATTTGTTCAAGCTTTAAAAATACCCGTTTTCAGCAATTTAATATATTCCAAAAATTGAAATAATAGAATTGTTAAGACATCAGATTCGTTACAAGAACAAAACTTACTTTCAAACCGTTTTCCCTTTTTCTGTTGAAAACCATATTAGCAAAAATAGTTTAGTGTTTCTTTTAGATTTTTATATGACAGCTGAAATCTAACAACTTTTGAAATTTTTTCGAATATTATATCAAATAATATAAAAATTTCAATTTAATATTGAAGAAAAGGATTATAGATTTGAAAAACCATTACGGATTTTATTGTTTCAAAAAGCCTTGTTTTTTAATTTTAAAAAATGACATCTCAAAAACGAACCTGACACATTAATTTTGAAGTCAGATTTTTATTAAGGCCGCCAATGACAAATTGGAAAAGTGCAATTTCAATACCAGTAAGTAATAATTGTACGAACCTTTATATTCCAGACTCAAGCAACCATCAAAATTCTATCCGCAGTTGGATCCTACTTTTATAGTTGTGAATCGATTTTGTTGGCAATGTCCCACTGTTTGATAAAATGTTTGTACTGGCTTCATTTATATGAATCGGAGTGTATAAAGGGAATAAAATAAGAAACTACTTGCATTTAATCTCAAAGAGCGTAATATAATCGGGTATTGTATATTTTTTTTTGTGGTTCGATATGAATAAGGAATAACAATGATTATTGTTTATTTTGAGAATGATTTTATGTATCTTCTTCAAAAAGGTAAAGACCTTTAGTAAAGCAAAATATTAGATGACATTAAATAAAAATGTTATAAAAATGTCCATACATATGGACAAGTTATTTAGAATGTTTATGAGAATTTATTGTTTGTAAATACACAAAGTACGTCTCAGTTCCATAATAATTAGATTTAATATCTAATTATAAGTACACCTACCATTTAGAGACGGAACTCGAAATACTTGATCTTAGATGTTTGAAGGGGGGAGAGGTTAAGAATTTAGATGAAAAGAACCCATTATTGTTTAATTATATAATTATTAAGAGGATGTCTAAAAAGTATCGAAGAAACTTTTCAAAGTTGATTTTTGTATCCATGCCTCAGCTGTTATAGGAATCAACAATAATAATTACACCATTTAAAAAAAGGAAAGATATTGGGTTTCAGAAAACATAAAAGACTTCATTTGCAGTGAATTGCATTCTTTGAACGTAAAAGTATCATAAACTTGAACCTCGGAACTTTACTTCACTAACCTCTAACTGCAGTTGACCGTACAAAAACTACCAAAAACATAAGTGTCTACAAAACGCTCACTTCTCAGGTAAGCTACAAGTCCATCATGGTGTAAAGGTGGATTAGTTTCACTTAGCACTTTTTTTTTGACAAGTTGCTTAAAACAAGTAACAACTATAAACCGGCTAAGATTTTCGATTGGTTGAATAAATCAATTTAGTTTTAATCTGTCAAAACGTCGATATATTTTGTTAGCTTCCATTGGGCAACATTACTCGCACACAGGAATGGTTGAGAGTTGTAAGTCACTAGGCCCTGGTTCTCTACGGACTGTTGCGCCACCTAATTTATTTTTTATTTCCATTGGGCAAATACTGATTTGTATTTGAGTTAATAGGCAGGTTCAGGCGATATAAGAGACTTGAAAATAAGGAAGTTTCTAGTATCTGATTGGCTAGCTGTCAAAAAATTACCTTCCAAATAAGGCAACTTTATTGGAAAGTTGACTGGAAAGTTAGTCAAGAAAAATCTCCCTAACTATCAAGTCAAGTCTACTTATGTCAACATGACAGTTAATCATGTTTTTTCCTTCAACAGAAAGCTGAACTTTATTACTCTTTGGTTTACTTATTTTCTGTCCAACTTCATGATGCTTTCTGTAAAAGAATTCCTTGTCAATTTGGAAAAGAGATAAGTAATATTTCATTACAATACAAATCGCAATGGACTTGTAGCTTGCCTGAGGAGTGTTTTGTAGACAATAATGTTGTTGGTACTTTTTGTACTATGAACTTAAAGTAGAGGTTTCCGAAGTAAAGTTCTGAATTTGAAATTCATAACACTTGAAAAACTAACGAGTTGCCTTGGTCAAAATGTACGTTCAGAGAATGAAGTTGACTGCAAATGAAGTCCCTTGTGTTGCCTGAACACGCCCAATTTAACGCCAGAAGAATTTACAAGTATATCTGTCAGTTTGACTGGTGTAATTATCGATTTATTTGGTTGTACAAATTGTGAATTTTGTAATAATTCAGTTTTTATTTAATTAGTAAGTCCATCGACTTCATTTTCTTCTGAAATGCATGAACCATTACACAAATTCTAATTTATTAAAAATTTGGAAGAACATCAACGAAATCTATTTTTAAATGTGTTTCCTTGGCTACAAAATCAATGTTTTTAATTAAAATCCTAATTCACCAATAGCAAACCCCCATCGCTTTCCAATATGGGAAAATACTGATAACTTTCTATTAAAACCATTAAAATAATTGTTTTATTTACAATAAACTGAATTATCTATAATATTAATAATCGAAGTTTAAGCTGTTATTTGTCGAGATATTCGGGACGTTGAACCAATTTGATGTGTCATTTTGGTAGAATTTATTTCCGTTTAAAAAAAACGGTTAATTGATTTAATTTTAAATTGTATTGAAAGTTAACAACAATATTTTGTATATAAGAAATAAGATGTAGGAGTCGAAAATCATTTTTTACCAATGTTTATTGGAATTTTTTGTATGTTTTTATTTTGTATAAGAAAAGCTGCCAATTCGATTCTATGATTTATTTGTCATTGGAGCAAAATTTTAAACAACCTATTATTAACATTTTAAACCTTTGTTTTTTTCCTTTTCGCTAGCTAGTAAATTGTTATTTGTCATTTATAAAAAATCGAACATCCAAACATGTCTGAAAACTGACAGTTCGTGAAAATAAACAAAGCAAATACGATTAAACAGACCTATTAATTGGAAAATTAACTGCACAGATGTCATATGGATTAAGCAAATTGCTAAGAGTTAAACTAGCCATTCTGTGATTTTAACTTTAGGAAATTGTTAAACGAAAATAAGATGTTAAAATAGTTTAGAATTAGGTAAATCATCTTTTAAGCTTTTTTAGCTTTAACATTTGACAAAATTGTTTAAAATTTTGCGCCATTGTATTTAAATGTTGTCTTGTGACAGTTTGAACTGTCAAATTGTAATTACAATTAATTTTTGGTTAAGCATTAGCTAAGGAAAATGACTTTGATATAACAACTAGAATTCATTTTCCTAAATTTGAGAAAAAACGTTCAATAAATTGTTCACAATTTAAAAAATTATACAGGAATATTTATTTATTCAGCTTAATACAAGCTATAACTTAACATAACTTAACTTAACTTAATTTAACTTAACACTATATATTTTTTTTTTTTTTTGTTTGTTCTTGTTATCAGTTTTCAACATTAATTCATGTGGGCCCTAAGGCCCACATAAAAGCTCTTTAATGTACAAGAACTAACAATTTTGATTTTATTAGACTTAAAATTAAAAGGGACGAGGAATTCGGACTCAAAATGGGAAAAAGTAAAGGGTATCTCTCAGATGGGATTTGGAAATGTTAAAGTCGAAGACTAGCATAGCAGCGTTGCAGTGACGAAGAATTCTGGACATTGGTTCAAAGTGCCCGTAATTAGTGCGGTGATGAGGGATATAGAAAAGGGAGACAGAACGCAGATTTCGAGGGTTGGTGTTAAGATGAATATTACTCAGGAGTGCCGGGGAATCTATATTGCCCATTAACAATTGGTGAGCAAATAATATATCAGCGTTTTTGCGTCTAATATATAAGGGTTGCAAACCTATCAGTTTTAGTCGATCGGTATAAGGAGGCAAGTTGGATGTATCATCCCAGGGGAGGCCACGTAAGGCAAATCGAACGAAACGTCTTTGAACATTTTCAATTCTGAGGGAATGGTTTTCATAAAAGGGAGACCATACTTGGCATGCATATTCAAGATGAGGACGGACTAGGGAAATGTAAAGCGCTTTAGTTACATAGGGGTTGGAAAATTCTTTTGACCATCTCTTAATAAAACCGAGAGATCTATTAGCTTTATTAATAATTTGGTCAAAATGGGAATGGAAATTGAGGTGTTTGTCACACATAATACCAAGATCTCTAATAGAATCGACTTCGTTGACGGCGTCATTAAGGAAGAAGTATACTCTATGAGATGGGATTTGTTTGCGCGAAAAGGTCATTTGTTTACATTTACCTACATTTAACTCTAGGAAATTATGCATGCACCAAACAAAAAAGATATTAAGATCATTTTGTAAAAGTAAGGAATCAGATGGAGTTGAGATAATCTTAAAAATTTTTTTATCATCCGCAAACATTAGGATATCTGCGTTTTTTAATTTAAGACAGACATCGTTAACAGATAAGACGAAGAGAAGGGGGCCAAGGTGACTACCTTGTGGGACGCCAGAAGTTGCATGTATGGGACTGGAAACTGAGTTACGGAAGAGGACTCTATAAGTTCTATTGGCAAGGTAGGAGCCTATCCAGTTTATAAACATAGATGGAAAGCCTAGGGCTCTAAGTTTGAGATAAATTATTTTATGGGATATTTTATCAAAGGCTTTACTGTAATCAGTGTATACAACATCAACTTCATTACCATTCTCAAGGGCTGACAAAACTTTTGATATAAACTCAATTAAGTTAGTCGTAGTGGATCTACATTTAAGAAAACCATGTTGAGCGGGGGTGAATAAGGGCTTGCAATGGAAATACACGGAATCATAAACTAGGCTTTCAAAAAGTTTTGGGATGCATGAAAGTTTCGCAATAGGTCTATAATTGTTAATTTCAGTTTTATTGCCTTGTTTATGAATGGGAAATATAAATGAATCTTTCCATATATGAGGAAACACACCTTGGGAAAGAGAAAGTTCAAAGAGTGCAGTTAGAGGCTTTGACAAAGAATGCATACATTTTTTTAGAACAACTGATGGGACGCCATCGGGACCAGGGCTAAAGTTTTCATTGAGGCTTACGATTTTGGCAAGTACCATTTCTTCAGTTATTGTAAAAGATGAAAGAGAGGTTTGAGTACAGCCATCTAAATAACTAAAGTAGTGTGGATCAGGATCATGAAGATGTTCAGTATACGATTTGCTAAAGTATTTAGCAAATAGATTCGATATCGTTGTTGGATCTGAGGAGATTATGTTGGAGAAACTCATTGAAGGTGGAAACCCATCAGATTTTCGTTTGACATTTATAAACTTGAAAAACGTCCTTGCATCAGAAAGAAGGTTATTTTCCATTTGGTTAAGGTATTGGTTATAAAGGGATTCCCTTAATTCAGAGAAAGAATTATAGGCGAGAAGATAGTTGTTGTGGTCGGTATCAGATTTGGACTGTAAAAAGATCTTCCAAATCTTATTACGGGTATTTCTTAGGCTACGGAGCTCTCTGTTGTACCAAGGGGGAGCAGAGGTGAAATCTTTTTTACGAGAGAACGGTACTGATTCTTCAATACAGTATGAGAGAACCAAATAGAACCAATTTGTAAGGGACTCTACTGTTAAGTGGAGGGAACTTAATTCAAAGTCGGCTGAGCTAAGAAGATTGTTGAGTTTGGAGAAATCAGCCCTGCGAAAATCATAACAGTAATTCTCCATTTCAAAAAAGTTGTTTTCAAATTCAATGGCGAAGGAGAGATGAAGGGGAGGATGATAGCGATCCAAGGTTGAGAGAAGGTGGGGGCTCGCGGAGACAACAGTTATCACAATCAGATGAGAATATGAGATCGAGGTGTCTCCCCATGAAGTTTCCAACTCCATTTAGTTGAAAAAGACCACAATCAGACAGACGATCAATGAACAGCGATTCAGATTCAGAGGAGATGTTAGTTGGAAAGAAGGATGTCTGATCATCTGAGGTGGACCAATTGAGATGGGGAAGATTGAAGTCGCCAAGAACGATGATCAAATCATTAGGTTGCACTTGTTCAAGCAGATAATCAATGGCATTAACAGCAGCTTGATATGCTTTAATTTGTTGGGCTGGTCGAATATAACAACAAAGGACAAAAAGACAAAACTTAGGGAGTGTAACCTTAGCTGATACACCTTCAAATTCGATTGAAGTAGGAATATGGAGTAGTGAACTTTCAAAATTACTATTGATAGCTAAAAGCACACCACGGCCATGTGTATTACTCGCACATTCCACGACATCCAATCGATAGATGGAATAGTCGTTAGTAAAGAGTTCGGTACTAAGGATATCGGGTGTGAGGTTGGTTTCGGTAAGGGCAAAGATGTCATAAGGAAGGTTTTGGGAGCTATTAAAAACGGCAGACGTTTTAGACCTTAAGCCTCTTACATTTTGATAGTAAAGGCTAAGACATTTAGGTTTAGTGGTCTTTAGGTTAGGAGCGATAGTATTTCTTCATATCTGCACGGGATTTTTGGATATGAGATAATCGTTTTGAAGAGATAAAGGACGCAAAAGAGGTTAGGTCTTCTCTAACTTTTTGAGGAGAAATTTCAAGACCATCATGAAATTTCAAGAATATTTCCATAAGTGCATCACGTTTGGTAGGGAGGCCTTCTTGGGAGATTAAAACCTTTAAGTTTGTATTTGTTTGTCGTGGAGAAAAGCTAGGTAAAGACGAACATTATTGTAAATTTTGTGGTCTCTAAGACGGGACATAACATACCGATCATTAGTATTGGCCTCTAATAAATGTTTAGTTAACTTAACATTTGGAGGGATCATTGGGTTAAGGAATCCTTGTGGTTCTTGGGAAACTGATGAAGAAGAAGCGGTTTCAAAAGTAAACGTAAATAAAACACTTATTAAATATTTTTTTTTCATGGTATTTCCTTTTTATTAGTTTGAACGTTGACATTATGTGTGAAACACTACATCATTTAAATAACCACCACGCGAATTGTTGCAAGCATTTTGACCACTTTTTGACATATATTGGGCGGTATCTCAGCCATAACTTGACGAATGTTGGTTTTTAAGTGCTCAAGTGTTAAATGTTTTTTACGGTCATTCCCGTAACCCCACAAAAAAAGTCCAGCTGTATCCTATCGCTTGATCTTTATGGCAAGTTGATATCGCCTCGACGAGAAATTTCACGCAAGGAAATGCCTCTTGCAATAAAGCCATATTCGCTAAGGGTCTGCACACGATGATGCACAGGCCTTACAATATCTGTAACCAATCTCTTCAAATATCTTCACAATTTTGCCAATTGCTTGCATAGTTGTATAACCATAATCTCCTCTTAAAGCACCATTTGTGGCTGGGATAGACTCACCATGTTTGTGGTAGGTTTTAACAATTTGTATGAGTTGTGCGATAGTTAAGCTATCCATTTTCGTAAATTTCAGACATTCAACTGAAAAAAAATTGGTTTAACAACTTAGTTTGACAGATGCCGAATTCCAGCCATTTATTTTTGAAACCGCAAAATGGATAACCCGATTACAAATTACTACCAAGTTTAAATTTTGTGATGCATATTCAGCACACTTGTATAAAAATATACAATCTTTTTTGATTGCAATCTTTTAAGATTGCATTCATATAAAGTCTCTGGATTAATGTGAATTATATTATTATAGTTAAGTGATTGCTTATGATTACGATAATTTTAAAAGCAAAGAAATGCGAAGAAAGAAGATAATGCTATACAATAAAATAATTAGAAGAAAAATGAATGCAATCTTTTTAATGTACAATTCCTGATGATTGCAAAAGATTAGTTTTTATTCATTATCATTTTTAAAATTTATAATTTTCGTTTTTCAAAAAATAAAACAAAATTTTTCAATTTATACCACATACATAAGTTTAGTTTTATTATTTTAAAATAAAATACAACATTATATTATTTTAAACGGAATTTTAGAATCTCTAAAGAAAAAATCTTTATAAAATGCAATTCTTTTATCCAATGATAAACTCATGAAACTCAGATGTGAGTTCAGTACTAGAAGGCGGTACACTCAGTTCTACATTTCCTGTAAATGATCTCAATTCCTCTGCAACTATTTTTTCCCTGAGAAAAACGGAAAACAGATCATAATAAACACTTTTACTAATAAAAGACACTCGCTCTTAACTTACTTTTTTTCTTGAAGTGCTGTTGATAAATTTCTATGTTTAAGCAATTCTGGAAAAATAATTTCGATGAAGTTTTCACTCTCTGACATTAAAATGTATGTATATAATCCGTAAAATGCACACTTAAATTGCTTCTCAGGATCATAAGCTTTCAAATCAGTTTGATTATCATGTCCATTAATATTGAAGATTATAATTTTTTGCTTATCTTGAAAGTCTTCAACTTCAAAAAGGTAATTTATAATGTTGTCATATAGATCCATAGTTTTACGATCAACAGTTGAGAATTTTGTATTCGAGTTGTTTGCTTGTTTGGCATAAATGAAGAATATTATGTCCAAAATATATTCCGCATCTATTGTTGTTACTGTTAATAAAAAGGAAGGGATAATTAAAATCAATTTATTAAAATTATTATCGGACACAATACCACTGCATTTTGTACCTTCTCGAAAAGAGTACTAGTTCTGTTAGGAACAAAATTCCTCAGATCAGCCCACCCAAGATTAAAGGAATACCATTAAGGTTTTCCGACCAAGCTAAGTATTTAGGCCTCATTTTAGACAAAAAACTAAATTGGAAGGCAAATATTGATGAAAGAGTAAAAAAGGCTAATGTAGTGCTTTTTACTTGTAAAAAGGCCATAGGATCAAAATGGGGCTTCTCCCCAAAAATAACCCACTGGCTTTACACTTCGGTTATTAGACCGATACTCATTTATGGAGTTGTCGTATGGTGGACCACACTGGACAAGATGGTTAATCTAAATAAGTTCATCAAAGTCCAGCGGTCAGCAGGTATGTGCATCACAGGAGCACTTCGCTCAACACCAACCGCAGCCCTGGATGTGCTTTTAAACCTAACACCTCTTGACATCTTCTCCAAAATGGTGGCAGCCAACTCATGTGTGAGGCTTAGAGCCACATCTCAATGGAATAGTAACAATACTGGACATACTAACATTCTAGACAATTTCAGATCTATCCCAGATCGCTTAGACTATACCACCCCTAAAATGGTATTCGGTAAAAGCTTCCATGTGTCCATCCCTTCAAGATCCTCCTGGGAATAAGAGAGACCCCTGGAAGACAATGCGATACACTTCTATACAGACGGTTCAAAGACCGATTACGGAGTTGGAAGTGGTATCTATTCGGAATAACTGAATCTCAGTCTATCATACAGACTTCCCAATCAATGTAGTGTATTCCAGGCAGAAGTAATGGCGATTAAAGAGGCACTATCCTGGCTCAAAGAAAACGTTATATCTTGCAAGGATATACGAATCTTCTCGGACAGCCAGGCCGCACTTAAATCTCTCGCGTCTGTCTCGACAAACTCACAAGTAGTCCACGATTGTCGATCATCTCTGAATGAGATGACAGAACAGTTTAATATTCACCTCATTTGGGTGCCGGGCCACAGAGACATTCCGGGAAACTGTAAAGCCGATGAGCTCGCCAAAAACGGAATACTTCTGCCTAGTGTTGGACAAAATCATAACATAGGAACACCACTTGCTACATGCAAATATCTTCTCAAACAATATACTCTAGAAGCAACAAATGCTAGATGGTCACGGAGTACCACCTGCCTAGCAACCAAGCAAATATGGCCAAGTATAGACTTAAATCGGTCAAAAGGCTTGATATCCTTGAGCAGACAAAACATAAGCTCTACAATTGGAGTAATAACAGGACACTGCCCCATAGGAAGACATGCTCTGAGGCTAGGGGTCCACACAAATGACTTCTGTAGAAGCTGCATGGACGAGGAGGAAGAGGGAACAGTCCAACACCTTCTATGTACATGTCCAGCACTCTCCATTAGAAGGAATAACTTTCTTGGTAATCCCTTCTTTGACAATACCAGTGAACTGGCAACGATTGACAAAAAGTGTCTCTCTAACTTTATTAAAAGCACAAAATGGTTTGTTTAATTTTCATTACTCTCCCATGAGTAACCTCATTAGTGGTATCACAATGGACCCTTGAGGTCTAAGTGAGTCAATGACATCTGGACAGCCACTCCAACCTAACCTAACCTATACCACTGCATTAGAGTTGTAATTGATTGCAATCTTTTACGAATGTAATCTTTACAAATTATTTACTGAATTCAATCAAACATTTTGCAACTTCCATTTGTTTGAAAATTTTACTTCAATAATTTTACAGAATTTTTTTAAATTTTAAATAATTCGTGATTGCCGAAATTAGACACAATCCCATAATGAAATCGTTTAGGTGATTTCATTCAAAAACGATTATAATCTTTTACAAATCCGCAGCAAACGCACATCATGCACAACGAGAGCTTGATTAAAATGAATTTTTGATCCAAAATAAAGTCACAATCCAACGAAATATCTTTTATAATTATAACCTTAGTAACTTTTCTATCATTGAGAGAACTCAATAATCTGAACAGACCTCTGCTGAAGTCCTAAGCTCTTTTGTATCTTGAAAACATGTTTTGAACAACTTTGTATGAAATGAATTTATTCTTACACTCTTCTACAGCATCCTTAATTTCTTTTGCAGTTTTATTAACAAGAACTTTCAAAGTCATGTTCAAGCAATAAAATGTATTTGTAATTACTTCCAATTTGTCTCTTTTATCGGATTCTTCGTTGAAAATTATCACAGCTATAGAGCGTTGCATGTTAAGATATTGTTTTTTTTTTCTTATTAAGGATGAGTAATTTACAACACTTGAATTATTGGTGTTTTTTTTCTGATAATACTTTAATGTGAGTTCTAAGTCACTACATGATATTTTAAAACAATTGGGTAAAATATATAAAACATAAACAACTAATATTTAAGGCGAATTAAAAAAAATATAAACAAACGAAAATTTTAACTTCGTCTAAGAAATAATTTATTGACATTCACAAATAAAAATCAATATAGAACTAAACTGTTGGTTGAATGTTGTGGTTTATCAAAAAAAGCTTTTAACAAATTCAATAAACAAATATAAAAATACGAAAGCTTCTTTCTAGATCATATGTGTGACCAGAGGTTACTCAAAAAACAAAATGTTTTTATTGAGAAGAATAATGTCGCAAAATTTTAAACGATTTAATAAAATGTTTAAGCCATTCTTATTAATTAACTAAGATCAACAGATGATTTACCTTATTTTAAACGATTTTAACATCTTACTATTTCTTAACAGTTTGCTAAAGTTTAAATCACGGAATGGCTACTTTAACTTTTAGCAATTTGTAAATACATATGACATCTGTATAATTTATTTTGGAATTCCAATTAATAGGTCCGTTTAAGCGTATTTGGCCTTAAATCATCAAGGTGCAGAATTGGCTTTGCTAGCAATTTAATGTTTTAAATCTTGACTTAATTGAGCAAAAAAAAGGAATAAAATACTAAAACTAACCTGTTTTGTGTGTCCATCAAACAATATAATTTATTAATAAGGTGAATTTTTAATGAAATCAATATACACGTATAGAAAATCATTTTGGGAACGCGTCCTAATTTTTAATCTTCAACAACAAGTCCAAAATATAATTGAAAAATTTAAGGTCATTAGGTACTTAATCATATTTTCATATAAAATCTAGTTTTAGAAAGGACATTAAAAGATTATTTATTTTTTACTATAAAAATGCAAAAATAGTTTGTCCAATACCGCACAAGTCATTTCAGTGAACATATCGATAATCGATCAAAAATAATTTTAAGTAAATGCAGCCATTCGGTGTCAAACGTCAGTCGAGGAAGAGAACAACAACAAAGCCGGCTGTCAGAGTATTTTTCGTCAAATAAATTACCTATATCTAAATATTAAGTAACTTTCTATTCATTATTCATAAATATTTAATAAATTCATTATTCAATAGTCTGTCAATTCGTGAACGTATTTATTACATTTAATTATTGATGAAATTCTTTTTTACGACTCGAAATAACAAAGAAATCTCAAATATGTTCCTATTGACAAAGTCAGATCGCATTTAAGATGGCCGCGCGCCGTATAATCAAAGGGTGCTCTTATTTAAAATCGTCATTTCGTGAACGGTCATTTCGGGAACGTTCCCGGACATGATTTGACGTATTTTCCTTGTAGAAGATTTTGTATGTATTGTTTTCATTATTGCTTATTTAATATAGATACATAATATACCCATGTTATTAAACAAAGCTTAAATTATATGCTTTGTTTTGTTCTTGTTGTTTTTATCAAACTTGGAAAAACGTTCCCGAATTGATGGTTTCTGTAAGATATTTACTACTAAGCAATATTAAAAATGTATAGAATTCTGTGCGCTGCCCTGTCAAAGTTTATTAATATACAAATTTTGTAACAGTATAAACTAAAAGTCATCATTATAGCTTGCAAATTTTTTGTCACAAAACCAATTTTTAGATTTGCAACCTTGGTGATTTTGAGCCATTTGCTTTGATTATTTTCACGAACTGTCACTTTTTGACATGTTTGGATGCTCGTTTTTTTTTAATATAAGGCAATTAGCAATATACTAGTTAACAAAACGAAAACAAAGATTCAAAATTTTGGACTCCCTTTAGTAAATTGCTAAATATTGATAACTAGTAAATTGGTAAACCCGTTTCATATTGAACAGCACCCTATTTTGACATTATAACAAGTAAAAACTAATCTGTTACAGAATTTGCAACGATGCAGGCTTCAAAAATTAACTGAAATTGTTAACATTTACCAAAAAAATGGTAAAAAACTTGCATTTACAGTTCTGCGTGAAAAATTTTGTGGCTCTATTATTTCTCAAGTTTCTTGAATGTTTTTTTTTTAATACAAAGTCTTATTGAAAAACACTGTACTAACGATATATATGTAAATGGAGTTGATAAAGCAAAGTAATTGTTCCCAACTACTTCTAGTCTTAAACCTGCTGCAATTCAATCATCGTCAGAACATGGAAGAACCATCGGAGATATCGACTTCAAATACGTTTTGTTTTATAGATAGTAACATCAAGATATAAGCATAAACCACTATCAAAAAAACTAAAACAGTTAGTGTTTTTTTACTACAGCAATTTAATAAAAAAAAAAGAAAACAATTCTTTTGAACCCAAATATCTCAAGAACCAACAATTTAATATTATTTTATATGATGCTACTACTAATGTGCAATAAGGCCAATTTTTTAATGTTGGTCCTATTTTACTTGGCTTTATTTCACGGCACCACTTTAGATATGCTGAATACTCTTCACATCAATGTTTTCTTAATTTTATATTAAAGGATGGTTAAATTTTAAGGGCCGATGTTGATTTGGAATAAAACAAAAATAGTTTAGGAAATTACTGTAATTTCTTTTTAAAGGGTGATTTTTAAGCGTCTATGTTAAAGCTCATATCTATACAGACAAGTCCGCTTCAATTGACGCATTGGAAGACAACATTGAAGTATTTATTCGTGAGATACCGGCCGAAATGTTGGAAAGAGTATGTGAAAATTGGATTAAGCGGATGGACCATTTGAGGCGCAGTCGAGGTCAACATTTGCATGAAATAATCTTCAAACATTAAATTATATGGACCGTACTATCGATTCAAATAAAGATTTCATGCTATTTTCTGAATTATATGTGTTTTTTAACTTTTCTATAGCTTTTAAAAAAACACCTTTTATTATAATAATATTAGTATGGTTCAATTATTATGTATGGAACAAAATATCGGCCAAGTGGCCAAAGTGACCTCGGTGGAACGCCTCCATCCTATGGTCCAAATTGTCGATGATGCTGTGGCATATTTGAGGTTCTATCTCATCCTTTAGTTCTTGGATTGTTGCTGGCTTATCGACGTACATCTTTTCTTTCAAATAACCCCAAAGAAAGAAATCCAACGGTGTCAAATCACATGATTTTGGTGTCGAATTGACACCGCTATTACATGAGATATCACTGTCATTGAATTTATCACACAAAACAGCAATTGTTTCGTTAGCTGTGTGGCAACTGGCACCGTCCTGTTGAAACCACATATCGTCTCATCCTTATCTTCTAATTCGGGCCATAAAAAGTTCGTTATCATCTCACGATAGCGAAAACCATTCATAGTAACTGTTTGACCGGTCTCATTTTGGAAAAAATACGGCCTGATGATGCCGCCAGCCAATAAACCGCGTCATTCTTTGTAAGTGCATTAGTTTTTCGACAATCACTCTTGGATTATCATTCCCTTAAATGCGGTAATTCTGCTTATTGACGAATCCACTGAGATGAAAATGTGCCTCACCACTGAAGATGATTTTCTTCGAAAATTGATCATAAATTGTTGCCATTTCTTGTCACCATTCTGAACATCGACGACGTTTAAAATGTTCAAAAGTCTTTAGTTCTTGAATCAATTGCACCATGTAAGAGTGTAAATGCAAGTCTTTATGCATAATGTTCATCAACAACGAGCGTGAGAGGTGTACTTGTTGGGCACGACGACGACGAGTTGAGGTGGACGGCTTTTAAGCCACACTATCGCGAACAGCAGCAATATTTTTCTAGTGTTTTAACATCTCCTACAGACCCGGTTTGCTCAAATTTTTGCACCATTTGGACGATTTAATTAACCGAAAAAATCACGAAGTGCACGATATGCGTTTTGTTTTAAACGCCCATTTTATTAATAATCCTGAATAACTTTTTTCTCGATTTTGTTTCTTTCCATGTTTGAAATTGAGAAATGTCAAATAAAATGCAGAAAAAACTTGACGTTTAGCTGTGGTCCACATTCAACATCGGACCTTAAAATTTAACCGCCCTTTATTATGAACTTATTCTAATAAATGCAGTATTTCTAATGAATAATAATTAATTTAGCATAAAGAGAAAAGAAGATGATTTTAACTATGTGTTTTCCCTAATTCTGCAAAAATTTAAATCGAAATAATGCCAAAGTGGTATTAGTTCGTTTTCTAAACCAAAACAAATCCAAAATTGACAATTACAATCACGTAACCATATTTTGCACCTCGGACAAAAAATGACAGAAGCTCCAGAATAATTTTGTGCAAAGAAGAACAACATTTTTAAGAAATGGTATAATTTTTAGAAAAAAAAATGTAACTTTTTGTATAATAAAAATACTTCTAAAAATTGGTAAAAAATTGATTTTCGAATTAAATGTCTCGAGAAAAATGTAAGATTTTGACTTAAAACTTATTTCATCTTGTACAAAATTATTGTTGTTAACTTTTGGTAAAATAAAAAATAATTTATAAAAGTTATCAGTGTGAGTAACATTACAACACCTGTTTTACAATTAACATCGTGCATTATGGATGAAACACCCTTTAGTTTAACGCACCAGCACTAAATTGTTATTTGTCGCTTCTGATACGATTTTTGCTATCGCTTATCGATGTGTTTTTAAGAATCAGTTGGACCTGATTTAAATATCTACTACAAAGTATCTATAAAATTGTATAGTTTCCATTTTTTTTTTTGACGTACGAAATACCGCTTCTGTATAAATGTACAGTCAATATGTATTGTTACGTTCCTACTTTATTTATGAACTTTTCAACTACTTATAAACATAGGGGCACCTTATAAATGAATCAACTGTATTTAACCTAAGTAAATAAACATAAAGATTATCTAAAGGAGAATGTATATGGCAATAATTGAAATTAATGATAATGACCTATTAATACGTCAAAACACTCATGTGGAGTTATTTATGTTATAGTCAGGACGATAGAGTTGTTAATTTGGGTTTTATTGATGCGTACACTTTTAAAATAAAGATATAATATACATGAATATTGTTAATTCTTCATTCCTCTAAAAAACAGTTCCCCATCAGAGCATTCAAAAATGAAGGGATCCTCTTTGCTAAACCTATTGATTTTTTGACCCTGAGCAAGAGCTTATGCATATAATTTATAATTTGGTTATATAAAGCGCGTTAATAACTTAAAGTTGAAAAAATCTAAAATTTGGGTTATATAAAACAAAGTTATTGGAATTATTTATAGCATTCCCAGATTAAACTGGGCCACAAAATTAAGTTACAAAATAATACTTTTTTAAATGAATAAGATGCCCTAAATTCCACCTTAATATGTATCTATCACATCAGGTTTTTAAAATATTTCCCCTTTAAAATGATAAAACCAACCAAAAATGGGTGTTTTTAAGGTTAGACTCAAACTCAAAATATCTCTTAACAAAAAATGGTATGATAATTTTAATATCTTACTTAGTTTCTGGAAATTCTCATTAAATACAAGTCTTTTTTTTTTGACTCTATACAAAGTTTTGAGAAAACCTAGAACTTTATACGTTCCTAGTTTTACAAAATACGTCTTGGAGTAAATTTTTAGTTCTGATTTCGAATCTAAACTGTAATTTAAGCATTTGCTCAAGTTTTAAAAATATCCGTTTTCAACACTATTTTTATATCTTTTAATACATTTCTAAAACTTAATGCAATAGCAATATATTAGACAACCGTTTTAGCATAAATGGCTTAGCGTGTCTTTCAAATTTTTTAATACAGGTGAAATCTAACAATTATTCAGATTTGTTTAATATTATATGAAATAACATTTATAAATATTTCAACTGAACATTGAAAAACGGAATGCGTTTTTTTTAATTTTAAAAAGTAATATCTCAAAAACCTGACGGATTTGAATTAAGGCCATCAAAACCCATAGGAAAAGTTGAATTTTATTGCCATTAAGAAAACCTTGTCGACTAGTGTTTTTCAGTTAAAATGCACTTAAAATAAATAAACAACATATTTAAAATAATTAAAATTAAAATCGATAAATACAATAATCACATAAGCTGAAATCAATTAAATGACTTAATTATATATAATTATATTATTATATCCACTGGCATTGCAAACTTAAGACAAATAACTGCAAGCTATTTAAAATAAGAAATGATTGGTATTTTTCGATTGATAACGTGTTTTTCTTAAAGAGATTGTTAATTGAAAAGAAATTTAAGTTGATGCATAAGCACAACTTTAGGACAAAATGTTTTTTGTTCGTTTTGTGCGTATTCATTATATAGCAGCAACCATCTGCCACTTTGACACTTATAAATGTTAAAAAATAAGGTATTTTCATGAACTAATATTAGGCGTGTTCATTTTAGATATACTCGTACCTATTTCTCACTCGCTTGGGTGCCAGTTCATAGCTATCATTGGTTTTTATCATTGAAAATTTAGTTTCGAGATTTATAAGCGATTAGGAAAGTTAACTTTGACATTATGTTACGTTTGGCATTAAAATGAAGCTATTAAGATGTACATTTTTTACTACAAAGAGAACTTTATTTTATCCAGAACTTTTCCTTAAGCTAATTTTACATTACATCTATCATTGAACCAACCTATCAGACAAATTCTAATGATTGGTGCCAATAGTAAAAAAAACCAATGATAGTTAAATTTTAAGGTCAGAGCTTGAGAGGTGCAATTGTTGGACACGAAGACGAATTGAGGTTTGGTGAAATTTTTGAACGAGTTTTTCGAATGTATGCACATTTAGACGATGAAATTGACCGAAAAATTCCCGAAGTGCACGATATGAATTTTAATTAGAAGGCCCATAGTCATACTAACGCGTTTCTCGATTGTGTATCTTTGAAATTGGAAAATGTCAAACAAAATGCAGAAAAAACTTAACGTTTAAGCGTGATTCACATTCAAAATCGGCCCTTAAAATTTAACAACCCTTAATTTAGTTCAATTATCTGTGATAACCAGTATGGTTTTGTTAAAAAGCGTTCAACTGTTACTAATCTGTTTAACTGTACGTCCTTTTGTTTAGATGTTTTTGAAAAACGTGAACAAGTAGATTGTGTCTTTACTGATTTCAGCAGATTGTGTCATAAAACATTACTATTAAAACTATCACAGCAAGGTTTTAACGACTGTTTCATATATTTGCAAGATAGACGTTATAGTGTTAAATTTAGTAATGAGTGTTCAAGTTCATTTGTTGTGAATTCTGGTGTACCCCAGGGTAGTCACCTTGGTCCTATTCTATTTGTTTTATTTATAAATTACTTGGTTTCGATCATACAAAATTCGTCTGTCCTAATACATGCTGATAAGACATTAAAATTTTTAAAAAAATTAACTCTACATCTGACTGTCTTCTCTTGCAAGAAGACTTAATATTATTCAGGGAATGGTGCAATAATAATCGTCTTGTTTTAAATGTTGACAAATGTAAAACCATGAGTTTTACACGCAAAAAAGTTCCAATCGTTTTTAGTTACATGTTTGATTCTTGTCCTTTAAGTAGAGTATATGTATTTTCTGACTTGGGTGTTGTCTTAGATTCGAAACTAACATTTAATGAACATATTAATTTCATAGTTAAAAAAGCAAACAGAGTTCTGGGTTTCATTAAGAGATTTGGCCGTGATTTCCGAGATCCATATGTTTTAAAATTACTTTTTGTTTCATTTGTGAGACCAGTCCTGGAATATGCTTGTACAGTATGGTCACCTTACTACGCCGTACACGTCACAAGACTCGAAGCCATTCAGAAAAGATGTTTGCGTTTTTGCCTACGATTCCTTCCGTGGTCTCATGATATTCATACATTACCGCCTTATTCATAAAGACTTTCTCTCATAAATCTTCCTTCTTTGACAAATCATAGGAAGTACTTGCAGTTTTGTTTTATTGTTGGAATAATAAACGGACAAATTTCATCACCATCAGTTCTTGGTAGTTTAAACTTTAGTTTTAGTCGTTCCAGAAACCATTGAATACTAATTTTAGCAGATCAAACTATGGTGTACCGTGTACATAGCCCCTTAAATCAATTAATTGACATTTATAATAAATTTTACTCTTGTATTAATTCGCCAAATGATAATATAAAAAGTATAAATTGGAAATTATTATTTTTCAACAGTCTAGTTTAAGTTTTTAGATTTTAAGTATTAAGAATTGTTCACGTTAGTAATTAACGAATTATAAATAAATACTAAATGACCCTTAAACGTTGAGCTTTCAATTGACTAAATAAACGTCAGGCATCTATTTATTATTTCTTATTTAGTTATTTGGTCATCTAAATCGTATTCAAATATGCAACAATACATTTTATACTATCAGGAACAGCAAATAATAACAATTTGCTGAGAACAATAAAACTCTCCATATTCGACAAGATCTCTCGAACTCTTTCTTATCTTCACAATTCTACACGATAAAGTACCTATAGAACTCGTGTATTGTGTGCTTACTCGTTTATTCAAATCAAAAAGTTTGTCCCAAAAATAGATTTTCCAACTTTTACTCTCTTTTATATACATATGTATGTATAAAGATATTGTATCTGAATATGAAATTTTGTACGTTTACGTAAAATTTGATTTGTTTTTCTTTTCCTTCTGTCGTCATATAAAAATGAGAGCGCAAAAAGAAACAAAGATCAAAATAATTCATCATTTAAATGATTTCTCTGAATTTTATTAAGTTCAACGAATTTTATCTTTTTTATACTCTGTGGTCCGGTCTCTCTGTGCGCTGAATCATTCACATATTCATACCTTTTGTGCGGACAAAAAAGCCCCACAAAGATTAGTGTGCCAGAGTCCGTGCAGCTAAACAACTTGCTGTTTCAGTTTTAGTTTACGTCTTCAATACGATCGAGTGGTTCCGGTTTTATGTTATAAACGCCGAAGACGAGCGACGAGTAAAGTTAATCAAAATAAATAATATGTACTTCAATTATTAACAAAACCGGCAGTGTGTCGAATCACCCTCTTTTGAAAAATAAACCATTTTAATCGTATCTATTGCATTTCTATCGTATCTTATCTAAACTGTGATATCTTTTTCCAATAAGTAGATCCCCTAACTTTTCAGATCAGAGCTTTTATAGTATTCGATTTATTATTTTATTGTTGAATGTAATTTAAGTGAAAAGTGGATTTTGAATCATGTTTTGGAAAAAATCAAAAGACAAAGACAAATCAAAAAGTACTACAACTACTTTCTATAAAACCGATGGTGAAATTAAATCGTTGTCGTCGGGAAGTGCTATAACATCTTTTGAGTCGAAATTCAAATCTTCCGCGAATTCTTCATCGAGCAAAACGAAAATTACGATTTCTTCATCACAAACGATTTCTCAGAAACAGGTTTTTTCTTCGTCACAAGCTTCGCGAACTTTAAAGGAACTAATTGGTCCAATATCAAGTGGTGGAAGTGCTCTGTCTTTGATGGATTCCTCGAAATGGCCAAATTCTGCCTCGAGTGTTAACCAAACAAACAAAAGTGTATTTATGTCACGACAAAAGACAGAGCCGTCCATTGTTAGACGAATTGATACGACACCATTTAACACAAAATATGAGTCACCTTACCGAAATTCTAACTTGCCACCATTAAGAACGCCTATGCTGCCCGGGTCGAGTAGTGTGACAACGGTGACAACGACTTATCAATCGCCATATAGGGCGACTAGTGTGACGTCGTCGATGAGAGAGAAAAAGACTTCTTCGTCGGTTTTCAGTCCGAATAAAAAAGTTACTACCACCTCCTCAGGACTGTTCTCATCGCCATCGTCGTCGTCTCCAAAAACAAAAACCTCATCGACTATATGGAATCCAATGTCATCCATAGAAAATGCCAAACCTGCTTCGAACCCAACCTGGAACAAGATCAGTATATTGCAACCTAAATCTTCTAATCCTCCATCATCATCATTGGCATCTTCAACGACATTTGCGAACAGTTTGCAGCCTAAGACTTCATATTTATCTCCATCTACCAATAATCGACAGCCTAGTACCTCTAGTAGCTCTTTAATTAAGCCCTCGCTCTCACCATCACTGCCACCAACAAAAATTACCTCAGCTCCAACTGGTGGTGTTAAAAAGAAACAATCTCCTGGTGTTGTTTATATATTCCATAACGATAAGTTTGACAGCCCGGATAAGGAGTTCCGTATTGGAAGCATTGAAGACGTTCATATTTTGAACAAAACCTTTCAAGCTTTTAAAATGCAGATTAATCTCTATGAGAATCTAACTGTTAAGCAAGTGGAAGACAAAGTGCGGAAAAGTAAGAAAACTATTATTTTTTTTTTTCATTTTATGACATAGTATAGTGCTTTTTAAAAACTGATCAAATTTTATTTTAAGTAACTGGAATATTTGATATCTCTGGGACCTGTGACCTGTCTTTAGAACAAAAAGTTATATCAGCTTCAGGGGGATTAAAAGCGATTTTTGCGAATAAGATTTACCTATAAATTTTCAACGAAGCAATTTGAAATTTCCAAATTTGACCTATTTAAAAATGAGATAAGAAGGAAATTAACTACCCGCAATGGAAGATTTCGATGACGGACGAATTTCGAGGGAAATTCCATTCCAATATCGTTAAGGGTGTTGAACATACGAGAGCTAAAAAAGTCAATTTTTGAAAGAGAAAGGATAATTTTTATTGATGTCGGTAATTCGATTGCAACGGTTTCCGAAAAGTAGCTTTTGAAAGTTAATTTTAAATACAATATTTTCAAAAACCTTAAGTAGAAAACAACAAACACAAGATTTTTTAAACATTTTACAGTTCTTTGGAAATATTTCTATCCTTCTGAATTTTTGAGACCGTAAAACCTAAAAGAATCTAAAGAAGCATTTTATTCCCCCTTAAAAATGTTCTTGATAGTATTATGAATTTTGTGAATATCTCTCAAAGCTTAAATTACCTCTTAAACCTATTCCGCAGATCTGGAAACATTTTTCGTCTCATGTAAAATTTTTCCCGGGACTAATTGCTTCGTTCTTTTTTCTGACAGAATGTACGCGTAAAATTGTGACGTTTGGCTTTTAAGTTCAGGTTCAGGTAACCAAACATGTACACTAAAAGTCTCCACTTCTCCGGAAAAATAACATTTGAAACACAATAAACACGATCAACTATTTGTCGTACTCGTAATTGAATAGGGGCCTGATTATGAGGTTCGCGGCGGATAGTTTTCAATTTGACCTTTCAAATTCGACTTGCGTCGTTTCCGCGGCGAAGCGAAAATAATTCTATGATAATTCAGTGATTTGACACTTTCTTCCTATATTCCAGTGATTTGACAGTTTTGATTTGACAGCTTTTCACAAATTTTGTTTTGTTTTGATTGAATTTGTGAAATTTGCGGTGGTTTATTCAATTAACAATAAACATTTTTATATAATTACAATCAAGAAAGAATCCACGAAATCGAACAGTAAATAATAAAAAACACTCTTTCGCCTGTGAATCCACCAAAAAGAAGCTGTCGGATTTCAACTTGCCAACAAACATTATGACATTTCAAATTCGCCCTCGAATTCGTTAATTGGTCGAATTCAGAACGAAGAAGGCGAAAGCGAAAGCGAAAGCAATAATTGAAAAATGGTAAACTCGCTAGCAAAACGATTCGCCGCGAATCCCATAATCAGGCCCTAGTTTTCCAATTCGAGTTGTCATTGGGAAGGTTCAGACGACACAAAGGGACTTGAAAGTAAGGCAAGTTTTTAGTATCTAATTGGCTAGCTGCAAACAAATTGTTAAATAAGATAACTTTTTTGGAAAGTTGACTGGAAAGTTAGTCAAGAAAAATCTCCCTAACTATCAAGTCAAGACTACTTACGTCAAAATGACAGCTACTCATGTTTTTTCATTCAACTGAAATCTGAACTGTATTACTCTGTAATTTATTTATTTAATGTAAAATTTTATTTAAAGCTTCATTACAATACAAAACATCACTTATGGTGGACTTGTTATGTGTCTAGAGTTTTTTTTTTTGTAGAAAATAATTTAGCTTGTAGTTCCTGCAAGTAAAAAATAAAGTTAAAAAGTAAAGTTCCAAGTTTAAAATTATGACATCTGAAAATTTTACTAGCTGCCTTTGTCTTATTAAACTTTCAAAAAATGCAGTTGACTGCAAATGAAGTCCCTTATGTTGTGTGAACCTGCCCATTGTGGGTAGCTTTCACTTTTAGCAATGTTATCTTTTGAAATTCGACAAGAAAAACTCACGCCTTTTGGTTCGTAGTGAAGTACCTTCTTGGTCGGAAATAGTAAAAAGGGATTTCTTTTTTGGTCTATGATTTAAGAATCGAAACCCAGTTTATCGCTCAAGAAAAAAAGGCAATATTGCTTCAAGGCTTTTTAGATAGAATTCGTAGAGTTAACAAAGACATACAGACAGAAATTTGCGAATTGCTTATGGAAAATTTTATTAAAAAGAAAATGGTGCTACAACCGTAGCCGCATCGACCATTTGGCTGATATTGTTTTCCATTCTCAATCCAATCTAATCAAACATCCTTTCATTTCTCTACAAAAATATTCGTTTTCTAACATCAAAATAGAATCCTTTTTTCAAAAACATTTCAACCACGAGCATTAAAAAAGAGTAGTGCATGATTTTTCTATTTCTAAATTTTTAAAATAAAAGGGGCAGGTTCGGACGACATAAAGGACTTGAAAGTAAGGCAAGTTTCAAATATCTGATTGGTTAGCTGCCAAAAAATTGACTTCCAATTGAGGCAACTTTATTGAAAAGTTGACTGGAAAGTTAGCCAAGAAAAATCTCCCAAACAATGAAGCCAAGTCTACTTCTGTCAAAATGACAGTTGATCATGTGTTCACATTCAACTGAAAGCTGAACTTTATTACATTATGATTTATTTATGTATTTTCTGCTTGTGTAAAAGCATTCTTTGTCAAATTGAAAAAGAAATAAATAAAATATCTTTAAAGTACAAAATACAGATTGTGATGGACTTGTAGCTTGCTTGAGGCCAGTGTTTTGTAGACAAATATATTTTTAGGTAGATGTTAGTGAAGTAAAGTTATGAGTTTGAAATTTTTGACACTTGAAAAACTAACGTTCAAAGAATGCCGTTGAGTGCAAATGAAGCCCCTTATATTGTCTAAACCTACCCAGTGGCTCAACAGAGTCCATAAACATGTGTCAAATCGGCTCGGGAGCCATTTAGCCAGCTTAACAGATATGGACAGGTACTATGAAGATTGCTGCGATTCTAAAAACATGTATCTGGTAAAATTTTGGCTTTTGTATTTTTGGGTATAGTTTTCTTGCCTCATTTTTCGTATTTCGTACAAAAACTTTCGTAAAACCTTATCACAACGAGACAATAACGTTAGTTTTTTTAACTTTTATCGTAATTCGTGATAAAGGATACGATTCTGACTCGCGTTTGTTAGACCATTTAAAATCCCTTCCCATCAAATTTCCCTTTTAGCCTTTATGAATTTTTCTTTATTTTTAAGTTTGACTTTGAATAATTTTAGACTTCATTTTCTTTAAAGCAATAATTTATATTTTCTTTTCAATTTAAGTTGAACTTAAGGACTATGGAAATGCTTCATGTATTGTAGTTGTAATACTCACGCATGGCACAAGATTTGAGACTGTTGCTGCCAAAGATGGCAGCTATTCAATAGACGACACAGTATTGTTTCCTATTTTAAGAAATCGCTCACTTCGATCGAAACCAAAACTTCTATTTATTCAAGCATGTAAGGGTTCGATGGAGCCTGGGAAATTCCACAAAGACGCTATACAACCAAATGGTCCTCCAGATGAAATATTAAAATGCTATAGTACATTTGAAGGTAAAGTAAACACATGTCTTTTTATTCTTCTTAATCCGATCACACCTAAAATAGTCTTCTCTTTGTTTCAATTTTTAAACAAATAAAATTAATATTTCTTTTTTTTTTTTAATTTAATTTTAAAGGATATGTAGCTTATCGAACCGAAAAAGGATCACTTTTTATACAATCCCTCTGTGAACTATTGCAGACTCATGGAAAATCCAAAAATATCAAAGATATCATGGACATGGTTATAAGAAATGTTAAAATAAAATCAGGGTAAATATAATAACTTAAATTTTTGTTTAAGTTATACAAATTTATTTTTGCTTTATTTTATTTAAAGGAGTGTCCAGATTCCATCATATGAAACAACTCTGACGGAACCTTACATCTTTGGAGATTTTATATAAAAATTTATTTACTCATAATAAAATATAAAATAGTTAGAAATTAATTTCTGTGATTAAATTTAAAAAAAAAAAATAAAGAAAACCAAATTAAAATTAAAACCAAAAAAAAGAATAACAAATAAAGCAAAAAGTTTTGAACAAAGTTACCTATATAAAGTTTTTACTATTTAAAAAAATTGATTTTCTTCTTGAAGAGTCAAAAACTCTATGAAAATCTTTACATAAATTTAAACTGAATTTATTTCTTTTTTAAAACATTAAAAAAAATTATACAAATTTTGTATTTATGATTATTTATTTAATGATGCACTCAGGCGTATACGTAATTTTTTTAATTTTCGTTTTTTTAGGGTTTTTTAAGTTTTAATGAAAATGCACTGGAAATCAAATAAAAATTTAAAATTTGAATACTAGAACCTTGATGTGATTTAAATTTATAACTTTGCATAGGAAGTTATTGTAATCGGTCTGATTTTTAAATTTTTTTACATTTCTCGACGTTTCAAGGTTCCTAGAATCTAAATAGAAGATTTTTAGAGAGATGTATGTCCGTGCGTGTGTCCGTACGTTCGGGAAGCTTTTTTCGTCGTCCATATCTCAAGAACCAGTGTAGATATCGACTTAATACAAATTTTAATATACAGATAATGATGCAGAAAGGACTCTCAAAAAATTGCGTGGGTGTTTCTTTTTTACTATAGCAATTTAATTTAATTTATTAGCGTTTAACAAATCTGATATTGTTTTTATACCATTTTATTATTTTTTCTGTTCTTTAGACTTATTGTAGTAAAGTTTTGAGAATTTGACTGCTTGCCATTCTTTAGGTACTTACGAGGATTTCGTCCTCACAAAACGAAAGATATGAAGGATTTAAGAGGTTTTCTTTCAAGTAAATGTTACACAATATTTTTCATTGGTTTTAATCTAGAGGTTAAGATAAGTAAAAGAATAAGAAAAATAAGTTAATTAAAAGCAAATTTCAGACATACATAAGTTAAAAAATTATAAACAAATTACACATTGTAGTAGGTATGTAAAAAAAAAAATATTAGTCGAAAGTTTTATAATTGTTTTGATTCTTACTTTTCTTAATAAGGCTAGAAGAAAGAAGGAAATTGTTATTTTTATTATAGGTACCAAGAAAATATAAGTTTTTAAACCTTTAATGTGGCAGAGTCATAAAAAGAATGATAATCTTGTTTGAGATATTTTTCAGCTCCTGAAGGGGTCCTTACAATCGTTGGTGGGTATAATTTTCTTAACGAGAAAATTACACAAAATGGATGAAAACTCATCAGCGCTAACTCCACCTTCAGCTTTGTGCCATAAAAAGCAATAACCTTCATGTTGATGTGTTGCCAAGTCATAAATGTGAAAAGTTTTGGACTATTATTTTTTGTCGGTAGTACAAAGACGATACATTTGATTTAGGGGAAAGTAAGACTGACTGTAAATCTACATTGAACACTTTTTTGGTAGGGTCAGATTTATCTCTATTTTTTCCTTTTCGAGCTTCATCTTTTAGCCTTATGCATGTTCCAAATAGACTAATTACTCAACATTTCCCCTCCTATATTCTACAAAAACCCACCTCTTAAACCTTTACCGAAAAGAGTTCAAACTAATAACCTGAGTAATACTAGCATACCTTGTTACGGTAAATTTTACCGCAACAAAAACCAGCCTTTGGCTGTTTTCTTTTTCTCGTTGTGGCTGCAAAATATCGGCAAAGTTGAGGGCAACCATGGTCTCATCAACCACAGGTGTACCTAGCCTTTATTTTGCAAAAGCAACAAAAGCAGGTGATCGAGATCGAGAACGAGTTCTTTCGACGAGATCGAAAATGCCGGCGGATGAGCCGAAGAAGTATGAGGTCAGGCGGACCCTTACTTAAACAACAACAACAACATATTTATTTTATTTGAACGATTGTAATTTTAACGTAGATTAACTAAAATTAACATTTAATTATTAATGTACAAAATGGGTTTTTAACGCCGCGTTTTTAAGTTAACGTAATTTAATATTTGGTACAAAACTCACACCTCGAACCTCGCGCGTTAAATTAGTAGTATCTAATAGGAAAATGCCTAGTTGAGACTTCTTCTCGATTTTTGTTTTTCTTTGAACTTTCTCGAAAAATAAGAATAGTTGGGAAGGGGTCTTAACTCGCCATTATGTTTCGGCAAGTTTTGGAAACCCATCCAACAACTTGTCGAAACCGTGATTGTGTGTGTGAAAGCAAAGTTTCGCTGAGAGTCAACAACGGTGGCTTTCCTGATGAGCGTAAAGCTTCCAGGAAGCCGCGATACCGTGACCGACAATCACGAAAACGGATGCTTGTGTTGGATGAATGTGTGTGTGACTGGAATGGTCGAGGGAGGAAAAATAGTTTTGGGGATTAGCTTGGAAGGCACTCTTGTAAGAGCCTAACAAGCGAAAGGATTAAACAGAAAGTGTTCGAGGAATTGTGTGAAGGAAAAGGAAAAGTCGAGAAGGAGGAATAAATTAGAGTTTATTGAGGAAATCCAGAAAGGAAAAGAGGAATAGAGATCGAGGTGTGAGGATCGGGAATAAGAGGAAAAATAGGAGAAAGAAAATAAAAGATAAGTAGTGACTTTTGTTTTGTTCTTTTGTTCGGTACGCGTCCGGTATTAAGAACCCATTTTCTTTTGCGAGTTGTTTTCTTTGTTTGCTTAATTTTCTTTGTTTCATTTAACTTTCTTTTGATTGTAATTTTCACTTTTATTTTGAAAACATTTTGGGTTTTAGTCCAGGGATCTTCAATCCCACGGTTTCCCAAAGAAATAAATATTAAATTTAAAAACCAAACGGTCGTTGTGTCGTCTTCTTATTTTCGCTTCACTCAACTTAAAGAGTTTTGGAATTTTCTTTTTCGGTTTTAAAAAAAAATTCCTGGCGCCCATTTTATTGCAACGTATCCCACTGTGGTACTTGCAATAACATATTCCTAAATTGTAGCAATTTGATTGATTTTATAAATCAATCAACATTGTTATAATAAATAAAATTCTTCCAAAGAACCCAGCCCAGCTGAGCAGCCGCGGTTACAGCTTCTTTAACAAGCTGTGTTGTTGCACTTTTTTTGAATTCTCTTTTGTGTCGTGTTCGTACTCATTTGAGTGCGAGTTAATAATTTTGTTGCGTGCGTCGTCGTCGTCGTCACTACGCAGCCGTCGTCGATTAGTTTGTTTTTAGTTTAGTTTTGTTTTGATAATTTGTTTTAAATAATTATCAATAATTAAATAATTAATAATATTAAATATAGTATATCGCGGTAAACAAATTCAAAGAAAAGTGTAACAAATTGGAGCCCAACGTGTGGGGCCAAGTGGAAGAATTTCGTGGTTATTTTGTATCGTGTTTGATATTATATTATTTACTTCATAAAAGAACATTTAATTCCGCTGTTTTTTTTTATAGGTGTTTTTCATCGAGGTGTTTTGTTCGAGTTATTTTGGTTCCAGAGGAAAATTATTGGAGGTGTTTTGTTCCTGCGAGAAGAAATTGAAAGTGGTATTTTTGTTTGAGAAAAAAGTTCATCAAGGGATTTATCGAGGGAGTTTTCAAAGTGCAAAATAATCGCAAGTATTTTGTTTTGAATTTGTGTAGTGTAAACTCGTTTTTTTTTTACTGTGTGTTGTTAGTTGTTGAGTTGCTTCTTTTTCTTTTTTTATTATTTATATTTAAATTATATTTTTTTCGGGCGACATTTTGTCTTTTTAATTTTTTTTTGTTGTTTTCTCTTTTTTGTGTGAGTGAGAAGTTTATCGCTAGCTAGTTCGAGTGACTTATTTTTTCTGGCGTGATAGATTGTATGTCAGAGTTTTTTTTCTATTTTTTGAGTGAAAGTTAATTTTTAAATTTTCAAAGAGTTTGAGTGAATTTAGATAGAGTAGGGGATTGGTGTGAGCGTCCAAACTTTTTTTTGATAAAATTTAAAAGAAATTATTTTGTTTTTTTTAAATTATTTTTTTTTGTTTTTAAAATAATAAAAAATAAATTAATTCAATAGTTAGAATTTTTAGTTAGAGTTGCCAAATAGATTTTAAAATTTTTATATTTTTTTATAAATAATTTTTTTTTTGAAAGTTTTTGTTTTGTGTTAGTTAAAATGAATATTGGTAGGTTAGCACAGGACGAACTGGCCTACGAGATGAAGGTCAGGGGGTTAAAAGTAGGGACAGTTGAGGAAATGCGAAAGGCATTGAGGTCATCGAGATTACTCGTTAAGAGGAACTCGATGGAAGTTAGTTTAGTTTATCCCTTCACTTATGAAGAGGATGTTGAGGCAATAGAAGCTAAGATTGAGGAGATTAGGGTCCTTCTTAAAGTACCTCCGAAGAATCCAAAGTCTTCGGAATACATTAAGATAGTGACAAAGATTGAGTGGTGTATAGGCAGGTTAGCTAGGACACCTTGTGAGGCCGAAGATGAAGAAGATGAAGTTAGTTCACTTCGGAACAAGGTTTTGTGTTTGTTAGGAGATCTCACTGGTGATAGTGAGAATAGCGATAGGGAAGAGGAAGTGGAGAAGGAAAAGACTCCGATTAAGGTTCAAACCCAACTTCGAGCACAAGTTGGTCAGACCCTAGGTGTTGGTTCGCGGTCTGCGTTAGGGCCTACTACAGAGACGTTGGCTGAGCCAAGAGTTGGTGTCAGTAGTCCTGTAGTAGGGAACATTTCAGTTAGGGTTCCGTCAGAACGTAGGCTTGATAGGGCCGATGGATTTTCTGAACGAATGGTCGTTCAGCAAAAACACATCGAACGTATAGGGAAGTGGGGGGTGAAGTTTACTGGTGACTCAGGTGGAGCATCAGTAAATTCATTCCTAGAAAGAGTGGAGGAACTTCGTTTGGCTAACGATGTTCCTGAAAACCACCTTTTTAAATCCGCTTCGGAGCTATTGGCTGGTAGGGCACTTTTGTGGTTTAGGTCGGTTAGGGAAGATTTGGAGGGTTGGCAGGAATTCGTCAAGGAACTCAAAGCGGAGTTCCTTCCAGCGAATTACGATGATCTCTTGTTGGAGGAGATTAATCGGCGTTCGCAGGGAAAGGAAGAAACTTTCGGCGCATATCTGACCACGATGAGGACATTGTTTCGAAGGTTATCGGAACCTTTGTCAGAGGGAAGGATGCTTGCTATATTGAGGAAAAATGTAGATCCCTTTTATCAGGTCCAGATAGCTAGTGCCAAACCAAAGACGGTTAAGGAACTTTCTATCTTAGGTAGGGAGTTAGATACCCTGAAGGTGAACGTAGACAGTTTTACCCCGCCTTCTAGAGGCAAAAATTTGTTAGAACCGGAGTGCGGTTATCAACCTAGTTCGTCTGGACAACATCGATTAGCGGCTGTTGCTCCAGTATCTGATAATCCGTTTAGGCAGTCGGTTAGGTGTTACAAATGTAACAAAGAAGGACATTTAGCTTCGAGGTGTACAGTCCAGAAACGTTGTTTCGGCTGTGGAGCGGTAGGAGTGTATCGTAGGGATTGTAGGTGTTCGGGAAATGGGGATCGGGCCCTTGTGTCAGCAGGACAAGGAGTCCGTCGACGTTAGGAAGGTCGTCTGCTGACGATCAGCGGGTAGGAGTTAAACTGAGTTTCACGTTAGCGGCAAATGGTAGGGACACTAGACCATATTTAGGAGTTAGGGTATATGGAATAAAGTTTTTAGGACTTCTCGATTCAGGAGCCTCCCGTACCATTGTGGGTGGTGACGGGTGGAAAGTTTTGAAAGAGTTAGGGCTTAGATTAGGAAAGAGTAGTGTTGGGTCAGTAGAGTTAGCAGATGGAGCAGGTGTAGGTGTAGCTGGGTCTGTTTCTCTACCAGTGGAGGTTGAGAACAAATCCTTTTTGATAGAATGTCTTGTCATTCCGAATCTTCCACACCAGTTGATCTTGGGTGCCGATTTTTGGGCACTATCGGGCATAGTCCCGGATTTGAGATCGGGGGTGTGGAATTTTTCTAGCCAAGAGAGATTGGCCTCGATGACAGACATGGTAGCTATTAAGGAAAAATCGGATTTGAACGATTTTGAAAATAGGGAATTAGAACTAGTGTTAGGAGAACTTTTTAAATCAATGACCGAAGGTTTAGGGTGCACCAACTTAGTTGAGCACAAGATTAGGACGTCTGCAGAACCGATAAAGCAAAGATATTACCCTGTTTCGCCAGCGATTCAGAAACATATCGATCAGGAGCTCCAGGAGATGTTGGAAGCTGGAGTGATCGAGAAGTCGAAGAGTCCTTGGGCATCGCCGATTCTTCTGGTTAAGAAGAAAGATGGCAGTTATCGGTTCTGTGTTGACTATAGGAAGTTAAACGAGGTTACTGATAGAGATGCTTATCCACTACCATTTATTTCAGCAATTTTAGACAAGCTTCGAAACGCGAAGTACTTGTCTTCTTTAGACATTAAATCTGCTTATTGGCAGATTCCAATGGAAAAAGAATCGCGAAAGTACACAGCCTTTACCGTGCCAGGGCGTGGCCTGTTTCAATTTTGCAGGATGCCATTCGGCTTGCACAATTCCCCGGCAACTTGGCAAAGGTTTATTGACGACGTTTTAGGTCCTGACTTAGAACCGTTCGTCTTTGTGTACTTGGATGACATTATCATCGTCACCGATTCTTTCGATAGGCACCTAGAAATTTTAAAAGAAGTTTTTAAAAGGTTAGGAGATGCAGGTTTAAAAGTAGGTAGGGAAAAGTGTAATTTTTGTAGGTCTTCTTTAAAATTTCTAGGTTATGTAGTTGATAGGAACGGGCTTCATGTTGACCCGGAAAAAGTGGAAAGCATGATGAGGATTCCTCCACCGAAAAACGTGAAGGAAATTAGGAGTTTTGTAGGGACAATTTCGTGGTACCGTAGGTTTGTACCAAATTTTGCAATATTAGTTAGGCCTCTTACCGATCTCTTAAAGAAAGGTAAGAAATTTGAGTGGACACAAGAATGTGAGGAGAGTTTTAGGAAAGCCAAAGAGTGTTTGGTTACGGCACCGATTCTGACATGTCCGGATTTTTCAAGGCCGTTTGTTGTGCAAACAGATGCGTCGGACTATGGCATCGGGGCCGTATTATCTCAGGAGTTTGAGGATGGCGAAAAAGCCATTTGTTATTTAAGTCGGTCATTGAATAGGAATGAAAGGAACTACTCTACGACCGAAAAGGAATGTTTAGCGGTCCTTTGGGCGATTGAAAAGTTGCGGCCGTATCTCGAAGGTGTTCGATTTACAGTCGTAACTGATCATCACTCTTTGGTCTGGCTAAGCAACCTTAAGGATCCGCAGGGTAGATTAGCTCGTTGGGCCATTCGGCTCCAACAATTCGATTTCAAGATCATCCATAGAAAGGGCAAAGAACATGTCGTTCCTGATATGTTGTCGCGAGGAGTTCCAGAAGTAGCTGGTGTCTCTGAGGCGGATTCGGACCCTTGGGTGATTAAAATGAAATCACAGGTAGAAAAGAGCCCGTTAGAATACCCATCTTGGAGAGTTGAGAATGGGCGGCTCTATAAGCATGTTAGGTTGCACCATATAGTCGTTCGTGATAATGGTGAAGAGTGGAAGTTAGTGTTAGGGAAAAATGATAGGTCGAGAATTCTTAACGAGTGCCATGATGCTCCGCTTTCAGGACACATGGGCGTTAAGAAAACTTTTGCTAGGATAGCAGAAAAATATTACTGGCCCAAAATGAGGAGTGATATTACGAGGTATGTTAGGAGTTGTAAAATTTGCCAAAGTGTGAAACCGGTGAACGAAAAACCAGCTGGTCTAATGACCGAAAGAGTAGGAAATTCCCAACCGTGGGAAATGATTTGCGTGGACTTGGTGGGTCCATTACCAAAATCGTCGCGAGGGTTCGTGTATATTTTAACGGTCGTCGACTATTTCACTAAATTCCCCTTGTTGTTCGCGTTACGGTCCGCAACGGCGAAAGCGGTATGTCGGGAGTTGGAAGAAAACGTGTTTCTTCTTTTCGGGATTCCTAAGTGGATCGTCTGTGACAACGGTCCCCAGTTCCGTAGCAAGGAACTGAAAACGCTTAGCGAAGCGTACGGGTCACAACTTCGGTTTACGGCGAATTATCATCCGCAAGCGAATCCGGCGGAACGGATAAACCAAATAATAAAGACTACGCTCCGGGCGTATGTTTCGGAAAACCAGCGGAGTTGGGATTCGCAACTGGCAAAAGTGGCCTGTGCAATCCGAACTTCGCAACATGAGGTTTTAGGTGTGTCGCCATACTTCGCAAATTTCGGTAGGAACATGGTAACTAGTGGCCATGATGTAGGAATTAGGGACAGTGATAGGGACCAAGATATAACAGAAATTGATAGGCAGTTTCGGAAACTGAGAGAGGATATAGCTAGGAAGTTGGAAGCAGCGGGAAAGAAGGCTGCTAAGACTTATAATTTACGTAGGAGGGACGCGAAATATCACACGGGTGATCTCGTTTGGCGTAGGAACTTCGCGCTGTCCGATGCAGCAAATTATTTCGCGGCGAAGTTGGCGACCAAATTTGTAGGACCTTTCAAGGTCAGCAAGAGGATGTCACCTTGGACATACCTATTAATAGATGATCGCGGTAAGGAGCGAGGAACGTGGCATTGTAAAGATTTAAAACCGTTTGTTGATGTTTAAGTCAAGTCCCTTTTGTAGTAGTATTTTTTTTTGGTTTGTCATTGTAATATTTGTTTAATTGATATGCCACACTAATGATTTTTTTTTCTTTTTTTCTTTTAAACGTAATGATGGTCCTTTGTTGTTGTTGTCTACCCCTGGCTGAGCCTTAAGAAATGGTTTGCTTTTCTTGAAAAGTAAACACATTTCTTGGGAGGTAAGGGTGGGATTTGTTACGGTAAATTTTACCGCAACAAAAACCAGCCTTTGGCTGTTTTCTTTTTCTCGTTGTGGCTGCAAAATATCGGCAAAGTTGAGGGCAACCATGGTCTCATCAACCACAGGTGTACCTAGCCTTTATTTTGCAAAAGCAACAAAAGCAGGTGATCGAGATCGAGAACGAGTTCTTTCGACGAGATCGAAAATGCCGGCGGATGAGCCGAAGAAGTATGAGGTCAGGCGGACCCTTACTTAAACAACAACAACAACATATTTATTTTATTTGAACGATTGTAATTTTAACGTAGATTAACTAAAATTAACATTTAATTATTAATGTACAAAATGGGTTTTTAACGCCGCGTTTTTAAGTTAACGTAATTTAATATTTGGTACAAAACTCACACCTCGAACCTCGCGCGTTAAATTAGTAGTATCTAATAGGAAAATGCCTAGTTGAGACTTCTTCTCGATTTTTGTTTTTCTTTGAACTTTCTCGAAAAATAAGAATAGTTGGGAAGGGGTCTTAACTCGCCATTATGTTTCGGCAAGTTTTGGAAACCCATCCAACAACTTGTCGAAACCGTGATTGTGTGTGTGAAAGCAAAGTTTCGCTGAGAGTCAACAACGGTGGCTTTCCTGATGAGCGTAAAGCTTCCAGGAAGCCGCGATACCGTGACCGACAATCACGAAAACGGATGCTTGTGTTGGATGAATGTGTGTGTGACTGGAATGGTCGAGGGAGGAAAAATAGTTTTGGGGATTAGCTTGGAAGGCACTCTTGTAAGAGCCTAACAAGCGAAAGGATTAAACAGAAAGTGTTCGAGGAATTGTGTGAAGGAAAAGGAAAAGTCGAGAAGGAGGAATAAATTAGAGTTTATTGAGGAAATCCAGAAAGGAAAAGAGGAATAGAGATCGAGGTGTGAGGATCGGGAATAAGAGGAAAAATAGGAGAAAGAAAATAAAAGATAAGTAGTGACTTTTGTTTTGTTCTTTTGTTCGGTACGCGTCCGGTATTAAGAACCCATTTTCTTTTGCGAGTTGTTTTCTTTGTTTGCTTAATTTTCTTTGTTTCATTTAACTTTCTTTTGATTGTAATTTTCACTTTTATTTTGAAAACATTTTGGGTTTTAGTCCAGGGATCTTCAATCCCACGGTTTCCCAAAGAAATAAATATTAAATTTAAAAACCAAACGGTCGTTGTGTCGTCTTCTTATTTTCGCTTCACTCAACTTAAAGAGTTTTGGAATTTTCTTTTTCGGTTTTAAAAAAAAAATTCCTGGCGCCCATTTTATTGCAACGTATCCCACTGTGGTACTTGCAATAACATATTCCTAAATTGTAGCAATTTGATTGATTTTATAAATCAATCAACAT
Organism: Eupeodes latifasciatus; assembly: GCA_920104205.1. Classification (NCBI taxonomy): domain Eukaryota; kingdom Metazoa; phylum Arthropoda; class Insecta; order Diptera; family Syrphidae; genus Eupeodes; species Eupeodes latifasciatus. Next base: position 39,699,538 of record OV049924.1, read on the forward strand.
TGTTATAATAAATAAAATTCTTCCAAAGAACCCAGCCCAGCTGAGCAGCCGCGGTTACAGCTTCTTTAACAAGCTGTGTTGTTGCACTTTTTTTGAATTCTCTTTTGTGTCGTGTTCGTACTCATTTGAGTGCGAGTTAATAATTTTGTTGCGTGCGTCGTCGTCGTCGTCACTACGCAGCCGTCGTCGATTAGTTTGTTTTTAGTTTAGTTTTGTTTTGATAATTTGTTTTAAATAATTATCAATAATTAAATAATTAATAATATTAAATATAGTATATCGCGGTAAACAAATTCAAAGAAAAGTGTAACAACCTACACAATCGGCCGCAGCCCCTTCATACCCATCTCCGCCTTGCCCAAGTCAAAAGTGGTCAAACCAGTCTAGAGGGCGAGCAACAACTACTGATGATACTCTATTTTCAATGGAAGAGATCCAATCTCTAACCGTAGAGATGACAACTCAACTTAGCCACTGCTCAACAAAAGCAGAACAATTTAATGTTATCGCCCAGTTAGCGATTAAGTACTTATATTATATAATAAAAATGACAAGTAATCATTCGTTAAGTGTTATATGTTGGAATGCACTAGGCATTCGTAGCAAAAGTATTGAATTTTTCTTTTTCTTAAGCAGAAATAAAATTGATATCGGTTTGGTCTCTGAAACTTGGCTTTCTAATAATGCAACTCTTTCTAACTCTGAATACAATTGTTATAGAGTAGATAGAGTTGATAGAGTTTCGGTGTATTTCCCGGGTCGCTCAAGGAATTCCTTGCGGGGCGAACACTTTAAGTCGGATATCTTAAAAATGATTAATATTAACGGTCCATATTTAATTTGGGGTGACTTTAATTGCAGACACAGGAAATGGGGATGTGTAAGAGCAAATACATGGGGTAACATATTAGAAAACATTAATGCTACTCATGGGATTGAAATTATGTTTCCAAATAGTCCCACTTATTATCCATCTGACAGAGGAAAAAGTCCGTCAACTATAGATTTTTATTTAACAAATACGTCAACCCTATTTTCGCAACCTATTGTTTGCAACGACTTGAGCTCTGACCATTTACCTGTTAAGTGTGGGGTATTAGAATCCCCCAGCACAAACACATGTATTTTTTATGACCTAGGTAAAGCAAACTGGTCGAGGTATCGGAACACAATACAAAATCGTTTAAGACATAGCGATACAAATTTAGACACTATAGAATCCACTGAACAAATAGATAGTTGCATCAATGTCTTTAATACTACTATTTCTGAAAGCATAAAAACAATCATAATACATATATGTATTACTAATACCGATAAGGCAAATGCCCTTGCAAATACTTTTTATGATAATCACTTTGTTTTCAACAGAATAGGATCTCTTCAATTTGAAAATACTGTGCAAGATTCTATAACCAATTTTAATTCATTAATTCTTGACGTACCTGACAACTTTTACGTTGGTATGGATGATTTGATTTCCATTATTCGAAAACTTCAAATAAAAAAATCTGTAGGATTCGATGGAACAAAAAACATTTTTCTTAAAGAATTACCAAGGACTGGTTTTGAATATCTTGTATTTATATTCAATTGCTGCATTAAGTTTCAATACTTTCCTATATCCTGGAAAGTGGCTAAAAGTTGTACCAGTTTTAAAACCCGGGAAACAACCAAATGACCCAAACAGTTATAGACCTATAAGTCTGTTAAGTTGCACAAGCAAAGTATTTGAAAGACTTATCAAATTCAAATTAAATGATTTTATTTTAGAAAATAATATTTATCCACCTCAACAATTTGGCTTTCGTGAACAGCATAGCACTGTTCAGCAAGTAAATCGAATAACTAAGCATGTTCGTTCTAATTTCAATTTTCAAAAATCAACTGGCCTAGTTCTCTTAGACGTGGAAAAAGCTTTTGATGGTGTTTGGCATAATGGTCTGATCTATAAAATGATAACATTTAATTTCCCATTATACCTTATTAAAATAGTACAAAGTTTTTTGACAGATAGATATTTCGCCGTTTATGTAAGTGGTGATTTATCTCAAAAACTATGTGTGCCAGCAGGAGTTCCACAAGGATCTGTTTTAGGCCCTCTCCTCTATAACATATATACTGCTGACTTTCCTCAACTGCCCAATTGTGAATCGGCTATATATGCCGATGATACTGTCATTTTTTCATCTGATGTACTTAGTTTCTGTATTGAAACTAATCTACAATCAGCTTTGAACATTTTAGACAGCTACTATACCAAATGGAAAATTCAAATTAATGCTTCAAAGACACAGGCAATCTTTTTTTCAAGAAAAAGGAAGTCCTGTTTTCTTTCCAGCAATAATCTGATGTTAAACAATACGAATATAATTTGGGGAACCTCGGTAAAATACTTGGGAATACACTTGGACAAAAGACTTACTTTCAATGAACATGTACAAAAAACAATATTAAAAGTTATTAAAAGTTAATAAAACAATACAAATTATGTATCCGCTAATTAACAGAAAATCTCTTTTGAACAATGACAATAAGTTGACAATCTTTAAAGTAATTTTTCAATCAATTATGCTGTACGGGAGTCCAGTTTGGGGGCAGTGTGCAAAAACGCATATAAAAAATTACAAATCGCTCAAAATAAAGTTTTGAAGTTAATGCTCAAACTTCCATGGCATTTTTCAACTAGCGAATTGCATAATCTTACCGATGTCGATTATGTTTCTGCCAGAATTTTAAAGCTAAAAGAAAATTATGATATTCGATGTCAAATTTCAGATAATGTTCTTATTACAAGTTTAATTAATTTCTAGCTTCTACCATTGTTGTTTATTAATATTATGTACAAATTGTATTATTTTTTTAATTTATTTATTATCTTATTCATTATTGCATATTTATTTATTATTGTTTATTTACTTATTTGTTTGTTTATTTATTATTTATTTATTTATTTATGTAATTATTTATTTACTTATTTATTATAAATTTATTTATTCGTCTATTTATTTTTTTATTTATTAATTCACTTATTTATTATTAACTTACGAATTTATTATTTATTAACAACTTATTCAATTATTTATTTATTCACTTACTTATTTATTTAATTATTCATTCATCTGTCAATTTAAGTAATTCCATGTTCTTGTTTACTTCTTTTTCTCATTAGTACCTATAAATTCTGTGATATTAATTCTAATTAAAAAAAATATATATGTATATAAATATACACACATAAATATAAATATTTTTACCTTATCTTTAGTGAAACTGATCACAGTACATACTTTTTTTTTATATATATATATAACTCTTAAATAGGAAGTTTTCATGACCTTTCCTCCTCAAACTAAACTATATCTTTAAAATTCAAATAAATTGTGCGTTATTTATAATATTTTTCAGAAGTAAGGTAGTTCTTACCATAACTCTGTAAACCGGGCGATAGCAAAAACGTAATAATTGTATAATTGGTCAATAAACAAACACATTTTTTATTCTACAAAAACCTTAAACTCGTCATTTTTTGGACGAAAAAGACTTAAATTCATGTCATGAAAGACTTCTTTAAAAGTTGTAATGGAGAGAGGTTTCTTGTCATGTGCTGCAAACCAAAGTTTGGAATATTGATCATACAGCTGTTTTTTGTTTTTGTCTGCAACATATGGAGATTCGAAGTACAATTTGGATGAAGTTGATTTACAATATTGAGATTCCATTTTTGGTAGGGCTAGTAGAAAATCTTTTAGGCAATTCTTTTGAAGATTAAATTTTGTTTGGCGGTTATTTGATTAGGGATTTACTGTTGCTAACAATAAATCTGGAATCAATTGATGTACTTTCAGTTTTTTTCTTCCAGTTAGTTAGAGCCCATTCACCAATACTTAAGGTGTTCAAGTACATCACCTTGCAAACGCTTTTCGTTTCATTTTTGTATTTAAGAAAAAAATAAATTGAACTATTTCGTTTCCTTAATTATTGGAACCGCCCACCGTCTTTTAATTTGTTCAATTTTAGTTGTACATTCAACGTAAACCCTTTTCTCATTCCAAAATTTATTTTCAAAACTCATTAAAAATTATATTTATTTTCTCATCATCAAAATTAGTACACATTGGTTTTCGACTAAAAATCTCGTTAGCAAAAATAGATTTTGAAATCAAACTATTTCATCATATGCAAAATATTCAACTGACAACTTTTTTTAACAAAGCACGAAAACCTACAAAAACAACAAAAACCTGATAAGAAATGGTTTTCGACTCAAGTATTAGGAAAACAACGAAAGACATTGACTTAAAATTTTGTATCCCACACAAAATATTATTATTAATATTAAAGTTTTAAGCAAGACAAATCGACAGACGGGATGGGAAGTTATCAGTGTGGGTTGCATACCAGCTTCGTTTTTGGTTCAAAATTTTAATTTGAAGTTACTACAGGAGGGCGCCTTTCCTGACAAACTTAAGTTAGCCCACGTTATTCCTTTATATAACTACAAAAATGAATAGAAAAGACACACATAAAAATATTATAGGCCTATATGTAGGCTTTGAAAAAGCAATGAAACATCGCATGATAAACTATTTAAAAAGAACATTATTTTCTTAGAATTCTGTTCCTTAATCAGCAACGATCTGTTTGTAGAAATAACTTAGGCGACCGTAATTTATAATTGGACAAACATTCGGTGGTATCATTTTTTAACTGGTTTGAGTCTTTCTTTAAGCGATGATCTCAAAAAGTAAAGATTGGGTAAACGTTCAGTTCATGTAATATTCTTACTCTTGGCTTTCCCCAAGGATCTGTCCTTGATCCTGTTTTATTTCTTGCATCAACTCATTTTTTTCTCAAAATTTGTATGGCAAACTCAAAGCTTTTGCAGTTTTGGTTTTGTTTATCATCTATGAAGGTTCTACATTTCATTTTCGCTCGAAATGAAATCGATTCAAAATACAAATTGAAGTTCTGAAGTTGAAATTCACTTTTATCAAATTCGATTTAATTTTTTTTGAACTTAAAGTTCGATTTTTGTCGATTTTTAAGTGATTTGAATTCGACTAGATTTAATTAGTGTGAACTGAATGCGACAGTTTTATTTAAAGGAAATAAACATTAACTTTTGTATGTAATGCACTTGATCCTTGAGAAGTTGCAGCTTTTACTTTGTATTTGAACGGACAAGGTATTTAAAATGATTTTACATCACACCAAATGTCTTCTCCATAACCTTTACAGTAAACCAAAGGACATGTTCAAAAAACATAAGGGTCTTCATTTGCGGTCAACTGTTTTCTTTGATCGTAAATTAAGACCAAGGCAATTAGCAAGTTATTGAAGTGTCATAAACTTCAAGCTTGAAACTTTGGGCAGGTTCAGACAACATAAGGGACTTCATTTGCAGTCAACTTCATTCTTTGAACGTAAATTTTGACCAAGGCAACTAGTTAGTTTTTTAAGTGTCATAAATTTAAAATTCAGAACTTTACTTCACAAACCTCTACTTCAAGTTCATAGTACAAAAATTACCAAAATCATTATTTTCTACAAAACACTCCTCAGGCAAGCTACAAGTCCATCATGATTTGTATTTTGTATTTTAAAGAAATATTACTTATTTCTTTTCCAAATTTACAAGGAACCTTTTTACAGAAAGCATTAAATGAAGTTGTGCAGATAATAAATAAATCATTGAGTAATAAAGTTCAGCTTTTAGTTGAATTAAAAAATATGATCAATTGTCATTTTGACATAAGTTGACTTGACTTGATAGTAAGGGAGATTTTTCTTCCCTAACTTTCCAGTCAACTTTCCAATAAAGTTGCCTTAATTGGAAGGCAATTTTTTGGCAGCTGGCCAATCAGATGCATGAAACTTGCCTTACTTTCAAGTCCCTTATGTCGGCTGAACCTGCCCTTTGTTTCACTAACCTCTACCTTCAACTACCAAAAACATTAGGCAGGTTCAGTCAGACGACATAAGGGACTTGAAAGTTAGGCAAGTTTCTAGTATCTTATTGGCCAGCTGCCAAAAAATTACCTTCCAATTAAGGCAACTTTAATGGAAAGTTGACTGGAAAGTTAGTCAAGAAAAATCTCCCTAACTATTAAGTCAAGTCTTCTTCTATCAAAATGACAGTTGATCCTGTTTTTTTTTTTTATTCAAATGAAAGCTGAACTTTATTATAAATTGGAAGGTACATTTTTGGCAACTGGCCAATAAGATACTAAAAAATTGCCTAACTTTCAAGTCCCTTATGTCGTCTGAACCTCCCCAATGTTTTCTGTAAATGATAATGGAAATAAAAAATATATAAATACAAATGAAATGAATGAACAATACAAAATAAAAATAATAATGTTTTTGTACTATGAACTGAAGGTAGAGGTTTGTGAAGTAGAGTTCTGAATTTGAAATTCATGAAAAACTTTGCTTTGGTCAAAATTTACGTTCAAAGAATAAAGTTGACTGCAAATGAAGTCCCTTATATGGTCTGAACCTGACATGTCTACAAAACACTCATCAGGCAAGCTACAATTCCATCTCGCCCTGTATTTTGCATTTAAAAAAAATATTACTTATGGCTATTCCAATTTGGCAACAAACTTACTTACTTAAGGTGGCGCTACAGTCCGGAGCGGACCTGGGCCTCAACCAACATGCGTCTCCAGCCAGCTCGGTCCCTAGCTAGCTGTCTCCAGTTTCGCACGCCAAGTTGGTTGAGGTCTTCACCCACCTGAGTGAGCCACCTGAGTCGCGGTCTTCCTCTACTGCGCCGTCCCTCGGGATTGGATTCGAAGACCTTCCGGGCTGGAGCGTTTATGTCCATTCGCTCTACATGACCCAGCCATCTAAGCCGTTGGACTTTAATTCTGCTAACTAGGTCAGTGTCCCTGTACAGCCCGTACAGTTCGTCGTTATATCTTCTCCTCCATTCTCCATCTATACGTACGGGACCAAAAATCACCCGAAGAATTTTTCTCTCGAAGCATTTTAAGACGTTCTCATCTTTCTTTGATAGGGTCCAGGCTTCAGCGCCATAAATGAGAACCGGGTTGGTGAGTGTCTTATAGATGGTGATTTTATATGCTCGAGAGAGGACTTTACTTCTCAATTGCCTTCTAAGTCCAAAGAAGCAGCGATTTGCAAGAGTTATTCTTCGTTTGATTTCAGCGCTGGTGTCGTTGTCTGTGTTTATAGCGGTGCCTAGGTAGACAAAGTCCTTAACTACCTCGAAGTTATAGCTGTCCATGGTGACGTTTTGTCCAAGACGTCGTTGTTCAATGTCCTTTTTTGATGACAGCATATACTTGGTCTTGCCCTCATTGACCACTAAACCCATCTTCTTCGCTTCCGTCGCAATGCTCAAAAACGCTCCACTGACATCACGCTTTGATCTTCCAATTATGTCAATATCATCTAAGTAATTGGATGGACCTTTGGAAGATTTGGCAACAAACCCTTCTACATAAAACATCACATAGAATTGCAGAAAATAAATTAATCACAGAGTAATAAAGTTCAGTTTTCAGTTGAATGACAAATTGTGATAAGCTGTCATTTTGACACAAATGGAATTGACTTGATAGTTAGTTAGACTTTTCTTGACAAGCTTTTTAATAAAGTTGCCCTAATTGGGAGGCAACTTTTTGGCAGCTGGCCAATCACATTCTAGAAATTTGCCTTACTTTCAAGTGCCTTATGTCGCCTGAGCCCTGAACCTGCCCAATGTCCTTTCAAAAACTTTCAACACATTAAAAAACTATGCTTCAACACCAGTTTTTCCAAACGGATATTTATTTACAAATCTGCACCTAGCTGCCATATGGATCAGGACAATGCAAATAAAAAGACGCAATGTTTTATATTTATTTTATTAAGAAGTACATACATACATACATACATATATGTATAATATGTAACAAATAAAAACATAAGAAATTATACAAATTGTGACAACCAACAAAATTATTTATTAAATGATTTGTCAGCTGCTTTAAATACACTTGAAATGATTTTGAAAAGTATAAGTCATGAAATACAATAGAACCCTGATAAGAATTTTAGTTGATTTTCAATTTACAGCTTAAAGCTTAGTGTACATGATTGCCAGGTCTGACAATCATTGTCAGATCTGCAAACGTCTGAAAATGTGTGAAAATGAGCTGACAATGAGCTGAAAATTTTAATTTGTGTGTACACGGTTTGCAGATATCTACAAACATCTGCAAATCTGTTTCCAAATATTTGTCTGACAATGTAGATAAACTAATTTGGCCAAATAGCTAGCAATAGATTTGCAAACATTTGTAGATTTTCTGCCAACCGTGTACACACCAAATCAAATTTTGGATCTGCAAATTTATTTTCAGCTCATTGTCACACATTGCATCAGTCAGAAAATTTGTCTGCCAATGAATAAATTTGCAAATGTTCCTCAAACGGCATCTGCAAATTTATTCATTTTCAGACGTTTGCAGAAACGTCAGAAAATGAAAAAAAAATTGGTGATCTCCCAATGAATTTTGTGTACACACGATTGCCACATCTGCAAATTAATTTGTCTTCAAAATGATTGATGAACAAATTTTTCTGCAAATCAATTTGGTGTGTAGACGGTTGTCAGCTTGCGTGTACACGATTGCCAGATATCTACAAATTAATTGGCAGATATTTGTCTGCAAATTAGGAGCCAAACCATTTGTCTGCAAATTAATTTGGTGTGTACACGATTGTCAGCCATTCGAGACAAATTTTTCAGTGACAGATCTGGCAATATTTGCACATCTGGCAATATTTACAGATCTGGCAATCGTGTACACTTAGCTTTATAGTCCAAAAAGTCTCCGTACAGCAGCCTAAATTTAATGTTTTTTTTTTTTTGAAAAAAAAAAAAGAACTAGGAATAAATGTAAAAACCAAAGTGGTAACGTTGAAAAAAATTTAGTTTCCACCTTCACCTTTTTACCAAATTTAAAAAAAATGTGATTGTGATTTTCAAAATTCTTGTTTTTAATATATTGTAATAGTAAATACCTACTGATATCAGAATCAACAAAAAGAAAGCTGCTGTACGGAGACTTTTTGGACTATGTGTATACTGTATATGTCAATTTGTTTTCACTCGATTTCGAGTACCTTGCTGTATGTTTCTCCAGACCCCTATAACATAATTATTATACATTATAATGTCAACAAAGATGTTAACGTTTAAAGAATATGGTTAACCACTCACGAACTAACAATTAGCAATAAGACCAAAATTATGTTCTCCAAGTTAAGGTCTATGCAGCACTTTTTAATAGACGGGTGCGGCATAGACGACTGACGAGTTTTGATGGGCTATAAATAAAGAACAGTGAAACTTAGAGACAAATTTTTTTTTATTTAAATCAGTATTCAATCCTATTTTTAAAAATTATTGTTTGAAAATTATATCTCCAAGATGGCGGCCGTCAGCATTGATACACTGTTGTAGACGATCTCTGAAGCTTTCACATGATTTTCGGCAAATTTCGACTGGTATGGCCTCGATTTCCGCGATGATTTTCTGTTTAATTTCTTGGACAAGCATTAATTTATAGGGATGGAATGATAAATCTTCGTAAAGAACAGTCTGAGGGCTGAGCGTCTTGGTGACTGCTCAATTAACTCTCTAACCAACTGCACATTTTCGGGGGTTCTTACCGTTCTGGGTGCTCCGTGTACAAGTCTACTTAAGGTACTTCCAGTTTTTTCCAAATTCCGTATCCACAATTTGATAGTGTTTGTAGAAGGAACAGATTCAGCACGTGGAATGCCGAAGTGTATACGAAAAGCCCTTTGTGTAGCGATCACAGAATGATTATTTTCGTAATATGCACGCACGACGAAACAACGATGTACACCTGTCCAGTCCAGACCATGATTACGAATAAAAACGGCATTACCGTACAATTCAAAATATACCACTCATTAAGGCCTACTCTTATCTTATCACAGGCTAATGACCTCATTAAACTCGTCAGTCGGCTCTGCCGCACCCTGTATATACATATCTGATTGTCGAGTAAATAAGCATGTTGAAATTTTGTTAACTTCACATTATTTAAATCAAAACTACAAATAAACTTATTTTTGTATTTGTTTTTTTAATTAAAATTTGTATTTTCAATAAAAATACATTATTTTTCATCGGATAATTCAAAAACTTCACAAAGATTGATGAGCTTTGCTCTTCAAAATCGATGATAACGTTGTTGTTGGTGTAGCAATAGATACACTGTTAACGGCTGTCGAATTTGCAGTTGCGGCCGCAGCACCAGACTGCAATTGGGAAACTGTTGTTGTTATGACTCCAGACGTCTTTGCAGTGGGTACCAAGTTAACGAGCTTTCGAACTGTCACATTTTTGGCCAAGAATTGTGGTTTCAAGTGTTCCGGGAGTGGTTTCAGTCCACTTTGTTTGATAAACACTGTTTTATTTAGTATCTGCGGCGTCGTCGTCGCGGGATTTCCCGTGATTGTGGCTGTTGTTGTTTGTGTTTGGGATGTTGACGGAACAGTTTTTACGAATTTCTTCTTGTCCGGGTCGATATTGACAATTTGAAATTGTTTGAGATTTAGTATACCGGGTGATGATGTGGAGGCACTTGCTGTCAATGGGGAAGTGGATTTAATTCCTTGGAGATTTAAGGGCTTGATAATTCTGTCAGTTGTTTTTATTAGCTGTTGTTGTCCTTGTGCAGGTCTTGCTACTAGACTTGAAGCTGATGTATTGGGATTTTTCACAACGACTTTTGTATATTTCTGCAACTGAGGTACGTTTGTTGAACGTGAAATTATATTGGGACATGGTTTCATTGTGTTCCTATTTATAAAAACAAGTTTGTTGGGTTTTGGTTTTTGTTGTTGTTGCTGCTGCTGTTGCTGAAGAGCTGATGTGTTTATAACATAGGTGCCACCTTTATTTGGGGCAACACTTGGCTGACCAATAACAATGGGCGTTGAAGTAGAAATAGGCGCCTTTGAAATTGATACCGATTCAGTGATATTACCGTCGTTATCAGCGAATATAATTGGCATATCGAATATGTTTGATAAGTCATTGGTTGATGTCGTACTACTGCTCACTGGGGATATTGTGGCACCCTTTACTGGCGATGTTTTGAGTATAGTAAACTTTGGCTGTGCGCTTACATTCATAATTTGCGTTTGATTGGTCGACGTCGTACTGGGTTTAATGGTGAAAATTTGACTACCCGAGACTGTGGGCGAAACAGTAGTAGTATTTGAAGGAGCCATTGAAGTTGGCTTGATTGTGTAAATCTTAGTCTGACTCTGCATCGGCGGCTTTAGCTGAACAAATTGATTCGACGGAATCATTTTGATTTTAGTCCCTGACCCACTACCTAATGATAATGCATTTCCCGCTCTTATACCTGATCCTAGAATCGTTTTGATGTGCGCAGATTTTGGCTGAGTTACTATTTCGAAGTTTGTTACTTCGCTGCGGACGTCTTCATTGGCTTTGGTCGGGGTATCACCATCACCTAAGATACTTTGTATAGCCAAATTAAGATCATCATTTGATGGTTGTTGTATAGTGTGTTGCTTTATTGTAGTCTGCTTGACTGGTGTAGATTGTTGAACTGAGGGGGTTTCAGACGGAAGTGGCCTGGTTCGTGGCCTTCCAACTGATGAAAAACAAAACAGAAGAAAAATGTTAAATTTGAAGTTGGTGTATTTCGTAAAGCTGGGAATTATTTAGTAAGAAAATGAGCATGAAAAATGTACCTTTACGTTTAATATGGAAAGGATCTTGAGGAGGCTTGGGTTTTCTTGGGATTTCTTTTTTGTTTCGTTTATGATTCAAGCAAAAACACAAATGAATTGAGGAATGAAAAGGAAATTAGAATATGCAAAATCTTACTTGTGTTTGGTTGAACACTTTTTGGGTTACATTTTATTTTTGCAGCTGTCTGACCACCATCGGCCGTATTTTGTTTTCTCTTGCGTTGAGTTATTGGCAATTCTCCGGCACTGACCTTCTTGATGCTAACCGGGGCTTGGACATTATTGCTGCTGACAATCGGAGTTCTTGGGCCCGGTGGATTTACCATGATTTTTTTAATAAACTCGTATACTTCGTCCTAAAAAAAAATAAATAAAATTCAATTCCGTTTGGTTTAGATTTGTAAAGAGAAAAACAAAACTTACAATAACCATTGTGTCGACCATGCTTTGAGTAACATTTTCAATTTTACGTTTACTTTTGGGAACGCGCAAGACATCGTCAGCGCTTCCGACAATTACTAAAGCTGAGTCCGAATGCATTTTCTCACGGAGAGACTCCATTTCTTCTTGACTGAAAAAAAATATATCAAAGTTTAGAAGACAATTTTAGTTCTTGTCTCATTTTAGCCTAACTAAGGAAAAGTCATACTTATACATCTCAGTGCAAAAGGGAAAAGAGTTAAATCGTCTTAAGTCATGTTTTTGTTTATAAGGTTTTTCACTTGGGACTTGAGTACAAACTGCATAGAGACCTTCCAAGACAGTACTACGAAATACTGAAATGTTATATTAGGAACCTACTCTTTAGAGTACAGTACGACCAAAACAACTCGGAACTAAAAAAGATAGAAGTCGGTATACCACAAGGATGTGTCCTAAGACCAACCTCGTATCTTTTATATACAAAGAATATTCCAGTGGATACCAACGCTGTCATGGCCAGCGTTTCTGATGATACTACAATACTGGTGCCAGATAGATCTGTTCTAAAGGCTACACAATAATAGAAAAATGCAGGCAATAAAGTTAGTGTTTGGACGCAAAAATGGCGTATCAAGCTAAATGAAACAAAATCGCCGCATATAAATTCTACAAAAATATACATAAATAATGTTCAAGTATCAATAAAAAGTGTAGAAGTACACTAGTCCAATACTGCCAAACAGCTTGGAAAGGCAAGGCAAAGCCTAAATGGAAACATCGAATCAAAAAAAAAGAGGAGCTAAACTTGAAGCTTAAAATAAGCAGCGCTACACAGAAGGACCAGAGTTGCAGGCGAAGAGGAAAGAGGAGCACCGGATTCTTAGATGGAAAAGTTGGAGGGGTGTCATAACAGGTTCGTAACTTTTACCAAAAGGTAAAAAAACTTACCAAAGGCAATAGCCACGAACCAAAGCCTGTGAAGAGGATTAGGAGAACATCGTAGTAGAACCGCAGTCTATGTTGAGAAGATGGAAAAACCACTTTCTAAATTATATAACGGCGATGACAAGTCGAATTCCGCTGTAAGGGAGATAGCACCACTTAACGTAGATGGCCCAGGTCAACAATTCCGCCTACCCGACCTCGATGAAGTGAAGATAGCTATATCGAAACTAAAGACCAACAAAGCTGCTGGAGCTGACGGCATCGCTATCGCATTATTCAAAGCAGCAGGCGAAGACTTGGTAGGGAGCATGCACCAACTCATCTGCAAAATATGGTCGGAGCATGCCCAATGAGTGGAATCTCAGCATAATTTTCCCAATACACAAAAAAGGAGACCCTCTGAATTGCGCCAACTACATAGGATAGGCAACAGTCTCCTTAAAATCGCATACAAGATCCTTTCTGCCGTGATACGAGAACGTCTAAAGCCCATTGTCAACAACCTGATAGGTCCAGGCCACAAATATTCACATTACGGCAGATGTTGGAAAAACCCCAGGAACTTCAAATCGATAGGCACCATCTCTTTATCGATTTCAAAGCCGTGTATGACAGCATCTATAGGGAAGATCTTTACAGATCAATGCAGAATGACGATGGAGAATGCACGCTGCTCTATCAAGTTCGGAAAAGATCACACTGATGAATTTGATGTCAAAAAAGGTTTTAGACAAAGCGATGCACTGTCATGCGACTTCTTCAACATCGTTATGGAAAAAAATTGTGCAAATCTCAACCGTCAACTCTAGAGACATAATATACCAAATGTCCATCTAATTACTCGGATACGACGATGATATTGACATAGTTGGAAGATCAAACCGTGATGCTGGGGGGTGTTTTTGAGCATTGCGACGGAAGCGCAGAAGATAGGCAAGGCCAGGTATATGTTGTAATCAAAAAAAGAACATTGAACGACGGCGTCGTCCTGGTCAGAACGACACCATGGACAGCTATAATTTTGTGCTTGTTAAGGACTTTATATATCTAGGCACCGCTTTAAATTCAGACGAGCAATGACACCTGCGCTGAAATTAAACGAAGAATAACTCTTGCAAATCGCTGCTTCTTTGAACTTAGAAGGCAATTAAGGATCCTGGATCCTGTCAGTCATCGAAAGTGAAGGCGAAATTATGGAGTAGGATTGGAGCGGATTGGACTTGATTAATGACTTCTAAGTATACAACATTTATGGTTCTTCATCTGATTACTAAAAATTGAAATGTGCAACATCATTTCACGAGGCACATCTCGTCCATTTCGAATGCAACATTAAAAAACAAAAGTGCGGCATCTAGGATTTGGAAAACCCGCATGTTATTGTCGAGAAGCTAATACATTCACTGAGAGTGTCAGTTCAGGCGGATTTTGGAGTGATGGCACCATGGGATAGTATTTGTTCACAAATTTGTTCTTCTTCTCTTTTTTTACTAGAATTGAAGACATACATTTAGACGACATCAAATGCCCCAATCGATCTTTAAGGCACCAAATTCCCAAAAACCGTAATCCATTTCCGGCTTTGGAGCTACGATTTAAAAACCTTTGAAATTGTTTGTCTTGTGGGAAATCCTGGAGAAGTTGTGCCAATAATCTGGAAACATCGTAGCCAATAACAAGTTCTTGAAAAATTAGAGTAAAAAAACATGATAGTGCGAAGATAGTTAAGGCAGCCACTTGAACAACGTTGAGTTAAATATTTAATGGCAATGTTTGCATTGAACAAATTTAATTTATTTCATTTTCAAAAAGAAAATTCTAGTCAAAATATTTAATTTTCAAATACGGAAGGTAATAATTTAAAATTCAATTTTAAGTTTGACGTCAACTCTAGAATTTATCAATAGGGTTTTCAAACAAGTTTAAAAACAGCGGAGAAGACGGCTTTAAGGTCACTTTTCCAACGAAACATTTTCCTTTTTTAATTCAAAATTTTAGAATCATGTATGTAATGTTTTTTTTTTAACGTGTAAATTCGTTCTCTTGAATTGCCCAAAAACGACAAAAGAAGCTTGAGCTTTTGGGCAGAGATATTATAGATATTTAAATACAAACCTTGATCTAGCTGAATTTTGTCCAACAACAAACAGTATGGGTACTTTGATGTCCAGTATTCGGTCATCGGGCGTACCTCTTACACCATTTAGCGTATTAAAGGCAAAGCCCATGCATACAACACTACTAACATTCTCCACCATAGCAACTTGTAGAGCCAATGCAGCACTAGAATTGAAACCAATCAAAATGATATTTCTCGTTGGTTGTTCATTGCGCAGCTCTTGAACTTTTATTCTAGCCAGTGAGACAATTTGTTCGGCTATATTTTCCAATGGTTGCTTTGCCATTGGACTTCCTGAGTAAAAAACAGAAAAAAGCACACATTAAAAAAAAGCATCATATCATAATAACATCACAAAATAGAAACCTCACCTGCTGGTAGTGTTACTTGGACAATCTGTGTTATGGCAGCTAAATGTTGATACCATTTTTGTAATCGACTAGGCATAGTACCAACAGTACCACCTATCGGTATTGATGGAATTGCAATGATGATCGAAGCTTGTGGCAATCTACGGTTCTTCGCTGTGATCAAGGTTGGCTCCCATTGCTTCTTGAGGACAGGCGCCAATAATTCCTGACTGGTGTTCATCGGTCGGCCAAAGAGCATTTTGTCAATGAGCGTCGGAAGCTTGGCTTTGAGAGTTTGTAGAATATCCAAATAAGATGCCATGTACGAAGGTGGCAAGCATTCCATCAAGAGACCATGCAACCACTGAGTTATCCTTGGTTCCCACGACACTGCAGCCAGAGCCTTTCTCACCCGCTGAGCGGACTTGTCCACAACCACACGTCTCTGAATGGGTTCATGTTGTCGTCCAGCATTTGCCAAACGTCCCAGTTGATCGGAATCCAGAATGCTCACCACTTTTTCGAAAAGTTTCAATTGAACAGATGACCAACCAGATCTGAAAGAGATTGAAAATCTTAGTAGAGAAGAACTTTCAATAGTGATAGTTTTGAAGTTACTGGCTAACACGCTCCTCCCAGTTCTGGTCGTCAGCATTGGTATTTTTCACGCTTTTCGCTATACGCGAACACTCATTCATAGCGTCCTTAGCTGCAGTTTCATTGTATGACGGAACAATAGGTTGATTTGCATCATCAGTTTCATTATTCTCATCAGCAGGATGTGTGTGACACGACGGGCATTGCGGCGGACGGCGCACCAAGAGAGTGCGCGCCGGAGAGAGACCCGTCAGGACGGGCTGTGGTCGCAGATCACGTGTATAACTATGCTCCATATCCGATGAATTCTCCAACTGATCCTGCGTGGCAATATTTGTTTTATACAATTTACTTGAAAATTAAACGATTTAATTTGAAAACTGATTGAACCACACAAAATTCTCACAATCTCGATTATTCTAGGTTAAAGGCGCAATCATAAATCGATTATTTTATTTCAAATAAAAATAAATGGTTCGATAGTTTCTTAAATAAAATAACTTTATTTTAATAGGATTTCTTGATTGGGTTGTGATTTATTTCATAATTTTGTAAAACAAAAAGAAAATTGCATTGCACAAAATTTGTAGAGGAGGTAAAAATGGGTTTTTCTCATAAAACAAGATTAAGTAATTGAACTAGATGTGTTTCTTTTTGTTGTTGTCTTTTCTTTTCTTAATTGTTGACTAAAGTAATATAAATAATTTTACTACGGATACGGAAATAGAATATTTTTTATTATGTACAATACGCAGTGCGAGTAAACAAAATTAAATTATATTTTTTTTTTATTTTTAATGTTTTGTTCACATTTTGTTCTTTTGAGGCGAGGCGAAGTCAAAGAATGAAGCGAACGAGTGAACATGGCGTCACACACAGCACAGACAAGTGTGATGTGTGAGTGTGGTGAGTATAGCAAAATTTGTAAATTGTGATGAATGGGGTCTTTTCTAAGACAGGGTTGTTAAAGAGTTGCAGTTATGCTGAGGTTAAATATACAAAAGTAGGTCAATCTGTTAAAGATTTATAACGGGTGATTTTTTTGAGGTTAGGATTTTCATGCATTAGTATTTGACAGATCACGCGGGATTTCAGACATGGCGTCAAAGAGAAAGATGCTCAGTATGCTTTGAC
This sequence comes from Eupeodes latifasciatus, assembly GCA_920104205.1. Lineage (NCBI taxonomy): Eukaryota > Metazoa > Arthropoda > Insecta > Diptera > Syrphidae > Eupeodes > Eupeodes latifasciatus. The sequence continues at coordinate 39,716,884 of OV049924.1, forward strand.
ATTTCATCATGAATAGACTTACTAACGAGCAACGCTTGCAAATCATTGAATTTTATTACCAAAATCAGTGTTCGGTTCGAAATGTGTTTTGCCCTTTACGCAAATTTTATGCGTTTTTTTTTTTTAAAGTTCTCAAGCTCTTAAAAAATCACCCATTATATTAAACAATGTCCTCTTTTCAATGGAGGACAATAAATACATAATGGGTGATTTTTTAAGAGCTTGAGAACTTTTTTTTAAAAAAAACGCATAAAATTGGCGTAAAGCGCGAAACACATTTCGAACCGAACACTGATTTTGGTAATAAAATTCAATGATTTGTAAGCGTTGCTCGTTAGTAAGTCTATTCATGATGAAATGTCAAAGCATACTGAGCATCTTTCTCTTTGACACCATGTCTGAAATCCCGCGTGATCTGTCAAATACTAATGCATGAAAATCCTAACCTCAAAAAAATCACCCGATATAATCATTACTTCTTTCTTATTTGAACTGTTTTTTTTTTTTTTTTTTTTGGAAAATCGGGGCGACTTTCCAATACCGCAGCACGAATTTCCTTCTGATTTTTTTTACAGTTAGGTAGGGGTCTCAATAGAACATGTTTTAAATATTAAGGTGAGGAAACACCTTTAAGCCATAAAAGAAATATTTTCTTTTTCGGACTTAAACCTACTTTTTTGTACTTCGTTTTTTAGCCTAAAACAAGTTTTTTTGAATTGATAGTACGGCGTACTAACAGCTAGGTATGTAAGGGGGGCATGCTGCTGAATCGTCCCGTTGTGGAATCAATTTCTCTCGGGTCGGTTTGACTGATACTCCCTCTTGTTTCCTAGTTTTAAGTTTTTATCTAGTTTTAAGTCCAATGTACAAAATGAATAAGTGCCTGAGCAACACTACTACCTTAAGTAACTAGCTTTTTATCACCAGTACAAAAAGAAACGTGTTTTAGTTCCTCTTTTTCATTATATATTATCTTAAGTTAAGCAAGACCAAGTCTAAGTCAGCTAAATTTTTACTTTTATTTCTTCTTAGTCTTAAGTTTACAAATGTAATTTGTAAAAAAAAGTCTCAACAAAAATATAATTGAAATAAATTGAATTGCGTGTTTTGTATGTGGAAAAGTGAACTTTGATTTAATTTAAAATAGAAATAAATGTTTCCTCGCTCTAAAATTGCTATAATTATTATTTATTTGCACATATCTATCAAATAAAAAAAAAACCGCATGTAAAAATTCGAGCTGCGGTAATGGAAATTTGAACCGGAAAATCTATCCATAATAAAGCAAAAGTAGAATTACTGATAAAGGGTTTAGTTGAATCCTGCTGCGGGACTGACTTTTATTCGAGTTTTTCATTTTTAGACATTGGAACGTTTGATATCTCCTTGAGGCTCAATAGATGTGTTCGTAGAGTAGCATTTTAACACTAAAGATGAACTCTTATATTTCATTGGCTCAAACAAATTAAGAGGCTTCAAATGTCAAACAGGAGTTCATCAAGGTTGTGTTTTAAGTTCTTTGTTATATTCGTTATTAATGATGCTGAAAATCACATCCCAGGAAGTATTATGATAGGTGATGTTGATATTAAGGTCCTCTTTTATGCAGACAATCTCGTTATCATGTCAGATAAATAAATAAAATAAAATACTGTGATAGTTGGGATCTCAAAATAAATAGCCCGAAGTCTAAAATTATGGTTTTCAGATCATGTAAAAGATCTATCGGTTATTGTCGCACCTGGACTCTTGGTGACGATATTATCAAGTTTTGGATGAATTTTAATATCTTGGTTATAACTTTCATACATTTAAAGAAAAAACGACAGTTGCCAAAGTTTCTTTAAATAGCATGTGGTCTAACTTGTTTTAGTAAAAACTTTGTTGATAGTTTCCAAATTTATAGTTTTCAACGGTATAGTGCTATGGTAATGAAATTTACGGATATGAGCAATTAGAAGAACTAGAAAATGTCCAGAAATTTTTTCAAACGAATTTTCAGGCTACCTAAAGTGCCTTGCACATGAGCAACGAACTGCGAATGGACGAACAAACGTGATTTTACACATTTCAAAAAGTCAATTCCACACAAAAACACATTTAAATTATAAGAAACCAATTGACACTAATATTAGGATAATAAAATTTGCATTTTGTTCTCTAAAACAAGAGAATTTTGTAAAAACAAAAAAAAAACAAAAACGAATTGCAGTGTGGTTGCTACGAACTGTCAAACTCTATTCGCGTTCCACATACCATCCACACTGCAACGAATAAATTGTTGGCGCTCAACTTAACCTCAAAATTATACCGCTCTTGTTTTGTTTTTGTATGAAAGATCATGGCTGACGAAAATATGGAGAAAAGGGTTGACAATCCGTCGCTGCCTGCGAATAGAAATAAAGCTCATGTGAAAGAAAAGTCAAAATATGCGAACATCCACAGTTCGCAGTTCGTAGCTCATGTGCAAGATGCTTAAGAACACCTATCCGTTCGGAGTCTAAAAAAAGGTCGATCAGACATAAATCTTATAAACGTATTTTAAGATAAATTTGGATCGTAGCTCCAGCCCAGTCAAAAACTGGTATGATCTAGCTGTTTTGAATGACTTTTGGAACACATTACGAACCGATAATATCGAAGAACTAAGAATGTCTTTATACGACTGCACATCCCGCATAGACCAGAGGTTATATCAGAATTGTACGGAAAGAGTTTCTCTTTCAAAGTCAAGGAGTGTTTATTATTATTAATTATTTTAGAGATGCATTTTCAGTTTCAGAAATGAGCTTGATTTTCAAAGTAAGAACTGAAATACTAGAATTGAACATTATAGATATGATTTAAATCCTGATCAGAATAAAAATATATATAAAGAAATACCAGTAATACCGAGATACTTATTTGAACTTGTTTTAAAGAAATAAATCACCAATACTCCTTTACAAGTTAAAAGAAAAAAACATGCATATTATTTTTTGTTATCCCTTTGTTAATATTTTATATTTTTTACTAAACTAAAGGCCAGGTTATAAATATTTCAACAGAATTTCTTTTTAACTTATTTTAACTAATGTGCTCTAATTTATGTGCTTTTATTTAATCTTTTTTTTTGTAAATGCATGTTTTCAACTTTTTAAAGCCCTAAAGTAGCATTCACATGAGCGCGACCAACGAACGACGAATGAATTACAAAATGTGAGTTTATATACGTTTGAAGACATATTTCCACACAAATTCTTAACAAAACGATAGCAATGAAGTTTCTATTTGATTTATTGTGCATACTTTTACTTTTCAATGTCATATATTAATAAATTTAAGAAAACAAATTTATTCGTCGCGAACAAAATTCTAGTTGATACGAACTGTCAAACTTTATTCGCGTCCCACATACCATCCACACTGCAACGAATAAATTGATCGCGTTCCACATACCATCCACACTGCAACGAATAAATTGTTCGCGCGCTATATAACCTAAAAAATCATTCTTGTGTTTTGATTTCGATGGTGAATGGTGTTCGGTTGTGGATGCACATTAAATCTTTTCCTTGTTTTGTTTATTAACAAGGACACCAATAATTTTTTTTTAACAAATATAGCTTCGACCGCATTTTCTTAATCGGTTGTTTTCAAACAAAACACAATAATGATAAACACAAAAAAAAAACAATTGTCAAAGTCAAACTTCATTCGCGACGAATTAAAAACTCTCATGTGAAAGAAATGTCAAAATCGACGAATATTCGTTCATTCGTTGGTCGTTGGTCGTGCTCATGTGAATAATGCTTAACAAATTTTGTGGCGGCTCCGTATCAACTGCAGTACAATTACCTTTCAGAATAAAACCTAAAAAGTTAGTTGGCAAGTCTTCAAAAAAGAGAAAGATAGCAAAATTCACATCTTATATTCTCATTCTGGTTTTCAACATTGCTTAGCATAAAATCGATCTTTGAGTTCTCTGTGCGTCGTTGAATTTTGTTTTAAATTAATTGTAAAACTAATTAAAAATACAATTTGAATGCTTGTATTGATTCAACTTACAAATAGTCAAGACTTTTGAAAAGTAATACAAAACTTCAAAAATTAGTTAAAAGAAACATTTCAAAAAATTCAAAATGACGAAAATTCAAATATGTTTTTCGTGCACAGTTCTGAACAGTTAATAATGCCGTTCATTTCTTGGTCAATTTATATAATTAAAAAAAAAATTATAGAACGACTGCACTGATTTTTGGTTGTTTTTTCGAAATTAACATCGGTCTACCGGGCACTGTATTTTGATCTGTTTGTTTTTATTGATGTATTACTTATGCATATGAGTATTCTTAACAAAATGTCATTCAAAAAAATGTTTCAGAATCAGATTTGAAATAAATATTTAGACATAATTCTAAAGAATTTATAATGAAACTGGGGTTTTCGACATTTCAATCATACGAGTATCTTTGGAGGTTCTTTTTAAATAAATATTATGTATTTATTTCAAAATATTCTATTAATGAAAATAAAAAAATGGAATTGGTTTTTAGCCGTTTTTGGACTTTTGTTCAAATTTTCTTTTTCAATCGTAAAAACTATAAACTTTTACATCTATTGAGCAAAAAGTTGACGGGCTTCTGTCAAAGTGGAAAGGTGTTAAAAAAAATGACGGTACAAAAAACTTTTTAAAAATGATTTGACTAGAGTTCATTTTGTTACACCTTCGAGCCGAATTTTCACCATATTAGTTCAAATGTACTAGTGGACAGAATTTTTGTTCTTTGTCATATTGAACATTGTCGCTGGCTCTAAGATTAACTTAAGAAATTAGGTGGCGCAACAATCCGTTGGGAACTAGGGCCTTGTGACTTACAACTCTCAACCATTTCTGGACCTACAATTTTAAGCCGAATCCGAACGGCTAATTTTAGAAAGCACTTTTCATTACAATTTACTCTTGGAGGTTTTCTCCATTCCCCGCAATAGGCAGTATCCGTGAAAAAAAACTTTAGATGGCACTGGCAAGGATTCAACCCAAGACCCCTGCCTGGCATGACAATATAAGCTCTTAGACTATAACAATTTTAATAAATATAATCCCATACATACTTTTCTTCAAAATTGCATTTTGTTTACTTAGTTATATAATGTAGGTTGTATGGTTAATATTCCGATGTCTTCTGAACTGATATACATATATGAATTAAGATGAAATGGAGTTTAAACAAAGAATATAAAAAACAACCACGTTAATAAGCAGAATTGTCACATGTTGGAATCCAAAAATGATTCTTACAAAGGACCTTCATACTTAATTGCCTTTGTTATAGATTTGATAAAGTTGTTAGTTTTAGTGATCGTTATTAAAAATAAAATATTTTTAGAACTGAGCAAATGTATAAAAAGCGATAAAAACTAAACATTTGCTTATTTTATGGACAATTGTATTTTCTTTAAGAACTCTGATGAGACATTTTTTGGTGAGATAACTTGGTTAAGCGGTTATGCTATTCCAAAATCAGCCAATGCTCATAATTATGAAAGTGAATAATATTCTACTTCTCAAAGACCTCTGTTTGTTGTTTAAATTACCATTTCAATAAATTTTATCGTACGCAGTTTTCTACAAAATATATAATTATATTATAAGAACAAATACTGCAGAATAATAAGAGCTAAATATAAAGTAAGGAACAATGGTGTTGTTAGCGCGAAATAAAAATAGCAACTAAATTAGATCATTAGGAAGATATTTAATTGCCACTCAATTCGTTTCAAATCAAAAATTAAATTACAGCCTGTGTGAATGCGCCCCCACTGTTAAACAATACAACATTTAACATACCTGATCATTCCAAAAATAAAATACAACATAGCAAAAATAAACAAAATAAATGTACTAGAAGTGTGGTGAAATTATATGACAAGATAAATGCATAGACAGAAAAAACAATAAAATCCAAATTAATTCTTAAATGTGAAATTCATGGAAAAAATATTGTTTTTTCTTCACAAATCAAATTCTCGTCGTTCGATTTAGTAATCAATTCCAAATGTACCTTCTTTTCTTTTGATTTTGTTGCTCCCTTCTTTTGCTCCTTTTCCTTGGGTATTTCTTCGGAGATGGGTGCTGATTCTGCATCATCTCCATCAGCAACTTTAGTAAAAACGGTCTTTTGGAGGAATTCTTGATAGAATTTCATATAAGAATCCGACATGATTATTCGATTTTTTGCACTTTTATTTGGACAAATAACAAACAACAAAATACAAATGTTTGATCTGCAGATTAATTTAAAACGTACAGTAATTATTGTTTTCAATCGGAAACCGTGTGGAAACAGAGAAACAGACTTTCTTATGGGTTTGAAGAGTTGACCGCAGTTTTGCTTTCGGCTGTCAATTCACTTTTGCACAATTTACACATCGAATGCGTTTTCTTGTTGATCCTTTGGGATGTTAATTTTTCACTAGACAATATAGTTATCGTTTTTAATCGTTGTTTTCTTGTTGAAGATTTGAAAATTTATTAATTTATTTACATTTGAGAGAAAATAATCACAAAAATAGACAAAGATGCTTCGACGTTCGACGGACAGTTATAATTTGCATCAAAAAATGTTTTCCTGTGGGATGGAGATTTGACAGTTGACAGCTAATAAAACGGACATATTTATAAGAAATGTCAGCTGGGGGAATTTTTGTTGTATTGTACTAGATGAGTTGGTTCTGAATGGATATACTGCAGGGTGTTCCAACGTTTTGGAAACAGATATGAATAGAAATTTATATTATGAAAAACTGAATTTTAACGCAGTTTAAAAAACTGTTGCTGATAAATGTGTCGGAAAATGAATGATTGAATTGGAAAGTTTTATTTTTAATAAAGATACTCGAGAAATAAAATCACAAAAATTGAGAAATTTTGTTTCAATTTCTAAAAATGCAGAAATCTGTGAAATCTTAAGCTGGACATACATGACCGAGTCAATTGGCTCCGAGCCATTGGGCCTTACCAATAATCAAAATTAAAGCTCACTTAAATATTTAACTGGGTTTTAAATATTTTGCCATACCAATAAACATTTTAATAGTTAGGTTAAGTGCTAACTCCCAGTTAAATTTTATTGTTGAGAAACTCAACTATAAACGGACAGTTAAATTAAACTCCATGGTTTGCACTGTCATTTTGACAGCATACGCAACAAATACTTTTCAGGTCACAAGAGTTGAGATTTGTTGTGATTGTTGTCTGCTGATTGTTCGTGGCAATATTTTATAAAAAAGTAAGTCGAGTAATACTTGTTTTAATATATAATTGTTATGTTCTAATAAATATCCATCATTTTAGAAATGACTGAAAAACAAAATTTAAGACGGCGCAGATCGTCAAATTGGACGATGGCAATGAAGGAGCTACTGGTTGAAGCAGCTAGACCACTTGCGGATATAATAGATTCGAAGCTAAATGATGGCAAGTCATTAAAAGCCAAAGCTATAGCCTGGCAAAATATTGCTGCAACATTTCAGGCAAGTGGCATTGAATTGACGCCGAAACAAGTAAGGGACCGATGGAGCCGCTACAAGCAGGAGGCGCGGACCAATTTAAGTCAATTTAATCGACTTCTTGAAAATCCAAATGGATCAAAAGAGCCAAACCGATACACTTTAGTTTCACCACTCACGATCGATTTTGGATCGGCTTGGGTACATTTGGATCTTTGGCTCTGTCGTGTATGGCTAGCTTTAGAAATTTTAACTGACATATTTTTTTTAAGACTTTTGACACCTTAACGAATGTTTGATGATTTTTCTATCAAAGAACTGATTTTCTCAAATTGTCTTGATGTGACAGTTTTCAGGTTCGTTGGATACTTTTAAAGTGGCTTGATTTGACATTCCATCAAAAGTCTGGATCACTGCAAAATTGTCACAGCTGTCAGTTTGATGAGAGGTTGTTCATTAATTTAGTTCCTCACACGAGAAAAAAAAATAATAGATTCAAAGACACGACTATACAGAGATTCTTTGTTGCTCTTACATTGGTCTCAAATAATTAACCCATCCAAAGAGGTGAGGCCACCCTAGTCATCAGCATGCGCAAGTAATGGGACAGACTTTTGAAAGTGCCTCTAGTGTTGACGTTGGAGCTCTGCAATATTCTTTCAAGGACGACATTAGAGAAATTGCATGACAGCGCATCACCTTGTCAAAAGACTTTTTGACATCAAGAGCTTCGGTTAATTTGTTTCCAACCTTAATGGAGCACTGCGAATTCTCCATGGTCATCCAACACAAAGCGACGAGTTTGGCAGGGATGTCAAAACTAGACATGGCTCTACATAGCTCACCGCTGTAGATCGATCAAGGGATGGTGGGTGTCGATTTGATGTTATTGGGCTTTTTCCATGATCTGCCGTAATGTGAATATTTTGATCGACTGTGGACTTTCCTGGTCTAAAACCACACTGATAAGGACCTATCAGGTTATTGACAATGGGCTTAAGACGTTCACATATTAAAGCAGATAAGATTTTGTAAGCGATGTTAAGTAGACTGATGCCTCTATAGTTGATGCAGTTCAAAGCGTCTTATTAGTTCAGTATCAGGCAAACAATACTGAGGTTCAATTCGTCGGGCATGCTTTCTTTCGACCATATCTTAAAGTTAAGTTGGTGAATGCTCCTAACAAAATTATCTCCAGCTGCTTTGAAGAGTTCGGCATTCAAGCCATCTGCTCCAGCGGCTTTGTTAGACTTCAGCCTAGATATGGCAATCTTTACTTCGTCTAAGTCAAGTAGACGAGATTTTTGGATTTCGTCGATATGTTGAAATGATCATCCTGCCTTGAAGTGGAATTCGGTTCGTCGTCGCCGTTATAGTCTGCAGAAGTAGTCCTTCCATATCCTCAGCATTGACTGCGGTTCCACTATGATGTTTCCACTTTCGTCCTTGCAGCCTTCGGTTCGAGGTTTATGTACTTGTGAATTTCATTTCACCTGCTCATAAAACTTTCGAACTTCATTTCTGCTTTTGAACCTCTCAACATATTCGAAAGCACGCTTCTCAAGCTCTATCCTTTTCTTTCTAAGAAGTCGGTGTTCCTCTCTCCTCTTCTGCTCATAGTTTATAAACAGCTTTCGTCCTTCTTAGTTATCAGGATATTTCCAATAAGTCACGGGTAATGATTTGTACGTAATATTTGTCTTTGCATGATACCAATATTATCTCTGTTCATCTCTTGGTATACAAATTTCTCTAATTATTTTTCGCAATGGGGTTTCAAAAAGTACTTAATGCTCTGGTTTGAGGATTGATTTAAATTGCTGAATGGCTCCATACTTGTCCTAAATAAACAACTCTATTTTGTTTCTATAATTTAATATATACATACATACATGTGTGTCGAATATAACCACCCAAGTAACGAGGCTTTGAATCTGTGACATGCATTTTCCTTATACTTATGTTTTGAGATTTTTTGGTGCAATCAAATTGACAAAAAGGCCAGATAAAAGAGATATGTAGGTACACATTATTGTTAAACTGAGACCGAGACCGAGCGACCCACTTTCCATATTCACTTTCGCCTACAAAGTGTTGTTGTACCGAAGGTCAAGATTAAGCTGAATTCTCTTTTGCTTCTCAATGTGGGGTAGAGGTAGGGGTAGGGGTGGTTGACACGTTGGATTTTATATCTCAAAATAAAAACATGTCCCACTTAAAAGAAGAAAATAAAAATCAAACTCATCTAAAAAAGCCTACCCCAAAAGATTGTAGGCACAGTGACAGTAGTTCCTTCCCTACCTTACGCATTATATTATCCTTTGTCCTGGTTCCACGCACTATTGTTTTTAACCAACAATATATATATATATATATATATATGTTTTCATAGACCTCCGGAAGTTCACATCCATAAGACACAAAACAAACTGTATGCGCTGTGCGTTGGTTTTGGTGTTTCTCTCGGGCGCCAGCTGAGCCGCAATATCGATTTGTTGACGAGGTATTTTCCATTGAAAATATGACAATTTTCCAGCTCACTCACATTTCGCATACAATCAAACACTCATCTCCATTCGTATACCAAATTTAAATGAGTAGTTGTGTATAGATGAGATGGCAAAGAATTTTCTTTTCTCAGTTGAGTTTCAAGTTTTGCATAAGTCGCACGTATATTCCGAAAAAAAGGAAAACATATAAGAACAAATATTTTATACCTAATTGCTTCAAAAATCAGAGGAGTCTTTCAAAAAGGAGCTAAAAACAATAAACTGCATTTCAGTCGCACAACACCTGGAGGTTTTTGAAAATTTAATTTGGAAAATTTTGCAATACCAAAAGAAAAAAGTCAGCAGGAAAGGAAACCAAGAATCGCTTCGAGTTATCTCGTTGCTGATAGTCTCGGCATTTGCAAAGACTCGAATTAAACGCTCTATTTAAAAGAAAACTGTGCCAAAATTAATTTAAATAACGTTTTTTTTATACATACATATGTGAAATCCTTAAAAACCATAAAGAAATTTTGATATATCACGAAAAAAGGCGTTTTATAATAAAGCAAATTTCGCATTGAAGGAAAAATTCGGTCTCGAATTGATTTTTTAACTCACCAGGCACTGCGCAAAGTCATAGCATATAATTCACATCATCATCATCAGGAGCAAAGTGTTAAGATTTTTCATTTATATATAAGAGAAAAACAGCAATCCTTTTTGGCATATTTAGTGTGCATTCTGCAAGCAAAACGAGGAAGCACGCACCATTACCACCATAAGAAACTACTCCATAGTGTCGGAATCGGAAAAGGATAATATTTCCTTCCTTCTCTCTTCAGTTCCATATAAATTATTTTCAATTTCATGAAAGAGATTTTGTATTAAAATAAAAACACAAAAATTAAAGACTGACTCACAAGCTTGAAAATATTCACAAAATATATCTAACAAACTAGGAGACGGTGTCACGGTCATTGCGGTCAAACTGCACACATGAATCAGCTGTAGCTGTAACGGAACTTTTGAAAGCTGCTGCTGTTGCAATCAGAAACGACAATAAGAAAAATAACTAAAAGTTTAGAAAAGAAAAAACGCTTAATAACAAATAAAATACTCGGATAAATTATTAATCTTTTGTTTTGTTTTTTTTTTTTGTTTATACAAACAAAAATATTAGCTTTAAAAAGAGAAACAAAAGAAAAACAATAACAAGGGCAAATTGTTAGATAGATTTTTACGGTGTTTTTTGTTTGTTATATCGAACAGGGTGGTGCGTTGTGGTGGCAATTGTTGTAATTTTAAATAATTTTAAAGTGTCACTATTTAAGATAAAAACTAAACGAAGAGTTAAACCAATGCATTTAGGTTTTAAACGACAAAAAATACGAAAATTCTCGCACAGTAAAAAATGTCTTTACCCCGAGAATGGAATCTACAGGTGAGTTTAATGATACATTTTTATCTCTTTTAAGATAATAACCGTTTACACTTTGTTTGTAAATAAAAATCAAGACAAAATAAAACTTTTAAAACTTATGGGTTAGATGACTTTGACTCTAAATACCAGTGTTTTGTTGGGAAATCTATCAATAGTATAGTAGGATTTTACACGAATAACAAAAACAATATCCGCAGTATGAATACTACCGATAAAAGTTAAAGTAGTATCTTACTACGGATATCAAAACGGCGCACTACAGCGCTAATTGGATCTCAGGCTAGGTCTGCCCTGAGATCGCCATTTCTATCTTACTACGGATGGGTTTTTGATATTTATACGAGTCTCGAATGGATCTTATGTGATTTCGTTCTCAAATGTTGGTACGATTGTGTCTCGATGGCTGTGTTCATTGAGTAGTTGTGCATTTGGAGTCATGTGTGTTTTCCATTGGAGAAAAAATTAATCTGTTACTGTTGATATTATTTAGTTTTGTTAATGAAAATGGACTTGCAAAATGGATTTTGCAAAAGACAACAATAGAAAAGATAATTAAGTTTTGCTATGTTTCCACCAAAGTTTTATCTCAGTTTAGATTAAATAAATCTTTTTGGTGTTTCCACCGCAAAAGAAGATTTAAAAATGATTAAGTTTGACAACACTTTCTAAAATGCAAATGGTGTTTCAAAGTTTCTTATGATGTGCAAGTGAGAGAGTTTGATTCGTGTTAAACAATGAAGAACTCAATAGTTCAGCATCATATAAGAATATGCTTCCTACTCCATGTGCAATTTTTTTTTTTTAATTTGATTAAAACAAAATTATAATTTTTGTACACAAACATAGAAATAAATAGACCATAATGCATTATCTGTAAAACCAACTCCTCCACACAGGTTTTTCTTCACAAATTTTGACTTGACTCGGATTCCCGACCGGAATCGAGTCGAATCAAGCTCATTTCAACTCGATTCAGGTATATAAAGAATTAAGGCGAGCTTCAAGCTCGTATAGTAGTCTACGAACAAACCCCCTTCTTGAAGTTTTTATTTTATGTCAAATTGTTTGGTTAAAACTTTGAAATCGACTATCACCTTACACAGAAGTATTTTCTTGATTTTGATAGTCAACTATAAAAAATCAGCTTACACGATTTCATCCCTGGGCCCTATTTCATAAATATTGACAGGTGCGACAGGTGACAATTTGTAAATGGCAAACCTGACAATTGTATAAATTCGATCCCATAAAAAATTGACAACTTTGTAAAATTCCCTGACAATTTTACAAAGTTGTCAAGATTTCGGATCATAAAAAAATTATCATGACAATGAATTGTCAGGGATTTTTTTGAAAATTGTCACAAATTCCCCGACAAATTTGTAGTGACAATTTTTGTATGAAACAGAAAAAATAGTACAAATTACAATTTTGTCAGTATATAGTTTACAATTGTGACAGGCAATTGAGTTTCGGTCGTAAGGTGACAATTTTATTTTGATATAATGTTTTCAAGTGAAAGTGACGACGAAAGCGAGGTACGCCACCCTCGAGTTTTCAGACAAAGGATAAACAATGATTTCGCTTCACTAAGTGATTATCAATTTAAGGAAAAATTTCGCGTCTGCAAAACAACAGCAGAATATATTTTGTTAAAAACCGGTCTGCACCTACAGTATACCACAAAAAGAAACCATGCTCTTGATGCTAAGACCCAAATTTTATGTGCTTTACACTGGCTTGGAAGTGGAGCTCAGTACCATGTAGTTGTTGATGGACAGGGTGTTTCTAAATGGAACGCTGCGTCAAAATATTTTGCAATCTGACGGTAGATAAACTAATGGGGGAAGAAATCCGCTGGCCTTCAGAAAATATTTTATCTATACCTACACGTTTTAGACATTTTGCTAATTTTTCTTGTTGATGGGTCATTAATAAGAATTGATGCACCAACTGATAATGAATCAGCATTTGTTGATAGAAATGGTGACCACTCAATTAATGCCATGTTTGTATGCGGCCCAAATTTGGAGTTTTTTTATGTTTCTGCACGCTGGCCTGGATCCGTTCACGATGCTAGGGTTTTAAGGAATAGCTCATTAGCACGTCGCTGGGAAAATAGATGGAGACCATTTCCAAATGCTATAATTTTAGGAGACAGCGGTTATGGGTGAAAATGTTGGCTGATAACATCAGTTATTCCACCTCAAGTTGAACAATCTGAGCATTTTGAAGGAAAAATGTCCTTGCCTTAACTATTTGAGATTGTCACCAGCAACTACATGCAAGGTTATTTTGATTTGTACAGTACTGCATAACTTGAAAAATTGTTTTGGAAAGTGAACATGCACCATTTCAAATGTTGGATGATAATAATGCTCACGACAAAATTGTCATGCTTTGACAATGACAAAATTGTCACGACAAAATTGTCGTTGTATTTAACTGACAAATATGTCACCTGTCAATACGTTATGCAATGAAAACTTGTCACATATGTAAGTGTGACAAATTTGTAGAATTGTCACCTGTCAATGTTTATGAAATAGGGCCCGGTTTGAATGTCGCTATTTTTTTTTTTGGAATATTTTGATAAATTATTCTGGCAAATATTCAATTGTATATCAACTTTCAAATATAAAAACCGGACTACTGCGGATCGTTTTTAGGCAATTTCTCACTGTATTATATATGGAATACCAAAAAAACACGTCTAATATTGAAAACTTCATCAAAGTAAACGTCAGCTAAATTCAAAATAAAGCGTCATTAAATTTCTTATTTTATTTTTTTGTATGTGAAATGAGTAAAGTCTTCATAAATAACACTAGTCGACAAGGTTTTCTTACTGCCAATAAAATTGCACTTTTACAAGTATTTTAGTGGCCCTAATTCTTCAAAATTAATGCATCACGTCAGGTTTTTGAGATATCACTTCTTAAAATTCGAAAAAAAAACATGTTATATGGCCTTCTGATGCTATTTAAATTTATGAATTAGTTTTTATTCCATAAAATCCATGATTGTTTTTTACACATCCATAATCCTTTTCTTTAATATTCAGTTGAAATATTTATATACATTTTAATTTAATATTCGAAAAAACCTCAAAAGTTGTTAGATTTCAACTGCCTTACAAAAATCTAAAAGTATCCCTGCACCATTTTTACTTTGAATGGTTTTCAACAGAAAAGGCAAAACGGTTTGAAAGTAAGTTTTGTTCTTGTAACGAATCTTTTGTCTATAAAAATAATGTTGAAAGCGCGTATTTTTAAAACTTGAAAAAATAGTTAAAATTATAGCTTGGGTTCAAAATCAGCACTATAAATTAAGTCCAAAACTACGAAAGTATCAAATTTTCTCGGAACTTCATATAGATTCAAATATATTTTAAAAAACCTGATGTGATAAAAAAATTTAAAGACGAGATTCGAATTAAGGACATCTTAATCCTTTAAATAAATATCGTTTTATTTGTGGGACAGAATAAAAAAACGTAATTTTGTGGACCAGTGTAATTTGTTCGTGAGATTTCCCTCATATAAAGGACAGGAACTTATAACACTCCTTCGCACACGATTTCTAGGAAATATCTTAGAATTGTTTAAATCTTCTACAATCAAGCTCATAGTTATATACTTCTTCAGCTTTGCCAACCCACTCGATCAACCCACTCTCTTATTAATCTTCTGCATGGGCTGATTTTATTGCATCGTCTAGCTTTTGATTTATAATGATTGAAGCTATGACGAATGCAAAAACACTTCCTCACCCATTCCCACATACATAAATACATATTATATGAAGTTCATTATTAAAGTCAGACATTTCTTGAGATTTCTTCAAAATTTCCCGAATTTTATTTGTAAGGGTTTTAAGGTGTAAGACTAATCTAAAATACAAACTTCAAAAATATGCACAGCTTTTGTGGTACCTTTCCATTGAAATGTAATTAAAACTTTATTTTTTTTTTAAGTTTGAAAAAAAAAGAAAAGTCAATAATTAATCAAAGGATGTCTAATAACAACGTACACTGCCGGTCATAAGGTTAGAAGCAGGCATTTTCGAGAAGTAAAATTGATATTTCTCCGTTACATGATGGATTAGAAAAAAACAACAATGGTAAATGAGGGACTATTTTGTTAACAACACAATATAAAATTTGGACATAGGAGAGATTTAGCTTACGGAACTCTTATGACAAATTGTTAATTGAGTCATGAATATGCGAAAATAAATTGGGTCATTAGATAAGAAGCAGTGAATAAATCAACGTTGTTTTGTGAAATGCATACATTTTTTTTTCGGAAAAACGGTACAATTTATAAATTAATTGTTCTCGATTGAGTGTTAACAGAAATGGGCAACAAAAAATGTTTGACAGGGGAGGAAAGGGCAAGAATAGATGTTTATTGCTCTAAGGGTCTTTAATACTTTGCTATAGCCCGAAAAGTTAATCGAAATGATCATTGTGTAAGTAATTATTTAAAAAACCATCGTCTTACTCTAGAAATTATAAAAAAAAAGCAAAATGGAATGACCGCAAATGATTGGAGGAAGGTTATTTTTTTCCGACGAAAAATTTAACCTAGATGGGCCAGATGGTTATAATTATTATTTCCATCACCTGAGGAAAGAGTAGTGATTTTTAAACCGTCACCATAGCAAAAAAAAGGAGGCGTTTTCGTCTGGAGCTCAATTTTATTGTATATAGCGCTATAGACTTGGTAGTCCAAGATACCAAATGACTAGGAAAACATACAAAGCCTTCCTGGAATAAGTATTTCCCAATATTAGCGAGCTTTTTGGACTAATTCCATGGATTGTTCAGCAGGAAAACACTCCCATACACATAGCCCGAGAGGTAAAATCCCTTATTGCAAACCAAAACTTCCACTTGCTGCCTTGGCCACCATATTCCTCGGACCTTAAAATATTTGAAAATGTGTGGGGCTAGCTTACACGTAAGTTACATGAAGGAGGAAAGCAATACGGTGACAAGGAAGCGCTAATTCATGGTATCAAATTGGCCTGGAGTGAGATTTCCTTAGTCTACTTGGAATCTCTTTATAAATCTTTAAAAGGTAGAATTTTTGAAGTTATTTTGAATGCTGGTGGTAGCACACATTATTAAAAACCTAATGAAAACTAAAAACCATAACAAAATACAAATACTTGCATTTTATTTCTATTTATTTGATGTGCTTCTAATCTAATGACCCGATTTATTTTCGCATACCCTTGACTCAATTAACAATTTGCCATGAAAGTTGCTGTTAACAAAATGGTCCCTCATTTACCATAGTTGTTTTTTTCTAATCCATCATGTAACGGGAAAAATATCGATTTTACTTCTCAAAAACGCCTGCTTCTAACCTTATGACCGGGAGTGTATGTAAAGGGTGTCCCAAAACTAACGCAAGATTTGAATTAAATAGAAAACGCTGTTTTTAGTCTTTTGATAGTTATATTTTTATTGACTCGTAAAGTACATAGGATAGGGTTATGAATGGAATAACACATCGGACAAATGGCCTTCACGGCTTTGCATGCACATGCGCACTCTTTTGTAGAAATTTTCCATGACCATTCTGCATAAATGTGGCTGAATTTCGTTGATGCAGCGTTGAATCTCCTCCTTTAATGCACGGGTGGTTGTGGGCTTGTTGACATAGACTTGTGATTTCAAATAACCCCATAAAAAGAAGTCTAATGGTGTTAAATCACACGATCTAGGAGGCCAATTTTGATCACCGAAACGAGAGAGTACACGACCTGGAAATGTCTCATGCAGTAATTGAATTGTTTCACGGGCTGTATGACATGTGGCACCGTCTTGTTGAAACCACATATTGGACACATCAATATCATCCAATTTTGGCAGAAAGAACTGTGTAATCATGTCGCGATATCGAGCACCAGTAATAGTCACTGCCCAATTATGCCTCCAGCCCAAAATCCACACCATACAGTCACGCGTTGTGGATGCATTTGTTTTTCGACAATCACATGTGGGTTCTCCGAACCCCAAATGCGGCAATTTTGGCGATTGACAAAGCCATCAAGATGAAAGTGTGTTTCATCGCTTAGGATGATTTTGCTCGAAAAATCAGGGTCCATTTGTTGATGTTCAATAATCCATTCAACGAACTCTCTTCTCTGTCCATGGTCATTAGGCTTCAATTGTTGTGTTAATCGAATTTTGTAAGCATGAAGACACAGATCTTTGGTGAGTATACGCTGTAGAGAGGTTCTTGAAATTTGCAATTCTTGTCCACGACGTCGAATTGAGGTTCCTGGATTGTCAGCAACACTCTCACGCACTGCTTCGACATTCACATTTGAACGGCTTGTTTTTGGACGACCAGTGTGTTTGGCGTCTCCAACGGATTCAGTCTCCATGAATTTTTCAATTAACTGTGAAGAGCACAGTTGACGAAGTTAAAACACTATTCCGACCATATTTGTATGACATTTTCGAACTGCAGCCGCCAAGCTTTCACTATTTTTGAAATATTCTTTAATAATGAAGACATGTTGTTCTCTCGTGTAACGCTCCATTTTTAATAACCCTATACTGTTAGCTGTCAAATTGCTTTTCTTCAGGGTTGCCAACACTTCACTGCACAAATGGCGGCAAATTCAAAACTTGCGTTAATTTTGGGACACCCTTTATGTATGTATGTACGTAAATATGTGCATTATGGAATAGTTCATCCGCAGTTCAAAGTTGAATTTTTAGATATGGATACCCAAAAAGGTGTATCCAGACTTTTAATCAGGGATGAGTCACACACTTATCATAAAGACGAGTTTTCGAAAACCGCTTAAAAATGTTCTTTAATGTCCTGTAAAGAAAGCTGTCAAAATGTGTATCTTAACCTTACATTTACATATTTCAAGGGCTAAAGTGACAACTTTAATTATTTGAATTTTTTTAGAACACTGTTGTCCAGCAAGATATGGTCTAATTATTGATTTTGGACATCCGACATATGAAAGCCTTCCAAGATTCCAACATTTTTCTAAACATGCCATATTTTTTAAGATCTAAATTACAATAGTTTAGAGGGTTTTTGGTGCATGAAACGCAGCAATGTTAGAAATTGTGTTGAACCGTATAGCTTTTTTCCAAAAATAATATATGTATTCTGTTCTCGTTAGCAATTGTATAGATGTGAAGAACGCTATAAAAATATACAAAGTTATCCAATTTGCGGTTTCAAAAGTAAACGTAAATAAAACACATATAAAATAATTTTTTTCATGATATTTCCTTTTTATTATAAAGTTTGAACGTTGACATTATGTCTGAAACACTATACATCATTTAAATGACCACCACGCGAATTGTTTGAAGCTTCGATTCTTTTGAAGTTATTGTTATTCGTTATCATACGACCATAACGCTTCGAATTGACGGTGACAATCGTTCCATCGTCGTTTTCGAAGAATTAAGGTGCAATCACATCTTCGGACCAAAGAGCGCACCAAACAAACCACGCACAACCAAATACGAACATTTTGTTTAGTAACATACCCAAAGAGTGAGAAATGTACTTCGTCGCTGAAAAAAATTTTGTTCGAAAAATCGCGTCCACTGCCTGTTGTTCCGTCACCCATTCGACGCACGTATCTACGATGACGTTGTGAAAGGTCAGCTGGCTTCAGTTGTAGTGTGAGCTGGACTTTATATGAATGTAGATGTAGATCCAAATGCAAAATACGCCAAAATGTGCCGTAAGACAGTAGTAATTCCTGAGAACGAAGAGGAATCGACACATTCAAGTCTTCGGCAACA
This sequence comes from Eupeodes latifasciatus, assembly GCA_920104205.1. NCBI lineage: Eukaryota > Metazoa > Arthropoda > Insecta > Diptera > Syrphidae > Eupeodes > Eupeodes latifasciatus. The sequence continues at coordinate 39,736,109 of OV049924.1, forward strand.
CTTTTACTAAGGCGCCAGTTATAGCTATCATTGGTTTTCATCATTGAAAACAAACATTGGAATTTTTTTGGCAGGTCGTTTATAGCTATCATTAGAAATTTCTGTCATTAAAAAAAAATTCCTGATTGAAAGCCACCGAAAAACTTTTACTGACAGAAATCTGTCATTGGAATTGTGCGAAATTGGAACACAAATCAGTGGAACGATTCGTTTCACTTTTGAACATAAAAGTATCAGCTGTTCAGGAAAATGAATTTCCGTCCGGAAAATAGAAAAATACATTTTTAGAGAAAAATAAATGCGTAATTACACTTTTTTTTTCTCAAAAAAACTTCTTTGTGTGATTTCCGATCGATCAGTATATAATTTTCATTTCTAATCAAAGGAAAACACCGTCAAATATCGATTCAAAAATTTTTCCGGGTCGATTTCAATGATAGCTATAACTGGCCCCTTACAGCAGCGATATTTTCAGTTTTACGAGCAAAACGATGATGCACAGGCCTTACAATAACTCTTCAAATTTCTTCACAATTTTGATAATTGCTTGCGCAGTTGGGCGATTATGTAAACCATAATATCCTTTTAAAGCACGATACGTGGTTGTTGCAAAATCAACATTTCTAAAGTAGGCTTCAACAATTTGTATGCGTTGTGCGATAGTTAATGTAAATGTCAGACTTTCAACTGAAACAAAAAAATTGGTTTAAGAACTTAGTTTGACATATGTCGAATTCCAGCCCTATACTTTTGAAATCGCAAAATGAATAACCCGTTAAATGCAAAAACCCAGAAAATGAGAAAGTTTTGCAAGAATACTGTGATCTTTTTTCGTAGGAAAATAAAACAGAATCTGATATGAAGAATTTCCTGACTTTTTTCAAGTATTTTTTTAGACTCAAACACACCACGTCATCCTCAGTTTCAGGGCTCGTCCATAATGCCACTCCCTATGTAAGATCGATTAATAAAGCCAATTCGCAATTTTCTCTTAATTCGACACTACCGGAAAGTTTCATGAGTCCTATCGTGTTCTTGAGAGCGTAAATGATTTTATGAGACGAATCTTCTTTCGCACTCGTGCAGTTGCAAAAATACTGAAAGGCCTTGACATACACAAATGCGCTGGCCCCGATAGTATCTAACCTATTGTTCTGAAGAATTGTTCTTCAATGCTGGCAAAACCACCAAAGGTCTTTTTCCACCACAGCTCTTTTTCCAAACAGATGGAAAACAGCATTTGTCCAGCATGTCCCTAAAAAAAGCGAATCTTTCTCCCCCTCCAACTATCGTCCAATAGCCCTCACGTCCCTTTCTTCAAGATCGTGGAAACGCTGATTAATTTATCAGCTTAAGAAATATCTCGAAGAAGGAGAGCTTCTTAAGGATCGGCATGCAGTATGGTTTTCGTAGCGATAGGCCCACCGGTGATTTAATGGTTTATCTAACCGAACAGTGAAACAAATCTTTACATCGCTTTGGAGAAAGTAAGATTATTGCACTTGATATTTTTTGGTATTGATTAATATCTTCTTTGTTAGATTATAGTAACTACCTTTCAAACACTTCAATACAAGTTGTATTGGATGGTCTGAAATTCATAAAATAAATGCTGGTGTTCCCCAGGGCTCCATTTTTTCTTCGACTCTCTTCCTGATATTCATAACGATTTCTTGTCTGCCACTTGGAACATCAACTACAGCGTATGATAAGCTCATTGCCGATGCCGTTATGCATGAGTGGCACTTGCATCCAGGAAACTAATCAACTTTCAGTACTCGGTATGTGTATCACAGATTACCTCTTATGGAATGATCACATATTCGAAATTGCCAAAAAAAAAAGTGCTAGGTGCTTAGGATTCCTCCGACGGACGGTGCACGAAATTTCTCATCCCTTTTGATCTGGCTGTAATTTACAAAGCCTTAATTCGTCGAAAACTTGAATATATTTCGCATAAATGGGCAGGTACCCCAAAAACGAGTTTAAATCTCTTGGATAAAATTCAAAAAAGGGCTATGAAAATGATAGGCGATAGAACTATAACCGAAACCTTTCGTTGTATTATCGATATTTTTACAAACAATGTTCTGTCGAATTCGCCAGTTGCATTCCCTCCAAAAACAATTCAGCTGTAATACTCGTACTTCCAGGAAAACTCATCAGTTTACCCTTGAGATCAATTTCGGCGTTCTAACAAGTACAGAGATTCTTTCTTCAACCGCACACCGAGAATGTGGAATGCTTTGGCCAAATCTGTTTTTCCCCTTCCATTTTGATATTTTAAACTTTTTGTTCTTATTTGGATTTTAAGAAATACAAATTATAAATCAATCAATCAATCAAATCAGAACTTTAAGAGCAATGTACAACCGTATATCTTCTTAAATCCTTCCCTATTTTCCTAACGCTCGCGATGTGTTTAAATATAAACATGTGAAGGGTACTTTTAACCCCTTGGCCTTGAGTGCCTGTAAATTAAGGCGAAAAATATACATACATATGTTTATATATGTATATCTTTTATATAGTCTCACTACATTTGCTTCTTTTAAAAACGAGTGCGTGATGAGTGATCAGTGGGAACAGAACAAAAAGTTTTCCCTCGATTTAAATTGAATACTGCAATGGCATTTATATGTATAAAATCAAATAGAATGTAATTTGTTTAATCGATTCAAATCATATATCATGATTTGAGTAGATTACAAAACAAAAATCAAGTAACCAAGGTCGATTTAAGAAAGTTGTCCTTTTTATGGAACTATGATATACATAGGTATTCAAGTTTGACTGTATGATGACTTTTGTCACGAAACTTTGATTGGTAAACTCGGTTATGTCTTTTATTAAAAGTCTACAATACAATTTATATTTATGTATAAAGTTGTTCATACAAAAATAAATTTGCATAGGTACATAAACTCTTCGTGAAACCTTAACAGGATAATCAACTTATTGTTTCCAATTATTACTCATTTATTGATTTACTAACAACAACAAAAATTTTGATGAGTTAGAAATTAAAGTTCTATGTTTTATAAATATTAATTTGAGTTTTTATGATATTTACATTATCTATCTATATACATATATATATATAAAAATCAATGCTGCTTTTCATTGTAATGTTATAACTCAACAACGCCTTTACCGATTTGGATAATTTTGGTCTTGAATTATTCGTGGAAGTCCAGAGGAGGTTTGTACATAGAGAAAATTTAAAAAAAAATCTTGAAAAAGTGTAAAATCAACATCTTTCTATACTCCCATATACAAACAATTTGTACTAATACTTAAAAACCAATTTTAACCTTTAGCAAAACAATAGAAGACAAAAAAAGTGACGTTAGTTCTGTCAAACAAATTTAATGTCATCATATGTCATTTCAATTTATCAGCGATAATTATTGCTTTGCTGCGTGCTGCTTTTAATTACAATAGTCAGATTGATTATAGTATGTACGGTTACATTGGAATGATGATGATGATTGTGATGCGTCTAACTTTCTAGGTGAAACGCCCGGCATGTGTTGTACTAATGGTAAAGTGAGATTGCCAACATTAGAAACTCCACCCGAACCATTGTATTCATTTATTTTTGGGACATCTCAAACGTCGAAGCAGTTTTTGAGTAACATTCAACAATACAATTCGGCATTTCAAATGACTTCTTTTGGTGCTACTAAAATTATTAGAGATCATTTTATGCCGACTTTTAAGGTAAATACCTCAACAGGATTGTCCCATGTTTATATCAATCTGAATCATAAAGTCTTAAAAATTCTGATTCAACATCTACCTAAAATACAGATTCAGGGCCAGATTTATCATCAAGCTGGTTCGTTATTGCCATACCCCGACGCTGATCATCAATTTTTGCAAATTTATTTTATTGGTGATGAAAATCGTGAATTGGATCAACGTTGTGCAATTGTTTCAAATACAAGAAAAGAAATTATTCGTGAGCTACAAAGGTTTTTCCATCAGCATAACGCATTGGTTCAATTGTTCAAAATTGCTCTTGATCGTATGCCATCTGATAATCACAAAATTGTAATAGCACCAAATTGAATATTCAACAAAAACATGTACATACATATATGACACAATCATGCAAGCCGTTTCCAATAATGCAGGTGGATTATATTTCTTGGATGCACCTGGTGGTACAGGCAAAACTTTCGTTGTATCATTGATTTTAGCGACTATTCGTTCGGAACAGAAAATTGCTTTGGCACTTGCATCTTCGGGAATTGCTGCTACATTATTAGAAGGTGGTCGGACCGCACACTCTGCATTAAAATTGCCATTGAATGTACAGGTGATTGAAACTCCAACTTGCAATATTTCGAGAAATTCTGCTATGGCAAAAGTTCTGCGATTAACGTCAATTATTTTATGGGATGAATGCACAATGGCGAATAAAAAATCAATAGAAGCATTTAATCGAAGAATGCAAGATTTACGCGGTAATCAACAGCTTTTTGGTGGTGCTTTGATATTGCTGTCAGGGGACTTTCGTCAAACATTGCCTGTCATTCCTCGATCAACTCCTGCTGATGATATGTACGAAAATTGACACTGAACATTAATATGCGTATTCACCTACATAACGATGAAACTGCCCATGAGTTTTCAAAACAATTGTTAGAAATTGGTGATGGCAAAATACCAATCGACAGTACCAACGGATTGATCACTTTACCGAACAATATTTGTACAATCGCGCAATCTGTAGATGAGTTGATTGAATGTGTTTTTCCGAATATTCTTCAGAATTACAGAAATCATGATTGGTTTAGAGAACGCGCCATTTTAGCACCGAAGAACATTCATATCAATGCCATTAATTTTCAAATTCAAGCGAAACTGTCAGGTGTAGTCACGACATATAAATCAATTGACAGTGTTATGAATCAAGATGAGGCAATAAATTATCCAATTGAATTTTTAAATTCATTGGAACCGGCTGGTATACCACCGCATTGCTTGAATCTGAAAATTGGTTATTTGATTATATTATTGCGAAATATTTATTTACCAAAACTGTGTAATGGCACCAGATTGGCAGTGAAAAAGTTATTGCCAAATTTGATTGAGGATACAATCTTAACTGGTAAATCAAAAGGAAAAGTGTGTTTGATACCGGGTATCCCTATAATTCCAACTGATATGCTATTTGATTTCAAAAGATTACAATATCCTGTGCGTTTATCATTTGCGATGTCCATAAATAAGGCCCAAGGGCAAACACTTCACGTTTGTGGTGTCAATTTGGAGGAATCATGTCTTTCACATGGCCAACTTTATGTTGCCTATTCCAGAGTCGGTACCCCCAACTGTTTATTTATTCATGCTCAAAATGGAAAAACAAAAAATATTGTTTATCCAACTGTTTTAGACTAACCCATATAGACCTACCATATAGTAAGAGTACCCAATTCTTTTTTATGTTTTAGTTTTTACTCTTTGCTGATAAATATAATATAAACAATATATCATTTGGGTCATTTCGACTTTTAAATAGCTAGCAATTGAAAATATTTTTTTGTTTGAATAAATGAACTTAAAAATTATTTTTTTTTTATTACAATGCCTTATACGTAGCGAAGCACGTATCGGGCCGCTAGTATCATATAATTTTGATTAAGCTTTCAAGAAATTGCACAACATAGAAAAAAAAATTTTTTAAATTACATTTAAAATAATTGCATGTCGAATATCATAAATTGGGAATACATTTTAATTCAAATAAACATTTCACTTCGGAATGATATGGATATCGATGAAAATTTGTAGAGACGTACAAATGAAAGCCCACCAAATTGCTTTGAAGCATAAAAAGTTGTTTAGGTTTTTGTCGAAACTTTAAAATTTACTATCGTAATGTTTTGTAATATGTCGTTTTAATTAAAAAAAAAAGAGTCGTACATTTTTTTAGAGTAGTAACGTAGTTGAAAGACAGAATTTAAAATATTTCTAAGAACCATTGACCATATTTAAAACGTCTTAGTGCATCTTTCGGTTTTCAAAAAGAAAATATATGGTTTCCCACAGTTTTCCAATAAGAGGTTTTCATTTTGAATAATCCACTTTTTGGGCATCTTTCTTCGGACCGATCGATGTGGACTGGTTATCAAATCAACCCATACAAAACTGACTTAGTCCTTTTTTCGAGGAAATATAAAATTTTGTATGTTAACCCTCCTTATGTTAAAGGTATCCAATTAAAGTTCTTATTTATTTTAAGGGTCTTATTTCAGACAAAAAACTAAATTGGAGACGCATTATACAGGGTCAAAAAAGCTACTGTATCTCTCTTTACTCGCAAAAAATCTATTGGTAATAAATGTTGCTTACAACCCCGAATTACGCATTGGCTATGCATATCGGTAATCAGACCGATTTTAATGTACGGTGTGGCAGTATGGTGGATTGCTTAAGAAGACCTATAAACTGTGACAAACTAAATAAATATTCCAACGTTCAGCTTGTTTATGTATAGACTCTATCTTACACCTCTTGACATAATCGTACTTAGCAAACAAATAGCTTCAAGCTCTTCTATTCGCAGTAGATTAACAACAACATTGGCCGCTCCGTAATTCCTAAGTATTTAGAATCAATTCCAAAGCATATAGACTACACCATCCCCCAACTGCAATTCGACAGAAACTTTCATATTTCTATATCTTCCAGATCTTTCTGGGAGGATAGGGCATTCCAGGAAGACGAGTCAATCTCACATTTTTTCTCAGACAGTCAGGTAGCTATCAAATCTCTGGACTCTGTCTCTACAAACTCTATAACAGTCCTACTTTAGATTTAAAGCGCTCAAGGTGCTTGCTACCTCTGATCAGATAGCTTATAAGCTGGATAATCGGTGCCATAACTTTAGCACTGTCTAATAGGAAAGTACGGCACTCGGCTAGGCGTATTCTTAAATCACTTTTGCAGCCGCTGTATGGATGAGAAAGAGGAGGAAACAGTTCTTCACCTCCTCTGTACATATCCTGATGCTCTAGCTCAAAAAAGCAAGAATTACTTCTTCTATAACGATATAAACGATCTCAATCATATCGGTCTTTCGAGCTTCATAAGACTGTCAAACTGGTTTCATTGATCCTAGACGAAAGCCTCAAGATTCATGTGGTATCACAATAAGCCATTTAATTGGCCTAAGTGTTTCCTACTCCATCACGGACAGCCACTTGAACCTTACCTAACCTTGGGCATCTGCCACTTTTGAAACTGTCATTTTTTGGCATTTGTCAAGTAAAGCCTACGACATTACTTAAAAATGGAACAATACACGCTACAACAATGCACTGAAATTGTTATTATTCACTAAAAACAAAATGGTGGAAATGGTTATAGTTTTGCAAGCACAGTTTCCTAATAGTGTTTTATCTTCAAAAAGTGGTCACATTGGACATCTAGATCTTGGGATTTCACACGTTTAGAATTTTTTTGATTCCAGACCTTAAGCAGCAAGTTATAATTGCCATTGGTTTTCATCATTCAAAACAAACATAGGAAGTTTTTTGACAGGTTTGTTGTAGCAATCATTTCAAATTTCTATCATATCCAAAAATGTTACTGATTAAAATCGAGCATTTTAGGTTAGAGTTGATCATTGAAGGCAAAAATAACGGGTGGTTATACTAAAGCAAGGGTGCAATTTCAGCCCTCTAGCTATTTGTCTCTACATTGAAGACCTTGTAAAAGACTTGTGTTGATTGATGCACTCGTGATTAAAATTCTTATGTACGCGGATGACTTGGTGCTACTAGCTTCAGCTCATGATAAATAGGCTACGAGATTATTATTTGAAATGGAGCCTTAAGTGCCAGGGTGACTTCCTGACCACTTAAAAATCTTATAGTTGCGAAGCACCAACAAGCCTCGGATACGGACGGATTTACTGCTGACAACCAACGCAAACGAATTAAGGACAACGAACTTCGGATATGCACGTGGAATGTTAGGTCCCTTAACAGACCACGTGCAGCCGAAGAATTAGCGGAGGCCCTAGACTGTTATAAAGCAGACATCACCGCCATCCAGGAAATACGATGGGATGGGCCGGGCAAAAAGAGGATGAAAAACTGCGATATCTACTATGGTGACTGCTACCGAGAAAACCAACAGCGCTTATTTGGATGCGGCTTTGTCATTGGAGCCAGACTTAGGCAACAAGTCTTGAGCTATAGGTGCATCAACGAGCGCGTCATGACCATCCGCATCAAGGCTAAATTCGGCAACATTAGCCTGATATGTATGCGCGCACGCCCCCACAGATGAGAAGGATGACAACACCAAAGATATGTTCTTCGAGCTCTAAGACAAAACATACGAGCAGTGTGCTAGCTACGATATTAAAATTGTCCTGGGCGATTTTAATGCCAAGCTAGGAAGGGAAGACATCTTTGGTGGAATAATCGGGAAAAACAGCCTGCACGACAACACTTCCGACAACGGATTCAGGCTCATAGATTTTGCTGCGGGGCGAAACGTCATGGTAGCCAGTACGCGTTTTCCACACCTCAACATCCACAAAGGAACTTGGAGATCTCCAGATCAATCTACCGTCAACCAGATTGACCATATTGCGATCGACGCCAGACACGCTTCCAGCATCATGGATGTCCGAACTTTCCGAGGAGATAACATCGACTCGGACCACTACCTTGTTGTAGCGAAGGTAGCACTTCGGGTTTCCAGGCCCAAGGCAAAACAGGGAGATGTTGGGAGAAGGTACAACGTCGAACGGCTACAATCGCAAGAGATCGCCAAATCCTTCTCCGACCGAGTTACAAGTAACCTCTCTCGAAGTTCTGTGCCGCCAACACAATGTATAGAAAACCAGTGGCAACATTGCCAAGACGCACTCAGAGAAGCCGCCTCTGACGTGCTGGGTTTCAAGCGACCACCAACAAGGAACACCTGGTTTGATGAGGAATGTCGGCAGGCAAATGCAGCCAAACAACAGGCACGCAAGGCGGCGCTGCATAAAAGGACGAGAGCTGCTCATGAGCTCTATGAGCAGAAGAGGCGAGAGGAACACCGACTTCTCAGAAGGAAAAAGAGAGAGCATGAGAAGCGTGCGGTCGAAGATGTTGAGAGGTTTAAAAGCAGAAACGAAGTTCGAAAGTTTTATGAACAGGTGAAACGAAATTCACAAGTACATAAACCTAGAACCGAAGGCTGCAAAGACGAAAGTGGAAACATCATAGTGGAACCGCAGTCAATGCTGAGGATATGGAAGGACCACTTCTGCAGACTGTATAACGGCGACGACGAACCGAATTCCGCTGTCAGACAGGATGATCCATTCAACATAGACGACGAAAGCCAACAATCCCGTCCTCCCGACTTAGACGAAGTAAAGATTGCTATATCTAAGCTGAAGTCTAACAAAGCCGCTGGAGCGGATGGCTTGAATGCCGAGCTCTTTAAAGCAGCTGGAGATAAGTTGGTTAGGAGCATGCACCAACTTATCTGTAAGATATGGTCGGAAGAAAGCATGCCCGATGAATGGAACCTCAGTATTGTTTGCCCGATCCTGAAAAAAGGAGACCCTCTAAACTGCACCAATTATAGAGGAATCAGTCTACTTAACATCGCTTATAAAATCTTCTCTGCCGTAATATGTGAACGTCTAAAGCCCATCGTCAACAACCTGATAGGTCCTTATCAGTGTGGTTTTAGACCAGGAAAGTCCACAGTCGATCAAATATTCACATTACGGCAGATCCTGGGAAAAACCCAAGAACACCAAATCGACACCCACCATCTTTTCATCGATTTCATGGCCGCATATGACAGTATCTACAGGGACGAACTGTATAGAACCATGTCTAGTTTTGGCATCCCTGCCAAACTCGTCCGTTTGTGCAGGATGACCATGGAGAATTCACGTTGCTCCATAAAGGTTGGAAACAACTTAACTGAACCTTTCGATGTCAAAAAAGGTTTTAGACAAGGTGATGCGCTGTCATGTGATTTTTTTAACATCGTACTTGAAAGAATAGTGCAAAGCTCACACGTCAACACCAGAGGCACTATCTTTCAAAAGTCTGTCCAATTACTAGCATATGCTGATGACATTGACATAATCGGAAGAACTCAGCGTGATGTCAATGGGGCTTTTGTGAGTATTGAGGCAGAGGCGGCAAAAATGGGTTTAACGGTTAATGAGGGCAAAACAAAGTACATGCTGTCATCAAGAAAGGACCTACAACACCGACGTCTTGGTCAAAACGTCACCATCGACAGACGTAACTTTGAGGTAGTCAAGGACTTCGTCTACCTAGGCTCCGCTGTAAACGCAGAAAACAACACCAGCGCTGAGATCAAACGAAGAATAACTCTTGCTAACCGCTGTTTCTTTGGGTTAAGAAAGCAATTGAGTGGAAAAATCCTCTCTCGAAGGACCAAAGTGTCGCTATATAAGACCCTTATCATCCCCGTCCTGCTATACGGTGCAGAAGCATGGACTATGACAAAAGCGGATGAAAGCACCTTGGGTCGTTTCGAGAGAAAGATTGTTCGTGTGATCTACGGACCCGTATGCATAGAAGGGGAGTGGAGGAGAAGATGGAACGACGAGCTGTACGGGCTGTACAGCGACGTAGACTTAGCAAGAAGGGTAAAAGTCCAACGACTAAGATGGCTAGGTCACGTAGAGCGCATGGAAACCAATGCTCCGGCCCGAAAAGTCTTCGAATCCACACCCACAGGACAGCGCAGTAGAGGAAGACCGCGAATCAGGTGGCGCGCACAAGTGGAAGGTGACCTCACCCAACTCGGAGCGCGAAACTGGAGACATCTAGCTAGGGACCGAGCTAGATGGAGAAGTTTGTTGGGTGAGGCCCTAGTTCACACAGGACTGTAGCGCCACCTTAAGTAAGTAAGCCTTAAGTACCTTGCACATGAGAGCGAACAACGAATGAACGAATGGACGAACAAACGTGATTTTACATATTTCAAAAAGTCAATTCCAAACAAAAACACATTTAAATTATAAGAAACTAATTGACAATAATGTTAGGATAATAAAATTTGAATTTTGTTCTCCAAAACAAGACAATTTTGTAAAAATAATTTGTTAGTAACGAATTGCAGTGTGGTTGCTACGAACTGTCGTTCCACATACCATCCACACTGCAACGAATAAATTGTTCGCGCTCAACTTAACCTCAAAATTATACCACTCTTGTTTTGTTTTTGTGTGAAAGATCATGGCTGACGAAAATATGGAGAAAAGGGTTGACAATTCGTCGCTGTCTGCGAATAGAAATAAAGCTCATGTGAAAGAAAAGTCAAAATATGCGAACATCCACAGTTCGCAGTTCGTAGCTCATGTGCAAGATGCTTTACGGTTAAGCATCTTTCACATGAGCGCGACCAACGAACGACGAATGAATTACAAAATGTGAGTTTATATACGTTTGAAGACATATTTTCACACAAATTCTTAACAAAACGATAGCAATATAGTTTCTATTTGATTTATGATGCATACTTTTACTTTTCAATATCATATATTAATAAATTTAAGAAAACAAATTTATTCGTCGCGAAAAAAATTGTAGTTGATACGAACTGTCAAACTTTATTCGCGTTCCACATTATCCACACTCGCAACGAATAAAAAAATCGCGCGTACTTAACCTAAAAAAATCATTCTTGTTTTGGTTTCGGTGGTGAATGTCAAACTTCATTCGCGACGAATTAAAAACTCTCATGTGAAAGAAATGTCAAAATCGACGAATATTCGTTCATTCGTTGGTCGTTGGTCGTGCTCATGTGAATATTGCTTAATCTAAACAGATCAAAATCAATGGTTTTTCGAAAAGGAACAGGGCGCTTGACTGCAAATAAGAAATGGGGTTTTGGGAAGGAAACCATTGAAACAGTGAAAAAACCTTAACCTTTATATGGAAAGACAACTTTTAAAGAAACTATCTGCTTCCAAGAATTCGATTGGGACTGTTTGGCACAGTGTGTATTTAATTAAAGATATCTCATTAAACTTAAAATATCGAGTATTTTTCTCAATTTCCGATTCCGAAGCAATAATGCTTACGCTGCAGAATCCTGGAACTGGCGTCAATTTGAAACTGTCGAAAAACTCCTGAGGTACTCCTTAAAACGTCAATTTCGGCTGCCAAACACAACTCAAAACTACATGCTCCTTATTCAAACTGGACTTTCACCATTGTACCTTTTATCTCTAAAACTTCATTTTAACTATATTGTTAAACTTATGTTTAGCCACATTGAAAAATTTGTTGGAAGGATTGTAGTCTCGATAGTAAAATCTAGAACTTGGATGAAGTTAGCTGAAATATGTGAGCTTTGTTTCAACCTTACTTTGAAAAAACCTAACAGAATGGAAACCATTTTTAAACAACCTACTTGAACGGCTGGATTGTAAGCTTAGAAATGATTATGTAGACAAGGCAAATCTTCTTTATGATCTAGGCGAAATCAATTACTTCAAAGATAGTTTCAAAACGGACACAATATCGATGATTTTCTGAGCAAGAGGAGAAATATTGCCCCTTTCATACCGCATCGTAACGTCTTGTAGGTCTATTGCTTGTAGGTCTATTACTCTGTATGCAACATTAGAGAAAGGGAAAACGTGACACATTTCATTGCACGATGTCCAATCCTGGCGGAGATACGATGACAAATTTGGCAACAAAACACCTTGGAGCAAAACGAAATAAAATCATTCGTGAACGAAAGGAATTGGCTACAGTTGGCACAGTTTATCCAACTGACAATTGCGTTTAGAAACACAATTATACGTGAAGATTTTTGATCTGAAAATAAATAGAAAAAATAATATACATACATATGTACATAAACAAAAAAGATATTTTAAACTCAATTTATCTAACAATCTAAATATTGTAAATTATTTAAGCTAGGCTATTATCTGGTTGATGCGACGCACGGCCCATCGGCCAAGCCTTAATAGATTTATGTCAAAAATGTCATACCTACATGTTACAATTTGAAAAGTTGAATGAATCTCTATTTACCTATCAACCAAAAAAAAACCTAACAAATATAAATTCCATCTAGTTTGACAGATGTAGCCTTATCAATATGGCCGTAATCACCTGTCAAAGTTTGAAAATCCTTATTGAAAATCTTTTTTACGTCAAAGATAAGTTTATTGAAAACGGAAATAAGTTAGACTTTGTACAATCAGACAATCATGCAATAATCTAATCTTAAATTATCCATCACTTCAAGCAGATATGGTGCAAGTTTATTTGCACCGACATGACATCTGAAAACGGAAATAAGATTATATTATTATTTATGGTGTCAGCTGTCAGGGAGCAAAAAGAGTGTATAAGTTCCTTTATATCGACTAAAGTTTATTGTGGTGCTTACATCATCAGTTGTTTCATCAACTGTTTAATCAATAAAATATCTAAGCCAAAAAAAATATCTCAGCTGTGTAGGCGATATGTATCTTATGTATCTACCACTGGTTACATAAATAATAATATCAACTTTTATTGCCACAATCATTTTTGTTTTCCAATTCATTATTGTTCTTATGTAACAAATTAATTGAATTACCGAAATAATAAACAAAAAATAATGGTTTCCAAGACATAATAGTTACCGAATATTGGTTAAATGTTCACATCCACATTTTGTTTATTCTTAAAGGAATTTTCAAAAACAAAATCAGATGTTTTTCTCTTCATATAAAGACGTATAAGAGCTATAAACTACGCATGTTCATCCCCACACGTGCATCTTCTATGTTTTGAGGAAAATTCTATGTTATGAGAAACATAGAACAATGATGGTGTTAAAAAGATTTCATTAAAATCCAGAAATTATTCATGAAAGGTTATGATTTAATGTCAGAGCGAATTTTTTCTATCTATACGTAGTACCTACATATGTATGCATATTTCATCTTAATTTTCAAGTTTGACATCTTCCCATACCTTGATTGGTTTTGTCTTTCAGTTGAAAAAAAGTCTTTTGGTCTAAGGATAAAATATGAAACAAAATTACAAAATTATAATATCTATTGTTTTAACAACACGTGAAGATTCAAAACCAAAATACATGTGTACATAACATTTAACATTTTGCCATGGCCATATTCTCTTTCTAAGGGCAATATGAATTATGAAAGATTACTTTAAGAAAGTCGTGTTTTATTTTTAAAATAAGTCAATTTATAATTGATTTATGATCGATTGTCAACTTTTTTAGCCGTTTGGATTCCGCTTAAAACTGTAAGTCCCCTCCATCCCTGACAACATTACTCGCACACAGGAATGGTTGGGAGTTGAAAGTCACAAGGCTTTAGTTCTCAACGGATTGTTGTGTCACCTAATTTATTTACATATTATGTCAACTTTGCTTTCCATTGGGCAATATGAAATGATTTTTTAGAAATTTTTGCATTCGAAAAGTGTGTTTAAAATTTTGTTTTTATTGGACAATTCCGATTAGTTCGTTGATTGTATGGCACACAGCGCCACCTTTTTGTTGAAAATAAATATATTCGACGTCAATATATTCCAGTTCAGGTCGTAAAAAAAACAATCTATTTACGGTAACACTTGCTTTTATCTTATTTTGGAATAAGTAGGGTCAAATCTCAATGAAGAGAGCCTAAAACAACACTAAACAGTGACAATTTTCAACAATCATTGTTGGATTTTTTAATAAATAACCTACGGGCTACAGCTTTGATGTTCATTCGCTCTACATGCCCTAGCCATCTTAATCGTTGAACACGTATTTTTTTGACCAGTGGCAAGTCCCTGTACAGCTGTGATTGTATTGTCTCTGCCAGATATTATTTTGCCTCTCTACACAAACCAGTCCATATATCATACGTAGAACCTTCCTCTCGAAGATATCAAGGGATCCTTCATCCAACTGGGAAAGAGTCCATGCTTCTGCACCATACAGTTAGACTGGGATGATAAGGGTTTGAACAGTGTTTTCTTAGTACTTCGCGATAGGGCCTTATTCCTCAATTGCTTACTTAAGCCAAAGAAACAGCGATTAGCAAAAGTAATTCTACGTTTGACTTTAGCGCTGATGCCATTTGCAGAGTTAACAGCATTACCCAGATAGAAAAATTCATTTACCACCTCGAAGTAATATTTATCAATGGTCACGATCTTCTGACCGAGTCTACGTTGGGAATCGACTCTATTCCATGACAGTAAATACTTCGTTTTGTCCTCGTTAATCACAAGACCCATTTTGTTCGCTTCAGACTCGATATCGGAAAAGGCACCCGTAATTGCTCGTTACTTTCTTCACATAATGTCAAAGTCATCTGCATATCCAAGATATTGTGTGGATTTTTGAAAGATGGTGCCATTGGTGTTGACGTTGGTGTTTCGCACCACTCTCTCAAGAACAATATTGAAGCAGCCACATGACAGTGCATCGCCTTGCCAAAGTCCTCTGACGATTTCGAAGGTTTCGGTTAAGCCTCTACCAATTTTGACGCAACAACGAGAATTCTCCAACGTCATCCTGATAAGTCGTATCAGTTTGGCAGGGATACCAAAACACGACATGGCACGTTATAATTAGTTCGTTCCTGTTCACACTGTCATTGGCTGCTTTAAAATCGATGAAAAGATGATGCTTATAGATGTTATATTCTAAGGTCTTCTCCAGGATCTGGCGTAGAGTGAACATTTTGTCAATTTTAGAATTTCCAGGCCTGAAGCCACACTGATAATGGCCAATTAGTTCATCTGTTAATGGTTTAAGGCGTTCACATAATACGCTAGACAGGATCTTGTAGGCGATGTTTAAAAAGCTGTTGACTGTGTAGTTAGCGCAGAGAAGACGGTCACCACTTTTATGGTTCAGACAGATAGTGCTTAGATTCCACATGCCGGGCATGTTTTCTTCCGACCAGATTTTGGTTTGGTCATCACAGGGAGCTTTGTTTGACTTCAGTCTGGTGATGGCAACTCTGATCTTATTCAGGTCGGGTGGGTGGAACACCAGGTCATCAATCAGATGGCTTTGTCGAGCTGCTGGTTGGCGGGATCGTGGGCTTTATCGCCATTAAGCAGCTGGTTAAAATGATCCTATAAAAACTCCACACTTGTTTCCTACTAAAGCATCCTTGGATTTTCTCGACTTCACGCTGCTGATGGGCCTTGTTCTTTCTTCTGAGCAAGAGGTTCTCATCCCTTTTTTTATCGACAAAGAGCTGACGGGAGATCCGTGTTGTGATTTATTGACAACCCAGTTTTCGATTAAATCCGGATTAATTTGATGCATATAACAATGACCAAAATCAGCGGAGACCTAAACTTCCTGTTGACTTAAGTTTTTGTGTTAACTGTAAAATACGGTGTAATGTGGTTTGAATTTTGACCAACTCCAAATATAAACGAGAAATCGACAAACTTAGGGTTTCGTGAGCACTACGGGCTACAACGTGCAATATTCTCAGTAGTTCGACTAACTTGGCGGAGAAGGCGCTTCACGAGTTCAAAAAGTGTTTTAGTTTCGCGAACTGCAACTGCCAAATGTTCACTATGTTTGCAGTGAAATTTATTGAATATTAAAAGTTGGCAGTTGCTCAAATAGCATTCTATTCAAAATAAAACTTCTTATTGGAAAACTATTTACATATAAGGAATCGAATTGATATTCTGTTAGGAATGTGGCTTGAGCTTATTATTTGAATCACCTATTTTTTCGTTTCAGGATTCACGGGGATCACTATACTGCCCGAGTGAACCGGACCCAGCTAGTGGAGTCCAGTACCAGTCGGGAGGGTTCATTCGCACACCCACTTCAATACCGGAAGTGGCCAGCTCCCAACCTGCCGCCCCATCCATCCTCACCGAATGCCAACAATCGGGTTCACTTTTTTCCATTCATTCAGCACCACCGGTGCCCAACACTGAATTCACCACTCAAGCCGATAGTAGTTTCCAATCGTTCGCTTGCAATGGCATCTCCACCTTGTCTAATATCGAATGCGGTGGTACATCTGGCGAAGAATTTAGAAGTCAAAACAATAGCCAGGTCTTGCATGGATCCCAAGCCACATGCAATTCAGCAGCAGCAACACTCGAAACAACACCTCGCCGACCAGCAACACTTGCCATTGAGGCAACATGCTATCCAGCAAGAACTTTGCATTCCAGTTTGTTGGAACACCAGATCTCTGAAATTGAAGAGGACGACAACGAAAACTTGTTGACTGTTTCAAGCATCACAGCTAGGCCATTGATAGCTAAATCGCATGAGCTGCGATCAAATAGACTAACCGGCAAGAGGCAGAAGTATAATGGCAACAACCGGACGACTAGTGGAGGTGGTAGTACCAGTAAAATTGTTCGAATAGCAACAACACAAAAGGACACCAAAGAAGCCACATCGTCTAGATCATCAATATCTGCCGATCCGCCAGATGGTGGCTATGGTTGGTTTATTGTTTTTGGAGCTTTTTCTGTTCAGTTTTGGGTAGCCGGATTGGTTAAATCGTAT
Source organism: Eupeodes latifasciatus (assembly GCA_920104205.1). NCBI lineage: Eukaryota > Metazoa > Arthropoda > Insecta > Diptera > Syrphidae > Eupeodes > Eupeodes latifasciatus. The sequence continues at coordinate 39,753,650 of OV049924.1, forward strand.
GGAGTGCTGTACGTTGAAATAATGGAAACTTTTCCCAGCACTACGGCAACAGTTGCTTCGTGGATACCGGCTATCTTGTCCGCATTATGCTTAGCTTTGGCACCGCTCTCTAGTGCACTCTGTCAGAAATTCTCTTGCAGATCGGTCGTTTTCACTGGTGGAGTATTTTGTGCATTAGGTATGACACTCAGCTATTTTGCCACTAGTCTTGTACACTTGTTATTTACGTTTGGCATCCTAACAGGTTAGTATAAGAATAAAACATACGAGTAAATGTCCCGATTGAAAATCAAGTTCACATTTCGTCTTCCTTTTTCAAGGTATCGGAGGAGGTCTCTCTACTACACCTGGCATAGTAATAGTATCACAATACTTTGACAAACACCGAGCATTAGCTAATGGAATATGTGTTTCGGGAACCGCAGCTGGAAGTTTCATACTTCCTGTGCTAATTAAACATTTGGCTGATAAATTTGGCTTCCATGGAACAATTCTTATTTTGGGTGGATGTATGCTGCACGTGTGTGTTTCGGCTACACTTTATAAACCTTTGGAGGAAAGTGCACATTTAGATCCGAAAAATATCGAGTGCTCACAGCCGTTAACAGATATTAATCCAAGTAATGCTGGCCTCCTCACCAATTCTACATATTTGGATTCCTGCGATGAAACAGCATCAAATAAAAAATTTATCGAACATTTATTTTTGGAAGAATCTAAAAATCGTAGGAATGACTATTACAATACGGACAAATGTGGTAAGTAAAATAAATTGAAATTGTATAAAGGCCCAACTATAATAGGCATAAGCAAACATAAGCTTATGTCAAAAACCCAACGAAAATTCACTTAAGTTTGTGAAATTACTGCGGATAGCCATAATGCAAATTTGCTCACGTATCTACATGTCAAAATAATATTCGCAGCTGTGAAATTTGGTTGATTTTTTTGATTCAGGGCTTTTTTGATTCAGGACTTTTGTATTTGTTCTTTGTTATACTTATTTTTCTTTTTTCTTTAATTAATTGTTTTATTTCTACCCGACACAATAATAATAATAATAAATAATAATAATAAACAATAATAAAAATAATCAACACAGAATGACAATGACAGAATATACAACAGATGCACAGAATGAGATATTCATGTGCACTGCTAAAAGTTACTAACATTTTACAAAATAGTTTAAAATTGTGTGACTTTTTGTCTTTTTGGTTTTGAAGCTCTTGTTTTTCTATTTTTGAAATGTTTTTGAGAGTTTGAGCAAAATGTCTGATATCTGAAGGTTTTGTCTCTCTTGTATGGGCATACTTGGATATTTTATGTTATGATAAACATTCTGAGAGAAATTATTTGCAGTGGAGTTGGTCTGTGTGTATTTGATCAAAACTGTCAGATTTTACTTATGCGGCGAGCGACTGGGATCGCTCTTGCTTAAGTTAACGAAACTGAGAAAAATTGAACGAAACGGAGCTAGACTCCATTATGTTCACTCGTATTGTGATTCTTTGTATTCGCACGTTTACTTATGCGCGCATATGCTAGCTTATGCCTATTATAGATGGGCCTTAAGCCTGTGACTATCAGGATCTCAATAATATAAGCTCAATAAATACAAATTTTTTTAAATCCATAAAAGCCAAAATCTCCAGAACCAAAAACAAGTAAAGTCCGAAATCCTCTGAAAAAGTAAAATTCGAAAAACACAATATCGTACAAAATTCACAATCTAAAAAACTAAGAAAATTGAACAAGCTGGGATCAGAATCTCCAAAATCTTACAGACCCAAAATCCCTTAAACACAAAGTCCCTACAAATTTAAATCCCGATAGCCCCAAAGTACTGAAAAATAAATTATTTAAAATTAGTTGAGGTCAAAAAATTCAAAACAAAAATCCAAAAAACCTGTAGCCCTTACAATTCAAAATCTACTACACCAACGGATTTTGCTCAAACTCTCAAAAACATTTCATCCATAAAACCCAAAAACAGAAAAACAAGAGCTTCAAAAGCAAAAAGACAAAAATTCACATAATTTTAAACTATTTTGTAAAATTTTAAAGTCATTTTTAACAGTTTACTAAGTTTAAAAGATGATTTACCTAATTTTAATTGATTTTAACATTTAACTTTCTCTTAACAATTTGCTAAAGTTCAAATCAAGGAATAGCTACTTTAACTTTTAGCAATTTGCTTAACCATTTGACATCTGTACAATTATTTTTATAAGAGCAGTGGCCAGTAGATGGAATGGTCCAGTCAACAGTTGGGAATTCCAATTAAAAGGTCCGTTTAAGCTTATTTGCTTTGGTTATTTTACGAACTGTCACTTTTTAGACATGTTTGAATGCTCGTTTTTTAAAAACGCAATTAGCAATTTATTAGTGAGCAAAACGAAAAGAAAGGTTTTAAATGTTGGATTCCCTCAGTAAATTGCTAAATATTTAGCAAATAGATATCTAGTAAATTGTTAAAAACTTAACAAAAGGTTGTTCAAAATTTTGCGCCAAAGTCTGTAGGATTTTGGGTTTAGACACTTATGGATGAAAAGAAGGCTTAAATTAGCATGCACTTTAAAAGTTCAAACAATAATAACTGCTATTTAATTTCAGTTAATAATAATGACAAAAGCCATAATGACAGTGACGATGAATACAAAGATACAATTGGTGAAACAACCTTCATGAAACCTATGAAAAGTGTACGTAGCTCTGGAATTCTGCATTCTGTTGAAGATTTGAGCACTGACTCGACTTGGGTGTATCGAAAACATTCTGGTAGCGATTCGAATCGTGGAAGTCGGCGTCGACGCAATGTATTTGCAAATGATGAGATTATATCAAAAATTCAAGCACATTTAGAAAAACCCATCTCACCACCGACATCAGTTAATCGTGGTCTCAGTAAAAGTATGGAAATACCTACACCTGTAAGTAATTTAGCAGATCTTAAAAATCAAAAGATCGAAGAGGAAGATGACTATGAAGATGATCCACCACGCACTTGTTGTGATCGTATTCAAACTTATCTGGACATAAGTCTGCTCAGGGATCCGACATTTATTTTGATGTGCCTGTCTGTAACGTTGATGTCAGTGGGATGTCCTTATATGTTATATTACTTGCCAGCTCATGTCATCTCGATTGGTATAAGAAATTTGTATATATTTAATGGGGTTTTCCATTGGTGAATAAAATAAATCTCTCAAAATGTGAATACAAATTTGACAGCTGCACCAACTCTAGTTCTATCGACAAGAAAGTTCCATTAAACACAAAAAAATCAATTTTTTTTATTAAAATCAAAATTTACCAATGGAAAATCTCACAAGTATAAGAGTCTATAAAATATTCTAATATATGCATCTGTCAAATAGGTTATAGTAAAAGTGAAGCTGGGTATTTGGTGGCTGTGAGTGCAGCTCTAGATCTAATCGGCCGTTTAGGCCTAGGCTGGTTATCAGATCTGCAGTTATTCGATCGTAAGAAAACCTACATTGTGTGGTGAGTATTTTGTTTATTGTTTATTTATTACAAAAGAAAATAACTCACGGATAAAAATATGAACTTTTATTATTTCAGTATTTTGGGTGCAGGCATAGCCGTTCTAACTATTCCATCGGTTCATTCATTCTATCTACTTGGATCATCGGCTGCTGTTTATGGTTTGTGTCTCGGATGTTGGTATCTCTTAATGCCGGTGCTGTTGGCAGATATTTTTGGCACAGATCGTATAAGTTCTAGTTATGGATTGGTAAGAATGTTTCAGAGCATTGGGGCTATTTCGGTTCCTCCATTGGCTGGATTTCTGCGTGATTTGTCAGGAAGTTATGATATATGTTTTTATTGCATGGGTTCATGCATGATAATGGGATGTATTCCATTATTAGTTTGGGCTGTACTCGATTGTCAGCAGAGCAAAAGATTATTTTCAATTAAAAATGATGATAGTGAAGATAATTTTACGGTGTCTTAAAAAGATAAACCAATGAAACACGAAATTTGAATGTAATTTTTAATGTTTTCAAATAGTTTGTTGTATACTTACTTACTTAAAACAAAACACAAAAACAAACAAAATCAAACCATACCCGAGCTATTTTTTAAAATTTTATTTACAATAATCCTGAATATAATTAATTTTTTGAAATTTGATTGGTAATAACAATGAGTCAATCTTGCCTGCGAACATGATGTTCATTGTTTAAGAGATGACTTGGTTTTTGGCTCAATTTTTCCAGTTCAATTTTGTTTAAGGTTGCCCAAAAAGTTTACACAAAAGTCAGAAGTCCGGTATTATTGAACCAGATCTGTGTATGTTAAAAGTATTTACATATGTTCACTTTCCAAAAAATAAGGTTAGTTTGAAAAGCACTAACTCCAATGAATGAAGATTTTAGAAAAAAGGAACAAAGTTTTGATTCAAACCGGAGTTTTAATATTTCTTATAAAGTCGCGTGGAAATGATAAAGAGTACGATAACGCTGAATATTTTGACATCCATAATGCGGCTCAATTGACAAGAAAATGTCATACTACTAAAGGTTTGACACATGGGCTAAAATTAAAGTTACTTAATTACTTAAGGTGGCGCTACAGTCCTGTGTGAACTAGGGCCCCACCCAACAAACTTCTTCATCTAGCTCAGTCCCTAGCTAGATATCTCCAGTTTCCCGCTCCAAGTTAGATGAGGTCACTTTCCACTTGTGCGCGCCACCTGATCTTCTTCCCCTATTGAGCTGGCCTAGGGCTGTGGATTCGAAGACTTCCGGGCCGGAGCATTGGTTTCCATGCTCTACGTCACCCAGCCTGGAGTACTAACTAAGTTATCTTATTATAAGTAAAATTTACTAGGTAGACATCAGATTTCCATTTTATATTGACAAATTTCCAAAAGTTTTTAGGGTCATTCTTAAGAGAACTTTCCATATCTATAAGATATTCGGCATATAAAGAATTGAAAAAACTAAATCGATTTGTCGATTTAAAGAATTTTTAATACAGCTGACTTGCTGTAAGTCCGTGGAGATAATATGGTCTAATAATAGAAGCTTCTGTTGAGACGAACTCAGTGATGCTTCTAAATAAACTCGTCTTCTGATGTATTAATATACGGGAGGTTAAAGTCACCTAAAAAAAGAATATTGCTATCCAAACCAGCGATGTCCATGATATGATCAAGAGCAAGAGAGAGTTCAACAAAAGCTTAGGATGGGCTTTTTGGAGGAGTGTAGAATTGTAGACATTCAAAACAAATAAATCTTTTGACTGCAGAGATATTTGAACACAAATAATTTCAATTGCCAGTTTAAAAGGGAATGTTATGGAAGTCGTTCTAATAGCTATTAAGACTCCAGGAGACAATCTTTCCGAAAAACTAAAAACTCTTGATCAGAAAGTTCCATGCCTCAAATAGTGGCGTTCAACCATGTTTAAGTAAAAGTGAATAGATCGTAAGGAAAAGCCTGAGAATTATTAAAAATCTTACTTGTTTTACTACGGAGTCCTCTTACTTTTTGGTACAAGAATAAGAACCGACAAAGTTTTTTGAATTTGTGTTGTTATTAATTCTGTTTACCGAATTTTGCCTAGAAGGGACCGTAAATTCTTTAACCAAAGTGTTAGGGAGACAGTTGCTAATGCAAATTGACTCGAATAAAATATGAGGTGTGGTTATTTTGAAAGAGGAAACGAAACTTTTAGGCTTACTTTTTTCTTGGTACATTTTACAGACGAAAATTAAGGTATGGAGTCGTTGGAATTTTAACCTTCTGGATAAGTCTACGTCGCTGTTCGGCCCATACAGCTAGTCGTTCCATCTTCTCCTCCACTCACCTTCTATTCATACGGGACCGTAGATCACCCTAAGAACTTTTCTCTCGAAACTACCCAAGGTGCTTTCATCCGCTTTTGTCATAGTCAATGCTTCTACAAATTAAAGTAATTTTTGAATTTAAATTTAATGTATACCTTTTTTATTTCTCGTGGCGTGATGGTTTGTTCGTAGGACTGTCATGCCAGAGGCCTTGGGTCCAATCCCTGCCTGTGCACTCTTAAGCTTTTTTTCACGGGTATACTGCCTCTTGCGAAAAATTGAAAAATCGTACAAGAGTAATTCTTGTCATGAAAAGTGCTTTCTCAAATTAGTCGTTCAAATTCGGCTTACAATTGTAGGTCCCTTCTATCCCTGACATCATTACTCCCACACAGGAATGGTTGAAAAAAGTTGTAAGTCACTATGCCCTAGTTCTCAAGGGACTGTAGCGCCATCCTAAAATCTCTCGGAAAAATAGACCTTTTTACATGTACATTTTTTCTAACTAAATTAATTTTATATATTTTTTGTATTTATTCAAAAAAATTTTGCTCATTTATTTTTCATACCCGAAACAATAATTATATTTAAGTTCTTAAACAAATCATTCAATTAATCGATAAATATTTGTATTCCAAAAAATAAATAAATCCGCAAAACATTTAATTATTTAATACTATATGTTATTCGGTAATACCAACCACCGACCGATCGTTAACAAGAAACGTTACAATTAGTTTATCAAACAAATTAAAAGAACTTACAAATTAAAAAAATTTAAACAAAGTAAGCAAAGGTCATATCCGAAAATTAAATTTGTTTAATAAAATCCAATATGACTGAATAAAATTAAAATTAAAAATAGATTATTGTAAAACAAACCATCTATACTTTACATATAGATACAAAAAAAAAATCATTTTTAGACACAACAAAATACTCATTAAATATATTTAAAAAATATGCATTCAGTAACTGTTTGTGTTCTTAAAGAATTTATTTTCAAAAAAGTTTAAAAAAAAAGTTAGCCTTTGTTAATGTTTCGTAGAAAAACAACAACAAAATTAAACAAATAAATTTCAAAAATTTAGATTTGATTAAGCTTGACTTATAAGAAGAAAACAGCAAACAACAAATAAAACAATTACTACAACACCATCATTCATCATAACTTTTGCCATTGCAGAAAGAACTGAGTTTAAAAAAAGAAAACAAAAATATTAATAATAATATATATATATATATATAGTGTATATATGTAAAAATATATACATACATACACAATAACTAATGTAATAAAAACAAAAATAAAAGAAATTTCTGTATTATTAAGGAAATAACTCAAACTAATATTGTTAAGTATCTTGCAATTGCAATTTATTTGTTGATACCTATTGAATAATATTAAATATAAGCTTCAACTAATTTTAAGTTATAAAAAAAAAACAAAACTTTAAAACAAAATATTAATAAACCTATGAATAAATAATATAGAAATAATATACTGTATTTATATTAATTTATTTTATTTTTAAAATGGAGCACATTTGTGAGAAATAAACCTAAAATGGGCAAAAAGGTCTTGAAATTGCAAAATTATAACGGGTTATCCATTTTGCGGTTTCAAAAGTATAGGGCTGGAATGCGACATCTGTCAAACTAAGTTGTTAAACCAATTTTTTGTTCAGTTGAAAGTCTGACATTTGCGAAAATGGATCGCTTAACTATCGCACAACGCATACAAATTGTTAAAACCAACTACAAAAATGGTGATTCTGCCACAGCCACATATCGTGCTTTAAGAGGAGATTATGGTTTACATAATCGTCCAACTACGCAAGCACTTGGGGTTCTGAGAATCCTCAAGTAATTGAAGAGAAGCCATTACATCCACAAAAAGTCACTGTTTGGTGCGCTCTTTGTTCGCACCTGCGGATTGAACCTTACTTCTTCGAAAATGACGATGGAACGATTGTCACCGTCAATTTGGAGCGTTTGGTCATATGATAACTGACTTTTTTTAGCCTGCTATTGAAGAATACAACTTGGAGAATATGTGGTTTCAACAAGATGGTGCCACATGCCATACAACACGAGCGAATAAAACAATCGTCAAGTTTTGGCTGAGATACCGCCCAATATGTGTCAAAAAGTGGTCGAAAATTACCTCAAAAGAATCGATGCTTGCAGCAATTCACGTGATGATCATTCAAATGATGTAGTATTTCACACATAATGTCAACATTTAAACTTTATAATAAAAATGAAATATCACGAAACAAATATTTTATATGTGTTTTATTTACGTTTAGTTTTTAAACCGCAAAATGGATAACCCTGTATTATCATGGAGCTATTATTTCCATGAAGACAACATTGTTTTCAGAAATGCCAGTGTGTACAACCGCACTAAGATTGTAGAATTCCCAAAGTAGCTACTACCTCTGTTTGTCAATTCAATCCATAGACGATATTGAAATGCTCTCAAAAAATAAACTCATATGTATATGTGAATATACCAAGTTCTTGAGACCATTTGTTTGATAGAGATGTAACAGGTGTTTTTGTTTTAAAATATTTTATTTGTCAAGACAAAATTCTAATAAAAACATTTTACTTATGTATGTATATTACCCTACAATAAATTTTGTATTTGTATTTTCTTTCAAACTAAAGGCCTTTTTAACATTATCCCCCAAATAAAATTTATCAAAACCTACGACATTATACCTAACAATTGTTGGGCATTGTCTTATTCCACTAAGTTTGAATTCTTCTTCAAACTCTTTATTAACACGATCGGCAATGCTTTCAAAATCTTCACTGAGACCATATTTAAGCAAATTTTTGCAGAGTTTTTGTATGAATAAAGTTCCATCATCAGCTCGAACGGCTTTTCCGCCTTTAGGCAAAATTAAAAGTTTAAACGTTGCGGTTAAATCTTATTTTGTATTTAAAAAATTAACTTACCTTCAAAACAACTATTATAGCGAAGAGTATTGTAAACTTTTGATGTTTTTGATTCAGATTTCTGTTTGACATCAACACTCTTACAAGCTTGGACAATAAGTATTTTTGGCAGATCTCTAAAGTCCTGAAAAGCTTTGGAATTAAGTATTTCTTCTCCAATATTGTAAATTTGATCCTTGGCATAAGCACGATCGTTTTCCAATCCATGTGTCATTAAGACCACAATAAGACAAGATGCTTTTTTTAGGTGTTCAATTAGCACTTAAATGAAAAATTATTAACACGGTTTTGAGTTATGAATTGATATGTTTAAAACATAGAAAATGCTTATATTGGCTTACGTTCAAACTTTTCAACTATTGACCAAATCTTTGTGTTAAATTTTATTGATACAAAAAAATGTCTATTTACTTTTTTTTTTTGACCAGTCAATATGCAATCATTGATCTACAAGCTTTCAATAAGAGGTTTATCAACCAAATCATACAATTCTATGAGAAGATGCTTGAGAACATTTGTCTAAAAGGGCTCAAACAAATCGAGAGACTTCAAATGTCAAACTGGCGTTCCTCAAGGCTGTGTTTTAAGTCCTTTGTTATTTTCCTTATTTATTAATGAAGTTGAAAATCACATCTCAGGAGGTATTATCATAGGTGATGTTGATATTAAGGCCTCCTTTCTGCAGATGAATTAGTTATTATGTCAGATTACCTGTTACTCTACAGCTCAAATCAATAATTTAAAAAAGTACTGTGATAGTTTGGATCTCAAAATAAATATAGCTCGAAGTCTAAAATTATAGTTTTCAGATCATGAAACTGATCTATAGGTTATAATCGCAACTGAACTCTTGGCGGCGATATTATCAAAGTTGTGGATGAATTTAAATATCTTGATTATATACTTACATTAATTTAAATGATTTATAGTGTTCAACGCAACAGTATGGTAATAATAACATATACGGTTATGAGCAATTAGAAGACCTAGAAAATGTCAAAAGATATATTTTAAAACGAATTTTCAGGCTACATAAAAACACCATTAATAATAATTAATCAACCTTATCATCCTTACGAAGTCTGGCTTTCCTTTTTTTCTAATAAACCTAAACCTTCAAAAACGAATTCTTAAGATAAGTTTTGAAAGTGGTTACAGCCCAGTCAAAAACTGGTATGATCTAGCTGTTCTGAATGACTTTCTGATCACATTTGGCTTACGCAAAATATAAGGCTATTAATGCACCAAATGGATAATGCATATATCAACTGGAAGCGATATCGGTTTACTGAATTGCGACGCTTGTTTTGTTCGTTGCAAAACAAAGTCACAGTTAACTGAGTTATTCGAGGAATGGACGTAAACTGTGAAGGAACCTGCGTAACGTTGGTATTAATTTTGGAAAGGCAAGAAATATGCCTGCTAACTATGTTGATGTTAACTTACTTAATAAATTATTTATCTCAGGCATATTAACCACCCCTTTGTCGGATTCATCGGAAAATATTTCGTTTAGGGAACATGTAGATCACCCTAGTTTCAGATTTCGTTCTTTCGGATGCTGCTGTCATATACATATATGCATTTAATACTATTTTGATGTCTGGAGTTTTTTCGGACCTTTTGAAGACAGCAAAAATCATACCACTTCCTAAAAATGCTAAAGGAACTAAATATATACCTATCTTAATCCTACAATATTTGTCTAAAGCCTTTAAGACAATAATTTTGCAGATACAAATCAACGCTTATCTCACAGCAAACTCTTGCTCACTCAAAAACAATCTGAATGAAAGGGGGGAATAAGGGTTTTGACACTGTCAACCATATCATTCTGTTTAAAAAACTTATGCAGCAGTTCATCTAAGCTTATCTATTCTTATATTTGACTAACAGGAAGCAAGCAGTTTAAATTGGTGACTGTTTGTCCAGTTTAGGATCTAGGATCATTAAATGTGTGTTTTGAAGTTAATGGGCGCATTCATAAAGCTAGTGACAACGTAGTCAAAATTCAACTAGCTTTGTGAATGCAAAATTGCACTACAAAGCTAGTCAATCCGGAGCTGTCATATTAATGACAAAAATACAAATATATAAAATAAGAAACATTTGTGTTTTCAGAACTTTAAATATTTTTTTTTTTTTGAAATTCAAAAACCAAATAGAAGATATAATATGATTGATTTATATTTGTATTTAATTACCGAAATACCGATTGTGAAACGTCAAAACCAGTGTGCACTAACTTTGTAGCCGAAATTTTTACACTACGTTCGGTCGGAGGGGAAAATTCAATTACTTTTGTAGTTGGATTTAGCCAATCAGAATCCTTTGACGACGTAGCCACTAGCTTTGTGAATGCGACCAAAAGCGCTGGCATTTGACATCTGGTAAGCTCCGCTGTCATTTGAAGTGTCATAATACCAGCTGAAAAATTGTCATTTACGACAGTCTTAAAAATCGAGCAACGCGTTAAAATTATTAAAAATTACTAAAACAGAGGTAACACTATTATTATGGGAGTTATAATCGAACGATTACGCAAGAAATCTGTAAAATTGTGAATAAATATTAGGAAAGAAGAAGCATTACTGATGTCAAAAAGTCTGTACATTATCGCAATTTTCAATCAGTAAAAAATATTGCTGCTGCAGGTGCAAGTGTTGCTGATGATCTAAATTTTGATTTAAAAAAAAGTATCGCTGCGTGCGTTTTATTTGACTTTACTTTTGAAACCGAAAACTGATTGACCCTGTTTACAAAGAGAAACTTGTCAATCCTTGTGAGGGACACTCTTTTACACATTCATTTTGTCTTTTTTTGGACATACATCTATGCCACTCTATACTAAACATTTTATGGCTAATTAATGGCAAATTTCGTCGGTGAAAATCATCTAAGTGAAACTAATATTTGGGCAGTTATAAGCAAAAAGAATACCTAAGTAAATACATTACAGGTCAGAATCTGTGAGTTAAAAAATAAGATTTTGGACACATTATTATTTTATTAACTACTTTTCAACTTAACTTTATTAGGAAGGAAACACTGTAAAATTTTGTATGTTAAAAAGAAAAAGCTTTAAAAAGCTTTCACAAGTAAATTATTATCTACCACTGTTGATATTAGATGCACATTCTTTTTGTAAACATCGATGACTAATAACATCACTTGAGGTTTTGAAATTGAATTGAAATTAATTGAACTATAACTTTAATATTATGTATGTATGTATATAAATTTAATTTACTTACACTCATTTAAGTAGTCTCTTATGTCTTTTAGGGTTGGATTTTGTACCATTTCTACACGATAATTAAATTTATAAAATAAATATTTCAACGCTATTACGTCCTTTTTACTGTTTATGCGTTCTGATACATCTTTAATATCGAATTTTTCATTGTTAAGAATCAAAACCACCCCCATTGTTTTGTTTAATAATAAAAAAAATACTAAGTTAACATTTAAAAGTTCAGTGGATTGGCAGAATACCTATGTTTAGATATATTAGATGTTTAGAAAATTAATGACAAATATCGATGATACAAATTTGCAGTCTTTCGGCGATGTCGTAGGTATTCGTATCTTGTTCTTGTATGGCTTATGAGTTATGTATGAATAATCAAAAATATAAACAACTCGAACGATAACTCTCCTGCCCAAGCCCATACAGTTTGATCAGTATCAGCGCTGCGTTTTTCATAATCAAAAAGTAGTAAATACTTTCCTATGAGTATTAATTTGATAGTCGATAATTTGTATCAATCAAGAAATCTTGCGTTAATTTCAAACAAGTTCAAACAAGTAAAGGGTGCCCCAAAATTAACGCAAGAAATCTTGCGTTAATTTTGGGACACCCTTTATTATGGGTATCAACTGGTAATTTTAGACCGATTGTGAATATTTATCAAAAGTTCATTGTGAATGAGTTTTATTTATTTCGTTTGATGTTTCACGCGTGAAGTATTTGTATTTCTTTGTGCGAAAAGGTAAGTTGCTGTAATAAAAAATGATTTTTTCTAATTCATTTTCCAGAATAGGTAGCTGATACTTTTATGTTCAAAAGTGAAACGTTTCACTGATTTTTGTGTTCCAATTTCACACAGTTCCAATGACAGACAAATTTGTCGGTGGATTTTAATCAGGAAATTTTTTCAATGACAGAATTTTTTAATGATAGCCGTATGGCATCACTTAAAAATCGATTCTGGAACGATCTTTTCCGCAGGTTTCTGAATTACTTGGTGGACAACGATGAATTTTCCAACAAGATAATGCACCAATACATACCGCAAAGCTTCGATTCAGGGACAAAATGTGAACCTATTACCATGGCCCCCATATTCTCCTGACTTGAACATCATGGAAAACGTGTGGCGATGGCTTTCAAGAAAAGTCTACGAAGGATGACGACAATACCAAAAAACCGAAGAGATTAAGTGCGTTTTTTCCGTATTCCATATATAGTAAAGTGAGAAATTGCCAACAAAACGATCCGCAGTAGTCCGGTTTTTATATTTGAAAGTTGATACAACTGAATATTTGCCAGAATAATTTATCAAAAAATTTCAAAACAAAAAAATAGCGAAATTCAGACCAGGGGTGAAATCATGTAAGCTGATTTTTGATAGTGTTGACTATCAAAATCAAGAAAATATGTTTGTGTAATGTGAAAGTCGATTTCAAAGTTTTAACCAAACAATTAGACATAAAATAAAAACTTCAATAAGTGGGTTTGTTCGTAGACTACAACATTAACATGTGGTGTTGAATTGAGCTTGAAGCTCGCCTCAATTCTTTATATACCTGAATGGAGTTGAAATGAGCTTGATTCGCTCGATTCCGGTCGGGGATCTTCCGATGTGAAGAAAAACCGGTGTGGAGGAGTTGGTTTTACAGATAATGCGTTATGGTCTGTTTATTTGCATTTTTGTGTACAAAAAATATAGTTTTGTTTTAATCAAATTAAAAAAAAATTGCACATGGAGTAGGTGGCATATTCTTATATGATGCTGAACTATTCAGTTCTTCATTGTTTAACACGAATCAAACTCTCTCACTTGCACTTCATAAGAAACATAGAAATACCATTTGCATTTTAGAAAGTGCTGTCAAACTTAATCATTTTTAAATCTTCTTGTGCGGTGGAAACACCAAAAAAGATTTATTTAATCTAAACTGAGATAAACCTTTGGTGAAAACATAGCAAAACATAAATATCTTTTCTGTTGTTTTCTCTTGCAAAATAAGACCAGTTAGTCCATTTTCACTAACAAAACTAAATAATATCAACAGTAATAGATTGATTTTTTTCCCCAATGGAAAACACACATGATTCCAAATGCACAACTACTCAACGAACACAGCCATCGAGATACAAATGCAATATCAATCGTACCAACATTTGAGAACGAAATCACATAAGATCCATTCGAGGCTCGTATAAATGTCAAGAACCTATCCATAGTGAGATTCTACTCTAACTTTTATCGGTGTTATTCATACTATGGATATTGTTTTTGTTAGTCGTGTAAAATCCTACTATACTATGGATAGATTTTCCAACAAAACACGTGTATTATTAAAGCCATAAAACGATCCTGGGATCAAATTTCGCTCAATTACCTGACATCACTCTATGAATCCATACACCACAAGTTACTTGAAGTAATTCAGAAATCAGGAGGCAGCACACATTACTAAAACTGATTTTAACCCATTCAATAAAACCAGTATTTACCTAAACCATACAATTTTTGTTATTTTCTTTACTTGAAGGGGTCTTACAGGTAAAATTTGATCTTGTCCCTAAAAAACAGATACTTTTAATGACCTTCTTGGGAAAAACCGTCATAAAAGTTGTATTTATCAACGTAATCCAAAAATGTTTGTTTGCAATAGAAACTTTATACATAACTCATTCATTTCACATTTCGGTTTTTCAAAAAAACTAAAAAGTTTAAAAAATATCGGAAAAAAAAACCAAAAAAGCTTGTCCCTATTAATGTGTGTATATCAAGAATTTATGAAAATATCGCTTAACAGACTTTTAATTTAGAGGTTTATGTATTCATGGCTTTAGTTAAATTCACATTTTCTCAATATTCAAGAGCAAATTTCAAGAAACACTTTTTAAGTTAAATCCACACGTCAGTACATTTTCAGGGTTTGTTTTTTTACTTTAGGATATGAAAAATAGTATTCAATAAATATTTATTCAAGATGAAGCATAATATGTGCATATTCTTTTTTAACTTTTTTATTGGAATTGTATTGTTTGACATGTATACAAAAGTTTTACATTTTATTGAGTTTAAAATTATACATTTGGTGAACAAAAGCTTATACGTTTATTATAAAAATTTGAAATAATGTAATAAATAATTTATATTAAGTAATATTGTCAATGCCTTCGTTATAAATATAAATACACTTTTCTGGAAGCTAAATTCGTTTCATTTTCTGGTTTCTGTTTACTAAAAAAAAACTTATTATTTATAGCAATTCAATTTTAGATAATATTAATATATATTTATGTACTTACTGTTTTCTTATTTCCATAATTGATTTGACTTCATTTAAAATAGTTAAAATATCATCTTTATCATGTTTAAATGCCTGCCTTCTTAGCGCCGAACATATTTCTTGTATAAATACATTTCCATTCTTACCTCGTCTTGTAGTATAACCTTAATGATTTTTTAATAAAAATATAAATAAAAATAAATGAAAAAAAATATCATACCTTCATTAGTACCATAGGATACAAGATAGTATCGATAATTTGAAAAATCGTGATTTCCACTAAAAGATTCATATTTACACGCTCCTCTGCAACCAGGATAGATAAGCCATTTTAATTTGTTTTTTAATGAATCATTGCGAAAAAGCGGTTCCAAAAATGTTTCTTTAAGATCACATTGTTCTTTGTATAGATGAATAATTCCGTCACTGGCGCCATGAGTTAAAACTGCAAATGCCACATATTGGCAGTTCGTAGGAAATTGGATTCTGCTTACTAAAATAGAATTAAATTAAGCATTTAGAAACGAATAATAATAATTAAAAGCAAATGTTTTAACTGAAAAACGAGATACTTAAATGTATTTGAACATTAGCACAAACATTTACAAGTTTGTAAAATCATTTTTAATGCATCGATTTGCTAAATATTTAGCAATTTATTAAGGGGCCTTAAAATTTTAAACCTTTGCTAACTAGTAAGTTGCTAATTGCCTTTTAGTCTTTGTTTTTCCTTTTGGAATTCCCAACAGTTGACTGGACGATTCCATCCACTGCCCTTGCCCTCATAAGAATAATTTTACAGATGTCATATGGATTTAGCAAATTCCCAAAAGTTAAAGTAGCCATTTCTTGATTTAAACTTTAGCAAATTTTTAAGAGATAGTAAGATATTAATATCGTTTAAAGTTAGGCCACCGTCACATTTTAAGCCTAGTAAATTGCTTAAAAGGGATTTAACAATTTACTAAATCGTTTAAAATTGTGTGCCAATAACTTTCATTCCAAAATATACAACCTTAACAATCGTACATAGGTATACATATTTCTCGCCTTTAAACACATTAGCGAAATTATTTTGCAATTCAAAAACATATGTACATTATACGCATCTGCTTATTTACCTAATATAAAGAATGAGAAACCCTCTTCACTACAATGGATCCAAGAGTGAGGAAGGTACAGACTTTGCAGTTCCCAATTCAAACAACCATCTTATACTTATAACTGCAGAAAAACTACCACCTTACTTCTCTGCATTCTCCACCGAAGCTCTTGTGATTTTAAGATGATCAACAGAGATAGCAAAAAAATAACAAAACAAAAAGACCATAATCTGTACAGAGAGTCTTTCAAAATTAGCAGATATACAAAACAGAAATAACAGCTCAACGATTGTATGCTAGGGCCAAACCTGAAAATTATTTGGATCCCAGGGCACATTGGAATAAAAGGTAGCGAACACGCTGATATGGAAGCCAAATTCCTTTTTAAATAACACAGATCAGGAAATCTCATACCCAACCACCAACCAACAAAAAAAACTTTAACTTTACTGATTCTAATTGGAGAAGAAGAAAAGTATTGTCGGACTGGGCCATATACAATCACCACTACGCTACCATCAATCTCCACCAATCTCAGAACCGATCATCTTTCCCTCTTTCACAAACTCAATTACGAATAAATGAACACATAAACAAATGAACAAATAATGGAACACACTAATCTAACACCTCTGCCAATCAAGCCAACAACTCAATATACAACATCTCACAACAGAATGTTCAAAAATTAAAGAAACATGTAAACTTTTTACTAACTACAAAATAAAATATATCGGTGCCGGGTTTGTGTCCCTCGACCGCCCCACTAGTTCATTGAAAAATTACTTTTGTACACACTACACACTTTTTTATCTAACCCATCTAAAAAGCCCTAGCAGCTAAAGCTGAGCTTATTTATTATTCTATACATTTATTGCTCTGAAATAATAAATATTTATAATAAACTTTTCTAAGTCCATTTAAACTTACTTTGTTTCATTTTTTTTGTAATCCGTTCCAATTCACTTTTGCCGAGTTTCGGTGTTCTTTCTTGTTTCCTTATATCAGACAATGTGTCTTCTGATAAATCGCAAACATCCCAATTCATTGTCTTAAAGGTTTTTTTCAAAGCTACCACATCCTTTTCTGAGTTCGTCCTGTTATGGCAATTTTTGAAAAAGTATATATTGTAAATATAAAGCACTCCAGAACATGAAGGACTGGGATCCATGTTGTAACGTATTTATATGAAATTGTGTTTTATTAAATTTATATATTTTTGTGTTGTTGAAAGAACTAAAAAAAGCGATGATTCTAAAAGCACATCAATTTTAACACTGATTTACTGGCATAAACATATAAGAGTGCTAACCATTTTGCGATCTATACTCGACTCCCCCACCAATTCTCTATTTATTGATAACATGCCCAATAAGTAAAAAGAGAATAACTCTTAATAAAACCCTACTAAAATCTCTTTCTTAATAAAATCTTAATCTTATCCAAGCTTGCCAAACTATAAATACATTTTGAAAAACAAAAAAACAATTTCGCAAAATTTTAAACAACCTATTATTAAGGCCTTAGCACAATACTAGTTAACAATTTACTATATACATAGTAATCTACTAACTTTTCACTAATTTTAAACACTTTTTATTGTTTTGCTAACTATTATCATGCTAAAACCATTTTATTAAAAAAAAAAAACATGAACACATCTAAATAATGACAGATTGTGGAGCAAACAAAACAAACATACCTTAATATCATACTAAAAATGATTTAACACCGTACTAAATCGTCTAAAATTTTGCGCCTTTTGTCACATTTGAGAAAAATTACATATGTCATACAGATTTAGTATGATACTAAAAAGATAAAGTAGCCATTTGGTGATTTTAACTTTAGTAAAATGTTAAGAAGATAGTACGATACTAAACTCGCTTAAAATTATCAAAATCCTTTTTTTAACCTAGTATCATACTAAAAATGATTTAACATCGTACACAATTGAACAGCTTATATTTCTAAGATTTTTGAGAATTTTATTTTTCTGAAAATACAGACATTTCTGAAATCTTTGAAATATAAACTGATCAAATGACTTAAAAGTCCGTGTTGCGCCTTACTACGGAAATTTATATTTCGTTTTTCTTTAAATTAATATCGTGTACAAGTGTACACAATTTTAATTTTCATCCAAACTTAGTTGAATTATTAAATTGAAATATAAAAATTTTTGTTTTTCAGATTCTGTGTTGACCAAATTGTAATTAGTGAAATAATCAATTCACATCACATTGATTGCCAATCCAATTTCCGTTATAAATATTTCACTGGGTGCCAAAAACGCTTTTTGTTATATGAAGTGTTTCTTTTGTATAATTATATTTTTGTATATTGTATATATATGGGTGATTATACAAAAGTTGGGTAACTCAATGTCATCAACCAATATATACAAAGTCTGATTATATTTTATTGAGATTGCAATTTATTTTAAAACAATGGAAAGACCTTTATTTAGTCACCCAATTTCAATTCTTCATTTTGAATACAAGTTATTAAAAAAAAACACAATTAGTTCTTAAAACGTCAGTCCTCTGGCATGTCACAACCCTGAAAACCAACCATTAAGTGACTGTCTATTAAACATTATCATTGATTTGAGAAAACTTATCAATTTACTACAATCTGTGATGTATATAGTTAAATATATACTACAACTTTCATAATGCAGTGTTCTCCACTTTATTTAAAAAAATAAGAAATTTTGTGTTCAGTTTTATTCGTCAGTTTCTTGTGTGTTATTTAAATTTAAAATTCGTGCGAAATATCGCCGACTCAACGTCAAATCCCACTTTGAATTTTAATGTTGGTAATAAAGTAAGTTGCGGGTCGCACAATTTGACGGCCACCATAACTGTACCAGAGTTTGGGTTATGTTTGTTTTCTATACACGTGCTTAGCCAGTCAACATGTCAGTTTTATGGTGAGTCGTTATTTTTTTGTTAATCTAAAGTTTATTTTTATTTATTCGTATTAGACTTTGATTTGTTAAAATGTAGTTTGTTGATATTTGAAATTACAAAAAAAACATTTGTCCAGATTATAATCTCAAATTTCGTCTTTTTCCTCAGTAGTGTGGTGTCAGTTCTGTGTCAGGTAAATTGTTATTGTTTTTCAATTCTTAACCATTAGTACTTTTAAGATGAATATTGTTAGATTTTGTTTGTTGATTACTTTGAAATATTTAGTAAAACTATGTGAAAGTAGTAAAAGATTAGTGAATAACGTTACGTTAAATGTCAAAAGTCTGTTTTGAAAATTGATGTAGTATTTTCTCCTAGGATTACATATTAATAATTATTTTTAATTGTTACTAAGTGATTTTAAGTGATCATTATTAAATTTTTGCTAATTTGATTTAATTTCATTATAATACTTTCAAAACTGTGTATACTCGTCAGTCCTCTGGCAGTCAAATTCTGAAATTTTTAAATATCTTACAATATTATGTAGGTACTCAAAAAAGTGACTGGCCCGATTGGGAACAATATATTAGATTAGCTATCATATACACCCGAATTTATAGAAGTTTGATTTAAAAACTATCGTAAACAAAATATCCTCAAAAGTTACCCAACTTTTGTATAATCACCCATATATATGTTTGTGTTATCCTGAGAGGTCCTGGGAAGGATTTTTGTTTGGCATTCAAATATGATAGCCATGGCATAGCGCAATAAGTTAGATATCTATCTTTCCGTTGTTGGAGGCCATAGCTATTATATATGATAGCCAGTTTGTTTATTTTATTTTCGGTTATTTTCATTTGCTATTTTCTCTGGTTTGCAGATTTTGATTCAAAATTAAATAAAAATGCGTATAAGACCTGTTGCAACCGATACAATGTCATCTGATTCTTGGATTTTTGCACCGATGATTCAAACGAAGATCCTGTTTGGCACCCAGAAGAAAATTCGTCCGAAGAAGATGAGAATGTGTCCGATGTCATTAGAGACATTCTGTTGGAAGAGGAACGTGGAAATTTGCATTCGGAGTAAATCCGTTGGTAGACACAAAGTCTTCGATTTTGTCAAGAAAAAAGGAGTTCAAATCGAGATTTCTTTTCAAGCCTCACCTAGTGACATTTATTCCCATATTGTTGACGAAGCATTGATTCAATTTATAGTTGATGAAACTAACCGTTTTGGCGGGACAGACCATCGCAGCCAAACGGATGAACCACTGGATCCCAAATTATTCAGCAGAGATAAGGAAATTCTTTGGGTTAATGATCTGGATGGGCTTGGTTCCACTTGGCCGAATGGAAGAATACTGGGAAACGAAAGGAGTATACAACATGGCGCTGCCTAGGACAATTTTGTCCAGAAATCGTTTCCAGGTTTTGCTTTCAATGCTTCATTTCGAAAATAACGAGATAAATAGCCAAACCAATCGTCTTCGGAAGATTGAAAAACTAATTGATCATCTTCAAACCAATTTCAAAGCACTTTTTTATTCCGGAGAAGATTTCGTTATTGATGAAACTCTAGTGCCATGGAGAGGTCGGCTTGTATCTATTTAGACAATATATATCAAACAAAACTCATCGGTATGGTGTTAAGCTTTTCAAACTCTGCTCCGCTGATGAATATACATGGGCACTTAGAGTGTACTCTGGAAAATCTGCTACGGGTGAGAGAAAGGTCGGATTGGCCAAAAATGTATGTACGGAACTTTGCCAAGGACTTCTCAATGAATGAAGATGTCTCTATGTTGACAACTTCTATACCAGCTACGAATTAGCCCAGTCCTTCTTGCAACAAAGGACCCATGTTGTAGGCACCCTCAGAGCTAACAAGCGAAACCTTCCAAAAGAAGTCCTTCTCGCAAAATTGAAAAGAGGTGAAGTTATTTCCAGAGAAGATAATGAAGATAATAAAAGAAGATAATCGTCGTTTTGAAGTGGAAAGACACCAGAGATGTTAGAATGCTTTCTACCAAACACGCTCCAGTTTTGGCACCTAGTTCAAATAGACGCCCAAGCAACAATTTGAACCGCCGGCCGGGTATAACTTTACTGTGGGTCAAAAATAAACCTTCAAAATCTCTGGTTGTTATATGGTGTTAATTAAGTTATTTCAACACTAAGTTTACTTATGGTCTAAAATAAAGCTTAATTATAATTCTAGTTTCACCTGGGAAAAGTTATTACATCATTCTAACTTTGAAGTTTACCTGGGGTAACGTTTTCACCCTATCAGAACTTAAATTAAATTTCCGTTAGTGAATTTGCATTTTATAACTTTAAGGTTAAATTATAGAATTTTGTTTACTATTTCCTAACTGTTCCCTTTTTTTTTTTGGTTTAAGGCCAACCAATTATAAATCTACATTTAATAAGAGTGATTTTTCCTCTCATTTCTAGCGACAATTTGAAATTAGTTTTAGAATACCACTTTTTTAACACTGATTGTTATTTATTAGTTTGAAATAAACCAGATATAACACCAAGCGTAAGAATAAATTTCAAAATAGCTATCTTTTATTATTGTTGCCTTTATTAGTTATAAATCGACCAAATTCAGACACAGTTTTTAAACAGGTCATTAAATAACTCTTCAAAAGAAAAACAAACTCTTCATCAAATCGTTATTTATAGGCTTAAAATCAACCAACTTTTGTAAGCATTGTTTTTTTTTTCAAACAGAATTTAATTTTTGATTTAAAATGAACTGAATTCAGGCAATAGTTTCAACTAAGTCCTTTGTTTACTCTATTTTTAAACCAGAATATTGTTTTTTCGACCTTTTTTTGTTAAACAAAATTGTTCAATTGGGGAGAGTACAATAACTGGGACTCTGAAATTTGATAATGGTTTTTGGTAGAGGGGTCAAAAACAAGCTTTTTTTTACAAAGGGAGGGGGGGTCTATCTTGCCCCGTTTGGGCGGGAGGAGCGTTTTAATGAAAATTGTATAAAATTGGAAAAAATGATTAAAAAATAACGGTAGAACCTGCAATCAAGTTTGATACTTTTTTTTAAAGCCAATACTTTGTTCTATTAGCCACTTTTTAAATCAAAAGTAATTTATGTATAGTTTTTGAAAAAACACGTTTTTAACTCAAAATTAACGAAAAAAAAAACCATTAAAAAAAGTTTAAAGTATAATTTTTCGAAACAATAACATTTTAAATATTTTTTTTTTATGAAATTAGTTGCTTTTATTGATTCCTAATCAAAAACTGAAAACCGGATGGTTCTATGTTTTATAGTTTTTGAGAAAATTGAAAATTACTTTTCTATGAGAAATTTATTTTTTTGGTATTTATGTAGGGTAGTACCCAGCATAATGGCGTAAAAACAGTCGAAATATCTATTGAGGTATGCTGTAATGTGAATTTCTTGTAATGAATTACATTTTAATTTCTTAAAATTTTAAATATGTATCTTCAGGCCACGTAAATGTATATTTAAAAAACATTGGATGTCGTAGCATAAATTTCAAGCAACTGTACTTGAAAAATAAGTTTCTCATAGAAAAGTAATTTTCAATTTTCTCAAAAACTATAAGACATAGAACCATCCGGTTTTCAGTTTTTGATTAGGAATCAATAAAAGCAACTAATTTCATAAAAAAAATATTTAAAATGTTATTGTTTCGAAAAATTATACTTTAAACTTTTTTTTAATGTTTTTTTTTTTCGTTAATTTTGAGTTAAAAACGTGTTTTTTGTATCATTTTCTTTTCTAGCTAAAAGAAAACATACTAAAAAAAACGATTCAAACATTTCCAATTATGCTTTTCAATGATACCTATAAAACT
Organism: Eupeodes latifasciatus; assembly: GCA_920104205.1. Classification (NCBI taxonomy): domain Eukaryota; kingdom Metazoa; phylum Arthropoda; class Insecta; order Diptera; family Syrphidae; genus Eupeodes; species Eupeodes latifasciatus. The sequence goes on from OV049924.1 coordinate 39,776,843, forward strand.
GGCCCCTAAATTACGGAGTTTTCAATCCAGAATAGCTATATATTTATTATTTTTGTTTTAAATATAATCTGAATCTGAAAACTATTGGTAGTTTTTGTTTTTTTTCTTTCTTAACGGTAAGTATTAGTTTCTGGTTGAAAATCAACCCAAATCAGACAAAAAAGTTTGTAATAAGTACTTCAATTACGTTTTTTTAACCCAGAATATTAGTTTTTGGTTGAAATTCAACTAAATCCAAACACAATTGTGGAATAAGTTTTTAAATTACGATGTTTTAACCCAGACTGGTTACTTTTTGGTTGACAACTAACCACATAGGAACCTTAGTTTTACAATATCGATAATTTTACCAGTCCACAACTGAAGACATTATTTTAACTGCGATTGAACTAAACTCAAACCCCAGACGCACACGCACACTCTCATATTGGCTGTAAACTCTCTCTCTCTCTCTCGTTCACATATCGGATTTCTCAAATATTTCTGTTCATCAGTTCAGTCTTCTTTTATCTTTGGTGGACAGGAGTTGTTGGTGACGCGCGCGCGCTTTAAATTTTATTTTTAAAAATCTATAATTTAAGAAAGTTCGGTGCAAAAATTAAGTGTTTTAAACTTTAAGTTCATAAGGGTAATTCATTTTACTACATTTACATTAAGTAGCTAGTTTTTAAGTTATTTAAAGTCCCAAAACCATTAGTCGCGTCGCGTTGTTTACTCATATGTATAGGCAAAAACACTCTATATGATCTTTCCACCCCTCCGATGACACCCTAGAAGCCGATGTTTCATGCACACCCTCTCCCTCGTGTCAAATCGAGGATCGTCCTCAAATTTTGAGTGTAATTGAAGGTAACAAAAATAATCTGTTAATTATTAAATAATCCTTATTTATAGTTTATTTTCATCTTTTTTCAGTTCCTGCACCTCCTGTTTTTGCTCCAGGGGCATCTGAACAAACACAGGTCCAGCTTTTAAGTGAAGTCAGAAAACTAGGAGGTGAGGTGGAAGCCATAAAGTTACTGCTGCAGCAGTTTATGGCAAAAACTGAAGTCTCCCTCACCTGTATAGTGGAAAAAATTTGCCAAAATGTCGGCCGAGAAATTGTGGCGGATCACCTCCTGGAGGAATTGTCGCCTCTCGCAACACCACAGGAGCTGGATGAGATGGAGCAAAGGCTAAGGCAGGACCTTAAATTTAAAAGAAATTTGGTAAGATAAACTGTTTTATTTAATGCATTTATCATAATGAACAATGTACTTTTAAATCCTTTTTTCAAAAAGATTTGCTTTCCAGTTTTTAAACTCAATTTTCTTTCGTTTTCGTTTTTTTTTTAGATTCTTAAGTTGTCTACATTCGGGGGTGAATGCTGTCAAAACACTTAGAACAATAGCAAAGTTATTGTTTAAGGATGAGCTGCTATCACTGTTCACGTGGAATGGAACATACAATAAAAAATGTTTCCACCACAACCATTCCATTTTTTCGGCCATTGTGGAGGCGGTGAGGGTTCGATTCTCCAATTTTACGGATGTGGAGGGCGCCACATTTTTTAAAAATTATATCAAACATGCACCTTTTCGCATGAGCAAGCCACAACTGTAAGTAACTTATGTGTTTTTAGTTCCTTCAATTCAATAATTTTTCTTTATGTACTTAACACTCGGTAAATAATAATTCAATAAAATATTTATTGTTTGTGTGTGCTTTTTATTTATTTAAAGCAATAAATCAGCTTCATCATCATTATCGGCAGCTGCACCATCATCACCATCATCAGCATCACCATTATCAGTATCACCATCAACAGCTCCACCACCATCTACACCACCAACAACAACTATAAACAAAAACTAAGATAAATTCTTATTTTATTCTTATTCTTTTTTTATATCTACACTACATATGTACATAGTTTTAAGTTTTTAGTATTTAAGTTTTTAGTTTTTTAGTTACATTATAGATTATAGGTAGAAATAAATAACCCCATACATTTAAATTTTATCTTTTTATTTAAAAGGATTTTGCTCCAGCTGCGAAAAATTTGAAAAAAGTTACTACTAGACAACGATTCAAGTCCTGATCACGTAAGCATAAAAAAGAATGGTTTTATATGTTTTTTTTTCCAATTTTCAGAACTCCTGGGCCGATATCTTCTAGGTTCGATTGAACGTTAATCGTTTTGACAATTGATCTCTTTATCACTAGTATAGATATAAGATAAAGAGAGAATAATTGTCAAAACGACTAGTGTTCAATCGAACCTAGGAAATTTCTATTCAGGTTTTTTAAAAACTGCAAACATCTCAAACTAACCTAAGGCATTAACAGGTTTTTTGAGAACCGAAAATTAACGGTAACAAAGTTACTATAGGGCTATTACAGGTTTTGTTAGAACCTTTTAGAAACGGTTCCAAATGGTTTATAAAAAACCGTAAAAATGTCAGGTTTTTTAAAAATTGTATTCAAACGGGCGTCAAAAAAAAGTAAGATATCAACCGTCAATCAACTAAATATTGGTTGGTAAAAAACCCTGTATTAAAGGTTTTGTTGAGGTTGTGAAGTAACCGGAAATCAACGAAAAACAACAAAATAAAAGTTTTTTACAAACTTCATCTAAACGGCAGCTATAACATTGTTATAAGCAAACCGGGTTTTTACAAACTTCATTCTAACCAACGTTCTAATTCTACTGACCAAAACAGGGTACTGGAACGTCATTGTGAGGTTTTTTGGACGTTATTGAAACTAATTTGTAACTTATAGAGTTATATAACGCAGGTTCATGGACGGTCTATGTACCGTATTTCAACTTCAAATTGTTGCTTGGGCGCTCTGCACCTGTACGCATCCAAGAAGATAGTGCTCGACCTTCCACGAGCTCTAATCCACCCCAAGCTACGAGACCAAGAAGAACTACACACAGATTACCACCTAAGCCTGAAGCAATTCTAGCATACAATAAAGGTAAGGCTAGAATTGATTTATCTTATCAAATGGAATCTTACGCAACAACTCTGAGAAAAGGCGTCAAGTGCTACCGTAAACTAGGAATAGAGCTTTTGCTGGGAACGTCAGTCGTTAACGCTTGGGTAGTGTACAAAAATATAACACAAACCCAAATTTGCATTCGCAAATTCATAGAAAAACTTTTCGCTGAGCTTCTCAATATGCCATCGTCTTCATCTCGACCAGAGCAACCCCGAACCAAGCATCACCATTTGAAGGACAGTTTGAATGATTCTGGGATTAAAATTCGCAGAAAGTGTAATGTTTGCTATAACCGCATAACTAAAGAAAAAAGTTGGGTTTGTGCTAGAAAAGAAGCAAGACAAACCTACATTTTCTGTGAAGATTGTCCAGAACAGCCGCAAATGTGCCGCGGTTGTTTCAATTAGTTGCTAATAAATAAACTCTAAAAAATTCCAATTTCTAAACAAAAGCCAAAAAAAAGTTCCTAAAATATTTCAATTGTTCCTAAACTTTACCTTAGCTAAAAGATAAAAACGTTGAAAATAAGATAAAAATTGAATTTATTTACTTTTTAGTCATATTTTTTAAAGCAATAAAATTTTAATTTATTTTGAACTGTATACTTTTTTGAATTCATAATTGAAAACAAAAACAAAATTAAGTTTTATCATTCCAAAGAACAAGTGGCTGTAAAATCATTACATTCTTGAAATTGCTCAAACCAAGTTTTCCTAACACATCACTGGGTGCATATTTGATAGCCACGGCACCACTGAAAACATACTCGTAACTGGCTATTAAATTTGATAGCCATATGGCAGTCAATGTGTTAAGTTACGACCCTTTTAAAATGATCTGTTTTGTATTCCATTGGGCAAAATAAATTTTAGATTATGTTCGTAAATGATTTTGAAACAAATTAGGTGAAATGTCAAGCTAATGTTCTTTTTCTGTATCTAGCGACTTTATAAATTTAAATGAAAAGATCAAATCATCGCCCTAGTGACACAAGAACGTAACTAAATTTTTTACCATATTGGACTGGGTATGCAATCTTTCTTAAAATATAGCAGTCTATATATAATATTGTTTCAAAAAATTGTACCTCTAAGTAAAGTACCTTAGAAGTTAGCACCTGCCGTATCAACATTTTTTTTTTTTTTTTTTTCAAAATACTTCGAAGCAGACAAACGTATGCGACGTTACGTTTTTATGACCCAAACTCTAGAAATTTGAATCAACGTACGTTTCTATGGCGTTGTTTGACAGAAAACAAAATTGCCTTTATTGTTGTTTTGTTATACTTTTACTAATGCGTTATTCAGTTTCATTATTTATGATTTTAAGATCGTGATTTTGTGAAAGTTTTAAATTAAAGTATTCATGATGGAGTTTTGAGAGCTAAAAGGCTTGTCAAACAAGAGAAAGAATGTTTGATGCCGAAATGAATGAAACGAATCCCCCTTCTGTATCAATGTTCGCTAGTAATATTTGTTAAAATAGAATCATAGTAGTTTTGAATATAAGATTTCCATCCTAAGGTGATAACGATCATACTTCAGATGATCTAATTCACGACAATTCAGTTTTTTCCCTTATCCTTCGAATCTACATATGTCGTCATGTGTGCAGAATACTCCATAAGATATTTAAGATAACTCCATTCTAGTAGCAGGTTTAACAAATGAAACTTCATCAATTAATATAGAAGTCAATAATATTATCAGCGTTGGTGAGGAGAACGGTACAACACAAAAAATATAGCGAAAGCTTGATCCAAAATCGTGGAAAAAAATATGCGAAAGGCTTTATTTCAATCGGGTATGTCATATGTGTCGACTCGTGGAAAAAGTTTCAAACCGTTAATGTACAACCCAAATACTATTCAAAATGCCCCAGATAGTGTAACACCCATTTTGGCAAAGAGGCTAGGCATTACAACTTTCTAGGAAAACCAGAAAAAATATCTTTCTTCGTTTATCGAAGAAATACCAAAAAAAAGTCAGTTAGAACTCCAGCTCAACATTCACGACGTTCGAACACAAAGTTATTTTACTTAATTTAAAAAGGTATACAAATTCGATCTTATCAAGGTTCGTTTTTATTGCTACATTCAATTTGTAAGAAATATAGTAAGAAATAGATCAACGTTGTTGCCTGTTCTAAAAAAAGGCTATTATCCTGTAAATAAAAGGCCTGAAGATGTGAGAGAATTTATAAAAAAAAAACAGCAATTCTTTCTCAAAACTTCCTTCTCATTATTGTAGAAAGTTAACCAATTATGAGTACTTACTTAAAAAAAATAAATAAATTAGGTGGCGCAACAGTCCATGAAGGACAGGGCCTAGTGACTTACAACTCTCAACCATCCCTGTGTGCGAGTAATGTTGTCAGAGATGGAAGGGACCTACAGTTAATATGCCGAATCCGAACGGCTAATTTGAGAAAGCACTTTTCATGACAAGAATTACTCTTGGAGGATTTGTCAATTCCTCGCAAGAGGCAGTGAAAAAGTTAGGTGGCACAGGCAGGGATTGAACCCAAGACCCCTTGCAAAACATTCCAACGCACTAACCATCACGCTACGGGTACTATACTTACTCGGATCTTTATTTACAAAAAATGTACGAATTTTACTTAAAAAGTTTTTGGAAAATATACTGAAAATTAGCAAACATTGACATACATTTTTGTATCACTAATGCGACGAAATGAGAAGTGTGATATTATGTAGAATTCTTGCAATCCTTGACTTTTAAAATGGACCTAGTAACATAGTTCTTGAAGAATGCAAAGAAAAACTGCTAGGCATTGATTTAAACTTGACAATAATCACAAATGTCTGAAAAGCCGTTTAAAAAATTAAACATTTCAGATACATATGTAAAATTAAATTTGGTAATTTTCCAATTTTTTAACTCTCAAATGCAATTGAGCGATGTTAGCGGGGAAAATTCGTGGTGAAGTGAAAGCTTTAAGTATGGCAACCCTATCAATGATATTTTCACACTTGTCACTCTTGTCAGTCTTGTCACGTCTCTTCGAATATCTTTCTCTTTTTTTTTTGCAACAATCGGCCGGTAAAATTGTTGCAGTTGTACCTCTCTTAAGTTGGAAAACTTTCCTAGAAATGGTGGGGTTTTTGTAATGGTGTAATAGTCATAATTCATAATCTAATCGAATTGATGTACCTATGTATAACACCAGGAATTTGGAAAATTCGTCGTGGATACAGCGTAGAATGTTGAATATATTTTGTGTGTATGTGCATTGATTTTCTTTCAACAAATATTGTATCAAAAATTTTATATTTAGTGATCGTAACTACTTAGTGGGTTTCAGGAATGCAGCGAATAAAATTCAAGCTTCAAAATATATCTTATTATTAATTACAAATATTTTCTTTTGGAGCTTTGTTTAATTTAAATTTATTAAAATTATGAAATGGAATTCTGAGAATTAGTTCATTTGAATGAATTGATTCATCAACAGGCTATAACTTTGTTTCGAAAATTGAAATAATGTAATACCTATTTTACAAATAAATTTAAATGGTATGTTATATTAAGTTTACAAATTTTATTTAGTTCATGTTTTAGGATAGGTTTGGATGTGCCCAAAAGGCAACAAATATGGAATTGCCCCTCCCCTCCTTCATTTTGATGAAAGGTCCTCAATTTTCTTTGAATCAAAACGCTCAGAATTCACACGGGACTCACCAATTTATGTATGTATGTATTTACAATGCCTTCAGACATTTAGAGATTTTGAAGTGAATAAGCACTTGGAGCAATGATTGGTCTAAACTTCTTTTGTGAGCGAAGCACGTTTTGGCAGATCATCGACAAGAGTTATATAGGCTATGTTATTTAATTTCTTTGGTCCGAATGTAATAACATGGAAGCCGAGGACATTTGGTTCAAAAGTACGGCTGAAGATCCAAATACATAATCTGTTTTATTTAAAAACGCTGTATAGAGCCTACATAAAGTTATGTAATCTCTATAATGCCTCTTAACGCAAAAATGCTATACCTATTTATAAAACTTATGCAAGGTTGCATAGTCCCATAATAAGCTAAACGCGTTTTGAGGTTGAATAGAGCATAGATAAAGAAATTATGTTATTACTATTTTATAAATGTCATTTTGATTTAGCTCCATTATTGAAATTAAAAAGAAAACAATAATGCCTTTCCAGTTTAGCTCGTTTATTAATGATTTTAATAATTTAAATCGCGTTTTACTAAATTTCCATTTTTATTCGATTCAAGCACAACAAAAGCACAAAACAATTTTTATATTTTATTTGTTATGACAGACATCTGATTTGATAGATAGACAGATAAATGGAATAGATTGCTCCATTTTGGTACTTTTTTGACATAAGCATTGCATAACTAAAATTTATAGCAGAATTTTTTTATAAAGCCTAGTACGCAGCTGAAGTGAAACAAATTTTTTCGGCGGTCTCCAAGTGCAGAGCGAAATGAAAACGAAAACCACAGCGGAAAAATATTTGTGGAGAGTTCTGTCTGGAAGTTGAAGTTCAATTTTAAGCCTAGTACGCTGCTGATGCGAAACGAAAATTCCCATACAAAAATGACATGACGAAATCATAAACGAAAATATTCGAAAAATTTTTCAATAAATAAATAAAACGTCAAAATTTCGCAAGCAATTAATGTACCGGGCAATTAAATTGAGAACGAAAAGAGTGGAGAATTGTACTACGAAATCTAGTACAGCTATCCACTAAAATGACACATTTCGTCGTTCAGTAGCGTACTGAAAAACGAAAAGCACAGCGAAATTTTTCGTTTATGATTTCGTCATGTCATTTTTGTATGGGAAATTTCGTTTCGCATCAGCAGCGTACTAGGCTTAAATGGGAATTTTCGCAACGTTACATAGAGCCTACATAAATCTTTATGCACTGTACTATTCATCTGTTTAGCGAATTCTATTAAATAAGACTGAATATGTATATCTATAATCGGCGTTAAGAAGAATACTTTATTAAATGTAGAACTATTCTTTTAGTTATTTTTACTTCCGACATATACCTATAGCAACTATATATCGGGTGATTTTTTTGAGGTTAGGATTTTCATGCATTAGTATTTGACAGATCACGCGGGATTTCAGACATGGTGTCAAAGAGAAAGATGCTCAGTATGCTTTGACATTTCATCATGAATAGACTTACTAACGAGCAACGCTTGCAAATCATTGAATTTTATTACCAAAATCAGTGTTCGGTTCGAAATGTGTTTCGCGCTTTACGCAAATTTTATGCGTTTTTTTTTAAAAAAAAGTTCTCAAGCTCTTAAAAAATCACCCATTATATTAAACAATGTCCTCTTTTCAATGGAGGACAATAAATACATAATGGGTGATTTTTTAAGAGCTTGAGAACTTTTTTTAAAAAAAAACGCATAAAATTTGCGTATTGAATTTGAGATTTTAATCAAACATGACATTACGATGGTAGAGAAGTATTTAGCTTTTCCATGATAAAATAGTTGTCAATGATTAGCTAACAAAAACCCTCCAGCCTCCACTGAAGGCATTTCATTTTCTTTGTGTTCTTCCCACCTTTCAGTTTATCTTTGAATGATCAACCCTAACCTAAAATATTAATCGCTATAACTGATCTGTCAAAAAAAAATTCAATGATTGGTTTCAATGAAGAAAACCAATGGTCAGGCTGTACCCTTAATCCAAGCGATCTTGCGATTTGTATCAGATAAATGGTTACCTAAAGTTTGACCCGAATCCAAACGGATACATTAAGAGGCAGTTTTCATGACAATGATACTTTTGCTCTTATACCCTGCAAAACAAATTTTAGGTGTTACACAGGCATACGAGCATAGAGGAAATATATTTCCTCTATGCATACGAGGTTGAAGCCATATGAGCTCTGGCATGATAGTCTAACATATTTTTTATTCCACCACGTAAGGTTTTTAATTCAATAAAAGATACTCTCCCCACTTTCACTTAGCTTGTTTGTTTTATTCAAATTTAAAGATATAAAATGCTTAATACAAACCTTTTGAACCAATGAATTAAAACAAATTACGCTAATACAAAATTTAAACACATTTATTTCTTTATTAAATACAAATTGTGCAAAATGCATATAATTCCTTAATTAAAAGCTGTGCCTTTGCGAAGATACATAGGTATTATTAAGCTCTAATAAAAACTGTAAAAGTAGTAAGTAAATTGTCAATGTTAAAATTAATAAAATAAAAATCATCGACAAAATTGGAACATAATACAAAATTAAATTGATCAGTGTTTTGCAGATTTCTAAAAAGACCAAACGTGAGCTCGATTTGATAGCGCTTAAGGTCGTAGTCAACAAGCGGTCAGATTTACAAATCTCATTTGCTATTGCTCATTTTTGGCCAAGAGTGCTTATACAAACAAAATTGATATTGAATGACAGATAACGTTTAATTTGCATATTGGTCCAATATTTTTAAAAACGTTCATTGGAAATCTAAGATATTAAAGATTAAACTAAGTATTTATAGTAGCTCAAAATAACTATTTATATCTTGCGAGATAAAATAGTACAAAAATAATTTGTCTAATAAAAGGTAGATATTTTTCTTAAATTCAGTTTTTGAGATATTCGGGTTAAAGTTCTTAAAAATATTCTGTTTTTGTGTTGCCCTTCGTAGACAATAATGTCTTATTCAGCTTGAAAGAAGCCAAAATAAAAACATCACTGATTTTTTAAAGATATTTTTCTGCAAAGGCAGTTTAATTCAAATTTCACAAAATTTCTGCACTGGACAAAATAATAAAGCTTTTTTTTCAAACTTAAGATAATTAGATACCAGAATTATATTTTTACCTCAAAATACAGTTATTTGGACTTGAACAGAAATGCTATTTTATTACTAACTTCTGGTTTAATCCCAGCTCGTGCACAGTACACTCTTGGCCAGGGTTCCATAGTAAAATCGGAATTCTTTTTTGCTATCAAAAATCTGCAAAATCTGGTCATTTTATGGGGTTTTATCATTAGTTATCTTGAAACCCAGAGGTTATATAAAATTTTTTGCGAGCCAAGTTCGACTCTACGTCTGGAACTTGAGTACACGTATAATTAGGTAAGTTTATGCAATTGTTTGCGACATCCGATTTTACATTTTCCATTATTGACACTATATCCAAAGTCTGGTATTCTTTTAGAAGTCTCAGACAAAGGTTTTCAATGAAAAATGATCCAAATTCTGTCCGGTAAGCTCTCATACCTGTAAAAATTACAACATAATATGTATTTACAATACCTGTAGTTAGGCACCAAAATGTTTAAAAAAAACTTACACGGAGAAGTAGCAAAACATTTTAAATAATATCTAGGATATTTTACCACTGCAACAGGCCCTTCAGGCTTTTGTACTGCAAAATCATATGATCCTCTACAATTTTGCATTATTAACCATTTAAGTTTTCCATTCAACGTTTCATTATTGCTTAATGGAATTAATAATGTTTTTTGTGCATTTATGAGTTCACTTTCGCTTGCAGTGAGTACACCATCGTCCTCGGTGCCATGAGAGAAGTAAGCAACTGCCACATATAAGAAGTCGGCAAAGTCCTTTTTTCTTACTGAAAGGATTGTTGTAATTTTGGAAAAATTATAGACAAAATGGTTATTGACAAGAAATCAGGAAGAAATTTATAACCAGTTAGGTAGAACTAATTTAAAAAAAAAGGCTGGGATGCGTCACGTCTGTCGATTTCTATTGCTTAAAACTTTAACAAAATATTCATAACAATATTACCCGTGTTTTGTTGAAAAATCTATCAATAGTATAGTGGGATTTTACACGAATAACAAAAACAATATCCGCAGTATGAATACTACCGATAAAAGTTAAAGTAGAATCTTACTACGGATGGGTTTTTGACATTAATACGAGTCTCGAATGGATCTTATGTGATTTCGTTCTCAAATGCTGGTACGATTGCTATTGCATTTGTATCTCGATGGCTGTGTTCGGTGAGTAGTTGTGCATTTGGAATCATGTGTTTTCCATTGGGGGAAAAATCAATCTGTTACTGTTAATATTATTTAGTTTTTTGTTAATAAAAATGGCTTATTTTGCAAGAGAAAACAATAGAAAAGATAATTAAGTTTTGCTATGTTTCCACCAAAGGTTTATCTCAGTTTAGATTAAATAAATCGTTTTGGTGTTTCCACCGCACAAGAAGATTTAAAAATGATTAAGTTTGACAGCACTTCTAAAATGCAAATGGTGTTTCGATGTTTCTTATGAAGTGCAAGTGAGATAGTTTGATTCGTGTTAAACAATGAAGAACTGAATAGTTCAGCACCATATAAGAATATGCTATACCTACTCCATATGCAATTTTTCTTTTAATTTGATTAAAACAAAACTATATTTTGTGTACACAAACATGCAAATAAACAGACCATAATGCTTTATCTGTAAAACCAATTCCTCCCCACAGGTGTTTTTTTCACAAATTTTCACTCGACTCTGATCCCTAACGGGAATCGAGTCGAATCAAGCTCATTTCAACTCGATTCAGGTATATAAAGAATTGAGGCGGGCTTCAAGCTCGCTTCGACACCACATGTTAATGTAGTAAGTCTACGAACAAACCCCCTTCTTGAAGTTTTTATTTTATGTCAAATTGTTTGGTTAAAACTTTAAAATCGACCGCCTAGTGTGAAAGCTGAAAATGGAAAACAAAAAGAAAACAGGAAAAAGGTAAACAAAAACTAATTTTAGCTTATAAGCTACATGATTAAACAATTAAATATTCTTTAGAAACAAAAAGAATTTATTATTCTGACAGGTCTTCTTTCAGTTGTACCGATTTTTAAATACAAAAATCTGGCAAAATCTGCCGATGGGTTTTCTTGTGAATTTTCTACTATACTATTTATAGAATGCCAAAAAAAACGCGGGTATTTTGTGTGAGATAAATAATTTGAAGTCAATGTCTTTCTTTGATCTTCTATTACTTCAGTCGAAACCCATTTTTATCAGTTTTTTTTTCGAGTTTAGTTAAAAAAGTTGTCATATGAATTTTTCTAAGAAAAATAACTAAAATTATCAACAATATTTTGCATATGGTGAAATAGTATGATTTCAAAATCTTTTTTTGTTAACGAGATTTTTAGTCGAAAACCATTTTTTTAAAAGATTTTATGTTTAATTTACAAAAATAAAGATTGGATTTTTCTAAAACCATTATATTACGTTAACAACACAATTTAAATGAATGAAACCACTTTTAAGTCAATACCTCCATTTATTCACGAGATACCAAGAATCGAACAACAATTTTTACCAATTTTGCGTAATATTTTTTGTAGATTTTAATTTTTATAAAAAAAAATTGACTGTAATGGATTTTTATACAAATTTAACTGAATATCGAAAACAATATTTTCTATAACATGAAATTAATTTGAAGCTATTATTTTTAATTTTTTTAAATATATTTGAGTAGAAAATCAATGTATACCAAGTTTTAGTAATGTGTTTTTAGGTTTTTTTTTGTAAAAATAACTGTTTGATTTTTCTCAAAATTTTACTGATTTTTGAAAACTATATTTTTTATAAGATAAAATGTGTTTGAAGCTAATATGGCGCAAAATTTTAAACGATTTAGTAAATTGTTAAGGCCATTTTTAGCAGTTAACTAAGCTTTAAAAATGATTTACCTAATTTTAATTGGTTTTAACATCTTACTATCTGTTAACAATTTGCTAAATTTAAAATCACGGAATGGCTATCCATCCATATAGCATATGTATGTATGAACATTCTTATAAGAGCAGTGAATGGAATGGTCATTAATAGATCCGTTTAAGCGTATTTGCTTTGTTTATTTTCATGAACTGTCACTTTTTAGATATGTTTGGATGCTCGTTTTTTAAATAAAAGGCAATTAACGATTTCCTAGATAGCAACACAAAAAGATAGGTTTGCAGTCCCTTAGTAATTTGCTAGTAAATTGCTAAACTCTTAACAGAAGGCTGTTTCACATTTTGGGTCAATATCTTAGATTTTTAAAAAGACATTTAAGTCGAAAATCAATTTTTCCAACTCTTAGTCATATGTACATATGTCAAAAACTGTCTATTCGATTTTTCTCAAAATTTTACCAGATGTCAAAAATATTATTCTTCGTGGCAATTTTGGAGATAAAATCATTTTTCGTTAGTAAAATATTCGAAGTGATAATTATTTGTTTCAGTTTGTTTGATTTATAAAAAAACTGTTAGCTGAATTGTTTTTAAAAAAGTATATTAGTTTGGTACCGCGTCACATTATACGGGTTATCTATTTTGCGGTTTCAATGGGGCTGGAATTCGAGAACTGTCAAACTGTCAAAGTTGTTAAATAATTTTTTGTTTTCAGTTGAAACTCTGACATTTATAGGAAAATGGATCACTTAACTATCGCACAACAAATACAAATTGTTTAAACCTACTAAACATAATGGTTCCCAGGAACTAGGACTGTCTTACGGCACATTATGGCGTATTTTGCGTTTTACACCTACATCCATATAAGTCCAGCTCACATAACAACTGAACCCAGTTCACCATTCACGACGTCGCGTCGTCGTAGATACGTCGAATGGATGCTTGAACAACAGGCTGTGAATTTCGATTTTTCGAACAAAATTTTCTTCAGCGACGAAGCACTTTTGTACCTGATATTGAAGAATACGACTTGGAGACTTCAACAAGACGGTGCCACAACACAACTCGAGGGAATATCGCTTTATTGAAAGAGACATTTCCTGACCGAGAAATTTTTTGTCGTGGCGATATCAACTGGCCACTAAGATTATGCGATTTGACACTGCTGGCCTTTTTTGTGGGGCTACACAAAAGACCGTGTTTATGCAGATAAACCTTTAACTCTTGAGCACTTAAGAATCTATACATTCGTCAAGTTATGGCTGAGATACCGCTCAATATGTGTCAAAAAGTGTTCGAAAATTACCTAAAAAAAAGATTCGATTCTTGCAACAATTCGTGTGGTGGTCATTTAAATAATGTAGTGTTTTACTATCAATGTCAACGTTAAAACTTTATAATAGAAAAGAAATATCATGAAAAAAGAAATATTTTATATGAGTTTTATTTACGTTTACTTTTGAAACCGCAAAATGGATAACCCTGTATAATATGTATGTATATAACTAAATTTAAGTCTCTAGCGTTATTAGTTCGTAAGATATTTTGGGTTAAACACCTATTGAATTTATTGAGAGCCATTTCTGCAGTTTTCTGCATTATTATCTGTATAACAAAATTTATTTTTAAGTCAATATCTCTACTGGTTCTTGAGATATAGACGACGAAAAAAGCTTCCCAAACGTACGGATACACGCACGTACAGACATCTCTCTAAAAATCATTGATTGTATTCCAAATTTCCAAGTAAGTAAGAAACGGCTCGGCAGCATGGTTGCCACTTGAAAAAAAATTGCATGACCAAAGCTCAAAATAAAAATGACCAATCGTACGAAAAAAGGACCAAAATAATTTTTGTCCGCAATGGCTTTTAACTTCCCATAGAAAGTTATTGTAATCGGTCCGATTTCTAGAATTGAAAATTTTGACATTTCTCGACGTTTCAAGGTTCCTAGAGTCTAAATAAAAGATTTTTAGATAGATGACTGTGCGTGCATGTGTACGTACGTTCGGGAAGAATAACGTTTTTGACATCTGGTAAAATTTTGAGAAAATCGAATTTACATTTTTTTTACAAAAAATAAAAACCTTAAAAAAACAATAGTAAAACTTGGTAAACATTTACTTTCGACTCAAGTATTTCTTCAAAAATTAAAAAAATATTGGCTTTAAGCTAATTTTATCTCACAGAAAATACTGTTTCCGACATTCCGTAAATTGTGCATAAAAATCCAACAGTCATTTTTTTTTTATAAAAAATTAAAACCTACAAAAAATAGTACGCAAACGCTATGAAAATTTCGTAAAAATTGGTTAACAAAAAAAATCTCGTTAACAAGAACAGATATTGAAATCAAACTATTTCATCATACTCAAAATATTGTTGGTAATTTTTATTTTTTTTTAGAATAATTCAACTAACAACTAGCAAATCACTAAAGCCTACAAACCTTTTAAGCAAGACAAATCGGCAGACGGGATGTGAAGTTATCAGTGTGGGACGCACCCGCCTCTTTTTTTTTCAGATCACAATATGTTAACATTATGCCAGGAGATCGAATAAGTAATTCATATAATTCATATAAAATTAATTCAACAAAATGTTTTTGCAGACCAAACGCTATGGTTATTTTTGTCATCTTGACGCTCTTTGACCAGCATTCCATTACTAATGGTACCCAAATTAAGTCTGCCTTTCGTTTTTATCAAAGTTAATTCAAAAAAATTCCTCTGAGCAGCAACTGAGCTGTGAAGAAGTAACATCAAGTTATAAACGAACTAACTTAAATTTTGAAAACAATATTAATTTTAAGCGTTTTTATGATAATTGACCTTTTCCCAAAATTTTTTAGGTATGTACTTTATTTTTGAGATTATAAAAGGAATAGAGTCGAGTTATTTTTTTTTTTCAATTTCTTAAAAAAGGGACCAAATGGAATAAAAAATGACCATGCGACCAAGTGAGAAAATAATGACCAAATTTGGTCTTAAAAGACCAGCTGTGCTTTGCTTGAGTCGTGAATAAATAAGCTCGTAATTTTTATAGTTTTTACTTAAGTTTTCATCATTTGAAAAATCTAAATTGTGTTAAAAATTAAAGTTGCAACCCCAATAGTCGTTTTGATTCATTTATTTGTGTTCATATTGACTGTTTATTTGATTATTGCTATTTATTTGCTTGCGCGTATAAAGTGCTCATTTTAAATTTGATACTCTTGGCGATTTCCTTATTTTCGCTCAAGCTTGAACTCTTTGTGTTTTTATTTTGTTATTTCCCTGCTGGATTACAACAAATACAACACATCATAAACTACCTGTCATCATATTTTTACATCTGTACTTGTTTCTGTCATCAATCAAGACCATCTGTCATCTGTCATCGACTACATTACCGACTATTCATCTACATATTGGTTTGTATATTTGATAACTGGAATACAAATTTTCAAAGTACACTAAGAACCAACATTACTTATTTAAATTTTTAAACAATTAATTTACCAACATCATTTAAATTAAAAAGTAAAAATCAACATTGTCTAAAAAGGAAAAATAAAATCAAAACAATATGTCTATGTGCTCAAACTGCGATAAAGTTGCCGATTATTTGATTGACTCCGTAATTTGCCATGGAAATTGTAGAAAATTATTTCATATGGCATGTATTGACGCACCATATAGTACAATAAAACTCTTCAAAAAGAGAAAATCTTTCTACTTTTTCTGCGACGACTGCGACCCGTTCGCATACACAAACATTGTTCGTGATGTACTACAGAATAAATTGAATCTTGACAAATTACATTCGCATGTACTAAGACTATCAGAAAAGGTGGACAATTTAAATTCCATGTATACTAATGACGCAGTTAATAACAAAGAAGTAGAAATATCGAATATTCCAAATGATTCTGCTTGTTTGAAACGTAAGATTAACGACATCGATTCCGAAGATAATCCCTTGACAAAAAAACTTGCTACAAACTCTACTCAACCAGAATCCTCATCTTTATCGACTCAGCCAACTGAATCCGTACAGCAGCCAACATCCGAAGAAATAGTGTTGATACACCCTTCACCAACCTCTCAACAACCTATGACAACACCGACTGAATCTCCTTTAACAGACGCTCTTACATCATCGCGATCATCATGCCCTCATCTTCCTTTCACTACGCCATCTATAGGTACGTTACCAGCACCATTAATTCCTACGTTTAATACAAATGGACAGGGAGTTCGAAATATATCTCCTATATCTAGTGGTTTAAAAGTAGTCGAAGGTCACCGTACTCTATTCATATCAAAACTCGACCCTTCAACTAATGCTCTTGACATTAAGAATTATATTAAAAAAAAGTTTGGTTTCTCAACAACCATGAAAGTAGAGAAATTGATCCACCGCAACTATTCGAAATATGCATCTTTCAAACTAAGAATGCCCGACTCTATCTTTGAACTTCTCAACTCCGTTTCAATGTGGCCTAGTGGTATAATAGTCCACGAATTTGAAAATAAGCAAATCAGCACAAGAATATCATCTTCTAACCATTTTCGCAATATCCAGACAATGCCAAATCATCAAAGAAGCAGCTTCAAAAAATTCTAATCTATTACCAAAATGTCAACGGACTACGGACAAAGATCAATAAGGTCTACAAAAATGTAACCATTCTACCACACGACATAATCATTTTGACTGAAACTTGGCTAAACAATACATTCTTGGATACGGAACTCTTCGATTCGAATTATCAAGTGTACAGACGTGATAGACACTGCTTAAATGACATCAGCACTGTAGGAGGTGGACTTTTGCTTGCCGTAAAAAATTGCTTGATATGCACTTTGGTTGACGACTTTCATCAATCTGATGTTGAAATAATTTGCATAAAAGTTAAAACTGCGACAGGACTGCTATACATTATCGCCACATATATACCTCCAAGCTCTCCTAACAACGTTTATGAAAACTTTATTAATTGCATAGACAAAATAAACGATCAAATTGAGCCACAAGACGAGTTACTAGTCTTAGGAGATTTCAATCTTCCAAACTTGATCTGGACTAAACAGACGAATGAGAGCTATCTATCTCCTATTAACATCTCCTCTACCAAAGAATTCTTGACATTTGACGGTCTTTCCTCATGTGGACTAAGCCAATTTAATGGGATTGCCAACAACTTCAACAAAATATTGGACCTTGTATTCTTCTCTGACACACTCAATGTTGATATTGCTGTAAATTCAGCCAATACCCTACTTGTCGAAGAAGACCGACATCACCCAGCATTAGACCTATCTTTTAATTTAAATGTATGTAATGTTCCTAATTGCTCCAAAGAAAATCTTGAATTTAACTTTAAAAAATGCAGACTTAATGAACTTTTCAACCTGTTATGTAATGTTAACTGGAATCATTTGTTTGAGAACTGTGACATTAATGTTATGTGCTCTAAATTCTACTGTGTTCTCTTTAACTTTTTTTATGAGACCACACCATTGCGAAAACCGCGCAATATTTCTAAATCTCCTCCATGGTTTGACTCTTGCCTAAAAAACTTAAAAAATAAAAGAAACAAGGCCTGGATTAAATATAATAAAACAAAAGCTGATAATGACTTGGTAATATACAATGAGCTAAGAAATATGTTTATTGACTATTCAGATATTCTTTATAATGACTTTATTTTAAATACCGAAACCGACATAAAAAACAACCCAAAAAACTTTTGGAGCTATGTTAATAGTAAGAGAAATACTGACGGGTATCCAAACTGCATGTCTTTCAACAACGAACTTAGCCATGACTCTGAAAAAATTTCAAATATGTTTGCAAATTTTTTCAAAGATGCTTTCGAAGTAGCGAACTCCTGTCAAATGCCTGAGTTATTGGCCCTCTCACAAAATTTCCCTCATTTGAATTCAATTAGTCTTTGGATCTCTGAAGATGAAATCGTTCGCAAAGCTTCAGAACTTGACATTTGTTATAGCCCTGGTCCAGATGGTGTACCTTCTTATATTTTGAAAAAATGCGCATCCTATTTATCCTATCCTCTTCATATTCTTTTTAATGAATCGCTCAAATCTTCAGTTTTTCCTGAAATTTGGAAGAGTTCATACATAACACCGATACATAAAAAGGGTAGTAAAAATGAAATAAAAAATTATCGTCCCATTGCAAAACTGTCCGTCATCCCTAAGTTATTTGAGTCCATTATTTGTAAAGTCATATCGTTTAATTGTAAGTCTATAATTTGTGACAGTCAACATGGTTTTGTTCAAAATAAGTCAACAGTTACTAACCTCTTTCATTTCAGTTCTTTTTGTTTAGATTCGTTTGAAAAACGGAAACAAGTTGACTGTGTCTTCACAGACTTCAGTAAGGCCTTTGATAAATTGTGCCATAAAACATTAACTTCCAAACTTAAATCCCAAGGCTTTAACGATAAATTTGTTAGTTGGGTTTCGTCGTACTTATATAATAGATCATACAGCGTAGTTTTTAGGAATGAGCGGTCATCATATTTTTATACCAACTCTGGCGTACCACAAGGTAGCCACTTAGGACCTTTACTGTTTATATTGTACGTTAACGACTTACCTTCTATTATAAAACACTCATCTGTTTTAATTTACGCTGATGACATTAAAATTTTCAAACGTATTGACTCACTTGACGACTGTTTACTCCTACAAGATGATCTAAATAGTTTTCGCGAATGGTGTTTAATAAATAAGCTTTTACTAAACACAGACAAATGTAAATCAATGTGTTTTACACGCAAACAAAATGTTTTGACTTTCAATTATCAATTAGACTCTTCTTATTTGACTAAACTCTCTACTTTCTCTGACTTAGGTATTATTCTTGACTCAAAATTAACTTTTACAAATCATTATGACTATATTATTAAAAAAGCAAATAAGACACTCGGATTTATAAAACGGTTTTCACATGATTTTCGCGACCCCTATATTCTTAAAATTCTTTATATATCATTTGTAAGACCAATATTGGAATATGGCTGCATAATATGGGCTCCCTTTTATTCAGTCCATATAAACAGAATAGAAGGAGTACAAAGAAGATTCATGCGCTTCTGCCTCCGTTTCTTCCCATGGTCCAATAGGCTCGAACTTCCACCTTACAATCATAGGCTCACGCTCATAGATCTTCCATCGCTTTCTAAACACAGAGAGTACATTCAGCTGTGCTTTATTATAAAATTAATCAATGGGTCAGTCATATCAGCATCAAGTTTGGAACAATTAAACTTTATTTATAGCCGTTCAAGCATTAGAAGACAAGTTCCTTTACGTCCTATATCAAGCAGATCAAACTATGGTAAAAACAGTCCCCTCAACCAATTGATTTCAGTTTACAACAAGTATTACTTTTTGGTATATTCCGTAAGCGATAATTTTAAAAGTAAAACATTTAAAGTAAATTTTTTCAATACTTCAGTTTAGCATTTTTTTTTCTTTTTTTTTTTTTTTTTGTTTGTTTTTGTTTTTGCATTGTAAATCTATAAATCTAAGAATAAATGTAATATTAGTCTTAAGTTCTAACGTTAGTTTGTTTAACGAATTAAATAAATAAAAATTGGCAATTGTGCTCGGCAGTTCAAAAAGTAAACAAAACCTTGATATATACACTCTTAAAAAGCTAAAGAGCTAAATTATGAAGTTCAGGGTTATCGTTCTCTCAATGCATTTACGTAGGTTAGTGCTTCCCAAAAGAGTACGGATATAGATATTTTTTAAAAATTATTATTATTATTTTAAATTTATAATCTCAAACAATACAAAAAGAACCTGGAACTACAATGAAAACACTGAGTGAGATATAAAACACCATACACAAAATCAAGAAATAGGGGAGTTCCCCTTTTGAAGGCAGTTTGAAAAATATGAGTTGAGAAGTACTCTCGACAACACTGATATATGTAGATACAAATATTTTTTTGTTCTCTTTAAGATCAAGAACTTTTATCAATTCTCTTAAATTTTGTATTTAAATAAAATACAAAGATACATATTGCAATTAATATTTTTAAAAGAATCCCGCCGCCGCGCCGCCGCCGCCGCCGCCGGCCGGCACATTTAAAAACAATTAATTGAAATAGGGTTTTACTTACGTTCTGCCATTTTAGTTTTAACAACTTTTGCATTTGGGTCGGTTACAACATCAACTACAGCTCCCATTGTTTCAAAAACTCTTTTCAAGTTTTTTGCGTCATAGTTAGACCCTTCACGATCTCGTTGTATATTTAAAATAAGCAAATAACCGCGTCCCGAACTTGTTGAACTTGCCATGTTTAAAACTTTGTTACTCTTTGTGAAGTATATTAAAAGACTCTCTGTTAAGTACTGCTGAAATGGGGAAGGCGAAGCACATTATTATAAGTAGGTAAGTTTTGAATAAAATGAGTCTTATAATATTATGAAGCTTTTTTATTAATTTCATAATACGCGCATATGCATAGAATAGAGTGCATATTAATGATCTCATTTAATATCTTTCAATACGTATTGGATTTCTACGAATTTCGAGTGAGTAATCAATGGTGAAGAGTTCAAAAATATCTATTAATAAAATGTACAACTTGTTGAGAAGATAGTAAGTACCTATTGATAAGGACTTTAAAAAAAAAACATAGATTCATGTAAAAGTTGCAATAACGGGGAGAGTACCTACGATAACTTTGGCGACAAAGTTAAAGATTTGTATAGAACAGTTAAAAACAAGCATTCATTACTATGGAAGGTGGGGGATATATCTCCCCCCGTTAAGGCGGTAGGGACAATTTAAAAAAAATATGTACATTAAATGCAAAAAAAAATAATTAAAAAATAACGGTAATACTTACAAATAAGTATTATACCTTTTTTTAAAGCCAACATTTTTGTCTATTAGCTTGTTTTTAAATCAAGTTAAAACTATGCATAGTTTTTTGATTTTTAAATAAAAAAATTAAAATAGTAGTTGTGGTTATTTTCAATTTTCTCAAAAACTAAAAGACATAAAATTATTTAGTTTTCAGTTTTTGATCAAAAACAAATAAGAGCAATAAATTCTGAAATAAAAACAATGGTAGATAATCTTGAAGTATTGGAAAATTACACTTTAAACCTTTTTTTTAACTTTTTTTACTCAAATTTTGAGTTTAAAATTATTTTTTTCAAAAACTAGTTTTGACTTGAATTAAAAACTGGCTAATAAAACAGAATGTTGGCTTTAAAAAAATGTATAAAACTTAATTGTAAGTATCACCGTTATTTTTTAATTATTTTGTTCCATTTTAAATAATATTTTTTTTAAATTGCCCTTACCGCCTAAACGGGGGGAGATAGACCCCCCTCCCATAATAAAAAATGCTTGTATTAAGCCCCTCTACCAAAAACCGTTATTATATCTTGGCGCCAAAGTTATCATACTCGTGGCGCAATAACTATTAATGCCGTACATATATGCATATTTTATTATTCAAAATCTGTCTATTTCTAAAAACTTTATTCGAAAGTTGACGAACAAAGTTATTGACAGGAAATAACAGTTTCAAAAAAGTAAAAATATTTTTGATATTTGATATTTAATATAAAGCAGCTATACATCAAGTTAAACTTACAAGTAGTATAGGATTTATAAAATTAAATTTATTAATTATAAACAAGAATATTCAATTTATATACCTAAACTAGCTTTTACCCGCGACTTCGTCCGCATTAGATAGTTTTTTTGGATAGTAGTATGAAAAAACCTGAGATGTACTTTTTTGTACGTATGTTTGAATTGTGGCGAGATGAGATGAGGCCATACTAAGTGTGATTGTCATAGGTTAGGTTAGGTTAGGTTAGGTTAGGTTAGGTTAGGTTAGGTTAATACATTTTAAGAAGAAGATAGGTTACTGCAATACATTTTTATATACGACGTTTTTTTTTTTCCTTCCTTGGCCAGAACGTAAAGATTTTGTGGGTTTGAGACTCGTGAGCACGCTACATATAATTGTCCATGGGAAAATAGTTTTTTCCAAATTTACACCTGCAACTTTCAGCGTTTGCCCCTGAGCTTTATTTATTGTTATTGCAAATGCTGCTTTCAGAGGAAACTGCAGTCTTTGGAATTATCGGGATGCGGGGAGTTAAAACATTTTTTCCTTTTGCTATTCCAGTCATGATTATAGCTTTTATAATATTTCGTCCTAGGTGAGTAAACTGTAGCCGTGTACCGTGTAAATCTGTTCAGTAGTTTAGGCGTAAATGCGACTGGCCCACCTGAATTTTCCCATGGGAATGCGTCATTTTCCGGGATAAAAAGTAGCCTATGTCCTTTCTCGGGTATCAAAATATCTCCATACCAAATTTCATGCAAATTGGTTCAGTTGTTTTAGGTGTGATTGAGTAACAGACAGACAGACAGAGTTACTTTCGCATTTATAATATTAGTATGGATACATAGCTTCAAAAAATTAAAGAAAATTACAAAAATAATTAAAAACTAAATAAATAAAAGTGTATTTCAGTTTAAGTTCGAGAAATATTCAAAACAAATGTCTTGGAACTTTTTGTTTTCGATTCTAGACCCCATATGACTTTGAAGATTATTCCACACAGTCTTACGGTGAAAAGTAAGATACAACATTGATGAAGAAAGCTTCTAGGTTACAGCTAAAAAGTTGACGAGCCTGACACGAGACATGATCAAATCGAGCAGAGGCTTTAAATGCTACCTTTAACTTCTGAGCGGACAGAGAGTTAAGGCCTGCATAAAGCTGTGAAACAACAGTATCAACGTTGGTATCCCAAGTTAGTCTATTGTTTTTTAATTTAATTTTTTAATACAACGGAAGGGAAGTTTCCTTACTTTACTTTACTTTAGTTGTGCTCCTGGGCCTCAAGTAATAACTTTCGCCAGCTTACTCGATCTCTAGCTTGCTGCCTCCAGTTTCGAATACCAAGTTGACGTGCGTCGGCCTCAACTTCATCACTCCACCGGAGATGAGGCCTGCTTCTGCTTCTTGTTCCCTCAGGCTTAGCGTTAAATACCTTACGGGCTGGAGCTTCGATGTTCATTCGCTCGACATGCCCTAGCCATCTTAAGCGTTGTACACGCAGTTTTTTGACCAGTGGCAAGTCACTGTACAGCTCGTATAACTCCTGATTAAATCTTCTCCGCCAGATGTTACTTTGCCTGTCGACACAAACCGGACCATAGATCGTACGCAGAATGTTCCTCTCGAAGATACCAAGAGATCCTTCATCCGCCTGGGAGAGGGTACATGCTTTTGCACCATACAGCAAGACTTTGATGATTAAGGTTTTGTACAGTGTCTCTTTGGTACTTCGCGATAGGGCCTTATTCTTCAACTGCTTGCTTAGGCGAAAGAAACAGCTATTAGCAAGAGTAATTCTACGTTTGATCACCGCTGATGTCTCCGCTGATGTCATTTGCAGAATTAACAGCAGTGCCCAGATAAACAAATTCGTTTACCACCTCGAACCTGTCAATTGTCACATTTTGACCAAGTCTACAGTGTGAATCGACTCTATTTGACGACAGTAAATACTTCGTTTTGTCCTCGTTAATGTCAAGACTCATTTTCTTCGCCTCAAACTCAACATTAGAGAAAGCACCCGTCACTGCTCGTTTGGTTTTTCCCATAATGTCGATGTCATCTGCATATCCAAGATATTGTGTGGAGATGGTGCCACTTCTATTGGCGTTGGTGTTGCGGACCTCTCATTCAAGAACAATATTGAAGCAGCTACATGACAGCGCATCGCCTTGTCGAAGTCCTCTGGTGGTTTTGAAGATTTCGGTCGATTCTCTTCCAATTTTGACGCAGCAACGAGCATTTTCCAGCGTCGCGTCATCCTGATAAGTCGTATCAGTTTGGTAGGGATACCAAAACTCAACATAGCACGGTATAGTTCGTTCCTGTATACACTGTCATAAGCTGCTTTAAAATCGATGAAAAGATAGTGTGTTTCGATGTTATGTTCTTGGGGCTTTTCCAGGATTTGGCGTAGAGTGAAAATTTGGTCGATGGTAGATTTTCCAGGCCTGAAGCCACACTGGTAAGGGCCAATTAGTTCGTCAAGATCTTGTACGCGATGTTTAAAAGTCTAATACCTCTGTAGTTGGCGTAGAGAAGGCGGTAACCTTTTTTATGGATCGGGCAGATGGTGCTTAAGTTCCACTCGTCGGGCATGCTTTCTTCCGACCAAATTTTAGTAACTAGCTGGTGCATGCTCCTTTCGAGATCTGCTCCAGCGTATTTAAAAAGCTCCGCCTGCAGACCGTCACCACCGGCCGCTTTGTTCGACTTCAGCCTGGTGATAGCTAGTTTGATCTCACTCTTGTCGGGTGGGTGGGACTCTAGATCGTCAACCAAATGGATTTGACATGGCTGCTCGCTGGCGGAATCGTTGACTTGATCACCATTAAGCAGCTGGTTGAAA
Organism: Eupeodes latifasciatus; assembly: GCA_920104205.1. NCBI lineage: Eukaryota > Metazoa > Arthropoda > Insecta > Diptera > Syrphidae > Eupeodes > Eupeodes latifasciatus. Next base: position 39,801,995 of record OV049924.1, read on the forward strand.
TGATCTCTCCAGATTTTTAGCATTGACTGCGTCTCGACTACGGTATTCCCCTCCTTGTCTTTGCAGGCTCCAGGGCGACTAGTTAATCCCGTTGTTTTCTTTTTGACTCTTCTATAAAAGCTCCGCACCTGTTCCCTGTTAAACATCCCTGGATCTCCTCGACTTCCAGGGATGTTTTAACAGGAAACAGGGAAGTTTCCAGGTTTAGTTTTTTCAAGATTAATTTTAGGCCCGTTGCGAGTCAACCAATCATATATAGACTGTAGATTAATGTTTATTTTAGCTGCAGCATCCTAAATCATGCTCTCAGGAAAGCTAATATATAACTAAACATCATCAGAGTAGATATTGTATTGACAGAAGGACAAAACGGAAGGCAGATCATTAATGAACAACGAAAACTGTAAACGGGTTCGACGCATAATTACTTAGTGCCTGTCTACACGCGTTGTGCCCACAACGTTGAGACGAGAGTTTGTGGGCAAGCGAGGAGCTGAGTAAAGGGACGGGATGCTCTTAACAAAAATTGAATTTTCTGCTTGGGCAGCACAGTTCCTTTCTCATTTCGTTCCGAATTTCTCATTATTTTTCGTCGATGCGAAAGGTATACTTGTTTTGCTCTTCGGCTTTGCACATATTGTATACACGGTTGCCACATTGGTCATCTGTGACCAAATTTGGTCATTATTTTTTCACTTGGTCAAATGGTAATTTTTGATTCCATTTTGTCATATTTTTCAGAAACGAAAAAAGATGTTTGACAATTTGAGTAACGAAAACGTTCTTTTAACATACTCACTTGGCTAAACAGAAACAACGGTTAAACTCATTTAAGCAACTTTGTGTAAATAATAACGTTATTAAACATATAAACTCTTGATCTGAATTGGACTAAGGGAACAGAGAGAATTATCTACGCATTACACAAGCCGTAAAAACTCTCGAAATCGAAATTATTGTAAAAACTTATATACTGTGATCTCATGTTAAAACGCTTTGTTTTCATATTTCGTCATCTTTATTTGGGTTAGGCGCCAGTTATACCCTATCTACAAAATTTCCGATTTTGAGTTTTTTGCATATTTGGAGTTAGGGCATTGTCTCCGATTTTTCTACATTCATTTCTTGACCCTAGATCTTCAAATAATTAGGTATTAGTAATTAGGGCTTTTTTTGGCTGAAATTTTTTATGTAAAAGGTTGTAACCTCGTAACGTGTTGAATCTTGTCGAGTTTTTGTTACGAATTTAGAATTTGATTTTGTTGGATAGTGCGTTATTGGCCTCCTACAGTCGAATGAAATTTTTGATACGTAAAGGTCGTAACCTCGTTTCGTGCTTGGTCCTGTTTAACTTGAGTTGAGTTTTGTTTTTAGAAGAGGGCTTTATTAGGTATTTACATAGTCTGTTGAAACTTTTGAAGCGGTAACTTCACGTTTTTTTTTAATTTATCTACATATTTATTTATTTATTTATTACAAGAAGTAAATAAAATATTATATAAATATTTATTATTTACAATAAGTGATTAAACATGAACCGGTCAAGAATGCTTGTTAATTTAGCTTTAAATATTAATCATGAATTCTTATTTCATGTTTTATTAAGGGTTTTTAATAAAGTATAACGTAAATTGTTGTACATAGGGCCTTTTTTTTGTTTCGTCCAAAGCTAAAAAGCCCTATCTACCTTGTTGAATTCAATTCAATTAAATTTTATTTATATTTCAAAGCTTTTACATTATTTTGGTATCTGCAAAGCCTTATGGGCTTGTCTGCAGAAGACTGTGTACAAAAGTTTCTAGGTTTTGTTTTGAGTTCTTACTAATCTTTTTTTTTTTTTTTTTTTTGTAAGTTTGACTGAAATAAAAAAATTTAACTTTTTTCAGCAATAGCTTTTTTGACAAAGTCCGAAATTCTAGGGGAAGCTCGTTAAATACTGTTGGGATTGCTACTTCGTATCATTTTCGTCCATATTCATTCCAGTATCTCGGTATTTCATATTGCTTTTGGTTTCTGCTTCTGGTGTTGAAAATTTGCTGGGTAGCAGGTTTGTGTGTGTTATCGTCATGAAAATTAGATATCACTTCTAGTTTGTACATCTGCAGTATACTTAGCAATTTGACATCATTATCGATTGGCCGCCTGTTATATTGTTGTCCTAATGTAGCCCAAAATATAATTTTTTGTAATTTTAGGTGTACATTTTCGAGGCAGGTAAGTTGAGGCGCCCTTCCCCACGCAAGTATACCATATCTAAGGTGAGATTCAACTAATCCAAAGTAGCTTTGCCGCAAGACCTCTGGTGGGCAATGATAACTAAGATGGAAAAGAGCGTATGCACTTTGCTGTAGTTTCTTAGTTAACGCTCTGATGTGGTAACTCCATTTAAGATTGTAGTCGACTATAACTCCAAGATATTTATAAGTTGAAACATTTTCTATCAAAGCCAGGCAGCTATCTTCCTTTTGTAGATCAAGGTGATTCATTGTTCTATGCAAACACTGAACTTCGTGTACTTTTATTTTTATTTTATGTTTTAAAATGTGTGGTGGATGAATATGCATGACTTTAGTTTTTTGTGCATTAATTATCAGCCCATGATCATGGCACCATGTAGTGACAGCATCAAATTCCTTTTGCATTGTTTTCTCTGCTATTTCAACGTTTCGGTGGCTCAATACAATCGCAGTATCATCGGCGTATGCATATCCCGTACCATGTGTTAAAACTGAGAGCAAGTCATTTACATATGTTATAAATAGCAGTGGCCCTAACTTTGATCCTTGTGGGACTCCATACGCAATTTCTTCTTCTGTGCTATATTTTCCCATGATTTTAACTTTGAACTTTCTTTCTTCAAAATAGTTTTCAAACCAATTCAGCAAGGAACCTCGTACTCCAACTTTTTCCAACTGCCTTAAGATATTTTTGTGACTTAGGGTATCGAAAGCTTTTTTAAAGTCAATAAATACCACTATTGAGTTCTGGTTTTTATCCAGACTTGTATATAAATTAATTATTTGTAAAGTCTCCAAGCAGTCTGTTGATACTCTTGTTTTTTCGGAATCCAAACTGGTTCTTTTCTAGAAGCTTATACTTCCCTAAATAGTTGTATAATCTTTTCGAAACCACTTCTTCAAGAACCTTATCTATCGATGAAAGAATGGATATTGGCCTATGATTACTTATTTCACTTTTCTTGTCGCTTTTATGTATAGGTCTTACTATTGATGTTTTAAGCAGGTTTGGAACTGTCGATTGGTGGATGCTCATGTTGACTATTATGGTTATTGGTGGAGCTAGTGATTTAGCATTGTTTTTTAAATCCTTTGGCCTGATTCCATCGATTCCTGGTGATTTACGTTCATTCATTGATCTAAGGATATTTTCTATCTCTCTTATAGTAGCTTTCTCAAAATATATTGAGCGTTGTGTTCTGTTTGAAGGGCCTTGAAAGGTTTTCTGGTTACATTCATGTACTGTGTTGGCTACTTCTAAGATATTTTTTTTGCAAACTGATTTGCGAGGTCTTCAAAGTTTTCTGTGTTAACAAAATTTTTGGATATAACTTCGTCTAAATTATTTGATTTTTTTTATAATATTGTATTTACTAGTTTCCAGGTTTCTTTGGGGTTCGATTTTGCTTCATAAAATTTTTCTTTATAATACCCTGATTTTGTTTGGTTGATCCGTCTGTTTAATTCGTTTCGGAATTTTTTGAATTCCTTTTCGTATTCTTGGTTTCTCCTATTATTTTTAAATTTTCTGTATAGTCTATCCCTTTCAATACATGCGTTTCTTATATCGTTAGTAATCCATTCATGTTCTGTATTTCTTTTTGTTTTCTTCACTGATATTGTAGACAATTCAATCATATCATTGTATGTTTGCTTAAAGGTCTCATATATTTCATTAACATCTGTCAAATAATCATGAGACTCCCAGTTGAAATTTTCAATCTGTTGTGATAGACTGCGACTTGAGATTTGTTTTTGCTTTTCGTTTTGTGAAAGATCTTCATTGTCATTGACAGCAAGTGTTTTCCAAAAGCATACAAATTTTGAGTTTAAAACTATTCCAAAAAATAAAGCAATAAAAAAGCTTTACAAAAAATATTTGTTGGTATTTTTCACTTTTTACCTTCAGATCGCGGTTAAAGATTTAGTGTTTTCATCATTATCTCGAAATAGTGAAAATGTTAGTTAGGGCCTTTACGAGATTATGGGCAGTACCTATAGCTTTCATTGGTTTTCATCATTGAAAACAAACATTGGAATTTTTTTGGCAGGTTTTTATAGCTTACTTACTTACTTACTTAAGGTGGCGCTACAGTCCGGGGCGGACCTGGGCCTCAACCAACATGCGTCTCCAGCCAGCTCGGTCCCTAGCTAGCTGTCTCCAGTTTCGCACGCCAAGTTGGTTGAGGTCCCCACCCACCTGAGTGCGCCACCTGAGTCGCGGTCTTCCTCTACTGCGCCGTCCCTCGGGATTGGATTCGAAGACCTTCCGGGCTGGAGCGTTGATGTCCATTCGCTCTACATGACCCAGCCATCTAAGCCGTTGGACTTTTATTCTGCTAACTAGGTCAGTGTCGCTGTACAGCCCGTACAGTTCGTCGTTATATCTTCTCCTCCATTCTCCATCTATACGTACGTGACCAAAAATCACCCGAAGAATTTTTCTCTCGAAGCATCCTAAGGTTTTTATAGCTATCATTAAAAATTTCTGTCATTGAAAAAAATTTCCTGATTGAAAGCCACCGAAAAACTTTTACTGACAGAAATCTGTCATTGAAATTGTTTGAAATTGGATCACAAATCAGTGGAACGATTCGTTTCACTTTTGAACATAAAAGTATCAGCTGTTCAGGAAAATGAATTTCCGTCCGGAAAATAGAAAAATACATTTTTAGAGAAAAATAAATGTGCAACTAAACTTTTTTTCTCAAAAAAAAATTCTTTGTGTGATTTCCGATCGATCGGTATATAATTTTCATTTCTAATCAAAGGGAAACACCGTCAAACATCGATTCAAAAAATTTTCCGGATCGATTTCAATGATAGCTATAACTGGCGCCTTAATCTAATTTAATTAAGTATGTTAGGGATTTTGTGAGTTTATTTGTACGTAATAAAAAAATAAATGTCATTTGCATAATAAGGAAAATATGTTTAAAAAAATGTGATTATGTTGGTCGTTTTTACCTACAAGTGGTCATTTTTATTTTCAAATTTGGACACAAACTTTTTTTTCAAGTGGTAATCGTAAATGCCAATACGAACCAATAACAAAAGCTACTTCAATAAAATTTTATATTATAAAAAGCTACTTTTTTGTCATCTTTAAAATTTTTGTTAAACAGTGAAAATAAAGAATTTATTAAACAAATACAGAACGTCAACAAAACTCCCGCACAAAATTAACGCATGAATTGTTGTTTTTTTTGACAGCTTCAAACTTCAATGTCGCGCTTCAGTATTGTCGACATCATTTGCTTCAAAATGCGAGTTTTTAATGACAGCTTCTACTTCCACGTTTTTTAAAGCTTTAAGCTCACACAATCGGTTAGTTTTCAGGCGGATATTTTTTTATAAATATAAAGAGTATTCATGTAACGAAATAAATATAAACCTAGTTTAAAGGAAATTTCCATCAGCACCACTGAAATGACAATTCATTTTAAATTTGTATGTTTTTCGGTAAAAATGCAGTGAAGTAAGTTATCCATTGAAATTGTTATTTTACAATAGTATTCAATTGTATTGTCAAAGTGAATGATTTATATGTTTTTTTTTTACCTTGGAAGAAAATTGAACTGCAAAATTTCATTGTACCATAAACCGATGCTTAGACCACCGTGAAGTCTAAAAGGATATTTGTAATTTGTATCTAATCTGCCTTCAACATTGTACAGATCTTAAAACTTACTGGCGTTAAATTTAAAACGGTTTAGTAAAATTTTCAAGTCATTTTTACCACTTTACTAAAATGATTTATCTTATTTTAAACGATTTTTTCTTCTCACTATCTCTCAGCAATTTGCTGAAGGCAAAACCACGAAATGGGTACTTTATCTTTTAACATTTTTCTAAACCAATGTGACATCTGTGCAATTAATCTCATAGGGTTTTCCATGGTTTCATTTTCACGAACTGTCACTTTTTAGACATGTTTTTTAATAAAAGGAAATTTAATAATCACCAAAACGAAAAGAAAGGTTGAACATTTTGGAATTACTTAGTAAGTTGCTAAATGTTTAGCAAATTGCTAAGTAACTAGCAAATTGTTAAACCCTTAACAATAGGTTGCTTAAATTTTTGCTTTAATTTTGTTTGTACGTTCTTTTGTTTGAATCTGAAAATGGACATTTTGTAATATCCCGTGAACGTATCCGTTTGTTGATAATTGTCACGTTACGTAGATTTTAGCAATACGCTTTGACAACACTTACGTTGCGTTAAAGCAATATTTATTTTATTTACCTTTCAGATCCAGAGCAGAGGTGTGCTTTTGATTGCTGGAATTGCTTTACTTTTCTATATTTTTTATTGAAAATAACAAAATTCAACAATGACAACTATTAATTCAGATAAAAAAATAAGAAGAAAGCAAATACGATGCCGTGCCATCGTTTCTAACGAAACAAACATTCCCCCATCCGATGAACCAACTTTGGTATTTACAAAAAGAAACAATCATATCTTTTAACCATACAATTTATTAATAATTATTATAGTTCCTTGCAATTTGTAACGCTGGTCTTAGCACTGGTCTGACCGAGGACTCGGTTATTCAGGAAACTCAAAAATATGGCAAAGTATCGAATCTGACAATGATACCGAACAAATCGTATTGCTTCCTTGGTTTCGACATCGTTCAAGAAGCCATTAATGTTTTTGATGGCATGCATGGTCGGTCAGAACTGGGACAAAACTCAACAGTCATATATATGTCCTATTTCAAAGGAAAACCAGAGGTAGAAAATCCTATGGACAAAGAAATGCCTCCTGGAACGATTATAATTCCGGACTTTGTCACACTGGCGGAAGAATCTGCTCTTTTGGCGGCGATCAGTCAACCACCAACAACAGGATCGTTAAAAAACAGATTAGTCAAGCATTTTGGCTATGAATTTCTATACGGATCAAACCTCGTTGATCCCGACAAACCCCTTAAAAATGCAATACCCAAGGAATGCGATGTATTGTGGCATAAATTAAGCGAGAAACAGCCATCTCTTAGCTGGTTCAAACCTGACCAACTAACAGTCAATGAATACATGCCTGGTCAAGGAATTCCACCTCATGTAGACACTCACAGTGCATTTATAGATCCAATTTTATCGTTGTCCTTAGAAAGTGATGTTGTCATGGACTTCCGTAAAAACGGCCAACGTGTCTCCGTTCTACTTCCACGTCGATCGTTGTTGATAATGTCCGATGAATGTCGATACGACTGGACACACGGCATAACCCCGCGAGTAATGGATGTAGTCAACACTCCAAACAATGGTCTAACAACCCAACCACGTAGTAAACGCACCTCCTTCACATTTCGAAAGCTTCGATATACTCCATGCGATTGCAAATACCCCACTTTGTGCAATAGTCGAAAAACAAACTCATTGGAATCTAAAGAACCTCTTGAGAAGCTTGCCAAAAAGGTTGAAGAAATTAATGTGCATAATATCTATGAAAAAATTGCTAATCACTTTAGCGAGACCAGACATTCGCCATGGCCTAATGTTGCTCAGTTCTTGGACTCGTTTCCTCCTGGTTCGATTATCGTTGATATTGGCTGCGGAAACGGTAAATATCTATCAATCAACAAAGAAACTCTTCAAGTAAGAATTTCGTAGAATAAAATATAGAAAAGAAACAAATATTTTTAAAGATCAATTATTTTGTTTGCAGATTGGCTGCGATCGAAGTTCTGGCTTGCTAAACGTTTGCTCTTCTAATAAACAGCATGTGTTTAAGTGTGATTGTCTATCGGTTCCGATTCGCTCCTTAACCGCTGATGGCGTCATAAGCATTGCAGTCATCCATCATTTGGCGAGTGAAGTAAGACAATCAAAAAAGTTGCTTTAATTTTGTGTTGTTTTGTAACAATGACAAACTATCCCATCCAGGCGCGTCGTCTACAATCAATTAACGAGATGGCAAGAGTGCTTCGTACAGGTGGACAAGGTCTTATTTACGTTTGGGCTAAAAATCAAAAGGCAAATTCTAAGAAATCTTCATATTTACGACAAAACAAAGCTGTTAACAAGGGTAAAATATCCAAAGACGAACAAAGGCAAAAGACCGAAAACGATAGTAAAGAGATGAATCTAGAAATTGATATTCAACTGCCAGTTCATACAAATCGAACTGAATTTCAACAACAGGATGTTCTGGTCCCATGGAAACTTAAGTCTCCACAAGATACAAGCAAGGATACTTCGACTTTCCTAAGATTTTATCATGTTTTCGAGGAAAACGAATTGGAAAATCTTTGTAAAAAAGTCTCAGGCATTACCATTGAAAAAAGCTTTTACGATCAGGGTAACCATTGTATTGTTTTTAGAAAACTATGATTGCCAAGTTATTTTACTTTAAGTAAAAGAAATAAAATACAATTAAATATACTAAAGGGTTAATCTGTTTGTTTTGAAATTATTCAAAGTTAAAGTCTAATATTTTTGATTTTATTTTCAGTGAAATTAAAATGTAGGTTTGTTTTAATTTTAAGTTAATAAACGCTCAAAGTTGTATGCTCCCTACATGGAAGGCTGCTGTTTTTGTCTTAGCTTAAATTCATTTCAAAAACTTAGAAATCGTCAAAAACAAAGTGGTATCCCTTCTTTATGCTTTCGGTCCCGCCCACATATGCTTGTAGTCTTATTTCTTTTTATGAATAGGAATTTGCATTTGTATTCCTCTTGAAATCAGGATTCAAGACTATTGGATGTCAACTCAAGTACATTTGAAACTTTCAGGGATCCTAATCTCTGATTTTATGATGGAAAAGAAAGTTGCATTCAAATATTTACAACTGATACCTGTATCAGAACTTAGACCACTTCTTAGTTTCACGAAACGAACTTAATTAACTTGTCTATACTTTTTTATTTAGAAATGGACGACAAGCTTTATAGAAAAAGACGCTTTTAGTAAAAAGTTTTAAAAACGGGTAGGGCCCAAAACTTGCTAGAAAATCAGTTGCAATTAAGTCACAAAGAGGGTTTAGTCGACGTGCATGGGTCTTTAATTCTTAAACAATGATATGTAAATATAAAGTGTTAAGGTAAATTCACATTCGCGTAGTACGGCTAAGAAACGAATCTCTGTACTTCACAGTACGATTGAAATTGGGCTTTATAGTTAACTGATGAGCATTTCTAGAAGTGCGAGTATTATAATTTAACTGTTTAAGGGGAGGAATCCAAGCCCAACCAGCTATTGCACTATAGAATTCTCCGTTAAAGTAACGGTAAAAAAGGTTGAAGCAAGAAACTCAACGAATGTTCGAGTTGCGTATAATGATGTTATTGTCACCAATTATTAAGACGCTTAGTAAGTTACTGGAGCCTTGGACGTATGTATGTAGGTTTTGTAAGCCATAGCCAGATCAGGAGAGAAAACGAGCACCGAAGATGGCATTCCATCTATATATATAGAAGTAGATTTTTGTAACTTTAGATCTTTAAGCACTCGTGACATATGTAATTCTGGTAATGTGCGACCTGATCTACGGTCAGCCTCTAATGCCCAGTCCTGTGGGCGTGGATTTGAAGACTGTCCGGGTTGGAGCATTGGTTTCCATGCGGTCTATGTGACCCAGCCATCTCAGTAGTTGGACTTTAATCCTTCTGGCTAAGTCTACGTCGCTGTACAGCCCATACAGCTCGTCGTTCCATCTTCTCCTCCACTTCACTCATATTCTATGCATACGGAACCGTATATTACGTGAAGAATTTTTCTCTCGAAACGACCTAAGGTGCCTTCATCCGCTTTTGTAATAGTCCCTGCTTCTGCACCGTATAACAGGACGAGGATGAGGGTCTTATATGGCTTCACTTTGGTTGCTCGAGAAAGGGCTTTACTACTGGATTGCTTTCTAAGCCCAAAGAAACAGCGTTTAGCAAGAGTAATTTGTCGTTTGATCTCAGCACTGGTGTTGTTTTCTGTGTTCATAGCGGAGCCTTGGTAAATAAAGTCTAACTCAAAGTTACGCCTGTCGATAATGACGTTTTGGTCGAGACGTTCGGTGTTGTAGATTATTTCTTGATGACAGCATATATCTACTTTGTTTTACCCTCATTAACGGCTAAACCTATTTTTGCCGCCTGTGCCGCAATACTCGCAAAAGCCCCATTGACATCACGCTGAGTTCTTCCGATTATGTCAATGTCTTCAGCATATACCAGTAATTGAACAGACCTTTGAAAGAAAGTGCCTCTAGTGTGGACGTGGGAGATTCTTTTAAGGACGGTGTTAAAGAAATCGCATGACATCGAAAGATTCTGTTAAGTTGTTTCCAACCAAAATTAGATATGGCTCTATACAGCTCGTCCCTGTAGATGCTGTCATATGCGGCCTTGAAATCGATGAAAAGATGGTGGGTGTCAATTTGATGTTCTTGGGTTTTTTCCAGGATCTGCCGTAATGTGAATATTTGATCTACTGGGAACTTTTCTGGTCTGTAAATACACAGATATGGACTTATCAGGTTGTTGACAATGGCCTTTATTAGACATATTCACATACATATTATGGCAGAGAATATTTTGTAAGCGATGTTAAGTAGACTGATTGCTCTATAGTTGGTGCAGTTTAGAGGGTCTCCTTTTTCACTATCGGGCAAACAGTACTGAGGTTCCATTCATCGGGCATGCTTTTTTCCGACCATACCTTGCAGTTAAGTTGATGCATGCTCCTGACCAAATTATCTCCAGCTCTCCTCACTCTAAAGATATCGTATGTATGTGTCCATAATACATTAGACATTAATATTATCTTTTGTGAGGAGCAGCTTCTTTCTCATGGCATTTGGAATAAAATAAAAGTATGTACCTACATATACGCAGTTTTAAACTATGGAGCCCCATCCAAACGCACTATTGTACCTTGGTTCCCCAGGAAAATAGGCCAATTCACGATTAGTTAAACTGATATTAAAACACAGGCTTGGCATCACTTCGCTGCAAGAAACAGCTGATCAAATGTCATTTTCCAATATTTTGGCAATTCTATTTTTCTTATTTTGCAAGAGACAAGACAACTTTTGAACGAGGAGAAGAAAATTAAACTTTTACTTTATTTAGTTTTTACATCACGCTGGCTACTAACTAGCTAGCAAAGCAAGACCACCACATCATATTAGATATTAGAATAGAACTTGATTGACTTGCCTTGCTTTTCCGTTGCCACACTCGTCGTGTTTCTGTTTCTGTTTCTTTTCTGCTTCCTTGTTGCCCTTGATTTGTGATTTTATCATTGAACTCGAATAAATCAAGATTATTAAATTTTGTAAATTCTATAGTTTAGTCTTTAGTCAGAATTAGAAGAAGAAACTTTCGCGATGACGACGGCTGCTGAATTTGATAAAAAATATGATATCGTTGATGAGAAACCGCCGCGGCACACTGTGCTGCGTGGGCGCTTCAAGAGGTTCGAATTTAGTTTTAAGATTTAAAATAATAATACAAAAATAAGAACATATTTAGAGTTGTACATATTTTGTGTATATATACATTGTACATATATCTAATGTATATTCGCTTTCACATATGCCATTTATAGAAGTTTCGCTTATTACACATTACGTGAACGTTTACCTGTGATTTTAACTCAAGTTCTTGATAATCTTTCACGCGATAAAGATGAAATAGCCGAAAAATATGGAAATGTAAGTTCGTAGGTACTCATTTATTATCATCAAACAAGATAAAACGTCTTAACTCATCTTTTAATGCTTTAAATTTTCATTGTCATTATTAGGAAGTTCGTGAGGAGATCAAAGAAATCGTTGGGAACATCTCAAAGCTTAAATATCAATTGCAAACTGATAAGGCACTCGAACCATTTGCTGGCAATGGTTTGTTTATATAGATTTTTATTTTACAAATTTTATGACGAAAGTTTATTTACATACCTATCTTTTTAATAGAACCTGATAAGGAAATGTGGAATGCATTTATTGCTGGACTTACTGCCGATAATGATACATTCTTTCGTATTTGTTGGCTGCATGGCGAATGCTATATGTACCGTCGTCTTAGTTCTTATTTCGAATGCACGGACAAGATGAGGGATTACGATTACTTTCAGAAGCAAAAGGAAAACGCTTTGACATGTTGCACAGATGCCCTGGAGAATGTTGTCAATAGCACACGGGATAGTGTGTTAAGTGAGGAGTTTTTCATTCGTATATTGAAGGTATGTGAAAGTATCCTTTGCTTTAAATAAATAAGCACAAAGGTTTTATAAGGTACGTTATTAAATGTATTGCAAAATTTATTGCGCGCCAAAAATGGTACAATCCTAGCCATTCTATCACGTTTGGCTTATGATGGAATACCATTCGCTACTTGTAAGCTTTTGCTAAAACAAGACGCTACAGTGAAATCGAACATCTTGATTTGAAGCCCTCACGTTGCTAAATATCTCTAAGCAAATTGCATATAAACTCGCTAATTAGAATCAAAACCAGAGACTGTCTAATAGGAAAGGCGTATTTTCAAATGATTATTGCAAAAGCCCTGCTCTAGCTCCAAAAAGTAAGGTCTACCTAGGAGAATTCTTCTATAACGATCTAAACGAACTCAAACACAAAAACTTATGAAATTTCATAAGTAATTCCAATTGGTTTTATTGAGCTCCGAGATCAGGCTACAAGTTTGATGTATTATCACAATGGCCTAACTGGCCATCACCAACAACCACTTTAAACTAACATAAGCTTGCACGTTTATTAAATCATTATACTCTTTTTATAGGGTTATCCATTTTGCGGTTTCAAAAGTAAACGTAAATAAAACATAAAATATTTTTGTTCATGATATTTCTTTTTTATTTTAAAGTTTGAACGTCGACATTATGTGTGCAACACTACATCATTTAAATGACCACCACGCGAGTTTTTGCAAGCATCGTTTCTTTTGAGGTAATTTTCGACCACTTTTTGACACATATTGGGCGGTATCTCAGCCATAACTTGACGAATGTTGTTTTTTAAGTGCTCAAGAGTTAAAGGTTTATCTGCATGAACACGGTCTTTGGCGTAGCCCCACAAAAAAAAGTCCAGCGGTTTCAAATTGCATGATCTTGGTGGCCAGTTGATATACAATACAAATGTTAATAAAGAAATTATAAAATATATAGCATTTAATGAGAGTGTTTTTCGGAGTGAATTGATAAACAATGGAATAGAAAATCTAGTTTATAGTAACGTAAATGAAACTTCAAAATCATTCAGTCTGAAAATTAAAGCGGCTATGAGTAAGATGATGATCTCAAAAACAATAAGTTCGAAAAATTGCAATATCGGTTGGTTTAATCAAAACTTATTTAATATGAAATTAAAAAAAAATCAACTTCATCAAAGAGCGGTTTGGACGAATAGTGCTGAAGACTGGAATAGTTATAGGTTATGTAGAAACAAGTACGTAAGTGATCTTCAACTAGCAAAAAATAATTTCATTGCCAAAAAAGTTGATCAATCTAACGACCAAAAAACAATGTGGAGAACAATAAAATCGCTTGTGCTTAATGAAGAAAAAAGTGAGATAGATCAAATTATATGTGAAAACAGAACTATAAAAAACAAGAAAGAGATAGCTGACAAGTTAAATAGCTTTTTTGTGAAGAGTGTTGAGGAAATAAATGATAAAATACCTTTTGAGACATACAAAAACTTAATTGATATAAACAGTGAAACCTTATTTAAATTCAAATTAATAAATATGACTGAGTTAAAATATATAATGAAAAACATGAACGGTAAAAAAGACTTTAACGGTTTGTCAACTAGGATGTTATTGAGTGCTATGGACATTGTGGGGCCTTCTTTTTTGAATGTCTTAAACAACTCACTAAGTAGCGGAATATTTCCCGAGCACTGGAAGAAGTCTACTGTTGTGCCGATAGCAAAAGTGAAGAATACGGTAAATCCAGCAGAATTTCGCCCGGTAAACATGCTTATGACAGAAAGTAAAGTGTTGGAAAAAATTGTTCATAAACAACTCCAAAGCTTTTTGGAATCGAACAACTACTTGAGTGACTATCAGTCAGGATTTCGACAACAACACAGCTGCGAGTCGCTTTTAAATCTGGTTGTGACACAGTGGAAAACCGATGTATATGAAAAAAAGGTTATAGTTGCGGTTTTTTTGGACCTTCAAAGAGCATTCAAGACCATCGATCGAGACATACTAGTTCAGAAACTGAGAAGATATGGTATTGAAGGAGTAGAACTCGAATGGTTTAAGGGTTACCTATCAAAAAGAACTCAATATACAAAAGTAGCGAACGAAATTTCTGGAAGTATAGAAGTGAGACTGGGAGTGCCTCAAGGAGCAGTTCTGGGAACACTTCTTTTCATCATTTATATCAATGATCTGGAGAAAGTTCTAAAACATTCAAAGGCTAGAATGTTTGCAGATGACACGCTTATATACGTTTCGGGAAACACAGCGGGCGAATGCATCAATCAACTTAATGCTGATCTAAAAAACATAGAAGTGTACTTCAAAATGAATAAATTAAAACTTAATGTTAATAAATCAAAAGCTATTATAATTAATGGTGATTCAACTGAAAATATAATTATCAATGAAAATAATATAGAAAAAGTAAATGAAATCAAATACTTAGGAGTAATTTTAGATAGAGAACTAAGTTTCCAGAAGCATATAAATTACATTTGTAACAAAATTGCAAAGAAGATAGGCTTTTTCCAAAGAATTCGAAATAGATTATCGCCAAGTTGTGCAATAAAAATTTATAATGTTATGATTAAGCCACATTTTGAATATTGTTCAACAATACTGTTTTTAGGTAATAATCAAATGACTGAGCGTTTACAAAAGTTACAAAATCGCGGAATGAGGTGTATTTTAATGTGCAATAGGTTAACACCAATACAATCAATGCTAAATACTTTACAATGGCTTACAATAAATCAGAGAACAATCATGAATGTACTTATATTTATATTTAAAATAAAACATATTATGCTGCCAAATTATTTATTTAATAAGATAGTTTATGTATTCGATGTGCAACCATATCAGTTAAGAAACAGAGGTGATTTTAGACTACCATTTCTATCAACTAGCAGATCTCAGAATATATTGTTTCATAAAGGTTTTAAACTATTTAATAATCTGCCAAATGAATTAAAAGTAGAAAACAATGTGATAATATTTAAAAAAAATGTTAATCTCATATGTAAAATCTAATTATTGTTAATTAGTATTTAAGTTTTTTCTTTATATTAGTTTTTTAACAAAATATTGTAAATAATAGCTAAAGCTAAATAAAGAATCAAATCAAAAAAAAAATCTCCACGACGAGAAATTACGCGCCACATTTGCTCAAGTTATGTGGCATGTGCGATGCTATGCGGTGTTGAAACCACATATTCTTCAAGTCGTATTCTTCAAAAGCAGGCAAAAAATGTCAGTTATAATGTGACCATAACGCTCCAAATTGACGGTGGCAGTCGTTCCATCGTCGTTTTCGAACAATTAAGGTCCAATCACCGGACCCGAACCAAAGAGCGCACCAAACAGTGACTTTTTGTGGATGTAATGGTTTTTCTTCAATTACTTGAGGATTCTCAGAACTCCGAATTCGACAATTTTGTTTTTAATAACATAGGCACCGAGTGAGAAATGTACTTTGTCGCTTAAGAACATATTGTTCAAAAAATCGCCGTGCATAGCTTGTTGTTCAAGCACCCATTCGACGATTATGTTAACCATCTCCTCTTAAAGCACGATATGTGGCTGTGGCAGAATTACCATTTGTGTAGTAAGTACATATATAACAATTTGTATGCGTTGTGCGATAGCTAAGCGATCCATTTTCGTAAATGTCAGACGTTCAACTGAACAAAAATTTGGTTTAAGAACTTAGTTTGATAGATGTCGAATTCCAGCAATATACTTTTGAAACCGCAAAATGGATAACCCATTATGTTTATACTCAAACACAGTGCGAGCGTTAGGAAAATAGAAAAGGATTTAAGAGGAGATAGCGGTTTACATTGCTCGTAAAGTTCTGAACATCAGAGTTGGTGAAAGCATTCCACATTCTCGATGTGCGGTTTAAGAAAGAAACTATACTTCTCAATACGCCCAAAATTGAGCTCAAGGGTAAACAGATGAGCATTCCTGGAAGTTCGAGTATTACGGCTGAATTTTGAGTCATCAGCCCAGGTATGCGAATTATGCACCATCTTTAGAAGAATGAATGCTCTGTTAATTACAGCCAGATCAGAAGGCTGAAGGTGAACAATTTCTTGCACCGTCCGTCGGAGAAATCCTAAGCATCTACATTTTTGGTAATGTCGAATATGTGATCATTTCATAAGAGGTGATCTGTGATACACATACCTAGTACTGAAAGTTGATTAGATTCTTGGATGCAACTACCAGTCATGGATTTCGACGTCTGGGGTGGGTTAAGCTTTAACGGCACAGGGGACAGCATTGAGTTTTTGAAACATTGGCCAATGCTGTCGGGATCAGAATTTAATGAGCTTAACATACGCTGCTGTTGAAGTTCCACATCCGAAGGATAAGGATGTGAATCTAGAAACGAATATAAAAAGCTGAGGGTACTGTCGTCAGCGAAGCAATTTAATGGACTGAAAGTGGCAGACAAGAGATCGTAAATGAATATCAGGAAGAGAGTTGGAGACAAAACGGAGCCCTGGAGGACACCACCATTATTTATTTTATGAATTTCGGACTTGAAACCATCCAATACAACTTACATATGTTGAACGGTTGGAAAGGTAGTTTCTAATCCAACGAAAAAGAGATTCATCAATACCAAAAGCACGCATTTTCAATAAGATAGTTTGATGCCAAACTCTATCAAATGCCTTTGAAATATCAAGTGCAATAACTTACTTTTTCCAAAACGATTTAAAGATTTGTTCCACTGTTCAGCAAGATAAACCATCAAATCACCGGTAGATCTATTGCTACGAAAGCCATACTGCCGATCATTTAGAAGCTTTCGTTCTTCGAGATATTTCTTAAGCTGATAATTAATCAGCGTTTTCATTGCCTTGGAAAGAAGGGACGTAATTGCTATTAGACTATAGTTGGAGGAGGAGGATGAGAATTCGCCTTTTTAGGAACAGGCTAAAGAAATGCTGTTTTCCATCCGCTCGGAAAGAGATCTGTAGAGTAGGAAAAAGAGAAAAGCTTAAGCAGTGGTTTTGCCAGTGTTGAAGAACACCTCTTCAGAGCAATATGGGAGTTACTATCCGGGCCAGGGGATTTGTGTATGTCAAGGTCTTTCAGTACTCTTGCAACTATGTTAGCTCGTCGGAAAGTTCGGACATGCATGATTCTGGAAGCTTGTCTAGCGTTGATCGCAATGTAGTCAAGGGACCTATCATTCCACGTGCATATCCGAGGTTCATGGTCATTTGTTGTCAACAGTAAATCCGTCCGTATTCGAGGCTTCGCAACTAGTTTTTCTTTACGTGGTCAGGAAGTCACCCTGACGCACCATTTTCAGGAATTCATCCTGATGCACGGCCTTCAGAAAGTCACCCTGACGTACGGCCAGGCCTGAGCTTCGAACATGTCGTAGTATCCTTATAAGGTGTTCACTAAGTAATTCAACCTAACTGGAAGTGTAGACGCCACCCTTGATTTCATTTTGCGGATTCTTCTTTCAAACAGACTGGTGCCCGAACCTCTTTCTTCTTCCAGTTGTGAGATGATGGCAGATGGAATTATTTTTGTTGTTTTTCTTATGTCCTTTGCCATTATAGAGTTCTTGGAAAATACAAGTTTTTGTGTCTTTGTTTCTAGGGCTAGGCTAGGATATTTTTTGGTGGAGTTGTTGGAAAGGCGTTTATGCTTTTTCTAGCTACTCTGTGGTATATGGGTTTTATGATGTTTAAACATACTTTAGACAGTAAACGAAAATACACAACCCATAATCAATCTTACTTAGAAAAGAGTTTTGAAAACAACACTATTCACCCAAAAACCTTTAGGTCTCGATTATGAACAAATTTAAATTGGATTTTTATGGTCGTTCCTATTGAGGCTATAACTAACTACAACTTTATGTTTGTTTAAATTAATTTCAATATTATTAACATTCGCAAAACATTACAGCTTAATCTATGGGGCAACCGGTGCGATTTATCCATATCCGAGGGAAAGGAAATCAAACAAACTGGAAACCTCTTCGATTCGGTTGATTCATTGAATTCAAATATTTTAGTCGATGACACAAAACACATATGGAATTGCATATCAAAACCATTAAATGGAAAATCACGAATTATTGATTTCGTTCAAGATAATTCGGGCTTTGAATTATTCACAGATCTTCTAGTAGCTGAATATTTAATTGATAAAAATCTAGCAACAAAAATTCGTTTCCATGTAAAAGCCATTCCATGGTTTATATCAGATGTAAGACCAAGAGATTTCCTGTGGACGTTGGAATATTTGAGACAACATCCCTCGTCGACGGTATTAAGGGCGGTTGGTGAGAAATGGTATAATTTCTTGCAAGATGGCAAATTTGAAATTGCTCCTATTGAATGGTTTTGGACGAGTCCGTATGAATATTATAGGTAGGTAGACAATTATTAAGGAATAATCCATAAATAATATTATATATTTTTGTTTGTTTCTGCGTTAGAATGAAAGAAATAAACGAGAATCTCTATAATAAACTTTCTGAATCACATATTGTGATATTCAAAGGAGATCTCAACTATCGAAAACTAATTGGTGATTTTATGTGGGACTTTACAGAGGATTTCAAAACATGTCTTAGAGGTGAGTTTGTAGTGTTGTTTTTTTGTTTAATGTATACATTAAAATTTATTTATAGGCTTTCAACCAACCAACGTTTGCACACTTCGCACTGTTAAAGCCGATTTAATATGTGGCCTAAAAGAAGGAACTGCTGAGAATTTAGATAAAATTAAACCCGATTGGATGGTAACTGGAGAATTTGGTGTGTTGCAATTTTCAAGCTCGACATAAATTCATTGATAAATCTGAGTTGCAACTTCTGATCAAATTGGCAGAATTAAAACCAGAAAACAAGAAACCAAAGAACAAAATTCAAATGAGATAGAGTTGTAGTTAAAATCATTAAAATATATAGATCAATTTATTTAAAACAATTAAGACAAAAGCTTCATTATTTGGCAATAGGATTGACGGCGGCATGCAGTTGGAATAGAAAAACAAGTTTCTGATCAAATTCTTTAGAAATTTTAGGGGGAGTTTGTCCCAAAGGAATTTTTGTTCGCATTTGGTTTGTAGCTAAAGCCATTGAACTTTTATATACATTCACTGCAGGCCAAACCTTTGAGTCCAATCTAAACCGAATTTTTAGTCACACACATATTTTCCTGTTTTATTCAAAAATTTTAAAGTAATAAGATGCTAAACATTCCAGAACTGCTTCCAAGCGTTTTCCATTTGCTGTTCTATATCCCTTTTTGTCTTTGTTTTTGAATGATATACATAAGTACACCTAGGTATGTGTTCGTGGAGTCTTCAAAGTATTCCAATACTCTTCGTGGATATCTTGATATACTTCGCCTCAAAGCTCTATTGGCCACTCCGTAATTCTTAAGTATTTAGAATTAATTATAAAGCACACAGACTACACCATCCCCCAACTGCAATTCGACAGAAACTTCCATATTTCTGTACCTTCCAGATCTTTGTGGGAGGATAGGGCACTCCTGGAAGACGTGTCAATCCACAATAACACAGATGGATCAAAAACAAATGAAGTGGTTGGTGGAGGCGTGTACTCTAAGCGACCGAAATTAAGTCTCTAATTCCGCCTTCCCCATCATTGTAGCGTGTTCCAAGCGGAACTTTTGGCGATAAAAGAAGTTGGGTCCTGGCAGAAAACTGGATACCAACATCTGATATCTGTATTTTCTCAGATAGTCAAGCTGCTATCTAACTGTCCATAACTGTCGATCATCTCTAATGGAGATGGATTATTTTCAAATTTGCTAGGCGCCCGGGCCATAGAGACATTCCAGGAAATTGTAGGGTAAATGAACTCATCACAAATGGTACAAAAAAACCCATTCTACCACGTTTGGCTAATGCTGGCATACGAATCGCTAAATGTAAACTATTGATAATGCAAGACGCTATGAAGAAGGCAAACATCAGGTGGATTAACATAACCACGTGTCAGGTCACAAAAAACATCTGGCCTGCACTAGATTTAAAGCGCTCAAGGTGTTTTCTATCTCAGCAGATCGCATATAAGCTCGATAATCGGTGTCATAAAAAAACTCTGTCTCCAATCAACTTCTCTTTTTATGTCCAACTCTTTAACCAATTTAAGTCTCTTTCTAATTTTTTATATGCTTGTTATGTTACTGATATGGGATCCTCTTTGAAAGAGAATCCTAAAAAATTTTGGAATTTTGTAAACTTAAAGAAAAAATCAGATGGCTTTCCAGTTAACTTCACTTACAAGAACCTTTCGTTAGATAAAACTGTTGATATCTGTAACGCTTTCGCGACAAATTTCCGAGAGTCATTTGTTAATAGCCCTCAAGAAGTTGATGAAGTATATTTTCATAATCTTCACTCCTTTTCACAAACTAGCTGTAGTCACATCCCTGTGCTACAGAGTACGGTCCTTGATCTTTTAGCCGCGTTGAATGATGACTGCTCAGCCGGCCCCGATGGTATTCCCCCGATAGTATTAAAAAGTGTAGTAATGCTTTAGTTGAACCCCTTACGTTCTTATTTAAACTTTCTCTAAAAACAGGCAAATTTCCCAATATATGGAAGGAGTCATTTCTAACACCAATTTTCAAGAAAGGTAACAAGGCGGATATAAGCAACTACAGGCCCATTGCAAAGCTTTCTTGCATTCCTAAAGTGTTTGAACAAGTTGTATGTGAAAGTGTAGCATTTTTTAGTAAGAATCTCATTTGCGAACAGCAACATGGTTTTGTGAAAAAAAGATCAACCGTTACTAATCTCCTCACATTCTCAAACATATGTTCAAACGCTTTAGAACAAGGTTATGAAGTTGACTGTATATACACTGACTTTTCCAAAGCTTTTGACCAACTTAGCCACGGAATTATTTTATTTAAACTTAAAGCTCTTGGTTTTCCACCATTTTTCTTAGCTTGGATCAAATCATACCTTGAAAACAGATCCTATGAGGTAAAATTTAGAAATTGTCTTTCTGAACCTTTTGTTGCTCAATCTGGTGTTCCCCAGGAAAGCCATCTTGGCCCTTTTCTGTTTATCCTGTCTATTAACGATGTATCGTCATGTCTACCATCAAGTGAAGTACTCATTTTTGCTGACGACATGAAGATTTTTAAAATAATAAAGTCCACCCATGATCGTATTCTTTTACAAGCCGACATTGGGCAGGTTCAGACAACATAAGGGACTTCATTTGCAGTCAACTTCATTCTTTGAACGTAAATTTTGACCAAGGCAACTAGTTAGTTTTTCAAGTGTCATGAATTTAAAATTCAGAACTTTACTTCACAAACCTCTACTTCAAGTTCATAGTACAAAAATTACCAAATTCATTATTTTCTACAAAACACTTCTCAGGCAAGATACAAGTCCATCATGATTTGTATTTTGTATTTTAAAGAAATATTACTTATTTCTTTTCCAAATTTACAAGGAACCTTTTTACAGAAAGCATTAAATGAAGTTGTGCAGATAAAAAAATAAATCATTGAGTAATAAAGTTCAGCTTTTAGTTGAATTAAAAAATATAATCAATTGTCATTTTGACATAAGTTGACTTGACTTGATAGTAAGGGAGATTTTTCTTGCCTAACTTTCCAGTCATCTTTCCAATAAAGTTGCCTTAATTGGAAGGCAATTTTTTGGCAGCTGGCCAATCAGATGCAAGAAACTTGCCTTACTTTCAAGTCCCTTATGTCGGCTGAACCTGCCCATTGATAGTTTCACATTTTGGTGTGGGAAAAATAGCCTTTCACTCAACCCTTTAAAATGCCAGACGATAACTTTTACTAAAAAACGAACCTGAACCTGAACCTTTTGTTGCTCAATCTGGTGTTCCCTAGGGAAGCCATCTTGGCCCTTTTTTGTTTATCCTGTCTATTAACGATGTATCGTCATGTCTACCATCAAGTGAAGTACTCATTTTTGCTGACGACATGAAGATTTTTAAAATAATAAAGTCCACCCATGATCGTATTCTTTTACAAGCCGACATTGATAGTTTCACATTTTGGTGTGGGAAAAATAGCCTTTCACTCAACCCTTTAAAATGCCAGACGTTAACTTTTACTAAAAAACGAATCGGTAGTGTATTTGATTATTGTATATCACAGCAAAAACTCTTTCGCGTCTCCACATTTAAAGATTTAGGTGTTCATTTCTGTTCCAACTTAGAATTTACACATCACATTAATTTGATTGTTAATAAAGCAAGTTCTATGCTTGGTTTTATAAAACGCTGGGCAAAGGAGTTCAATGATCCATATGTTACTCTTTCTTTGTATAATTGCCATGTTCGTCCTCATCTTGAATATGCTTCGCAGGTATGGACTCCCTATTACGAAATTCATAGAAAACGTATCGAATCAATTCAACATAACTTCATTCGCTTTGCCCTAAAGGGTCTTCCTTGGGATGATCCTTATGATCTACCTCCCTATGAGCATCGTATTCTGCTTCTTCAAATGCAATCTCTTCATCAAAGGCGTGTTAATAATGACTTAGTATTTTTTCATCAACTCATTAATGGTGAAATTGATGCACCTTATTTGCAATCTTGTGTACATTTGAATTACCGAGGCGGAACTCATCACCTGCGTACATTTGATTTTATACATATTGACTTCCAAAGAACTAACTATGGAAAGAATAAAGCTTTAAGTCGAATGAGCATTTTATATAACTTAAACTGTTCATTGATAGATTTAAATTTGAATAAGGTGGGATTAAAATCATTGTTTGGAACCAGTGCTCCACTATCGTAAACGTTCTCATTTTATTTTTTGTTCTGTAATAGTTAAATGTTAATTATGTTTTGTATTTTGTGCGTGTGTTAGGCTATAATTGTATTATTTTTTTACTAACAACTAACACATGCACTTATGATGAGCCTCTGATCGTAGTTTGACGCTTGCTATAAGCTTACTACTTTCTGAAATTCTGAAGTGTAAAAAAATAACCGGGCACTGTCCAATAGGAAAACACGCCACGCGGTTAGGAGTATTCTCAAACGACTTTTGCAGAAGCTGTATGGTTGAGGAAGAGGAGGACACAGTTCTTCACTTCCTCTGCCCTACTTTAGCTCAATAACGCAAGAATTACCTAGGAGAATTGTTTTAACAATCTAAAACGATCTCAATCATATAAATATAATCAGTCTTTCATGTTTCGTAAGGGACTCAAACTGGTTTCATTGAGCTTAGAAAAAAGCCTCAAGATTCATTCATTCAACTTAACCATACCTAAGTGGATCAAAAACTCCATTTGTCATAATTTTAATTTTGTTTTTATTTGTTGACAACCCAATACTTTTCCACTCCGAGCACAGTTCATTCAGAATCGTTTTAAGTTCTTCACTGCTATTTGCGATAAGTATGCGATGTCATCGTAAAATCGGAGATTAGAAAGACATTTGCCATTTATCTTTAATCCTTTGTCTTTCCAGTCTAGCTTTCTAAAAATTCTTTCTAGAGCTGCGGAAAAGAGTGCTGGTGCAATTGGATGGCCTTGTGTTACACCTCGCGATATTCTTAAATCTGGTCCAATGAATTGCGTTTTTATGCGTAAAGTGCTCGTATCATACATTTTCTTAAGGATTCAAATTATTTGTTCGTCTAGTCCTTGATTGAGAAGCACCTTCCATACAAAACTCAGTTCTTCTGTATCGAACGCTTTCGCGCGTTATATTTTTTGCATTTTTTTATTATTTGGTTAACAGTTTGTAAATGATCTTTTGTCAAAAAATCTGATCTAAAACCGGCTTGTTCAAAAGGTTAATTTAAATCGAAGGTGGTTTTCATCTTCTCGAATTAACACTTCACAAAAACCTTATATTTCGATGATATTATGCTTAAAGGGCGTTAATTTTTTATGCCATCCCTGTTTCCTTTTTTATATGTATGAGGATAATTTCCGATTAAGTCCAACGAGCTGGGACTTCCTCGGTGACCCTAACCGGATTGAAAATAATAGTCAACCAATTGGTCAGTGAAAATTTGTCGAACTTTAGATGTTCATCTAATATATCTTTTTCACTTTTAAGAAATGGTGGAAAATCCTCATCTTCTGAAATAATATATCATCGGTGTTTCTTATGCGTGTTTAGTATAGATTAATGCAGAAGTTTGTAGCTACTTGTTTAATGGTGTTCCTTTCGTGAATTCCTTCACCATTATCCGACCCTGCAGTTATCCACTCTTTATAATCTTGGATTGCATTATTTGCCTTTTTTTATTGATCTCGCTGCTTGGATTACTGTCTTTAAAAGGTTTTCATTGAATTTTTGGATGTCTTTTGGAGAGCGTTTCTTTATATGTTTCCGTATATTTTTAAGATTTTGTTTTTCTTGTGCATTCAGATTGGTCTTTTTTTTCTAATAACTTATAGAAGTGCTATCATTTTTAGAGTTTACTTACTTACTTAAGGTGGCGCTACAGTCCTTTGTGAACTGGGACCTAACTCAACAAACGTCTTTATCTAGCTCGGTCATTAGCCCTAGATGTCTCAAGTTGCGCACTCAAATTTGGGTGGGGTCACTTTCCATCTGATCCGCCGTTTTTCTCTACTGCGTTGTCCTGTGGGCGTGAATTCTAAGTATTTCCGGGCCGGAGCATTAGTTTCCATGCGGCGCCATGACCCATCCATCTCAGTCGTTGGACTTTCATCCTTCTGGCTAAGTCTATGTCTATGTACAGCTCGTCGTTCCATCTTCTCCTCCACTCACCTTCTATATATTGCGAAACGTAGATCACGCGAAAAACTTTTCTTAAATACCGACCCAAGGTGCTTTCAA
Source organism: Eupeodes latifasciatus (assembly GCA_920104205.1). NCBI lineage: Eukaryota > Metazoa > Arthropoda > Insecta > Diptera > Syrphidae > Eupeodes > Eupeodes latifasciatus. The sequence continues at coordinate 39,827,251 of OV049924.1, forward strand.
CCGTTTCTGCAATAGTCCATGCTCCTGCACCGTATATCAGGGCGGGGATGGTTAGGTTCTTATATATCGACACTTTGTACGTTTGAGAGAGGGCTTTACTACTCAATTGCTTTCTTAGCTTTTGGTATTGACGAATCTCTTCTTCGTTGGATTAGATATTTTCTTTCGAACCTCTCAATTCAAGTTGTTTTGGACGGATTTAAGTCTGAAACCCATAAAATAAATTCTTGTGCCCCAGGGTTCCGTTTTGTCTCCGTCCCTATTCTTCATTTTTATAAATGACCTTCTGTCTGCTACTTCTAATCCAATACATTGTTTCACCGACGATAGCACTCTTAGCTTTTCATATTCGTTTCCAGACTCACAACCCTCCTCTTCGGATGTGTAACTGCAACGCAAAATATGATTAGCTCATTAAATTCCGACCTACACAGCATTGTACAATGGGGAATCAAAAATCGTGTGGAATTTAATGCTTCGAAAACGCAATGCTGTCTTGCATCGTTAAAGCGAGATATACCCTCTTTGCCACTACCTATGAGTGCCACTTGCATGAACGAAACTGAAAATCTAGCCATCCTTGGAATGTGCATCAGCAACCACCTTTTGTGGAGCGATCACATATGCGAAGTTGCCAAAAATTCCGCAAGATGTCGAGGTTTTTTGAGACGATGCAAGAAATTTTTCTCTCCGTCTGATCTGGCTACAATCTACAAAACCTATATACGTCCGAAACTTGAATATAACTCTCATCTCTGGGCTGGTGCTCCAGTAACTAATTTTAGCCTCTTGGACAGTATTCAAAGAAGAGCTTTTAAATTGATTGGTGACATGAACATCATCAACTCGATTACGTCACTCGAACATCGTCGTAGTTTCTTGTCTCACGCTTTTTTACCGTTATTTTAACGGACTATGCTCTAGTGAAATAGCCAGTTGCATTCCCCCCTTAAACAATTTAACCGTTATACCCGCGCTTCTAGGAATGCCCATCAGTTTACCCTTGAGCCCAACTTCGGCCGCACTATGAAGTACAGAGATTCATTTTTTAGCCGTACTACGCGAATGTGGAATGCCTTGCCACGCTCTATCTTTCCCTATCATTGCAATGTTCAGGAATTCAAAATCAATGTACACCGACACCTCCTATCCAACCCTTCCCTCTTTTCCTAATGCTCACACTGTGTCTTTGGCATATTATAAGGGTATACAAAACCCTTTTAGTGTTCGCTAATTATAAAAAAAAGACAGTAATTCTTCGTTTGATCTCAGCGCAAGTTGCTTTCTGTGTTCATAGCGGAGCCTAGGTAGAAAAAGTCCTTAACTACCTCAAAGTTACGTCTGTCGATGGTGACGTTTTGACCACGACGTCGGTGTCGTAGGTACTTTCATGATGACAGCATTGACATCACGCTGAGTTCTACCGATTATGTCAATGTCATCAGGATATGCTACTTATTGGACAGACTTCTGAAAGATAGTGCCACTGGTGTTGATGTGGGAGCTCTGCACTATTCTTTCAACGACAATGTTAAAGAAATCGCATGACAGCGCATCGCCTTGTCTAACGCCTTTTTTGACATCGAAAGGTTCTGTTAAGTTATTTCAAACTTCTATGGAGCAGCGCGAATTCTTTATGGTCATCCTGCACATAAGGACGAAAACTAAACATGGCTCTGTACACCTCGTCCCTGTAGTTGCTGTTATATGCGGCCTTGAAATCGATGAAGAGATGGTGGGTGTCGATTTGATGTTCTTGGGTTTTTTTCAGGATATTCTAAGTCGGTTTTTGTCGTATTTAGAGTTTCGCTCGAGTTTTTGCGGTTTTTGGGATACAGCAATGAAAATATACATGTCTGTAGATTCTTTTATAGATTTTGTTTCCATTTTGATATATTTTACTTGAGTGGGTTCATTTAACATTGGGCAGGTTCAGCCGATATAAGGGACTTGAAAGTAAGGCAAGTTTCTTGCATCTGATTGGCCAGCTGCCAAAAAATTGCCTTCCAATTAAGGCAACTTTATTAGAAAGTTGACTGGAAAGTTAGGCAAGAAAAATCTCCCTTACTATCAAGTCAAGTCAACTTATGTCAAAATGACAATTGATCATGTTTTTTAATTCAACTAAAAGCTGAACTTATTACTCAATGATTTATTTTTTTTCTGTACAACTTCATTTAATGTTTTCTGTAAAAATGTTCTTTGTAAATTTGGGGAAGAAATAAGTGATATTTCTTTAAAATACAAAATACAAATCATGATGGACTTGTAGCTTGTATGAGGAGTGTTTTGTAGACAATAATGATTTTGGTAGTTTTTGTACTATGAACTTGAAGTAGAGGTTTGTGAAGTTAAGTTCTGAATTTAAAATTCATGACACTTGAAAAACTAACTAGTTGCCTTGGTCAAAATTTACGTTCAAAGAATGAAGTTGACTGCAAATGAAGTCCCTTATGTTGTCTGAACCTGCCCATTGATACTATACTGTTTTTTTTTCTTTATTATTTAGCAATATTTAGCTATTTGTACAAACTACTTTATATTCAATATAAATAAACTTATCTTTAAGTATACTTTGTTTTTACATAATTTACCAGTTTCTTTTTAAACATTTTAAAATTTTGTTCCAATTTCAAATCATTAGGCAATTCATTAAATATTTTTAGACCATTGTAAACAAGCATATTTTGTGCAGAATTCGTTCTTAACAAAGGAAGACGAATATTACATCTATTTCTCACATTATGACCATGAATATCACTTACATATCTAATTTTATCCCCATTATTCCCAGATACTTTATTTTGTCTACTATTTCTATAGTCTGGTTTTCAATTTTAACTTCTGCATTTGTTTCTCCGTTAATCATCATACACTTTGTTTTTCCTATATTCAAACTTAATTTATTCATACGAAACCATTTACTTAGTTGCATTAAATCAAAATTAATTTTCTCAACACATTCGTTTATATTATTGCCTACGACGTACAACAATCCATCATCAGCAAATACTTTTAAGAAAGAATAATTCACTACTTTAGGCATTTCATTTACATACATTATAAATAACAAAGTTCCTAAGACAGATTCTTGCGGAACACCTAAATTCACATTTATAGATTCAGAAACAGCTTCTTCAACTCTTGTTCTTTGCGTTCTCCTCTGTAAATATGATTGGAACCATCTTAACTCCTTGCCTCTGACTCCATATCTATCCAGTTTTTTCAGAAGGATGTCTCTATCCACTGTTTCAAACGCTCTTCGGAGATCAACAAATACGGCAACGAATTTATTTCCGTCTTCCAGTCGGCAATTATTAAGTTAATCAAGGATTCGCAGCTATGGCCTTCCCTGAATCCTGATTGACATTCCACGAATAGTTGACTATCTTCCATGTTTTTTTTTTTTTTTTTTAAAGTACAGGCACTCAAGGGGATATTAATACCCTTAACACGTTTACGGTTAAACACAGTGCGAGTATTAGGAAAATAGGAAAGGATTTAAGAGGAGATACCGGTGCACATTGGTCTTAAAATTTTTAATATTGAAATGAGAGGGGAAAACAGAGTTGGGTAAAGCATTCCAACTTTTGTAGTTGTTTTTGTACAATTTTTTCCATCGTTAGGCAACATATTTACCGGTCGGTACTCCTCGGGACCTAGTGGGTTAGTATTCTTGGCAATGGGAACCACCAATGATTCTTTCCAACAATCCGGGAAAACACCTTCTTTCATTGACTCATTTACTACTACGTTCCAGATCAGCATTATAACCTTCTTATCGATTTTGTTAAAACTTTTCTTGTAGTTTTATAAAGTTTTCTATTTTTTTTGGTTGATTAACAACTCAGCCCTTACTAACCGATAATCAAATTCGAATTCAAAGTTATTTAATACGAAGATATCTTTAAGGATTGATCTTTTATTTCTTAGAATAAAGTATATTTGGTTTTTGTACTTCTGGCCTTTTGAGTTCCTAGTCCATTTATTTTGTGGTTTCTTTTCAAATAATGAGTTTCTATCAATTAGTTTTTGTTGCAAAAATGTATTCTCTTTCATTTGGTTTACCGTATCCATATTCTCCCATAATGGTTTCTTCATCATTTTATTGTGAAATCATAAACGTTTTATTGTGAAAAATAACCGATTTTCAATAGAATCTCTGTTTTAAAGCGTGCTGTCGCTTTTCCAGAGTCTTATAGAAGCGATTCATCTCATTATCATTTGATTTCTCATTTAGACTTTTATGATGGATAGGATATGTTACAATTCTCTACTTTGAATTTCATTCCTGTTATCCTATCGTTGAATCCTTTGATTTCTTGATGGTTCTTTTTTGACTCTTCTTTTTTATAACTAAAAAGGACGCCATAGAGACCTTGTTTAGTTCCAAAGTATGCAAATACATTTCCGCCTTACTTCTGCTAAACCTATTATATCCCAATGTATCTTATTTCGTAGTAGGGTAATTATTCTTATTGGGATTTCTACTTAGGTGTCATTAGTTGTTGATAGTGAAGTAATCCAAAATATCCGTGCTTCCTTGATTTCAAGGGAAGAGGGTTTATAAGGAGAGAGTAAGTTAATAAGTAATAAAGTTTGTTTATTTATTTTCAATAAATTTTTTATTGGCTTGTAAGGAAGGAAAAAAGTTCACGAGAATGATCTGCTGAGTAGACGTGCTTTGATTCTGGTGACATTGTTTCTATATATTATTGATCTAAAATTGCTATCAATCCTTGTAAAATTATCGGGCGGAAAGTTTAATTACACACTGACAATAGCCGTGGAATTTCTTTTACGGAAAAGTGTAAAATAATTGTGTATTTTTACTTTTAAATTAATACAAATTCATTACATTCCATAAATTATTTTTTATTTAAACAAAGAAAAAGTTTCCTCTCAGTGACTTTCCAATCTGAATCTCTCCACCAACACAACTTAATTTTATATAACTCAAATAACCCACTCATATTTACAACTATACAAATCGCTAATACCTAAACACATCTAACTATGTCAACAAAAACACGCTCTTCTCCCCGCACCCAAAGCTCTGCCTTGATGGACTCACCCGCTAACAAATCATCTTCATCAGCTAAAACCGGGAAGCGTGATGATCACTCCTGGATGGACGATAAACTACGTGAACAAAGTGAGTTTATTATTAAATTACTGTCACAAAAACTTGAATGCACTGAAAAAAGAATAACAGAGAAGCTAGGTCGCGAAATCAATGATTGCTAAGCTGATTCTGTATTTGTCCTGATCATGCCTTGCGTACTTACTTACACCATCCAACCAGTTGAGAACAATATTCAGCATTAGCCCAGCAGTTTGGACCTGTTGTTGAAGATAGTGCCTGCAATGAGGCAATGGGAGATTAATGGGTAGGATAGGTCCGATCGAGGAAGGTAAGTTTAAAATAGGAACTAGGTAACACATTGGGATTGGAAAGAATGTCCGTTCCGGCAGCTGCAGCATGTTTGCGTTGCTGGATGTAATTCGTCGGATATTGGAGGGGGGAGGGGTCTTGCTACAGTAATCGGACCTCACCTCTTTACAAAAACATTAACCATGCCGGATAAATTCGATGACCTAAAATCTAGAGTGCACTACCATCACTCTGGGTTTGATTTGAGTGATGTTTAGCATCCAGATAAATTGGCCTCACCAAAACCATGTCACTCTAATCCTGTTCACATCCTCACACCCTGTTCACAATTCCTTTGTTTTGTTGGTTTCTTTTTCATTTGAAGGCGTTGTTGTTGGCAATTGTGACACCGATGCCAAAAGGGTATCAACAATTGTATTGCAATCTTGTATTTGACCATTTGGCAACAATATCATCTCATCAGGTGATGGTTCATCCAAAGCTTTCATAGCTTCATTGCATTTATGCCGCACTAACTCTTCTAAAGTTTTCCATTTCCCAAAGCATGTATCGCATTCGTGTCGTAGAGAATGGGTTAGTTTTTGATGTGTTATCAGATCCAAACGTGATGAAAACTGTGCCGAGCAGTCGTTACATTGAAAATACTCTGGTGGTGCTTCTTTCGGGGCATTTTCATTGTGAATCTCAACGTTTTTACTATGCCATCGTAAATGGTCTTCCAGCGAAGCACTAGAAGTGAAAATTTGACAACATTGTTCGCACAGAAATCGTAGAGTACTAATGTTGGTGCTGGTCTTGTGTGCGCGTCGTTTGTGTAACTGAAGTCGGCACAATTGTTTGAAGGCTTTTTTACACTTGTCACAGCGATGAGGGCGGTTATTGTTCATGTGGGTTTGTGAGTGTGTCATTAAAGTTGAACGATGCCTGAAACTTAAGTGGGCAAAAATACACATGTTTTATTTCTCTTCAAAACTCTCCAACTTAAACTAACCTTTTTCTACACTTTTTGCATTCATAGGGTTTGCTTTGATCGTGAATTCTTTTGTGTGAGTTCAAGAGCCGGAAATCAGAGAATTGTTTGTCACAGCTATCACATTTCCAAGGGCGTTCACCAGTGTGAGAACGGTTATGCACTTTAAGGGTATACCGATTGGGAAAGGTCTTCTTGCAAATCAAACATAAATGCACCTTTGATTTTGACTTCGCTTCTGTATGCACTCGGAAATGCCTAGTAAGAGATGCCATTTCGACGAATCTCATTTCACATAATTGGCATTTATAGGGTTTCTCCTGAAAATGTGTTGGTACATGGCGCTTTAGTTTGAAAAAAGCTGAAAATGGAAATGAATAGGTTTGTGTGCGAACGAACAAATGAAGCGTACTTAGAAATGTTTTATTGCAAGATTTGCACATAAATCCATTGGAGGCATCGTGAAGGGAACTATGCACAAAAAGATCTTCGGCTACCGCAAAAACATCTCTGCAAGTTGAACAGGTGAATTTGGATTCATCTGGAATACTATTTTGCATATGACAAATTTTGTGATTTTCCAAAGTAGTTTTGTCGGTAAATTTTTTCCCGCATTCAATACAACGCAAATGATCAGCTGCAAGGAAGTCAAGTGGATTTTTAGCAAATTAAAAAAAAGTTTCAGGAGACAACTTACCAAAGGAGCTTCGAGAGGAGTCTTTAAAATTGTGTTCTTCGTCTGTTCTTAGTTCATGGGAGCAATCAAAGTTCTTGGAAGGTGAATTTTGAATCGGTTTTGCATAATCATGATCCACTGACATTGCCATAAATCTATAGTTTTTAAAGTCGCATACTAAAGAAGCTTTATTTCTTACCTTCCACTTTTTGAAGAGAAGAACTTGCAAGCCATTCTCTTAGTAAGAAATCAGTTGATTCTACTTTTCTCTTGAAATTGATGCACTTGTTAAGATCATCTATACAAGTCGTACAAATTTTTCCTGGGAGATTGTCATCGTTTTCGATCTTACCAAAAAGAAATGACTGTACAGTGTACATTTAAACATTTTATGTCAATTAACCCTTTGTTTCCTAATGTCTTCGCTGTGGAAGAACAAAAATATGTACTTTTTAGAAATGTTACTTGAGGTTTCATGATAAAAACCAAATCCATTTATGAAAAATTTAATTGTCACCTTTGGGAACAAAGGGTTAAAAGCGTTTTACTGAAATTATGATCTAGGGATCTTACGGATCGGTTGCCAGTTCTCAAAACTTACTTTTACGGATGTAAATAAGAAAATTGCTTCTGAAATCCAACCAACTGAATTGAATATCGGTTTAAGTTCAGTATTTTTAGCAAGACAGCAGCGGCACGCACATTGTTTGTCCAGAAAACTATTATTTGCGAAGTTGGTGTCCATAATCTCGGTATAATATTTGAATTTTGAATACAAAATAAACAAAATGCAGGCGTTAATGTTTTAAAAACCCAAAATTTTGGCCTGAAAAAGGAAATGACATGAAAACTGCCACTGACAGGAAAGACAAAATGACATGTTTACTTTTTAGCTCACGAATTTACTGTTACTGTGCTTCTCAAACTATATTCCTATAAGGTGCGTTTGAAAATATGAAATTTCCTGTGAGACATTTGTGTACGGATAATGGTTGGCTTACATGCCACTTTTTTTCTTTTAAAACAATATTTATGGGTTGTCCAAAAATATTTTCCGATTTTCCGTAATGACATTTCTTTTAATTAATTTTTTTTTTAAATATTTTTAAATTGTATTTTCACATTATTTATATATTTTGAGAACATTGAATTGAATTTAAGGTAAAGGTGCTTTTTAAATAAATGGTGGTAAGATTTAAAAGGTAGATGTTAAATGTGAACCACACCTAAACGTCAAGTTTTTATCTGTATTTAATTTGACATTTCTCAATTTCAGACTATCACATGCATATCGCGCACTTTGTGATTTTTCCGGTCAATTTAATCGTCCAAATGTGCGTAAAATCACAGTTTGTACTACAGATAATATTGCTGCTACTCGCGATAGCGTAGCTGAAGAGCCGTCTACCTCAAATCGTCGTAGTGCCTAACAATTGCACCTCTCACGCTCGTTGTTGATGGACATTATGCATAAAGACTTGCATTTACACGCTTAAAAGGTGCAATTGATTCAAGAACTAAAGCCTCTTGACCATTTTAAGCGTCGGCAATAATCAGAATGGAAACATTGGATGATTCTCTCCATTCCTAGGGAATATGGACCAGATATAGACAGCAAAGCTAAACGCCGTACTGTAAATTAAATGTTTATAGATGCTTAGATGGAAATATTGGCCTCAGCTCCTCCTCAAATGATCCATTCACTTAGTCCAATTCTGGCATACTCTCTCTAACCTATCGGACGGTATATCAAGAATAAATGCTTTAATGTTGGTTGCCAGCGCTTCAATAGACGTAGGCTTGTCACTATATAAATGACCCTTAACATAGCTCCACAAAAATAGCCCAGAGGCGTTATATCAACGAACTCGACTATCAATTGGACCATTGTTACGCGTGCTGTGTGGCATGTGGTCGTTTGGCTATTTTATTTTGAAAAGCCTCACACCTAAATCATTTTAAAGAGGCCCAACTGCTGTGAAAGGTGACAGTTCTATAATTTTTAAGTTCATCACTAAGACTGGCTAATACAGTTGCGAAATAAAGAGCTGTCAAAACCAATGTTGCCAAAAATAAATAAGCCCCTTTTATGTAAAAATTAAAAACAGTTCAATTGAAATCCAGATCGTAATTCATTTTTTCAAAATAAAATATTAATCCGAACAAGCCTAATACAAATCTGACAGTGACAGATGACAGCTACATCTGGCAAGCTTACCCAAACGACGTGTTTTTAATTTGTTTTCATTTATTTGCTTTTGCAAAAAAGAAAATATAAATATTTATTTTATAAATATTTTTATTGTTTTATATTAAGATAAGTAAATTCAAAAATGGCTCCCAATATACCAGACAGGTGAGTTATTAACAGAAAATAAAAGTATTCAAGAAAACCAATTGGCGCACAAACAATTAACTTGAAATGTGAAATATTTATAAATCTGTATTCCTGGTAATTGAAATACGATATTCTAAATAATTTGTAAAAACGTTACCATTTCAAGATTCATAGATTTATTCTTTCCATTTTAATAACCTTTGATATATTGATAACAAATTGTATCATTGCCAAATATGACGAAAGATTCAATACCTAAGTTCGGCCGCACACGACCTAACCATTTGGCTCGGCACGCGCCACTTTATTTCAATATATGTAGCTCGTAGGGTTTGTAATTTTCTAGATATCCAAATAGCCGAGCCGAACGAAATTGCAAATAGCCCCAAATGACTCAATAGATTCGGATCATAGTTGAATAGTGCTCTGAAGGATATTTTTCCAATAAATCCTTTCATTTTTTAATCTAACACTGGAACTAAATCCAATATTAGATTAAAAAACGTAGTACCCGTGGCATGATGGCTAGTGCATTGGACTGTCATGCCAGAGGTCTTGGGTTCAATCCATGCCTATGCCATCTAAAGCTTTTTCAGGGGTACTGCCTCTTGCGACGAATTGACAAATTCTCCAAGAGTAATTCTTGTCATGAAAAGTGCTTTCTAAAATTAGCCCTTCGGATTCGGCTTAAAACTGTAGGTCCCCTCCATCCCTTACAACAGTACTCGCACACAGGAATGGTTGAAAGTTGTAAGTCACTAGACCCTAGTTCTCAACCGACTGTTGCGCCACCCAATTTATTTTGTATCCTATTGGAACTTAATTATATTTATTTGTTCTTGATTTTCAGATGGCTTGACTATAAACCCATTGGAAAAATTATTAAAGGAACAAGATTTATTGCTTTCAAAGTACCACTGAGAGAGGTAATAATTTAAGTAAAATTGTTTAATGTAATTTTAGTACTTAAATATACAGTTGTGGTCATATAATTTAGCCACAAAACGAACAAGAACAGTCACATAAGAACGAATTTTTGAAAACAGCTTACAAATGTTCTTTAATGTTCTGTAAAGGAATCTGACAAAATTTAAATATTATAATGTGTTTCTTAACCTTACATTTAAATATTTCAAGGTCTAAAGTGACAACTTATTATTAGAGTTTCCGCATACCATCTCGGCTAAAGCCAAGAGTACCCATCTCATATATAAGATTGGGGTCTATTTATCCCTAACCCTAGAGGTATAAAAGAAACGAGATTAGTTATAAAACTCTAAAATATACTTTTGTTAATAATTAATTTATAAAATCATGTTCTTTCGTGTATTCATTTGCACTAGGTTGTATCAATTTTAATAAATTCACACAACTTTTTCTTGAAAGCATTCATATTAGTTTCACTCTTCACACTATTCGGTAAATTATTGAAGTAATTAATGAAATCGTAGAAGATTGAGCTTTGGGTACTACTTAACCTACATCGCTCCGGTCTGAGGTTGGTTCCATTTCTCAAACTATAAGGTTGAACTGCCGCCACTTCCACTAATCCAATCAATTTAAAAATAAAAATCATAGCATCAAACATCAATTTCTGTTTCACATTCATCCAACACAAACATTCAAGCAAAACACGGATTGGTGTATACACGTTTAGTCTTAAAATTATCCTCATACTTTTATTTTGTAGTTTTTGCAGTCTTTGTTTGACGTCTGCATTCGAACCAAATAATAATGTCGAACAGTAATTGAAATGCGGCAAAATTATCGCGTTATATAGAAGAGTCGAAGCATTCAATGTTAAATTTTTACGGATTCTACTAAAAAAATAAACTTTCTTTGAGATTTTTGCGCATACATGACTGGCATGTTCTTTAAAATTTAGTTTTTTGTCAATGACACAACCTAAATACTTAATACTTTCAACACAAACTAACGGTTCATTAACCATTCTCACATCAATGTTATCATTCATTCCAAACTTCATATACTTCGTCTTAACAGAGTAGTAGCTATGATACGCGAGGCTAAATACCAACATTTTTCTCAACAGCTTCCCACAAGTTCAAATGGTCGCCAGCTCTGGAAAAATCTACGCAGAATAGGAATCGGAAAGACAAAATTCGGTGCTGTTGAGGACATTGATGGCAATGAACTTAATGAAAAATTCATTTTTTCTCCACCGCCACAGGTCCCACAAATTTGGCCTTCAATTTCTTTTACTAACCAACGCGATAGTTATGATTTTGGTTTTGAATTTTCTGCAGTAGATAGTGCTGATGTAGTCGAAAGTGTTCTTTCTATTAAGTCAAAAGCTGTTGGGCTCGATGATATACATCCTACCTTTTTGTGTATGATATTGCCAGTTGTATTGCCATATGTTACTTTTGCTTTCAATACTATTTTAACGTCCTCGATATACCCTGAGTCGTGGAAAGTTGCTAAAATCATCCCCCTTCCCAAAAACGATAAAAGAGATGAATTTAGACCTATTTCGGTATTGCCATTTTTGTCGAAAGTTTTTGAAAGTATCCTTCAAAAGCAAATTAATGTCTTTTTATCTACAAACTCACTGCTCAGCCCTTATCAATCTGGTTTTCGGAATAAACACAGCTGTGTAACCGCACTTTTAAACGTTACTGATGACATAAGAAAAGCATTAGATAAAGACGAGGTTACGTTTCTAGTTTTGTTGGATTTTTCGAAGGCTTTCGATTCCATTAATCATGTCAATCTATGTAGAAAGCTCATGCAAAATTTTATGTTTTCATCTAGTGCAACTAAATTAATTTTTTCTTATTTAACTGATAGGAAGCAAGCAGTGCAAGTGGGTGACACCCTTTCAAATTTTTTGCCGAATGCCACTGGTGTACCACAAGGTTCCATACTGGGTCCTCTCTTGTTTTCTGCTTATGTAAATGAACTTCCATCTTCATTACTTCATTGCAGCTCTCACTTGTATGCTGATGACGTTCAGCTTTACTTCAGCTGTCCACTTGGCCTTATCGAACATGGAGCTTTCTGCGTCAATGAAGACCTGGAGAGAGTGGCAAATTGGTCTTTGTCAAACGGACTTATGTTAAACCCTAAAAAATCCAAATGCCTTGTAATTAATAGAAAATCTCTTGACCTTTCTTATTTTCCACCGATTGTTCTGAGCAATTCTCCAATCGAATATGTGCTTACAGCAAAGAATCTTGGTGTGACTTTTAATCGTCTTTTGACTTGGGATGATCATATAAATGGACTCGTTGGTAAGGTTTATGGAGTACTTCGTACGTTATGGGTTACACAATCTTTCACTCCATTAAAAACGCGTCTACTTCTCGCTAAAACATTGGTAATTCCTATCCTGGTCTATGGTTGTGAAATCTATTGTAACTGCAGTTTCACGAGCAGGCGAAAACTTAATGTAGCTTTCAACTCAATCGTTCGTTATGTTTTTGGATTAAGTAGATATGATAGGATATCGAATTTTTCCTCGCGCTTACTAGACATGCCTTTCGTAGTTTGTTTTTGCTTTCCGACATACTTATCTCACACCAACCACAATATTGTTTTGACAGAGTAAGAAGGGCGACCTCAAACAGATCTCTTCAGCTAATTATCCCTCCTTTTTCATGTTTAACATCGGAACGTCAATTTTTTGTAAATTCGGTTAAGCTTTGGAACATTTTACCTCGTAGTATAAAACAAAATCTGAACACAACAAGCATAAAAAGATTGCTTAGATCTCACTTTTCAATTTGAACATTTTAAATAATCATTGAATTTTTGTATCTTATGGTAGTTTTAATAATTAAAGTAAATTTTTGTTTATTATCTTGGCTCAGCCTTTTTGTAAAATAAGCTTACAGCTACTTTATAAGATTTTAAATCTTACTGTTGTTAAGTAATTACGATATTTAAAATAAAATAAAAAAAAATTAAAAAAAAATAAAATATTAACATTCACCTTAAGTTTATTCATTTTCAGCCATATATCAAGTCTTTTCAAGTCTTCATTCAGTTTGGCACACATATATTCACTATTTTTTCCACAAATATAAATCAGACTATCATCTGCAAAGAGTTTCATACTGCAGTATTTTAAACATTTTTTAAAGTCATTAATATACAAAAGAAACAAAAACACTCCCAAACCAGAACCTTGAGGCACTCCCAAATTGTTAACTCTAGCACTCGATGTTTCACCATTTACTCTAGTTCTTTGGCTTCTATTCGAAAGATATGACTCAAACCATTTCCATTCACGATCACACACACCATATAATCGCAATTTCTTCAGTAATATTTCTCTATCAATCGTTTCAAACGCTCTTTTCAAATCAAGAAAAACAGCCACTATCGAAAGTCCACCATTCATCTTCCTATTCCAATTCCACACAACACAATTAATCGCCGTTTCACATGAATGTCCATTCCTGAATCCAGATTGCTCTTCAATTAACAGACTATTACATTCCAAATAATTAAGAAATTGTTCTGCAACAAATTTTTCCAAAATCTTTTCACACAACGGTAACATATTTACAGGTCTGAAATCTTCAAACTTGTTCGAATTGCTCACTTTTTCGACAGGGACAATTAATGATTCCTTCCTACTTTCAGGAAATTTACCCGTTGATAATGACGTATTTATTATTTTCATAAGCACCGGACCGATTATCTCAATTGATTGCAGAATCATTTCTTTGTTTAATCTAAACATTATTAAAGTGTAGAGAGATCTTTCGCTGCAAAAACTGAAAGCAAAAACAGAATTTACACTAATATCAGGTGACACAAAGGGAATATATGGTATGGAGGCATTTATTTCACAAATGCTATCAATAAAGTAGTTATTAAATTTATCCGCTATTTCATCAGATTGATTCGAGATAACATCACCAAAATGGATAGACTCAATGTTGTTTTGTTTAGTATTCTTTAACACCATATTTTTCAAAGTTTTCCACATTTCGATTTGATTACCCTCCGTAGCAGATATTTTAGAAATAATGTAGTCACTCTTAGCCATTCGAATTTCTTTTTTATATTTATTCCGAATATTCTTGTACCTCAGCCAAATATCACTTGTTTTGTTTAAACTTGCTATATATTATATGCCCTTATTTTTTCATTCTTTAATCTTAGTAGGTCGAAATTAAACCATTTTTTGTCTTCAAATTGAGGAGCAAGTTTTTTTACCCTTAACTTTTCACAACACTTATTAAGTTTTTCACTAAAAGAATTTGACAAATCATTCAAATCATCTTTCGAAAAAATATTATGAAAACCTTCTGTGATAAGACAGGAATCAAAATGTTCTTTTGTATAGCGTAAAACACTATACTCTTTTCTTTTAATTTCTGGTTTCTTTTTAATTTGCACATCAATACTTATAGTTTTATGATCAGTAATTTTGTCGCGTGCATCTATCACGTATTTAACTCGAGATTTGAGGTCTTTATTTGTAATAACGTAGTCTATTAAGGTAGCCGAATGTTCAGTTATTCTGGTTGGTTGATTCACTATTTGGCACAGACCTTGATCGGTTAAAATTTCTAACATTTTTTCCGCGTACCGATTTTTTGTGAGTAGATCGATATTAAAATCACCGATCACTAAAATGTTATCTTCATCCTTAATGGAACACAAGCACCAATCCGAAAAAAATGTAAGAAAGTCTATTGTTGAAGAACTTGGGGATCTATAAAACACTGCTACTGTCCATTTTTCATCATTCATCCATATACACATCTTTATACACCACACATTTGATAAGTTCAAAATCTCGACAACTTGTGAACGAATTCCTTTTTTAATATAAATAAGCACACCACCTGTGAACTTTAATTATTAGATTATTTTAAAACACTAGTTTCCACCAAGATATGATCTAACTATTTAATTTGGAAGACTCGCTACATATGAAAGCATTCCAAGATTTAATAAGTTTTCTAAATATGTATGCCATATTTAAGAGCTAAAATACAACAATTTAGAGGGTTTTTGGTGCATTTCACCCAGAAATTTTTGAAATCGCGTTGAAACGTAGCTTTTTCCAAAAATGAGAAATTTTGCCAGAAAAATGTGAACTTTTTTTTTGTAGTTAAATAAAACAGTATCTGTTATGAAGAATCAATTTTAAGGAGTCTATTATTATTTTCGTTATCGCTTTTTCGTAGATTGGAGCTGATGCTAGAAGACAAATTCTAACTAATTACTGTTTTGCGTGAACCTTTTGAAAATATTTTAATCTTAACGGAGCCAACAAAACTTAAAAATTATATAGAGAAAAATTATAGGTTCTAGAATTTAAGGAAATAGGTGCATTTAAATACATAATTTTTTTTCTAAAAATTAAATAAAAACAAATTAAAGTAAATAAATAAGTTGGGAAGACACTTTAGTGTGGCAATCACAAATTACACGTTGCATAATCTATTTTCACTTCAGTTCTCGAGAGGTTAAAAGCTTTTATATTAAATTAATTCGCGGATGATATACCCCTATTACAATTGGCGAGTCGAATGAATAAACTTGTAAGTGTGAGAAATTTGTATTACCATTGGCGAATTGAGAACCGTTGATTCGACTTAAATGTCATACATTTTTCGAAGATTGATCTCACTCAATTGTCGTTATCGAATGTTCGTTGATTTGAACGACATTCGTGTTATTATTTGTCAAACTTTCATATTGTGTGAGAAAAGGTCGAAGCTTGTGTAGAAAAAATGTCGGAAAATAAAACAATGTAAGTACATATTATGTATATTTCATTTCTTTTATTAAATAACATGAATTAATGCATTTTTATTCAGCTGCAAGAGAACTAATAAAAAATGATTTTGAAAGGTTAGTCCAACTAATGTAATCGAACCCGAATATAGAGAGAGGTGTTGGAGAGTTTGGTTCTTCAAAAAAAAAAAACAAAAGGAATATTGGAACCAATTTTCTACAACCCTCAACTCACTTGGGACACCTACTTCGCAATGGAAAAGAATGACACACGGTAATTTGAATTTGAAAAAACTTTCCAAATACAACTTAAATTCATTTAACAGGTTTGGCTTGATTATAAGCTTAAAATGAAAAGAAAACTTTCGATGAATAAAGCCGAAGAAGTGGTGGCAACCGGTGGGAGTAAATACTCCCAAGCTTCCTTAACTCCTTTGGAACAAGCTGTGGATGAACTGCTTGGACTTGAGCAAGCTGTAAGACCAGAAGATATGTGCTTTGGTTCATCTAGCCAAATTACGGAGGACTTATTAATCGGCTTACAAAACATTGAAGTGCTGCCTGAAAAAGACTCTGCTGAAGCCGATAAACAACAATCACCACCGCCCGACCACCACAACCAATAAAAAGAACGACAATAAATTAAAATTCTGAAAAAGAACGCCTTCGGTTTCTACAAGGCCAAACTGCAACACAGACAGAGTTGGTTAAAATCGAAAAAGAAAAGCTAAGTTTTCTGTCTGACATCGCCAGATTTTCCAGAAAAAGTTATGAAATACCAAAAGAGAAAATTCCTGTATTAAAAGCAAAAAGAAAAAGAAAATATTAATAAAAACCGTCGACATGTTGAATATCTGGAAATGGAATCGAAAAAGCACGAATTGGAGATGCTTAAATTTAATTTAAAAAATTAACATAATTTTTGCTTTCTTGTACTTTTTCTTATTATTGTTTTGCATGAATTCTTTTTCTTTTTTTTTTCTTGAACGCCATTAGTCCTTTCTATTATATTTCTGCCTTTGACGTGTTTCTTATTGAATAAAGACTGACTTGAACTTACATTTTTGAAAGGAGTGAGCAAACAAGACGATAGTGGGTAACCGGTGTCTCCTAAAACTAAGAAAAAATTAATTTTGAACGACGAAATAAAAATATAAATACTACCAAGGAACATTGAACGTTCTACTTTTTGGTACCATGTTTCAAGAACTGACTTGATATTACTGCATTTCCAAACAAAGGAATCATGGGTCGATCCATGGATTGTGACAGGCCCAAGTCAAAATCATTTCCTACGCTGCTCTGATAACTCCCACTAGCAATCTAAGGGCACAAGCTAATTTTAGTATAGCAGGGATTGAGGAGGTGCTTGCATTTTTAAATTCCTTATTGAGTCGAAAATATGATCTAAAACTTAAGAAATTAATTACATAGAATTAAAAGAACCTCCAGTACAAAATATTTTTTCTAATTACAGATGATTAGGGAGTTCCAAGACATTAGAGTTGTCTCGAATATTCTTGCGCAGTAGAAGCATTCTTACTTTTTTTCTGTAATTTTCATTTTCTCCAAAAAAACAAATCTATCTATATTGCTTATGATTTTGGTTTATTTTGTATTTTTATTAAATATGAAAATTATCAATTAATGAATTTAACAGTTTTTTTTTTGAAATTTCATAAGTTGACGTTTATTTATGTCGGTTATTGTTTTTGTATGGTAGCACTGAATTTCGAACTCGAATTGTAAAGTTCGACAACCGTGGTATGTCGAATGTGTTAGTTCGCTAATGAAAACATCTCTTGAAAACGGCGATCTCTTGCGATTGTAGCCGTTCGACGTTATACCTTCTCCCAGCATCTCCCTGTTTTGCCTTGGGTCTGGAACCCGAAGTGCTACCTTGGCTACAACGAGGTAGTGGTCCGAGTCGATGTTAGCTCCTTGGAAAGTTGTCGGAAGTGTTGTCGTGTAGGCTGTTTTTCCCGATTATTCCACCAAAGATGTCTTCCCTTCCTAGCTTGGCATTAAAATCGCCCAGAACAATTTTAATATCGTAGCTAGGACACTGCTCATATGTTTTGTCTAAGAGCTCGAAGAACATATTTTTGGTGTTATCATCCTTCTCATCTGTGGGGGCGTGCGCGCATACATATCAGGCTAATGTTGCCGAATTTAGCCTTGATGCGGATGGTCATGAGGCGCTCGTTGATGCACCTATAGCTCAAGACTTGTTGCCTAAGTCTGGCTCCAATGACAAAGCCGCATCCAAATAAGCGCTGTTGGTTTTCTCGGTAGCAGTCACCATAGTAAATATCGCAGTTTTTCATCCTCTTTTTGCCCGGCCCATCCCATTGTATTTCCTGGATGGCGGTGATGTCTGCTTTATAGCAGTCTAGGGCCTCCGCTAATTCTTCGGCCGCACGTGGTCTGTTAAGGGACCTAACATTCCACGTGCATATCCGAAGTTCGTTGTCCTTAATTCGTTTGCGTAGGTTGTTAACAGTAAATCCGCCCGTATCCGAGGCTTGTTGGTGCTTCGCAACTATGAGATTTTTAAGTGGTCAGGAAGTCACCCTGACGGCACAACCCCCAACCTGGAGGGCCAGATCCTTAATATAACTCCAAGGACGGGGAGCCGGATAAACCGCTCCTTACAGGCCTGGGCTCCGAATAAGTCGTAGAAGCCCTATAAGGTGTTCACTAAGTAGTTCAGCCTTACTGGAACTGTAGACGCCACCGTTGATTCCATCTCGGGAATTCCTCCGCTGTCGTCTGGATAAGGAGAGGTGCCTTAGTGGACGCACCTCCCCCCCTCTCGTTTGCTGCCCCCAACAACTTTCCACCGGGGTTGGAACCCAATCTCCAGTTAAGGTACTAGGCACCGATGTTCACCACGGGGAGGTGAGAGTAGGAGTTGATAGGCAGAGGTGGGTTTTGAAAAAAACCTGTGGACGCTTGTGTCCTCTTGAATGCACATGTCTACCATTTGAACATCATCACGTGGTCTATTAAGGGACCTAAAATTGCACGTACAGATCCGGAGTTCGATATCCTTATTTCGTTTGCTTAATTCGTCATCAGTAAATTCGTCTGTTTCCGAGGCTTGTTGGTGATTCGCAACTAGTATATTTTTACGTGGTCAGGAAGACACCAAAACGAAAAAACCCGCAACCTGGAGGGCCAGGTCCTTAGTATAACTCCAGGGACGGGAAGCAAGATACGAATATGTCGTAGAAGCCCTAAAAGGTGTGCACTAAGTAGTTTAACAAAACTGGAACTGTAGACACCACCGTTGATCACATCTCGGGAATTCCTCCGCTGCCGTCTGGATAAGAAGAGGTGCCCTAGTGAAAACACCTCACCCCGTATCTTGTTTGCTAACCCCAACAACTTTCCACTGGGCGCTACTGCCTGTTGGGTGGAATTGACAAATCCTCCAAGAGCAATCCTTGTCATTGAAAGTACTTTCTTAAATTAGCCGTTCGGATTCGGCATAAAACTGTAGGTCCCCTCCATCCCTAACATGACTTGCACATCAGGAAAAATACCATAAGGGAGTTGTAAGTCACTAGACCCTAATTCTCAACGCCACCAAAAACAATTTTCTTTTTTTTAATTTGTTTGAGCTTCTCAAGATTGTATAACTTGAATAGATTTGTGTCAAAATCACGCAAACATAATTAACATCTCAACAATCACTAAATCGAACTTTAATATACATGACCATCAGTACACGTCTACGTCTCTCCCAAAAAACCAATCCATTTGGAACAAAAACCATTGTCATCGACCACACATGAATAGTGTAGGTGGCGCACTGCACGACCGATGCGACATTCTATTCAAAAATAAAATACCATAAGTCTAATACCCAGTACAAAAACGAAAATTCAAACAATTCCCATATAAAACACTCGTGAATGTTCTTTGCACGCGAATCGATTAATGGATCTGCAACATGAAATGTCATTAAGATCCCAAGAAGTTGGTGCTGTGTTTGCAGTTTCGTATGATTTCCAAGAAACCAAACGGAATCCCCTTTTTTTTTTGGCTCGAAACAAAAACAAACAACGCAATAATTATCACCCCAAGACAAGAATTGAATTTGGCAGCCTGTGGATCTTAATGGACATAGGTACGTACCTTACGTGTTTGTATATATAAAGACATAATTGCAAAGTTGTCCCAATATAGGAATGGTGGTGATCTTAGAGAAATACGACTGAAACATGCCAACAGACCATTGAATGTTACACTCAAGACTCAACTAAGAGCTTTAACATGACATACATGACCAGGTGATTTAATTGTCTGTCTTGCTCCTTCTATCGTTGGACTAGAGCTGGCTCTGGCGTTGGCGCCATCCGTATTTATTTCAATCCTACATGATCGAGGCTTATTTTGTACTTTTGGGTTACAGTAAAGTTTAATAGGGTTTGAAAGCAAAGGTGTTAAATTAAATAGCATTTCCATAGAGGAGGGAGTTATGATTTTATAGAGAGAGAGACAATCAGATAAGTTATAATAAACATATTCCAATGAAAAAGTATCCATTTTTTTTTCTTATTCAGTCTTCATTTAACTCGATACGATCCCGCGTCGCCCTCAACACTTTATTAATGTAAATATACACAATATTATGTAAGTAAAAGAAAAAAACAAAAACAACATTTTGATAGAGTAATTTTCTTATAATTAATTGAATATATTATTTTTTGAAGAACCTACAAGTATTTGGTCACCTTTGGTGGTCGATGCGACGCGAGGCCACCCTGATCGTAATTACTTTGCAATTTATTTAAAACAAAGCAAAACCAAAATAAAATTCATAAAACATTTTGCATAAATTTACTTAATTGCTCCGTTAAAAATGTAAACACACACACAGACTAAAAATTAAATTTAACCGACAACCAACCTACCAACCTACAACCGTCAACCATCAGTAGCAAAGCATTGGTTGATGTTCGGCATCACCTGAATTTCAAGCATCAACAAAACATTTTTGATTGATGTCCTACAAAAGGAAATTCGCAGGTGAATTTTGAGAAGTCGCTCCGATCCTTTCATCATTTTGAAAGGACCACCCTCGAAAAAGACGAAATTAAATTATATAATTTAATTGAAATATTGTTGGGTGGGCCAAAGAAAAAAAAGATATAAATATCCTTCAATCAACTTGTTAACTTAAACAACAAAAATAAATATAAATAAATTCTGAGGTTTTAAGAAATTACGATGCAAATGAAATTTCAATTAAATATGAATAGCTTTTGGATGGATGACTTATAAGAGCCTATGAGGTGTAAAAAGAAGGTCCAATCTGAATTAAAAAGGCAATATTTGTTTATAGATAGATAGATAGATAGATAGATAGATAGATAGATAGATAGATAGATAGATAGATAGATAGATAGATAGATAGATAGATAGATAGATAGATAGATAGATAGATAGATAGATAGATAGATAGATAGATAGATAGATAGATAGATAGATAGATAGATAGATAGATAGATAGATAGATAGATAGATAGATAGATAGATAGATAGATAGATAGATAGATAGATAGATAGATAGATAGATAGATAGATAGATAGATAGATAGATAGATAGATAGATAGATAGATAGATAGATAGATAGATAGATAGATAGATAGATAGATAGATAGATAGATAGATAGATAGATAGATAGATAGATAGATAGATAGATAGATAGATAGATAGATAGATAGATAGATAGATAGATAGATAGATAGATAGATAGATAGATAGATAGATAGATAGATAGATAGATAGATAGATAGATAGATAGATAGATAGATAGATAGATAGATAGATAGATAGATAGATAGATAGATAGATAGATAGATAGATAGATAGATAGATAGATAGATAGATAGATAGATAGATAGATAGATAGATAGATAGATAGATAGATAGATAGATAGATAGATAGATAGATAGATAGATAGATAGATAGATAGATAGATAGATAGATAGATAGATAGATAGATAGATAGATAGATAGATAGATAGATAGATAGATAGATAGATAGATAGATAGATAGATAGATAGATAGATAGATAGATAGATAGATAGATAGATAGATAGATAGATAGATAGATAGATAGATAGATAGATAGATAGATAGATAGATAGATAGATAGATAGATAGATAGATAGATAGATAGATAGATAGATAGATAGATAGATAGATAGATAGATAGATAGATAGATAGATAGATAGATAGATAGATAGATAGATAGATAGATAGATAGATAGATAGATAGATAGATAGATAGATAGATAGATAGATAGATAGATAGATAGATAGATAGATAGATAGATAGATAGATAGATAGATAGATAGATAGATAGATAGATAGATAGATAGATAGATAGATAGATAGATAGATAGATAGATAGATAGATAGATAGATAGATAGATAGATAGATAGATAGATAGATAGATAGATAGATAAGTTCTTTATTTTTCCAATTTTCTTATAAGTACAATATTTCATAATAAAGGATATACAAAGCATGGCTTTATAAGCCGTCTGCCGGAAAAAAAACTAATTAAATAAAAAAAAAAAAAAACAAAAAAATACAATATTTGAGTAAAAAGAGAGAATATTTCACAAAATAAGTTTCATAGTTAAAAAATATGTAAATATAAATATTAAAGAAGAACATAATTTTTTTTTTAAATTATTATTTTCATAATGTGACTTTTAGTTTAGTCAAAACAAAAAAAAAGAATCATTGAACCATATGGAAATAATGTTCATGTTTATCATTAAAGTATATTTTGATATATATATAGTATAAAAAAAGCAATAACAGGTTATATGTTCAATAAGAAGTGTGACTTTTAGTTTAGTCAAAACAAAAAAATTAAAGAAAAAAGAACAATAATAGATAGGTAATGCGCTTTTAGTTTAGCTAAAACAGATAATGTTTTGTAAGTGAGAAAAAAAAAGCAAAAAAAAAAAAAAATAGGAAATATTTCTCAAGTTTTTTTTTTTTTGATACAATCACTTTAACATCTTGTTACAACTCAAAACAAATTCAAACACTCGTTTCGATATTTTCTTGCATGTGAGACATAGCGTATAAGAGGCTTCCAGCCACGATCTCCGTTTAGTACACCGACACATTCCTCTTGGGAAAGAAAACTAGAATAAAAGTAGAGCCTTCGGATTTCCTGTAATATTGGACATAGTGCTAAAAAATGCAAAACATCTTCGTTTTGACCAAGGTTGCAAAGGGAACACACAGGGTTTAAGTCTGTTCTATGTGGTCTGTAATTCAAATCGAGCATTTCCGTTCTGATCTTGAAGATCAAGCTCATTTCCGAAACTGTAAACTCTTCTCTAAAATAGTTTCCTTCACCAAGTTTCAGATTAAGTTGTCTGTATATATTCCTGGATGTTGATGCAGTCCCTCGCGCAACACAAAGCCTATACATCGAGTCATCTATAACAGAGATACATTCATATAATGCATTTTTTAAAGCTTCCACATTGTTCACTGGCAAAGATATTGAAAGGTTATGTGCTACAGCAAGATCATACCAGTTTTTGACAGGACTATATCCACAACTAAAACAAATTTTAAAGAGTCTTTTTTGCAAGTTTTGGTCGGACCGCTTCATAACTTTGATTATAAAATATAATAGCCTGACTCTAGGTGAATAGCATAATTAGGAGTGTTGATAGGTAACCTAAAAATTCGCTTGAAAAAATACCTCTGATATTTTCCATATCCTCCAACTGTTCGAAACCATATACTTCATTACCATAGCAAAAACAAGTATGCAAACGGTGGCATTGAAAACTTTGAATTTTGAAATTGGATCTACGAGTTTATTTGCGAAGAACTGGGACCACATTGTATTTATTGCAATTTTTGCAGCGGTTGTTTTTTCTTTTATAAAGGTTTGAATGTTAAGATTATATGTCATTGTATAACCAAGATACTTAAATTCATTTACTACCTCAATTATCTCACCATCTAGAGTCCAATTCCGCCCATAGCCAATTGATCTATTTCGAGATTTGAAAACCATTATTTTGGACTTAGTGGTATTTATTCTAAGATCCCATAGATCACAAAACTGTTTTAGCTTGTTAATCTGGAGCTGTAGAGTAAGCGGACTGTCTGATTAAATCACTAGATCGTCAGCATAAAGCAAGACTTTAAGAGTAATATCTCCGAACTGAACTCCCCCAGGTATATTGTTTTCGACATCGTTCATATACAGTGCAAACATGATAGGGCTTAGAACACATCCTTGAGGGACACCTGCTTCACAACTAAATTCTCTAGATACTTTTCTACCATTCTGAACAGATGCCATCATGTTTTCGAGAAGTTTTTCGTAGACTCTGATAAATTTAGTAGATAAGCCAATTGCTGATAGCTTATAGAGTAAGGACCTCCTATTAATAGTGTCAAAAGCCGCTTTTAAATAAACGAAAAAGGCATATAAGTTCTTTTTTTTATCAATAAAACGCCTAGCAGTGGTGCTGAGTACAAAAATTTGATCAATAGCTGAAAGGTTGGCTCGAAAACCAGCTTGAAAGCAACTAATCATATTATTATCTTCTACCCAGGTCGTAAGTCTAGTATATAGTATTTGTGTAAACACTTTTCTTAATGAGTTAAGCACAGTAATTCCTCTATAGTTCTCTGGCAAATCACGGTTACTTTTTTTAAAAATGGCTGTAATTCGAGACAGACGAAAATTTCCAGGCACTATCTCTTCAATAAATATTCTATTTAAAAGTTCTAACAGATAATCCAAAAACTCAGGAGTAGCATGTTTATAAAACTCTACTGGGATCCCATCAGATCCAGATGCTTTGTTATTTTTCATTTTTTTTTAAACAGCTACTAGTTCAACCATTGTGAGATTGGAACCCAGTTCAGGAATAATGACGTTGGGGAATGCAAAGCTCATTGTGTTTAGATTAGGGTCAGGCAGAAGTAGAGTTTCAAAATAATTTGCAAGTAGATTTTCATCAATTGTGAACAATACCCTCCTATTCCGCCCACTCAACACTTGTAATGTCTTCCAAAAAGATTTCGAGTCCTTGCATTCAACGAGCTTAGAGCCGTGTTTTTTAAACAAAGTTCTTTTTTGAGATTGCATAACCTTTTATATTCTTGGTTTGATTGTAAATACAGTGATTTAAAAACTGCGTTATTTGTTGTTCTATATAGTTTTAAGAAAGCAAAAGATTTTCTCCTACTTTTTTTGCATTCTTCATCGTACCACACAGACTGAAAGGTATTTCTACGTTGGGAAGAAAGTTCTGCAGACTGTCTAATCACTGAAGAAACTATGTTAGTTATAGAATCTATAAAGTCAGATGTCACACTTGGCATCGTAACTAGCTGATGATTAAGTTTAATTTTATATCTATTTGCATGTCTTTCATTCCACTTTAATTTATCATTGCCGGTTGTTTGTAGATTTACTAATAGATTTTCTAATTTGCAAAAGACAATTATAGGGAGATGAGACGAATAATTAGCTGGATAGGTCTCAAAGTCATCAATTATACTTGGCCATTCACCTTTAATAAGACAGTAGTCTATTACAGAGCAACCCTGAGCGGACACAAAAGTAAAGTTTCCGTTAGAGTCATTTTGAGATGTTCCATTTAAAACGAAAAAACCAAAGTCTTCAATCAATTCTAATAAAAGTTTCCCATTTTGATTTAGACAATTGTCAAAAGATTTTCTTTTGCTAGAAAAGTGGAAGTTATTTAAGAACGAATTCTGAAAGTCACTTATACGACCATTTAAGTCTCCGATGATCATCATATTTTCATGATTGTAGATATTTAAAAAGTTATAAAGCGCGTTATAGTTTATGTTCCATTCATTATAATTTAAATAAATAGGTAGAATTTGAAAATGTTTTGTATCACAAGTGATGTCAATAACTATATAATTCTCGCAGATTTTATATTTAATAATATTATCAACCCCAGTATTTTTTATGCCACACACTATACCACCACTAGCTCTGCCAACTCTATTGTTTCTAATTGCTGGTATACTTTTTATATTATAATTTTTAAAATACTTCAAAAACTGCAGTTCCTTTCCTTCTTCTATAAAAGTTTCTAATAAAATAAAAATATCATATTTGTTAATTAATTCAAAAAATTCAGGCATTATAAGTTTGTATTTTAAACCAGTAATGTTGTAGCTAAAAATTTGTAATTTAAAATTATTACAGAAAAAACTATTAGTTTGGCAGACGGCAACACTATCCTAACTATAGCTGGTACGAGCACCTCCTTCATTATAAACGTTCTGACATCCAGATGTCCAATGTGTCGCAAAGTTGCTTAATTGCTGTCTCGAGTTGACGTTTACGATGTTTATGTCGTTTATGCCAAAGAAACATACTGCATCATCTCCAAAATTAGTTTTAATATATTCGAGTTCTCTATTTGTTTTTATCTTTAAGCCACGGAAAGTATTGTATGCAAAAGTGTAATTGTCTATTTGCATTTTAGCTCCTTTTATAAAAATTTTGATGTTCGCGTTCTTCGCATTAAGCTTCCTTTTTACGTCATATAGATGTCTTCTTTTGTTGCGATACATTAATGATTGTTCTCGATGAATAAAAATTCCGGTGTTTTTAAGTTTGGGGGCTGCAACTATGATTTTGTTGACAGTGCCGGTGTTATCAAACTTCAGAACCATTATAGTTTTTTTTGTTCCGCGGTTAGTGAATTCTTGTGAATTTTGTATATTCAAATCCGTATTTTCGTTGAGACCAAGAAGGCCTAGACAAGATTGTGTTGCATAATTAAGCTTGTTTGCCGTCTTGTCTGAAGGAAAGTGCATGACAACAGTGTTTTCATTTGTTCTTTGTGCCACCATTTCGAGCTGTCTCTCCAGGGTCTCGCAATAGCTTTTAAGGACAGAAAGCCGCTCAGTTAAAAGAGTGTTTTGTACTACACGAAGAAGCTGTATGTCTTTTGAGACAGCTGAGACGTCTTCTTTCGTCGCAATGTTTTTAAGATGTTCGGCCAAACATTGGTTCACAATAAATTTTAGTTCTTCTCTTTAAGTTGGTTACGGTTTTCTTGCTATTAGGTGTTTTTATCGGAGATATTTCCGTTGATTTTGTCTTTGGTTGCATATAGCGGGCTAGTTAAAAAAAAAACAAAGTGCCGGTCTTCTGGGTTGGATTTAAAAAGACTTAAATTAATCCTACCTTTGCTTGTTTGTATATTTTTTTTTTAACTTTTGGATGCACAACAAGCTTATAAATACAACAAAGTAATTTTGACTTTTTGACTAAAAAACTAGAGCACTTATTAACTATATGTGTTGCACTTCACTCTCTCTCTTCTTTGTTTATTAATTGATAATAATACAACGTGCTATTGCCATATTACCATATGACGGGCAGAATTATTGAACAACACTCAATATTGAGCAAGTGAAGGAGCTTAAATTGAATGAGTTAAGGGTCTTCCAATAAGAGATTTGGTTGTGAATAGCCCTCTGTTTGGTCAACTGTTACTTTTGAAACTATCATCTTTTGACATTTGACAAGTTAAAACTACGCTATTACTAAAAATAGAACGACATACGCTTCAACAACACATTCAAAAATGGTAAATATTTAAAAGTCACAATTTGCAGAACAAAAACTTTTTTGTGTTGTTGTGAAGCAACATTAAAAATTAATTAATTAAATGGAGTAATATTTGTTAACTTCGCATTGGTAGTTATTTTAATCGGTTCGATTTGTCAAATTGAAAATTTTGATATTTCTCGAAGTTTCCGACCGACGACGACGCACAGTGGTTTAAATGCGGAAATAAATAAAAAAATTAGTGTTAGTATGAAGTTATTTTTAACTTCTCATAGGAAATTATTGTGATGGGTCCGATTTGTCAAATTGAAAATTTTGACATTTCTCGACGTTTCAAGGCCCCTAGAGTCGAAATAAAAGATTTTTAGAAAGATGTCTGTGCGTGCGTGTGTACGTACGTCTGTATGTCCGTACGTCTCCGTACGTCCGTATGTCCGTACGTCCGTATGTCCGTACGTCCGTATGTCCGTACGTCCGTACGTTCGCGACGTTTTTTTCGTCGTCCATAGCTCAAGAACCAGAAGAGATATCGACTTCAAATAAATTTTCTTATACAGATAAAAAAGCAGAAAGATGCAGAAAGGGCTCTCAAGAAAATTGCGTGGGTGGTTTTTTTTACCATAGCAGTTTCCAATCAACGGTTTTTTTATAAATCAAAAAAACTGAAAAAAAATTGTCACCTCTAAAATTTTACGACTTAAATATGATCTCATCTCCAACCCAATTTTGTGCAACGAAGAATAATGTTTTTGACATCTGATAAAATTTTGAGAAACATCTAATTTACAGTTTTTTTTATAAAAAATAAAAACCTAAAAAAAACATTTTTCAAAGATGGGAAAATTTGAATTTCGACTCAAATATCTTTTCAAAAACTTAAAAAAGGCTTCAAACTTATTTTATCTCATAAGAAATATTGTTTTCAACATTCAGTAAAATTTTGAAAAAAATCGAATTGACAGTTTTTTTTACAAAAAATTAAAAACCTAAAAAAAAATTAACAAAAGTTCTCAAAAATTGATTTTCGACTCAAATATCTTTTCAAAATTTGAGATAAGGGCTTCTAACTAATTTTAACTTATAAGAAATATTGTTTTCAACATTAGGAAAAGTTTGGAGAAAAATCGAATTGACAGTTTTTTTACAAAAAATAAAAACCTACAAAATAAAAATTATAAAAGGTGGTAAAAATTGATTTTCGACTCAAATATCTTTTCAAAGCTTTGAGATATTGGCTCAAAACTACTTTAATCTTTCAAAAAATATTGTTGTCAATATTTAGTAAAATTTTGAAAAAAATCTAATTGACAGTTTTTTTTATAAAAAATAAAAACCTAAAAAAAACATTATTCAAAGTTGGGAAAAATTGAATTTCGACTCAAATATCTTTTCAAAAACTTAAAACTAAGGCTTCAAACTTATTTTATCTCATAAGAAATATTGTTTTCAACATTCAGTAAAATTTTGAAAAAATTCGAATTGACAGTTTTTGTACAAAAAATAAAAACCTAAAAAAAATTAATAAAAGTTGGTAAAAATTGATTTTCGACTCAAACATCTTTTCAAAACTTTAAGATATTGGCATAAAAATACTTTTATCTTTCAAAAAATATTGTTGTCAACATTCAGTAAAATTTTGAAAAAAAAAATCGAATTGACAGTTTTTTTTACAAAAAAATAAAAACTTAAAAAAAATGTAACAAAAGTTGGCAAAAATTGATTTTCGACTCAAATATCTTTTCAAAATTTGAGATAATGGCTTCTAATTAATTTAACTTTTAAGAAATATTCTTTTCAACATTAGAAAAAATTTTGAGAAAAATCGAATTGACAGTTTTTTTTTACAAAAAATAAAAACCAAAAAAAAAACAATACTAAAACTTGGTAAAAATTTACTTTCGACTCAAATAGCTTTTCAAAAATTAAAAATATTGGCTTCAAACTTATTTTATTTCACAGAAAATATTGTTTTCGATATTCAGTATTTTTTTTATAAAAATCCAACAGTCCGTTTTTTCATAAAAAAATAAAATCTACAAAAAATAGTAAGCAAATTTGGTAAAAATTGATACATATAGACAAGCTTTTAAGCAAGACAAATCGACAGAAGGGATGGGAAGTTATCAGTGTGGGTCGCATCCCAGCCTCTTTTTTTTATTTTATTATGCTCGTAGTTAGGTATATAGTTGGTCTATGATTTTTGAAAATTTGAGCAATTTTTGTTCATAAGTATTAAAGATACAGGGCTCCAAAGTTATCCTTTTTTTCAATTTTGAAATTCCTATATTTTCTTGCACTAACTTCTTGGCACGAAAAATAGCTTTTAGAAAACTTTAAGCCAGAATTTTTATTTTTATTTCAAAAACATGTACTTTAATCTTAAAAAAAAACATATGCATTATATACATAGGGCGTTTCAAAAAAAATAATTATTTTTTCTCGGAACCAGGCTCAAAAGTTTCGTTTACATGCCAAAATAGGCCTCTGAAAATATGAGCCCTTAATATTAATATTTAGGTAATCCGCATCGCACTTTTCGATTTCCCATAAGAATAATACAGGAAAAAATTGTTTGGATTTTTATAACTAACGAACGATTGCAATTGCATTGTAATACCTCTTATGTATTTTGTCGAGAATTGAACGCTCTACAAAAAAGTCTGATGTTACTTTTTGCTAAATCAACTCAGTCGAAAGTTATTCAAGATCAAAGTTTAATTTACCCTTAATTAAGGCGTTTTCTTTACAATACTCTTAAATTTATAAGATTACTAGTTTCAAAACAAATTGAAAGTTTATTTCTAAGCTCTCAGAGTTAAAAAAAAAACTCTTATATTTTGCCCTCAAAGATTGCTGAAATTTTATTAATCAAACAGTTTTAAATAAATTGCGCTTAAAAACAGCTGAAATTTTTCTGTCCTGCTGTTGCACCTGTTTGCAGCGTGATGTAGTTACGCTTGTCCCGGTGCACACTTTGGTGAACCTCTCTCTTTTTCATGCGGTACGAGGACTCCAGCTCATTTCTTTCTTCCCCTTGTGCAGCAGTTATTCGAGCCCTTAACTGTTTGCGTTCGTTGATCCTTGTCCAAGATTCTTCTGAAAGCCAGGTGTTGTTGATTCCTTCTTTCCCACCGACTATTCTGTCAGCACCTGAAATGAAAACATTTTTCACAGCATTCCAATTGTGTTCGATGTCGTCATGTACTGTACTGCTAATTGCTCTCATTTCGTGAGATAGGTGGTCCCTGAATTGTTGGCGGGTCATGGGATCCTTTAGTCTAGCGATGTTGAATTTGGGGGCTCGTGTTATTCCGTTGGATCTTCGAACTGTAGCTGTACACAATCTTGTTTGTATTAGAAATACAAATTTTCAAGAAATTCTACCAAAATTGGTTTTCGACTTAAAATCTCGTTAGCAAAACTATATTCTAAAATCAAACTATTTCATGCAAAATATTTTTAAACAAATTTAATTTATGTACAACTTTTTTAACAAAACACGAAAACGTACAAAAAAAAACAAAAAACTTTAAGAAATGGGTTTCGACTCAAAGAGATCCCAAATTGTCTTAAGATTTGTGTTTGCCTTTTTTTTGAAATTAATGAAACCTCTTGCTTGCTGAACATGATCGATTTTAAGCTCGGATTATCGTTTTTACTATTACTCTATTACTATTTGGTTCTAATAAATTTTAACGGCTGTTTTTTTAATGGTTTTGGAGGTTTTCGATTTGACAATTGTTTCAGAGTTTCTTTCTGATAGCTATCAATTGATCTATAATCACTTTTGGGGTTTTCCATGGGTAAAATAAATCAATTTATTCTTGCTCCAGATGTGTCAAAAAACAAATTTCCCTTGTTTTTGCATTCCATTGGGCAAAAAAAATTGATTTATTTTTGATTTAAGGTCAAAAAATCAAAATTTAAGCTAATACAATGGCAAAAAAACAATTCCAATCGTTTTCCATGCGCCACAAAAAAAAAATACATTTTGCAAGGAAATCTGAATTTGCCCATGGAATGCCCCATTTGTTTTGCCATTTCATAATGAATGATTTACTATTTAACAACTTCTGCAAATCGTGAAATTTATTACCAAAATAGTGGCTTGGTTCGCGCCACGCAATAAACCAATCAATTTATTGAAGGAAACTTTTGGTGAGTGTATTACCTCACGACGCGTCGCATCGAGAGTCTGGCGTGCGATTTAACACTGCTGGACTATTTTTTGTGTGAAGACGCTTGTCTATGCAGATAAGCCCAAGACGATTGACACCCTGGAAAAGAAAATTTGCCGCGTTATTGCTGACATACGGCTCTAATTGCTGTAAAATGGAGCCAAAAATTGGGCCTCTCGTTTAAAATTTATTACTGATTGATGCAAAATAATAATCCAACTGAATTCAAGCTTAGACATGATTTGCAAAATTATGCTATCATGCTTAATATAGGTTAATGACTTTTTAAAAAACCTAATTACTTCCATAGTTATAAACTAATAATAATAGGTTCATTTTCTAATGTATGTAATTCTTTTGTCTATAGTTTCATTAAACTAATTCCGTCTTGCTCCAATAATGCCTTAAATCATAAGCTACCAAACTCAGGTCTAAGCTGGAAAATCCAGCCACGTTAACCCTAAAGACCTAAGACCTATCAGCTTATCATCATTCCTTCTCAAAACTTTTGAACGTTTGATCGATATCCACTTATTGGCAAGTGTTGATAAGTCCCTCCTTTCAAAGGCTCAACACGTCTACAACAAAGGGAAATTAGTTGAAACGGCTTTACACAGTATAGTACGTACAATCGAATATTCCCTCCATCATAAAGAGTACACCTTAGTTGCCTTCTTAGATATAGAAGGTGCATTTAACAATGTTGACACATCTGCAATTGCACGTGTATTGACATCTCTGAAGGTAGATAAGTCGATCAGCGAATTGATTAATCAAATGCTGATAAGCAGGATTATCAATTCAAAACTGGGCGATTTTACTGCACAAAGGGGTGTCAGCAGAGGTACGTCACAAGGTTGGTGTCCTATCCCCTCTCCTCTGGAACTTAGTAATAAATGAATTACTAATTACTCTAGAAAGAGAGGGATACAGAGTGTTTGCTTATGCGGACGATGTTGCTATTGCAGTAACGGCTAAACATCCCAATATACTAAAAGAACTGTTACAAAACGCTTTAAATAAGCTCACCAGATGGGCAAATCGGTGTGGACTAGGCGTTAACCCACAAAAAACCGACCTTGTCCTCTTCACAAGGAAATACAAAGTCCCACTCATTGACCCTCCCCTCATAAACGGTGTAGCACTTAAATTCTCTGAACAAGCAAAATACTTGGGTCTCATTTTGGATAAGAAATAAAGTTGGAAACCTAATATTCAAGAGAGAATAAACAAGGCCACAGTAGCCCTGTTCTCCTGTAAAAAGGCCCCACATTACACACTGGCTATATATCTCGGTCATAAGGCTGATCCTTACTTATGGAGTAGCGGTATGGTGGACGGCGCTTGATTTAGCGACAAATAGCGATAAACTCAGCAAAGTCCAACGAACAGCCTGCCTGTGTATGGGAGGAGCACTTCGCTCTACCCCAAAGCAAACGGCCGCTAATACTGCCATACGGCTTCAAGCCTCCTCTCTGTGGATCAATAATGGAATTGGCCACACCACTATTTTGAACTCGTTCAGAACTATAAATTAATATTGACTATACCATACCCCATCCTCAGTTTAATAACTATAGCTTCAAAGTGACTATACCTCCCAGGTCTTCTGCGTTAAAGTCCCTAGACTCTGTCTCCACTAACTCACTAACAGCTCTATTGTCGATCATCTCTTACGGAGATGGATACACAGTTCAACATTCACCTTTTTTGGGTGCCGGGCCATAGAGACATTCCAGGAAATTGCAAAGCTGACGGACTTGCAAAAAGCGGAACAATTTTAACTCTGCTGGCTCACAATGCTAGCATAGGTATCCCCTTAGCTACATGTAAACTCATGCTAAAGCAAGATACCATAGAGAAAACAAACTTCAGGTGGAATAACACCACCACCTCTTTAGCGACAAAACTAATTTGGTCTAATCTTAGCGCCAGGCGCTCAAAACAATTAATCTCTCTGAGTAGATTGCACATTAGCTACGTTATAGGTGTCCTGACTGGGCACTGCTTAATAGGAAGGCATGCTATTCGACTTGGAGCCCCTGTAAATGATTTTTGTAGGAGTTGCATGGACGAAGAAGAAGAGACAATCTCTCATCTTCTGTGCACATGCCCTGCCTTATCACAAAGACGTAGAATCCACCTTGGAGACTACTACTTCAACGATATCAGGGATCTAAAAAACTCTGAAATTATTTGTCTCCTACGCTGCATTCGAAGCTCCACTTGGTTCAACGAGTTAAGCTGATCAACTGATCCATGTGGTATCACAACAAACCATATTTTGGTCTAAGTGTGTTGGACTTCCCAACCAACAGCCACTTTAACCTAACCTAACCTAACCTAACCTAACCAGGTCTAAGCTTCTTTTGTAATTTAAAGAAATACAAACATTTCTGTCTACAAAAGTTCATTGGCATTTTAGTGGTACCTATTTGTGCATTTCAAAATAACTCACTGCTGAATTCCCCAACTAAACCCAATAACGATAAAATTGTTGCAAAATCGCATGCCTATCACATTCCAATAAATACCTCTTGTTGGCACTTCTGACGTGACCGCGACTCTTCGTTGATAGCAGTTTAGCCTGTGTTACGGCTTGTCAAATTGGCTACCAGAAGAACATAATACTCAGTAATTTATGGTGCATTCGTTTGCACATCAAACTTTTACGCAAGATGACATTAAGGAAAAATTGCGTTTTATTCTTCTTCTTCCTTCGGCTTGTCCAATTTCATGTATACAAGTTAATTTTAGTTCGTCATGAAATAAGAAAAGAAAAAGAAAACATACGACACCACAAAATCCAGAACCTATGAAAGAAAGACTATATAGATAGATACTTTGAACATTGAAGATAGTCCCAGTGGTACCGAGCTACCGAAGTGCAGAAGCTGAGCCTCCTCTTCTAATTAAGTTCCTCCAATGCACAATTTGATTGCATGTGCGAAATTTTCAATTCCCACCAATTAATACAAAGTGCTGAGTTTTATTAGCGGGCGCTCGTGTCTGTCCAGTTATTTGCCGAACAGGCATCAGTGCGATGCGATGCAGTGCAGCTCATCTGGTGTTTCCATCTAGGGAGCGCTTAATAATGTCACATCGTATTACGCGGTGTACCGTTGTTGTAGCGCGTTGTGCGCCCAAGCCGACAGACAGCATTTCTTCCTAGTAGGATGATTTGATTATTGGCAGAATATCAATAAAATTTATACAGCTACAATTTTCGCTTTTAATTTGATTTGAATTGATTCGAAATGGTGACATTTCTGTTGGTTACTGTGCTTGAAGCAATGTCATCTGTTGCGTTTTTGATGAGGTGCCAGGAAGGGATTCTGGTTATTTAGAATTGTTAAAAAAGAAGCTGATGATAGTATTGCTATCATCAAACTAGTTTTTGATTAGAAACAGAGTTAATGATATAACCCAGTTAAAAGAAAAACAGTTTTCTCTGTCGGAAATCTTAGTGACCTCGTTAGCAAGTAGTTCATTTGCACAAATTATATCACACATAAGGGCAATGAATTTGCACATTTAACAACTCTACGACTTTTAGAACAATTTTTAGAATATCTAAGTTCTGGTGGTGGGAACAGTGGGCAGGTTCAGACGACATAAGGGATTTGAAAGTAAGGCAAGTTTCTAGTACCTGATTGGCCAGCTGTCAAAAAATTCCCTTCCAATTAAGGCAAGTTTAATGGAAAGTTGACTGGAAAGTTAGTCAAGAAAAATCTCCCTAACTATCAAGTCAAGTCTACTTCTCTCAAAATGACA
Source organism: Eupeodes latifasciatus (assembly GCA_920104205.1). Lineage (NCBI taxonomy): Eukaryota > Metazoa > Arthropoda > Insecta > Diptera > Syrphidae > Eupeodes > Eupeodes latifasciatus. The sequence goes on from OV049924.1 coordinate 39,862,944, forward strand.
GTTGATCATGGTTTTTTCATTCAACTGAGAGTTGAACTTTATTACTCAATAATTTATTTATTTTCTGCTCAAAGGGTTCCTTGTCAATTTGGAAAAGAAATAAGTAAGAAATAAAATATTTCCTTACAATACAAAATACAGATCGTGATGGGCTTGTAGCTTGCCTGAGGAGTGTTTTGAAGACAATAATGTTTTTGGTAGTTTTTGTACTATAAACTTAAAGTCGAGTAGTTTTTGAAGTAAAGTTCTGAATTTTATATTCATGACACTTGAAAAACTAACTAGTTGCCTTGGTCGAAATTTTGGGATCAAAGAATGAAGTTGACTGCAAATGAAGTCCCTTATTTTGTCTGAAAATGCCTGTGGTATAAGTTAATGAGTTAAAAAAATACATTTCATTTCTTTTTTGAAATTTAAAAAATGAGTATTTTTAAGAGAAATCAATGAATGTTTCATAGCAATGGAAAACGTTATTAGACAAAAGGTCGCCATGGCTACTGTTGCAAAATCATATCCTTTTCAAAAATAGTCCATAAAAAACGGTATAAAAACAATTCGTAGTCTTAAGGTTACAAAAAAATATAATAATAATGTTGAAAACGTGTATTTTTGAATTTGAGCACACATAACTAAAATCGGACATCAAATTTGGAATCACCGCTAACATTAACGTATTATACCAAAACATTAAGGATTTACGTTGAAAGTTTTTTTAAAACTTAAATGATAAATTATGAAAACTAATTGGGATACTAAAATGATTTAAGCTATCAACTAGGTTGCCAAAATCGAGTGAAATGAAATCTAAATTGAAAAGAGGCTGGGATGCGACCCACACTGATAACTTCCCATCCCGTCTATCGATTTGTCTTGCTTAAAAGTTTGTCTAAATGTATCAATTCTTACCAAATTTGCGTTCTATTTTTTGTAGATTTTATTTTTTTTTTATGAAAAAACGGACTGTTGGATTTTTATAAAAAAATTATTGAATATAAAAAACAATATTTTCTGTGAAATAAAATAAGTTTGAAGCCAATATTTTTAATTTTTGAAAAGCTATTTGAGCCGAAAATCAATTTTTACCAACTTTTATTAATTTTTTTGTTTAGGTTTTTACTTTTTGTAAAAAAACTGTCAATTCGATTTTTCTCAAAATTTGTCCTAATGTTGAAAACAATACTTCTTATAAGTTAAAATTAGTTAGAAGCCATAATCTCAAATTTTTGAAAAGATATTGAAGTCGAAAATCAATTTTTACCAACTTTTGTTAATTTTTTTTTTCGGTTTTTAATTTTTTGGAAAAAAACTGTCAAAAACTGTCAATTCTATTTTTTTCACAATATTACTGAATGTTGAAAACAATATTTTTTGAAAGATAAAAGTAGTTTAAAGCCAATATCTCAAAGTCTTGAAAAGATATTTGAGTCAAAACTCAATTTTTACCAACTTTTATTAATTTTTTTGTTTAGGTTTTTATTTTTTGTAAAAAAACTGTCAATTCGATTTTTCTCAAATTTTTTCCTAATGTTGAAAACAATATTTCTTATAAGTTAAAATTAGTTAGAAGTCATAATCTCAAATTTTTGAAAAGATATTTAAGTCAAAAATCAATTTTTACCAACTTTTGTTAATTTTTTTTTCGGTTTTTATTTTTTTGTAAAAAAAACTGTCAATTCTATTTTTTTCAAAATTTTACTGAATGTTGAAAACAACATTTTTTGAAAGATAAAAGTAGTTTAAAGCCAATATCTCAAAGTCTTGAAAAGATATTTGAGTCAAAACTCAATTTTTACCAACTTTTTTTTTATTTTTTTAGGTTATTATTTTTTGTAAAAAAACTGTCAATTCGATTTTTCTCAAAATTTTATCAGATGTCAAAAACATTATTCTTCATTGCACAAAATTGTTTTGGAAATGAAATCATATTTTAGTCGTAAAATTTTCGAAGTGACAAATTTTTTTTTTCAGTTTTTTTGATTTATAAAAAAACCGTTAATTGAATTTTTTCCAAAAATATAATTGTTTTGTATCACGTTACAATATATAATATAAAATTTAATTTAAGTCTCTAGCGTCATTGGTTCATGAGATATTTAGGGTTAACCAAAATTTTCACCTTTTTTTTAAACTGCTATGGTAAAAAAACCATCCACGCAATTTTCTTGAGAGCCCTTTCTGCATCTTTCTGCCTTATTATCTGTATAACAAAATTTATTTGAAGTCGATATCTCTTCTGGTTCTTGATCTATGGACGACGAAAAAAACGTCGCGATCGTACGGACGTACGGACGTACGTACACACGCACGCACAGACATCTTTCTAAAAATCTTTTATTTCGACTCTAGGGACCTTGAAACGTCGAGAAATGTCAAAATTTTCAATTTGTCAAATCGGACCCATTACAATAACTTCCTATGGGAAGTTAAAAATGGAGTGAAATTGTTTTGAGGGTTCTACCACTCGATTGATTTCATAACTTCGAATACTTTTCGAAATCGCACGTCAAGTGAAAATTAAGCAGCTGACATATCTACATTAGAGTGTCCCAAGAAACTCAGTGTTTTTTTTTGAACGCATACCCTCCAATTTTGTTCGTTATGTGTCAAAACACATGTAAATAAATTTTTTTGAATTTTGGATCACAGCAACCCGTGCTGACTTTCATTTAAATATGTCAGCCCTACGTTCTCATCGCACGTGTATTTTCTTTAATAGACAAGCTCTCGCTGTTTTTTTTTATAATATCCGTGAAGTAAATTTAACTGTTAATGAAAGCGCTAATCTAAATATTCGCGAGTGTATTATTTTTTACGAAAAAGCAAGGATTCCTACTAAATCTTTGCCTGACAGCCAGCGTTAAAAAATGTGTTGATTTATACCAAACTTGGAGAGATTTGCAAAAAAATGCGAAAAAAAACTGGGGACGTGTTCAAACGACGTCAACAAGAGTTTGAAACCAATTTGCACAATTAATTTGATATTTCTCACGCAGATGCTCTCCAATTGATAAAGATAAAAGAAAATAGAATATTTTTGCAACTGCAACGAGAGCCAGGACGACCCGGTCATTTAGCTGGCGTGGATAAAAAGCTGGCTGAAAAAGAAAAAAAGGTCACGACTGAGAGCTATTGAAGAAGAAAACCGGCGAAACAAATATTCCTCTGCGACATCTTTGTGTGGACCTTAACAGGTTGTTTTATCTTCAAAATCTGGGGATGAAGATAGTGACCTAGACTTCGAAGAAAATTTAGCAAATGAGCTCGAGACCCCACATCCCGGAATAGGTACAACTGAGGTGAGAACAGATATCATTATTCCTAAATTATTAGCGGTAGATTTAATTAAGGACACGCAGCCTGGGACCAGTAAAACAGGAATAAAAATAGACTTCATTACTTCTAAATAAGTGGCTGCCTTAGACCGGTGTCAGTTGAGCATGAAAGATTCTGTTTATATTATACAAGCTGCCATAGAGGCATTAGGGCATAACCCTGACGAATTTACAATAAGTAAGTCTTCCATCCAACGTATCCGTACTCAAAAGAGAGAGCAATAAAAAAAGATTTTGGCAATAAAGTTCCAGATGTTGTCACGGTACATTGGGACGGCAAACTTTTACCAGGTCTAGATGCAAGAAAATCGAAAGAAGAACGGCTTCCAATTGTTATTACTTTTGATAAAGAAGAGCAAATCATTGGTGTTCCCAAATTGGAAAACTCTACCGGCAAGGAACAGGCGCATGCTGTTTGGAACGCGATTTTAGATTGGAACCTTGGTGATAAAGTTCAAATTTTGTGTTGTGATACTACGGCATCTAATACAGGTCGCATCAATGGTGCCTGTATTCTCTTGGAGCAGAAACTGGATAGCGAAGTTCTTATTTTTGCTTGCAGTCACCATTTTTACGAGCTAGTATTAAAAGGTGTTTTTGAAACTAAAATCAGCCAGGTGACAACAATCCCCGATATTCCACTGTTTAAAAAGTTCAAAGGTGGTTGGAAAAATATAAACTCCGTAAATATCAACAGTTTCAGAGAAAACTTACAAGCTTTCCTAACCGTTTCACAGATAGATGAACTTATTGGATTCTATCAAACAGAATTGAACAAGGAAATAGTCAGAGATGATTATCGAGAATTGATTCAGCTCTGTTTGATGTTTTTGGGAGGAAATCCAGAAAAGAAGTTCAAGATTAGACCTCCAGGAGCCATGCATCAAGCTAGATGGATTGCAAGAGCAATACATTCCCTTAAAATGGTTTTACTTAGCTCTCAATTGAAAATAACTTCCAAGGACAAAGCATCACTATTAGATGGTATGCTACTTTATTGTAACATGTTATGTTAAACCATGGCTTCAATGCATTTTACCAGTGAAATCACCTTACCAGGATTTGTGCTTCCTGAAGGCAATGAAGGACTATGAACAAGTGGATCAAAGTATCTCGAAAGCAGCTCTTAAGAAGTTAAGTCAGCATTTATGGTATTTGACAGATGAAGCAGTCATGCTATCCTTATTTGACAATGATGTGGTACTAGAAACTAAAACTAAAATGGTCGTAAATTTGACGAGGGAACAAGTGTCGACCCATGAGAAACGGTACATTCCATCTAAGGAAGAACTTGCCGGTTCATTATACGGTAAGTTTTTAATACATAAAACAGTTTCAGTTGTCCTTTTATTTTGAGTTTTTTTAACTTCCCATAGGAAGTTATTGTAATGGGTCCGATTTGTCAAATTGAAAATTTTGACATTTCTCAACGTTTCAAGGTCCCTAGAGTCGAAATAAAAGATTTTTAGAAAGATGTCTGTGCGTGCGTGTGTACGTACGTCCGTACGTCCATATGTCCGTACGTCCGTACGTCCGTACGTTCGCGACGTTTTTTTCGTCGTCCATAGCTCAAGAACCAGAAGAGATATCGACTTCAAATAAATTTTGTTATACAAATAATAAAGCAGAAAGATGCAGAAAGGGCTCTCAAGAAAATTGCGTGGGTGGTTTTTTTTACCATAGCAGTTTAAAAAAAAGGTGAAAATTTTGGTTAACCCTAAATATCTCATGAACCAATGACGCTAGAGACTTGAATTAAATTTTATATTATATATTGTAACGTGATACAAAACAATTATATTTTTGGAAAAAATTCAATTAAGGGTTTTTTTTATAAATCAAAAAAACTGAAAAAAAAATATGTCACTTCGAAAATTTTACGACTAAAATATGATTTCATTTCCAAAACAATTTTGTGCAATGAAGAATAATGTTTTTGACATCTGATAAAATTTTGAGAAAAATCGAATTGACAGTTTTTTTTACAAAAAATAATAACCTAAAAAAAAATAAAAACAAAGTTGGTAAAAATTGAGTTTTGACTCAAATATCTTTTCAAGACTTTGAGATATTGGCTTTAAACTACTTTTATCTTTCAAAAAATGTTGTTTTCAACATTCAGTAAAATTTTGAAAAAAAATAGAATTGACAGTTTTTTTACAAAAAATTAAAAACCGAAAAAAAATTTAACAAAAGTGGGTAAAAATTGATTTTGACTTAAATATCTTTTCAAAAATTTGAGATTATGACTTCTAACTAATTTTAACTTATAAGAAATATTGTTTTCAACATTAGGAAAAATTTTGAGAAAAATCGAATTGACAGTTTTTTTTACAAAAAATAAAAACCTAAACAAAAAAATTAATAAAAGTTGGTAAAAATTGATTTTCGGCTCAAATAGCTTTTCAAAAATTAAAAATATTGGCTTCAAACTTTTTTTTTTTCACAGAAAATATTGTTTTTTATATTCAGTAATTTTTTTATAAAAATCCAACAGTCCGTTTTTTCATAAAAAAAATAAAATCTACAAAAAATAGAACGCAAATTTGGCAAGAATTGATACATTTAGACAAACTTTAAGCAAGGCAAATCGATAGACGGGATGGGAAGTTATCAGTGTGGGTAGCATCCCAGCCTCTTTTTTATCTTTATTATTTTGTATTGTTTTAGATAAGAACTTAGAAGATTTCGTGTCGATCAGAAGCAAGTCCTTCTTCGCTCGACTCAAAATTGATGACAGTTTCCTTCAAGAAAGTCCATATTCATGGAATACTTCAAATTCATATTTAAAAGTCAGAAATGCTGTTTCAATACTCAGAACTGTTAATGACACTGCTGAAAGAGCTGTTAAACTTATGCAAGAATTTCATGGTTTGATAACAGTCGAAGAGGAACAAAAACAATTTTTGTTACGCTGTATTCAAAAACACAGAAAAATATACCCGGATTGTAAGAAGGCAACCCTCAAAAGGAGATATGGTGAATAATAACATATGGATAATGGATATGATTCAATGAAAGAGCAATTAAGATTTGTTGTTTTTCGTAAATGAATAATTTGAAGCATATTTTATTTCGTTAGAGTTTTATTTTCATGAGTTTTAAGTACTTGAACACTGAATAAGAATAAATTCTTAGGCTCTAAGTTTGGCATCAAGTCGGCACGGGTTCCTATTATCCAATCGCTATAAAATTTTATAGTCAAGTATTTAAAGCTAATACGAACAAAACTGGGGGTATGCATATCAAGTTTCGAAAAAAAAAAATGTCCCCTTATACCTTGGGACACCCTAAGTACATTATGTATAAAATCAGATCAGTCAATAAACAATTTTGTTCATTGTCATAATTTGTATAATTTTGTATGTTATTATTTTTGTAAAAATAAAATATAAAATATTATTGATTTTTTCGTAGTAGTACATGATGGTTAGTGCGTTGGACTGTCATGCCAGAGGTCTTGGGTTTGTTCCCTGCCTATGCCATCTAAAGTTTGTTTTTTTTTTCACGGGTACTGTCTCTTGCGAGGAATTGACAAATTCTCGAAGAGTAATTCTTGTCATGAAAACTGCTATCTCAAATAAGCCGTTCTGATTCCATCCCTGACAACAGTACTCGCACTCAGGAATGGTTGAGAGTTGTAAGTCACTAGGCCCTAGTTCTCAATAGACTGTTGCGCCACCTAATTTATTTATTATTATTTTATTTCCTACAGATATTACAAAACAAAAAACTCCTTTTAATGGCCCTCCTCCACACTCCTAGTTTTGGCCATATTAATAAAAAGAAACAATATTACCCACAATTTGTTACTGTCACCTTTCTTACCAGGGGACAAATATCAATAATAATAATAAATTTCTGCAGTAAAAGCAGTTGAAGTGCAGACGGACGAAGCAGGAGTCCAAAACATTTCATATATCTTATGAAATTGGTTACCGCCTTCAGCAATAACTATAAAATTTAACAAACGTCTGCGACAATCATTGAGTGGAGTGTTAACACCTTAAGGCACAGCAATGGCAATCATTGGTTTGTCTCCACAGTTGTCAAGTAAAGTATTATAGCTGCAGAGGCAGCTTCCTCCTTAACCGTTCAGTTCAGGCCCACGCAACAGATTCACTTTGTATCATGCTGGTAAATTGGCTTACTTAAAAATGTGGTTGCTTTGAGTAGTGATTATTTTCTTTTATTCTTCATTCAATATTAACTTAAAAATTTATTATTTTGCATTTATGTATGTACAAGTAGTTATGTAGGTATCATTTGGAATAGGTTTGTTCAATTCGTTTTTGTCACTTGTTTTCGAACTTGTTTCTTTGAATGTCGAATGTCACAAAATATCGTCTCTAGACAGAAGAGGCTTAAGGCTTATTTATTAATTTAACCATGAATTTGTATCTGTTGATAACTTTTATTTTATATATTTACAATTATTAATTAACATCAACAATTTTCAAAACACCTCTGTTAAAGGTCACAAATTATAGAATTAAAAAACGTTAAAGAAGTAAAGGTTCGTTCAGTCCTTGATTTGTTCTGTGACTGCGAAACGAGAAAGTCAGCGTTTCTGTGTTTGAAATTTCTCTTTGAATTTATTTTTCTAATATCAACTTTACTACTTTTAAAATATTTGAGATTAATTAAGGCACATCTTCACTTAAAGAAGAAAAGGTAAATCTTCTTGCCAACTTAAGTTCCTAAATACAAATCTTGTGAATCATCTTGTGAATTTTCGATCTTATCATAAGAGTTATTATTATTATAGTTATTATCCATAATTCCACTAACTTAGATGAAATATCGTTACCAGGTCAATATTTGCAAAACACTCTTAGTGTTGAACGTAAGGCTGGTTAGTTTAAATTAGGTTAAAGTAGCTGCCGTCCGTGATGGAGTAGGAAGCACTTAGGCCAGTTTAATGGCTCATTATGATATTACATGAATCTTGAGGTTTTGGTCTAAGCTCAATGAAACCCTTTTCAGTCCTAACTAAACGTTAAAGACTGATTATGTTAATATGATTAAGATAGTTTAGATCGTTATAGAAGAATTCTTCTAGTAAATTCTTGCGTTTTTGAAGAAATGAAGAACTGTTTCCTCCTCTTCCTCATCCAAACAGCTTCTGCTAAAGTCATTTGAACTGTCGTACTTTCCTATTACACAGTACCCGGTTATGACACCGATAATCGAGCTTATATACATAGGCATATCCACAGTATTTTTAACTTTCATGTTACCACAATTTATTAAGCCTTAGAAATGAAATTGGCACTTTCTAAGTGGATAGATTTTCGTATCATGACTTATTTTAATTATGTAACCTACTTGTGACTTGATTGGATAAAAATTTGTAATTAAAATTAATAAAAAAAGGCTTAAATATTGAAAATTTCAAGCGTACCAGATGCAAATTTATTAAGTTTTATAAACAAAAAACATTTCAACGACCTTTGGAACAACTTAACATCATTAATTTATAATTAATTATAATAAAAACTGATAGAAAAACCTCGAAAGAAAGGTGTGCTACCATTTAAAAAATAGTACAGAACAATGAAATTAGATTACCTACGTTTTTACAAATATTAAAATCTGATCTTTTTCTCTATATAAATTTCTCAACGATCGATTCTGGTAGTATTAAATTATTTTCTATCAATCAATAAATTAATTCAAATTTAATTGGATCATGTGCCTCTATTTGAAAATAAATAATGCCAATTTAAAGTTTAAAATTAAAAAACGTGATTGGTGTGAAATATGTGATTTTTTTAGCGGCACACCTATCGATAAGATCTTACAGCAAAATAAATGATTGTGAATGATAATTTTACGAATAATCCATAGTAAAAAAAAGCTGTTGATCTAAATTTTGAAATTTCAAAGTTTGTACGACAGTACAAAATCAAAATTTGTTATGAAATTAGGGTTTTTCATTGAATGCACACATTTCCACTGTACTGAAAATTTTACGACTAAAATATGATTTCATCTCCAAAACAATTTTGTACAACGAAGAATAATGTTTTTGACATCTGATAAAATGTTGAGAAAAATCTAATTGACAGTTTTTTTTATAAAAATAAAAACCTAAAAAATAAACATTACTCAAAGTTTGTAAAAATTGAATTTCGACTCAAATATCTTTTCAAAAACTTGAGACTAAGGCTTCAAATTATTTTATCTTATAAGAAATATTGTTTCCAACATTCAGTAAAATTTTGAAAAAAATCGAATTGACAGTTTTTTTTACGAAAAATTAAAAACCGAAAAGAAAAAAATTAACAAAAGTTTGTAAAAATTGATTTTCGACTGAAATATCTTTTCAAAACTTTGAGATATTGGCTTTTAACTAATTTTTACTTATAAGAAATATTGTTTTCAACATTCGATAAAATTTTGAGAAAAATCGAATTGACAGTTTTTTTTACAAAAAATAAAAACCTAAAAAAAAAACAATACTAAAACTTGGTAAAAATTTACTTTCGACTCAAAAAGCTTTTCAAAAATTAAAAATATTGGCTTCAAACTTATTTTATTTCACAGAAAATATTGTTTTCGATATTCAGTCCGTTTTTTCATAAAAAAATAAAATCTACAAAAAATAGTACGCAAATTTGGTAAAAATTGATACATATAGACAACTTTTTAAGCAAGACAAATCGACAAACGGGATGGGAAGTTATCAGTGTGGGTCGCATCCCAGCCTCTTTTTTCCAAAGTGATGGACCATCAACTCAGTAAAAAATAAAACAAATTTTGATCTATTTGAATATCACTGTCTGAAGTTTCAGCTTAATAATGCTACTTGGAACTTTAGCACGCCAGGACAGGAAAAAAGCATTGTGTGACCGAGCTGTAGTCAATGGAACAGATGTTACTTCGGTTAAAGCTGTAATTGATGTTGTCAGTAAATCAAAAATTAAAAGGTTTCGTGTAACTGAAGCTAATATTAAAACTATGGATTCGTTGATAAGGACCTAATATCAAGTCTGCGCCTCAATCTAACAAAATTTTTCAATTAATTTGGGTGAATCATAAGTTTAATACATTATTTTGTAATTATCTTTCGTGTACAAATTTAAACTGCTTACTTAATCCACCTTGTGAGTATTATTCGCTAGATCCAAATAGCTGGAAATTAGTAAATGATATACAAAAAAAGAAAAGTGTAACAGCCAAAACAAACTTGCAAACAAGTAAAAAGAAATTTTTAAAATTACACGATGAAGACGAAAAAAATGTTAAGAAGATTTTTCTTTACAGTAACGCGCAGGAGTACAAAATTAAAAACTGCAATAAAATTAAAAATTATTATAAGATCGTTGAAATATTTTTTTTATTATTCACAATTTATTTAATTACTGCACTATTTAATGAAGTTTTTTTTCTTACTGTTACGTGACGGATATTCTTTTAACACTTACCCTTATTAACGATGTTTCAAAATGAATCACGCAAGTATTTTCTGGTTATTTAGATAATAAACAATCAAGAAAATGTTTGTTTATAGATGTGCCTCAAAATAAAAAAAAAATGTTTCAATTGTTGAAAATGAAAGATTCTGTGGATATGCCTATTTACGATCTGCTTAGGCATATCAAGCATATGGAGCGCTTTAAATCTAGTGTAGGCCAGATGCCAGATGACACGTGGTGATGTTATTCCACCTGATGATTACCTTCTTCATATCGTCTTTCATTAGCAATAGTTTCCATCTAGCATTAACCAAACGTGATAGAATGGGTTGTATTGTACCATTTCTGGCTAGTCCATCTGCCTTACAATTTCCTGGAATGTCTCTATAGCCCGGCACCCAGCAAAGGTGATATAAAACTGTTCGGCGATCCATAGAAATAGAGTCCAGAGATTTAATAGCGGCCTGACTGTCTAAGAAAAAATAGAAATTAGATGTTGATATCACGTTTTCTTTAAGCCAGGAAAACACTTCTTTAAGTGCCAAAAGTTACTCGTGAAACACGCTAAAATGATTAGGAAGCCGCAATGAGAGACTTAATTTTAGTCGTTCAGATTACACAACTCCACTAACCCCTTCATTTGTTTTTGATCTATTTGTGTAAAAATGGATTGACTCGTCTTCCAGGAATGCCCTATCCTCCCAGAAAGATCTGGAAGGTAAAGAATTCTGGAAGTTTCTGTCGCATTGCAGTTTAGGGAGACTTAATTTTAGTCGTTCAGATTACACACCTCCACTAACCCCTTCATTTGTTTTTGATCTATTTGTGTAAAAGTGGATTGACTCGTCTTCCAGGAATGCACATCCTATCCTTCCAGAAAGATCTGGAACGTATAGAAATCTGGAAGTTTCTGTCGAATTGCAGTTTAGGGATGGTGCAGACAGTTTGCTTTGGAATTGATTCTAAATACATAAGAATTACGGAGTGGCCAATGTTGTTGTTAACCCACTGCGATGAAGCTTTGAGGCGAATAGCAGAGCTCGAAGCTATTTGTTTGCTAAGTATATCAGGAGGTGTTAGGTAGATTAGGGTATCCAGTGCCGCAGATGTGGTCGTGCGAAGCGATCCGATTATACATAGTCAAGCTCAACTTTTGACTTTATTTAGATTGTCTAAGGCGTTTTAGGGTGTTAAGACGCTTTCCTGCTATAGCAACTTCATTCGCATAGGCCATCACCCTGAAACCCTCGGCATCTAAATCAGTAAGGATTTCATTTACCACCAGGTTCCAGAAGAGAGGGAATAGCACACCATTTTGCGGTGTCCCTCTGCTAACGAATCTTCAAGCAGCAGAATCGCCCAGTTTTGAGTTGATTATTCTGCTAGTCAGCATTAAATGAACTAACTCATCAAGGGAACCCTCTACGTTCAGAGTTGTTAGTGCAGATGTTAAAGGCACGTTGTTAAAAGCACCTTCGATGTCAAGGGAATCAACTATAGTGAACTCTCTACGATGATGGAGGGAGTATTCGATGGTGTGTACTAAGGTGTTTAATGCCGTTTCCACCGATTTGTCTATACTGTAGGCATGTTGGGACATAAACAGAAGTCTTGTATGATTACTTGCCCTTAAATGGATATCAATCAATCTTTCTAAGGTCTTAAGAAGGAATGATGATACGGTTTTTTTTTTTTTTGAAAATTCTCACAATCTTTATTGTTTCTGGATATTAGATGGTGTATTTTTAAATCGTCTGCTAATTTAGACTATTTGTGAACTTTAAGAGATTCATAATGTGATTAACGAAATGTCTTCAAGTAAGCGCTCCAGATGACTACTTTGCGAAAGACTGATCATTTCCATTTTCACAATTCGCTTTTCAATGAGATAAACAAGATTCCAACTATTTAAGAAAACAAAGATTCAAATTTAATTTCTCAAATTTTCTAGAAGCGTGTGGTGAAATTTGTCGAAAGCTTATACAAAATCTGTATGACTGTAGGTATTTTAATAATATTTTAAAATTCTTATTCTACTTTTGTTGATTAATTAAATTTATTTTTACTTTCTTTCCAGCAAATCGTTAAATACGTACCATCTGACATAAGTTTAAACTGTGATTCACTTCTGGATAAAATTCCTGATTTAGGAATGATAATTGATTTGACAAATACTAATCGTTATTATGATCCAAATGTAAGTTCATTCTTTTAATCATGCAGCCAGAGCCTTATTTCAAATGTTTTGTATGTACATATTTCAATTTAGACTTTCCGAAAAAAGGGCATTGGCTATGAAAAACTTATGATTCCAGGTCGTAAATTACCTCAACGAGAGTTTGTAAAAAAGTAAGTACCTACAGTAAAGTAGAATTTTATTTTCTAAATTAATACTGAAAGTCAAAAGTTTGAGTCTCTAACTAGTATAACACGCTCAGATATTTTAGTCTGATTTTTTGTTTTTGGAAAGGAAAGCTTTATTTTTTGATTTAGTGGAAATCTTTTGGCTTTCCAATTTTTTTTTTGACTTTATGTTAAATCTTTAAGTTAAGTTGGTATGTAGAGATGGCAGTCACAAGCAACCCTTGCTTCGCGACTCAATTAGCGCTGGAAAACGCCGTCTGTACCATAAACTCTTTGGACCTATGTATTGAAAAATAAAAAGATAATATTATTACGGATTTATGTTGACAAAATTAGAAGTACTAGAGACATTTCGTCGCATTCAAAAAGGAAATCAAGTCTTTGATTTTGTCTCAGAAAGTTCATCAAGATAAAGAATGCCCTTCCGAAGCTTGATATTCTAGAACTAGCCAGGGCAGGATATTTACAGAGAAAGTAAATCACAGTTTCTTTTTCAATTTGGGCTTCGGCAGTGCGTATTGTGATCGATACGCAGTTTTGCTGCATGCTCTCCTAACGGCCAATGTCCGGTACATATTGTGACCCTGGCTATGTCATGCCTGGGTCTGCATAAAAGTTCGATAGAACGGTTTTTGCTATAGGTAGGCCATATCTTCCTGGATAAGGTACAGTCCGTTACTGTTCCACCAGCGCCAGCGGTTGGATTTTGAAAAAAAAAAATTCAGAAAATGTTTCCCTTCATAGTTTCAAGAGGAATATTTACCCTTTCCACAAGTGAGCTATGAAGGACCGATCCTTGCCGGGCCAACTAATCAGCCCGTTCATTTCCATCAATGCCACTATGACCTGGAACCCAAAGAAGAGTTCCACGAAAGTTGATTTTGAGCCTGGATAGTTCCTCATAACATTGTTGGACCAGTATAGAGGATTTTGTGGCCGAATTGATAGCCATAACAACCGCCTGGCTGTCAATGCAGGTGGCCGTGTTTCTATTTTGGTTTAAGTTTGATTTGAGTATTTTGTATGCTTTGCTGATTGCTAGCAATTCCGCTTGGAATACACTGGCACAATCAGATAGCCGAAAAGACTTAGATACATTTAAGGTCTCAGAAAAAATTCCCGAACCAATTTCACACTCCATCTTTGACCTGTCAAAATGCCCGTCGTAAAGATAGTGGTATCGAAGTCTTTGGTAACCATGCCATCCTCCCAATCCTTTCTGACAAGAAAGATGACTTTAAAATTTTTACTGAAATTCAAGGTGATTATCCTTTAAATACAGATAATTCCTCAATCACAAATCCTTTAAGACCTGTATTGTATTCGCAAAAACCACCATTAAAAACAATTAACAATGGAAATCGATATTAGCCAAAAGGCCATGTCAGCTGCGGTCGCAACACCATATTATTCTTGTTTAAGACATTTTCCATGACTTATTCTTACATTTGCAGCCGTATGTTCTCGACAACCATTGGCATAGAATTTATCTTTCACGTAGGCACATAGAGGAACAATGCGGTCAGAAAACTTTTGTTGAAAAATTGCAATTTTTTCGTTCCTTGTGTAGTTGTAACGAACGATGTCTTGTTAAAAACATGAATACCTTTCAATTCCAACCATACTCACACCTCGATATTGCAATCCATTGACCGTGACAATTCAAACACACCGCCATCCAGCCCAAAAACTACATCAAACTTTAAAACGTTGAGAAAGGGAGAAGGTATTTAATGATCTTGAATTATTGAATTTTCCGATCCAAAAATGCAACAGTTTTGCTCCTCCTCCACCTCCGATGTGAAAATGGTTGTCATCACTGATTTTAGACCAAGATCCGTTTTTTTTTTAAATGTATTTTCAAGGATTGATAGCTACGCACACCAGGGACGAACGCAGAAAATAATTCCGGGGGGGGGGGGTGTATATATTCAAAAAATATATATTATATTATTTTTTTATTTTAATCCTTTCGGGACGGGAGTGGGACGTTTACATACAAATATTCTTTGTTCTGTACCACTCTCGTACCGAAAGGGTTAAATGTCGTGTTTTTTTCCTTTTTGGCACTATTTTATACAGGTACTAAGAAACATGTATGAATAAAAACTACATACATATATACACATAGGACTTGCTTTCACGATTGACAAAACAGTTTGACTTTGACTTCAAAGCTAAAACTTAATTTGTATATGTATATATGCATTATGCATGTACAAGTTTGTATGCCTTATTTCCTAGTTGTCGTTGCCGATCATATCATCCTTAGGCTGAACTGACACATGAAGAAATGTGAGTTACAGAAACAAAGAGATGAAGTGAGATTTTTCTACAAAAACACTCTATATGAAGATATAAATCCTTCGTACGTATCACCCTCCAAAACCCATTTGTTTACATTGTTGTATCTGTAATGTGGACGAATTCAACGAGAAAAATTGACGTGTTTTCACGCATACATAGACACAACTACTGAGTTTTTAGGGGAAATTTCATAAATTATTGGAGAAATTACACGCACACTAAGAATAATTTTATGAGGTTGATGAATTTATTTAATCAGAGTACATTTATTTAAGAAAAATTTATTTAACAAAAAGTAGGCAACTAAATAATTAAATTAAGACAATAATACCTTTTGTAGTTATGATACAAAAATTCAAATTCAAGTTTCCAGTTCGATAAAATATTTTATAATGAAATAAGAAAAGTTTTCATATGACTAAAAATATTCAGAAGTAACTAGTTTGTTTTGTTTAGAACAAGTATTCAAAATTCAAAGTATAACAAATAAAATGGTAAAATAATTATTATCAACAGAGGTTGATTTCCGGTTTAGCTTGTAGGCAAACCAAGATGTCTACCGAGGATTTATATCTTCATATAGCTAGAGTGTTTTTGTTTTTCTATTTTCACAATTCTCTTTTGTTTGCTTTCGCATATTCAAATTTACCGAAGATTGCTAGATTGAATTTTGAAGTTGTCAAACACGTTTTTCTCAAACTACTAGAAGTAATGATTTTGAATGCGTTCCGAACCTTTAGACCGAAGACATAGGGTCATATTCATAGTTCCTTGATAAGTTCTGATTTTGTCTTTGCTAAATTAATCTTCCGTACCCGTGGCATGATGGTTAGTGCGTTGGACTGTCATGCGAGAGGTCTTGGGTTCAATCCCTGCCTATGCCACCTTAGTAAAAAAAAAAGAGTTTTCGCGGGTACTGCCTCTTGCGAGGAATTGACAAATTCTCCAAGAGTAATTCTTGTCATGAAAAAGTGCTTTCTCAAATTAGCCGTTCGGATTCGGCATATAAATTGTAGGTCCCCTCCATCCCTGACAACATTACTCGCACACAGGAATGGTTGAGAGTTGTAAGTCACTAGGCCCTGGTTCTCTACGCACTGTTGCGCTACCTAATTTATATTATAAATTAATCTTCAGTTTATGTTATTCATAGGCAGGGATCGAACCCAAGACCTCTCGCATGACAGTCCAACGCACTTTTTTTTTTTTTTACCAATTCATTTTTATTAATTCATTCTTAAGACTATCTTAAAGCTAGACAAAAATTCATAAAACTAGCCTAATTATCCATAACTTATTACTAACTTACTGGTCCCATACACTCTAAGTTAAACTATAATACTTAATACTAATGCCTTTCGGCCCTAAGATCTATTTTACTTCAATTAAATTTTATTTATTTTGTATTTATTAGAAAATTGGAAAAAACTAATATCTATATCCTTTTTTATTTTTACTTAAAACTACTTAAAATAAGGTCCTTAATATAAAACTTAAAGCTAACTAAAACTACCTATTCTACCTATAAACTACTTAAAACTAGAACAACCACAGCAGCAAATCTAACTAACATTTTTTGTTTTTCATATTTTGGTCTTTTTTTTTATTTTTTTTTATTATTTTTTTGTGTTTTTTTTTGTGTTTTTTGTTTTTTTTTTTTTTGTTTGTATTTTTTTTTGTGCCACCATGCCTATTCTACTTAAAACTAAACCCTAAAACTATAAAACAAGTATGTAAGCCGGCCAAGGCTTTAAACCCCATCCCGACTACCCACTATCAAGCGCCGATTGAAGCCACCAAAACTGGTTCTCCTGCTTCACCCTATCAGTTCGGTCCCGTTCGGACACAGCCCTACTGAACCGAAGGAGCTCTGCTCCGCCTTGTGCCATGACGTCCCGATTGTACAGGAGTCGCCTATCCACGGTTCGTCGTCTGACGTGGTAGATTAGCGGAACTGCCAATCTATCCTGTATCAGACCGCATCTATCTAAAAAGAGGAATGCCTCTGGTGGAATGAAGCCGCTCAAGCGTGCACTCTCAAAATACTCGTTGTTCGGATAGAACGCCCCGAAAATTAAATTGTTGGTCGAAGACATAGCTCTTGCAATGTGACCTCGAACGAGTTTTATCACGAAATTGTCAATTCTGTTGATTCGAGCCCCGTTGTATAGGACCTCGTTGGAATAGTAATGCACGTAAGAAGATTCGGCTGTTCGATATAAGCCAGTACAGCGTCGTAAACACTGCCGCTCGAACAAACGAAACTTCTCCATCTGGGAAGGGGCAACGTTGAACCACACAGGACAACCATAAACGATCATCGGCCGTATGAGGGCCATGTAGCAAATTACCTTCACTCTGGGGTCAAGCCGACTGCTGTAAAACAGCCGTTTCGTCAGAGCGAAGGCTCCTCTGGCCCTGGTCAGAGCAGCATTTATATGTCTGTCGAAATATAAATACTGATCTAACCAGATACCGAGGTACTTCACTACACTTTTGCTCGCTAATGGCTGCCCGTGAAGATCAACGATAACCATCTTGCGCCAATTCTTGCACGTATCCCTCGTGGCCCTAGCCAACGGAGTCCGGAAAAGAATTGTCTCTGACTTCTGGACATTTATTTTCAGTTTCCAGTCGTCGCAATATCGCTGAATCTTGTCGAAATCACGCTGCAAGAGAATTCTAATAACCTCAACCTTTCGGGCCGTTCTGTACGCAATAAGATCGTCGGCGTACGCAATTGCCTTTGTAAGACTACCTATCAGATCGCTGGTGTAAATGCTGAAGAGAATCGGCGAATTCACCGCTCCCTGTTGAAGACCATTTTTAATTAAGAATGATGTGGTAGAAGTTACATTGCCACTTTTGGCAACAAACTTTCTACCGTTAAGCATATCATAAAGTATATACAACAATGGCTCGCTTATGCCAAGCCTGCTCAGTTTTAGGTAAAGACCCTCTAACCATACGGTGTCAAAGGCCTTTTCCAAATCAACCAGAACAGCACCTGTGCATTGTTGTTTTGTTTTATTCCATTGGATATCAGAAACGAGTTTAGACGCAGCATGAATTGTGTCATGACCCGCCTTGAACCCGAACTGTTTATCCGGAATTATTTTGTTGTCCGCAGCCCACTTAGTCAGAGCCCTATTAATGATTTTTTCGAAAACTTTGCTGATGCTCGGAAGAAGACTTATCGACCGAAGATTTGACGGGTTGGAGTTGTCCTTTCCCTTTTTCGGGAGAGGATGAACCACAGCGGTCTTCCAATGCACTGGATAATATGCATTATTCAGTGCATTATTGAAGAGTGTGGTGTAAATGTCAATTGCCTCCATCGGTAAATGTCTTAGTACAACGTTGGATATACCATCGACACCTGCTGACTTTTTATTTTTTATTGAGTTGAAGATGAGCTGAAGCTCAACCTTCGTCACTAACAGGGGCCTTGGACCCGTTTACAGTCCAACGCACTAACCATCATGCCACGGGTACTACTATGCCACCTAAAAAGTTTTTTTTCACGGGTATTGCCTCTTGCGGGGAATTGACAAATTCTCCAAGAGTAATTCTTGTCATGAAAAGTGCTTTCTCAAAAATTCGCCGTTCGGATTCGGCTTGAAACTGTAGGTCCCTTCCATCCCTGACAACAGTACTCGCACACAGGAATGGTTGAGAGTTGTAAGTCACTAGGCCCAAGTTCTCAACGGACTGTTGCGCCACCCAATTTATTTTTTTTTTTTATGTTATTCATAGAAAATTTAAACCCATTTTAAAACGATAATCTGAAGTCTAAAAATAAACACGACGGAACCTATGTTTAAGCTGTTTTTAAATCTATTAAACGTCAAAAATAAACAAATTGATTGAGAAAATTAAGTTACAAGACATTTTTATTTGAAAATTTAAAAACAAAAACTAAAATGTCAAAAGACTTAAGCATATTATGTATGTATGTATCAATATTTTGATATTTTGCTGGATGTTGGTATGCTACCAACTAACAGAAAACGAAAGCTCTACTTAACCCGATTGGACCCCTTTGAAATACATAAAGAGGACTTGTATGAAAGGTTTCGATTCGAGAAAAAAAACTGTCAAGTTTATGATTAACCTTCTACAAATTATATGTACATAGATCGAAATTCAATAAGATGTTTGCTAATATTTGCGTGTTTCCAAGTCTTAAAACCACCATCCCGACTTCATAAAATTTCTCAACTAACAGCAAACAAAATAAAACAGTTTAAAGGGTTTCAAAAATGTTGGCTCTCCATCTCCAGCTAACGCAATTTATTTTGTTACCCTCTACAGCCATTTTGTATAGGTTTAAGTGAAAATTGTAGTAGAATATGCCTTAAACCTGTTTCTTACTAAACAGAGCTGTCAAATTCTTTATGAATAGCAGCTGTGTCTAACCTATAGCCTAGTACGCTGCTGATGCGAAACGAAATTTTTCGGCGGTCTCCAAGTGCAGAGCGAAATGAAAACGAAAACCACAGCGGAAAAATATTTGTGGAGAGTTCTTTCTGGAAGTTGAATTTCACTGCTTGTCTTCATCACTTCTTGTACATCACCAATAACATCCTGAGTTTCCGATTCAGAAATGCAATGTTGGAACACATTAGACAAATCCATTTTATTTTAAATTTTAAATCAAATATAAATCAAAGTCAAAACACCGAAAGTCACGAGTAAACTATTTTTTTTTTTTCAATTAAAAAATTAAACGTCAAAATTTCGCAAGCAATTAATGTGCTGGGCAATTAAATTGAGAACGAAAAGAGTGGAGAATTGTACTAAGAAATCTAGTACAGCTATCCACTAAAATGTCACATTTCGTCGTTCAGCAGCGTACTGAAGCCTAGTACGCTGCTGATGCGAAACGAAATTTTTGGCAGTCTCCAAGTGCAGAGCGAAATTAAAACGAAAACCACAGCGGAAAAATATTTGTGGAGAGTTCTGTCTGGAAGTTGAAGTTCAATTTTAAGCCTAGTACGCTGCTGATGCGAAACGAAAATTCCCATACAAAAATGACATGACGAAATCATAAACGAAAATATTCGAAAAATTTTTCAATAAATAAATAAAACGTCAAAATTTCGCAAGCAATTAATATACCGGGCAATTAAATTGAGAACGAAAAGAGTGGAGAATTGTACTACGAAATCTAGTACAGCTATCCACTAAAATGACACATTTCGTCGTTCAGCAGCGTACTGAAAAACGAAAAGCACAGCGAAATTTTTCGTTTATGATTTCGTCATGTCATTTTTGTATGGAAAATTTCGTTTCGCATCAGCAGCGTACTAGGCTTGAAGAACGAAAAGCACAGCGAAATTTTTCGTTTATGATTTCGTTATGTCATTTTTGTATGGGAATTTCCGTTAATAGACTTGGGATTAAAATATGACTATGAATGTGCTCCATATTGTTTTGTGTCTTACATTAAGGTATGTTTAAATACAGAAACGCATTCAAATGCTTAAAAATATTGAATTTAGGAGACATTATTAATTTGATTCTTGTTCTTGAAAAATAGGGAAATACGAGACAAAGGCATACAGGGTTGCTGTTTTTGTTTTAAAATAATAAACGTCTAACATAGTTTGAGAATTTGAGTTGGAAATTAATTTTGTACCATTTCTGTTTATTAACTTCCCATAGGAAGTTATTGTAATGGGTCCGATTTGTCAAATTGAAAATTTTGACATTTCTCGACGTTTCAAGGTCCCTAGAGTCGAAATAAAAGATTTTTAGAAAGATGTCTGTGCGTGCGTGTGTACGTACGTCCGTACGTCCGTACGTTCGCGACGTTTTTTCGTCGTCCATAGCTCAAAAACCAGAAGAGATATGACTTCAAATAAATTTTTTTATACAGATAATAAAGCAGAAAGATGCAGAAAGGGCTCTCAAGAAAATTGCGTGGGTGGTTTTTTTACCATAGCAGTTTAAAAAAAAGGTGAAAATTTTGGTTAACCCTAAATATCTCATGAACCAATGACGCTAGAGACTTGAATTAAATTTTATGTTATATATTGTAACGTGATACAAAACAATTATATTTTTGGAAAAAAAATTCAATTAACGGTTTTTTTTATAAATCAAAAAAACTGAAAAAAAAAAATTTGTCACTTCGAAAATTTTACGACTAAAATATGATTTCATCTCCAAAACAATTTTGTGCAACGAAGAATAATGTTTTTGACATCTGATAAAATTTTGAGAAAAATCGAATTGACAGTTTTTTTACAAACAAAAAAATAAAAAAAAAGTTGGTAAAAATTGAGTTTTGACTCAAATATCTTTTCAAGACTTTGAGATATTGGCTTTAAACTACTTTTATCTTTCAAAAAATATTGTTTTCAACATTCAGTAATATTTTGAAAAAAATAGAATTGACAGTTTTTTTACAAAAAATTAAAAACCGAAAAAAAAAATTAACAAAAGTTGGTAAAAATTGATTTTCGACTTAAATATCTTTTCAAAAATTTGAGATTATGGCTTCTAACTAATTTAAACTTATAAGAAATATTGTTTTCAACATTAGGAAAAATTTTCAGAAAAATCGAATTGACAGTTTTTTTACAAAAAATAAAAACCTAACAAAAAAATTAATAAAAGTTGGTAAAAATTGATTTTCGGCTCAAATAGCTTTTCAAAAATTAAAAATATTGGCTTCAAACTTATTTTATTTCACAGAAAATATTGTTTTTTATATTCAGTAATTTTTTTTATAAAAATCCAACAGTCCGTTTTTTCATAAAAAAAATAAAATCTACAAAAAATAGAACGCAAATTTGGTAAGAATTGATACATTTAGACAAACTTTTAAGCAAGAGAAATCGATAGACGGGATGGGATGTTATCAGTGTGGGTCGCATCCCAGCCTCTTTTTTTTTCTTTGGAACAATAATGGATATTTGATTACTGCACATATTCTGATATTTCGGGGGGGTTTTAACCCCCAAAACACCTACCTGCGTTTGCCCCTGACGCACACGTTTTCAATATTTCACATCACTAGCTTGTCCCTAAAGCTCAATCTTTTCCATCAGTTTCACTATTGCCCGCTGTGGCCCAAAAGTGATTAAGTTTTGCGAACTGAGACTGCAAGGTTTTCACCATTTTTGCAGGAAATGTCAAGAATTTCAATTTTAAGTGGCAATTTTTGAACAACCGTCCCGTTAAGTTTAAAAATGTTTTATGTTCTGAAACCTAAAAGTCTTAAGTATAACAACAATACGTAACTATAATATTAACCTGTTTAAAAATTTAAATTTTAAAATGACGTGACCACATTATCGACCAGAATTTAAATTCCAATCCCAATATTGCAATGGCCAAGAAACCTAAATGCAAAATTTCTTTTCCTAGATTATTTTCCCATTAGAACTTGAATTTGCATATAAAATTAAACCTAACATTGCCTTTTTTTAAAAAAAATACAAGCTAAACGAACGTTTTTCTGTGTAAAATTTTAGGTTCAATATGCTGGTAAACAACTTCCTACAACAAAATGCCAATAATGGTAAGTACTTAACTATGAATATTCATCTCTTTGTGGTCTATATTGAAATATTTTATATCAGTTTCTGGCTTTTCTGTTCAAAATAGATAAGATGAAGAGTTGGAGATTCTTTTTATGTCCCACCTCCTACCTACAGTATTAAAAACACACACTTAATCCACCAGTTTAACCTCTTTTAAGTGTGCTCAGGTTATTGCGGTATTGGAAGATGGAGCGCTGCTGTTCATAAACCACATACCTAGTATTATGGTAACATATAAAAGACGACTACTCTTGAAAACATATAACAACAAACCTTACCTTAACCCACCAATAACCAGTACAATAACAAGTCAAGTCGATGCAAAAATACAAGCAATAAATTAAACAACTGCCAGGGCAAACCGAGAAATCCGTCATGTTGCGGACAATCCTTCTAGTTTTTAGACCGCACAGAATCGACTCTCTTTAACTTGGCATCTCATATGGCACCACACCACACAGAATCGACAGGGGTATGGATATCTAAACATAGGCCCAAAACCACTAGTTCAGTATAGTGCAGTGAAGGAGGCGATGTCTGGGCTGCTGTTGTGCCGCTAGCTAAATGCCGTCGCGACGCCGCCAGCCGACACAGCCACCGATGTTGCTGCTGCTGCTGCTGCCATCATCGTCGTCGCCACCACATCACCAGATTTACCACTCGTCTTGTTTTTGTTGCTCTTGTTATTGTTGTTTTTGGTGTAACGCTGTGTTGCCTGTTCCGAAAGTGGTGAGCGCGCGCGCGCGTGCAATCAAAATTTATTGGCTCAATAGTTTTTGGGCCGCAAAAAGAAATTAACAGCCTAACAGAACGAGAAGTAAAAACAAAAAAAAAAAACAAATAAAGTGAACTTCAAAGCCTTGCCCAGCGAAATAGCAAGAACATAAAACAAAAGGCATCCACTCATCCAAGGAGAACACATTTTTAAATTCCCTATTTCCATACAATTATTTTGTAGCCCTTATGTAATTTGTACGCCTAGAAAAATGAGTGAGCGCCTTAGGCCTCGGCCACGCAGTAAGCGGCTGAGCGGCTAAGCGGCTGAGAGGCAACTCTAAGCGACGTATGGCCAGGCACTGAGCGACTGCTTTTGAGCGATTAGTAGTTAAAGTCGAGATTGCACACACGAAATTAACAACTCAATGTTTACTTTGGACATCTTTACTTCTTGCCGCTCAGAACATTACCAAAAATTAAAACAGGTTTGGTTGCTGAGCGGCGCCGCTTAGCCGCTCAGAATTTTGTTTCGCCGCTCGCTCATAGCGTGGCCGCTTCTATGTGATTTCATATGTTTTATATTTTTTTTCCGGCCTAAGGCCGCGGCCACGCAGTAAGCGGCTGAGCGGCTGAGCGGCAAGCGGCTAAGCGGCAACTCTAAGCGACGTATGGCCAGGCACTGAGCGACGCTTTTGAGCGATTAGTAGTTAAAGTCGAGATTGCACACACGAAATTAACAACTCAATGTTTACTTTGGACATCTTTACTTCCTGCCGCTCAGAAAATTACCAAAAATTAAAACAGGTTTGGTTGCTGAGCGGCGCCGTTTAGCCGCTCAGAATTTTGTTTCGCCGCTCGCTCATAGCGTGGCCGCTTCTATGTGAGCCGCTTACTGCGTGGCCGCGGCCTTAGGCCTCGGCCACGCAGTAAGCGGCTGATCGGCTAAGCGGCAAGCGGCAACTCTAAGCGACGTATGGCCAGGCACTGAGCGACGCTTTTGAGCGATTAGTAGTTAAAGTCGAGATTGCACACACGAAATTAACAACTCAATGTTAACTTCGACCATCTTTACTTCTTGCCGCTCAGAAAAATAAAACAAGTTTGGTTGCTGAGCGACGCCGTTTAGCCGCTCAGAATTTTGTTTCGCCGCTCGCTCATTGCGTGGCCGCTTCTATGTGATTTCATATGTTTTATATTTTTTTTTTTGCCGCTCAGCCGCTTAGCCGCTTAGCCGCTCAGCCGCTTACTGCGTGGCCGAGGCCTTAGTCTGTAAGCAAGCAAATTATTTGTTAAGCGTGTATGGTTGCACAAAAAGAAAACACGCTAGCCCCGAAAACTGCCTGATTTGTTTTCAGATATGTGATAAATAACTTAGCAAAGTCTCTTCAAACATTTTGTTTAACAAGGAAAAGTCAGCAGAGACATAATATCCGTGTTTTGTTGGAAAATCTATCCATAGTATAGTAGGGTTTTACACGAATAACAAAAACAATATCCATAGTATGAATACTAATCTTACTATGGATGGGTTTTTGACATTTATACGAGTCTCGAATGGATCTTATGTGATTTCGTTCTCAAATGTTGGTACGATTGATATTGCATTTGTATCTCGATGGCTGCGTTCGTTGAGTAGTTGTGCATTTGGAACCATGTGTGTTTTCCATTGGGGGAAAAATCAATCTATTACTGTTGAATTTATTTAGTTTTGTTAGTGAAAATGGACTAACTGGGCTTAATTTGCAAGAGAAAACAATAGAAAAGATAATTAAGTTTTGCTATGTTTCCACCAAAGGTTTATCTCAGTTTAGATTAGATAAATCTTTTTGGTGTTTACACCGTACAAGAAGATTCAAAAATGATTAAGTTTGACAGCACTTTCTAAAATGCAAATGGTGTTTCGATGTTTCTTATGAAGTACAGGTGAGATAGTTTGATTCGTGTTAAACAATGAAAAACTGAATAGCTTTAAGCTCGCTTCAACACCACATGTTAACCCTCTAATGCCTTATTTTTGTATTTGATTCAAAAATTCAGCATATACTAAAATGCATGTGATAAACACGAATCTGAAATCAGTTTTTCATTACATAAAAGTATTCACCTTTTACAGGTAAAAATAAGGAGACCGCCTGTAGGCGGGCTCAGGTCTTATCATGAAAAAAAAATAACACAGGTGTAACATAATGGGTTATTCAAAATATTTTATTTAAATGCTGAAAAATAAAGAAAATCAAGAATAAACCTAACGTTGATGAAAAGTCATAAAGCAAGACTTTGAGGTAGAATTACAGAGGTTTATTTTACATTTTGTGCAATATGCTTGCGTCTCCGATTTACATCCCGGTTGCTTGCAAGTTTTCTTACCATTGCGGTCCTGAAATATGCACCAGTGGCCAACATTATCATATCGAACTTCTGAAGTCGGAAAGTAAGACTTTTTTGATTTCGAAGGTGGTGGTATTGGTGATGACACTGGCCGGCCTCTAGGTTTCTTGGAATCGGTTGAAATTATGCACAAAGTCTCAGCTACTTCTGATCGAAAATTTGGAAGTTCAATGGTGACTTCCTTGTTTGACCTATGATAAAGGATATAAGCATTTACCATCGCCACATCCAATAGATGAAAAAAAATTCGATTTGTCCATTTCCTTGTTTTCATACGAATGTGATATCGACCTAGAAGACCATCCATTAGATCGACACCTCCCATATGTCGATTATACTCTTTTATAATAAATGGACAGTCAATTTCGATCTTCTGCTTCGTTTTTCTATCCCATCGTGAAGATGTGGAAGGTCCTGGGTTTGACATGTTTGATAAAAAAGGTTTAACACCGCAATAAGTAGATAAAAGTCGAACGCTCTTATTGTCCATCCACAAAACGCTGCTAATATCAATGCCGTTTACATTAGCAACGTATTCTTCCGAGTAACCTCGCTCAACTTTGCGCTTCGCCAGGTCCGCTTCGGTGGATAATTTTATATTTGGAACTCGATTTGATCGAACTGTTCCCAAACTATAAATTCCTCGACTTCTTAGGTATGTAAGAAGCCCTATTGACGTGTAAAAATTGTCAAAATATACAATATGATTTACGTCATCTGGAATATGTTTTGACAAGCGCACGACGACATTTGAAGATGCTCCAAGATCTGGTGCATTTACAGGCACCACATTATCTCCTGCACCTGAGTAAATCTCGCAAGCATACGAAAATCCCATACTATCACATAAAACGAACAGCTTAGTTCCCCATTTATGTGGTTTGGCTGGCATATATTGACGTGTAGGGTTACCTCCCATTTTTGTTGCACACATTTGTTCATCAACACAAAGCCGATGTAACATAGGAATAGACCCAAAACGTTCATTGAAATGATTTATCAATGGTCTTATTCGGTGTAATTTGTCGTATCCAGGCTGGCCCTTATGGACCATGGTAGAATTGTCGTTGAAATGGAGAAACTGACGTATTTGTTCGAACCTCATTCGAGTCATTGCATTTCGGATTGGTTCGAATGAATGTCTTCCCCAATAAGAACGAACATTTGGATATCGGTACACAGACATAAACATCATGATGCCGATGAACTGACGAATCTCTTGTTTGTTAGTAACAAACCGAGCTTCGATTTTCTGTTGACAAGCATATAAATTCATTTGGTCAACGAGGTGTTGATAGAAATCATCAGTCAAGAAGTATTGAAAAAAATCAAATGGTGTTTTCAGAGCTTTGACGTCATTTGGCAACTCTTTTTCACCCCGAAAAATGATTTCATTTACATGCACTTGCAAGTTTTTCTTCTTCCACATAATAGACCGGAACTCCTGAGCATCATTTCGCATGCAATTAAAGGGCCCAATAAATTGACCAGTTGTAGAAATATCTGGATCTGGACCATCTTCTTCCTGTTCCAATTCGAAGCAATTTGAATTGCGTTTTCGTTTCCTGGAACGTGGAGTAACACCATCAGATACAACACTACTGGAATTTGATTGCAATGTAGCAAGTGCAGCAGCAGACGTGGAAGGCAACGATGCAAAAGAGCTAAAATTCAGACTTGCAACTTCAGGATCCATCAATAATTCAGTTGAATTTAGATTGTTTTGTAAGCAATCGTCAATCAAAAACTCGTCTTCCGAACACATAAAATCTGGATCATCAAAATTATCATCTTCATCAAAATCTTCACCATCCATATCTTCACTACTCGAAAAATATTCAACAAGGTCAGCTTTATCATCCTTCGTCTTAAAAAGATTCCTCAAAGATTTTCTCGACATATCTACATGAGAAACTTGGAATCAGTATGTACTGGGGAGAAGAAAAAAATTACACTTAACTACCTGAGGCCGCCTCTAGGCGGGCTCCAAAAAAACACTCATGAACGACACAAAGAACGAAACAGCACATCACTTTTTTTCACAAATCAACAAAAAATAATTTATTTACTTACTCGTAATTTTTCCAATAGAAATTTACCAATATTAGATTTTTTTTTTTAATTTGAAAAACGAGGTTTTTAAAAAAATATTTATTTTACAAAAAATACCACTTTTTTAATTTCAATTGAATGTAAATCGCGAACAACAAGCGCAAAGAACTTGCAATAAAAAGCAATGCACAAAACAATATGTAATCTAGAGGTAAAGCCTAACAGATTATTGAAAAAACAAGAAACCGCTACCTTTGGCACTTGTTTAATTAAGACCGCCTTGAGGCGGGGTGAGGCATTAGAGGGTGTAGTAGTCTACGAACAAACCCCCTTCTTGAAGTTTTTATTTTATTCAAAATTGTTTGGTTAAAACTTTGAAATCGACTATCACATTACACAGACGTATTTTCTTGATTTTGAAGTCAACTATCAAAAATCAGCTTACACGATTTCACCCCTGGTCTGAATTTCGCGTTTTTTTTTTTTTTTTTTTATTTTTTTGATAAATTATACTGGCAAGTATTCAATTGTATCAACTTTCAAATATAAAAGCCGGACTACTGCGGATCGTTTTTTTGGCAATTTCTCACTGTACAAACCAATAATACCCTATTGAAGTGGAGTATTAAAATCAGGTCTAGAGAAACCTTCCACTTTGGCGGCAGAAGTTTCTATATGCATATAACTATATGTACCTACCTACATACAACAGGCTTGCCATGCAAAAAAACTTAACTTAAGGCGAGGCGAGAAGTTACTTACATTTATATTCTTCTATTTATAAGCTACACGAAAGCCCGCATTATGTTCTCGAACTAGTCGTAATCGTAATACCAATGGAAATTTATTGATCTGTAATTGTAATTTGTACATCATCGCAAGGAGCTCACCAACATTGACGAAGAAGTTTTAAGGAATGAAAAGGCCAACAAAAATAAAAAAAAATACCACGACTATTTTTGAAATGCAGATGGCCATCAGGATGGTGGTGCGTGGTGTGGAGACGCGAGGCGGTTGATTTTATTTTAATGCTGACAGTGCTGTTTTTGTTGTTGCAATTAATTATTGTGTTGTTTATGATGCCAAATCAACTGACTTTGATTATTGTTTTACATGATAGAATATACACATTCAAGGTTTTAAGATTCTGGACTTTAAATCTGCTTACGTACAAAGCAGAGGCTAGATCCTCGAAAACTTCAATTGAGGTCATGAATTTGTTCGTTTATTAGAGTTCGCTTACAAAAAAGAAAGCTAAATGAAACATGTTAATTGTTAGAGGTTATGTTAAACGTTTAGTTCTATAAATTTCCATCTATAGTTATATAAAGCCTTTTTTCTAAACGAACAAAAGTTATGACCTTCCCACACTATTTTATTATCCATCAGATCAATGCATCATTTGTATATTGTTGGTATCCTTTTATGCATCGGTTACCTTTCATCTTCTTCTTTTCCAAAGAAAATAGTTTATTTTGTTTTACAAGTCTCCCACTGTTGTCTACACTCAATTTCCATTCACTCACAATCAGATGTACAACGACCGAGTTAACAACGATAATCCTTTTGTTCCATCACGCAAACACAAACCATTCCGAAACGATTCCACTTTTGCGTGCACAAAGATCGTACAGTTTCCATCTGTATCTCCATCTTTAGTGGTATTGCCACTAAAGTACAAGGAACATCAATTCAATTAGTACGCTAAAATATTTTATTTCGTCTTCTACTTGCTCACTCAGATTCAGTGCTCCTCATCTACGAGTACCTTGTGAATGTGAATAGAATCAAGTCTCAGAAGGGGCAACATAACTTAGATAAAAATCTAGTCGCAGGTTAACAAATTATGCGCCACACGAATTCAACGCCAAATCATAAGCCATAACCAAGTCGAGCAGAACCACAAGTAGCAGCACCAGTACCAGCACCAGGCGCTAAGATTCTTGTCCAAGATACAAATTTTTATGTAAAACAAACAAAACACTGAATAGATGAAGCACTGAATCTTTTTGCATGTCCTTTATAACATAAGTTGTATAAGAGTGACGGGATGTGGGGTGGGGGTGGTGGAAGCGGCACCCGCTACTATAGTGTATGGTATCGGTATGTGGGAAGATGAGTGTTGTTATAATTTTTCTAACTACTGTGTACCTTCTTTGCATTGCTCTTAACAAATCGTGATGATGTTGTCGCGTCCTCGTCATGGCAGAGATAAAGTCGTGTTTAGCACTGAGATGGCGGTATTTTTAAAGATGGCTATCTTTTTGGGAAGAGAAATGTGCACCCGATCAAAAGAAAGTTTTTGTTTTTTTTTTTTTTATTTCATATAGATTGATCGTAGCGGATAAATTGTATCTGAGTAAAAATAAAAATACAAAAACACAAATCACAAATAAAATCTTTTCATTCGTTTTTATTTAAACAAATTTAAAATAAAAAAAAGCTTCACATTTTTGACTGAAAATCATTTAGTTTCTTGGATTCATTGTATTTTGTATTTTCTTTACAGTTAAACTGATTGGTGTCCATTGTACGCACGGTGTAAATAGAACTGGCTATCTGATTTCAAGCTTTATGATATCTGAGCTGAAAATAAGTCCAATTGAAGCTATAAAGTGTAAGTTATAATGCTTTTGTTTGTGTGTGTAGTAGTTGTTGTTTCGATTTTATTATTAAATTCAATTGTCCTTGTATTTATTGTATTATTGAGGATCTCAAGTAAAAGCATTAAATTAATAATAAACAAATTAATTCCGTCATGAGATTGATAGTAAATTTAGTTTATTTGGTGTTTAGATAAATGATTATTAACTTTTAACTTAATCTTTTGTAATTCTCATGGAATTCTTTTTTATTAACGCAAAGTTAGGCATCAAGTGTAATTAGATTTTAGGTGCAGAAAAATTGCATGCGAAAAAGCATTTCATTTGTGATGAAACAAAAGAGCTGATATTCAAACTTGAAATTTTCAGAATAAAAATATTGATGGATTAAGAAAAAAGCTTTAACAAATTTTATTATATGTATATGTAATTATTCCTTTTTTTTAATTTTAGCTGTCGAAGAAGCTCGTGGTCACGCTATAGAACGTCTTAATTATCGAAATCATCTCTTGGGCGTTAATACAACGGGACGAACTACAGAATCAACTCATAACGAATCTTTCCGTTTCTATAATGATTCATCACAAAATTCAAATTCACGTCGTTATGATAATAACAAATCAGAAATGCCCTCAAATAACCGGACTTTGGAAAATTGGCGAGCTCCTCAATCCAATTCAAATGATCCAACACAATCCGAAATATCATTGCCATCAGAAAGCAAATATCACAATAATCCATTTTCACAACGTAGATGTTCTAATGAAAGAAATGAGATACATCATTTTCAGCATAGAAGTTCTTTTGATAGAAATGAAAATAATAAATCAGAAATGCCCTCAAATAACCGGACTTTGGAAAATTGGCGAGCTCCTGAATCCAATTCAAATAATCCAACACAATCCGAAATATCATTGCCATCAGAAAGCAAATATCACAATAATCCATTTTCACAACGTAGATGTTCTAATGAAAGAAATGAGATACATCATTTTCAGCATAGAAGTTCTTTTGATAGAAATGAAAATAATAAATCAGAAATGCCCCCAAATAACCGGACTTTGGAAAATTGGCGTGCTCCTCAATCCAATTCAAATAATTTACAGCATAGAAGTTCTTTTGATAGAAATGAGGATCAAGGGCTCTTAGATAAATCGCATTCCAATAGTACAATGCCATTAGATAGATTCTTGCCAGAAAATAGATTTGATAGAAAAGAAAGAAGTTCAGCACAAAAACGTAATTATGATAGAAATGAAAGAGATGAGAGGCAATTTTCGCAGCACAGGATGTCTTATGAAAGAGATGATGGACACTACTCCCGGTACTCGAAGTATAGAAGAATGAATGATAGAAACGAGGGACAGTACTCTCCTCCTCCGGACGGATTATCTCATGAGAGATATGATAGACAATACTGCCAGCCTCGAGACCGAATTCCTCGTGATGAAGTTGAAAGACAATATTCTCAGCCTCTGGACCGAATTTCTCATGATAGATCTAAAATACAATATTCTAAGTCTCAAGACCAAATTGCCCTTGAAAGAGTTGAGAGGCAAAATTCTCAGTCACAGGACCGAATTTCTCATGAGAGAGATGAGAGACAATATTCTCAGGAAAGACCTTTAAGACCAAATTGTTCAGCCTCAGGACCGAATGTCTCATGCGATAGATGAGCACAAAACTCTACGTCTCGGGACCTAATTTCTCATAACTTAAGTGTTCTCTTCTTAAGAGACAGAGATGACCTAAAAAATGAGAGACATTAATAAAAATTATTTTGTTAAAGATAATATTTATTTATTAAACATAAATGCTTATAACACAGAATTGCAGCCAAATCACGTTTTTAAGTAATGAGTTGATAAATTTATTTTTAAATAAAGAACATTATATATGTACTTATGATACTTTTTTTTGTGTGAGCGAAACAATTGTATTTCAAATTGGAATATAATTCGTATGCAGCGTTATCCATTTTGCGGTTTTAAAAGATAAATAAAACACATATATAGTATTTTGTTATAAATTGAACTTGTAAAACACTACATCATTTAAATGACCACCACGGGAATTGTTGCAAGCATCGATTCTTTTAACGTAATTTTCGACCACTTTTTGACACATATTTGGCGGTATCTCAGTCATAACTTGACGAATGTCGGTTTTTAAGGCCTTAAGAGTTAAGGGTTTATCTGCATATACACGGACTTTCGCGTAGCCCCACAAAAAAAGTCCAGGAGTGTCAAATCGCAACATCCTGGTGGCCACTTGATTGTCCACGACGAGAAATTACGCGACCATGAAATGTCTCTTGCACGTGGCACCCGTCTTGTTAAATCCACATGTTCTCCAAGTCGTATTCTTTAATAGCAGGCAAAAGAAGTCGGTTATCATAATATGATCATAACGCTCCGAATCGACAGTGACAGTCGTTCCATCATCGTTTTCGAAGAAATAAGGTCCAATCACACTTCCGGACCCGGACCAAAGAGTGCACCAAACAGTGATTTTTTGCGGATGTAATGGCCTCTCTTCAATTAATTGAGGATTCTCAGAACCCCAAATACGACAATTTTGTTATTTTAACATACCCATCGAGTGAGTGAGAAATGTGCTTTTCAAGCCTGGGGTGCCAGCACGTAACTTGATACCAGATACAACCGAGTTTAGTCGATACAATCGAGCATTGGCACACACATTTTGGTTCAATCGAGTGTCCTCGATTGTTTCGCCAGATTCGGCAGCACACAAACTTCAAATTGACGTTTGAAACAAAAGTTTTCACTCGACAGAAATTAGTTGTCGTCGGCATCGTTTTTTGTATGAGAAAAATGGAAAAACAAAATAATATGTCAATAAATAAAAAACAGACTGAGATTTTGACCAATTTTATGAGTTCTCACGTTGATTTAGCGAGGGGAATTCTTAAAACTACCCAAGGGAGGAAAAATAGCAATATGTTGTGGGCAAAACTGATTGAATCCCTAAACACAGAGGGTCCTCCACAAAAAGATCTTTAAGATTGGAAAAAAGTAGTAGGTTGATGTTAAATATTATGTATATGTATATGTATGTACATATTTACAGATAACTCCCACTGGCTAGGAGCACAGCACACTTCTTCGCCTTCACTTTCACTCTCCGAATCAAAGAAAAAAATTTCGAAAAAAACTTAAAATTGAAACTAGAATGAAATAATTTCAAAGAAAACTCATTTGACATTTCATTTTATAGTTCACAATGACTTTTTTAAGTAAAAGTCACAATGAAACTCGTCTCAAATTACGTGCTGTCAAAAATAATTTGTTTCGAGTTGATCGACGATCGACAATCCTCGATTGTATCAAGTTACGTGCTGGCACCCCTGTTGTTCAAGCATCCATTCCACGTATCTACGAACGTTGTGAATGGTCAGCTGGCTTCAGTTGGACTTTATATGGATGTTGGTGTAGATACAAATGCAAAATACGCCATAATGTGCCGTAAGACAGTCTTAATTCCTGAGAACGACGAGGAATCGACACATTCTGGTCTTCGGCAACAATTTGACTTACAGAAGCGATATTTTCAGTTGTATTAGCGAAACGATGATGCACAGGTCTTACAATATCTGTAACCAATCCAGTTTCTTCAAATTTCTTCATAATGTTGCCAATTTCTTAAGTAATTGCACGATGATGTATGTAAACCATAATCTCCTCTTAAAGCACGATTATGTGGCTGTGGCAGAATCACATTTCTTGTAATAGGTTTTAATAATTTGTATGCGTTTAGCGATTGCTAAGCGATCCATTTTCGTAAATGTTAAAAAAAATTGGTTTAACAAATTAGTTTTACAGATGTCGAGTTCAAGCCCTATACTTTTGAAACCGCAAAATGGATAACCCGTTATAATCGCTTTAAATACATAAAGACAATAGGAATACAACAGAAATTTCTTAAATTTAATATTTTTATTGTTAGTTTTGTTTTTTATTATATTGTATCATAAATTTCGTGATTTCAAGTTTGAAGCTTTCTAAAATTTCGCGCGTCGCACTATAGAGTAAAAGCATGCAAAAACGAGACAAAAGTCGATTTTTAAAATTGCTATGTTTAGAAGTAAAGTTTCAACTAAACGGAAGAGAAATGTCCGTAGGTTAAGGAACTGTATATTTTTTTTTCTAAAACTAATTTCGCAAAGTCAGTGAAAAAGAGAACATATTTTTTTGCACCATCAACAAAAAAAGTTGTAATTTCAATTCATTACCCGTTTTTTGTTGGAAAATCTATCAGTAGTATTCAGTGTTGCCAGAAACACCGATTTATCGTAATTCTCACGATTTTTAAACCTATTTACGATACACCGATTTTTGATCTAATTATGACACTTTTCCCCGATTTTTGATGTTTTATATAAAAAAGTATTTTAATGTATTTTCAATCTGAAATTTACATAATTTATAATTGTACTAAAAATTTGAGTACTTTTTAATTAATTTATTAATTATCAACTGACTTATCATCAGCAACAAAAATCTTAAGCACGGTGGTAAGAATATGTATTAATTTTAAGATTTATGATTTTTGTTTTGATCTTTTGAAAGTTATTGCTGCGGATGCAAAAACATTGCATTCGACAATTATAACCAACTTTATTGAAAAGAATATTGATTATAAAAAACAATTAATCGGGTTTGCGGCGGATGGAGCAAATAATATGACTCGCAGTAAAAATTCGGTTGCTTCTTTGCTAAAGGGTGACTGCCCAAATCTAGTAGTTTTTAAATGTGTCTGCCATTCATTTGCCCTCTGTGCATCTTACGCCTGCTTAAAACTTCCTCCAATTGTTGAAACAATGTGTCGGGATATTTACAACTATATTCAAAATAGTCCAAAAAGGGTGGCAAAATATCAAGATATTCTAAAATTATTGGAATACAAGCCATATGAACTTTTCCATCCGTCGTCGCAGACTCGTTGGTTATCATTGGAATGCGTTGTTTCCAGAATATTAGAATTGTATGAATCCCTTAAGATATACTTCGCCTTTGAAGCGAATATAGATAATCTCGAAAGTGGTAAAGTAATTTTAATTTATCTACAAGATCCTTTAAATGAATTGTATCTAAAATTCTTAAGCTTTGCTCTTCCTCAAGTAAATAAATTGAACCGACTTTTTCAAAGCGAAGAGCCACAGAATCACAAGCTATACAGTAAAATTAAAACTTTACTACTAGCAATTTTAGATTGTTTCATTAAGCCGGCTTATCTAAGGGCAACGGCTATTGAAAATATTAATTTCAAATGTCCATACAATATAATAAGTAATGATAATTTATATCTCGGCAGCGACGTTAATTTACAATTGGAAAAAAATCTTATTGCAAGTTGTGAAGTCGAACGATTTAAAAATAACTGTATAAGTTTCTACGTCGAACTATGCGAACAAATATTCAAAAGATTTGATTTTAAAAATAAACTGTTTAAAGCTTTGACCTTATTGGAACCTAAAAAGACCGTAAATAAACAAATTGATTCATTAAGTAATCTTTTTAACTTGTTTGATAATATTATTCCTTCCAAAGATATCCAGAGAATTGATTTGGAATATAGGGAAATACGAAATCTTGATTTTGAAAACTTATTATCTGAGGGAATTGAAAGTACTAAACTAGAAATATTTTGGAAGATTGTGTGCTCAATCAAAAAGTGCAATCAAACTTTAGCTTTTCCATTGATGGCTCGATTTATTTCATCGGTATTTTCGTTACCGAATTCATCCGCTAACGTGGAGAGAACTTTTTCGCAAATAAATTTGAATAAGACAAAAATAAGAAATAGGCTAGATGTTGATACTTTACAAGGAATATTACTTTCTAAGGATTACCTGAAGTTCAAAGATTGCAATTGTTTAAACTTAAAAGTGTCTGATAATTTGGTAAAAAATTCAAGCAAAATAAATATATTTAAAAATAATACAAATTAAGATACTTATGTACCTAAGCCGTTGGTTTATAAGAAACTTGAATCCTTGGAGCATTTGTTAGCTTACATATGTACATTATTACTTTTTTCATTTCTAAGCTAGCTAGGTGCTATAAGCACTAAATAATTAAGTTTCTTGTAAGCCAATGCCCCATAAAAGACTGTAAATTTAATATAACAAGGGAAATATTTATTTTTTATTATTAAGTTTTACGTTTTGTGTTCAAAGAATATGAATTTTAATTAAAAAGCAAAATAAAACAAAAAAATATCAATTGTTACTTATTACATAACGTATTCAGTACCTCCGAAATAAAAATATTTAATTTTAATGTAACCTAGCAATATTACTTATGTATTATAAGGTGCAGGGAATTAACTTCACGGGAACTACCTTCACATGGGAACTAATTTCACCACTAGTGGGAACTAATTTCACTTTTTTTTTGTGAAGTTATCTCCCACTGAAGGCGGGAGATAATTTCATCAGAAAATGGTGTGAAGTAACTTCCCACCTACGATTGAAATATCTGAAAAAATATCAAGCGTTGAATTGTAAATCAAAACAAAAATATGTAAGTTTTAAGCAATAAAAGCACCTGTGGGTGGCCCGCTTCGCGGGTTCTCAGGATTTTAACTCCCTTTTTCGGGGTCACACCCGCTCACGCAACTCCGTTGCTCTGCTTAGGGTGTGTAAAGTCGCCAGGCAGGCGCCTATACCATGTTAAGGTAGTTCCCGTGAAGTTAATTCCCTGCACCGTATTATAATTAATTTAAATGAAATAAAATAAATCATGATACAAATGAAACAAAAAGTTTTGTTATTTTTTGTAATAGGAAATCTGAATTTATTTTCATAGTTAATGAAAAACACGTTCTAAAA
This sequence comes from Eupeodes latifasciatus, assembly GCA_920104205.1. Lineage (NCBI taxonomy): Eukaryota > Metazoa > Arthropoda > Insecta > Diptera > Syrphidae > Eupeodes > Eupeodes latifasciatus. The sequence continues at coordinate 39,900,534 of OV049924.1, forward strand.
AAAGAACATTCAGAAAAAATTGACAGAAAGCTTATCTTTTTCATAAGTTGTAGTTTTAAACAAATTGCCCCGATTTACACCGATTTCTAATGTGGAAATCTCCCGATTTCAGTAAATATTTTCTGGCAACACTACTAGTATAGTAGGATTTTGCACGAATAACAACAAAAATATCCGCAGTGTGAATACTACCGATAAAAGTTAAAGTAGAATCTGAATACGAATGAGTTTTTGACATTTATACGAGTCTCGAGAGGATCTTATGTGATTTCGTTCTTAAATATTGGTACGATTGATATTGCATTTGTATCTCGATGGCTGTGTTCGTTGAGTAGTTGTGCATTTGGAATCATGTGTGTTTTCAATTGGGGAAAAAAATCAATCTATTACTGTTGATATTATTTAGTTTTGTTAGTGAAAATGAACTAACTGGTCTTATTTTGCAAGAGAAAACAATAGAAAAGATATTTATGTTTTCCTATGTTTCCACCAAAGGTTTATCTCAGTTTAGATTAAATAAATCTTTTTGGTGTTTACACCGCACAAGAAGATTTAAAAATGATTAAGTTTGACAGCACTTTCTAAAATGCAAATGGTGTTTCGATGTTTATTATGAAGTGCAAGTGATTCGTGTTAAACAATGAAAAATTGAATAGTTCAGCACCATATAGGAAAATGCTACCTCCTCCATGTGCAATTTTTTTTTTTAATTTGATTAAAACAAAACGTTATTTTTTGTACACAAACACGCAAATAAACAGACCACAATGCTTTATCTGTAAAACCAACTGCTCCACACAGGTTTTTCTTCACAAATTTCCGATCCCCGACCGGAATCGAGCGAATCAAGCTCATTTTAACTCGATTCAGGTTTACAAAGAATTTAGGCGAGCTTCAAGCTCGCTTCAACACCGCATGTTAATGTAGTAGTCTACGAACAAACCCACTTATTGAAGTTTTTATTTTATGTCAAATTGTTTGGTTAAAACTTTGAAATCGACTATCACATTACGCAGACGTATTTTCTTGATTTTTATAGTCAACTATCAAAAATCGGCTTACACGATTTCACCCCTGGTCTGAATTTCTCTTTTTTTTTGGAATTTTTTGATAAATTATTCTGGAAAATATTCAGTTGTATCAACTTTCAAATATAAAAACCGGACTACTGCGGATCGTTTTGTTGGCAATTTCTCACTTTACTATGTATGGAATACAAGAAAAACGCACTTATTATTTATTTAACATTTTTCAACTTACTGTTGATATAATTTTTAAGGTGAATAAGGTTTTCTAATATATTTATTTTGGTTTTTGTTAAAAAATTGAGCTTTAATAGTTTTTGTGATTTAATTAAAAAAAATGCCTATAAAATTTAGTTTTCTGTTTTTTATTCTTGCTTTCTTAATCGTTTTGTTATTACTTTCCGTTAAATTCCGTTGAGTTGTTTGTGTAAAATGATAAAGTGAATCATAAAGCTACAGTTGCAAAAAAAATTGGGCGCTACAATTTGCAACCTTAGTTGTTATTTGTGTTAGAAAAAGTGATGTTTTATGCATTTTTAAGCTTTATCTTAAAAAACGTAAATTTTGATATATGTACATATTTGAAGGATCATCCGGCTTAATAGTTTTAACCAAAAAACGTTTATATGATGTGATGAAAACATGTTCTGAAGGTGGATTTAAAGCTAAATTAAATTATTTAGAAAAATATTTACATATTAGACAAGGCTTGTTGTGAGGAGGGTCAACTCGAAGAATTTAAAATTAAAATATGGCGTTTAAGGTTTGAATGTGAATTTAAATAATGAAATGTATTTTTGTTTATTGGAAGGGTTATTTATAGATTTGAATTTAAGGGCGGATGGCTTCGTTCTGCAAGAGTTGAAAGTCGATTTTTACAAAAAAATGAAACTTGGCTAAAAGGAAGTTTTGAAATTCATAATAATTCACGACCTGGTCGGCCCTCTAAATCCTTTGATGATCTTTGCCCTCGTAGTAAATGTAGACGAACTGAAGAACTTCGTCGAACGCATCAAACAGAAGAACTTTCTTTTGCAACACAAATAAAATTGGGGGAATCTGGTAAGGCAGGGGTGGAATCGGCTAAGGTGATTGTTGATAAATGACAATCAAAATGATCGAATTTGATCTACGTAAGGTGATAGTCAAATTGATACCTAAAAAGCTGTCACAAAAAAATGTGATAGTCAATTTCAAACAAATATGTTTATTCCGAATAGAGCTACCAGACGCTTACACAAACGACTGGAAAATTTTCTTAGTTCACTTTGTTTTTTTTTTTTTTTAAAACACATTCCTGTGACCGACAAAGCTTACGACATTCAAAAAAGCAAAAAAAGAAAAAAACAACGAATTTTGACAATTTGAATCTGAAATTGTTCAATCGAATTGAATTGAGTTGAAACATCTTACACAGACGGAATGAAAATGATAGTCAATTTGACTATCAAAAAAATGATAGTCAACTATCACTTTAGCCGATTCCACCCCAGTATCTGCAAAAGTCCTGAACGAAATAACTCATTCTCCAGGAAGAGCCAAAATTTGTAAAAAAGCATTAAAGAATAATCGTTTTTCCAAGGGAGAAAAGATGTCAACTCTTAAAGCGCTTTAAATTTTTGTTGAGGCAGGTTTATCTCGAAAGCAATACCAAATTATAACATCGAGTGACAAGAAAATGTTTCCGAGTTATAGTAGACTTAAAAAAGCTAAAAGTGATTGCTATCCTGACCCAGAGTGTTTTACAGTTACGGAAACACTGGGTGAGGTTAAATTGCAAAGCTTGCTTGATCACACCACTAAGCGCTTACTGATGTATTTGGATATTCGACAAACCTTAACTGAGGACGAAATGAAATCTTTAGAGCTCATTTCAAAATGGGGTTACGATGGATCACAACAAACCCAATATAAACAATATTTTGAAAACTATTCCGATTCCGATGCAAATATACATATTTCAAAGGTCTTTTGTACCTTTGCGATTGTTATGCGCTTCAAATGGGAAAATCGTTTGGCGAAATCCGACACCATCATCACCAAGGTATTGTCGACCTATAAGAATTATTTTTACTAAAGAATATTACCCAAAGTGAAATTAATTATATAGAATTGGGAATCAATTCTCTAATGAAAACAAAACTGGATGATTTTGAGCCGATGGAAGTTAAGCATACGTTGGCATTTATAATGATTGATGGCAAAGTCTGTAATGCTGCAACAGATACAAAATCAACTATGAAGTGCTATATATGTATATATGTGGAGCAACATCTAAGGAATTTAATGATTTGTCAAAATCAAGTGATATTCAAACAAATACATTCAAATTCGGTTTATCAATTCTACATGCAAGAATTCGTCTTTTCGAAACCATGTGGCATATTGCTTATAAGCTGCCTTTAAAGAAATGGCAAATTCGAACACAGGAAGATAAAGATATTTTCAAAGAAAAAAAAAACGAGAATTGCAAGAAAAATTCAAAAACCAACTCGGTCTAATAGTGGATGTACCACAGCCAGGTTTCGGGAGTTCAAATGATGGCAATACAAGTCGTAGATTCCTTGAAGATCCACAAATTTCTGCCGAAATAACAGGTGTTGACATTCAGTTAATTTATAGGCTCAAGGTTATACTAGAAGTTCTGTCCAGTGGATATAAAATCGATAATTCCAAGTTTAGTAAATTTGCATTCGATGCAGCAACACTTTATGTGAATTTGTATTCTTGGCATCCGATGACACCAACAATGCACAAAATTTTAATCCATGGATCAACCGCAATTGAAAATGCGATTTTGCCAATTGGGCAGCTTTCGGAAGAAGCAGCCGAAGCTCGAAATAAGCACTTCAGACTCTACCGCCTTAATTACTCAAGGAAAAACTCAAGGAAAAATTGCAATGTAGATATTTTTAATCGTTTGTTATTAACATCTGATCCCCTAATAATAAGAATTAGGCCTCATCCTGTTGGATATCTACCCATTGAAGCCAAAAAATAATTTTGTCTCGTTTTTTCATGCATTTACTCCATAGTGCGTCGGGTCTTAATCGACGAACCACGCAAGTACACTGCCGCTCATCTGAATAGGTTCATTGTTTTTCCTATCTTACTTGAAGAATTTTGGAATAAAAAAAACAGCTAAACTTAATTCCTTAAAAAAAAAAACTAACGTTTTTTGGCTCATTTCAATAGGTTCAAAAGCAAAACATATATTTTTAAATGATGTTCGAGGGTGATAAAAACAAAAATTAAATCGAATTGTTTGAAAGTGTCTAAGAAAACAAATGGCGCAAGACTCTTAAACAGGAAAGATAAAAAAATAAAAGCGTTTTATAATTTAAGGTTTAAACAAAATTGAAAGAAGCCAAAATTTAGTGGGTAATTATTTACGGAACATCGAAAACTACGGGAAAAATATGAAAGGTGAAACTTATTTTGCCCATCAATGGCCGATAGACTCGCATTCATCAGAGATGCATCATACAAATTACAAGGTGTTATTAAGAGTGCAAAACGTTTAAGAAGAAAAAAAATTTAGAAAAAAACACTTCTGAATAAAAAGCCAAAAGGAAATCATCTCCAATTTAGCCAAAATACAGATGAATACAAATTGAACTTAGAAGGTCCAGATGGCTACAGCAACTACTTTCATGACCTGCGCAAAGAAGAAAAATATGTATATACTGCATAACTGTGAAGGCAGTGTTATGTTGCGAGGAGGAATTTCCTATTATGCAACCTTTCAGCTACAAATTCTTACATTGCGAATGAATGCCAATGTGTACAATGGTGTTTTGCTAAAGTTCTTCCCACAAATCTCTTACCTTTTAGGGTCCGGCCACGCAATGAGCAACGCAAAAAAATTAGAACACATGAAATCGTATAGAGGTGGTCACATAAACCCTAAGCGACTGAGCGATTTTTTAAGCGACAGAACGACACGTTCGCTCTGCAATCAAATCTGCTTTAATCTGTTTCAGTCAATCGCTGAGCGACGTAGAAAAAAGATGTGTACAATAAATACTGAAAGTTTATTTTCAGCTGTCCACTGATAACTTCCCATCCCGTCTGAAGATTTGTATTGCTTAAAAGTTTGTCTATATGTATCAATTTTTACCAAATTTGCGTACTATTTTTTGTAGATTTTATTTTTTTATGAAAAAACGGACTGCTGGATTTTTATACCGAATGATATATGAATATCGAAAACAATATTTTCTGTGAAATAAAATAAGTTTGAAGCCAATATTTATAATTTTTGAAAAGCTATTTAAGTCGAAAGTAAATTTTTACCAAGTTTTAGTATTTTTTTTTTTAGGTTTTTATTTTTTGTAAAAAAAACTGTCAATTCGATTTTTCTCAAAATTTTATCGAATGTTAAAAACAATATTTCTTATAAGTTAAAATTACTTAGAAGCCATTATATCAAATTTTTGAAAAGATATTTGCGTCGAAATTCAATTTTTACCAACTATGAGCATATTTTTTTTAGGATTTTATTTTTTATAAAAAAAAACTGTCAGTTAGATTTCTCTCAAAATTTTATCAGATGTCAAAAACATTATTCTTCGTTGCACGAAATTGTTTTGGAGATAAAATCAAATTTTGGTCGTAAAATTTTCGAGGTGACAAATTTGTTTTTTCAGTTTTTTTGATTTATAAAAAAAAACGTTAATTGGATTTTTTTCCAAAAATATTATTGTTTTGTATTACGTTACAATATATATGATAAAATTTAATTCAAGTCTCTAGCATCATTGGTTCATGAGATATGTAGGTTTAACCAAAATTTTCACCTTTTTTTTTAAACTGCTATGGTAAAAAAACCACCCACGCAATTTTCTTGAGAGCCCTTTCTGCATCTTTCTGCCTTATTATCTGTACAACAACATTTATTTGAAGTCGATATCTCTTCTGGTTCTTGAGCTATATAGGACGAAAAAAACGTCGCGGACGTACTGACGTACGAACGTACGTACACACGCACGCACAGACATCTTTCTAAAAATCTTTTATTTCGACTCTAGGGACCTTGAAACGTCGAGAAATGTCAAAATTTTCAATTTGACAAATCGGACCCATTACAATAACTTCCTATGGGAAGTTAAAAAATGTCATCGATAAAGAGTGGGAAAAAGTTGGACAAATTTGTAATATTGTTGTGGTAAGTTTTTATTTATTTAATCTTTTATTACAAATTGTGTTTTTTGTTCAAGCTCATTTCTTGTACGAGTATTCAACGCATTGTTTGAGCTTCTGTTATAATGCGACTGTTCTTGTTGGGTGGTTGCATTTGTTTGAGCTTACTCATTAGCCATTTCTGCAGACACGTGTATATAATCAAGGTCACTGTCGCCAGTATACAAGCACATTTAATTAAATGAACTGCAGTGCTTGGTATCGTTTCGATGTTTTTTTTTTAAAAACCGCCATTTCCTCCTAATATGCCAAATACACACTCATTTTCTTGCGATTGAAAGTTTTTTGTTGAAGTTTCCTGTTTGAACTTAAATAGTTTCTCCTTGAATAAGGTCTTAGTAAATAATTTTTCAGGGGATAAGTCTCATCTCCGATTAAAAAATTTGGAAGAATAATGTTTCATTCTGGTAATGTTTGTGGAGATGGAATGTTAAATTTATCGGCTTCAAGTAATTTGAACAAAGTAGATCCAGAAAAAGTACCACCATCACTTTGTTTTCCTCTCCCACCCACCTCGATTGTTAGAAACTTTTTGTCAGCATCAGCTACAGCTTGCTTACAGTACAATAGAAAAATAATGCAGGTAGTTAAAATAATGAGACTCAGAATTTGCTGGACACTGAATTTGGAAATGTCTACCATCAATACTGCCAGAACAGTTAGGAAATTTCCAGCGCCTCCGCGCCGGTAGTAATCGTTAATAACATTTAGAAGGTGGTCAGTTGTTGGTATAGGCATATATTCTTCCACAAGTTGTTCCCATATGATAACGCTAGTTTCCGAGACAATGTTACTTATTGTGCTTCTGCCCATTCGAAAAGCAAAAGCTAAATCTCGAAACGAATGACCTATTGCGAGAAATCTGAAAACATTGAGGATAAAAAAGGATATTAAAATTAAAATTAATATAATATTATATTTCAAATTTCAGGAGCAAATGTAAAACTAAAGTGGAAAAACCTAAAAGACACTTTTCGAAGGGTTCTTCGAAAAGCTCCACGCCCAGTATCGGGATCCGGAGCTGCACCAACAAAACCGAGATGGCCATTTTATGAAATGATGGCCCTTACGAAGCAGACAATTGATCCAGATCCAAATTGAGGGAAATCTTCGAGAACCAGAAAATTATTTAATGGCTCAAAATCGTTTTTTCTCTGAAACAATATCAGAATTACTGGAAGAAGAGGATGTGACCCTTTCAAGTGTCAATACGTTTACAAACAGCACACCTTCTACGAGCACCAGCTGCCCCCAAATTTTGCGAAAAATAAAAATAAGAGAGCGTCAACATACAATTTGGACTCAGAATTTCTAGAGTTGGGAAAAGAAAGACTCCAAATTTTAAAGCAAGGTGTACAAAAAAAAAAGAGGATAGTGATGACCTTCAATTTTTCAAAAGTCTTTTGCCATTTATGGCACAATTTAACATTTTCGAAAAACTTGAGATAAGAACTGACAATCAAAATATTATATTAGAATAACTTAAGAATACAAATAAAGAATAAAAAAATAAAACAAAATTACCTTAAACATAAAACCAGCCGTTGTTCTGGACTAATTGCTTTCTTTTGGCTTGTTAATTTAGGTCGAACTTTTTCCAACAGCAAATCAAAAGATGTTACTGACATATACGACAATATCGCCAAAATCGATCTGGAAATCTGCGAAGATTTAAATATAAATGATGAAATTCACCATAATTTTTCCTTTCCCGATTAATGGGGTGTACACCAAATCTACGGATTCTCGATCTTATTACAGATCTATAAATATGAACGCGACTTTCAACTAGTAAGCTATAACGAACCGCACTTGACGATGGCATTTTTCCAACTAATCGCTCAGAGACGCACGTGTCGTTTAGTTCGTCGCTTATTGCGTGGCCGAAGCCTTAGAATCAATACAATGGTCATTTCGGCATGATAATGCTCCGGTAAAACAATGGACAGAGAATCTAAATGTAGATCTTAACATCGTTAAAAATTTTTGGGAGCTTCTTCCCAGAATGTTTATGATTCGTGGAGGCAATATAAAGACAAGAAATCCTTAATCGAGGGAATTAAGAAAGCATGGACAGAGATTTTTCCTTTCAACCTCAAAACACTGTATAAGCCTTAATTGTAAATATTATTATAGATTATTATGTATGCAAATGGTGAGGTTTTCGATATCGTAAGACCTTTGCATCATAGTAATATGCACGCTGAGTCGAAAATATTGAAGAATTTATCGTTACAGTAAATTCGGTCGATATTTTTCTGTTGGGCTACACAAAAATTGGGCTTAAGCGTATAATGCCCGAACTTTAGACGTATTTAAAACCCACACTACTTAAGTTTTGGCTGAGATACGGCCCGAGATATAAAAAAAAGTGCTTAGCTCAAAAGACTCGCACTCTGCGATTTTTCTCGTTGTATTATAAATATGTATTTACATATACATACACTCAGAAAACACCACATTGTTGGCAACTTAACAACTCGCATTTGACAAATTTTAACATTTTAATTCTTAACTCAAGAACGTTTTCTTAAAACAAGACTTTTTTCAAAAATATAAGAGTTGAATCAACAAATTGGAAGATTTAACATTCGTCAACAGGGAATCTTTTTTGTAATAAAAATAAAATATTTATTTTCGGGGATGAAAATTGGAAGCAAATATTTTATTCTTAAAATAACAACGCCGTCTTTTAAGGTGTTTAAAGCTTTTTACTATGCCTTCCTAGTATTAGTGTGTCGTGCACTAACACACAATATTTTCTTGCTTATGTTGAATCTCATCTCGATTTCCAAAGCAAAAGTGAAGTTGCATGTGTAACTTTACTTACACACACACGAACAAAATGAAACCATCAAATTAAGAACGAAATTTTTGATTCAAATGTTTTGTGCTTCTTAACAAAAACGTAGTACTTGAACTCCAAATCTAACTGTTAATTTTATTTGTGTAAAACCAAATACCACACACACAACCCAAAGCCATCACCAGGCTAAGAACGAAGTTTTTAAATCAAATGAGTTTTGTTTCGCAACAACAATTTAGTTCTTGCTGTCCTTAAGAGTTGAAAAAACCTATGTAACTGTTTATTTTATTCTGGTTGCAGTGCAGGAGTGACTCGTGAGTTTGTTGTGATTGAAAAATAACTTATTAATAAAATAATGGACAATATAAGTGAAGAAGTTGAAATTATAAATTTGGACACTATAGTGTATGAGTTGTTTAAAAAGTATAATATGTCCACGGAGGAAATAAACGCTTTAGCCGAATGTCGAATTTCTACAGCGCATGTAGCGCACAAACGAAAAAAGTTCCTTTGCGAAGCCGACACAAGTAAGAGAATGAATGTCACGGAAGATTCGCCCTTTAAAGTTGTTGTGACTGAAGATCTTGTAAACTTAAAAATATATGTAGCCAACAATTTCCCGGACAACATAGTTGAATTGTGGGAAAAAAAGTCCTGAACAGCATTAAGCATATAAAATAATGCAATCTAGCAAACTTGGAATAGGTAAACTTATTTAACATCTTTTCCAATAGATAGAAACTTAAATTTTTTTAATTTTTTCAATTTGCTTCATACAATTATTTTACCACCCAGAATCAACAGAAAATTTTTGTTTATCGTTTAATTTAATTAAAATGTTTAAATGCCATGTATCATAAACCTGTAATATGTAAATAACATTTTTATAAAAAAAAACAACATTGACAATAATAAATAATACCTTTTACATTAACCGTAAATTCGTGTTAAACTTAAATTATTCCTCTAAGACCAATTGCAGCAACTGCTTATAAGGATATGATTTCTTCTTATGGACTTTTTATTAGACAAAATGATTTTAGTTTTAGGTGAGTATTAAATATTTTGAGGTTTTGAGAAAATTGTATAGGTCCTTGGGGCAAGAATTAAAGTTCTTGACTATTCCGAAATATGTAAATGGTTCTTACGACAACAACGTACGTTTCCAAACGTAAGAATACCGATAACATTAATTTTTGGGACAACAATATTTATTCTTCGTGTATTAAAAATAATGTTCTTGTTTCAAATATGTATAAAAGTTATTGCATTTTGAGAACTTTATTTTTGGTTTTAAAATAAAAGTTTTCATTACTAAAATAACACTTTACTCTCTTAAGTTAAAATAAAAAGTTGTTGGGCAGATTTTAACCTACATATTTTCTTGAGACAAAGTATAAAACTTTTGGCATAACTATTTTTTTCTCTGAATGTATGTATATGTTAACTTCTTCAAAAATTCCATAAAAAAACAAAAGCTACAAAAATATACCTAAAATTATTGATTTAATGTCTCGAAAGTGTTGACAGATAACTTTCTCAATTTTGCTAACGAAAAACCTAAAATAATAACAAATCAGTATCAATCCAACTTAAGTTAGCCAACAATTTAACATAAACATTAAGCTAATTTTAGCAATCAATTCTTCACCCATTAACTCTTGTCACTCAACAACCTTCATACATAATATACAATATAACATCAACCCTCTTCAAGTTGCAAAAGCTTCCCGCTGGCTGGCACAAATTATTGCCAACTTTACCAGATGACCACACTTCAAGATGTCCATTAATTCTACTGATGGAAGTAACAAAATAGTACATAGACTAGGAGCATTCAAGTAAATTGATTGGAAACAATCAAGTTGACGTAAGTAAAAGGAGTGATGTATGTGTGGACGATTATGTAGCCATGTGGTGTGTAATGTATATAGAATCAATTACACATTTCATCCCTTGGAACCTTTAAGAAGATTATTTTCTAATAAAAGCAGGAAATAAAATCGGCTTTTCATGAAATACGAACTATATTGAAAAAGCAACTTGGCAAAAATAAATCACAGAATATTGTTTGTTAATCGATTAACATTTCCATTGTATTGATTCAGCATTCCATTTATTGGCCAATATACCTACTTTTGTTCATAAGATCGAATCTGGTTTTGGGGGATAAGACAGAAGGTTAAAAATCGACAAACAAATAAATTTATTAAATCCCTTAGTCAAGGAATGAAGTTCTACATATATGTATCTATATAGACATACATGGTATGCAAGTATTATGAACAGCATTTCTTGAGAAGAGTGTTATACCTTTAACACCATCTTTCTGTAGCATAATAAACAATCCAAGAAGACGCCATCACACATCGAATTTAATGCGGTTCTTGTTGTTTTTGTATAGCCGCTGGCTGGCTTTGGTTAACACAGATTTGTATCTTATTAGTGGGCGGAGATTGAAAATTCATATCACTTCGATCTTTAAAAGCAGAGGCAGAGTGCTTCTTCCTTAATAATACGAAAAAATTCCAATATTTGATTTTCTCATGAACGCTTGATCAGAAGCAAACAACACACTGGAAATATAATTGTATTCGAAGTTCAGATTGCAATCAAAAGATTAAGAATGAAGGTGGCCAAAAGTTAAAGGATAATGATTTTCGAGGGAAGATTTGTTTGCTTATATGTATACTTATGTGAAAAGTGAGATCGGCCCTTTCTTGCCCTGAGTCATATATTTTATTTAATGTGCTTTATCACAAAATCAGTAATCAATTACTTTTAACTTTTGCTGTAAACAAATCGTACGGTAATAATATCCAGTCAATGTAATTTTGAAGATTTCATATAAATTAATCAATTTGAGGACGTATTCTAAAGTGAACTTACGAATTAGACAAATTAACATACATAAGTTCGATAGTTAAGTCGATGAAGAGAACCAACTGCCGTCAAATCTAAGAACCTAGGAGATTATAGTTACACTTGAGCCGAGTTGTTAGGCTGTCCTTAAAAGAATAGTGCAGAGCTCCCACGTCAACACTAGAGGCACTATCTTTCAAAAGTCTGTCCAATTAATGTCATATGCTGATGACATTGAGCAGGTTCAGACAACATAAGGGGACTTCATTTGCAGTCAACTTCATTCTTTGAACGTAAATTTTGACCAAGGCAACTAGTTAGTTTTTCAAGTATCATGAATTTCAAATTCAAAACTTTACTTCACAAACCTCTACTTCAAGTCCATAGTACAAAAACTACCAAAATTATTATTTTCTATAAAACAATCCTCAGGCAAGCTCCAAGTCCACCACGATTTGTATTTTGTATTGTAAAGAAATATTTTTTTTTTCTAAATTTACAAGGAACCTTTTACAGAAAGCATTAAATGAAGTTATGCAGAAAATAAATAAATCATTGAGTAATAAAGTTCAGCTTTTAGTTAAATGAAAAAACATGATCAATTGTCATTTTGACATACATAAGTTGACTTGACTTGATAGTTAGGGAGATTTTTCTTGACTAACTTTCCAGTCAATTTTCCAATTAAGTTGCCTTAATTGGAAGGCAATTTTTTGGCACCTGGCGAATCGGATGCTAGAAACTTGCCTTACTTTCAAGTCCCTTATGTCGTCTGAACCTGCCCATTGACATAATCGGAACTTAGCGTGATGTCAATGGCGCTAGCGGGTTTAGCGGTTAATGAGGGCAAAACAAAGTACATGCTGTCATCAAGAAAGGACCAATAACACCGACCGACGTCTAACTTTGAGGAGTTAAGGACATTATCTACCTAGGCTCCGCTTGTGAACACAGAAAACAACATGCGCTGAGATCAAACGAAGAATTACTCTTGCTTACCGCTGTTTCTTTGGGCGAACAAAGCAATTGAGTAGTTAAGCCCTAACTCGAACGACCAAAGTGTCGCTATATAATACACTCATCATTCCCGTCCTGCTTTACGGTGCAGAAGCATGGACTATGACAAAATCGGATGAAAGCACCTTGGGTCGTTTCGAGAGAAAAGTTCTTTGTGTTTTCTACGGTCCCGTATGCATAGAGGCTGTAGAGCGACGTAGATTAAGTCACAAACAAATGCTTCCGGCCGGAAAGTCTTCGAATCCACGCCCACAGAACAGCGCAATAGAAGAAGACCGCGGATCGGATGGCGCGCACAAGTCGAAAGTGACCTCACGCAACTTGAAGTGCGTAACTGGAGACATATAGCTAGGGACCGAGCTAGTTGGAGAATGTTGGGTGAGGCCCTAGTTCAGATAGGATTGTAGCGCCACCTTAAGTAAGTAAGTAAGCAGATTGTTATATCTTGAACTAGTTCAATGGCCCCACAAACTCAGTACAACAAATATAACCAAACAAATGTATAGTTTTTATGTCAAGGCTCAATTCTGTGTTTTGTTTAGATGATTTTTATTTTTGAAAACAAAATATCGCCCAAAGTTACATTATATTAGATAAGTTAGAGCCCTAACTTCCGACTTCGGATTAAATGATAACTTTTTTAATATAGGGTCATTCAATTTGCTGATTCATGTCGGTGGCGTTGCGCTGGCATATTTGACACCTGACAATTTTAGTTGTTATTTGAAGTGTCATAATATTGGTTTAATGCTTGCCACTGTCGACAAATAGATAGCTTAGCAGTAGAACAACTAAAGGGCTTTTCAATCGGCGCGGGTAAATTTTGGCGCCCATTTTGTTTTGGTGACATCTGTCAAATCTTTTGTTTATTATTCAGTTATGTATGCCAAATCATCATGGCAAGTTACACGATTGAACAGCACGTTTAAATGATAAAACTTTATCATCAAAATGAGTGTACGTTAACGCAAACATTGCGCCCATTTTACGGTAGAAGTACAGTGGCGATTCCTGCTCATGATCTTAGGGTTAGCTACTTTCTCCTACAAGTTGAAGATAAGTTTTCAAGAATAAAAATTAATTCTATTCAAATTTTCTGCAGTCCGCCCTGAGCTTACATCGATAAATGCAGCAAATGTTTCATGATTTTTTTTATTAAAGTAATAACAATAGGTAATTGGGACTTTAAATGAATGTCAGACAAAGCTATAAACTCTGGCTGTCGGATTCTATCAGAAATGTGATCGCCTAAAACAGCAGCAACAGTTTTGATTAAATCATTTTGGATAGCAATTGAAAAACTTTAAAAAATTTTGACGATTTCACACTGCACGATTTTTTTGAACGTTATGTTGGACACTTAAAGTTTCGTCTTTCCTAGTCTGACCAAAGGTAGCTAATTTAATTACATATTGCGAATGAGAGGCACTTAGCTTGTGTTTTCTCTGAAATGTAGTTAGAGTGTTCATATTGTCCACATCCGAGGAACTCCATGCGAAAAAGATACCGGAAAAAAGCAAACAAGATCAACAAAATAATTTATCTTGTTATTCTTGCTACCAAATAGCTATTGGTAATATTATAGAATATTGATTTTCGCTAAAGGTTCGAGTATAATCTCTGTTTCTATACTTGTGTGTTTATTTTAAATCAGTAGGGCGCCCATTATTAGCTTCTCCGAAAACGATATTGTTGAAAATGGTTTCTCTAATAAATTTTTCAATTATGGTCTTTGCTTGAGATGTATTAGAGATTCCATTTTAATTCCTACGAAAAAAAAGTTTCTATTGTTAGACCAAGATCATGAAAAAAAATATCTATTTTTAAACAAACAAAGAAGACTCTATTTACAACGACTTATCTCATAGCCTAAAACCTTATTTTTAGCTGGTCATAGAATTATGCAATTCCATGACTTAGAAAACAAATAGATTTTTTTATTGAATACAATTTGAAAATTAAAATTCATACAATTTTTATTATTTTGTTTTTGTTTGCAAAAGAATTAAAATTGATCCAATGCAGCTGCATAAGTCGTAATATTCTCTTATTAACTTCCCAAAGGAAGTTATTGTAATGGATCCGATTTGTCAAATTGAAAATTTTGACATTTCTCGACGTTTCAAGGTCCCTAGAGTGGAAATAAAAGATTTTTAGAAAGATGTCTGTGCGTGCGTGTGTACGTACGTCCGTACGTCCGTACGTTCGCGACGTTTTTTTCGTCGTCCATAGCTCAAGAACCAGAAGAGATATCGACTTCAAATAAATTTTGTTATACAGATAATAAGGCAGAAAGATGCAGAAAGGGCTCTCAAGAAAATTGCGTGGGTGGTTTTTTTACCATAGCAGTTTAAAAAAAAGGTGAAAATTTTGGTTAACCCTAAATATCTCATGAACCAATGACGCTAGAGACTTGAATTAAATTTTATATTATATATTGTAACGTGATACAAAACAATTATATTTTTGGAAAAAAATTCAATTAACGGTTTTTTTTATAAATCAAAAAAACTGAAAAAAAAACTTGTCACTTCGAAAATTTTACGACTAAAATATGATTTCATTTCCAAACCAATTTTGTGCAATGAAGAATAATGTTTTTGACATCTGATAAAATTTTGAGAAAAATCGAATTGACAGTTTTTTACAAAAAATAATAACCTAAAAAAAAAAATAAAAAAAAAAGTGGGTAAAAATTGAGTTTTGACTTAAATATCTTTTCAAGACTTTGAGATATTGGCTTTAAACTACTTTTATCTTTCAAAAAATGTTGTTTTCAACATTCAGTAAAATTTTGAAAAAAATAGAATTGACAGTTTTTTTACAAAAAATTAAAAACCGAAAAAAAAATTTAACAAAAGTTGGTAAAAATTGATTTTCGACTTAAATATCTTTTCAAAAATTTGAGATTATGGCTTCTAACTAATTTTAACTTATAAGAAATATTGTTTTCAACATTAGGAAAAATTTTGAGAAAAATCGAATTGACAGTTTTTTTACAAAAAAATAAAAACCTAAACAAAAAAAATTAATAAAAGTTGGTAAAAATTGATTTTCGGCTCAAAAAGCTTTTCAAAAATTAAAAATATTGGCTTCAAACTTATTTTATTTCACAGAAAATATTCTTTTTTATATTCAGTAATTTTTTTATAAAAATCCAACAGTCCGTTTTTTCATAAAAAAAATAAAATCTACAAAAAATAGAACGCAAATTTGGCAAGAATTGATACATTTAGACAAACTTTTAAGCAAGACAAATCGATAGACGGGATGGGAAGTTATCAGTGTGGGTCGCATCCCAGCCTCTTTTTTAGTTTTTTTTCGCTCTGGTAGTTTTAAATTTAAAGTCTTATAGTTTTCATTTTTTTTAATTAATAAGAATAACGAATTCTGAATGAAAAAATATATGGACTTTATAAACATTTTAAAAAATCACACTTCAAACTGATTTTTTGACTAAATAGTTGTTTTTTGAATAAACTTAATTTTTATTTTTTGAAAATTTCTTTTCCATTAAAAGAAATGCTTGTTTTAATTTGAGCTGTTCTAAGGAAATCAAATAAAATAATTTCTTACGACTACCGTCTACCATGTTTGAATTCGTATGGAATTATATTAATAGTAATTACAATAAAATATACATACATATGTACATAAAAGAACATATTGATCACAACACATTTAATATTTAACTAACAATACAATAGATATTAAAATGCACTTTCTTAAGTCACTTTCCTTTCCGCCTAAAAGAAGGTTCTAAACAAAAACTACTTCCTATTAAACATTTGAATAATCCGCCTAAACTCCAAAGCCTTTGCCATTTTCTTTTCCTCACACATCGGCATCAAAAATCAGTACAATCGCTAAAAGCCGCACTAACCCACGAACATGCATTGCTCACTATATTCTTGTAGAGCAAGGTCAAGCAAGTTCGCTAGCAAACCCCATTTTCACATAAATAAATAACCTCTCACAATTTTCTGCTTTCAAAAACGAATATGGTATGATGTATAAAGTATAAATCGTTGCCGTGCTCGACGATCATGTTCGATTCGTCAGTGTTGTTCTTTCTTCCATACGAAGTATAAAGAGAGAAGACATCAAACTCTTGGTCGCGCCTGGGCTTCCTCTCTGTTGTGTGTCTTTAGTGTGCACCAAAAACACTCCATTACCAAGACCGGAATCTTTCGTACGTTTCACTCTCCAAAACCCGTTTGTTTACATTGTTGTATTTGTAGTTTTGACAATTAGTCCATGAATAGATGTGAGCACAAACAAAAAAAACGATGCCGTGGGCTAGCGGCATTTTGCACAGCAAAAACAAAATGGAGGGGTTAATAAGTTTTTTTTCAGGTTTTTCTTTTTACTTTTTTTCGATGAAGAAGTCAGTTTTAAGCTTTAATTTTGCAGTCATTTTGTTGATAGCGAACCAATGTACATTTTTGTCTTCAAAAAAGCATGTTCACCATCAGTTTATTATAATTAATTCACTAATTTACAAAAATTACTACGAAATTTCAAAATTAACCTCGGATTTTTGTATCAAAGATGCGTTCGAAGAACCATCAAGTTAAGGGTGCGAGCGCAAGTTTTGTATTGAATTCTAATAAATTTTCGTTAATGAACGGCCCAAATATTTTTTTCTCCAAGTAATTAAAATCTGTATCAATTTAATTAATCCAAGTATATTTATAGTTTGTTTTTAATGATTTAAGCTTGCAACTATTTTTCAATTCCATTATGATTAATAAATATTAAATTAAAAAAAAAAAGAGTTATAATCGAAAAATATCTTATCCATAACATTCTTGATTGATGGAAGCATACATGTATTTGCTATCAAAAAAAAACTATGCATCAAAGGAACACCAATGTTTTAAAAAGGTAATCAGAACGATTATAGCGAACCTGTTGAATAAATGCAGAGCAAATAAAATGCAAATTTTGACATATATCACAAAATGAAAACGTCTTAAAATCGCTCTGAATTCATGCACAACTAATTCATTAGAACATGTAATCGTCATGAATGTTTATTGTTGACGTACAGAAGTTTTTTTTAGTGAGTTCCCACAGTTTAACGCAAAATATAGTTTTCATTAATTCCTTAAAAACGTTAAGTTACCAAAGTTCAAGTTTACTTATTATTGTTTGATGGGTATGTTTAGTAAAAGTGCTGCTAAAAATGAAACAAATTAATGAGTTTTACGTACATGTTTTTCTTAATATAGTAAACACTTCCATAGATTACATTTCATAAATGCAGAACATGGAAGAAAATATACATAAACAATAGTTTCAGGTATAAAGCAGAGGTTAGTGTAGAAAAATATTTTTGAGAAAGCCAATAATATTTTAGGTATGTTCATTAAAGAAATTTCCGCTTCGGCTAACCTTCATCAACTTTTTAGAAATAAAAATTAGCATTAATATCAGCCAATTATTTCATAGCATAATTAATTTTTCAGATTGTAAAATGTCTAGAAATTTTCATACGCTACAAAATTCGTAATTTTATGCGTAAACATAACTAACAAAGTCCCTTAAAAAGAAATTTTCAGGAATATTTCTGCAACAAACAAAACTAAAATTTGGTCTTGCAATTATCGAACTGCTTAAATGATGAAAATACTTATCTAATTGAGGAATCTGAACTAGCTAAATTTGGCAATGGAACTTCACAAGTATGCTTCTCGTAAAAAAAAACTTCTAACGTCGCCTAAAAAATGCTCTAAGCAAACAAAAGCTGAAAAATTGTCTGTTTTGTTGTTTTACAAAGTATTGAGTTACACTTTTGTCCATTTCCAATTATACTTAACCAGTTGCAGCGCATGTTGCGTTCGCAAATAATTTAAGTAAACAAAATACAGCACTAATAAATCATTAAATATGTATTTGGTCAATTTTATTTTATTTAATATACATTAACAACATTTATTTGTATTGAAATTAAAAATCTATACAAATCTTCCAATTTAAGACCATGTCAGCACTTCAGATTTTGTTGGTTAGGATTGTTTAGTTTTTGAACGAGGCCATGCAACATTCAAAATGAAGCATTTAGATGGGGCTGATTACTATAATGAAGCATTTTGATGGGCCTGAGGACTAAATGTGAGAATGTGTTTGGTTTTTTGCATCATTTCACGAACACTTTCTCACATTTAGTCCTCAGTAGCTTGTAGGCAAACCGAAATGTCAGTCTGAGATTCCGGTCTTGGTAATGGAGTGTTTTTGGTGTGCACCAACAAACTTAGCCTGGTTATCGGTTTTTTTTTTGCGCTAACCCTTCTATTTATTTGTACAGGCTTTTATTTGAATGTGTCTATTTATCTGTATGTGTAGAATGTATGAAATTTGATAGCAAGATGCAAGTTATTTTTTAACATAATGGTCAACTGTTGAGTTGGTTAGTAATTCAATTACCAAATAATATTCATATTACAAAATAAGATTATTCTAAAATTCTTGGTTTAGCTGAATGAGGAATCGCCCCTGGTGCAGGTTCCAGCAGGACGGCTCTACGTGCCACACAGCAAACGCCACGATTGACATTTTGCATGAACTATATAAGGGTAAGGTTATGCGATTTGACCCTGCTAGAATTTTTCCTGTGGGGTTTCTTGAAGTCGCAGGTGGACATAAAACAAGCCGGGAGCGGGTCATAATTCTGGTTTCAAAATTCTGCTTTTCAAAATTCTTCTTTTTAGTCGAAAAATTCAGATTTTCAAAATTCTGCTTTTTTTTGCATTCTGGTCACCAAAATTCTGTTTTTTTTTAAATTCTGCTTTTGAAAATTCTGGCTATTTTAAATATAAAAAAATTCTGCTTTTTGTATGGTTTTTTATTCATTAACACAAACGCCTGAGGTACTCAAGGTGACTAAGCTTCTTTCTCTTTTTTATGATTCTCTTTAGTCTTTTATTTCTGAGAATACAGTTCCGTTTCTTTTTTATTCGCTCTCCATTTTTGGCACGCTCGATTTCTGTTTTTGCAGTGATGAGCTCTTTTTTAAAGTCTTCTATTAACTTGTAGAAGCCTGCATGACTACGTGCAACTATAACTTTAAGTCAGCGATGCCAAGCTTCAACATTGTTTTGTGTTCTAGGGAAAACGTGTGTTGCGGTAAATTTTACCACAACAAGTTTCATCTTCCTTTTTGCTAACCACCCTTAAAAATTCTTACTGCGGCCGCAAAATTCTGGAAGAGTTTAGTAGAAACCTGGACCATCAGCCAGTGACCTGCTCTTCTAGCATTTTGGGAAAGCAAATTTAACAGGTCCTACCAAAGTGTGCGAAAGGATTCCACACCAACGAACTGGGCGACGGTTGGCTCACATATTGGATAAACAATATCGTCAAGGCATGAAGACGATACCCATGCCCAACAATGTGTGTAGAAAATTCACACCAACTTTAATGTAGTATGGCCGAGGGCCCACCATAAAGTACATAGTAACGATATAAAAATCACTCCAAGAATACCTTAATAATTTTTATTTTAATTATAGGCTTGGCTACCGACTTCCTGCAACATCACATAAGCAGTCTTTCCTCAACCAAAAAAAACTAGCGCGTGTAGATACTCGGTAATGCGAGGAATTCCACACGATTTTTCCAGAAAGTCTTGGCTGGAATGGGTTGGAAAGTGAAGAGCTGAACTCACTCATTGAGCTACTGGGTGATCGCATCACCTTTTTAAAGAGATCGCGTGCGATGAAAGATATCTGGCTTCTCGGTCGCACACCCCAATCTTATGGATGGAGGAAGTTGCGGGACCGAGACAGATCGATCACCACGCAAAAGATCCGAGAGGATTGCCTACACCGAAAAAAAAAAGCTTGGTTGATTCAACAATTTTTCATTGTTGGCCAGCCAACCAAGGAAAATTGTGATTTTTACCAAGGTTTGTGGTGAAATCAACAAAGGCCGCATTGTTGATTCAACGAATGGAGGATTGTTGGCAAAAAATACCCAAAAAATGAAAAAACTGATCACAAACGTATGTTGAAAGTACCAAGGGGCTTGGTTGATTGCATTGTTGATGAATCACAAACGTAGTAAAACCGTGATCAATAAAAAATGACTACGTTTGTGATCCAACAACCAAGGTTTCTTGGTGAAACCATGGTGAAATCAACCAATAAACGATGTAAAAGCTTTGTTATATACTTTTGGTTTTTTGTTAAATACATAATAAGTATATACTAAAAAAAATCATTGCGAAAATGATAACGTTCGTGATTCAACAACCAAGGTCTCTTGGTAAAATCTTGGTGAAATCAACCCATAAACGTTGTAAAAGCATTGTTAAATAAAATTGATATTTACAAAAAAAAATAATTATGAAAATCACAACGTTCATGATTCAACAACCAAGGTTTCTTGGTAAAATCTTTGTAAAATCAACCAATAAACGTTGTCAAGTGTTGCTAAATAAAATAGATACAAAAAAAATTGTGAAAATGAAAATGGTAAAATCTTTGTGCAATCAACCAATAAACGTTGTAAAACCATTGTTAGTTAAAATGTATATTTACAAAAAAAAAAATATGAAAATCACAACATTCATGATTCAACAACCAAGGTTTCTTGGTAAAATCTTTGTAAAATCAACCAATAAACGTTGTAAAAGAGTTGCTAAATAAAATAGATACAAAAAAAATTGTGAAAATTAAAATAGTAAAATCTTTGTGCAATCAACCAATAAACGTTGTAAAACCATTGTTAAATAAATGCATACTTACAAAAAAAAAATTGAAAATCACAACGTTCATGATTCAACAACCAAGGTTTCTTGGTAAAATCTTTGTGCAATCAACCAATAAACGTTGTAAAACCATTGTTAAATAAATGCATACTTACAAAAAAAAAATTGAAAATCACAACGTTCATGATTCAACAACCAAGGTTGCTTGGTAAAATCTTTGTAAAATCAACCAATAAACGTTGTAAAACCATTGTTAGTTAAAATGTATGTTTACAAAAAAAATATGAAAATCACAACGTTCATGATTCAACAACCAAGGTTTCTTGGTAAAATCTTTGTAAAATCAACCAATAAACGTTGTAAAAGAGTTGCTAAATAAAATAGATACAAAAAAAATTGTGAAAATTAAAATGGTAAAATCTTTGTGCAATCAACCAATCAACGTTGAAAAACCATTGCTAAATAAATGCATACTTACAAAAAAAAAAATTGCAAATCACAACGTTCATGATTCAACAACCAAGGTTGCATTGGTAAAATCTTTGTGCAATCAACCAATAAACGTTGTAAAACCATTGTTAAATAAATGCATACTTACAAAAAAAAAAAATTGAAAATCACAACGTTCATGATTCAACAACCAAGGTTTCTTGGTAAAATCTTTGTGCAATCAACCAATAAACGATGTAAAACCATTGTTAAATAAATGCATACTTACAAACAAAAAGTATGAAAATCACAACGTTCATGATTCAACAACCAAGGTTTCTTGGTAAAATCTTTGTAAAATCAACCAATAAACGTTGTAAAACCATTGTTAGTTAAAATGTATATTTACAAAAAAAAATATGAAAATCACAACGTTCATGATTCAACAACCAAGGTTTCTTGGTAAAATCTTTGTAAAATCAACCAATAAACGTTGTAAAAGAGTTGCTAAATAAAATAGATACAAAAAAAATTATGAAAATTAAAATGGTAAAATCTTTGTGCAATCAACCAATAAACGTTGTAAAACCATTGTTAAATAAATGCATACTTACAAACAAAAAGTATGAAAATCACAACGTTCATGATTCAACAACCAAGGTTGCTTGGTAAAATCTTTGTAAAATCAACCAATAAACGTTGTAAAACCATTGTTAGTTAAAATGTATGTTTACAAAAAAAAATATGAAAATCACAACGTTCATGATTCAACAACCAAGGTTTCTTGGTAAAATCTTTGTAAAATCAACCAATAAACGTTGTAAAAGAGTTGCTAAATAAAATAGATACAAAAAAAATTGTGAAAATTAAAATGGTAAAATCTTTGTGCAATCAACCAATCAACGTTGTAAAACCATTGTTAAATAAATGCATACTTACAAAAAAAAAAATTGCAAATCACAACGTTCATGATTCAACAACCAAGGTTGCATTGGTAAAATCTTTGTGCAATCAACCAATAAACGTTGTAAAACCATTGTTAAATAAATGCATACTTACAAAAAAAAAAAAAAATTGAAAATCACAACGTTCATGATTCAACAACCAAGGTTTCTTGGTAAAATCTTTGTGCAATCAACCAATAAACGATGTAAAACCATTGTTAAATAAATGCATACTTACAAACAAAAAGTATGAAAATCAACGTTCATGATTCAACAACCAAGGTTTCTTGGTAAAATATTTGTAAAATCAACCAATAAACGTTGTAAAAGCGTTGCTAGATGAAATAGATACAACAAAAAAAATTGTGAAAATTAAAATGGTAAGTTTACATAAGATCCTTTTTACAAAAAAGTCAAAATTGAACATTTTCAAATCTATTTCCCTGACTGGAAAACTTATTAAAACTTACAAAAGCATGCTCAATACATTTCACAATTTTCGTCTGATAAAGAAAACTTATACTAATTCTTTTCCCGCGTTTTGTGGAAAAAGATGTTTAGATTCTTTTTTTTTTTCATTTAACTTAGTTCATTTTTGTCATAATTCCCGTAAGTTTACATAAGCTCCTTTTTACAAAAAAGTCAAAATTGAACATTTTCAAATCTATTTCCCTGACTGGAAAACTTTTTAAAACTTACAAAAGCATGCTCAATTCTGCAAATGTGTTTGTGTCACATGTGTGGAAAAATGCTTTTGTTTTAATTTATTTTACTTAAGTGAACGTTCTTTCCTTTAATGACATAATGTTAAAAACTACTTCAATATTATTTGTTTAATTAAACCGACTCCTTAATGGCCAAAACTTAAATGCAGAATTCTGTATGCATCTTTACATGAAACATTCTTCCAAATAGCATTTGCATACTTAAGACCCAAACATAACAAGTTTAAGAAAACACAAGCTAATGACAAAAATCTAACGAAAAAAATCTTTATGTTTGCAAAAGTAACACGCATATCCATAATTGACAACTAATTCGTGTGTATTGAACAACCTGTCAGATTTATTTATGCGCCGATCTACTGAGATCGCTCATAAATAACATATTTTATGTTATTTATGAATCCAAAATAATTTATATCATTTCCAATTTTTTGCAAAAGAATATATTTCTGATTTAATGAAGTATGAACACGGCCTTACACTCAGCCAATGCATTAAGTGATTACGAACATTGTTAAAAACGAACCAAGAAAAAACCACGAACGTGGTTTTTTCTTGGTTGGCCAACCCACGTTCGTAGTTGAAACCGGCGCGCCAAATTACAACGTGAATAAACATGCTCTGTGCTTTATTATATTTTTGCCGCCAAAAAGATAATTTAAGGCCACGTAACAACTTATTCATAAATACATTTCACAATTTTCGTCTGATGAAAAAAACTTATACTAATTCTTTTCCCGCGTTTTGTGGAAAAAGATGTTTAGATTCTTTTTTTTTCCATTTAGCTTAGTTAATTTTTGTCATAAATCACGTAAGTTTACATAAGCTCCTTTTTACGAAAAAGTAAAAATTTAACATTTTCAAATCTATTTCCCTGACTGGAAAACTTATTAAAACTTACAAAAGCATGCTCAATTCTGCAAATGTGTTTGTGTCACATGTGTGGAAAAATGCTTTTGTTTTAATTTATTTTACTTAAGTGAACGTTCTTTCCTTTAATGACATAATGTTAAAAACTACTTCAATATTATTTGTTTAATTAAACCGACTCCTTAATGGCCAAAACTTAAATGCAGAATTCTGTATGCATCTTTACATGAAACATTCTTCCAAATAGCATTTGCATACTTAAGACCCAAACATAAAAAGCTTAAGAAAACACAAGCTAATGACAAAAATCTAACGAAAAAAATCTTTATGTTTGCAAAAGTAACGCCCATATCCATAATTGACAACTAATTCCTGTGTATTGAACAACCTGTCAGATTTATTTATGCGCCGATCTACTGAGATCGCTCTTATTTATGCTTACATAAATACATAAACATATTTAATGTTATTTATGAGTCCAAAATAATTTATATCATTTCCAATTTTTTGCAAAAGAATATATTTCTGATTTAATGAAGTATGAGCATGGCCTTACACTCAGCCAATGCATTCAGTGATTACGAACATTGTTAAAAACGAACCAAGAAAAAACCACGAACGTGGTTTTTTCTTGGTTGGCCAACCCACGTTCGTAGTTGAAACCGACGCGCCAAATTACAACGTGAATAAACATGCTCTATGCTTTATTATATTTTTGCCGCCAACAAGATAATTTAAGGCCACGTAACAACTTATTCATAAATACATTTCACAATTTTCGTCTGATGAAGAAAACTTATACTAATTCTTTTCCCGCGTTTTGTGGAAAAAGATGTTTAGATTCTTTTTTTTTATTTAGCTTAGTTCATTTTTGTCATAATTCACGTAAGTTTACATAAGCTCCTTTTTACAAAAAAGTCAAAATTGAACATTTTCAAATCTATTTCCCTGACTGGAAAACTTATTAAAACTTACAAAAGCATGCTCAATACATTTCACAATTTTCGTCTGATAAAGAAAACTTATACTAATTCTTTTCCCGCGTTTTGTGGAAAAAGATGTTTACATTCTTTTTTTTTTTCATTTAACTTAGTTCATTTTTGTCATAATTCCCGTAAGTTTACATAAGCTCCTTTTTACAAAAAAGTCAAAATTGAACATTTTCAAATCTATTTCCCTGACTGGAAAACTTTTTAAAACTTACAAAAGCATGCTCAATTCTGCAAATGTGTTTGTGTCACATGTGTGGAAAAATGCTTTTGTTTTAATTTATTTTACTTAAGTGAACGTTCTTACCCTTAATGACATAATGTTAAAAACTACTTCAATATTATTTGTTTAATTAAACCGACTCCTTAATGGCCAAAACTTAAATGCAGAATTCTGTATGCATCTTTACATGAAACATTCTTCCAAATAGCATTTGCATACTTAAGACCCAAACATAACAAGTTTAAGAAAACACAAGCTAATGACAAAAATCTAACGAAAAAAATCTTTATGTTTGCAAAAGTAACACGCATATCCATAATTGACAACTAATTCGTGTGTATTGAACAACCTGTCAGATTTATTTATGCGCCGATCTACTGAGATCGCTCTTATTTATGCTTACATAAATAAAACATATTTTATGTTATTTATGAATCCAAAATAATTTATATCATTTCCAATTTTTTGCAAAAGAATATATTTCTGATTTAATGAAGTATGAACACGGCCTTACACTCAGCCAATGCATTAAGTGATTACGAACATTGTTAAAAACGAACCAAGAAAAAACCACGAACGTGGTTTTTTCTTGGTTGGCCAACCCACGTTCGTAGTTGAAACCGGCGCGCCAAATTACAACGTGAATAAACATGCTCTGTGCTTCATTATATTTTTGCCGCCAAAAAGATAATTTAAGGCCACGTAACAACTTATTCATAAATACATTTCACAATTTTCGTCTGATGAAAAAAACTTATACTAATTCTTTTCCCGCGTTTTGTGGAAAAAGATGTTTAGATTCTTTTTTTTTTCCATTTAGCTTAGTTAATTTTTGTCATAAATCACGTAAGTTTACATAAGCTCCTTTTTACGAAAAAGTAAAAATTTAACATTTTCAAATCTATTTCCCTGACTGGAAAACTTATTAAAACTTACAAAAGCATGCTCAATTCTGCAAATGTGTTTGTGTCACATGTGTGGAAAAATGCTTTTGTTTTAATTTATTTTACTTAAGTGAACGTTCTTTCCTTTAATGACATAATGTTAAAAACTACTTCAATATTATTTGTTTAATTAAACCGACTCCTTAATGGCCAAAACTTAAATGCAGAATTCTGTATGCATCTTTACATGAAACATTCTTCCAAATAGCATTTGCATACTTAAGACCCAAACATAACAAGCTTAAGAAAACACAAGCTAATGACAAAAATCTAACGAAAAAAATCTTTATGTTTGCAAAAGTAACGCCCATATCCATAATTGACAACTAATTCCTGTGTATTGAACAACCTGTCAGATTTATTTATGCGCCGATCTACTGAGATCGCTCTTATTTATGCTTACATAAATACATAAACATATTTAATGTTATTTATGAGTCCAAAATAATTTATATCATTTCCAATTTTTTGCAAAAGAATATATTTCTGATTTAATGAAGTATGAGCATGGCCTTACACTCAGCCAATGCATTCAGTGATTACGAACATTGTTAAAAACGAACCAAGAAAAAACCACGAACGTGGTTTTTTCTTGGTTGGCCAACCCACGTTCGTAGTTGAAACCGACGCGCCAAATTACAACGTGAATAAACATGCTCTATGCTTTATTATATTTTTGCCGCCAACAAGATAATTTAAGGCCACGTAACAACTTATTCATAAATACATTTCACAATTTTCGTCTGATGAAGAAAACTTATACTAATTCTTTTCCCGCGTTTTGTGGAAAAAGATGTTTAGATTCTTTTTTTTTATTTAGCTTAGTTCATTTTTGTCATAATTCACGTAAGTTTACATAAGCTCCTTTTTACAAAAAAGTCAAAATTGAACATTTTCAAATCTATTTCCCTGACTGGAAAACTTATTAAAACTTACAAAAGCATGCTCAATACATTTCACAATTTTCGTCTGATAAAGAAAACTTATACTAATTCTTTTCCCGCGTTTTGTGGAAAAAGATGTTTAGATTCTTTTTTTTTTTCATTTAACTTAGTTCATTTTTGTCATAATTCCCGTAAGTTTACATAAGCTCCTTTTTACAAAAAAGTCAAAATTGAACATTTTCAAATCTATTTCCCTGACTGGAAAACTTTTTAAAACTTACAAAAGCATGCTCAATTCTGCAAATGTGTTTGTGTCACATGTGTGGAAAAATGCTTTTGTTTTAATTTATTTTACTTAAGTGAACGTTCTTACCCTTAATGACATAATGTTAAAAACTACTTCAATATTATTTGTTTAATTAAACCGACTCCTTAATGGCCAAAACTTAAATGCAGAATTCTGTATGCATCTTTACATGAAACATTCTTCCAAATAGCATTTGCATACTTAAGACCCAAACATAACAAGTTTAAGAAAACACAAGCTAATGACAAAAATCTAACGAAAAAGATCTTTATGTTTGCAAAAGTAACACGCATATCCATAATTGACAACTAATTCGTGTGTATTGAACAACCTGTCAGATTTATTTATGCGCCGATCTACTGAGATCGCTCTTATTTATGCTTACATAAATAAAACATATTTTGTTATTTATGAATCCAAAATAATATATATCATTTCCAATTTTTTGCAAAAGAATATATTTCTGATTTAATGAAGTATGAACACGGCCTTACACTCAGCCAATGCATTAAGTGATTACGAACATTGTTAAAAACGAACCAAGAAAAAACCACGAACGTGGTTTTTTCTTGGTTGGCCAACCCACGTTCGTAGTTGAAACCGACGCGCCAAATTACAACGTGAATAAACATGCTCTGTGCTCTGTGCTTCATTATATTTTTGCCGCCAACAAGATAATTTAAGGCTACGTAACAACTTATTCATAAATACATTTCACAATTTTCGTCTGATGAAAAAAATTATACTAATTCTTTTCCCGCGTTTTGTGGAAAAAGATGTTTAGATTCTGTTTTTTTTCCATTTAGCTTAGTTAATTTTTGTCATAAATCACGTAAGTTTACATAAGCTCCTTTTTACGAAAAAGTAAAAATTTAACATTTTCAAATCTATTTCCCTGACTGGAAAACTTATTAAAACTTACAAAAGCATGCTCAATTCTGCAAATGTGTTTGTGTCACATGTGTGGAAAAATGCTTTTGTTTTAATTTATTTTACTTAAGTGAACGTTCTTTCCTTTAATGACATAATGTTAAAAACTACTTCAATATTATTTGTTTAATTAAACCGACTCCTTAATGGCCAAAACTTAAATGCAGAATTCTGTATGCATCTTTACATGAAACATTCTTCCAAATAGCATTTGCATACTTAAGACCCAAACATAACAAGCTTAAGAAAACACAAGCTAATGACAAAAATCTAACGAAAAAAATCTTTATGTTTGCAAAAGTAACGCCCATATCCATAATTGACAACTAATTCCTGTGTATTGAACAACCTGTCAGATTTATTTATGCGCCGATCTACTGAGATCGCTCTTATTTATGCTTACATAAATACATAAACATATTTAATGTTATTTATGAGTCCAAAATAATTTATATCATTTCCAATTTTTTGCAAAAGAATATATTTCTGATTTAATGAAGTATGAGCATGGCCTTACACTCAGCCAATGCATTCAGTGATTACGAACATTGTTAAAAACGAATCAAGAAAAAACCACGAACGTGGTTTTTTCTTGGTTGGCCAACCCACGTTCGTAGTTGAAACCGACGCGCCAAATTACAACGTGAATAAACATGCTCTATGCTTTATTATATTTTTGCCGCCAACAAGATAATTTAAGGCCACGTAACAACTTATTCATAAATACATTTCACAATTTTCGTCTGATGAAGAAAACTTATACTAATTCTTTTCCCGCGTTTTGTGGAAAAAGATGTTTAGATTCTTTTTTTTTATTTAGCTTAGTTCATTTTTGTCATAATTCACGTAAGTTTACATAAGCTCCTTTTTACAAAAAAGTCAAAATTGAACATTTTCAAATCTATTTCCCTGACTGGAAAACTTATTAAAACTTACAAAAGCATGCTCAATACATTTCACAATTTTAGTCTGATAAAGAAAACTTATACTAATTCTTTTCCCGCGTTTTGTGGAAAAAGATGTTTAGATTCTTTTTTTTTTTCATTTAACTTAGTTCATTTTTGTCATAATTCCCGTAAGTTTACATAAGCTCCTTTTTACAAAAAAGTCAAAATTGAACATTTTCAAATCTATTTCCCTGACTGGAAAACTTTTTAAAACTTACAAAAGCATGCTCAATTCTGCAAATGTGTTTGTGTCACATGTGTGGAAAAATGCTTTTGTTTTAATTTATTTTACTTAAGTGAACGTTCTTACCCTTAATGACATAATGTTAAAAACTACTTCAATATTATTTGTTTAATTAAACCGACTCCTTAATGGCCAAAACTTAAATGCAGAATTCTGTATGCATCTTTACATGAAACATTCTTCCAAATAGCATTTGCATACTTAAGACCCAAACATAACAAGTTTAAGAAAACACAAGCTAATGACAAAAATCTAACGAAAAAGATCTTTATGTTTGCAAAAGTAACACGCATATCCATAATTGACAACTAATTCGTGTGTATTGAACAACCTGTCAGATTTATTTATGCGCCGATCTACTGAGATCGCTCTTATTTATGCTTACATAAATAAAACATATTTTGTTATTTATGAATCCAAAATAATATATATCATTTCCAATTTTTTGCAAAAGAATATATTTCTGATTTAATGAAGTATGAACACGGCCTTACACTCAGCCAATGCATTAAGTGATTACGAACATTGTTAAAAACGAACCAAGAAAAAACCACGAACGTGGTTTTTTCTTGGTTGGCCAACCCACGTTCGTAGTTGAAACCGACGCGCCAAATTACAACGTGAATAAACATGCTCTGTGCTCTGTGCTTCATTATATTTTTGCCGCCAACAAGATAATTTAAGGCTACGTAACAACTTATTCATAAATACATTTCACAATTTTCGTCTGATGAAAAAAATTATACTAATTCTTTTCCCGCGTTTTGTGGAAAAAGATGTTTAGATTCTGTTTTTTTTCCATTTAGCTTAGTTAATTTTTGTCATAAATCACGTAAGTTTACATAAGCTCCTTTTTACGAAAAAGTAAAAATTTAACATTTTCAAATCTATTTCCCTGACTGGAAAACTTATTAAAACTTACAAAAGCATGCTCAATTCTGCAAATGTGTTTGTGTCACATGTGTGGAAAAATGCTTTTGTTTTAATTTATTTTACTTAAGTGAACGTTCTTTCCTTTAATGACATAATGTTAAAAACTGTTGAAATAGAATATACAATGCCCATTCAATGTATAAGCACCCTATGTATTTACTACTTTTTGTTAACCAGTAATGTAATAAACTCCACTCTCTATTTTGTTCTCATCCAAAGCGGACGTGTTTTTTATTCGATTGGTTTTTCTGGAAGTTTCTAGAATCTTTTTCTGCGCACATTATTCAACAACAGGTTATGGGCCCAGAAGCTCCTAAATAGATAAATCATTTATATTATCATATATTATTATATTATTAACAACAGGCGAAATTTATAATAATGGCTAACAGCCTCCCATCTATTCAGAAACTTAAAGGGCGAGAAAACTACGACACGTGGCGCTTCGCAGTTCAGGCATATCTCGAGCTTGAGGATTTGTGGTCCTGCGTTGTGAGCGATGAGGAAGAAGACATCAAGAGAATCACCATGGCGAGGTCGAGAATAATCCTTCTCTTAGAACCCATCAACTATGTCCATGTCCAGGACACAACAACGGCAAAGGAATGTTGGGATAGACTGCAGTCTGCTTTTGAAGACAACGGGCTGTCTCGGAGAGTGGGTTTGTTGCGCAAACTCATTAGCACAAAGCTGGAAGACTGTTCATCCGTGGAGGTGTACGTGAACGACATTATCTCGACAGCACACAAACTGAATGGCATCGGTCTAAAGGTTACGGAGGAATGGGTAGGTACTTTGTTATTGGCTGGGTTAAGTGACAATTACAAGCCTATGATTATGGGCATTGAGAGCTGCGGCATGAAAATCACTGGCGATTCAGTCAAGACAAAGATACTTCAGGATGTGAAGTTGAATGAGTCGGATGCAGTTGCCTTTTATGGTGGCAAACGTCGCTTTCAGAAGAAGAGATACAATGGTGCTGGTGGTGGTTCAAGTGGTCGTGGTGTTGTCTCTAGTGTTGGCAATAGTACCGGCGGTGGTGGCGTTGGTGGTGGCGTTAGTGGTAGCAGTGGTCCTAGATGTTACCAGTGCAACAATTTTGGACATTTGGCACGAAATTGTCCTTCGAAGCAATCCAACAAACAGGTAGTCAAACCGACGTCTTTATACACATCGTTTTCTGTTTCATCCGTGCAACCAGGTGCATGGTACGTTGATTCCGGTGCATCCGCACATATGTGCTCAGACCCAAGGCTTTTGTCGGATGTCAATCAAGGTGTGAAGGTAAACAGCGAGGTGGTAGTGGCTAACAATATGCGATTGAATGTAGAGAGTACTGGAAATGTGTATTTACCGATTGATGATTGCAAGGTCAAGGTGGAAAATGTGTTATGCATACCTGACCTCTGTGCTAACCTTCTTTCTGTGAGTCAGATCGTACGCAAAGGAAATAAAGTGATTTTTGACTCTAAAGGTTGTAAAATCTATGATCCAGAAAATAATTTATTGGCCTCAGCTTGTCTTGATGGAGAGCTTTTCAAGCTGGACTGTACAGGTAAAGATTCTGCTTTTACAGCAAATCGTGTAGATCATGCTATAAATTTATGGCATAGAAGAATGGGTCACTTAAATTTTAGTAGCGTTCGAAGCATGCTCAATGGTTTTGGGTATTCAAATTTAGATAGTATTCAGGAGAATGTTAATTGTGAGGTCTGTGCCAAGGGCAAACAGTGCCGTAGACCATTTAAGAAACCAGGTGCCAGGGCAAGTGATGTGTTGCAGTTAATACACTCTGACTTGTGTGGGCCGATCAATGTTGCGAGCATGGGTGGTGCACGTTATATTTTGACGTTTGTGGATGATTTCACAAGAAAAACGTTTGTGTATTTTTTGCGAGCGAAGTCAGAAACGTTGAATCGTTTTAAAGAATTCAAGGCCCGTGTGGAAAACGAATGCAGCAAGAATATAAAGGCATTGAGAACAGACAATGGATCTGAATACTGTGGAAAAGAATTTCAGCGTTTACTTCGTCAGTCAGGAATTCAGCATCTTACAACAGCACCTTACACACCCGAACACAACGGTCTAATTGAAAGGATGAATAGAACTATCATCGAAAAGGCACGATGTATGCTCCTTGATGCTAATCTCCCAAAGCATTTTTGGGCAGAAGCAGTCTCTACAGCAGTGTTCCTTATCAATAGATCTCCGAGTAGTTCATCAACATGTAAAGTCCCTGAGGAAGCGTGGACTGGTGTTGCGCCTGATATGAGTTTCTTGCGAACGTTTGGTTGCAAGGCGATGGTGCACATACCGAAGCAGAAAAGGAAGAAGTTGGATGCGAAGTCAGAGGCATGTGTATTCCTTGGATACTGTGATGGCACGAAAAATTATAGACTCTACAATCAAGACAAAGACAGGATAGTGATTAGCCGTGACGTTATATTTTTCGAAGATGAGCATCTATATCCAGTGGATGATGATTCAAGTTCCTATTTTTTCGAGATTGGTTCTGCTTCAGGTAAAGATGGTGAAGTTCCAGGCATTGTCAGCGAGGTCTCTGAGTGTGATTCTGACAAATATTCTGATGCTGCAAGTGAGATCAACAACATCGAGGAGATATTTCCGGAAACCATTGATGAGCCAACCATTGAAAGAAGAAGTCAGGATAGTGAAATCGAATACATTCTACCGCATTCAGTTTCGAGCACGATAGAAGCACCAGACCAGATGAGGAGAAGCAATCGAATACCGAAACCGATAAAGAGAGATGACTACATATCGTATGCAGTAAAAACAGGTGAGTTGCATGACCCTTTTACTTTAAATGAAGCTCTTAGTAGAGCAGATTCGGAATGTTGGCGACAAGCAATGGCAGATGAGCTAGATTCATTGAAGAAGAATGATACTTGGGAGCTTGTCGATTTGCCATCTGATAAAAAACCTATAAACTGCAAATGGGTTTTCAAGACTAAACGCAATTCCGATGGTGCAATTTGTCGCTATAAAGCCCGCTTGGTAATAAAAGGTTGTTCACAACGAAAAGGCATCGACTACGAGGAAACCTTTTCTCCGGTGGTGCGCTACAGTACAATACGTTTTTTGATTTCGTTAGCCGCTCAGTATGATCTCGATATAGACCAGATGGATGCAGTGACTGCATTCTTGCAGGGAGATTTACCTGACTTGATTTATATGCTACAACCTGAAGGGTTTTCTGATAAAACTGGTAAAGTATGTCGTTTGAAGAAATCTCTATATGGTCTAAAGCAGGCTAGTAGGCTTTGGAATGAGAAGCTAGACACCGCACTTCTTCAGTTTGGATTGGAGAAATCAAAAGTTGACCCGTGTGTATATTTTTCCCACAAGAATGCAAGTCCGATTATTGTAGCTGTATATGTCGATGACATTTTAATTTTCTCCAAAGATTTTGAAACAAAGAAAAAACTAAAATTGTATCTTCACAGTTCTTTCCATATGAAGGACATGGGAGAGGCCCGTTTTGTTTTAGGAATTCAAATAAAACGAAATCGTGAGAAGGGGTCTATCAGCATTGACCAAGAACATTACATCAGGGAGATATTGGCACGTTTCGAAATGTCAGACTGCAATCCTGTGAACACGCCGATGGACCATAACCAGAAGCTTACAAAACTTATGTGTCCTCAATCTGAAGAAGAAAGAAATGAATTGTCCAATATTCCATACCAAGAGGCGGTAGGGTGCATCATGTTTGCTGCGCAGGTGTCAAGGCCCGACGTAAGTTTTGCTGTAAGTAATGTATCTCGTTTCAGCACCAATTTTGGCAAGCCACACTGGACCGCCGTCAAAAGAATCCTACGCTACTTGAAGGGAACAGCTGATGCTAAGCTAGAGTTCTGTAAATCCAAGGATCGTGAAGTAATTGGATTTTGCGATGCAGATTGGGCGAACGATAGTGATGACCGTCGATCAACTACAGGCTACGTTTTCTATTCTGGAAAAGCGGCAGTTTCGTGGAATACGAAGAAACAACCGACTGTCGCCCTGTCATCAACGGAAGCTGAGTATATGGCAGTATCCTCAGCCGTGCAGGAAGCTATATGGCTCAAGAGTTTGGAAAAGGAACTTGTTCCATGTACTTCAACATCAACAACGATTAATTGTGACAACAAAGGTGCTATTTGCTTGGCGTTGACTACTGCTTATCACCCACGAACGAAGCACATAGACGTCAGGCACCACTTTGTACGAAACAAGATAAACGAAGGTGAAGTCAAGCTCAATTACATCAATACATCAGAGATGTCAGCCGATTTTCTGACGAAGGCAGTTAATCACCAAAAACATTTGTTTTGCTCTTCAGCTATTGGACTTAAATTCAAATAGATTGTACATTCAGTGGGGGTGTTGAAATAGAATATACAATGCCCATTCAATGTATAAGCACCCTATGTATTTACTACTTTTTGTTAACCAGTAATGTAATAAACTCCACTCTCTATTTTGTTCTCATCCAAAGCGGACGTGTTTTTTATTCGATTGGTTTTTCTGGAAGTTTCTAGAATCTTTTTCTGCGCACATTATTCAACAACAAAAACTACTTCAATATTATTTGTTTAATTAAACCGACTCCTTAATGGCCAAAACTTAAATGCAGAATTCTGTATGCATCTTTACATGAAACATTCTTCCAAATAGCATTTGCATACTTAAGACCCAAACATAACAAGCTTAAGAAAACACAAGCTAATGACAAAAATCTAACGAAAAAAATCTTTATGTTTGCAAAAGTAACGCCCATATCCATAATTGACAACTAATTCCTGTGTATTGAACAACCTGTCAGATTTATTTATGCGCCGATCTACTGAGATCGCTCTTATTTATGCTTACATAAATACATAAACATATTTAATGTTATTTATGAGTCCAAAATAATTTATATCATTTCCAATTTTTTGCAAAAGAATATATTTCTGATTTAATGAAGTATGAGCATGGCCTTACACTCAGCCAATGCATTCAGTGATTACGAACATTGTTAAAAACGAACCAAGAAAAAACCACGAACGTGGTTTTTTCTTGGTTGGCCAACCCACGTTCGTAGTTGAAACCGACGCGCCAAATTACAACGTGAATAAACATGCTCTATGCTTTATTATATTTTTGCCGCCAACAAGATAATTTAAGGCCACGTAACAACTTATTCATAAATACATTTCACAATTTTCGTCTGATGAAGAAAACTTATACTAATTCTTTTCCCGCGTTTTGTGGAAAAAGATGTTTAGATTCTTTTTTTTTATTTAGCTTAGTTCATTTTTGTCATAATTCACGTAAGTTTACATAAGCTCCTTTTTACAAAAAAGTCAAAATTGAACATTTTCAAATCTATTTCCCTGACTGGAAAACTTATTAAAACTTACAAAAGCATGCTCAATACATTTCACAATTTTCGTCTGATAAAGAAAACTTATACTAATTCTTTTCCCGCGTTTTGTGGAAAAAGATGTTTAGATTCTTTTTTTTTTCATTTAACTTAGTTCATTTTTGTCATAATTCCCGTAAGTTTACATAAGCTCCTTTTTACAAAAAAGTCAAAATTGAACATTTTCAAATCTATTTCCCTGACTGGAAAACTTTTTAAAACTTACAAAAGCATGCTCAATTCTGCAAATGTGTTTGTGTCACATGTGTGGAAAAATGCTTTTGTTTTAATTTATTTTACTTAAGTGAACGTTCTTACCCTTAATGACATAATGTTAAAAACTACTTCAATATTATTTGTTTAATTAAACCGACTCCTTAATGGCCAAAACTTAAATGCAGAATTCTGTATGCATCTTTACATGAAACATTCTTCCAAATAGCATTTGCATACTTAAGACCCAAACATAACAAGTTTAAGAAAACACAAGCTAATGACAAAAATCTAACGAAAAAGATCTTTATGTTTGCAAAAGTAACACGCATATCCATAATTGACAACTAATTCGTGTGTATTGAACAACCTGTCAGATTTATTTATGCGCCGATCTACTGAGATCGCTCTTATTTATGCTTACATAAATAAAACATATTTTGTTATTTATGAATCCAAAATAATATATATCATTTCCAATTTTTTGCAAAAGAATATATTTCTGATTTAATGAAGTATGAACACGGCCTTACACTCAGCCAATGCATTAAGTGATTACGAACATTGTTAAAAACGAACCAAGAAAAAACCACGAACGTGGTTTTTTCTTGGTTGGCCAACCCACGTTCGTAGTTGAAACCGACGCGCCAAATTACAACGTGAATAAACATGCTCTGTGCTTCATTATATTTTTGCCGCCAACAAGATAATTTAAGGCTACGTAACAACTTATTCATAAATACATTTCACAATTTTCGTCTGATGAAAAAAATTATACTAATTCTTTTCCCGCGTTTTGTGGAAAAAGATGTTTAGATTCTGTTTTTTTTCCATTTAGCTTAGTTAATTTTTGTCATAAATCACGTAAGTTTACATAAGCTCCTTTTTACGAAAAAGTAAAAATTTAACATTTTCAAATCTATTTCCCTGACTGGAAAACTTATTAAAACTTACAAAAGCATGCTCAATTCTGCAAATGTGTTTGTGTCACATGTGTGGAAAAATGCTTTTGTTTTAATTTATTTTACTTAAGTGAACGTTCTTTCCTTTAATGACATATGTTAAAAACTACTACTTCAATATTATTTGTTTAATTAAACCGAATTCTTAATGGCCAAAACGTAAATGCAGAATTCTGTATGCATCTTTACATGAAACATTCTTCCAAATATCATGTGCATACTTAAGACCCAAACATAACAAGCTTAAGAAAACACAAGCGAATGTCAAAAATCTAACGAAAAATCTTTATGTTTGCAAAAGTAACGCCCATATCCATAATTGACAACTAATTCGTGTGTATTGAACAACCTGTCAGATTTATTTATGCGCCGATCTACTGAGATCGCTCTTATTTATGCTTACATAAATAAAACATATTTTATGTTATTTATGAATCCAAAATAATTTATATCATTTCTAATTTTTTGCAAAAGAATATATTTCTGATTTAATGAAGTATGAACACGGCCTTAAACTCAGCTCATGCATTCAGTGATCATGAAAAATCATGAGCGTGGTTGATTCCATTTTATTTCTCTTTTCCGCCGAACCACGTGTGCGTGCGTAGTGAAAACGGACGCGACGCCATCTTCGTACTTACTTTAGTTTGTTCTGTGCTGTTCTGCTGTGGCGTCGAGTGGTCGGTCGTTCTGTGTCTCGTTAGTTCGCGTTAAAAACCAAAGCACACAACATTTTTGGTAAGTAATTTTTTTGTCTTTAAAATCATATTTTTCTGTTTGTGGCTACATATATATACATATGTAGAAACAAACAAAAATTTATTTTGAAACAAATTTCATACTTTTATAAGTATGAAATTATCCATTTGTAAAATATAGGTATAATATCATCAAAGAATGGACATTATATCATGGCGTCGTCGGTGGAAAACAAAATTGTTTTAAATGTTTTGCAAATCGTAATATAACTATTAAGAACATTTCTTGCTTTCCATTGACGATGTGTCCATCAAAGTATCCTTTTCCTAAGACTATATCTTGTAAAATTCTAATTCGATAACTATTCCTGATTTTATTACAACAATCTACTCATTCAATTTAATTTTTTTTTCAGCTAAATTTTCACAAAAATTTCAACGAGCTGTGGCAGGTGGGGCAAAAGCAAAAAGCCAAAGTACTTAACATTTTTGGTAAGTAATTTTTTGTCTACTAAATCATATTTTTCTGTTTGTGGGTACATATGTATATATATATATGTAGCAACAAACAAAAATTTATTTTGAAACAAATTTCATACTTTTATAAGTATGAAATTATCCCTTTGCAAAATATATAATATCATCAAGGAATGGACATTATATAATGGCGTCGTCGGTGGAAAACAAAATTGTTTTAAATGTTTTGTAAATTGTAATGTAACTAATAAGAACATTTTTTGCTTTCCATTGACGATTTGTCCATCAAAGTGTCGTTTTCCTTAGACTATATCTTGTAAAATTCTAATTCGATAACTATTCCTGATTTTATTACAACAATCTACTCATTCAATTAAAATTTTTTTTCAGCTAAATTTTCACAAAAATTTCAACGAACTGTAGCAGCGGGGGAAAAAAGCAAAAAGCCAAAGTAATTAAAATTTTTGGTAAGCAATTTTTTGTCTATTAAATTATATTACTCTATTTGAAGCTACATTTATATGTTAAGTGTACAACTAAAATGTATTTTAATTTAAAATTATCTTGAGATTAATATTAGAAGTTCTTGTTTTCATATATAGGTATGCTGAGATTCAGTTTAGGAAGGTTTTAAGATTTTCAATGCAGTCAGTCAATATTTTTACTTAAAGAAGCTTTCAGTTTGTATTTGAATTATTATTTTTCAAAATAGATATTCATTCGAAACTAGTTCTTTTCTTGTGTTGTTTTGATTAAAACCTACAAAAGGAAGATAGTTTAAATCCTATTAACTTTGAGATTTTTCTATAGGAATTCATTTAATATTATTCGACTTTGAAGAATAGTTTTATAACAAGGATGATAGTTATGTTGCTATTAAATTTTAACATTATCTTGAGACTAGTATTCGAAGTTCTTGTTTTCATATAGGTATTCTGAGATTCAGGTTAGGAACTCATTTAAGATCGTTTCAGTCAATATTTTCACTTAAAGGAGCTTTCAGTTTGCATTTGAAATATTATTTTTCAAAATAGATATTCATTCGAAACTAGTTCTTTTCTTGTTTTGTTTTGATTAAAACCTAAAAAAGGAAGATAGTTTAAATTCTATTAACTTTGAGATTTTTCTTTAGAAATTCATTTAATATTATTCGACTTTGAAGAATAGTTTTATAACAAGGATGATAGTTATGTTGCTATTAAATTTTAACATTATCTTGAGACTAGTATTCGAAGTTCTTGTTTTCATATAGGTATTCTGAGATTCAGGTTAGGAACTCATTTAAGATCGTTTCAGTCAATATTTTCACTTAAAGGAGCTCTCAGTTTGCATTTGAATTATTATTTTTCAAATTAGATATTCATTCGAAACTAGTTCTTTTCTTGTTTGGTTTTGATTAAAACCTAAAAAAGGAAGATAGTTTAAATCCTATTAACTTTGAGATTTTTCTATAGAAATTCATTTAATATTATTCGACTTTGAAGAATGCTATTATATTTTAACATTATCCTGAGATTAGTATTCGAAGTTCTTGTTTTCATATAGGTATTCTGAGATTCAGTTTAGGAACTCATTTAAGATCGTTTCAAGGTTTTTAAGATTTTCAATGCAGTCAGTCAATATTTTCACTTAAAGGACCTTTCAAAAAGCAAAGTATTTAACATTTTTGGTAAGTAATTTTTTGGCTACCAAATCATATTCTTCTGTTTGTGGGTACATATATATGTAGCAACAAACAAAAATTTATTTTGAACAAATTTCATACTTTTATAAGTATGAATTTATCCCTTTGTAAAATATATAATATCATCAAAGAATGGACATTATATCATGGTGTCTTCGGTGGAAAAGAAAATTGTTTTAGGTGTTTTGTAAATCGTAATGTAACTATTAAGAACATTTCTTGCTTTCCATTGACGATTAGTCCATCAAAGTGTCGTTTTCCTTAGACTATATCTTGTAAAATTCTA
The DNA here is from genome assembly GCA_920104205.1 of Eupeodes latifasciatus. Lineage (NCBI taxonomy): Eukaryota > Metazoa > Arthropoda > Insecta > Diptera > Syrphidae > Eupeodes > Eupeodes latifasciatus. The sequence goes on from OV049924.1 coordinate 39,941,258, forward strand.
ATTCGATAACTATTCCTGATTTTATTACAACAATCTACTCATTCAATTAAAATTTTTTTTCAGCTAAATTTTCACAAAAATTTCAACGAACTGTAGCAGCGGGGGAAAAAAGCAAAAAGCCAAAGTAATTAAAATTTTTGGTAAGCAATTTTTTGTCTATTAAATTATATTACTCTATTTGAAGCTACATTTATATATTAAGTGTACAACGAGAATGTATTTTAATTTAAAATTATCTTGAGATTAATATTAGAAGTTCTTGTTTTCATATAGGTATGCTGAGATTCAGTTTAGGAAGGTTTTAAGATTTTCAATGCAGTCAGTCAATATTTTTACTTAAAGAAGCTTTCAGTTTGTATTTGAATTATTATTATTCAAAATAGATATTCATTCGAAACTAGTTCTTTTCTTGTTTTGTTTTGATTAAAACCAAAAAAAGGAAGATAGTTTAAATTCTATTAACTTTGAGATTTTTCTATAGAAATTCATTTAATATTATTCGACTTTGAAGAATAGTTTTATAACAAGGATGATAGTTATGTTGATATTAAATTTTAACATTATCTTGAGATTAGTATTCGAAGTTCTTGCTTTCATATAGGTATTCTGAGATTCAGGTTAGGAACTCATTTAAGATCGTTTCAGTCAATATTTTCACTTAAAGGAGCTCTCAGTTTGCATTTGAATTATTATTTTTCAAAATAGATATTCATTCGAAACTAGTTCTTTTCTTGTTTTGTTTTGATTAAAACCTAAAAAAGGAAGATAGTTTAAATTCTATTAACTTTGAGATTTTTCTATAGAAATTCATTTAATATTATTCGACTTTGAAGAATAGTTTTATAACAAGGATGATAGTTATGTTGCTATTAAATTTTAACATTATCTTGAGATTAGTATTTGAAGTTCTTGTTTTCATATAGGTATTTTGAGATTCAGTTTAGGAACTCATTTAAAATCGTTTCAGTCAATATTTTCACTTAAAGGAGCTCTCAGTTTGCATTTGAATTATTATTTTTCAAAATAGATATTCATTCGAAACTAGTTCTTTTCTTGTGTTGTTTTGATTAAAACCTACAAAAGGAAGATAGTTTAAATCCTATTAACTTTGAGATTTGTCTATAGAAATTCATTTAATATTATTCGACTTTGAAGAATAGTTTTATAACAAGGATGATAGTTATGTTGCTATTAAATTTTAACATTATCTTGAGACTAGTATTCGAAGTTCTTGTTTTCATATAGGTATTCTGAGATTCAGGTTAGGAACTCATTTAAGATCGTTTCAGTCAATATTTTCACTTAAAGGAGCTTTCAGTTTGTATTTGCATTATTATTTTTCAAAATAGATATTCATTCGAAACTAGTTCTTTTCTTGTTTGGTTTTGATTAAAACCTAAAAAAGGAAGATAGGTTAAATCCTATTAACTTTGAGATTTTTCTATAGAAATTCATTTAATATTATTCGACTTTGAAGAATAGTTAACAAGGAAGATAGTTATGTTGCTATTATATTTTAACATTATCCTGAGATTAGTATTCGAAGTTCTTGTTTTCATATAGGGATTCTGAGATTCAGTTTAGGAACTCATTTAAGATCGTTTCAAGGTTTTTAAGATTTTCAATGCAGTTAGTCAATATTTTCACTTAAAGGACCTCTCAAAAAGCAAAGTACTTAACATTTTTGGTAGGTAATTTTTTGGCTACCAAATCATAATTTTCTGTTTGTGGGTACATATAAATTATATATGTATGTATATATAAGTAGCAACAAACTAAAATTTATTTTGAAACAAATTTCATACTTTTATAAGTATGAAATTATCCCTTTGTCAAATATATAATATCATCAATGAATGGACATTATATCATGGCGTCTTCGGTGGAAAAGAAAATTGTTTTAGGTGTTTTACAAATCGTAATGTAACTATTAAGAACATTTCTTGCTTTCCATTGAGGATGTGTCCATCAAAGTATCGTTTTCCTAAGACTCTATCTTGAAAAATTCTAATTCGATAACTATTCCTGATTTTATTACAACTAATAAAGCAAAAAGCCAAAGTACTTAACATTTTTGGTAAGCAATTTTTTGTCTATTAAATTATATTACTCTATTTGAAGCTACATTTATATATTAAGTGTACAACGAGAATGTATTTTAATTTAAAATTATCTTGAGATTAATATTAGAAGTTCTTGTTTTCATATAGGTATGCTGATATTCAGTTTAGGAAGGTTTTTAAGATTTTCAATTCAGTCAGTCAATATTTTCACTTAAAGGACCTTTCAGTTTGTATTTGAATTATTATTTTTCTAAATATGTATTCTTTATTATTTAATTAACAACCATCTCGAGATTTCAATTCTACAGTTATTAGTATAATATGTGGTGTGGAATCGCTTAAACGAAAACTAATTTTGGACCATTGATAAAAGTCATAAATTAAAATTTCAATTTTTTAAATTGTTTTGAAAAAAAAAATGGTACTATGTTCATATTTGCAATTTTTGGCAAAACTCAGAATATGGTTTTGATACGAAATGATGCCTTTGTAAATAAAATATCATTCTTTATCAAAATGCACCATATCGTCAGTGGAAAACACAATTACTTTTAGTTTTTTTTTTTTAATTTCGAAACTCCTTTTCCCACTACGAAACCCAAAAACTTTCACACAAGCAAAGAAAAAATTCCTGAAACTATAAGGGCTTCACAGCAATCGCTCATTATAGAGGTACAGCAGGCCAACAATTTTAATCCTACAATTGACCACTTTGCTTCAAAGGTGAGAGCTTTTGGTCAAAACTTACAACCTCTTATAATTTGTTGTTATTTCGATGATTCGTATGTAGTTTATTTCAATGTAATTAAATATAAACTTAAAGATATATTGCCTGCATTGGGTAGTTGTTTCAAAATAGTTTTTGTTCTTAACCTAAAATATACAATGCCATGTAATTTGTCTGGATTTTGATAAAAACTATTTCTTGAAAAAAGTTTCATAGGATGTTCTAGTTTTAAATCCTTCATAATATAACTTAACATGAGGTAAATTAATATTGAAATTCTCTTATAGTATATATTTGGTTATATAGGTACGTAAAGAATGGAATATTTATCACAATGTTTTGTTGAAGACCCTGAGGATCTACATCCTGAAACTAAAAATATTCAACTTGAACCAAATTATTGTTCTCCTCTTAATGAATGTGATAATGATGAAAGCCCAAAATCTGTTTTCGATATCACTGTTGATGAATATGAGGATAGCGAGAGTGATGAAACCAACGCACCCTGTTTAGAAATAGCAAAAGAAGTAGTAGATATTGAAATGTATAATTTACTATCTTCTTGGGGATTTGTTGATTTATATAATCATTTTATGAGTCTTAAGCTAAACGTTGACATCTTAAAGTACATATCCAATGAAGACTTAAAAGAAGTGTTTGCAGATAAATCATTCGGAATAAGAGTTGAATTTAAACATAAACTTCATAAGTGGCGAAAGGAAAATGTAATACACTTAATAAAATCTTATTTATTTTGTCGTTTAATTGATTTCTTTTAGGAAATAGAAACTGATGTTGATCCATCGATAGAAATATTTAATAGCATTAAGATGTTAGTAGAAGAGGAAGTAAAAAAACGTCTCGGAACAACCAGTTGTTCTGATTTACACAGCGAGTCTTCAGCAGAATCAATGCCACCATCTCCCTCATCAAATGCTTCAATTTCAAATCCTTCATCACCCAGAATTTGCTTTGGCCATTTTGTAAACTAATTTCCTTAAATGAAATACATATTATGCCCTTGAGATCAAAAATATATCTTTATAATATTGCACCACTTTCAAGCTTAATCTATTTGATTTTTTTTTTTAAATCATTATCATTCAGGATATCGATAAAATACTTGATTTGTTCCCCTCGGGAAAGTTCGTCATCAACGAATTTAAAAAGAATACAAAAATTGGTGATACATCACGAACTATTTTAATAGATTGCTTGACAAATTGGCTTTTAGCAAATAAAGAATCAATAGGACGCCGAGATTTTCAATTTATTTCCACACTAATACATGATCGATTTAACGAAGACCCCGTAAGTTTATAATTTTGAATACACCTTCTTTCGAAAAAAATGTATTTGTTATCGGGAAAAAAGGGCACCCTTGCATAATTTTTATTTCGCATAAAACCTACATATGAATATATTTGGTTTTTTAGCCATAACTGGTTTTATTTTAATTCTCTCAGTTAATAGTAGAATAGGTATCGTAATTTAATTTTGTTTCATTTTTTAAATAAGAGGAGACAAAAAAAACTTAACTTAAACAAAAAAGGACTCCCAAATTTACTAAAGTTACGCAATAAAAAATAAAAAAAAATGAGCATAAAGATTTCTTGAAAAAAAATGAGACAACAAATTTTAATATAAACGAAAGAAAACGATGACCCTTATTCAAGGGTACCCTTCTCTCCTCTTCGTTATTGCCATTCAAAAATAATTTTGCCAGTCATTTAAGCAAATAAAAGTGCAATCAGGTGGAAAATACTGCAATTGTTAAAGTAGATAACGTAAATATTGTAATAAATTGAACTTTAAAAAGAATGTATATATTGACTAACATACTTATCTATTTCAATGAAATTAATTTAAAAATCTTTTGCCTTAAATCGAACAATTCAATCAAAGAACATATACTTTTCACCACCTAAGCGTGGATCAAAAGGGAATCCTTCAGGAAGATTATACTGTCGATATTATAACATAAAGCGTCGTAATAGGAAAATTGGTTTTGATACACAGAAAAAGGAACCAGAATCTATTTCTGGTTCTATGCTTGCAAATCCTTTTCCAGACGAAGAAGACATCATGTTTTTAAATAGTATGCTTCTTTAAGTTTTAATTTTAATGTAGTTCTCATTCAATTATAATTTTTTGTTAAAGATGAATCTTTGGCGGATGTGAAATGGCTTCAAATTTATAAAGAGCCTTGGGAAGAAATCAAATCTAAATGGCAAAAAACTTATAAGGCAAGACAACGAGATATTTCAAACCAAAGTTTCCCCGACATTTTATTGAATTGGCCTCTACTGAAGCACTCAGCAGGAGTGACATTGGTAAATTATATTATTATACATCAACCTATTGAATACTCTACCTAACCTATCCTTTTTTGGGCCTACAAATCTACAATTATCTTAAGTATAGTTATTGTCATCAAATTGCATTATAATAAAAAAAAGGATTTTCAAAACTTTTGATTCAAAAACTATTTTTTTATTTTATAATATTTCAAAACACTATGTAACAGCAATTTATTGTTGTTTTGTTTTTTCGTTTTGCAAAAGAAAGAGATAATATATATTATTTTCTTTCTAATTTTAGATCAATATTGATTTCGAAATCTTATATCCTGGAAAACAAAACTTCCTTTTAGATAAATGGGACAGTTTCAAAGCCAACATCCTTCCAATTTTCAATGGAAAGATAAAGGACAAAAATTCCCAAGACCTACTCTCCAACCTTAATAATAAAAACTTTACAAAAGGTTTGTAAACATATCTGTAAATTAAATAAACATATAAAATTAAGTTTTCTATTTCTTGTGACCTTTTTTTTCTTTACATAAAGCCTACGAAAAACATATTTATTTATATAAAATTAAGTAAAATAATAAATAAATAATTCTTTTCATAAGACTTTTTAATTAATAAAATAAAATAAAAGAGTATTTATGTAATTATTTTCAGATCCAGAAGACTTTATCACCATATCCCTGCTACACGCTATACTTCTCCCACTACGACACACATCAACTTCCGCACAAGCGAAGAAAAGGTTCCTGAAACCAACTATAAAGGACTCACAGCAATCGCTTATTATAGAGGTACAGCAGGCCAACAATTTTAATCCTACAATTGACCACTTTGCTTCAAAGGTGAGAGCTTTTGGTCAAAACTTACAACCTCTTATAATTCGTTGCTATTTTGATGATTCGTATGTAGTTTATTTCAATGAAATTAAATATAAATTTAACGATATATTGCCTGCATTGGATAGTTGTTTCAAAATATTTTTTGTTCTTAATCTAAAATATCCTATGCCTTGTAAATCAGTTTGGATTTTCATCCAAAAATATTTTTTTGAAATTGACACTTTAGAAAGGGCTTCTCCAGATGTTCTAGTTCTAATTGAATCCTTAAAAACCAATAATGTATAAATGCCATATATGCTTAACATCCTTAGTAGATGTTAAAACACTTGTTATCCATTATAAACAAAAACATTATTTTAAAGCAACTAATGATTATGAATGTTTTAACTGTAGTCAAATCTATAATTTGAAAAGTTTTAAAAGACATTTTAAAAGATCTTGTAAGAATTTAAATCCCAGTCCATCTTCTTCTTCACCTATACTCGTAGAAAATACATTTTCTTTTGAAGAAAATATTCAAAATAGTAACCTTGAAAACAAAAGTACACCGCCTGAACAACATAATATTTTTGAAGTCATTGAAACTTCTGCAACAAGATTTCTTTGTAATTTGTACGGAAATTCTAATTTATGTCGTAAAATTGTTGAAGATATAGTTGCAGATTTAACAGAAGAATTTTTTTCAGTAATATTCAAAAAATTAAACCAAGAGTTTTCTGAACATATTAAAACTGATATGAAAGATAAATTTAAACACACTCTCACTTTTTTACAGAATCCTTTTCACAAAGTCAAAACTTTTTACAAATTTATTCAAACGACAAAAAATAACAATTTATATCATGAACCTTCAAGTTATATTATAAATAAGGAAGTTTGCGTTAAGAGTGGAACAATGCCTACATTAGATAGTGTTGAATCCGACGGTATTATACTACCGTTAAAATTTCAGTTTAAGAAGTTCTTTGAATTACCTGAAATCTATAAAGCTACTATACAAAATATGAAATACCTTATTACTAACAATATTAATCATTTGATAACAACTGACATTTGGAGGGAAAGAATTAGTAAATTCCCAGAAGAAAAACGTTCGAAAGTAATACCTTTTAATTTATATTTCGATGATTTTGAATCAAATAATCCTCTAGGTTCTCACGGTGGAACTCATTCCATTGGAGCTGTATACTATAATTTTCCAAGTCTTCCGCAGCACATTAATTCTGAATTAAACAACATTTTTGTTGCAATGTTGTTTTATTCCAAATATAAGTGCTTTGGAGAAAATTCGATCTTTTATCACCTTGTTGAGGAAATAAAAATACTGGAAGAGAATGGAGTTTCAATTACATTGAGATCTGGAGAGACAGATCATTTTTACTTTGTATTAGGATTAATAACAGGTGATAATCTAGGCTTAAATACAATTCTTGGTTACTCCAAAAGCTTCAATTCACAATATTACTGTCGTATTTGCACTTGTTCCAAAACTCAGAACCATGTAACTTGTTCTGATAAAAGTAGCTATCACAGGACAATTATTGGATACAAAAATGATACAGAAAAGTTTTCAAAATCAAGAGAAAGAATGATAAACACTGGAATCAGGGAAGAATCAGTTTTCAATAATATTCCATCATTTCATGTAGTGCATAATGTTACAGTTGATATTATGCATGATATATTTGAGGGTGTATGCCACTACGATTTGTGCAAGCTAATTAATCAGTTTATATTGGTTGACAAATTTTTTTCTTTAGACGTTTTAAACAACAGAACTCAGCTTTTCAAATACAGTAAATCCGAAATTGGTAATATTGCCCCTATTATTAAACCCGAACACATCCAAAGGCAAAAGTTAAACATGTCAGCAAAAGAGATGTGGACGTTTTGCCGATTTTTACCAATTATTATTGGTGATCTTGTCCCAGAAAAAAATAATCACTGGAAATTATTAACTTTTCTCAACAAAATCATAGATATTGTTTTAAAATCAGATTTTAAGGAAGTTGACATTCATAACTTACAAACTTTAATTTCAAAGCATCACTCGACATACATCAAGCTATTCAATGAAAAATTAAAACCCAAATTTCATTTTATGATTCACTATCCTTATGTTATGCGTATGCTTGGTCCCCTAAAACACTTTTGGTCATTTCGATTCGAATCAAAACATAAAGAGCTTAAAAACTATTGTAATAGCATAACTTCTCGAAGAAATCTTCCATTGTCCTTAGGTATTAAAAGCTCATTGATGTTTTCTAAAAGAGTTACTTGCATCTCAGAAATTTCTCCTGAAATTTCAAATATTTCTAAAACTAATGAGTCTTTGTTAAAACAAAGTTTTTTTTTATTCTAAATTACGAAATATTTCTTCTTATAAAATTCTTTTTGATGACGAGTTGAGTTATAATTCACTTACTTACCAAAAACTTTGCTATAAGATCAATGATTACATTGGATTTTCTGAAAATATTTTTAGAATCGAATGTTTGGTCTTGTTGAAAACTATTCCATATGTAATTTGTGAAAAAATTATAGTTTCCAATTACATTGATCATTTTAATTCTTATGAAGTCCTTAAAAACACTGATGATTACTATATTTACATTATTAATAAATTTGATGGCCCGCCTGTTTCCTTACTTTCGAACCCCAATGGTAAAAATTATATATTTTTAAACTTTTTTTGAAGATGTACATATGTACTAGTATTTTTTGAAAGCCTCTAAAAAGTGCACTCACACTGTTTTAATTATTTTTAAATTTTTATTTGATTGAGTCAACGTTCTATACAGAACGTTCTCTGAGCCTCTGAGTGCTCTGTGCCCCCTCCCGTTTTCTTATTTGTTGCTTTTCATCTTTGGGTTTGAATCAAAACTACTATAAAAGCATAACTCGAAGCTATCTTTCTTTATCCATAAACCTTTGATCAAAAAAATGTCTTTTACTAACGAACGAAAATGTTCCATACATAATCTGATTTGCGAAAAAAATAAGAATTAAAGATTGATTATTATTAATTTGATTAATATATGTTCTTAAAAATACTTCTAACAAAAATATTTATGTTATTATTGTTAAAATTAAATGAAATAAAAAATTACAAATTTACAAATTCATAAAACATGTATATACATTTATATTTTATTATATTATCAATATTTATTTTATTATTTAAATAAAAATGTGAACAGAAATGAAATTATCTATTTATTTATCTTTTTGGAATTTACAGGTTTGAAGATCATTTGACTACGTTCGTGATAAATTAACCACGAACGTGATTTATTGACCACGTTCGTAGTAAAATGACTACGTTCGTGGTAAAAGCATGGTCAATAAATCATGTTCGTGGTAAATGCTTGGTTGATTTCGTTGTAAAACCTTGGTTGATAAATCACGTTTGTGGTAAATGCTTGGTTGATTTCGTTGTAAAACCTTGGTTGATAAATCACGTTTGTGGTAAATGCTTGGTCAATAAATCACATTTGTGGTAAATGCTTGGTTGATTTCGTTGTAAAACCTTGGTTGATAAATCACGTTTGTGGTAAAAGCTTGGTCAATAAATCACGTTTGTGGTAAATGCTTGGTTGATTTCGTTGTAAGACCTTGGTTGATAAATCACGTTTGTGGTAAAAGCTTGGTCAATAAATCACGTTTGTGGTAAATGCTTGGTTGATTTCGTTGTAAAACCTTGGTTGATAAATCACGTTTGTGGTAAAAGCTTGGTCAATAAATCACATTTGTGGTAAATGCTTGGTTGATTTCGTTGTAAAACCTTGGTTGATAAATCACGTTTGTGGTAAATGCTTGGTTGATTTCGTTGTAAAACCTTGGTTGACAAATCACGTTTGTGGTAAAAGATTGGTCAATAAATCACGTTTGTGGTAAATGCTTGGTTGATTTCGTTGTAAAACCTTGGTTGATAAATCACGTTTGTGGTAAAAGCTTGGTCAATAAATCACGTTTGTGGTAAATGCTTGGTTGATTTCGTTGTAAAACCTTGGTTGATAAATCACGTTTGTGGTAAAAGCTTGGTCAATAAATCACGTTTGTGGTAAATGCTTGGTTGATTTCGTTGTAAAACCTTGGTTGATAAATCACGTTTGTGGTAAATGCTTGGTCAATAAATCACATTTGTGGTAAATGCTTGGTTGATTTCGTTGTAAAACCTTGGTTGATAAATCACGTTTGTGGTAAAAGCTTGGTCAATAAATCACGTTTGTGGTAAATGCTTGGTTGATTTCGTTGTAAGACCTTGGTTGATAAATCACGTTTGTGGTAAAAGCTTGGTCAATAAATCACGTTTGTGGTAAATGCTTGGTTGATTTCGTTGTAAAACCTTGGTTGATAAATCACGTTTGTGGTAAATGCTTGGTCAATAAATCACATTTGTGGTAAATGCTTGGTTGATTTCGTTGTAAAACCTTGGTTGATAAATCACGTTTGTGGTAAAAGCTTGGTCAATAAATCACGTTTGTGGTAAATGCTTGGTTGATTTCGTTGTAAGACCTTGGTTGATAAATCACGTTTGTGGTAAAAGCTTGGTCAATAAATCACGTTTGTGGTAAATGCTTGGTTGATTTCGTTGTAAAACCTTGGTTGATAAATCACGTTTGTGGTAAAAGCTTGGTCAATAAATCACGTTTGTGGTAAATGCTTGGTTGATTTCGTTGTAAGACCTTGGTTGATAAATCACGTTTGTGGTAAAAGCATGGTCAATAAATCACGTTTGTGATAAATGCTTGGTTGATTTCGTTGTAAAACCTTGGTTGATAAATCACGTTTGTGGTAGAAGCTTGGTCAATAAATCACGTTTGTGGTAAATGCTTGGTTGATTTCGTTGTAAGACCTTGGTTGATAAATCACGTTTGTGGTAAAAGCATGGTTGATTTCGTTGTAAAACCTTGGTGAATAAATCACGTTTGTGATCAGTTTTTTATAATTTTCAAAGTATATAAGAAGTATATAATACATAAACAACGAACCTTGGTTGGCCAACAATGTTTTATTGGTTGGCCAACAATGAAATCAACAACGTTTGTGATCAGTTTTGAAAGAAATTTTTATCAAAAATTGATCACGCTCCATTAGTTGAAACAACAATGCCCATTCGTTGACGCAAAAACAACCAAGCTTTTTAGTTGATTTCACCAAGGTTTTTTTTTCGGTGTAAGGGCAGGTAGCCGGAAGGGTTAAGCTCGCCATGATGATGGCCACTTTTTGGATTACGCCCAAAGCGAATAGAAGATTTACGAAAAGTTGTGTGAAGGAATTTTTTAAAAAGACGTAATTTTGTAAGACAGATTTTTTTTAAAGTTTTATTGAGTTGGAGATTTCTAAGGAAAAGTTGAGGAAGGACTACGATAGCTGTTGGAGGAAGTTAAAAGAAGCTAAGTATAGTGTTTTCTTTTGTTTCTAAGAATATTCATTTGTTCGAATCCGTCCTTTTGACCTTCGCGTCAAAAGTCTGTTTTCCCGGTACTACGGGAAATTTTTAACCGCTTGATTTTTTTCTCTTTGTCTTTTGTCGATAATTTTCTTGAAGTGATTTTTCTTGGTTGTTTTGTTTTCTTTTTTTTTAATTTTGTTTAATAATTAATCATCTTAAAATTTCATACGTTTCATTTTTTTTTATCGAGATTTGACCTTCTGTCAATCTCAAAATCTCGACTTGTAATTTTACTATCAGAAAAGATCCTGGTTTTTAATCCCGGCTTCGGCCAAGGTTTTCCAGGCAAATAAAACATAACTTAAATTTCCCATCCGGAAAATAAAGCTTTTCTTTTATTTTATATCCTTGTTTGAAGATTAATTTTTCAGCTCTTGGTTTTGGTAAACTTCCATTAAAAAGTTTCCTGGCGCCCACTTTAAACAATACGACTTGGAGAAATTCACCTCGTCGTATTTCGATATCATTTTGATATCAATTTTATTTCACTTTTATTAATCACCTCGATTAATAAAATATTCATTAATCGAAACCCCCCCTTAAGCTGGGCTACCGTGCTGGCAATACTTTTATTGCTATCTGTGGTGAATTCTTTCATCTGTTTGTCATATCGACTGACGTTTCTTTTGTCATAATAACTTTCGCGGCACATCGGCGGGGTGCAATTTCTTTTGATTTTGTTTAATTTAAAATAATTTAAAGTAAAGAATTTAATTCGCGTTCGGTCGTGGATAATATTGGATTCGGAAATCCAATAGTGATTAAATTATATAAAGTATTATATACAATCGGTCGGTCGGTCGGTGGAAAAAATTCACAACAATTTGGCGCCCAACGTGGGGCTTTCTTTCTTTTCGTTTGGAATACCTACTTGTGATTGTTTGGTTTGTCCTGTGTTTAGGGAAGTTAATTGTTTTTTGTGATTTAATTTTTTTAAAAAAGATTTAATTACTTGGTGGTGTTGTTTTTTCATTTAGGTGAGCTGTCTTGGAGAATTTTCGGCCACAGGAGGCCTAAGAAAATAACCAACAAAAGGAAAAAAGAATTCAGGAGTGTTTTTATTTTTGCCTGGAAAATAACCTTAAAAAGGAAAGAAGGGAGTTCGGGAGTGTTTGTTTTTGATTTTGGCTGGAAAAAAAAATAAGTGAGTCCTTGAAATATTCTTTTTTAGTTGTTGCATACATTGTTTCATATTCGTAGTATATACAATATACATATATAATTTTGCATTCATTTTGGATATAATTTACTTTTATATAAAGTGATATTTCTTTTTGCCTTAGGAATCCATTTTGTGATATTGATAATATAGTGTTCTCTCGCACCTTTTTGTGAAAATAGATTGCTTATTTTAGTGAAGTTTTGTTTAATTTTCAAGTGTTGCCATTTTACTATTTTGATTCTTTTAATAGTTTTTTTTTTAAATTTTCTTTCGATATTTTAATTCGATCAAATTTAATAATTAATAAATTAATTGAATAAGTGTTGCCATTTTAGGTTGTCGGAATTTGTTTGGGAAATATTTTTTTTAGATTTTTTTTTCTCTCTTCTCTTGTTAAATTGTTAATTAAAGTTAAAATAAAATCTTGGTCAACGACGGGTTTTCGTGGATGTGTTTTTTGCAATCGTTAGTTCCTATATACAGTTTAATTAAAGTGTTTTTAAATATAAAGAAAACAAATTTTCTTCGTAATTTTGAGACTGTTACCTTCCTTTTCGGCTCTTTCGCGTCTGCTTGTTTTCTTTTTTGTATCAATCAAAGCTAGTTTTGAACCTTTCTTTTAACTTTTGTTTTGGCTGAAGATTATTTTACGTATTGTTAAATTTGTTTCGTGGGATATTTTGAAAAATAGTGTTTTTGTAATATGGATGTGAGTCAGATTAATAGGTTATCTCAGGACGAGATTACCTATGAAATAGAATGTCGCGGTTTGATTGTCGGTACGGTTGAAGATATGAGAAAGTCTCTTAGGACGACGCTTAAGTTAGAACGTAGGAATTCTTTTGTAGCTGCATCATATCCTTTCACTTTCGAGGAGGATTTGATGGCAGTTGAAAAGAAAGTAGTCGAGATAGGGAAACTTTTAGAGAATCCCCCGAAGTCGGAAACTTCGGGTGAATATTTAAAGATTTTGACGAAAGTAGAATGGTGCTTGCGTAGGTTAGAGAGGAGCATTCCTGAAAATGAAAGTCAGGATAAATCAAAGCTTGCCTTGAAAAATAAGGTGATTATGACCATGTCGGTATTAGAGAGGGATGATGAGGAGGATATTGAGGAAGAACAGGTTGTAAGGGAAAAGGAATGGGATAAACAGCTTCCGGCTGCAACAGAAAAAAGTGTGTCTAGGGGTACTGCAGTAGATACATCAACAAGCGTAGGAGAGGCAGGCAATAGGAGGAATAATTCTGAAAATGGAGATTTTGTTTCAGGAAGGATTTATGTGGAATCGGACCGATTCCTCAACATCGCCAAATGGGAGGTTAAATTCACTGGGGAACGCTGCGGTACCTCAGTGAATGCATTTCTAGAGAGGATTGAGGAAATGAGACAGGCTAGGGGGGTTTCGGAAACCCAACTTTTTAGGTCAGCAGTAGAGCTGTTCGTCGGAAAAGCATTGATTTGGTATAGGGCAGTTAGGGTTTCGGTTAATTCGTGGCAGGAACTCGTGAAAGAGTTGAAACTCGAATTCTTGCCACCGAATTATGACGATCAGCTTTTAGAGGAGATTAGGCGTCGGACTCAAGGCAAGGATGAGTCCATCGGTGTCTATGTCGCGACGATGTCGAATTTGTTTGGTAGATTGACAGAACCCATAACTGAAAGTAGAAGGTTGTCAATGATCCAAAGGAACTTGACACCCTTTTACCAAACACAACTTGGTTTGGCGAAACCAACTTGTGTGTCAGATTTGGTGACGTTAGGTAGGAGTCTAGAAGCCGTTAGGGCCAACGTAGATGCGTATGTTCCACCACCAAGTGTTAGGCAGAATAGGTCTTTGCTAGAACCGGATCTAGCATATGTAGGTGTCGATACTCCCTCGGTTTCGGTTGTTACAGAGAACAACGAAACTCATCGTCAGGCCCAATCATCGAACCAATCTCGAGCCAATTCGAGCATTCGGTGTTTTAAGTGTAATGGATCAGGCCATTATGCAGATAGGTGTTCCGCTCCTAGGCGTTGTTTCGGTTGTGGGGCTTTAGGGGTCAAAAGATCTGAGTGTAGGAAATGCTCGGGAAATGGGCAGCGAACTCCTGCGGCAGCAGGGCGAGGAGTTCAGAAACGTTAGGGTTTTTGCCTGCTGGAAACCAGCTGGTAAATAGGGTTCATTTAGGGTTCACCTTGGAGGCAAACGGGAATGATAGGAGACCATTTTTAAAAGTTAGTATTTATGGTTCTGAATTCGTAGGACTACTAGATTCAGGAGCTTCCAGGACCATAATAGGTAGGGACTCTTGGAAAATACTTGGTGATTTAGGGTTTACTGTGAAGAAAGACACTGTCCACTGCGTGTGTTTGGCAGACGGGTCAGGTGTCGAAGTGTTAGGGACACTCTCTCTTCCGATAGTAGTTGAGGGTAGGGCAATCCTTATTGATTGCTTAATTATACCAACTTTGCCGCACACCGTGATTTTAGGCGCAGATTTTTGGGCGCTGTCGGGCATTGTCCCGGATCTCAGGTCACGAGAGTGGAATTTTTCCGAACAGAACATTGCTGTTTCGGTATGTTCTATTATAGAACGATCAGAGTTGGATGATAGGGAAATAAAAGCTTTAGAAACTTTAGTGGAGGATTCGTTTAGGAAAATGCCCGAGGGCTTAGGTTGTACAACATTAGTCGAGCACAAAATTAGGACGTCGGCAGAGCCGATAAAACAACGGTACTATCCGGTCTCCCCGGCAATGCAGGTTCATATAGATAGGGAACTTAATGAAATGTTAGAGGCAGGAGTTATTGAGAGATCGACAAGTGCTTGGTCATCTCCAATACTGTTAGTAAAAAAGAAAGATGGCTCCTTTAGATTCTGCGTGGACTATAGGAAGCTGAATAAGAATACGGATAGGGATGCGTATCCCTTACCGTATATTAGTTCAATTTTAGATAGGCTTCGTGGTGCTAGGTTCTTGTCTTCACTAGATATCAAGTCAGCGTACTGGCAGATACCTATGGAGGAGGAATCTAAGCCTTATACTGCCTTTACGGTACCTGGGCGAGGTTTATTTCAGTTTAGGAGAATGCCTTTCGGACTTCATAACTCACCGGCGACTTGGCAAAGATTTATCGACACGGTATTGGGTGCCGATCTTGAGCCATTCGTTTTCGTCTATTTAGACGACATCATTATCATTGCCGAAACTTTTGAAAAACATCTCGAAGTTCTCAGTGAAGTGATGAAAAGGTTGAGCGATGCCGGATTAAAGCTTAGCAAGGAAAAATGCAACTTTTGCATGCCTTCGCTTAAATTTTTAGGATATATAGTGGATCGTAATGGGTTGCATGTCGATCCTGAAAAAGTAGACAGTATGGTTAGGATTCCAGCACCGAGGAATGTCAAAGAGGTTAGGAGTTTTATAGGGACAGTTTCATGGTACCGTCGTTTTGTACCAAATTTCGCGGAATTACTTAGACCGTTATCAGATTTATTAAAAAAGAATAGGAAGTTCACTTGGACTCAAGAATGCGAGGATAGCTTTAGGAAGGCAAAAGAGTGTTTGGTGACAGCACCTATACTCACTTGCCCAGATTTTAAACGACCTTTCGTCGTTCAAACAGACGCGTCAGATTTTGGTATCGGTGCAGTTCTTTCACAGAACTTTGATGAGGGAGAAAAGGTTGTCTGTTACCTTAGTAGGTCTTTAAATAGGAACGAAAGAAATTATAGTACGACAGAGAAGGAATGCTTGGCTGTGCTTTGGGCTATTGAGAAGTTGCGACCGTATCTCGAAGGTGTTCGATTTACTGTCGTAACTGATCATTATTCCTTGGTATGGCTAAGTAATTTGAAAGATCCACAGGGTAGGTTGGCTCGTTGGGCCATTAGGTTACAACAGTTTGACTTCGAAATCGTTCATCGCAAGGGGAAAGAGCATGTGGTTCCAGATATGCTGTCTCGAGGAGTGCCACAGTTGGGTGGTATCTCAGAAGAGGTTTCAGACCCTTGGGTGGTAAAAATGATTGCGCAAGTGAATGCCAATCCACTTAGGTTTCCGGCCTGGAGAGTTGAACATGGACAGTTGTTCAAGCTCGTAAAGGCTAGTCATATTATAGTTCATCAGGATAATCAGGAATGGAAGAGAGTGATAGGTAAAAAGGATAGGTTAGGGATTTTACAGGATAATCATGATAACCCATTAGCGGGTCACATGGGAGTTAGGAAAACTTTTGCCAGGATAGCGGCAAAGTTTTATTGGCCAAAAATGAGGGCTGATATCACCAAGTACGTTAGGAGTTGTCAAGTTTGCCAACAGGTGAAACCTATTAATGAAAAACCAGCTGGGTTAATGACGGAGAGGGTAGGAATCAAATCACCGTGGGAGATGATTTGTATAGATTTGGTAGGGCCGCTTCCAAAATCTAGTAGGGGTTTTACATACATTCTGACGGTGGTGGATTACTTTACAAAGTTTCCACTACTGTTTGCGTTGAGGTCGGCTACTGCAAAAGCTATTTGTAGGGAACTCGAAGACAATGTCTTCCTACTCTTTGGCATACCAAAGGTGACCGTCTGTGACAACGGTCCCCAATTCCGATCAAAGGAATTGAAAACGCTTTGCCAGGCGTACGCGTCACAAATAAAATTTACAGCCCATTATCACCCGCAGGCGAATCCTGCGGAGAGGATTAATCAGATCCTTAAAACCACCTTAAGGGCATATGTTGGGGAAAATCAACGGGTTTGGGACACTCAACTGAGTAAAGTGGCGTGCGCCATTCGCACGTCACAGCATGAAGTTTTGGGAGTGTCCCCTTACTATGCGAACTTCGGGAGGGAAATGGTAACTTCGGGTAAAGAAGTACCATCTGTAGGGAATGAGTCAGAAGACGTTCAGGATCCGGAGGGGATCAGGGAACGCTTTAAAAGGCTTAGGGCCGATATTGTAAAGAAGCTGGGAGTAGCTTCTAAACGTTCTGCGGAAGCCTACAATCTTCGACGGCGTGATGTTCAATATCACCCCGGCGAACTTGTATGGCGCAGGAATTTCACGCTTTCGGATGCCGCGAATTATTATGCAGCCAAATTAGCACCGAAATTTGTCGGTCCGTTTGTAATTGATAAGCGTTTGTCACCTTGGACATACGTCTTGAAAGATAGTAATGGTAAAGAACGCGGAACTTGGCATGTTAAGGATTTAAAACCGTTTACAAATGCATCCGAAGTTTTTAATGATTAACGTAGTTTACTTTTTTTTGCTTTGATTACTTGGCACTTTGATTTTGTTAAATTGTTTTTAGTTCACGATTTTTTTTCTGATGGAAATTATTTTCATTTCTCTGGGGCCGACTTTGGAAATGTGTTACCTATGGTGTTAACCAACGGTAAGCACATTTCCTAGGAGGTAAGGGTGGGATTTGTTGCGGTAAATTTTACCACAACAAGTTTCATCTTCCTTTTTGCTAACCACCCTTAAAAATTCTTACTGCGGCCGCAAAATTCTGGAAGAGTTTAGTAGAAACCTGGACCATCAGCCAGTGACCTGCTCTTCTAGCATTTTGGGAAAGCAAATTTAACAGGTCCTACCAAAGTGTGCGAAAGGATTCCACACCAACGAACTGGGCGACGGTTGGCTCACATATTGGATAAACAATATCGTCAAGGCATGAAGACGATACCCATGCCCAACAATGTGTGTAGAAAATTCACACCAACTTTAATGTAGTATGGCCGAGGGCCCACCATAAAGTACATAGTAACGATATAAAAATCACTCCAAGAATACCTTAATAATTTTTATTTTAATTATAGGCTTGGCTACCGACTTCCTGCAACATCACATAAGCAGTCTTTCCTCAACCAAAAAAAACTAGCGCGTGTAGATACTCGGTAATGCGAGGAATTCCACACGATTTTTCCAGAAAGTCTTGGCTGGAATGGGTTGGAAAGTGAAGAGCTGAACTCACTCATTGAGCTACTGGGTGATCGCATCACCTTTTTAAAGAGATCGCGTGCGATGAAAGATATCTGGCTTCTCGGTCGCACACCCCAATCTTATGGATGGAGGAAGTTGCGGGACCGAGACAGATCGATCACCACGCAAAAGATCCGAGAGGATTGCCTAAGGGCAGGTAGCCGGAAGGGTTAAGCTCGCCATGATGATGGCCACTTTTTGGATTACGCCCAAAGCGAATAGAAGATTTACGAAAAGTTGTGTGAAGGAATTTTTTAAAAAGACGTAATTTTGTAAGACAGATTTTTTTTAAAGTTTTATTGAGTTGGAGATTTCTAAGGAAAAGTTGAGGAAGGACTACGATAGCTGTTGGAGGAAGTTAAAAGAAGCTAAGTATAGTGTTTTCTTTTGTTTCTAAGAATATTCATTTGTTCGAATCCGTCCTTTTGACCTTCGCGTCAAAAGTCTGTTTTCCCGGTACTACGGGAAATTTTTAACCGCTTGATTTTTTTCTCTTTGTCTTTTGTCGATAATTTTCTTGAAGTGATTTTTCTTGGTTGTTTTGTTTTCTTTTTTTTTAATTTTGTTTAATAATTAATCATCTTAAAATTTCATACGTTTCATTTTTTTTTATCGAGATTTGACCTTCTGTCAATCTCAAAATCTCGACTTGTAATTTTACTATCAGAAAAGATCCTGGTTTTTAATCCCGGCTTCGGCCAAGGTTTTCCAGGCAAATAAAACATAACTTAAATTTCCCATCCGGAAAATAAAGCTTTTCTTTTATTTTATATCCTTGTTTGAAGATTAATTTTTCAGCTCTTGGTTTTGGTAAACTTCCATTAAAAAGTTTCCTGGCGCCCACTTTAAACAATACGACTTGGAGAAATTCACCTCGTCGTATTTCGATATCATTTTGATATCAATTTTATTTCACTTTTATTAATCACCTCGATTAATAAAATATTCATTAATCGAAACCCCCCCTTAAGCTGAGCTACCGTGCTGGCAATACTTTTATTGCTATCTGTGGTGAATTCTTTCATCTGTTTGTCATATCGACTGACGTTTCTTTTGTCATAGTAACTTTCGCGGCACATCGGCGGGGTGCAATTTCTTTTGATTTTGTTTAATTTAAAATAATTTAAAGTAAAGAATTTAATTCGCGTTCGGTCGTGGATAATATTGGATTCGGAAATCCAATAGTGATTAAATTATATAAAGTATTATATACAATCGGTCGGTCGGTCGGTGGAAAAAATTCACAACACGTGTTTTGTACAGTCATCAATCGACCAGAATTGTGTAGGATTCCTGCAATTTCCTCTTATATAATTCCTTTCGAACCAGTTAATGAGGTTCAAAACGTCTGGGTCATCAATAATACTACGTAAGCTTTCGTAGTATTGAGAGACTTCAATTGCAGGCACAAAAGCCAGACTTTTGAGCATTCGCACCTGTCTAGCGAATTCTTCGAAGTTGCCATATTTCATCACTAAACTGAAATAGAAGTTTTATTAAATTGCAATTAAAAAGTCTGGGTAAGGTAGAACTTACTGTTCATGCTGTACTCTTCGCCAAATTATTTGACTGAAATGGAAGAGGCATCCCTTAAGCTCAGCTGCAGGGAAAAAAAATTTTGCAGCAGAAGAAATACTTTTTTCAAAATCGCAGATGATTCTCTTTGATGCCAGCCGAATATTGTAACCGTTGGCAATTCTAAGCAGCTCTGCGAAAAACAGCTCATAAAGCGAACGTGTTTTCTTACTCATTAAGCAGAAAACAAGTGGAACAATCTGATTCTCTACTCTGCCATGAATAGAGAACAATTGTCGCATAATTGTTGGAACAACATTAAATGTTCCGTCCATCGCCCAACAATCGCTCTCTTCCAAAAACATCAAACTTGATCTTGTTCCAAGAATAATTATATAATCTTGATCCAACCATTTTTCGCTTAAAATAAATAGCTCTCCTTCGAGAACGTAAAGACTTAGGGGATGTCAATTTCACAAATTTCATTTGGTTCTTTCCTTAGATTTATGGCTTTTCGTATTCTTTTAATTTTTAACTTTTGGACATTTTTTGAAGGAAGATCGAATCGACAATTAGTGGTGTTTCTATCACAGATTGCTGAACAATTTGGCTAGCTGGCATAAATGATGTTTGAGCTAGGTTTGTCACATTATTATTAGCCTGCTGAACATATTTTTCGATAACACGTGGCTCATGATTATGTTGTACAGATTCCTTAACAATTACATGCACATCACCATTCAATTTAGTCACTATTCGTCCCTTGCACTTGTCTTTAATTCGATTAGCACAGGCCCAATTGTAAGTTTTACATTTGTTAAACTTTTCAAGATAAAACATATAGCCGTCAACACAAAGTTTGTTTTTTCCCTTATTGGATTTTACTATTGAAATATTCATGGTTAATTTTGAGCACTAACTCGAAGGCTGAACAAATAAGACTAACCTTACAGCTTACAGGAGATAAAGTAGGTACATATTATAATACATACTGATGTATGCAAACAAAAAATTATCTGCTGCTAATCTTTAATGAGAGAAGGTATTCTGCGAATAATATAGAAAAGAAAGGTTTGAAAATATTAAAAAGCGCGCGCTTTCTGGTAAGCAGAATTTAAGAAATCAGAATTCTGAGCAGCAGGAATTCCAAAAGCAGAATTTTGAAAGCAGAATTTTGACAAAATAATTTTGACCCCGGCAGAATTTTGACCCCAACCCAACAAGCCATCGCTCAAATTCAGTCGGATCTATGCGGAAATTGAAAATTTGACTACTCGGATCCGTACGACCTTAAGGAGCCGAGGCGGGCATTTGAATGATGTCATATTCCACACTTAATGGCACACATGCACCTTTCAAATAAAAAAATAATTTTGTTAATACCTCACACACAGCTTGTTTTATTCCATTTCAACATCTACCCGCCCTTATTAAAAAACCCTTTAGATAAAATTATTAAAACTTACTTTAATAAAAAAGAGTGGAAACGTTTTCTAAGCCCTGTGCATCATTTTAATCTAAAACAAAAATAATCCAAACTTATTGATTTCACAATAACAGAAATTGCCTAAGATTAAAAAAATCATTACTTAGACGAAATATGGTTTCAAGAAGACAAACAAGTAACAAAACACGGCATAACATGGAAATTGCATGAGAAGTTTCGTGATTTCACGTTTTATCACCGTTAATTTTGTTCTATCCACTATGGGGCTACGCAAAAGTCACTTTTCCGCGATTAATCCTTAAACTTGACTCCAAGTCCAACGCATTTAAAACCAAAATTGCTCAAGTTAAATATTTGAAAAAGTGATTAAAAATTTCAACCATTTCAATGATATTGTTTTCACACTGGATAAAATGTTCATTAAAAAAGAATAACCCTACACAAGAAACAAGATAAATTAATTATTTCCTATCTTATAGATAATAAATCAAGAGAACTCATAAAAAGAAACATCATTTGATTGATTTTCAATCCCACTGAAAAATTATGTATTTTATCGGTTTTTGTGTATTTTTGATTTGCCATTTGTGTTAAGTTATTAACGTCCTTTCGTACTTCAAACAAATGCTAAAGTTTATATAAACGACCATCACAATAATTATTTATCCTTGGAAATTGCATAATGCTAATGCATCCGCATCCGCCATCCTCCCTCAACTTCTGGCGATGGCGCCATGAAACACAACTTAACTATACACAGGTCACCTAAGGAAAAAGGACATTGAACCCAATAGTACATTATATAGAAAGGATTTTGCTCGAATTTTTGTATAATGTAGAGTTGAGAATTTCTCGGGGAAAAAATAGAAACATAAACACACACACCCAGTTCTCAGTCTCTTCATATAGTGGAAGCCATTAAAAGGATGAATAAAATAGATAGTTATGGGTGCGCCAAAAAACAAAAAAGACCGACAACCGACGAAGACGTCGTCGCGTCGGTCGTCGCTCGATAACAAGACTTAGTAAAGGGCTTGGTGAAGTCTTTTTTAACAACAATAAATAAAAAGAGAAAAATTATATTATCTATTAAAAATCAATTACGTTCAACTTAAGGATCAACAATGACCGATTCAATAGTAGATGACAGGCATGGAAAAAAAAAGAACAACAACAACTATGCCAAGAAGGAGTGATGTTTTATACAAGCAACTAGGTACTATAGGGACAGTTATGGCCAAAATAATGGGAACAAAACTTCATTTTTTGGAACTATGTAAATAAATATTAAGCACTTTAACCATTTACATTAAGGATATATATTTCATAATTTGTATGATTTTTAAAAGTAATATTGCTTTGTAAAGATGCAAATGGATTCCGAGTCCATTTGCTGCAGGTTTCATAAAAGTCTGTCCACCACTTACTTTATTTGAACTTGAACAAATAATATATTTCCACAAAAAAAAAAAAGTTTAATAATTTTACTGGTCGACAAAATTATGTTTTTTTTCTGTTGCACAAGCAAAGAATTAAGATGTCCTTAATTCTAATGTTGCCTTTAAATTTTTCTATCACATCAAAGTATGCCCTTTAAAATGCTAAACACAACCGAAAACGTTTTTTTTAAGTCCAAGTTAAATCTCGAAAAATATCTCACAACAATAAATTGTATGATGATTTTGAAAAGTAAAAATCTTTCTGTTTTAGATACAATTTAAAGAATTTTAAGTTTCTGGAAATTATCATTAGTTTAGAGTCTTTATTTAAATCTATATGAAGTTTCGAAAAAAACTTGAATTTGATACTTTAATAGTTTTGAAAAATAGGTTTTGGAGTTAGGTTTATGTGCTAATTTCGATAATTCGAATCCAAATCCTATTTTTAACTATTAGCTTAGGTTTTAAAAATACCCGTTTTCAACATAGAATTGTTTAGAAAACAATTTCGTTACAAGAACAAAACTCACTTTCAAACCGTTTTGCCTTTTTCTATTGAAAAACATTTAAGCAAAAATGGTTTAGTGTTTCTTTTAGTTTAGACAGGTGAAATCTAATAACTTTTTAAGTTTTTTTTTTACGAATATTGTATGAAATAATATGAATATTTCAACTGAATATTGAAGAAAAGGATAATAGATTTCGAAAACCATTACGGATTTTATTGAAAAAAAGCTACTTTATAGATAGCCTCAAAAAGCTTTATGTACGTGTTTTTCGAATTTTAAAAAGTAAAACCTCCAAAACCTGACGTGATACATTACTTTTTGAAGTCGTATTTGAGTTAAGGCCACCAAAAACCCATTAGAAAATTGTAATTCTAATGCTAGTAAGAAAACCTTGTCGGCCAGTGTTTTATGTGTTGATAGATAAAATTTGATATTTAGTTGAAAAATCCCAATTTTGATTTATTTAAAAATAATTTTATTTTCAAAGAACCAACTTGCGGTACTGACATCTTTCTAGAGGGGTTAAGTATCACATTTCAGAGACACTTCTCCAAAGATTCGTTTTGTAAGAATGAGATTCAGTTTAAGATCTAACTAGATTATTGTTTCTTCAAAATCAGGTCTTTTTAATAAAGACGTCATCTTAGGGCATATTTTTATGGGCAATAGGTGATTTTTAGTATGTACGTAGGACGACCCGATGATGTTTTACGAAATCAACAAGATGTTCAGAAAAAAGAATGATAATGACATTCCGAGTCTGGAACAGCGCAAATAGATTTCAAGGAAGTCGTAATTGACGATGACTTTTATATAATTGAAGATACGAGGGAGTGGGAGCTGCTTTTCAGCAAAGTGTACAATGTGAATGTAAGCAGCCACCTCAACCATTATCTGTAAAACTGAGCCTTACTTAATTACTTCAATCTCGAAAACGATGTAATGAAATGGTGATCTGAGAACCATCGCTGTTTTATTCAGTGTTATCCAATGCACAGCTATGGTTTATTCTTTCCGATAAACGGAAATGACAACTCAAATCCGTCAAATTTTCAGTCGATAAGTCTTCTACCGAACATCAGCAAAAATTTCGAGAAGATCATCAATAGGGCTGTGACCAAGTTGCAAATCAAATAAATAAAAAAAAAAACAGTGCATAGCGGCTGTTCCGGTTGATTTAGAAAAGGCTTATTGTTAGTGAGTGTTTATATGAAACTGAGTAGGCTTGGTTTGATTAAAAATGGTCCGCAACAAGGAGCGGTGAATTCACCGATTCTCTTCAGCATTTATATAACCAGCGATTTGATAGGTGGTTAAACTAAGGCAACCGCGTACATAAACGATCTTATTACGTACAGAACGACGCGAAAGGTAGAGGTTATTAAAAGTCTTTTACGGCTTCATTTCAACAATATTCAACGATATTACGATGACTGGTCATCGTTGATCCTCACAGGCTTTCTAGTTGCAAAGCACAAACAAACCTTAGGACACGGACGGATTTACTGATGATAAGTACAAAGAACTTCGGATCTGTGCGTGGAATATTAGGTCCCTTAAAAGACCAGGTGCAGTTGAACAGTTAGTGGAAGCCCTATAATAAAGCAGATATAAAAGCCACCCAAGAAGTGCGATGAGATGAACCGGGCAAACGCAAATTGAAAGACTGCGATGTGAACTACGGTGATTGCTATCGAGAACAAGGGCAGCAACTATTTGGGTGTGGATTTGTTGTTGCCACTTGACTCGGGAAAAAAGTCTTGAGCTTCAATAGTGTGAACGAGCGCATCACGACAATCCCCATTAAGGCTATATTTGACAACATAAGCCTCATTTTCGAGCATGCCCCAACAGAGCAGAAAGTTGAAGACACCGAAGACATATTCTTCGACCTCTTGGACAAGGCATATGAGCAGTGCCCAGGCTATGAAATTAAAACTGTCTTAGGGGATTTAACACCAAGCTAGGAAGAGGAGACATCTTTGGTGGCACAATCGGGAGATACAAGCCTGTACGACAACACCTCCGACACCGTATCCAGGCTGATCGATTTCACTGCGGGTAGAGACGTTCTGGTAGCTAGTACGCAGTTCACACATCTTGATATTAACAAGGAGACATGGAAATCTTCAGATCAATCAACTGTCAACTAGATTGAACGCATTGCAACGCACGACACTTCTCCATTCCGTGCCAACATTCCGAGGGGTCAATATCGACTCGGACCACTACGTCGTTGTAGCCAAAGTACGGCTAATTTGTCTCAATACACAAGAAAGGAGACCCTCTGAATTGCACCAATTAAAGATGCTTCAGTCTCCTGAACATCGCATATAAGACCAAGTATATGCTGTCATCAAGAAACGACATTGAACGACGACGACGTCTTGGACAAATCGTGGTCCGGGAAAGTAATAACTCTGTGGTAGTCTTAGTATGCTTCGAGAGGAAAATTCTTCCGATGATTTTTATGGACATCAACGCTACTGCGTAGAAGATCTTCGATCTAATCCCGAGGGATTGCGCAGTAGAGGAAGACAGCGAGTCAGATGGTGCTCGTAGGTGGAAAGTACCTCAACCAACTTGGCGTGCGAAACTGGAGGCAGCTAGCTAGGGACCGAGCTGGCTGGAGACGCAAGTTGGTTGGCAACCAGGTCCGTCCCGGACTTTAGTCTTACCTTAAGTAAGTAAATCTCGACAAAACTAAGTAGTTTTCCAAAATATTAATCGTTAATATAATTAAGCTTTTTCATGAACTGTTAGCTTTACTAAAATAAAAACAACCGTTATACTGAAAAATAAGAAATAATGCATTTATTTTTATGGACATAGCTGTGTTTATATCGGAAAAAGAGGTTTCAATCTCATCTCGACTTCTATATCATCGATAAAACCTATGGCGCCATATCCTTCAGAGTCCTTGGTATACGAATAGTAGTCCTGTGAAAGTTTTCACCGCAGTTTTTCCTTCTATGTGTGTCTGGTGTTTTGCTGTTTTTGGCCAACAAATAATCACATTTTCACATATTTCCCACAGAACAGCGAAAGATGGAGCAATGAATTTAAATTATTTTTCGTATTCATATGTACGAGGCGAGGATGTATGACAAATAAATGTATTTTTAGCTCCTCGCACAGGATATTGTCGTCATGGTCTTCCTCGTCGTCTTCGTCGTCGGTTTGGTTGCCTCGGTTGTCGTTTGTCGTCTTGGGTATAGACCCATCAATTACATTAAAGCCACCCAGACTGGCTGAGGCCATTGCTATGCGATTGCATTGCATTCCTGGTCTTCATCTTTGTCGTTGTCGTCTGCATTCCTTTTTATGTTTTTGTGGATAGTGTTCGAAAAAAGCAAATTTTTGCGTTCTTGTGATACAAGGATACCTACTATAGCTTCATAATATGTATGCTTTGGACCAAGAGACTTATATGCAATCAACATAAGACGACACATGGAACTACTATATTTCTAGGAAAAGATAGAAAGATATCGTTCGCAGCCTCGTGTGGCAATCTTTCGTATAATCTGGCTATTACAATATGACAAATTATGTCACACGAGTGAGGGAGGTGTTACAATCTTCCTCGCACCACCGACCGCTCCATTTTGCATAAAGTCACTGTAAGTGGATTTATGTAATTCGTGAGAAAGCCTCAACTTTAGATATAAAGTTGGTATAGTAGGTAAATAAGGCATAATGTATAGATGCGACAATATTATGGATGCCCCTTTGGTAGATATCATATAGGCGGTGTAGAGTAACATAATCCAATGCGACAGCGACTAATAAGGTGGTCATTTTTTGACTTGTGATGCCCATGAGTGTCATATTTTCTACACACGATAACCCAGAAGGGAATGAATATCGTCATACTTAACCATTGAATTCAAGTTGGAGTAGCGTGTAGCTCAAAAACGATACTTTTTAGTTAAGAAATCAATTTATTAGTAAAAAAAGTCACTTAAGAGAGGATAACTTGGCCTTAATTAAGTGGATATATGATATAAGCTAGAAAACGAAACAAGAACAAGCAACTCAATCATGTTGTGTAGTTTATTTTTAAAGAACATACTTAAGATATTAAAATAATCAAAAACATTGATTTTCAGTTTTAAATGATTTTTAAACTTAAATATTTCCGTCCTAAAAATGATAACACAATAATACAGGGATTTCTAATAAGTGGTTTCATTTTGAATAACCCGGTATTTAAGAAGCTGTCACTTTTGAAGATTTCATCTTTTGACATTTGACAATTTAAAAATACGCCATTATTAAAAATGAAACGATACATTCTTCAAAAAACGCGGTTAACTGTTTAAAATTTACTGTTTTTCTATTTGAAATTTACCAAAATAATCCGCATTTCCATCAAAAAAAAAAGTCAAACAATGGGCAGGTTCAGGCGACACAAGGGACTTGAAAGTAAGGCAAGTTTCTAGCATCTGATTGACCAGCTGCCAAAAAAGAAAAAAGAAAAATCTCCCTAACTATCAAGTCAAGTCAACTTACATATGTCAGAATGACAATCGATTATGTTTTTTTAATTAACTGAAAGTTGAACTTTATTCCTCTATGATTTATTTATTTTTCGCACAATTTCATTTAATATTTTGTGAAAAAGGGTTTCGCGTCAAATTGGAAAATAAATAAGTAATATTTCTTTACAATACGAAATGCAAATTGGGATGGACTTGTAGTTTGCCTGAGGACTGTTTTGTAGACAAAAATGTTTTTGGTAGTTTTTGTACGGTAAACTGAAGGTAGAAGTTAGGGAAGTAAAGTTCTAAGTTTTAAGTTTATGACACTTGAAAAACTAACTAGTTGACTTGGTCAAAATGTACGTTCAAAGAATGCAGTTGACTGCAAATGAAGACCCTTATGTTGTCTGAACCTGCCCAATGATTAGGCCCATTTTCATCTCGGTTTCTGCGTTTATAAGTAGAACGGTTTAATTGATTGTGAAAAGCATATGTATCTATTCTCAAGGCGTCAATACTATTTAGATCAATTTTTGGCTGAAGATATGATTGAACTTACAACCATTTCTGTGTGCTAGTAATTTCACGGATAGAGGGGACCTATAATTTTCATACCGAATCAAAACAGATCATTTGAGAAAGCGCTCTTCATGGCGAGAATTCTCTTGGAAGGCAGTATCTGTGAACAAAAACTTAAGGTGGCACAGGCAAGCATTAAAACCAGGACCTCTGACCAGATTTGTAGAAAGCGCCCCCTTTTTTATATTTTCACACATAAACTGATACACAAGCATAAGCCTTTCCCACATTACCCAGGAGGTAGACTTTCAATGCGTTTTTTTATTGAGGTATGCCCAGTAGGCCTAAACCATAAACTAAAACGCAGTAAAGAAATGAGCAGAGGGAAAACGTTTAAACTTGGAAACTTACTTTTCTGGCCTTACATTTTGCAAATTCAGAAATACTGTCATCAAAGTTAAAAGAATTTAATAATTCCTTTTCAATGGACATTATATATAAACCTACCAATCTCTCTCATGGTTGTCCTAAGATATTTTTTTTAATAATTTAAAGTTTAGAAAAACTACGTTCTCTTGAAGCTACCGTGACCGGGATTGTATTAAAGATTTGAAGAACAATTACTAAATTCGGAGCAAAATCTTCAAGGTTTGAACTAAAAATAAAATTTAACACATCTAAACTTGAGCTTTGTGGTGTAACAAGCTGGGATATTACGGTTAACTCTTGAAACAATTCTTCTCCATCTAAATCTTTAAAACTACTTTATGTTAAAACATTCTGCAAATTAAGGCATGAAGCACGTACATTTTTATTTTTTAAACATTCGCTTATGCTACTTAAAAATGAAAATTGATACTATACGTATCAAACCTTTCAAGTATTTAAAAAAAAATTCAACTTTAAATCTTTGTTTCGGTCTAATATAGTTTCAGGACATTCATCAGCATAAAGTATTTTTCTCCGTTGAGATCGCAACGATGAAGCTATAGGAAACATATTAGGTATTTCTAGGGAACTAGCAATACGCTCGGTTAATTGAACATACCTACTCATTAAATTTTTCATCGGAACGCATTAAAATCAAAATGTTTTTTGTATTTTAAACTGCTATGCCAGTTGAAAGATTAACGGACGGACTTTGCAAATATTTACTAGTTTAATTCTAAAATATCAAACCAAATTAGCAGGCAGCAAATAAATGTAAAATCAAAAATTTTGTTTCCTAACGATTCTGCAATGTTTTTTGCCTCTAGATTTCTTAATTCTATAAGGGCTTCATATATTTCTTCTTAATTTGTGTTTAAAGGCCTCAATGCATCTAACCTGCTCTCTCATCTAGTCTCAGAAGGGGGTTTCAAAGTAAGACTTGGAATTTTTTTCTTATAAATATCCCACCTCGTTGTGGAACTTGAAAAAAAGTTATACAAACATTGAATTGTATCTAAAAATTTAACTGCATAAAATGAGCACCGAGCAGCATCATTAACCACTAAATTTAAGGAATGCGGGCAACATGGAACGAAAAATGCTCTTGGTTCCAGGGTTCGAATTCGATTCTGAACACCCGCTTCTTTTCCTTTCATATTCGAACCATTATCATAACTTTGGCTTTGACAGTTACTTATTAAAATTTCATGTAATTCAAGCTTGTCTAAAATCAACTGAGTCAGTCACATTACGGTCTTGTAACAAAATACGTCACTTCTATTAAAAACTGATAACTATTTATTTAATATTAATTAATCGCCAAAGCGAAAAAACAATTAAGACAATCTGCATTCTGCACCAGACTAGATATACATTAAAAGTAGCCGTTACAACAATCATTAACTTTCAAAAAAAAAAAAAACAAACTGCCTGCGCAAGAACAATTCGACTCCACATAGAATCATCCCTCTTTAATTTTTAATCTCTATTCCATTCTATTAAAAATTTCATCTCCTGTAATCAGGCACTTAACTCTTACACTGTGTGCAATAAGGAAACCTTCACGTTCTGACCCATATGATTCCGTATAAATAAGTTTTTTTTTTTTAAATATCTCCCATGTTAGTTTCGATACTCAGTGTGCAAAAAAGAAAACTTGCACATCCAATGACCATTTGTAGCAAAGACACTTACCGATGTACCTAATTTCCAAATATTTCACCCTGTTCATACAAGAGAAATAAAATGCACGACTGGGTCACACGAACTTGCTCCTGTATGCAAAGAGTCTGTTTAAAAATGTACCTATATAAGATTTAAAAATATACCTGTTAAATAAATTTGTCTTCAAAGATATAAAAGATATAAATGCCATTTGATTTGTCAAAAAAACCGCGCGATTCATCCCCAGACACAACTCATCCCGGAAATGAAAAATACTTGTAAGCATACTTAACGAAAACAATTGTTTGTGTATTCAACTAGTTCGTTCAAAGCTTTTTCCTTTGGATAGCCTTATTTTAATTTTATATTGGAAGAACCAGGATGGAAAATAAATTATCTGAAGATAAGAAAGAGGAAAAACATGTATGTTTAAATTGTAAAGCGATCGCCTATTGGTTGTGTAGTTAGGTAGGTGTCTAAAACGAATATGGAATAGTTCATTGGCGTGCTCAGCTTTATGTAAAGACATGGTGAGATGGGAGGGGGTTACATTACAGTTAAAATAATTTTAAAAAAAATTATTTTAAGATTCAAAGTTTTACCTGAAAATGCCATTTTATAAATCAAAAAACCCTTGATTTTTCAATTTTTTTTTTTTGAAAATCGTTAGAGCGGTTTTTTTTTTTAAATTATTTTTTTATATATAAAATTTTTCAATTTTGTTCGAAAAATATTTTTGGTATGCAGTTGTTTAGTGATTGTAAATATACGCTCTACATTTGAATTTCGTAAAAAAATGTTGACCCGTTTTTGAGATAAAGAATTTTGAAAAAAAAAAATTCAATATTTTTTTAAAATTCCAAAAAATAAAAAATTGCACTTTTGATTGAAATCTTCTTTGTCGATGAGAACTCACATTCAGGTACGGTATGTGATACAAAACCTTCACTTTCTAGCCCATACGATTCAATATGAATAAGTATTTTGCTTCGTCATACTCTCTATGTTAATTTTGGGACTCGGTGTGCATGAAATAAATCTTGCACATATGTATGAGGTGGCATGGAAATTTTTTGTGTTGAAATTTTTTCTTTTTTTCTCTTGCATGGAACTTTTTTGTGTTGAGATTTTTTTCTTTTTTTCTCTTGTACGAACAGGTTGAAATATTTGGAATTGAGGTAAGTAGGATTTTTAGTTCTGCGATATCTTGAGTTAAATTTTTATTGAATGCAACAATGAAAGTGATGTTAGTTAGTGCGCAAGAGATAATTTAGGACAGTTGTGATGGATGTTTTTTTGAGATTATTTTAAGAATGTTTGTGGTTAAAAATGGCAAATAGTAGTACATATTTATGTTTGCGCAAGATCAGATTACATTTTCTTGCTCCTGGTAATGCGCCCCCAAATTCTGCGCCCTGTGCATTTGCACATCTTGCACATATGCTTTGTCCGGCTCTGCCTCTGACATGACAATCATACCTTAGTTATTCGAACATAATGCTAGTGCAATTGTTATGCTACCGAGCTAAGATATATGATTTTTATGGACAGAACTGGAAGGTTTTTATGTGGGTGATGAAGCGAGCGGCGACATATAAAACACAAGCAACAAAATATCGTAATTTTGAAAGAAAAGTTTTCGGACTGTGTTATTTCTCGATAAGGTGATCAGAATTGGCTAAAACTCAATGCCCTACTACATATTTGTTTCAAGAACTTAAAAAGGCAATTCGTAAAGTTAAGCATTAAAAATTATAGGCTATAACCAAGGAATTAAGAGAAGCAAACATTTTGCACGTAAATATTTGCGAAATGTAAGAAAATATAAAGGAAAAACATAAAAGGTGGAAATTAACTGGCGACATCAAGAGCTGATAGGTCCGCACAAAAAATGGGGTTATTAAGAGCGTTCAACATTTAAAGTTCCTTTATTAATTTGAACGATTTGGGAATTTTTAAAAAAGAACTCAAAGTCTAAAATGAAATCAAATTATAAGAGGGGCGTGACGACTCAAAGGGTTATTATCACCCTTAAAATGTTTACTTTTACACAATGCGAGTGTTAGAAAAATAGGAAAGAATTTAACATTCTCGATGAGTGGTTAAATTAAGAATCTCTATACTTAAGGGTACGTCCGAAATTGAGCTCAAGGGTAAAATGATGAGCATTGCTGGAAGTGCGGGTATTAGGTTGAATTGTTTGAGGGGGTGGGGGAATGCAACTGCCTAATTCGACAGAACATTGTTTTGTAAAAATATCTGTAAAACAACAAAAGGCATGAAATATTACGGCGGTGTTCGAGGAATGTAAATGTTTCGGCTATAGTTCTATCGCCTATCATTTTCAAAGCTCTTTTTTAGATTATATTCAAAAGACCTAAACTTGTGAAAGAGGAACCTGATGACCAAATATGCGAATTATATTCAAGCTTTGGAGGAATAAAGGCTTTGTAAATTACGGCCAGATCAGAAGTAGTGAACAATTTCTTGCACCGTCTGTCGGATGAATCGTAAGCACCTAGCAGTATTTTTGGCAATATCGAATATGTGATCATTCCATAAGAGGTGATCTGTAATACACATACCGAGTACTGAAAGCTAACTGAAGGGTTTTTCAATTGGGGCGAGTAGATTTTGGCGCCTCGTGGCGCCATTTTGTTTTGGTGACGTCTGTGAAATCTTTTGTTAATTATTCAGTTGTTCATGCCAAATCATTATTTCATACGTTCAAATGATAAAACTTTATTATCAATAGACAACGCCGTTTGTTCGCTGACTGGGCTTCGAATCGTTTGGAAGAGGACCCCAATTTTGGCCGAAAAATCATCCTTAGTGACGAGGCGCATTTTTGGACGATTGGCTGTGTTAACAAGCAAAATTGCCGTTTATGGGACGACACCAACCCACGCGAGATTCACTGGGTGATAATGAATCCTCAAAAAGTTACCGTTTGGTGTGGATTTTGGGCTGGCGAGCGGCGTAATTGGTCCATACTTTTGAAAACGACGTTAGTGAGGCGTCGCCGTCAACAGCGAGCGCTACGTAACAATGATAACTAATTTCATATGGCCTAAATGGAACCATATGGACCTAGACGACATGTGGTTCCAGCAGGACATCGCTACGTGCCACACATCACCGCGCCACGACATCTCTACACACAACATCTACCCGCCCTTATTGAAAAACTCTATACTTTCCTGGATAAAAGTGCCGCTCATAGATGGCGGAATCGGGAGTGGGTTACGCTTAGCGACAGAAGACACAAGAAGAAGTTAATGGTACTGTCGTTAGCGAAACAGTTTAATAGATTAGAAGTTTCCAGCGTTTATTTTGTGGATATCAGATTTGAACCCGTACTATACTACTTGAATTGAATGGTCCGAAAGGTTATTTCCCCACGTAGAAGAGCTTTTAAACTATCAAGTGCAATAATCTTCAAACGATGTAATAATTTGTTCCACTGTTCGGATAGATAAAACATCAAATCAACGGCGGATCTATTGCTACGAAAGTCATTAAGAAGCTGTCGTTCTTCGAGATATTTCTTACGCTGACAATTTTTAATCCGCGTTCCCATGACCTTGGAAAAAAAGGGACGTGCGTAATATTGGACTATAGTTGGAGGGGAAGGAGGAATCGCTTTTTTTAGGAACAGGCTGGAGAAATCCTTTCGGAAAGAGACCTGTAGAGTAGGAAAGATGGAAAAGGTTACTCAGTGGTTTGTCAGATTTGAAGAACACCTCTTCAGAACAATAGGGGAATACTATCCCCTGCGAATTTGTGTATGTCAAGATATTTCAGTACTGGAGTACTACTTGGAACTGCACGAGTGCGAAAGAAGATTCGTCCCATAAAATCGTTCACGCTCTCAAAAACAGGAGGACTGATGACACTCTCTGGTATAGCGTCGAAATAACAGCAAACTGTGCTGCAAGCAAATTGGCTGTATCCATCGAGCTTACATAGGCAATCTCATTGTATGTAAATGAAATCTATTTGGAAATTATTATTTTTTTGATATTAGCTTCATTTTACTAAAACCCGAGGTATACGATAACTAAATGTCAAATATTTCTGCTCTATTTCAATTTTATGGCCTTAATTTCTATTTATGAACTAATTGTTTTCCATAAATAAAATGTTCATTAATAAAAGCTGAAACCAAAAGACTTTCTTTTTACTCACATTGATTCCATTCATGAAATGATAACCTCCCTTAAACTCTCTAAGTACGTCGCGTCGCGTTCATGCATCGTTGTATTTAACACCACACTTTTTTAATACCTGATCGTGTGTCTAATAACAAAATTTTGTAGATACCTTACTACACAATAAATATATAGATATAAGTAAGAAGTACGTAGTAGTTAGACTTACAATTAGTATAAACGGCAGGCGGTTAAAATTTGTGTTCAATTTGTATCTCTTTGAGGCTTACATTGTGCTTATGCTTGAGCAAAAGTGAGGTAAAGGTTCCTTTAGACTATTAAAAAATATTTAAACAACAACTCTATAGCTTATCTCTCTATAAGCAAGTGGGAATATATAAGTCTATAAGAAGTCCAAGTCAGAAAGAACAGCAATTACAACACCTTAAAACATGAGCTCAGCATGATGTGAGCTTATGACTGCGGAATTACTATCGGTGTGTTTTAAGATTTATTTGTTGGATAGATTGGTCCAAAGGTGGGCCATATATAGTCGCAGCCCCAGTCACAGCCAAGCCGAAGCCAGCCAGGATCAATGCTACTTTCATAGAAGAATTACCACTGGCGACGCTAAACTCGACGCTCGCCTTAAACAGCGCAGCGTTTATACACATTAGATTCGCCACAATTTATTACAAAACTAACAGGTAACACATTTCCGTATGTATATTAAGAATAGGAGGCACTATACTCGAACTAACAACGAGCGACGGACGTGAGATGTGCAACATTGCGCTGGTAAACTTACTAACTTATATTGTTGTTGGCCACTTTCAAATTCCATTTCACACGAATCTCAGCAAATCGCAATATAAATCTCATCGACCACTGGGTCCCTCGATTATCCTTACTTAATAGCTGTTATTTAAATCAATGTCCATGGAAGCGTGTGTTTTTCTTTTCCGATTTGTTTTGTTTCATAAGCAGTTGTTGCGCACTCCCCGTCAGGCGAGGCGCGGCGGCGGCGGCGTGTATAGGTACTAGCCTCTTAGCCACTGCCCAAGTTCCATGGACGGCAAAAATTTATTATCCATGAATAATTACGTCGGTGAGACAACGCAATTATCTCACCGCATGATGGCGTGGCAGTGATGCTGAACCCTATATATTCGGTGGAACTTAAATTGGTCCTTTTTTTCTCGAGACGACTTAGATTGCCCAGCCGCATACGGACTATGGGTAAGAGCTCTAAGAGGTGCAGAATGGCATGGGCGGGAAATGACCGAGTTTTTAAAAAGGGTAGCATTCACTTTCTACTCCTCTAATATTACCACAATTTTTCTGTTGGTGCAAAAATATATTAATAAGGTTAATAAATTGATAATTTTTGTACAATTAAGGGGATTCAGTTGATGACCTTATAAGGAAGAGTTACAAAGACTTTATAAACCATAGAGGTTGGAGAGATTAAACTGTAATATTTGAATGCTTCTTTAACGTTTCGATAGAACCTTACAAAATTCCTTACCTTTCTTACACTTTCACTGTTCCAACTTATTTTTCTTTCAACTTTAACTCAACCACATTAAAAGCGATTTACACGGCTGGTCAGCACCATCACGTACCACACCACCGTGCGCGCGCCGCGCGCCGCACTGACTACAACGTGACGACCCACCATCAAGATCCAAGATCAGAAATTTTATCGCGTAAAAATCGCAAATCGCCTTGTAATTATAATAATTTATCGTTGGTGATTTGTTTGGCTTTAATGGACGCGGACGGACAGACATGCGTCCCAAAAGATATGAAAATTAAAACGTGTATAGGTTAAATTTGAAAAACAAAAATTACATCACTTAAAAAGCGACTGTATAATATAGAAACGAAAACAAAATCGCCACCGCATCAGCATCAAATCGCTGCCGCCACTGGCTGGCTGGGGCTGCCCGTGATGTTGCCAATTGGTCCTTAAGGCTCAGACTTAACTTTACTCTACGTGGATAAAACAGCACAAGTCGACCTTAACCAAATTAAAATCGACTGCGATTTGGTATGCATACTAAATAGTTGGTCTAACGGAGGCTGAATGCTTGAGATTATGTTATTGAAAATGTTCAGCGAGTATAAAAGAAAATAATTTGAGGTTATATGGCTAAAAATAAGCCGCAAATAGTAATACAAATGTTATTCAGCGTGTATACCTTTTTCGTCTCTGTCTCCGAAAACAAATCTTCTTCCTGAAGTATATTATAGAAACACAGTGTGGAGGTTGCTATTTATGTTTCCGGTCTTGGTAAAATGAAGCTATTTAGGTCTTTTTTGACATTGCCAATGAAAAGTTTGTCATTTTTTAAATTCTTTGGTATTTAAGCGCGATTTATTATATAGATTGTTTTTAAGGCAAGAATGAATTGATTAGTTAAAATATAAAATCAGTTTAAGTTTCAGAAACTACTATTCAGAAAATATAGGATGACGGATCGTATGCACATAATTTAACACTCGCTCTAAAACAGAATAGTCGATTCTTGTAAAGAAATGCTGAAGAAATTAATTGGTGAACCCGTTTACAATATTGTCACGAATCATCGAAGACAAAACTCTAAAAGTTTTAAATCTGAAGATATCCGGTGACCAATTGTGATCACCTCTTCGAGAAATATTACGGCCAGGACACTTTTCTTCTTGACAAAAAAGAGTTCCAGTTTTAATTTTTAACTTTCCATAGGAAGTTATAGTAATCGGTCCGATTTGTCGAATTGAAAATTTTGACATTTTTCGACGTTTCAAGGTCCCTAGAGTCGAAATAAAAGATTTTTAGAGAGATGTTCGTACGTCCGTACGATCGGGAAGTTTTTTTCGTCGTCCATCGCTCAAGAACCAGTAGAGATATCGACTTCAAATAAATTTTGTTATACAAAAAGATGCAGAAAGGACTCTCAAAAAAATTGCGTGGGTGGTTTTTTTTTACCATAGCAATTTAAAAAAAAGATGAAAATTTTGGTTAAACCAAAATTTTTCACGAACCAATAACGCTAGTGACTTGAATTAAATCTTATAAAGGGTGTCCCAAAATTAACGCAAGATTTGAATTAAATAGAAAACGCCGTTTTTAGTCTTTTGATAGTTATATTTTTATTGACTCGTAAAGTACATAGGATAGGGTTATGTATGGAATAACACATCGGACAAATGGCCTCCACGGCTTTGCATGCACATGCGCACTCTTTTGTTGAAATTTTCCATGACCATTCTGCATAAATGTGGCTGAATTTCGTTGATGCAGCGTTGAATCTCCTCCTTTAATGCACGGGTGGTTGTGGGCTTGTTGACATAGACTTGTGATTTCAAATAACCCCATAAAAAGAAGTCTAATGGTGTTAAATCACACGATCTAGGAGGCCAATTTTGATCACCGAAACGAGAGAGTACACGACCTGGAAATGTCTCATGCAGTAATTGAATTGTTTCACGGGCTGTATGACATGTGGCACCGTCTTGTTGAAACCACATATTGGACACATCAATATCATCCAATTTTGGCAGAAGGAACTGTGTTATCATGTCGCGATATCGAGCACCAGTAACAGTCACTGCTTGACCAGCATCATTTTCAAAAAAATATGGCCCAATTATGCCTCCAGCCCAAGATCCACACCATACAGTCACGCGTTGTGGATGCATTTGTTTTTCGACAATCACATGTGGGTTCTCCGAACCCCAAATGCGGCAATTTTGGCGATTGACAAAGCCATCAAGATGAAAATGTGCTTCATCGCTTAGGATGATTTTGCTCGAAAAATCAGCTGCCAAGCTTTCACTATTTTTGAAATATTCTTTAATAATGAAGACACGTTGTTCTATCGTGTAACGCTCCATTTTTAATAACCCTATACTGTTAGCTGTCAAATTGCTTTTTTTCAGGGTTGCCAACATTTCACTGCACAAATGGCGGCAAATTAAAATCTTGCGTTAATTTTGGGACACCCTTTATTAAGTATTGTAACGTGATACCAAAGAAGTATATTTGTGGAAAAAATCCAATGAAAGGTTTTTTTTTATAAATCAAAAAAACTGAAAAAAAATAATTGAAACCTCGAACATTTTTCGAACAAAAATTTTGATTTTATCTCCAAAACAACTTCATGCAACCAAGAATAAAGTTTTTGACATCTGGTAAAATTTTGGGAAAAATCAAATAGACATATAAAAACCTAAAAAAAAACATTACTAAAAGTTGGTAAAAATTGAATTTCGACTCAAATATCTTTTCAAAAATTTGAGATTATTGCTTCAAACTAATTTTATTTTATAAGAAATATTGTTTTCGACATTCGGTTAAGTTTTAAGAAAAATGGAATTTCGTTAACAAAAATAGATTTTGAAATCAAACTATTTCATCACATGCAAAATATTGTTATGGTAAGTTTTAAAATTTTTAGAATAATTCAACTGACAACTTTTTTAAGCAAGACAAATCGACAGACGGGATGGGAAGTTATCAGTGTGGGTCGCATCCCAGCCTATGTTTAATTCTCAAAAGTCAAAAAATGACAGATTTAAAAGAAACATCTGTCCAAATATCGGGCTATTCGAAATCAAACTACTTATTGAAAAATCCTATGTAACAAATTGTATTTAAAATAATGTCAAACCAGAATACAAATTTTTTACTTCTATTTTACATTGCAATACATTTTTATGTGATGCAAAAACTTGTTGGGTTTCCATTTCACTATTTTTTTTTTTCATTTGGAAAATGTACACTATCATTTTTATTAACAATATTATCGATTAATTTAAAAGACATCAGATCGCCTGGTAACAACTATTGCAGCTGGAAGTTAATTTCGTCAACATCAACATATGTGGCTGCCAAAATAGCCTGATGACTGAGCCAGTTATGATTCAAGTAATTACTCTGTACATCCGAAAAAATACTCTGAATGAATTCATTTTTTTCCTGAAGAACAGTGCAGAAATTGTCAGGTAGTTTAATGCGTATTTGATTACAGTTCTATTTTACAGGTCCCAATATCTAGTAATTGTTCGGAAAGTTGCTAGCACCAAAAATTCAAAAAATTTAAATTCACTGTATTTCGTTTACTACAAAATAAAGTTAGCCTATACTTTAGCCTCAGCAACATGTGGTGGTTATACTATTACATTGTAGCTTTTATGAAACGATTGGAAGTTTGACATAGCGCCATCTATTGAATACTTACTCAATCTAGTCAGCAGATGTCGCCATCTGTTAGAATCGTTCGGAGCTAACAGATAATCATGACTGTCAAATAACAGACAAATAATTTGCAGTACAAAAATATTGCTATCCTAAATTGAGATGTAAGCTATCCTATCTTTCAAGTTGGATCCAATTGCACACGGTGTACAAATTTGATTAAAATCGGTTGAGTAGTTTATTAATCAATCGCAGACAAAGATCGTGACACATAATTTATATATATCGGGTGATTTTTTTGAGGTTAGGATTTTCATGCATTAGTATTTGACCGATCACGCGGGATTTCAGACATGGTGTCAAAGAGAAAGATGCTCAGTATGCTTTGACATTTCATCATGAATAGACTTACTAACGAGCAACGCTTGCAAATCATTGAATTTTATTACCAAAATCAGTGTTCGGTTCGAAATGTGTTTCGCGCTTTACGTCCGATTTATGGTCTACATAATCGACCAAGTGAGCAAACAATTAATGCGATTGTGACCAAGTAAATAAGCAAAATTGCCGCATTTGGAGTGAAGAGCAACCAGAAGCCGTTCAAGAACTGTCCATGCATCCCGAAAAATGCACTGTTTGGTGTGGTTTGTACGCTGGTGGAATCATTGGACCGTATTTTTTCAAAGATGCTGTTGGACGCAACGTTACGGTGAATGGCGATCGCTATCGTTCAATGCTAACAAACTTTTTGTTGCCAAAAATGGAAGAACTGAACTTGGTTGACATGTGGTTTCAACAAGATGGCGCTACATGCCACACAGCTCGCGATTCTATGGCCATTTTGAGGGAAAACAATTCATCTCAAGGAATGGACCGGTAAGTTGGCCACCAAGATCATGCGATTTGACGCCTTTAGACTATTTTTTGTGGGGCTACGTCAAGTCTAAAGTCTACACAAATAAGCCAGCAACTATTCCAGCTTTGGAAGACAACATTTCCGAAGAAATTCGGGCTATTCCGGCCGAAATGCTCGAAAAAGTTACCCAAAATTGGACTTTCCGAATGGACCACCTAAGACGCAGCAGCGGTCAACATTTAAATGAAATTATCTTCAAAAAGTAAATGTCATGGACCAATCTAACGTTTCAAATAAAGAATCGATGAGATTTTGCAAATTTTATGCGTTTTTTTTAAAAAAAAGTTCTCAAGCTCTTAAAAAATCACCCGATATATGGAAGATAATGTGACGTGATAAAAAAACTTATATAATTTTGACCAAAATCTATTAACGGTTTTTTTTATGCCCGCCTCGGCTACTTACGGCGCGCGGCGGTGGCACGGATCAGAGTGGTAAAATTTTCAATAACTCTTCCGCATAGATCCGGCTTTTTGAGTGATGGCCTGCGTTATGTTCACCGTTAGAGCATCGGTTGACTGTGGTTCATTTGCATAGAACTGCGACTTCAAGAAGCCTCACAGGAAAAAGTCTAGCAGGGTCAAATCGCATGACCTTGATGGCCAATCCACATCACCCCTGCGAGAGATAACCTTACCCTCAAATAGTTCATGCAAAATATCAATCGTGGCGTTTGCTGTGTGGCACTTAGCGCCGCACCGCGCCGTCCTGCTGGAACCACATGTCGTCTAGGTCCATATGGTTCAATTTGGGCCACAAGAATTTAGTCATCATCGTTATGTAGCGCTCACTGTTTGACGGTGACCGCCTCACTAACGTCGTTTTCAAGAAAGTACGGACCAATTACGAGGCCGGCCCAAAATCCAGACCAAACAGTAACTTTTTGAGGATGGATTATCACCTGGTGAACTTCGCGTGGGTTGGTGTCGTCCCATAAACGGCAATTTTGCTTGTTAACACAGCCATTCATCCAAAAATGCGTCTCGTCACTAAAGATGATTTTTCGGCCAAAATTGGGGTCCTCTTCGATTCGAAGTCTAGTCAGCGAACAAACGGCTTTGTCTATGGTCATGGAACTATGGAACTTTGAGCTCCTCGGTCAGTTGGATCTTTTACGGGTGTAGGCCCAAGTCCCGTCGCAAAATTCACCAAGTTGAAGTCTGCGAAAGGCTTAGTTTTTGTGCACGGCGAGGAATAGACTGCCTTAGGTTCTGCTGTACACTTTCACGGACCGCGGCGATGTTCTCGACCGATCTTGCGTTCCTTGAACGTACGGGTGTTGGCTGACTTTTTACTGAACCGGTCGTCTCAAGTTTGAACACGTGTGAATGGCCACCACCTCTACCGTAAAATGGGCGCAATGCGAGCAACGTTTGCGTTAACGAACACTCATTTTGATAATAAAGTTTTATCATTTGAACGCACTGTTCAATCTTGTAACTTGCCATGATGATTTGGCATAAACAACTGAATAATAAACAAGAGATTTGACAGATGTCACCAAAACAAAATGGCCGTTACGGGACGCCAAAATCTACCCGCGCCAATTGAAAAACACTTTATTAAAAGAACAAAGAAAGATATTGACTTCAAATTATTTATCGCACAAAATACATATATTGTTTCGAATATTTTGTTAAAGCTTTAAGCAAGACAAATCGAAAGACGGGATGGGAAGTTATCAGTGTAAGTCGCTTTCCAGTCTCTTTTTAACTTCCCATAGGAAGTTATTGTAATGGTTCCGATTTGTCAAATTGAAAATTTTGACATTTCTCGATGTTTCGAGGTTTCCTAGAGTCGAAATAAAGGATTTTTAGAAAGATGTCTGTGCGTGCGTGTGTACGTACGTTCGTACGTCTGTACTTTCGCGACGTTTTTTTCGTCCTCCATAGCTCAAGAACCAGAAGAGATATCGACTTCAAAGAAATTTTAATATACAGATAATAAGGCAGAAAGATGCATAAAGGGCTCTCAAGAAAATTGCGTGGGTGGTTTTTTTTTTACCATAGCAGTTTAAAAAAAGGTGACAATTTTGGTTAACCCAAAATATCTCATGAAGGAATGACGCTGCAGACTTGAATTAAATTTTATATTATATATTGTAACGTGATACAAAAGAAGTATATTTTTGGAAAAAATCCAATTAACGTTTTTTTTTTTATAAATAAAAAAACTGAACAAAAAATTTGTCACCTCGAAAATTTTACGACTAAAATATGATTTCATCTCCAAAACAATTTTGTGCAATGAAGAATAATGTTTTTGACATCTGATAAAATTTTGAGAAAAATCTAATTGACAGTTTTTTTTTTATAAAAAATAAAATCCTAAAAAAAACATTACTCATAGTTGGTAAACATTGAATTTCGACTCAAATATCTTTTCAAAAACTTTAGATTAAGGCTTCAAACCTTTTTTATCTTATAAGAAATATTGTTTTCAACAGTGAATATTGTTTTCGATATTCATATATCATTCGATATAAAAATCCAACAGTCCGTTTTTTCATAAAAAAATAAAATCTACAAAAAATAGTACGCAAATTTGGTAAGAATTGATACATATAAACAAACTTTTAAGCAAGAAAAATCGACAGACGGGATGGGAAGTTATCAGTGTGGGTCGCATCGCAGCCTCTTTTTTCATTTATCAAATTCACTTCATTGCATTCCTAAATTCGCATAACTTTGTATATTAAATCTAGAGTACTCTCATGAAGAGGAACGACCGAAACGACACCAGCCGGCAGCCGTCAAAGAACTTATTTTGGTAGATTTGAGCATAGAGGAAAATCACCAGCGCCACCAGCACTCTTGTCAATGTACTAAAATTTCATGTTCCACGGGAGTACTATAATATATTGATTTTATATTTTTTCATAAAGGTACTTTCTTTTCTATGATAGTGTAAAAAAGTTATACATTTTAAATATTTACCTATAAAACATACATTTTTCCTCAATTTTTCCAATGTAACTCAAGTAAATTACCAACATTTTCATTTAATTTTCTTTTATAGTCTTATAGTCTACTAAAATTGTGGTGCAATTTTGTAAGGTATACGTAATCTCCTCACTGTGTAGTTCATTTTCTTCAAGAAAAACTACCGCAAACAAAGAAGACGTGAGTTGAATAATATTCTTATGAACAAGGATAAAATCCAAATCCAAAAGACTTACCGACTTATGCACCTTAAAGGTGCTATGTGTAACTGGGGGTAAATAAACTCTAAATTTACTTCTTATGCCGTCAACAAACATCCCCAGCTATAGGTTAACTTTAGATAGAGTTTGTTTATAGACTCGTTGGCGTCCTTGTTCTGTGTATCCCGGATAATTTTAAATCGAATAACACAAAAATACGAATAAGGATTTTAATTTTAAAATAAATGGGTGTGATAAAGTTTTCGTGTTTGTTCTTCTATGCGACAATATTTTTTGTTCTGAAGGTAACTATCCTTGGAATTGTGTCAAAATAATGAAATTGGGGTTTTCAAATTATGCTCTTATAGTTATTTCTTTTTTCTTTTTGTTTGTAATTTAATTAATATTAAAATAATACTTTTTCTTACTTAGAGGCCAACTCTCAATATAAAGAGCTATGTAAAAACAAAAAGAAGAATTATGAAGAACTGCAGGCATCTAAACTGGCAACCTGCAAAACCGCCACCGA
The DNA here is from genome assembly GCA_920104205.1 of Eupeodes latifasciatus. NCBI lineage: Eukaryota > Metazoa > Arthropoda > Insecta > Diptera > Syrphidae > Eupeodes > Eupeodes latifasciatus. Next base: position 39,985,713 of record OV049924.1, read on the forward strand.
TTTTTGGAAACTTGCGTGGGAATTGAATGGTAAACAATTCGCAGTGAATAAGAAACTATGTGCAAACATTCTATCCACTCATTTTATAGAATTATTGAATCCAAGCAGCATTCAAACAAATTGGCGCTATGCGATACCTGGATTCAACAACGAAATCCTAGATACGGAAATTAATCTTCAAGAAGTGGAATTAACTCTAGGATCTCTTAAAGATGGAAAAGCGGCGAGTGCAAATGGTATTCCTGTGGAGTTCTATAAATACGGAACAGTCATGTTAAAAGAACGTCTGGTAATACTTTTTAATGGATATTTGAGGGGCATATTTCCGTAAATGAATTTCGAGACGCTATAATCTTCCCGATACACAAAAAAGGATCCTTGTTGGATGCAGCGAACTATCGTGGAATTTCTTTTCTTAATTCGACTTATAAGATTTTTACAACCTTGTTACAGAAGAGACTCACAACGTGGATTGCAGATCAGAACCTGTTAAAAGAGACTCAAGCGGGCTTTAGATCAGGGTACTCTACAATAGATAACATTTTCATTGTCAGGAGGCTAGCTGAAAGCTTTATTAAACAGGGAAGAAAATTGTATGCATTCTTTATTGACTTCAAAGCAGCATTCGACTCAATCAACCGAGGTGCTTTATTCTACAAGCTATATGGTCTGGGCTTGTCTCTGAAGTTCGGACGCGCTCTAGAAGAGCTGTATAGAGGAACACAGGCTGCAGTGTGGAACGGAGCTGAGCTTTCTGATTGGTTCACAACCAACTCGGGAGTAAGACAGGGGTGTACATTGAGTCCCATCTTGTTTTCGCTCTTCATAGATGACCTTGTAGATTACCTTCCAGGTGGTGTTGATTTAGCAGGATTTCGTATTAAGGCATTAATGTTTGCTGATGATATAGTAATTTTTGCGTATTCCCCAGAAACACTACAACTTATGATAAATAGAGTATACCACTACTGCTGTCTTTGGAACCTTACAGTCAATACTCAAAAATCTAAGGTGATGATCTTTAAGAAAGGGGGTGGACGAAATGCTTCGAATGAAAAGTGGAATTTCAACGGAGAAGATATAGAATGTGTTAACGAGTACAAATACCTAGGAGTAATTTTTTCAAGAAACCTGAATTTGGAGAAACATTTTAGCGAGAAACTACAAAAGGCAAAAACTGCTATTAATATTTCATGGAAAAGATGCTTCATGAACGAAAACATAGCTCACAGTAGTAAATATAAGGTATTTGAAGCAGTTGCAGAAAGTATCCTTTTGCATGGCTCACAAGTATGGGGATGCAAAGATTTCACACGGTGGAGAAACTCTTAACACATTATGTGAAGAGAATATTTCGTCTGCCAAAAAATACTCCAAATTACGTGATTATGCTGAAAACCGGACTATCACCTCTATTTATAAAGACCCTAAAGATGCAAGCGGATTATCTCTTGCACGTTTTTAGTATGAACGAATACCGACTTGTTAGAAAACTAGTAGTAAAAGCCGTTGAAGACCAAAATCACTGGTTCAGTGAGTGGTTAAGTCTCGCAGAAGGATGCAATTTAAATTTTAATTTAAATGTTGAAGATGCATCGCACAGTAAAGCTCTTATGTACAAGGTTATAGCAGCGGTAGATGAGAAGTGTAGAGCAGAATATGCAGCGGAAGCAGCTGGGTCCTTGTTCAGAAGAACTTACAGTAGGCTCAACCATAATCTCGCAGAAAGGAACTACTTCCATGATGATAATAATGTAAACGTCATTGCTACAATGGTCAAGTTAAGAAGCGAACTACTCAACCTGAACTTCATACCGCACAGACCCGATTTACCACTGGAGTGTACTATTTGTAATTTATCAGAAAGAGAGAACGTTATACATTTCGTCGGAACGTGTCCAACTTTAAGGGAAACTAGAAGAAATATTCTTGGAAGTGACTTTTTATCAGAGGAACAAGTTCTTAGTATGCTGAATGAGATGGATGTCTCCAAGCTCTATAACTATTGCAAAGTTGCGTTACGATATAGATCCAGAATTATGAACGAAGACTTCTGACGCTTGAAATTTGATAGTCATTTGTATCTTTTTTTTCTTTTTTTTTCTCTGTTTTTTTAAAATGTTTTTTTTTTCTTTTTATTGTTTTTTTTTTGTTGTTAATTACAGTAATTTAATTTATTAAAGTTGTCAGTCTGGCAGACGGCAAATGCCATGCTATTCTGATTTTTGTAATATAATATTTATATAATAATTGTAAAATAATCTTTAAATCAATAAAAATCAATTATCTATCTATCTATCTACCTTTTCTTTAAGTTTAAAATCTTCGTTAACGCCCCGAAGGAATCGTAAGATTTGGTTCACTGAGAGTAGGTAGTGTGAAAACGAAACATATCTTGGAAAGTTTTACATTTTGATTTTATAAATCATAAACTTCAAAATCACCATAATATCCCCTATTCGATCTAATTTCCATTATCTGTCATAAAATATGATGACAATGTTTTGAGATTTGGCAGAAATAATGGTTTCTTGTCATTTTTGCCTAAATCCCGCACATTATAATTACATATATGGTTCTCAAAATGATTTAAAATACAAAAGAAAATAATTTCCATAAACCATAATATTCAAAATAAGGCAAATTGCCAAACTAAGTCATTTATACCTCCTATAAACCCCAAACAATCTTATGAATGACTCACTAATGACATTTATATTTATTTGCATTGGTCACAATTGGTCTCCCCCATTCCTCTCGAAATCATCGAATTAAATTTTAAATTATACAATCGGATAACCGCTTCAAATAAATTCATATAAATAAATTAAAATGTGATGTTGATGACCCTCATCATTGCCCAAAAAGTGATATTAATACCCGAAATGGGTGCACATTGTACATCAATTAGTTTGCTAATTGTGGATTTCAGAATTTTGTGTGAATTTTGTTTTGTTTTGTATTATTTATTTTTGTTTTTGTTCCTGGAAATGTTAAACATATATGTATAAGCATCAGACAGCGTTAACCAGTTAGCAATTAAGCAAAATTGGGAATTATTTATTCGTCCATGTGATGTGTGTGAATGATGCGATGATACTTGTATATGGCGCCATTGAATTTAAATCATGCTAAGTGGTGGAACATTTTGTTGACTAATTTTTGTGCGTCCCGTCCTGGTGCTGTTCCTGTCAAATTGTCACTTGTAATCGAATTTACATCGTCGAAATATCTACATGGATACATATGTATATATATAAAAGGAATATGTTTAACAACACAAAATTCGATGAACTTATTGGTTGTTCGTTAATTGCTTTAGGTTTGACATTTAAAGAAAAAGGGATATCCGGAATTGATGATGCAAATTTAATGGTTGCAATAATGACAGCTGTCATTATTTTTTAGAATTACAGATACTAGAGAACTTAAAGATCATGACTTTCACAAATCCGCTGGCCCGGATAGTATTAACGCTATCTTTCTGAAGAGGTGTTCTTTAACGCTATCATAAACACTGCGTAAGCTTTTCCATTTATTCTATTCCATAGGACTCTTTCCGAGTGGATGGAAAATAGAAAAAAGGTGAATCCTCCTCACCATTTAACTATCGTCCAATTGCACTTACGTTCCTTATTTCCAAGTTAATGGAAACGCTGATCAATTTTTAGCCTAACTAATATCTTTAAGAACGAAATCTTCTAAATGACTGGCAATAGGTCCACTGGTGAACTCATACGTAGTTTATCTCACCGAACAGTGGAACAAATCGTTTTGGTGAAAGTAAGATTATTGCAATTGATATTTCAAAAGGCATTTGATAGAGTTTTGCGCCAAGCTCTGTTATTGGAAATGCGTGCATTTGCATAACCTTTCGGGCCGTTTAATTCAGGTAGTATTGGACGAGTTTTATTTATTTATTTATTTGTTTAGCTTAACAAAAGCAACAATTTTTTTTTTTAATGTTCTTGTTATCAGTTTTCAACATTAATTCATGTGGGCCCTAAGGCCCGCATATATAAAAGCTCTTTAATGTACAAGAACTAACAATTCTGATTTTATTAGACTTAAAATCAAAAGGGAAGAGGAATGCAGACTCAAAAAGGGAAAAGTAAAGGGTATCTTTCAGATGGGATTTGGAAATGTTAAAGTCAAAGACTAGCATAGCAGCGTTGCAGTGACGAAGAATTCTGGACATTGATTCAAAGTGCTCGTAAATAGTGCGGTGATGAGGGATATATAGAAAAGGGAGACAGATCGCAGATTTCGAGGGTTGGTGTTAAGATGAATATTACTCAGGAGTGCTGGGGAATCTATATTGCGCATTAACAATTGGTGAGCAAATAATATATCAGCGTTTTTGCGTCTAATACATATATAAGGGCTGCAAACCTATCAGTTTTAATCGATCGGCATAAGAAGGCAAGTTGGATGTATCATCCCAGGGGAGGCCACGTAAGGCAAATCGAACGAAACGTCTTTGAACATTTTCAATTCTGAGTGAATGGTTTTCATAAAAGGGAGACTATACTTGGCATGCATATTCAAGATGAGGACGGACTAGGGAAATGTAAAGCGCTTTAGTTACATAGGGGTTGGAAAATTCTTTTGACCATCTCTTAATAAAACCGAGAGATCTATTAGCTGTATTAATAACACTGATCAACAAAAAAACACTTTTTTTTGCGGTTGTTCGACACTACTTTTTTTTATACCTTGGCTAATGGGTAGTCAAGAGCAAGCAAGCAAACAGCCAATTACGTAGAAAAATTTGTTTATTGGAAAACAAAAATTGGGCTTACTTTTAACGATAATCATTAAAAAAAATTATTCAGATGACCCTTTGGGTCGTTTTGCTTGTCTTTTGTAACTGCACGTTGGGACATCTCGTTTTAATGTCCAACAAAAATCTGCGACCATTTTCCTTGATATCTCTTTTCCATCGCCATGATATCCTAATGGAATCTTTCCCCGTGTTCGTCGCTCACCGCACCTATGTTTTCTGGAAAAAAGTTAAGATGGGAATGCAAGAAATGCATTTTTAAGGACATATTACATCCTAATCCTCTAGTAATTTTAACACCATTTCCTCATAGTTTGGAGATTTTTTGTTTCCTAAAAAATTTTTTTACAACGTCAATAAATGAAATCCATGCATTTTTTTCCTCTGTGTTTAATTTTAAAAGGAAATGGGAATCCTTCATGATCTTCCTTATATCCGGTCCTACAAAAATTCCTTCTTTCAATTAAGCTTCACTCAGTCGAGGAAATATAGATTTTAAATATAGAAAACCTTCTCCATTTCTATCCATGGCTTCAACAAAATTGTTGATGAGACTCAATTTTATATGCAACGGCGGCGGCGGCAAAATAATATTGTTCGGTTCTACTAAGGGGTTTTCAAAAACATTTCTTTGTCCAGGGATGAAATTTGTCCTCATTGGCCAATCCTTTTTTATGTAATGTTCGCTTCTAGCTCTACTGTCCCACTCACATAAAAAACAACAGTATTTTGTGTAGCCTCCTTGTAATCCCAGTATTATTCCCACAACTTTTAGATCCGCGCATATTTTCCAAGAATGAAGGTTGTACTGAATTTTCTCGAGCAGATTCCTTATATTTTCATATGTTTCTTTAATGTGGACGCCATGTGCTAAAGGTACAGATGCAAGATCATTGCCATTATTCAGTAAGATAGCTTTTAAACTTAATTTTGAAGAGTCAATGAATAGTCTCCATTTGTCTGGTGAATAGTCGTATCCTAATTTATCCATTAGTCCCCGCACATCATTGCAATATGTGAGAACACTTTCTTCTGCGAAAAAGTCCACAAATTCAGCATCGCGTTGCCTATAAACAGATATCTATGTTACTAGAGTGAAGTAAATTCCATTGTTGAAGTCTAGAACCTAAGAGTTCAGCTTGAGCTTTAGAAAGACTTAGGTCTCTGACCAAATCATTTAGTTCTTCTTGCCGTATTAAATGTGGTTCTTTTTAATTTACAGGGAAATCTTGTGACGGAATGGTGGTCTGAGTTGAACAATCTGATTCTATGTCGCTTAACATCTTCTCTATATCTGTTCTCTGCTTTGTAGGTTGCGGTGGTGGACACTTTTCACTGTGCGGAAGAGGTTTTGTTACGGATTCTACATCAGGATACACAATTTTATCTCTTGTCTTGTACGAATATCCCTTCAGTTTAGTCAGAAAGAAATAACAGTCAGTTACGTGATCTTTTTGTTCCCTCCAAATAACAGGTTTAGAAAATGGCATTGCTGGGTGGGTACCTTTAGACCATCCTCTTAAATAGCGTACACATCTTAGACAAAAATAACTTGCTGCCCAAGGTTTGTTAATAGTGTTTGGAATGTTCGAACCAAAATACAAATTATAAAAATTGTTTACTGACGGTGTAGGCCGTTCTCGATTTGAAATGGAAGTTCATTTTCCACAAATAAAACAAAAAAAGTCTGGTGAATTTGAGCACTTTCGGTTCATATTGTAAGCGGTGTATATTTAACACTTGTTTGAATTAAAATATCCGAAGTATAACTCCAAAAACTTTTCACAATTAAATAAAATCCGCAGAAAAACTTCTTAAAATATAGTACGCCGTTAACTTCTATAAATCGTTGTATTAATATTAAACGTCAAGAACTAACAATGATGTCGCATCGAAAAGTGAGGGTATATAGTGTTCTTACGAGTAGCAGTTTTAGTTTTGGTATTATGATCAATAGTGATGACTTATTTCGACATACCCTCAAATTTTTGTCATATTTACAAAAAAAAAATTTGTTCGGACATTTCGATGTAATAGAAGATTTTTATTATTTTTCTGTTACTACATGAACATTAGGGATACCGAAAATATATATTTGGACAAACGGCAAAAAGTCGTGTTGACCAGTGTAATTTGGTCAAAATGGGAATGGAAATTCAAGTGTTTTTCACACATAATACTAAGATCTCTAATAGAATCGACTACGTTGACGGCGTCATTAAGGAAGTAGTAAACTCTATGAGATGGGATTTGTTTGCCCGAAAAGGTCATTTGTTTACATTTACCTACATTTAACTCTAGGAAATTATGCATGCACCAAACAAAAAAGATATTAAGATCATTTTGTAAAAGTAAGGAATCAGATGGAGTTGAGATAATCTTACAAATTTTCTTATCATCCGCTAACATTAGGATATCTGAGTTTTTTAATATAAGACAGACATCGTTAACAGATAAGACGAAGAGAAGGGGGCCAAGGTGGCTACCTTGTAGGACTCCAGAAGTTGCATGTAAGGGACTGGAGACTGAGTTACGGAAGAGGACTCTATAAGTTTTATTCGCTTATGGAAAGCCTAGGGCTCTAAATTTGAGATAAATTATCTTATGGGATATTTTATCAAAGGCTTTGCTGTAATCAGTGTATACAACATCAACTTCATTGCCATTCTCGAAGGCTGACAAAACTTTGGATATAAATTCAATTAAATTAGTCGTAGTGGATCTACCTTTAAGAAAACCATGTTGAGCGGGAGAGAATAAGGGCTTGCAATGGAAATAAACGGATTAATAAACTAAGCTTTCAAAAAGTTTTGGAATGCATGAAAGTTTAGCAATAGGTCTATAGTTTTTAATTTCAGTTTTATTGCCTTGTTTATGAATCGGAAATATAAATTAATCTTTCCATATATGTATGAGGAAACACACCTTGGGAAAGAGAGAGTTCAAAGAGTGCAAATCTGATATCCACAAAATAAACACTGGTGTGCCCCAGGGCTCCGTTTTGTCTCCGACACATTTTTCCTTAATTTTATAAATGATCATTAAATTCCGATCTTGACAGCATTCTGTAAACATGAACTGTAAATCAAATTATTCTCTCGATTGATCCTGAGACACTCTCATCTTTATTTGACAGGGTCCAGCCCTTAGCGCCATAAATGAGAACCGAGATAATGAGTGTCTTTTAAATGGTGACTTAAGACGCTCGTGAGAGGACTTTACAACTCAATTGCCTTCTAAGTGCAGAGTAGCAGTGATTTTTAAGAGATATTCTTCGTTTGATTTCATCGCTGGTGTCGTTGTCTAAATTAATAGCGGTGCCTAGGTGGACGAAGTACTCTTAACTACCTCAAAGTAATAGCTGCCCATGGTGACGTTTTGTCCTTTTATGATGACAACATATAGGTAATTATAATTGGATGTACTTTTGGAAGATTGTGCCTCAAATGTTTGACGGTTGAGTTTTGCACAATTCTTTCCAGAACGATGTTGAAGAAGTCGCGTGACAGTGCATCGCCTTGTCTAAAACCTATTTTGACATTAAATACATCGGTGAGATCTTCTCCGACGTTGATAGAGCAGCGTTCATTTTCCATTGTCTTTTTGCACAAAAGAATAAGTTTGACAGGGATGCCAAAACTAGACATTTCTCTGTAAGGCTCTTCGCTATAAATGTTGCTATATGCGGGTATCGATGTGAAGTTCCTGGGTTTTTTTCCAAGATCTGCTGTAATGTGAATATTTGGTCAATTATGGACTTTCCTGGTCTTAAGCTACGCTGATATGGACCTATCAGGTTGCTGACGAATTGCTTCAGACGTTCCCATAATAGGGCAGAAAGAATCTTATATGTAGATCTATATTTATAGAGAAGACTGATGCCTCTGTAGTTGGCGCAATTCAGAGAGCCTCCTTGTTTGTGCGTTGGGCAAACTGTGCTGAGATTCCACTCATCGGGCATGCTTTCTTCCGACCATATTTTGCAGATGAGTTAGTGCATGCTTCCTACCAGTCCACCACCTGCTGCTTTGTATAATTCGGCAGCGATGCCGTTAAATATAATAATGCTTGGCTAAAATAACTCAACGAATCTTTCTAATGCTTGTCATCTAGAATGGACATCTCTCAAGCAAAACCTTATCATTAGGAAAAGAAACTTCTTCCTCGATTGCATTTAAGATACGATTTTTACCAAGGAGCCAAATTAAAATTTCTTTAGAAAGGCAAACAAAAAACAAAAACTACTCATTCTTATCTTATAATCTCTTTGTTCTTTTGAAACTTTAAAACAAATCCTCATCCCAGGATGCATCCTATATAAAGGAGAACACACCCGAATCCCAGTTTCTGGGACAAAACAAAACAGTGGTGGTGTCTTAACTCAATTAAGTGCATTTCTGGCTTTAGTGTTTTTGGTCGTCCTCATCATTTTGGCTTTTGGAAACACACTACAAAACCCACTAAAGGTGTCTGATGCCTGCTTCTCATATCGCACCACCAGTGGTGTTATGTGTTTTTAAAACCAACAACAATAACCAATGGGCTGTGAATTTTTTTAATTAAAAAAGTTGATTCGCACCGATGCGACGACGGATGTACTGCTACGACGCGACGTCCACGACGCGACAGCCGGGCAAGACGGGCGGCCAATTTTCGACATCGACGCCGCCACGTCCGTCGCTTTGCCCGCTGAAAAAAAAACAACTCACGATCAGAATCAATGTTCCATTCCGATGCTTCTTACAATATTCTGGCTTGGACTGGCCTGCCTGGACTGTATATATATATTTTTCGGCAGTGGGCGGACATCTGAACAAATGGAATAACAAACAAACCCCAAGTGTCAGAGAGTTATCTGCGATGAAAGACATGGTTGCCAGGGAGGAGCTGCCCTCCTTTTACTCGCTCGCATTTATTCAAGGAGCAACCGAATGGTCACTTTAGCCATACTTTGCCCTTGGGTCGATATGGTAGTTTTGTTTTTGTTTTTGTTTTTGCGCACGCTTCACAAAATAAAAACAAAAATTAATTATTGGAAATCGGTGATTTATGGTGATTTTATGAACTTTCCGAGAATGGTCATTCGCACGCAGTGTGGCATCTCGCCGGGATAGTGATGTGATAGTGTGTTAAACTCTCAGTCAGTTTTCAGTTTTCAGCTTTAGCTTCAGTTTTAATTCCAACTCCAATGCCAACTCCAACTCCCATCAGCATCATCCATCCAGATCCAGATCCAGAGAGGGGTTGGATTTGCAGAATGTGCCAACAGAATGAGGAAAGAATTCCTTGAAATCGTTTGCGTCTGCCAATTATGGGTTTTATTTGTTTCGGCGGTTATTGTGGTGCAGCAGCTCCGACCATGTATTATACTCTCTGCGATGATGACGATTGCTATCTTATAGGGTGAGGAATTACGAGGAGGTAGGCAAGGTAGATATATATGTACATGTATAAAGAATGGAAAAGAATTCAATTAAATATCCTGATGTTCCTTTTCGTGAATGACGCGATGATGGTGAAATTTTTGGGAGTGAAAAAACATGTCACGTGTGTTTATAGTGACCTCTTTGAATGAAATATTGCTATGATACAATGAAACGTTTAATTTTATATGTACATATGTATGTACCTACGTTTCACATCACTGAATCAAACAATATGTTTCTTTTTATTGTATTTTAAATTAATTTGTCCCAAAAAGAAGCGGCGGTGGCGTAACACGTGGATGAGTGAGGGTTTGGTCATGATCCAATGACTTTTTAGTCTTGAATTAGGTTTCTTTGAATTTATAGTCCTGCAGGAAGAAGAACAAGGGTACACTTTGACAACAATATTATACAGTGCAATGAAGTGTATCACACAATTTTGCTGGTTGTACACACATTTTTGGGACAGAAACATAAGGGTTATTAATGAGCTTACATTAACATTTTTTTTTAAATAATTTTCATAAAAGTATAAAACTTACTACCTATTTTGATTTTAATTTCAACCTTACCTACAAAGAAAATGATCCATCTATTAAACTTTACAGTTTAATAAGGCTGACATCTGTGCTTAAGCGATTAATTCTAAAGTGCATGAATATTTATATAAAGAGATTTGTAACACTAAGCTGGATATTACCGCACTCAATTGATATTTAAAATCGACTTTATTATACCCGTTCAGTATAATGTAAAGTGTACATGATATAAATAATAAATCGGTGAATGGAATATGCGTGCAGCATTTACATTTATCATTTATTTAAATAAAATGCAGGTAGAGTGCTGACATTTGTGTCAGCTTATCATGTCAATATTTATTATATCAAAAAATTAACTTAATCAACTCAGCACAAATAAAACGCGGCCTGTTGGTTCAAAAGATCATCAGTCAAAAATGAATAATTCGTGAGTAATTAATTATAGGTATGTGAATTACATTTTTTTTGAATGTACATATGTTTTTCGAAAAGTGGACTTAAGAGTTAAGTGTCTCAATATATGGAGTGTCTTTGGTCTAAAGCCCATCGTCAACAACCTGATAGGATCTTATCAGTGTATTTTTAGTCCAGGAAAGTCCACGATCAAATATTCACATTACGGCAGATCCAGGAAAAAACACAAGAACATTAAATCGACACCCACCACCTCTTCTTTGATTTAAAGGTCGCATATATGATAGCATCTACAGCGGCGAGCTGTATAGAGCCATCTCTAGTTTTGGCATCCCTGCCAAACTCGTCTGTTTGCGCAGGATGACTATCGAGAATTCGCGCTACTCCATAAAGGTTGAAAACAACTTGATTGAACCTTTTGATGTCAAAACAGGCTTCAGACAAGGTGATGCGCTGTATTTCTTTAACATCGTTCTTGGAAGAATTGTACAGAGCACCCACGCCAACACTAAAGACACAATCTTTCAAAAGTCTGCAAATTACTAGCATATGCTGATGGCATTAATAAAATCGGAAGAACTCAGCGTGAGGCAGAGGCGGTAAAAATGGGTTAAGTGGTTAATGGGCAAAACAAAGTACATGCTGTCATCATGTCATGTCTCGGTTAAAACGGCACCATCGACATACGTAACTTTGAGGTAGTCAAGGACTTCGTCCACCTAGGCTCCGCTATTAACGCAGAAAACAACACCAGCGCTGAGATCAAACGAATAATTACTCTTGCTAACGGCTCTTTCTTTGGGCTAAGAAAGAAATTGAGTAGTAAAGCCCTCTCTCAAGCGACCAAAGTGTCGCTATTTAAAACCCTCATCATCCCCGTCCTGCTATACGGTGCAGAAGCATGGACTATAAAAAAGCGGATGAAAGCACCTTGGGTCTTTTCGAGAGAAAATTCTTCGAGTGATCTACGGCCCCCTATGTATAGAAGGTAATTGCAGGAGAAGACGGAATGACGAGCTGTAGACTTAGCCAGTAGGAAGTCCCACGACTGAGATGACTGGGACAAGTAGATCGCATGAAAAATAATGCTCCCGGCCCGGAAAGTCTTCAAATTCATACCCACAAGTGTAAAGTGAGTTCTCCCAACATGGAGTGCGTAACTGAAAACATCTAGCTAGGGAATTTGAATTTGTTGTACTTAAATTTGTATGCAAAATGTCTTTTAATGTTTAAAGGTTACGCACAATGCGGGGATTAGGAAAGGGAATGATTCAATAAGCCATTGTTCATTAGTCTTAAAGTTTTAAATATTAAAATGAGGGGAGAAAACAAAGTTGGATAAAACATTAAACATTCTTGATGTGCAACTGAATAATAGGTTAGGTTAGGTTAGGTTTGAACGGGCTGACAGTTGATGTTGTTACCATCACACTTAGATCAATGTAGATCCATTGTGATACCCCGAAGTGTTGTAACTTCCTGAAAAGATATAATAACCTATGAATCATGTGGTTCGTTTAACCATTTAGAGGTCTTGACAAAGTTTAGTAAGCTTTTGCCTGGCAGTTCTGGTAGTTCCTCTAGTTCATTAAAGAAGAAGTTGCCTAGAGTTTTCTTCCTAGCAAGACAGAGTGAAGGACAGTGGCAGAGAAAGTGAGTGTTGTCTTCATGCTCGTTTTCATCACCACAGCCTCTACAAAGGTCATCAGTACTGAGCCCTATCTTCTTCTTATGTTAGCCGAGTAGGTTGTGACCTGTAATAATGCCGATAAGGGATCTTAGGGAGGGTTTGTTAAGAGTTAAGATCCAGTCGGATCTTTTCTTATCGTATCTAGGCCATATCTTCCTGGTGTTAACACAGGTTTCTAGGAGATTCCATGCTGTGTGCCAAGAACCTTTAGCTCTTCGCGACAGCAAGAGACAAGCTTTGACTTGATTTGGGTGGCAGAGATAGCTTTTATTGCTGCTTGGCTATCAATGAAAAAAGTGATGTCCGCGTGTGATATCGCCATCATGGATATGTGTTTAGCAGCGTTTTTCACTGCCAAGATCTCAGCTTGGAAGACGCTGCTATAGTCGGGGAGCCTGAATTCTTTGGCAAGGTTTAGGCTTTCAGAGTAAAAGCCTGCACCTACTCTATTGTCCATTTTCGAGCCATCGGTGTAGATGGTAATGGTTGAGTCGTTGGTGTAGGGCTCACTATTTTCCCAATCTAGTCTATTGGGGAACCTAGTACTAAAAGATTTGTTGAAATCTAAGTAAGGGCTCATATAATCTGTGCAGATATTGTTGTCTACGTATTTCGTAAGAATAGCTGCGTGGCCACTCTGGCTAGTTTTCCAGATGTTAGTTTGACTGAGCCTGAGGGCGCTGTTTGCTGCTGATTCTTGGACGAATAGGTCTATTGGGGGGAGATTGAGGATCGTTTCTAAACCCGCAGTTGGGGTAGTCCTCATCACACCACTAGTACAGATACAGGCCATTCTCTGTACTTTGGTAAGTGTTTTTTGGTTCGTGGATTTCTCCAACGCTTTCCACCAAACCAAGCTGCCATAAGTTAGAATCGGTCTGACTATGGCAGTGTACATCCACATTACTATTTTGTGGTTCGGTCCCCAATTTCTACCCAGAATCTTGTTACATGAGTAGAGTGCGATTATATCTTTCTTGGATATTTGGACCCCAATTGAGTTTTGTATCCAATATAACTCCGAGGTATCTAGCTCGGTCGGAGATTCCTAGTGTTGTGTTATCTATTTTAGGTATTATAAACGGAGGGATCTTCCTCCTGTTTGTAAAAAGAACCAGTTCTGTTTTAAGGGGGTTTACATTAAGACCGCATTTCTTAGTCCAGTTGTTGACCTTGGATAATGCGGTTTGTAATTGTTCGCTAATAGTGGTAAGGTATTTACCCGTCGCCAAAAGCGCTAAGTCATCAGCGTAGGCTACCACTACTATACCGTAGTTCCTAAGTTTTATTAGGATCTCGTTCATCACTAAGATCCATAATAATGGTGAGAGAATTCCACCTTGCGGGTTTCCTCTAGATGCGTACATTTCTAAATGTGCGTTACCAAGCTCACTATGTATTTTTTCTGTTTTTCAGCATACTCATGATCCATCTGATAACTACTTCTTCTATACGTTGATCATTAAGTGCTTTCTCGATTGCATTACTGTGGACGTTATTGAAGGCTCCTTCAATGTCCAGGAATGAAGCAAGAGTGTATTCCTTAACGTCAAGTGATTTCTCTATGGTTCTAACTACGTAGTGTAGTGCCGTTTCTACACTTCTACCTTTTGTGTAGGCGTGTTGAAAGGGTGATATGGTCTCCGGTTTTAAATTACTGCGGATGTATATGTCGATAAGTCTTTCTAGTGTCTTAAGTACAAAAGACGTGAGACTTATAGGTCTGAAGTCCTTAGGTTCAGTATGGCTGGGTTTGCCGGCTTTTGGTATAAAAACGACTTTTACCTCACGCCATGTCTTGGGAATATACCCCCATTTAATGCTGCTTTGAAAGATGTTTATCAGGTGTGGAGTGATAAATTCAGCATCATTGGGAAAATGCCGTCTAGGCCTAGAGATTTATAAGGGGAGAAAGAGTTAATAGCCCAGTTTAGCCTTTCTTCCGTTATAACATCCGTAGGGATTTCATACTCGAAGATTGAAGAGTTATCTGGTTCGCGTTCAGGGTTAGGTTTACTGCCTGGGAAGTGTGTTTCAACCAGGAGTTCTAGACTTTCGCGACTTGATTCAGTCCAGTCATTGTCGGGTTTCCTTAGAGAACCAACAGAAATGGAGGTTTTCGAAAAGATTTTCCTGAGCCTAGCTGACTCGTTGGTACACTCGATATTGCTGCAGAAATTTTTCCACGAGCTCCGTTTGGCTCGTTGGGTTACTGTTTTGAATTTTCTTTGACTAGTCTTATAACAGTCCCAGTCGCTTTCGAGTCTTGTTCTTTTAGCAACATTGAAAAACTTTCTTGTTTCTTTTCTAATGTAGGTTAGTTCTGTTGTCCACCAGGAGGGTTTACTGTTTTTCTTCACAGTTGTTTTGATATGACAACTGATTTCAAACGCTTTACGCAGAGTCTCAGTGAAATTCTCTGTTGCCTTCTCTAGACTGTCTGGTCCCAGAATGGCGTTGGTGTTAACGTGCTCAATGTTATTACTAATTTCCCTATTGAAGATAAGCCAGTCTGTTATTTCTAAAGGGTTTGTGCTGTCTATCAACGTTAGGGATTTTAAGTTCTATGAGACGATGGTCAGAAAAGGAAGGTTCTTCTAAAACCCTCCAATGATCAATTAGACAGGAGTCAGAATTGTTTGAGAGGGTTATATCTAGCACCTCTTTCCGATTTTTTGTGACAAAGGTGGGTGTATTACCTCGGTTAGCCACACGAAGATTGTTATCTATAATAAATTGAAAAAGGGATTCACCTCTAGCATTTGTATCGGTGCCCCCCATTGTACATGATGTGCACCTAGTATAATATTAAAATTTTTCTTACTTGCGAATGTTATTACTTCATTTGTTATATCCGCTAGTGGTCCTTCAACTCCATCATAGGGCATGTATGTGGAGGTTATTATGAGCGTTGGGTGCTCCTTGCGTTCTAAAATGACCGCGGTCTGGTCGATGTTGCTGTAAGAAGTTAGAAGAAAGAGATTAAACTGTTTTCTAGCTAATATACAGGTTCTGGGATTACTATTTTTGCTGTCAAGATCTGACTTATACAGCATGAGGTCTTTGGAGTGCAGGCCCTTGATCATGCCACCTACTATCCAGGGTTCTTGGATCAGGGCCATGTCATATTGTCTACTCTGCATGAGGTAGACCAGGTTGGCGCTGGCGGCTGAATAATAAATCTGAATAATAAATCTCTATGATTTACAATAAGTACGATGTTAATTGAAGTTAAAGGCGAACAAGCTTTTTTAAAAATCAGCAAAAATCATGATGCAATGTGGCGCCTTTATTTATTTATTTACGCTTTATGCAAGCTATTACAAAAAAAAAGAACTTAAAACTTAACTTAAATCAAAAAACTTAACAAAACAATAAACTTACAACCAGTTGTGGAGATATTTTTTTTTAGGGAGAAAAGATTGATTTGGAAGTCAAAGTTGATATGGACGTTGTTAGATAAGTACAGCATTCTTGTATAGGTTACAGTTTGTCTGCTGATGAGAAAGGCGAAAGAGATGGGCCTGTCTTACGTTCCATGGATAACTATACATAGGAATCTTTTCTCTAGAAATGGCCAGTATATGGTACCCTATAAAAGCTGGTGTAGAAAGAGAATATCAGCGACTTCGTGGTGTTTTTGGTGGGTTTGCAGTTTAATAAGTTTTAAACGATATTCATAAGGTGTTAGGAATAGATTATCACCCCAAGGAAGACCATGGAGTGCAAATCGAAGAAATCTGCGTAGTACAGATTCAATTCTTTGAGAGTTATGGTGGGGAAACTAGACTTGACCAGCGTATTTAAGTAAGTCTAAGAAAGATGATGTTTATTGTTTCAGGGACACAGGGGTTCGAGAATTCTTTAGACCAACGTTGGTGAACTGAAGCAATGAGTTTACCTTGTTAATAATATAATCAAAACGAGCTCGAAAATTTAACTGAGTGCCGCAAATAACTCCTAGGTCGTGAAAAGAACAGAGAGAAAAGGTAGGAAAGATCGCTTACGGGTGAATGTTTTGGATTGGCATTTAGCTACATTGAGTTCTAAGAAATTTTTGTCGCAGCAAGTCTGAAATAAGTAATATTCTGATGAAGTAGAAATAACCGTTGTTATTTTCATATCATTATATCGTAAATAGAGACAGTTAAATTATCAATGACAACAATAAAGGACCAAAGTGGCTCCCTTGAGGAACTCCTGAGTTTGCATAAAAGAGATCAGAGATTGGGAACCTACAAACAACTCCATATCGGCCGGCGGCGGTTAAGATTGCATAATTAAAAGACTGATTTTATCAAAGGCTTTACTGTAGTGATAACGTCCACTACATTCCCTTTCTCTAATTTGTTTAGAGTTTTGGACACAAATTCAGTAAGATTATAGTTGTAGTGGATCTGCCTTTTGAGAAGCCATGTTGTTGGGTAAGAAAAATAGATTTGCAATGGAAATAGAGAGAGTCGTAGACAATGCTTGAATTGAAGAAAGCTTGGCGATGTGCCAGTAGTAAATTACATAATTGTTTGCTGCTTTCTAATGAACAGGAAAAATAAAGGAATCTTTACAAAGCTTTGGGAAGATAACTTGATAAATGAAAAGACGAAGCAGCGGGCCTGGCTAATGACTCATGCCATCAATGCCACAAAACCGGGATCCGGTCTGGGTCTGGTTCAACATGCTTCTCCAGGTTTCCCGGTTGTTGACATACGCTATCCAGTTGCACACCGTAAGGATTAGTACATCCTTTCAGGAGGTATGGTCTTCCCCGCTGTCTTCTACCATAAATAGGCCCGCTAAAGACTTTTCGGGTGGCTTTTCTTCGCTTATGCGAAATCTTACAAGCTTTACCTTTGCTTTATCAGCTTTGCGGTAAAGATAAGCAAATGATGGGACCACTTTAAATTTGTGACCATTATTGCTGTTGCTTTTCCAAAATTTCCCGCAGACGAAGTCGCCATGTACTGTACCTACCTACTTTCTTTTTCCCTCATTTATGCGCAGTCCGAGGTTTTAAGCCGCTCACTTAATCCGTATAAATGAGTTATGTAATCTGTACAGCTTGTTTGCTTCAATACCAAAGATGCAATGTAGTTGTGTGGACTTGCTGACGATTGTCCATTTAATCCCACCTCTTTTTTAAATGCGGTTGGACAAAAAGCCAATGGGGGGATTTTCGACACGCTACGGGTTAACTGAGAACATTATCTATAGTGACTCAAATTGAGCTCAACTTAAATTTCGAATTAAAAACAAAAACATTACATAAAACAACTTGAACACACAATTGAAGAAAAAAAAGAACTCGTGAGTTCATTTCTAGCTAAGAAATGTGACTCTTACTTATTTCCAACTGCAAAGAGTCATATACAAACTTAATGTTACTGTTTTGTAAGACATGTGATTGCTATATTGCTTAACAATACATACATATTTGTTAAATAATTACATTTTTCAATGTATCTAACTTCCTCCTAATCCCCTTCAATATTCATCTTTTAACAAGCCATTAGACCTTTAGTTGGTATAATTAAAATATCCCAGCCAACAGATAAATCCTATCAATTTATTCATCCATTACCTCCCCATTCATCTATAACTATACCCCAAAACATCAGAACTATTATCCTTCCAACACAAATTCCTGACTTTATTGGCAATGACAGTAAAACGATAGAACCTCACATTGTGACTGTTTCTCTTCTATACATGAATATGTACAATGTACATTGTAAATGAAAACAAGTTCAAATCCCTGCCAAGTGCAATGTCCCTAGGGATGAATAAAATTTTAATTACAAATGTCTCTATTACTCCCTTTACCTGTAAAGTGAAGGGTATACTATACATCCAGGACTCTATTTTAATCCATTGCTATCACCTGGGCTCACAGTCAATATGAACATATATTTATGCAATTGAAAAGTAATAAAACTGCCAAGCACTTGTATAATCATGTGCCACAGATAACCCATAGGTGAATTTCTCAAAAAACATTGAATCAAAAATAGTTGTATGGAACACAAAATGAAAGAAAACGAGCTTTTGAGAGAGATAAATCGGTAAGGATTACATTTTTTTACGAAGGAAAACCCTTTTTTGAAATACATTTTATAAATATTTTTGAAATCTTTTTATACAAGTCAGATCATCTTTTTCAATTTTTTCAACTTATAGTTTTGTGTTAGCTTAGATAAGATTCATGATTTATTTTTTAATAGCTCCTTGGAATTGTATAAATTGCATATAAATAACTGCTGCAAAGTGCTTGAAAATTTAAAAATTAATCAGCATGCACTCGTACTTGTTTTAGGAGATTTTAACTTGCCATCTTTAAAATGGATTTATTACAAGGAACTTCAATGTTTATTGCCTTTTGATGGTAGGTACGATTGGGAAAGTAAAGTTGTTGATAGATTAGCTGAGTTTGATCTTAAGCAGATTAAAAGCTTTTCGAATAATCTCGATCGCATCCTTGATTTAATTTTTATCAACAAGGAACTTCTTGCTCATATAAATGTTATCTCTTCAACTCCACTATCCAAATCCCCCCATCATTTTGAACTTGATTTAAACATAAAATTTTATAACTATTTTAAAAATTTAAACAGCCTAGAACATGAATATGGTTATGAATATATAAATTGTGACTTTTGACTGGCGGTCTGTTTTAAGCAATTTAGAATTAAATAATGCTTATGAAAAGTTTACTTCTAAGCTAAAAGAGGCAACTACTCGTAGTTTATGTGTTCCAAAAATTCGCTTAAAAAATCCAAATATACCGCCATAGTTCAAAACAAGGAATTGATTAATTTAAATAGCCGCAAAAATAAAACATTTAAATTATTCCGTAATTCTAAAAATAATAAAACACTGTATCAAAAATATTGCTGTCTTCAAAAGCAGTTCGATTATCTTAGTACATTTCTGTATAAGCTTTACATTTTCAAAGTTAAAACAAGCCTTCAAAGCAATTCCAAATATTTTTGGTGTTTTATAAACAACAAGAAAAAGTCTATAGATATTCCTAATAGAATGAAGTATTTAGACGTTACATAATCTGATCTTTCAACCGTATGCAATTTGTTTGCCAAATATTTTCAATCCGTATATGTATGTGGTTCCAAATCAAGACACAACATCTTTTCATAATATAAATTCTATAAATTCATAAAATTTTGAAAATTTTAATATCTCGGTGAACGAAGTTATAGGAGTTAAACATGCTGAGTTTAGATAAAAAAGCAGGATTTGATTGTTCCCCACCAATACTTTTTAAAAATACTGCACAGGCAATTGCTTTGCCACTTAGCATTATATTCAACTGGTCTTTTGAGTGAGGCATGTTTCTTAAAAGTTGGAAAAATTCTTTTATATTTTCAAAGCAGGTTCCAAAAATAATGTCTAAAACTATCGTCCAATTTGTAAAATATCAGCTATCCCAAACCTATTCAAAAAGTTGATTTATAAAAAACTTATACTTTTATTAAAAGAAGTGATCTCTCCAATGCAAAACATGGTTTTGTAGTGGTAGATCTACTAACTCTACTAATTTTACTCTTTCTAAAGTACTGGAGAGCTTTAGGAAACGCCACCAGCGGTGGTCCTAGGCTCAAAGAAGGGAAAACTCCTATGTGCACGTCCACGTGGTAGATAGGAGGGCCAGATTAGACAAATTGGCAGAAAGCGCTGAGGAAGCTGCAAGAAGAGGTAACGCGAGGATGCTGTACAAAATCACTAAGGACCTTGTATGCCAACAAAATATTGTCAACCATCCTGTTCGTGACACGAACGGTAGTCTTTTAGTGTCAATGGAATATCAATTGCGGAGATGGAAGGAGCACTTCTGTACATTGCTGAACGATGACCAGAATGCAAATGCAAACGAACGCTAATGCAAATCATCAACTGCCGGACATACGTAGATCTACCAGAAGCATTAATATTGACCCTCCGACATGCACGGAAATAAGAACCACGATACATCTTTTAAAGAACAACAAAGCAGCTGGGCCGGATGGCATACCTGCCGAATTCCTCAAAGCAGACCCCGACTTGGCTGCCGGTATTTTGTTGTCACTTGTTAAGTCTGTTTGGGAAAACGAAACCTTTCCCAGGGAATGAAAGGACGGGGTAATCGTCAAGCTACCAAAAAAGGTGATCTTAAGAACTGCAATAACTGGCGTGGAATCACCATTCAGTCCGTATTTCCAAAGTTAATGGCAACCATCATTCTCGAGAGGATAAAATCTAAGATCGAGTCTACGCTCAAGAGGCATCAAGCGGGATTTCGCAGTGGTCGATCATGTGCCTACTACATTAACACCTTGCGAATTATTCTTGAACAATTGTCAGAGTACCAATCGCCGCTTTACCTCATGTTCGTCGATTTTGAAAAGGCCTTCGATCGCGTCAGTCGTGATGTTATATGGAGATCGCTTGTTGCTAGAGGAATTCCTGATAAAATTATTGCTACAATAAAAGAGTCTTACAACAACGCAAGGTGTTTCGTTTTGCACAATGGACAGCTTTTCGAAGCATTTGAATTGCGACAGGGAGTGAGACAGGGTGATGTATTGTCACCGATTCTGTTCTTGCTTGCTCTTGATGATGTTATGACTGAAGGAATCATTAAGCCATTTGGACTATGCTGGGGACATATGCTTAATTGCAAACAGAAATGGAGAATTGGAGACCACAGCCAAATGTGCCACTCTCTTCAACAAAATGGGGAGGTGGCTGGCTAAACGAACAATGCCAGTAAGACTAAGTTAATGTACACCAGCCTAAACCAACAACAAAAGGTTATTGTGAGACAAGTGGCAGTAGAAGAGGTCACCCAGTTCAACTATCTGGGAAGCTATTTGGCACTCGATGGTGGAACGGACCTGGATGTCACCAATAGAATAAATAAAGCCCGTAGTGCATTCGGAATGCTTTCTAAAGTGTGAAACTCCAGGAAAATAGTGCTCCGTACCAACGTATAATCCGTGCTGCTATATGCCTGCGAAACGTGGAAGTGCTCTGCTGATATCTCGAGAAGTTTAAGGTTGCAAACTTCTGTCAACCGCTGTCTACGTTACATCCTGAACATCCGGTGGTCACAAACCATATCTAACGATAAACTGTGGCTCAGTTTTGGGCAAACAAAAGTGGATGTTGACATCGCGCAAAGAAAGTGGCGCTGGATTGGCCATATATTGAGGAAGCCGGACGACAACATAGCAAAGCAGTACTTTCAGTGGAATCCTCAAGGTTAGAAGGCGGCCTGGAAGGCGAAGAGAAACATGGAGATCATCTGTCATGAAGGAAGCTCGGTCTCAAAGCTTGGAGACGTGGTCCCAGCTGAGGTATCGTGCTAGGAATAGAGAAAGATGGAAGGAACTGGTTGCCGCCCTATGCTCCAGGAGGAGTTAAAGTGCTGCTACTAGCAGCCGGAAACGAAGAAGAAGAAGAAGAAGAAGAAAAAGAAGAAAAAGAAGAAGAAGAAGAAGAAGAAGAAGAAGAAGAAGAAGAAGAAGAAGAAGAAGAAGAAGAAGAAGAAGGTCTACTAACACAAATCTTATAATTTTTTCTAATTTTGTGCTTACAACAATGGAGAAAGGTTTTCAGTGCGATGTGATCTATACTGATTTTGCCAAAGCATTTGATAGAGTTGATCATCATATCTTGCTTCGAAAGCTTCAGGGGTATGGTTTTCACTCTAATCTATTGAAATGGTTTGAGTCGTATCTGAGTGAACGAACCCAATCCATTCGTATTGGCAATAGGCTTTCTGATGCTATTATGCTTACTTTTTTGTTTCTTTTAATTGTCAATGATATTCCAGATGTTCTTGTTCATTCACAATGTCTTATGTTTGCTGACGATTTGAAATTGTAAACAATAAGCTATTTTTAAATGTATCTAAGTGTCAAAGTCTTACATTCTGTCGTCGTTCATCACCTTTATGTTTTGAATATTCTTAAAGAAATACGACTCTAGATAAAATTAAAGAAGGTGTAATATTTGACACTAAGTTCGGTTTTAATAGTCACATAGACTATCTTGTAGGCAAATCAAGTTCTATGTTAGGATTTATTAGAAGAAATTGGAAGGAATTTAAGGATCCCTTCACTCTTAGGAGCCTGTTTTCTCATAGGTGAGTTTTTTTTTTGGAATAAGGTTGTATTTAGTATGGAATCCTTTTTATTTCATACACTCAAATAGACTAGAAAGAATTCAAAGTTGCCTTTTCAAATACATGTTTTATCTATTACGTTGGAATATTCCTCGACCTTCATATGATGCCCGATGTTTGCTTTTTGAACTACAAAGTCTTGAAATTCGACGAAAATATTTTGATGCAATGTTTATTAGAGACATAATAAATTCTTAAATTGATTATCAATTTTTGCTAAGTAAGGTTTGTTTTAATTGGCCGGGTATGTTTGATACCTTCCGTGTTCCTCAACACAGAGTAAATTATGAATTAAATGAGCCAATTTCTCTTTGTTTAAGACAGGCAAATTCAGTGTGTAAAAATGAAAATGTAGACTTTTTCCAATGTTGTAGTAGAGATATTTTTAAGTCACATTTAATGTTTTTTTTTGTTTAGCTATGGAGTTTAATAATTTGTATTGTTATTTTTTATTACTATTATTATTTGTAATTTTGTAATAAGTAGTCTATAAGATCTGTGTACTCTACTTGATGAAATATATGTAAATGAATAAATAAATAAATATTCTCGTTGAAATTCTCCTTTGAAAAACTCCACACTGAAATTTTCTTCTAGAATTCACACAATAGATCGAATTGCACTGCTTTTATAGTTACATATAGAATCTCCTCTTGCTCTGATACTTCCATTGGTATACAAATGTCGACAATCATTTGTTAACGAGTCAATTTGTGCACCATCCAGGTCCAGGTCCAGGTCCAGGTCCAGGAGCAGCAGAGGCAGAGCTAACCTATTCTGAAGCTCCAATGAAAACCCCCAGGGGCTATGGATAGCTCTATGTAGAGTAGATGAAGCCAAAGGCTTTAGATACCTTACACTTTCTCCTTCCTCTAGATTGTCTTATTATTTGTTGTTGTTGTTATTACAGGTACAACATGTCAGTGTCGCGCGCTTACAAATAACTTAATTCTATACAGATGATGCTATCGCTCCGTCACCGCGTCGCCGCCCGCCGCCGCGGCCACCATCACCACCAGAGAAATGATGCCTGGTCTGGAGGAACAAAAAGGGCATCCTAAGGAAAATAATTGTCATGCAGTCCGTGTACATGAACACACGTTGGGGATACCTTGATACACATAAACTCCTGAATTGTATATTTATCTATGCACGTACATATTGCATCTGCACTTAGTGTATATTTTTATGCAAATGGTGCAAAAGAACTCTAGGTACTTCTCTTTTTGCTATCCGGTCGAACGTGCCTCGAACTTTTTATATTATTTTTTTTGAAGAACGCGTGTGCTGTGTCCTGCCTGTCGCCTATGTCTGTTCCGATGCTGTGGAAAGAGAAGATCTGTGCCGCGAGCACAGTTACCTAAGAGATTATAATCGTCACTTTTATTGCAGCGGTAATTTATAGATGGTTGTTTCTTTTTGTATTATTTTGCCCAGACAGGTAGAAACTCTTTTTGAAGAACGAAGTAGGTGGTTGGTGACTAAAATGGTATCATCGTTTGCCCTATTTGTGGACTCTGGGACTCTGGAACTCTGTATATACAGACCACAGTTGGATGAATAAATATAAAGTTTTCTTATGTAGTGAATATGGGTTGAATGAAAAGTTAATGGACTTGATGTGGAAGGATGTATAGATAGATGGTCGTATTATATAGGGAAAGGGAACAAAGGAAGAACATGCATGGAATTAATTTATTAGCTTCGAATGGTATAATCCATCGTCGCCGCGCACAGCAGACATGATATTTTATTTGGAAACTTAGGGAAGTTTTAATAATTTTAACGTCACAGAAAAGCATTGATTTTTTGAAGTAGTTAATTTTGCTTATATAGATTTCGAAAATATCTTTCAAGGTAATGGTTAATTTTTCAAAGAACAAAATTCATAAATTAAAGCTTATTTCAATTTATCGAATCTGAAGAAATTTTGATATTCCAAGAAAATCGGGTCATATTCCACAAAACAACTTTTTAACTTTTCACATTGCACTTATCAAATTTTTCGTCAATTTGCAAAACTTTGTGTTCCCAAGGACCAACAAATATCATAAGTGAAAAGTTGAAAATGATAAGTGTAATTTGCAATTTCTTTGAAGTTTTTAGATTCTTTTTGAAACGTCTGTTCCACATACGTTCTTTTATGGAAAGTACAAAGTCAATATTGAAAAGTCTAATTGGCAAAAACTTTGCAAAACAAAAATTATGCTCTTTAAATTTAAATTCTATTCTATGCAAAGCGAATTCTGATAAGTTTATCAAAAGTTCGTAATGAAAATAATCGCTTTGAATATTTGTTGCTATTACTTCGAAGCATTCAAGATGTTAAGGTGAGAGTTTTTGTTTGACGATGATGAAGACTTTTGGGTGTTACAAGATTTTATAGAGACCGTATTAATTCCTCGGGACTATAAAATTGTATTTTTTAAAGGTGCTTTGTTTGAATAGAATTCGGGTTAATTTCCTTCTAAAAAAGAGGCTGGGATGCGACCCATACTGATAACTTCCCATCCCACCTGTAGTTTTGTCTTGCTTAAAAGGTTTGTAAGTTTTCGTGTTGTGTTAAAAAAGTTGTCAGTTGAATATTCTAAAAGATTTAAAAATTACCAACAACACTTTGTATAAGATGAAATAGTTTGATTTCAAAATCTATTTTTGTAAACGAGAGTTTTAGTAAAAAAAAAAAAACAATTTTTACCAATTTTAGTAGCATTTCTTAAAAGTTTATATTTCTTATAAATACAAATTGGATGCATGCAACTAATTTGAAATTAGAATCTTCTATTGTTCACGAGATATCGAGAACAGAACATCAATTTTTTCTAAATTGGAATTTTGTAGTTTTTATTTTTTTTTTATGAAAAAACTGACTGTTGTATTCTTATACAAAAATTAGTGAATATCGAAAACAATATTTCCTGTGAGATTAAATAAGTTTGAAGCCAATATATTTAATTTTTGAAAAGATATTTGAGTCGAAAATCATATTTTACCAACTTTTGTTAATTTTTTTTTAGTATTTTAATTTTTTGTAAAAAAATCTCAATTCGATTTTTCTCAAAATTTTACCAGATGTTAAAAATGCTTTTCTTCGTTTCACAAAATTGTTTTGGAGATAAAATCATTTTTGTTCGTAAGGTTTTCGAGGTGACAAATATTTTTTTTTCAGTTTTTTTGATTTATAAAAAAAAACGTTAATCGAATTTTTTTCCAAAAATATATTTGTTTGGTATTGCGTTATAATTTGATTAATGCTAAGTACAATAAATATTCAGAAAAGTTTTCTTATTTTTTCTCTGCATGGTATGGCAACGACTATTACTTTCCATCTAAGCGAACTTTCATTGTAATATAAAAAGTAAAACTTTGGAATTCACTTAATGTTTTTAGAAAAAATAAATAAAAAAACTCAAAACGTAATCATAAAAAAATTGATAAAAATAATTAATAATGAATACAATAATACATACAAAATTAACAGTTTTCAATCAGTAGACTCCTCGGCTTATCCGAAATTCCTGATGATAGAAATTGTAGCTTCCTCTCGAATTTCATACACTGTAGTTTAATGTAATAAATTTCAACCTCCAAGAGCTCCAACCGGTATTTATTTTCTCTATCCAAAATTTCACTTGGAAACTCTTCTCTCTTATCTTCTCCTCTTCTTATTTGAAGATTGTTGGTAAGGTGTTTCCTTTGTCATTGATATTTTGGAATCAAGTCATAGTATATGTTTCGAGTTCCATAGCTTTGTGGTCAATTCAGTCTACTTACAACAGCAGACTCTGATTTCAGAATATCGAGGATGACCAAGTCAACTTCGTCCATGACGTTGTCCTTCCCACCTCGGGATCCAGTTGTTCGTGCGTTGTCCCTTTTACTCCGCAAATTGAAAGAATAATGTTTAAGAATAAATTTTCTGTTTTTTTTTTTAAACAAATAATCGGAACAAGGTAGTATAGCTTTTGTATGTATGTACGTACATATATTGTAAGCATGCTATACTTACCAATGTCCTCCTCTTCCAGAGCCCAAACAAATTTTTCCTTTCATAGATCCATGTTTTTTGGGCCGAAGTTAGTTATGTACATATTTATATTTATGTCTCTGCTTATTTCCTCTTGACTTTCTATCAGAGTCTGTGTTTCGCTTATGTTTGGTTGAATATTAAAATATAAGGTTCGAACGTAAGCTCTTTTGTTTAAGAGATTCTTTGTATGTTCCCATTTTTTTTTATAATTTACATGCACTCAAAAAGTTATGAATATCCTTAAAATGATTATGTTTAAGCACACCGCGAGTATAAGGAAAATAGGGAAGGATTTAAGAGGAGATACTTGTGCATATTGGTCTTAAAATTTTAAATATTAAAATGGGGAGAAAAACAGAGTTCGGTAAAGCATTCCACATTCTCGATGAGAGGTAAAAAAAAGGATTCCTATACTTAACAGCACGTCTGAAATTGAGCTCAAGGGTACACTAATGAGCATTCCTGGAAGTGCGAGTATTACGTCTGAATTGTTTTAGTGGGGAATGATAGATAGATAGATAATTCGATTTATTATTATTAGTAAAATCGTTAAGGCTTGGCCGATTGACTTCTGTTTGAAAACTAACAATGTTTATCTAATTGAAGTTTTTTTTGTTTGAATAAGCATTTAGAATATAAATTAAATAAATCAATGTTTTAAAAGGATTCGTTAATAATTTGATTGCGGTAAGACATTGCAGTTCGAAAATAATTAAATAATTGATTTACGTTTCCTTCACAGTTCAGGATGGCGACTATTTCTTCTGGTGACTTCACATTGCTGCCGAGCAAATTTCTGCGTATTTCACATAAAATTGAATACTTTCCTATGAAATGCATTACATCTTTCTTTACTCTTAAGTTACAAAGGCTGCAGTAGATAGGCAGAATCTCCCGATGTGGTATATGATTAAGATTAAGGCTTATTATTTCTCCTCTCATTTTAAAAATTGCCGATATGAGCTCCTGTTTGTTCTCGTTTCGAAAGTAGTTACGTTCGCATAAATTGTGATTTAGATGGTTGTAACATACAATCATGCACCGAGGATGAAGCTTCATTAATAGCGTTGACTCTCAGTTTTTCATCTAAATTTGCAATAAGATTCCGGAGGTCGTCATCGCAGTATTTACCGTTTTCAGCAACTATTCGAAAGTCCGTTCTATAGCAGGCAGCATGGTCTTCTAGCTTCTTATACCACAGATTTGTCTTCTAAATTGTTTTCATTGCCAGAATTTTTGGGAGTCGTTCATCTGGCATAATAAAAACTTTTTTGATATAATCAACATGACATTTAATAGTTTTGATGAAGAGCGGTTATAGTCCTGTCTCAATTGAGATCATATAGTTTGGGTGTTTTTCGGTAAACGAAAGCATCTTTTAATGAAGAACCTCTTACGTTTTTCGACCGTTTCAAACTTCTACCTTCCCCATACCTGTGCTGCATACATCATACTAGATTCCGCCACTGCAACAAAGACCTTATATTCAACACTATGTGATATTGACTGATTTAATCAGCTTTTCTTTAGGGTGTGTTTCCATATTAATATTGCTGGTTATGGTAAATCCTAAATATTTGTAGGCTTTAACAATCTCGATTGGTTCTCTGTCATAGTGCCATTTCTCATTCTTAGCTGTTCTACCAGAACCATTCCAGAATATCATCAGCTTGGATTTGCTCAAATTGACTTTCAGATTCCATAACCGGCAATACACATTTAGTCGATTAATCATCAACTGTAGGGTTTCGGGCGAGTAAGCAAACAGTATGACGTCATCTGCAAAAAGCAAGGCTTTGATGAGTGTCCTCGATATTTCAATTCCACCAGGAAGAAAATCAATCAGGTCCTCTATGAACAAAGCAAAAAGATTTCGGCGCTATTCCATACCACTGCCTTATTTTCGTCATAGATGCTTTCTAGTACCTGTTCAAATTTGTCTGACATCCTATTATTGTAAAGCTTGAAGAATAGTGATCGGCGTTCAACGGTATCAAAAGCTTCCTTGAAATCGACAAAAAAAATACGTAGAGCTTTTTTTTTTGTTCAATAGAGGTTGCCGCTATGCTTTGCAGTCCAAAAATATTGCCAATAGTCGAGTAGCCACTTCTAAAACCTGCCTAAAATTCCCCAAGCAACTTATTATCATGAATCCAACGGGTCAATCGGTTATTTAATAATGTTGCGAATATCTTGTAGGTGACGTTGAGGATATCCCACGGTAGTTGGATGGATCATCAATGTTGCCTTTCTTATGTATGGGAAAAATTAAACAATTTTTTAACTGTTCTGGTAGTATTACAGTATCCAAAATTGTATTGAAAGCCTATCTTAAATTTAAGACTTTGCTGCAGCTCGTAATACGGTAATAAGTAGCACTAGGTTTCCAAGACGGAAGATCTACACAGCAACCTGGCGATCTCCGGATAGTCGAACCACCAACCAAATCGACCATGTGCTAATCGGCGCAAGGCACGCATCCAACATCCTGAACGTGCGCACTTTCCGAGCAGAAAATGTCGACTCTGACCACTTTCTGGTAGTGGCTAAGTTTAGAGCTCGAATATCAAACGACAAAAAAACACGTGCGGACCAAAGAAAGAAATTCAACATCGGTTGCCTTAGCACATTGGAGAATGCCAGAGACTACAGTGAGCGCCTGAGCGAGCGACTCTCCGACGCCGTCCGTCCTCCCAAATACTACAGACGTCAACACATTGTGGAACCAATATCGCGAAATAATAAAAAATGTAGCCGAGACCACCATAGGTTACCAGCCACCCCAGGAAAAGAACCCGTGGTATGATGATGAATGCGTGATATTGGAAAGAGAGACGGAAAATGCACGTGTGCAGATGCTGCAATGGAAAACAAGAGCAGCAAGGGAAGAGTACCACACGAAAAGGAGAAATGCGAAAAAGACCCTGCGAAGGAAGAAAAGAGCATCCGCAGTTTCTCAGCTCAAAGATCTAGAGGAGTCTCGGGCCAAGAACAACACCCGACGACGTTTCTTTAAAAGGTCGAAGCAATTAGCTCCTGGTTTCAGAACCGGGACACAAGCTCTTCGAAGCAGTGAAGGAAACCTAGTCACCAAAGCACAGGTAATTGTAAATGTTTTCAAGCAACACTTCCAACAGCTGCTGAATGCGCAAAATGTCGAGCAAGATAATGACGAAAGAGAAGCAAGACCAGTCAATGAAGACCCAGTCCCAGCCCCCTGCAGAGAAGAGGTAGAAAGAGCCCGCCAAAAGTTAAAAAATAACAATGGCATACCGGCGGAACTCTTTAAACATGGAGGAGATGTTTTGATGAACCGCATGCACCAGGTCATCACCAAAGTGTGGGAGGAAGAATGCATGCCCACTGACTGGTCGATAAGCTCCATATGCCCCATCTACAAAAAAGGCGATCCGATGTTATGCAAAAACTACCGTGGCATATCCCTGCTTAATGTAGCATACAAAATCCTATCTAACGTACTGTGTGAGCGTCTTAAACCTTTCTGCAACACAATAATCGGCACGTACCATTGTGGCTTTAGGCCAGACAGAACAACGATAGACCAAATATTCACACTGAAGCAGATCCTGGAAAAGACCAACGAGTTTCAAGTCGAAACCCACCATCTTTTCATCGACTTTAGAGCTGCTTATGATAGCATCCACCGCCAAAAGCTTATGATGGCGATGCGATGTCTAAATTCGGGATCCCGAACAAACTGATCCAGCTGTGACGCTAAACAATACGCAGTGCAGTGTGCAAATGGGTAACAGCTCATCCGAGTTATTCCAAACTTGCGCAGGGTTTAGACAAGGAGATGCGTTGTCATGTGACTTCTTCAACATAGTCCTGGAGCAGATAGTGGGTAAGGCAGGTGTGAGCACGGAGGGCACTATCTTCAACAAATCCACCCAGCTCCTAGGCTATGCGGACGACATAGACATAATAGGTCGATCCAAGAGAGCTGTGCTTGAGGCCTTCACAGCGATTGAAGAACAGGCGAAACTAGTTGGTCTTGAAGTGAATGAGGACGAAACAAAGTACATGTTATCAACAAACAAAGCAACATCTGTCCACCGCCTAGGACAAAACGTCACTGTTGGTAGCAGCAATTTCGAGGTAGTTAAGAAGTTCACCTACCTTGGAACAAACATCAATCCCACGAACGACACCTTAGTGGAGATCCGAAGAAGAATTACCCTATCGAACCGCTGCTGCTTCGGTTTGGCCAAACAACTGGGTTCAAAACTCCTACTCTACGGCGCGGCGCCGAGTTCTGGACGATAAGTAAAAAAGGGGAATTGATACTGGCACTTTCGAAAGAAAAATTCTTCGACGGATTTTTGGTCCCGTATGCGACGATGGCGAATGGAGAAGAAGATACAACCGAGAACTGTATGAGCTGTACCAAGATGTGGATGTAGTCCAGAAGGCCAAGAAAAGACGACTACATTGGCTCGGCCACAAGAAAGTCTTCTCATCCCAGCCCCCAGGTTTAAGACGACAAGGAAGACCGAACCTACGGTACAAGGACCAAGTGACTGCGGATGCCAGAGCGCTTGATGGTCTCGGTGACTGGAGAGTGCATGCGAGGGATCGTTCACGATGGAAGACTCCAGTGGTATACCATCAGATCCTGAAGCTTTTCCGTCCTTAAATTTCACTAATACGGTTTTAACTTCTTCATGAGTTATGACACTATCCAAAATATCATTAGAGTACGAAGGTTTAGGGTATTGAATAGGAAGCGTAAGACTCTCCGGGTTCAAAAGTAACTTGAAGTGCACGAGTGCGAAAGAAGATTCGTCCCATAAAATCGTTCACGCTCTCAAGAACTGAAGGACTCATTACACTCTCTGGTAGCGTCGAATTAACAGAAAACTTTACTGTAAGCCAATTGGCTGTATCAATCGAGCTTACAAAGGGAGTGTTATTGTGAACGAGCTTTGGAATTGAGGATCACATGGTGTTTCGTACGTTTTTTACAATTTGTTTGTAATGATAAATTTATTTTAATTTAAATATTTTTCATGAAATCTTTAACGTATTGCGTACTTTTACTTTTTTTAAACCCCCCCCCGCCTGCCTCCTGTTCAATTTAACTTCACTGTAACCCTGACCTCTCAGCTAAAGTATTCAGTTTTCTATTTTTAAACAAAAATAATCAAATAACCTTCTTCAACAGAAAAAAAACTATTTTAAAGCAAAAAACCCTGTTGAAGATCCGTCCTTCATCCTTGCATCCCAGAAAGCGAAAAAGAAAAATCACTTTCGCTTTTCCTTAGCCAAGCCAAAGTCAAAGTCAAAAAAAGAAAACAAAATTTTATTATTTACCTTTGTCACGCCCGTTTGCACTGAGCCGTTTTTCAACGTTCAATGCGTGCGTTCAATGAAGAAAACATAAAAACATCACCCATGGTTTACGTACGTTACGTACCAACAAGCCAACCGGCCGGCGGCGGCGCGGCGGCGGCGGTGTAGAAGGATGCAGAAGATAACTAAGACCAAAAACGAAACCTTCTTCGGTGTGTCTTACTTAACCCTACCTATGCGAGTGCGCTTTTAAAAATCCAATTAATTACATGTGTCCGAATGTCGGCATTTCCAGAAATAGCCACTTTTCACGCATCGTGGTACTCTTTTTGCAGAAGTTATAAGGCTTACGTTCGAATGAACTATTCGAGAAATCTATAGGGTTGGCTCCATCGACGACGACGACGACGTATGGTTACTGTGGATGCGGCAAAGTTTTGCTAACAATTGTTGCTCTTTCCATGAACCATGGTTAATAATTTTGTTAATTGGCCGATTCTTTGATCATTTACTATGATAGTCGCACGCGTTGCGCCTGCATTAAGTCCTTAACTATAAACGCTCTTTCTCTTTTCAAAGTGAGATAACCATTATAATGGCAAGTTGTAATCGTTTATACGTACGTAAGGTACTAACAATATTGCGCATGTTAAAGCTGAATTTCCTTACAACGCAACGTTTATTGTCTTCGAGAGTAGGCTATCCATATCATGTGTATATTGGAGTCACAGAGTGAACACAACAAAAAGATGGCTATTATAGGAGGGAATCTCGTTTAAGTTTTTAATTAAAATGTTTATTCGCTTTTAGGTCGAATTGGAGATGCACCACACGTCTCTGATGATAGCTTTGGGCTTTAAGTTAGGGTTACCCACTGAAGCCCGAGTATAATCGACATTTTGTTTAATTGTTAATGTTAATGAGGCAATGGTTCATAATTTCCATGGCTCTAAGTTGTGTTCTTTCTTTTTCAAGGATCCAGTTCAGTTAAATTGGAGAAAACATAAATGATGAGCGGAAAAAATTTAAGGCGTATCGATTTGTCATGACAGGACTACACTTGTTAATAAAGTAGGTTATTGTATATATACATATTTTACAGGATTTAAATGCAAATGAGAAAGAGAAAACTTCAATGAATTATTGCTGTTATAACTTGGAAATTAACCTACTTATTGAAATGTTGAAATTTTGTGTGTGATTTTGCGATTTTTAAATGGTCAAAAAGAAAAAAAGAAAAACAAAGAGGCTGCGATGCGACCCACACTGATAGCCTTACATTCCGTCTGTCGATTTTTCTTGCTTAAAAGTTTGTAGGTTTTCGTGTTGTGTTTAAAAAGTTGTCAGTTGAATTATTCATACAAATTTCAAAATTACCAACAATAATTTGCATATAATGAAATAGTTTTATTTCAAAATCTAGTTTTGTTAACGAGATTTTTAGTCGAAAACCAATGTTTACCAAATTTAGTAACATTTCTTAAAAGTTTTTATTTCTTATATAAACAAATACAAATTGGATGAATGAAATTAATTTGAGAAATATCAAGAACCGAACATCAATTTTTACCAAATTTGCGTACTATTTTTTGTAGTTGTTTATTTTTTATAAAAAACGGACAGTTGGATTTTTATAAAAAAAATTACTGAATGTCGTAAACAATATTTTCTGTGAGATAAAATAAGTTTGAAGCCAATATTTTTAATTTTTGAAAATATATTTGAGTCGAAGGTAAATTTTTACCAAGTTTTAGTATTGTTTTTTTTTTAGGTTTTTATTTTTTGTAAAAAAACTGTCAATTTGATTTTTCTCAAAGTTTTTCCGAATGTTGAAAACAATATTTCTTATAAGTTAAAATCAGTTGAAAACCATACCCGAATCGAAATTTTGGCCTTATTCTGATCCTAAAAGGGATCATTTCTCCTCATTTGCTCCTACATACAGCAAAATGAACCTCATATCATCCTAAACGATTTTTCATCGTCCTCATTTAGTCCTACATGAATCTTTAGAATTCTTTCCGTTTTTCTACGCATATTTTGTGAACCTCATTTCGTCCTAAATGAAGGTTTATCAACATAGAAAATAGATATCGTCCTCTTTTCATACTTAATAGCTAGGCCTACCTGATCGTGTACCTGCTTTTTTTGTTGTCACTGTTGTTGTCACAACAGATGATGACAATGATAACAATGATTTTGGAAATGACAAGGATGGAGATGGTGATAGTGAAAATGGTAACGATGGAGCTAGTAAAGTCGACGACACCAACGAACGAGGACAGCAACGACGACGACTCCGACGACGCGACGTAGACGAGACGACAACGACGACGAAGAAGACGATTTCGACGAAGAATTATTCCTTTTAAATTAATCACTAATGTTAATAAAAACTGTTTTATTTAATGTATAAAAAAAAGGATAAAACTAAAATATAAATTATTTTATTTTAAAAAGATTCCTAATAAATAAAATGAAAGAGAGTGAGAGAGAAAGGGAAAAGCAAGTAGGAAAGAGAGAGAGAGAGAGAGAAGAAATACAATAAGAAAGAGAGAGAGTATAACAAAGTAGTATCAGAGAAAGAGAAAGAAAGAGAGAGTAAATGAACAAAGAAAAAAGCTATGGTCAAGATGAAAAAGGTTCATTTGAGGCTTTTTGCTGTCCTCCTCATTTGATCCTAAACATCGTATTTTGTCCGATAACTGCCACTCTTAGGTTCAAATGAGGAGCAACATTTTAGCAGAGTGTGATCCTCTTTTCAATCTCTTTGAACTTCAGAGAACCTGAATTTTGGGGACGAAAATAGGGCCAAAATTTCGACTCGGGTAGTCTCAAATTTTTGAAAAGATATTTGAGTCAAAAATCAATTTTTACCAACTTTTGTTTATAGGTTTTTTTATAGGTTTTTAATTTTTTGTTAAAAAACTGTCACTTCAATTTTTATCAAAATGTCACCAGATGTCAAAAATGTTATTCTGATTTGGTTCAAAAGGGTTGGGGTCGAAATACTGTATGGATCATAAAATTGTATTTAAAACACTGTATCTGAAAATAATGTATTTCAAAATACTGTATGTACAAAATACTGTATGATCAAATTACTGCATCTCAAAATTCTGTATTTCAAAATTCTCTATATCAAAATTCTGTATTTCAAAATGCTGTAAATAAGGCTAAAAAATAAAAATCGTTTTGACAATGTAAAAAAGTGCGCACTTTTTTACATTATCAAAACGATTTTTATTTTTAAGCCTTTTTAACAGCATTTTGAAAATAGAATACTTTTTTTTAAGAAAACATCATAATAATTTTTAATTAGCATAATGTTCTAATATACATACTTCCCCTGAACAACATTGTCAAAAATTAAATTTACAGAATTTTGAACCAGCCCATCACAAATTATCTATCGGTTGGTCTATTTCCTCAACCAAGCCTCCAAACAAGATGCGCTTTTCACTATAATACACAGCATCGACCAACCTATCAACTGCACCAGACTAATTGATCTGTCAAACTTCCACTATTATACAGTATTATGAGATACAGTATTTTAACAATACAGCATTTTGAGACACAGTATTTTAAATTTACAGTATTTGGAAATACAGTATTATGACCATACAGTATCGTACAGTATCATACAGAATTTTGACCATACAGTATTTTAAAATACAGCATTTCGACTCGCTCCCGTTTCAAAATTGTATAAGTTTGGATACCAACAAAATGACTATGTGAAGAGAATACTGCACCTTCCTATGACGATACCCACGTTACATACATTGAGACAGGATTCCCACTGTTCCCATGTTTATTACGACTTTGAAGCTACACTTTGATTATATCCTTAAAGTTCTTAACATGAACGTTACACGTCTGCCTAGGATTGTGGCAACAATCGCTCTTGAAAAAAATGTATCATGTTTTGAATAGTGGAAGGAGCTGGCTGAATGAGCTGAATGTCTTCTACGAGTACATCTAGAAATGGGAAATCCTCTGCAGATGAAGGCTGAACTGTATAGCATCCTTAAAGTTCTCGAAGAAAAAATAAACGAATCATTCATAGAAGAAGCGCGGTCATCTATCTATGGATAAATTATTACTCAAAATTGATGCATGACTAAAGCAGGATAAGCTATTTTGATATAAGCGTCGGAGTTGGCCAAGTATCAATAATTTTTAAAGCAAGAGGAAAGCTTTTGCTTATAAACTATATGCCACACCGATAATATGCAATATTTGTAATATCAACGCCCAAGAAAATATGATGCACTTCATAGGAGTTTGCCCAATACTTATAGAGCTCAAAAAACAATATATTTCGGAAAAGCCATTTATAAAGGTGATTTTTTAAAAACTATAAAAAAGTTTTTCAAAAAAAAAACACATAAAGTTCATCAGAAAAATGCATGAAATCTTTATTTGAATCCATATAATTTAATTTTTGAAGATTTTTTTATGCAAATGTTGACCTTGACTGCGCATCAAATGGTCCATCCACTTAGTCCAATTTTGGCATACTCTTTCCAACATTTCGGCCGGTATCTCACGAATAAATGCTTCAATGTTTTCTTCCAATGCGTCAATTGAAGCGGGCTTGTCTGTATAGACATGAGCTTTTACATACCGTACCAAACTGCGATTCATGGCTTTTTCTGAATGCATTGGAAGCTCTTGCAATGCTTCTGGCTGATATTCACTCCAAAATCGACAATTCTGCTTATTTACGTACCCATTGAGCCAAAAATTAGCTTCGTCGCACGCATTTTGATAATTAAACTCAATAATTTGCAAGCGTTGTTCGACCATACCATACATAGACCAAACTGAAGATGCTTGACACTTGACAGTGAAACAAAACACAAAACGTGCGTCAGCTGTTTAAACCAGTGTTGCCAAAAAGATAATAGCTAAAAAATCACCCTTTATAAAATATTATTCAAGTCGCTAGCGTTAAGGTGTGTGTCCATTTGAGAGTACTTCTGTTAGTTAACTCTCGAGAACAACTCTCGGGAGACTGTCCATTTGATAGCCAAATTTTAGAAATTTTGCTATCGCGAGCTCTCTGCTAGAATATTGAGAGTTTTCATGCTGAGGGTACTCTCATAATCGTGTCTACTTGATAGATTTCTTCTGCTAGCATATTATCAGTTGGCCATGTATTCTTACAAGCGAAGGGTTGCAGCTGCTTTAATTATTGTTTTGTGGCTGATGATGCGTTCGCTATGACTAACTTTATAAAGCCGTATCCGTTTCGTAACCAACCAGCACCTGAACGTATTTTCAACTACTGGCTGAGCAGGGCTTGAAGAATGGTTGAAAATGCCTTCGGAATTGTTGTAAATCGTTTTAGGGTTCTTAGAAAACCGATGAAACTAAGTCCTGAACGAACAAGAGATGTGGTTATGGCTATCTGTATCCTGCACAATTTCTTGCTATCTAAAAACGAACCCTACTGCTTGAGCACGGGCATGGCATGGTTGATTCTGAACAACCAGAAACTCATGAATTACTCTATGGAAGCTGGCGTTTAGAGAATAGTGTGGCAAATTCATTTTTTGATCTTGAAAATGGCACAAGCACAACTATAGTGTTTCTCAAAAGATGTTAGGGACGAATTCAAAAATTAATTTATGACTCCAGAAGGTGAAGTTCCATGTCGGTACAGACACATTACACTGAATAATTAAAAAATTAAAGTGGTACTTACCAGATTCGATATAATTTCAGAAGGCGTTAAAAATGGAATAAGAAACTGCAGAGCCTCCAATGTCCACTGCTTTGCCATGTTTACTCTCGACAGCTACTCGCAAAATACGAACTGTGTTGGTATTCCGCGAGCTTATCTCGGATAGTGGTAAACACATGTGTCCACTTGCGAGTGACTTTCAAAAAGATCGAATGTCGAGAGTAATTAGTCAACTCTCTGCGAGCTACTCTTCAGACTATGTCCACTTGAGAGATCGCTCTCGAGAGCAGCTTGAGAGCGACTCGCAGCAAGTTTACTCTTAAATGGACACCCAGCTTTATATGTTCATGAGATATTTTGGGTGGCCGGAGCATTGGTTTCCATGCGCTCTACTTGACCCAGCCATCTTAGTCGTTGGACTTTACCTTTCTGGCTAAATCTACGTCGCGTCGCTGTACAGCCCGTAAAGCTCGTCGTTCCATCTTCTCCTCCACTCCCCTTCTATGCATATTGGACCATATACATATAGCATGCTTCTGCACCATATAGCAGGACGGGGATGATGAGAACTTTTTTGACATCGAAAGGTTTTGTTAAGTTGTTTCCAACTTGGTCAGGTCATCCTGCATCTCTGACAACATTACTCGCACACAGGAATGGTTGAGAGTTGTAAGTCACTAGGCCCTGGTTCTTCATGGACTGTTGCGCCACCTAATTTATTTATTTATTATTTATGGCCATCCTGCATAAGCGGACTAGTTTGGCAAGGAATCCAAAACTATACAGCTCGACCCTGTAGATGTTGTCATATGCGGCCTTGAAATCGATGAAAAGATGGTGGGTGTCGATTTGATGTTCTTGGGTTTTTTCCAGGATCTGCTGTAATATGAATATTTGATCGACTATCGACTTTTCTCTGTTCTAAAACCACACTGATAAGGACCTATCAGGTTTTTGACGATGGGCTTAAGACGTTCACATAATACGGCAGAGAAAATTTTGTAAGCGATGTTAAGTAGACTAATGCCTCTATAGTTGGTGCAGTTTAAAGGGTCTCCTTTTCCAAAAATGCTATGATAAAAAAACTACCCACTTATTGTTTTTGAGAGTCCTTTCTGCATCTTTGTGTGTTATTATCTGCAGTATAAAAAAATGTATTTGAAGTCAATATCTCTTCTGGTTCTTGAGATATGGAAGAGGAAAAAAGCTTCTCGAACATACATACGCATACGAACGTACGTACACCATCTTTCATAAACTGGTCCGTTTTCATTTTGCAAAAGCGAAATAAGTTCAATTTTGAGTAGTTGGTCAACACTTTGAAAAAATTATTTTGAGAAATAAGAACGACTTATTTTTATCAAAGTGAAAGTACCCAGCGTTTCTGTGAGATTAAACTGCTCCTCCCTGGGAACCCCCCTGCTTAGGAACTCTATATGGTTTGGAGTTGGTTCGCGGCTGAGTGTAGGTAATGTTTCGTATGCATTTCAAAAATCTGGAAACAAATTTGGCCTAATTTCACGTGGTTTTATTTTACGGTACACATTTCACGCACTAAAGTCTGATAAGAATTTTCCACAAAGTTCTGGGATTATGGGCGCTTTACAGCTCGGGACTTAGAGGTTAAAAGAGCTTAAATTAGAAAATAATTTTGGGCGGAATTTCTTATTTTTTTGACGAGGAGCATTTTTCTCTAAGTGGCGACGACGTTAACGAAGAATCTGCGGAAAACCATTACGTTAAGTAGTGATAACATTATTTGCCAGATCATTTTTCTTTAAAGATAAGACTTGGAAGTGGGAGTTCATGTTTACCGTTTGTTTTTTTTGTATGATATTGATGACATGACCTTGAACCGTTTGAAGACGTCAATTGGCTATTTTAGAGGTGCCATGTGACGCATTGGTTGTGACAACAATTGTGAAAAGAACAGTTCAGTATAACATCTTCGAATCAGTCCGTGAGCTTAGTCTCCAAGGCATCAACAAAGTTTTACAAAAATGAAATAATAAAATGCGCTTATACTTAGAATGCCAGCCGAGGCAGACATTTAAAAGTTGTGTCTTGCCCACTTTTTATAAATCATTCTAATTCTTAGAATAAGACAATAAATAATCTCAACTAATATCCAGTTATCTCAACTAAGTAATATAACTTTTAATCATCCCTGTTTTAAGTTTGAAATAACTTAGGATCAAGAACCTTTGCATTTTAACCCTTTTGTTTAACACATCAATGACCAAGACCTCAAAAATAACAAACTTCTATCTTATCAAAGAAAAAAAAAGTATTTATATTCCTTAACTTATGTGTTTAGTGTTTACTTCGCAGAAAATCGACAATAGCAAACGTCTTGTGAACCAAAACATATCCGGTGTTGTTTTGTGTTAAGTTCGACGATCCTGAAAGTTATAGTCTTTCAGACAAATATTTCCACTACCATAAACTATAAACAACTTTAACGGATCTCCTGGCGCCCATATCTGAGGAAAAAACTTCTACAAACAAACTTTTTATCTATATATTCTTCCTTCTTAACGTTTGGATTTCAAAAGAAAACAAAGTAGGAAGTTGGATTTTATGAGAACTTTTTATAAAAATGTATCTCATTGCATCTAATGCTGCAAAAATTTATTGTAAATATCTTACTCGTAGGTAGGTAGGACCTTGTGCGGTGCATCCTTTGTTATCCTTGTAAATTTATCATCCCAGTTCCGTGTACCCAGAAAAATACAAAAATTTTGAGGTAAGAAATAAAGCTTCACCCAACGATTACCCCCCCTTTACTACAGTCCACAACTATACCCTGCGCGTAACATGCTCTTGTAAGGATGGTAAATGATTTACATGCACCTTCATTAAGGAGTGTCAAGGCGATGACCATCGTGTCACCAAATCGACTGGACATTAATAACCTGTTCAAAAGAGCAGAAGAAGACCTGGTTAACCTCAGAGCTTGCTTTTGGTTGTACTTTGTACGTTGTTGATGTTGTTGGCGGTGTTAATTTCATCTAAAAGTCATGCTTTTGTGAAATAACACCAGAGTCCAATCAGCACCTTAAACGATGTCCACTAAAATGGAGGAGATGGTATTCTCTATACACGCTGCTTCGGTTAGGTGTGTCCATTATAAATCAGCGCAAACATATTGTGTAAGTGACATAAAACAGCCAAAAATAAAGTGGTTATGAAATAAGGGACATCAAAGGCAGAAAGAGCGCTTTCATCTTATTCCCGCTCGATTCTCGCTCTCGACCTTTGTGCATGATAATTGTGCCGACAATTTATGGGAAATAAATTTGATGTTATGCGCGGTAATCGAATGATGATGATGATTTTATATGAGAGCGCAGTTTTCCAATTAAAATATAAGTTCTATATCAAAATAAGTTTTTTTTTTGATACAAAGCATATCTACAATTTTTATATTGGTGCAGGGTAAGATTTTATATAAGTTAGCATCAAACATGATTCTGGCGCGGCAACTGGGTCGTAAATCGAAAGCGACTATTTAATTTATCAGTACAATTAAGTCATAAATTTGATGATCGTTATAAATCAAAACAACAACAGTCTTGTGCTGTTGAGTATATTTTAAAAAGGTTGAAACATGAATATTGAATTGAGTTTTAACAAGTTGTGATTTAATTTTTTGGCAACAAAGTTGTTCCTAAAATTTCTGCCAACAAAGTAATTCATTAAGATTACCAAATTGTTACGACCTTTAAACCGTATAGAGAAAAGTAAATTTTTTAAACCCTCTTTATTTAACAATCAATTTAAAGAGAATGCTACTCTAAAAGGGTTTGTATATTATATGGCTATTCAGTTTTTGTTTATGAGGTTCTTGTCAAAAGAAGCAAAGTTAAGTTGTTTAAATTTCCGGCTCCCATACATACCTCTGAGTTCTAATAGCGACGTTTACGAAAAATTAATGACTAAATAGAAAGTATCTATGTCCTATTGGAATCTGAAGATGACATTTTAACCGTAGGTGACTTTAAACTACCATACCAGAATTGGGTTAACATTGATGAGTGCTGAAACTTCATTATAAGCATCAGCTGTTAAACTAATAGAAAAAGACTGACATATTCCTTTAAGTTATCATTATTTATAGACTTTATACAAAAGTAACATTTATTAAATATTAAAATCAATTGATTGAGGGAGCTATTTGCACCATAGGTTGATGTACTAAATAAATGGCACAATTGTTGCTGCAGTCCTGTACGACTGAAACTAAAATTTTACTGACTTAGAACTGATGGAAATGTGCTTAACTAAAACCTGTCTTCTCTAAATCATAACGCTATTAACAAGCTGGAATTTAATTTTAGTAAGTGAACTTTTTAATTTGTTATGTACCATTGACTGGAATCAATTATTATTTTATTAATGATAAGTGTAAAGTTTTTTATAATACACTCTTTAGCTGTTTTTACAAAATTATTCCTCTTAAAGGGCTCGTAGTAAGTCCAATGTACCACCATGGTTTGATCACATCTCAAAAACATAACAAAAAAGAGGCTGGGATGCGACCCACACTGATAACTTCCCATCCCGTCTATCGATTTGTCTTGCTTAAAAGTTTGTCTAAATGTATCAATTCTTGCCAAATTTGCGTTCTATTTTTTGTAGATTTTATTTTTTTTATGAAAAAAAACGGACTGTTGGATTTTTATAAAAAAATTACTGAATATAAAAAACAATATTTTCTGTGAAATAAAATAAGTTTGAAGCCAATATTTTTAATTTTTGAAAAGCTAGTTGAGCCGAAAATCAATTTTTACCAACTTTTATTAATTTTTTTGTTTAGGTTTTTATTTTTTGTAAAAAAACTGTCAATTCGATTTTTCTCAAAATTTTTTCTAATGTTGAAAACAATATTTCTTATAAGTTAAAATTAGATAGAAGCCATAATCTCAAATTTTTGAAAAGATATTTAAGTCGAAAATCAATTTTTACCAACTTTTGTAAAATTTTTTTTTCGGTTTTTAATTTTTTGTAAAAAAACTGTAAATTCTATTTTTTTCAAAATTTTACTGAATGTTGAAAACAATATTTTTTGAAAGATAAAAGTAGTCTAAAGCCAATATCTCAAAGTCTTAAAAAGATATTTGAGTCAAAACTCAATTTTTACCAACTTTTTTTTTATTTTTTTTTAGGTTATTATTTTTTGTAAAAACACTGTCAATTCGATTTTTCTCAAAATTTTATCAGATGTCAAAAACATTATTCTTCGTTGCACAAAGTTGTTTTGGAGATGAAATTATATTTTAGTCGTAAAATTTTCGAGGTGACAAATTTTTTTTTTCAATTTTTTTGATTTATAAAAAAAACCGTTAATTGGATTTTTTTCCAAAAATATAATTGTCTTGTATCACGTTACAATATATAATATAAAATTTAATTCAAGTCTCTAGTCTTATTGGTTCATGAGATATTTAGATTTAACCAAAATGTTCACCTTTTTTTTTAACTGCTATGGTAAAAAACCCACCCACGCAATTTTCTTGAGAGCCCTTTCTGCATCTTTCTGCCTTATTATCTGTATAACAAAATTTATTTGAAGTCGATATCTCTTCTGGTTCTTGAGCTATGGACGACGAAAAAAACGCACGCACATACATCTTTCTAAAAATCTTTTATTTCGACTCTAGACCCTTGAAACGTCGAGAAATGTCAAAATTTTCAATTTGACAAATCGGACCCATTACAATAACTTCCCATGGGAAGTTAAAAAGAGGCTGAGATGCAACCCACACTGATAACTTCCCATCCCATCTGTCCATTTGTCTTGCTTAAAAGTTTTGTAGGTTTTCGTGTTGGGTTAAAAAAGTTGTCAGTTGAATTATTCTTAAAAAATTTAAAATTACCAAAAATATTTTTCATAAAAATAAATAGTTTAGTTTGAAAATCTAGTTTTGTTAAATAGATTTTTAGTTGAAAACAAATGTTTACCAATTTTAGTAGCATTTCTTAAATTTTTTTTTATTTCTTATATAAACAAATACGAATTGGATGAATGAAATTAATTTGATAGATATCAAGAACTGAACATTAATTTTTATCAAAT
Organism: Eupeodes latifasciatus; assembly: GCA_920104205.1. Lineage (NCBI taxonomy): Eukaryota > Metazoa > Arthropoda > Insecta > Diptera > Syrphidae > Eupeodes > Eupeodes latifasciatus. Next base: position 40,029,862 of record OV049924.1, read on the forward strand.
TTGCGTACTATTTTTTGTAGATTTTATTTTTTATGAAAAAACGGGCTGTTGGATTTTTATAAAAAAAATTACTGATTATCGAAAACAATATTTTCTGTGAAATAAAACAAGTTTGAAGGTAAAAATTGATACATATAGACAAACTTTTAAGCAAGACAAATCGACAGACGGAATGGGAAGTTATCAGTGTGGTTCGCATCCCAGCCTCTTTTTAATTGAGCCGAAAGTAAATTTTTACCAAGTTTTAGTATTGTTTTTTTAAGGTTTTTATTTTTGTAAAAAAAAGCTGTCAGTTCGATTTTTCTCAAAATTTGTCCGAATGTTGGAAACAATATTTCTTATAAGTAAAAATTAGTTGGAAGCCATAATCTCAAATTTTTGAAAAGATATTTGAGTCAAACATCAAATTTTACCAACTTTTATTTTTTTTTGTTTTTTATTTTTTGTAAAAAAACTGTCAATTCGATTTTTTTTCAAAATTTTACTGAATGTTGACAACAATATTTTTTAAAAGATAAAAGTTGTTTAAAGCCAATATCTCAAAGTATTGAAAAGATATTTGAGTAGAAAGTCAATTTTTACAAACTTTTATTAATTTTTTTGTTTAGGTGGTTATTTTTTCTCAAAATTTTTCCGAATGTTGAAAACAATATTTTTTATAAGTTATAGTTAGTTTGAAGCCATAATCTTAAATTTTTGAAAAGATTTTTAAAATCAATTTTTACCAACTTTTGTTAATTTTTTATTAAAGTTTTTATTTTTGTCAATTTGATTTTTCTAAAAATTTTACCAGATGTTAAAAACGTTATTCTTTGTTGCACAAAATTGTTTTGGAGATGAAATCATTTTTTATTCGTAAAATTTTTGAGATGACAACATTTTTTTTTTCAGTTTTTTTGATTTATAAAAAAAAACGTTAATTAGATTTTTTTCCAAAAATATACTGGTTTGGTATAACGTTACAATATATTATATAAAATTTAATTCAAGTGTAGCGTTATTGGTTCGTGAGATATTTAGGGTTATCCAAAATTTTCAATTTTTTTTTAAACTACTATGGTAAAAAAAACACCCACTCAATTTTCTTAAGAGCCCTTTCTGCATTATTATCTGTATAACAAAATTTATTTGAAGTCGATATCTCTTCTCGTTCTTGAGCTATGGACGGCGAAAAAACGTCGGGAACGTACGAACGTACGTACACACGCACGCACAGACATCTCTCTAAAAATCTTTTATTTCGACAATTCGACAAATCGGACCGATTACAATAACTTCCTATGGGATAATTAATAAAAGAAACCAAGCCTGGCTAAAATATAATTGGACAAGAGCTGATGAAGATTATGAAACTTTTATAATTCTAGTCCAGATAGTTTCTGGAAATTCGTAAATTGTAAAAAGAAAACTAGATTCTACCCAAATTCTTTGTCAAATTCATCGTCAACTTGTCATTAGCCTAAATTATTACAAATATGTGTGCAAATATCTTTAAAGAAGATATTTGCATACTTAAAGTCAAATGATTTTGAAATAAACGAAGAGTCAAAAACTGGATAAGTTTTTTAATCCAGGCTATGATGGTGTACCATCCTCCATCTTAAAAATATGTGTTGCTGATTTATCATATCCGTTATGTGTTCTCTTTAGTGAGCCCTTAAATATTTCGCTTTTTCCTAATATCGGGAAAAGTGCATTTATTATACCCGTGCACAAGAAAGGTCCTTAAAAATGAAGTAATGAACTGCAGACCTATAGCTTAATTATCTATGATACCGAAACTGTTCGAGTCTATTGTTTGTGATGTATTTCATTGTACTTCAATAATAAGTGACAAACAGCACGATTTCGTGAAAAAGTTACCTACTAGTTCTTACAACTTCACGTCCTTTTGTCACAATACGTTTGTTATGTCAGAATACATTAATTTTAAAGCTAAACAATCAAAGCTTTTTACGAGTAGCAATAACTTTTTAAATTCGATTCGAATTTATTGTGTTGTATTTCGTAATGAATATTCGGATCAATTTGTTGTCAATCCTGGCGTCCCTCAGAGCTGGCATTTAGGTCCAATTTCATTTATTTATTTTTTGAAATGACTTGGTTTCGATCATATAAAATTTGAATGAAAAAAAAAATGAATTTGATCAAAAGTATAAAATCAACTTCTGACTGTTTAATTTTTCAAGAAGACTTTTTAATATTCAAAAAATGGTGCATTAAAAATCGTCTCGTTTTAAATGTTGACAAGTGTAAAACCATGAGTCTTACATGCAAAAAAGTTAACTTTGATTTTAATTATACGTTTGATATACATATGTCATTCAATTAAGTCTATGTTTTTTCTGATTTAGGTGTTACTATTGATAGGATCATAGGATCCATAAAGAGATTGAGTCGCGATTTCGGTGACCCTTACGTTCTTAAGCTTCTCTTTGTTTAATTTGTTAGACCTATACTTGAATATACTTAGTTGTGTGGTCATCTTACTACTCCATTCATATAACAAGACTTGAAACAATTCAGAGAAGATTTATGCGTTTTTGTCTTCATTTTCTTCTATGGTCACATAAATATACACTTCCCTGATTAGTTTTAAAGGCTTGCTTTAATAAACCTCTTAACACTCCCAAGTCATAGAAAGTATTTGTAATCTTGTTTAATAGTTGGTATTATCAATGAATCAATATAATTTCCAAAAGTTCTAAGTCAGTTAAATTTAAGTTTTAGTCGTACAAGTACATATAAGACATACAATTACATACAGCAACAATTATGTCATTTATTTAGTAGATCAACCTATGGTGCAAATAGCTCCCTCAATCAATTGATTTTAATATTTAATACATTTTACTTCTGTATAAAGTCTATAAATGATAACGTAAGAGCACCACTTAGAAAGCGAATTTTAAGAGTCTTATTTTCAATACCAATAATCAGTTACTACCTGTGGCGTGATCGTTATAGTGCGTAGGACTGTCATTCCAGAGATCTTGGATTCAATCTCTGCCTGTGCCATCTAAAGTCTTTTTCTGTCTGTCTCTTGCGAGGAATTAACAAATCCCCCAAGAGTAATTCTTGTCATGAAAAGTGCTTTCTCAAATTACCCGTTTCTTAAAACTGAAGCTCACCTGACAACATTACTCGAACGCAGGAATGGTTGAGAGTTGTAAGTCACTAGGCCCTAGTTGTCAATAGACTGTTGCTCCACCTAATTTATTTTACATTGCATGTGTGATACTTTCATATACCTAAAATTTCGTGGTTTTCACTTGATGCCAGTGCAAAGGTGATAAATTATTTTTAAACGACATTAAGCAACATTGTTGTTGAAGATCCACATCCGAAGAGCAGAGTTGTGAATCTTAAAATTTATATGAATGGTTTAGGGTTCTATTGCTAGCAAAAAAGGTAAGTGAATTAGAAATTTCAAACAGGAGATCATTAATAAAAATGAGAAAGAGTGTCGGAGACAGAAAAGAGCCCTGGGGCACACCAGCTTTCATTTTGTGTTTCTCAGACTTGATCCCACTCTATTCTACTTAAATTGAACTGTCGGAAAAATAATTTCTAATGCAACGAAGGAACGATACGTTAAAATCGAAAGCACACATTTGCGATCAGAGATCCTGATGGGAAATTCTATCATTTGCTTTTGAATTGTCAAGCGCAATGATCTAAATTTCCCCAAAACGATGTTAGGATTTGTTCCACCATTGGGTGAGATTAAAGTTGTAAAAACTAATTTCAAATTAATTATTATTGAAAATGAGCCCTAAGACCTATTAACTAATTTATGATATACTCGTAATAAAATTGCAAAACATAAAATGACAAAATTAAAATTTTACCAACTTGTTGAAAATAAACGTCTTCCACACCAAAATTTTCCCATTCTGACCATTAATAAAATACAAGACTGGGTTAATTTAGAGGCTCGGTATTTTTTTGAACTGACTTTTTAAACTTCCTGAACTATACTTTATTTTCCCTTAAAAAATACCATTTATTTCGCTCTTCTAAAACTTCTCTTCGCATTAGAATTTCTTCTTATACAAAGTAAATTTCCAACAAACCAAAATTAATGAAAAAAAGAACCAAGTTCCAGAATCTAATTCAGCTCGTAACTCGAGGCAAGGCAGCATGCCTAATACACTATAGACACAGACTTGAGAGAACGTCAAGGCACACGCACACAAGAAAAGATAGATACTTTTTTATCTTTGGAAATACCTTTGCAAATGATAATTTAACATGCCATTTTTGCTTAGGCAAACTTCAACGTGTTCTTTTCTTTGTTGGTCTTTCGAAAAGCTATGGAGCTGGAGAATAGGCTCAGAAAGATACCCGGAGATATAGTGAGTGTGTGTATGGACAGCAGGACACTGCAATCGCGCAATAAATTGTCAATTTGTTCAGGTCATTAGTATCGGAATTGGCCGATATAAGTCTTGTGGTCTTTTGCCGTCTTTACTACAAACTCCGAGTATGCAGAGCCAAGAGATGTAAACTTTTGTGGCACACATTACGCATGGCTGGCGGCATTTTTTACCCATTAGTTAAATTGGCGACGATCGACGTTCGAAAAGTGAGACGGGAGGAAATATTTCTTCATTCCAACATTGGGGGCAGATACGACCTCATCGGCTGTCGTCTCGCGGTCGTCAATGGCCATATTCGATGCTAATTCCTGAGAATTAGCACAACCGACACATGTATGTACATGCGGTGGAATGGAAATATCTGTGCTGCACAGAAAACTGGTTAAGTTGGCCGATTTCTGTGTAATGTTGATTGCTCCTGTGGCCCAGGTGGTCAATAAGTACTCGCATTTGCAATAAATTCATCATTGTCAAGCCGGACAGATCGGGAGTGAAGGTTCGCCTGACATTGAGGGTGATCCCTGAACCTCTATAAACAGTCTGATGTGATTGGTATATAGTATAGTGGCGGCGCGGCGGCGGTGGCTCGCGGACCGGTATACCGCTACCGCTATCGCTACCGACTAACAAGATGCTCCAATTTGGAGTACTTGAGGCGAATGATTGCATGGAACGCAAATTAATAAGCGCATGTGGTCGCGATATGAACACGAACATGCACGCGCAACTTGACTTTTCATCAGCAGCCAGCATCGCCATTCGCCATAACAACGCACACGGATGCCCGGTAATTTTCCCATCGACTCCAAGTGCTTCACTTGCCTACCCACCCTGACGAAGACAACGACGACGCCGCGCGCCGGCCGCGCCGACAACGAAGGACCGATGAATACTCGGTAAGGCCTGCGCGGTGCAGCGGCGCAGAGGCGACGGCTTGAGGCAACTTTATGCACACACGCAGAGTGAGCACAGAGTGATTGCTGCGGTGAGTTATGTTTCAGTCGGGGTAGAAATCGTGCGGTCCGCTTGTCGAGCTCAGGGAATGAGTTGAGTCGCGAGTACGTGTCTTGTTGTCGGACGGAAGATCCCCGTTCTGAAGATAGGGACCCACCGAATGGCATATACGATAGACTACTAGCACGTATCTTGCTGCTCTGCACCTGTAATGAACGTTTTGATTTATGCGCACGATCAGCAACATCATGAAGGCGATTACGGTGGAGGAGGCGCATTGCCTATGCTCTCTCTCTGTTTCTCTCTGCCACCCTCTAACCCCTCACATCTCCATCACACATCAGCATTACCAATTGTGCGGAGTGCGATCGCTGATAATTGGATGAAACATATATATACGCCAAGAGTTTTTGCGGGCATTATGACGCATGGCTGGCTGATTGCTCCTGCTGCCGCTGCTGCTGTTGTTGCTTCAGCTCTCTGGTTGCTAGCTGCTAGCTGCTGGCTATTGGCTGCTGCAGATTCAGATCCATCGTGCAAACATCTTCGGGGAAAACAGTAATGGGGCCCTCTTTAATTTTAAGGACAAACTCATATAAATGTTGGGGGGTTAATGATAGGCATTGCGCATTTCAATTATCTACGTGGATACAGTGTTTATGTGAAAGGCGGTCGCTTTTATAAACCTAAATGGGTTGTATAGCTAGTTATTTTGATGTTATATGCGTATATGAGTATACTTACTTACTCTGGTTATAATCTCGCATCTCTCGCATGGGTGATGAGTCATTAGGGTAACATGGCAAAGTGAGGGCAATTTGTCGACCTAAACAGGAGAGATCAATGCGGGAATTGTTTAACCTTTAATTTTTAAAGAGTTTTATGTTATTTTTATTTATAAACAAAGAAAACATGTGTACTTTGTTTTATATTTAAAGCAATGGAATCGTGAGAAATTATTAAAGTTGTTTATTAGAAAAACAAAAGAGCTGAGCTTCGAACTTGATACATAAATGTAATACTTTTTATTCAACTTTAGAGTTAAGAAAATCAAAGTTAAAGGGGTGTTTTAAAGGCTGTTGTAATTTTACACTTCACTATGTATTAATTGAAAAAGAGAAGGGGAAGTGGAAGGACATTGTAAAGCCTTGTTTTAGGCCTTAGATCTTACTTATTTAAGTTTTTCTTCAATATCGATTTATGTGAGTAAATTTTACTTTAAGTTACATCACCCTTCAGCCTTAACACGTGATTCACAATTCTTCATTATATATCAACAGCTCGTCAGATATTTATGTCAAACAGCAAAAATAATGAACAACAATAAAATAATAATAACAAAAAGAATAAAACAAATATAAAATGAGAACAATGAAAAGGGGTGCCAATGCCAACTCAAAAAAAAAAATTGAAAAACAGGACATCATCATCATCACACTGAACATTGAACATTTTTGAAGTAGATTCCTTATGTACAGTTTTAGTTTTGTGGCCACATGGTTAAGAACCCTTCATAAGTCTGGGATCTTGCATCAATTCTTGACAACACGAAAATACACTGTCGTTGTCAAAGCAAAGCAAAAACACAGACTTGTATACTCGTAGTCTCATTTTAAAATGCCTTGGTATGTTCCATTTAGCTTCCAGCTCATGAATTCCTTTAGATTCTTCTTTCATTATTTATATTTTGTTCGTCTTTTATTAAAGTGCGGTGAGAGGAAGGATACATGTACTGATGTTGTTGTTTTTTTTTTTTTTTTCATTTTTTTGGTTTTCGTATGTGCAGACTTTTCGTCTCCAGAATATCTTTACATAACCACATCCTTGAATTTGAGCTGCAGGGAGGAATAATTCAACGAAAAGGAAGATAAACGTTTAAAAAGCCAAAGCAAACTTCGATGAACATCACCCTTCTTCCTTTTTCTTTCAATCACGATTCAGGATTCAGGAATTATTTTACATTTTGGGTTTCTTATTTTTTTCTTTTCATTCTCATATCCTGAGTATCCCGATATATATCCCGAGCTATTGTGCACACTCTGTTGGATACCGATTCATTTGGAAAAAGAAATCCAACCCCTTCTGCCAATACGTCTATACGAGTCTGTATACCTTACTATCCGCACAGGAGGAATAAGATAGCAAAAAAAAAAAAGAAAGGAATAAGTCTTCCTTATAAAACCCACAACCTTAAAGGGTAGCTTGTATAATTTGTCGTCAAATTGAAATCAATTTGATTGCACGAAATTGTTGTGTCGTGTGTTGCATGCAATTTAAACGAAAAGTCAATATTTATGTTGGGTGTATTTTTGTTGTTGTTGTTGTTGTTTTTATTATCTTGAGTCTAATGATGGCTATGGTGTGCTTGCCTGATGGCGTGAGGATTCAATTTGAAATTACAGTGTGCTAGCTGCGAAGGATAATGATATTGAAAGACGAATGTTTGATGGGTAATGGGAAGAAGCTAATGTCCTATGAAAGGTGATAAATGATTCCTGCCAAAGGCGATGGAATAAATTAAACGCTTCAGAAACACAGAAATAAAAATAAAAGGATTTATGAAAGAAGAAGTAAAAAGGACGATTTTTTATAATGAGTAATGAATAATGACCAAGGATAACCATGGAGAATAGTATTAGTTAGAGAGTTAATTTTTGACCTGAATGAATTTTAAAAAAAAAACATTAATTTTTGGAAATTAAATTTTGCTTAGAAAAAAACGAGGAAACAATGTCAAGGTAAAAATTTCCAGTCGTATTTAAAAACATTTCACCAAAGTTGCTTTAAGTGTTGCAATGCCTCTTAACGTATACAGGTCCTTTCTGAGCTTCTCCAAACGTTTGCAAATTTCCAAAAACTCAACGAATTTTAATGCAAACAAATTAATAACAAATCAATAAGTGGTTTCACTTCATATATAGCCAACTATTCGTAAGCTGTCAGTTTTTGACATCCGACAAGTACGAACTACATATAATAACGCTTCAGCAACTCATTAAAATTTGTCAAATTCACTACAAAAATGGTAAACATTTTACAGTCACAGTTCGCAGTTTTACAAGAAAAGATTCCTGATTCCTCATAGAGGTGATCACAATTGACCACCGAGATCTTAACTTTATTTTTTTTTTGCTTTAAGCCCATGTGAGTGATATTTCTATTAAAATTACTTCATAATCAATTCAAGAACTTATAGATTGAATTCGTGTAATTAAGCATACAGCCGCAAATGTTTCTTTCTTTTAGATGGTGCAAAAGTGCATCGTGCATCTGGGCCTTAAGTAAAAGATCCCGCCAGCTTACTCGATCTCTAGCTTGCTGTCTCCAGTTTTAAATTCCAAGCTTGCGTGCTTCAGCCTCTACTTGATCACTCTACCAGAGATGCTTCTGGTTCCCTCAGGCTTACCGTTTAATACCCTACGGGCTGGAGCTTCGATGTTCATTCGCTCTACATGCCCTAGCCATTTTAATCGTTAAACACGTAGTTTTTTGACTAGTGGCAAGTACCTGTACCGCTCGCCTAGTTCGTGATTGCATCTGCTCTGCCAGATATTATTTTGCCTGTCGACACAAACTGGTCCATATACGTCGTATGTAGAACATTCCTCTCGAAGATATCAAGGCATCCTTCATCCACCTGCGAAAGAGTCCATGCTTCTGTACCATACAGGAAGCTGAGATGATCCTGGGATTCCTCAATTGCTTACTTAGGCCAAAGAAACGGCAATTAGCAAGAGTAATTTTACGTTTGATATCAGCGCTGATGTCATTTGCAGAGTTAAGAGCAGAACTCAGATAGATAAATTCATTTATCACCTCGAAGTTATACCTATATTAATTTCCACGTTCTGACCGACTCTTCGACGGCAATCGAATTTATTCGGTATTGGCTATTACGTTGTTTTATCGTCGTTAATCACAAGACCTATTTTGTTCGCTTTAGACTCGATACCGGAAAAGGCACCCGTAACTGCTCGTTTGGTTCTTCCCATAATGTGGAATGTCATCTGCAGCATATCCAAGATATTATGTTGATTTTTGAAAGATGGTACCATTGGTGTTGACGTTGGTGTTTCGCACCAATCTCTCAAGAACAATATTGAATCAGCTATACATGACAGCTCATCGCTTTGTCGGAGTCCTCTAGTGGTTTGGAAGTCTCTATCAATTTTGACGCAGCAACGAAAATTTTCCAACTTCATATTGAAAAGTCGTATCAGTTTGGCATCAATACTAAAACTCGACATAGCATGTTATAGTTCGATCCTGTTGACACTGTCATAGGCTGCTTTGAAATCAATGAAAAGATGATGCGTATCGATGTTATATTCTAAGGTCTTCTATAGGCTCTAGCGTAGGGTCATAATTTGGTAGATTGGTAGATTTTTCAGGCCTGAATCCATACTGATAACGGCCAATCAGTTAATCTGTGAATGACTTCAGGCGTTCACATAATACGCTAGACAAGGTCTTGTAGGCGATGTTTGAAAGGCTGATGCCTTTGTAGTTGGCGCAGATAAGGCGGTCACTTTTCTTATGGATCGGACTAATAGTGCTTAAATTCCACTCGTCGGGCATGTTATGAGTTGGTGCATATACTCCATTACCAGAACAGCTTACGCGTACCTGAAAAGCTCTACCTGTAAACCGTCATCACTGGCAGCTATGTTCGCCTTCAGCCTGGTGATGGGAACTCTGATCTCATTCTGGTCGGGTGGGTGGAACTTCAGATCATCCGCCAAATGGATTTGTCGGGGCTGCTCGTTGGCGGGATCGTAGGTTTCATCGCCATTTAGCAGCTGGTCAAAATGATCTTTACAAATTGTTAACACTAGCTGCCTCTCCACAACAGTATTTCTCCTTTTTATCTTTGAAGGCTCCGGAGTGGCTAGTGAATCCCGTTGTTTGTCTCTTGACTCTTCTATAAAAACTCCGCACCTGTTTCCTTCTAAAGCATCCTTGGATTTCCTCAACTTCACGCTGCTCATGGGCCTTTTTCTTTCTTCTGAGCAAGAAGTTCTCATCCTTTCTTTTATCGAGATGTAGATGACGGGAGATCCGTGTTCTCCTTTGCTGCCACAGTCTGTGTGCCTCCGTTTTGGCTTTGTTTGCTTGAGCACATTCGGATTCAAACCATGGGTTCTCCGGTGGTGGCTGTGAGAACCCTAGCACTTCTTCTGCATCATTCCTGACTGCCTATTGGCATAGCTGCTAGGGGGTATCCGTTCACATCTCATCGTTGTCGGGTTCTTTTCAAGCTCTAAGGATATTTTATCGGCAAAATAGATGCAAATGTGGTCGTGGAAAATTTCATGAAAATATACATACATATGTATATATTTGACAATGAAAAAATTGTCAACAACTATCAGATATCTTAAACAACTGATTTTCCGGCGTTTCCTGTAAACTTTTGACATGCAATTGTACGTTCACCCAACTGTAAGATATTTGGTACAATTTCCAAACTGACTGATCACATAAAATTGTAAAATCTGACAATGTTCATGCAAATGTTTTCAAATTTGTCCTTTAAACTTATAATCTTTTTCAAAAAATAAAATACAAATTATATGCTTTTATTGATGCTGCAGTATGAAGGCTCCTTTATACGTCGATCAATTAAGTCAATTTTAATACACTTAAAAAAGTGGAACATAATCCTCCGGCTTTCATTTCGACATCAAGCTCAGCCTCTTCATATCATAAGCCTATACCATATTTAACACTCCTCCCTTTATGAATAAATAAAACAACAAAATAAAAACTCGATCGAGAATATTGGCAACTTTCAATAACTTTGTTTTTGTTGTTGTTGCTAAAGAATTGAGTCGGTCGCTTGATATGGCTATTGTATGTCAACCAATCGAAGTTCGATTTTTACACGCTTAGCTTATGGCATATATGGCAGAAAAAACTTATTGTTGGCTACATCATATAATGACACGATTAGTCAAGCGAGTGATGCGGTGATGGTGCTGTTCTGTGATACTTTTTGCTGCGCAGTTAAATATTATTTCGCAGAACTTGGACTTAAAGGTGAATAACAAGGTTTTGGTCACGCCCCAAACCATCCGACGAAGAGCCGGACATCAGTGCTTAAAACATCCAGAAGAGTAAGCTAGTAGGTACTGCGTACATTTTTGTATATATACAAACATATATATATGTGCAGGGTAGATACGCACAACTTATATCTTCTTATTGCCACCAAGCCACTTGTTTTCTCTTGTTAAAGTCTCATTTCCTTGCGTGTCAAATCGAATCGACTTTGCTACGGCTTGTTTGTCGTCCCTTTTGGCATTTAAGTTAAGTTAAGTTAAGTTTTTGAAGCAAAGGAATTTACCAGAGTGCTTAAATATTCCTTGAATTTTTCGTTATTTTTTATTTGTACGCTGATTGACTGGTATAGGTATAATGTCTTGTACGCATATGGTGTGAGAAAATATTTTGGCTGAAGGCCAATGGACCACCATCACCGTCGAAGTTACTGCCAGTTTTATGTTAAGGTACTTGAAAAAATACACAATGTTAACTGCATTCCATTTTTGCAAACATGAGCCTTAATTTACAACCACATTTTCATACCATAGCTACATACTGACATAAATACATTTTGTTTTGCAAGGTGATGAAAGTTAAGGCTTTTCAGATCTGAAGGTATACAAGAAAAATGGTTTTCTGGTTTGTTCATAACTTAATTCTGTTCTTTAAAATAATTCGATTATATGCTTAGAACATTATTCTTGCCCTTTTTTACTATACGACCCCATTTTGTCGTTGTTTCATGGCATTTGCGCATTTAACTATTTCGATTGAAAAGTCAAATGTTCGTTCTTGTTGATTCTCATGATTTGCATTTAGCGATTTTATAACTAATTAATTTATAATATCTTACTGTTTCTGGACTAGATATTGTTATTAAGTCAAAAAAAAAGTTGTTTTAAAGTCAATTTCTCCAAATGGCAGACAGATGCAAATAAACAACACATTAATAACTCTTCTACGTGAGTTCTTTTTTCTTGGAATAATTTGTCGGTTCAATAATTTTTCCATTCACCTTGTTTAAACATCCCAAATACCTACATACCTAATAACCTATCCAATTTAAATTTATTTGTGCACCTACGTGTAACTTGTAACGCGCTTATTAACTATTATTTTTCGACTATGATGATGGGTATAAATGACAATTTTAACGCTATTTTCACATACCACAATAGTTAAGAAGAACTCGTAAATGTCTAAAGCAAATAAGAAGGTATACATGAAGTTTTAAAGAAAAATGTAAATATACGAAAACAATTTTTCGCACATAGCTTATTTTTTTTTTGTGAGGCGCAAACTTAAATGCTGACGACAAATCGACAGTATTTGAGATGACGTTACCTTTTTGAAAGCCATACAAGTCGGGTATCTAAAGCCATACATATGTATATGTTTTAAGTGTCTAATATAAGTTCCGTTTATATTGGTTTTCAAATAGAGATAAAGATAAGATACTTCGTAGTACGCCCACTTCTCAAAAAAAAATTATGCAAATTCTCATCAAATTCACACCTAGCTGTGAATTTTCCGCTTTCAATTTTTTGTACCGTTTTTGTTATTTAGCTGCGTCAAAATATGTAGAGAGTTAATTTAAGGGCGATTTATGAATTTCTTAAAAAAATCTACTTGTTTAAGAAATGTTCATAAACAAACGGTAGTTGTCGTTTTATTTTTTTTTTTAATTTAAAATTTATGTTTATTTAACTGCAAAAAGGAAGGAAAACGATATCAGCTAAAAAGTCACCATGGCTATGGTAGCAGCACCTTTAACTTAACACGATGTTTTCCATAACCAATTTGCCCATTTGCAGCTAGAAAGTTCACGAAACCTTTGACGTGGCCCTAAAGAAAAAAAGTATAAAAGTGTCAGGAATCTTTTCTTGCTAAACCAAGTACTGGATTTTTGAAGTGTGTATCGATCCATTTTTATCAATAATGACGGCTTAAAAAGTGACTGTTTCGCAAAATAATGGGCTATTCATCTTATTGGGAAACACTACATTTTAGTATATGTATCATTAAGTGCGTTTTTTTCGTTTTCCATATATAGTACAGTGAGAAATTGCCAAAAAACGATCCGCAGTAGTCCGGTTTTTGTATTTGAAAGTTGATACAACTGAATATTTGCCAGAATAATTTATCAAAAGATTCCAAAAAAAATAGCGAAATTCAGACCAGGGGTGAAATCGTGTAAGCTGATTTTTGATAGTTGACTATCAAAATTAAGAAAATACGTCTGTGTAATGCAGTGGCGTAGCTAGACCTTTGGGGGCCCTGTATCCAATTTTTTTTGAAGTTCTGAGATAATTTTTTATTATTTTCAGCTTGGAACCGGAAGAGTCAAAAAGAGAAAGCATGCTGTTATTACTTCAGAAAAACTAGAAGCAAGACTATTAAATTCGATGATTAATAATTTAGCAAGTTCTTTTATGGAATGAATTTTGAGGATTTCGGATTTAAGGCAAGTTTTTAGAGCAATTAGTTGATTGCAGAAATCACCAGATATGTCGGAATTGTACTTTTCCACTAGCTTTTTTGATCCTTGATTTATTTCATCATTTGAGAACGATAAAAGCTTATCCGGTTCCAACACTTCAAACATACTACTAAGACATGAAGGCTTTGAAATCTTTGCTGAGTTTGTGCAATCAAAATGTCCAAGCAGGAATAGTAAATATTGACTTTGAAGTAAATTTAGGGATCAGAAATTCTATGATCTTCTGTCAACTCATCAAAAAAACGCTTCTATATTTTCCTCCTTTTATTTTTTAAGACAGGCGTCACTCCCCAATCGTTGGCTCAATCCTTGGACTTTTTAAGTAAATCACTGAATTTCTTTTGATTTCTTTCTTTTTCTAGACCGTCTAAAAGATTTTGAAGCAAAATACTTGCTTTTTGTAAGTCATTTTTCTCATCTTGAAGGGCTTTGGAAACTGTACTTATAATATCAAACAGCGAAGAAAAAAATGACATCAACACAATAAAGTCGTAGGTCTCCAAAATGTTTATAACATTTTTACATTCGTCTCGTTCGTCTTTTTTTGTTGAGGTCAAATTGATTTGGTGTAAAGTTTTCATTATCAATGTATAGTTTGATCTTATACCACATAGTGCATCATTTCGTGACGACCATCTCATAGGACAAACCTTTTTAAGATTAATTTTATATTTTTCTAATGAATCGGTGTGCAGCAAAGACCAGCCCTTCATACTGTTACCAAAAAATGTATATATTTTCTAAAATTTTCGAAAAATGTTGACACCTCAAGTATATTTTTTGCTGCATCATTAAGTATCAAATTTAATGTATGTGCTGCGCAATGAACCTAGTCGGCATTTGGAGTGTTCTCTTTTATAAGGGCTTGTAATTGTAATCCTCCATATACACCCGACATAAAATTCGCTCCATCATAACATTGTCCTCTGCATTTGGATAAATAAAGTCCATATTCACTTATTGTTTTAAAAACTTTTGTTTTTACACAAAAAACTTGAGTACATTTTTAAAATGTATATCCACGCACAGACAGATGAAACATTTCAGTTAACGTGTTGAAATTCGTTTTGCCTAGTTCACTCAGAAAAATAACGGGACTTTTTTTGATTGCAGATACATACAGGGTTCGAAATGGATTATTCGAATTTTTCAGCTGTTAGTTCATGCAAGTACCTTAGTATTTTTTAATCTACCGCTGGTCCCTGGTTTGTATTTCTGTGTGATATTGAAGTTAGTGGCTGTGTCAGGCAGGACGATATTTTTTGAAAGCTCGAATAAAAAAGTGTTTGCAGGTTGAAGTTGTATTATTGTTAGTTGGTATAGGACATGAAAAAAAGAAAAAGTCACAGAGGAAAAAAATATTTGACGCATGTAAAAAATAATCATCGGAACATTTTTTGTATAATAAAACTTTATTAAATATTTAAGTGAATTTTTTTACACACGTCTTTTGCTCTGTATCACTGGGGCCCCTTTATCTCGGGGGCCCGGTTACATGGATACAGCTGATACAGCGGTAGCTACGCCACTGGTGTAATGTGATAGTCGATTTAAAAGTTTTAACCAAACAATTTTAATAAAATAAAAACTTCAAGAAGGTGGTTTCTTCGTAGACTACTATTAACATGTGGTGTTGAAGCGAGCTTGAAGCTCGCATAAATTCTTTATATACCTGAATGGAGTTGAAATGAGCTTGATTCGCCTCCATTCCGGTCGGGAATCGGAGTCGAGTCAAAATTTGTGAAGAAAAACCTCTGTGGAGGAGTTGGTTTTACAGATAATGCGTTATGTCTGTTTATTTGCATGTTTGTGTACAAAAAATATAGTTTTGTTTTAATCAAATTAAAAAAAAAATTGCACATGGAGTAGGTAGCATATTCTTACATGTATGGTGCTGAACTATTCAGTTTTTCATTGTTTAACACGAATCAAACTACTCACCTGTACTTCATAAGAAACATCGAAACACCATTTGCATTTTAGAAAGTGCTGTCAAACTTAATCATTTTTGAATCTTCTTGTTCGGTGTAAACACCAAAAAGATTTATCTAATCTAAACTGAGATAAACCTTTGGTGGAAGCATAGCAAAACTTAATTATCTTTTCTATTGTTTTCTCTTGTAAAATAAGCCCAGTTAGTCCATTTTCACTATTAAAACTAAATAATATCAACAGTAATAGATTGATTTTTTTCCCCAATGGAAAACACACATGACTCCAAATGCACAACTACTCAATGAACACAGCCATCGAGATACAAATGCAATATCAATCGTACCAACATTTGAGAACAAAATCACATAAGATTCATTCGAGACTCGTATAAATGCCAAAAACCCATCTGTAGTAAGATTCTACTCTAACTTTTATGGGTGTTATTCATACTATGGATATTGTTTTTGTTATTCGTGTAAGATCCTACTATATTATGGATAGATTTTCCAACAAAACACGGATATTGTTCCAGTCTTCAAAAGTACAAGTAAAAGGTATTTATGTCATTGGGGTATTCATTATCTCAATTGTAAAGGCAATACAATTATGAATTTCCTAAGAAAAAAGGAAGAAAAACCACTCAAGTACTTAAAAGTACTTAGTTTTTGTACAGCTCCTTTTTTTCTATGGCAGTCGTTCTATTGACGTTTTCGAAGAAGTAAGGTTCAATCACACCTCCGGACCAAAGAACGCACCAAACAGTGACTTTTTGTTGATGTAATGGCCTTTCTATAATTACTTTGAGGATTCTCAGAACCCCGAATTCGACAATTTTGTTTAATAACATACCCACCGTGTGAGAAATGTGCTTCGTCGCTGAAAAAAAATTTTGTTTGAAAAATTGTGTAAGCTAGGTGTAGATCCAAATTCAAAATACGCCTTAATGTGCCGTAAACCAGTCCTAATTCCTGAGAACGATGAGGAATCGACACATTCGGGTCTTCGACAACAATTTTACTTACAGCAGTGACATTTTTAGTGGTACGAGCGAAACGATGATTCACAAGCCTTACAATATCTGAAAGCAATCCAGTCTCTTCAAATTTCTTCACAATTTGGCCAATTACTTGTGGGACGATTATGTAAACCATAAACTCCTCTAAAAGCACGATATGTGGCTGTGACAGATTCACCATTTTTGTAGTAGGTTTTAACAATTTGTATGCGTTGTTCGATAGCTAAGCGATCCATTTTCGTTAAAATCAGACTTGCAACTGAGAAAGAAAAATTAGTTTAACAGCTTGATTTGACAGATGTCGAATTCCAGCTCCTTGTTTTTTATTTTGATATCAAGTCCCTAGTAGCAAAAGTCATATCGTGCGACCCCAAGTTATGGGTTTAATTTTTGTTTATTCGTTTTTTCAATTTCGAACTTCACCCGCCAGGTACGCAATCAATATGATATTATGTTTGTCAATAAAATTGATGAAAATACTGTACACAGTACATTTGAGGTACATACCTACTTGTATACTCGATTACTTTGTTAAATTTTTTGTTTAAAAAGCGGGGGTGGTTGACATAAATCATTGATTCAAAAGTGTTATTTTCTTGTTAACTATATACTTTCATATGTATATATTTTTCACATGGAAGGATAGTTAATTGGTAATGAATGAAATCAAAGTTTAAAATATTCCACTAGCTAGTTTAGTAACGATAGTAGGTAGGTATAGGATAGCAATAGCTCAAAATTAAAAAAAACAACGAAAAATACAACTTTGAAGGTGTAAATTAATTAATTCAATAATAACAGGTATTAAGACATTATAACGAATATGTATGTATATAATTATGTAGCATTAAACAAAAATGATGATGCCATTAAAATGTTTTGGTTTCTATGTTTAATGTTGCAAATTAAAGATTTATTAATTATTTATTTATTTATATATTTATTTTCTTTTCGAAACCAAGCCGTTTGATTGCTGAAATATAAATTTTCAGAATGTACTTATTTTATTAACAATTTGGATAAAATTAAAATATAATAATATGATTATTGAATTAGGTCGAACATAATACGAGTAAATTTACATACTTGTATTTACATCTAAAACTCAATTTCACAGTTAGTAACATTTTGAGCATTGATTATTATCAAGCTTAACAATGGAGACGTCTCCGATTAACATCTCGCATATAAGTAGTTAAATTGTGGGTGGTTCTTATTTATATCGTTATGTAAATTGATATTGCGGGAGGAAAGTTTAATTTTCGTTTCCCAATATTTCACCATATTTTAATTTTTTTGAGAGTCTTATAATATGCCTAGTTAAGTGAAAATGATTTAAACCAAAGGTAGGTTTAGAAATAAGGCATTGACAAAGTAAGGCCAAAAACGGTTTTTTAGTGCACAATGTATTTGAAACAAAACTAAGATCTGTCGAATTACACACGTAAATAAGGGCATCTGAAAATAAACAAAACAACTTAATTAGACTTATGTTATGTCAAACGAATAAAATTGACAATGGTTCTTTCTTTTAAAGTTATCCGAATATCTTATAATAGTGTTCTAATCACAAAATAAAATCAAATAGAAAACTTTACTTACCTTATTTTTATTTTTGAAAACACCAAATTTTTCTGGTGAAGTAAAACTACGAGTATTTACGAATTTATATTTTTTAAACAATACAAAAAAACCATTTGGAAACATATTTTAGTTGCTCTTCTTTTCTTCGTAATTTAAATCCCTAAAAAATGACCAAGCTTAACTGTTAGCCCAACTACTTTAAATAAGTTGCAAAAATTTAATCTGAATAACTTTATACATGATAATCATAAAGAAGAAATAATTATGAGAAAAATGAATCAAACAAAATTGAAGAAAATTTATTATTTTAAAGGCTTAGTATTTTATTTTATTGTCATTTCAAAAAAAAAAAAATACAAATATCAGAAAATGATAAATATTTTTTTTTCAAAATGAAATAAATTCGAAAATTTACTGTGAACGCAAATATTTTATTTACGAGAGATGAATGATGAGTGAATTAATAACTTAATAGCATTTGTGCTCGTATATTAGATCGTAAAAACTTTTGGTATTCATGGTGATGATTATGCGTGAGAATGACATTCTGTCACGATTTAGATTCACGAAGGCGTTGACACACTGTTCTTAGTATAAATATGTACATATGCATATTCATAAATATTATATTAATTACAAATTTTTAGATAGACATTTTGATTCGATGTTTTTCAGTTTTTAATTTTTTATTTGTTGTTATAAATTATGATCTACTGATCTACATTTTTGTAGATATTTAAAATAAATATATTTTTAGTTTTTATGGTTTTTAAATAATAAAACAATAATATTCTATGCATCAGTGTTTTAAATTTAAGAAATTTGTGTATATTTGGGTTACCAATAATGAACACATCAAGACATTCATATTTCAAATATGTAAAAATAAATATAGTTTGGTTTCTAAAATTATACGAGTACTATCCTTGGATATAAAATGTTGTAGAAAAAATCTATTGGAAATTAAATGTTTTAATAATAATTAATTAAATTTAGAGAACAAATTTATTATTTTAAGAAACTGATCGAAGTAAAAGGCAATCAAATTATACGTTTCCAAAGTGTTATGAAGGCCTTAGTTTAAAATCACGACCAGTTTTTGAGAAATCATAATCTTCATCTTCAACGTGCAATTGTTTAGTGCAGCTCAACAGTTTCTTTCAGAATTTTGTTTAAAGTGAATATTTAATTTTTGTGGGCTATGTTTTTAAATTCCAGAAACGAAATATTTTTCGAAAGAGGAATTAATAATTGTGTACAAATATTTTTTTTTTAATTTTTTTAGATAAAATTGTTTCTAAAACCACAAGGAAATAATAAATTTGATTTTAATGAAACCAATACAAAAGTTGTTCCATAGGGGTAGATTTATTTGTTGTTATGTTGAATTTATTAAGGTAATTCCACATTCGTGTATTAAGGCTAAAGAATGAATCTCCAAATACGACCAATGTTGGGTTCAAGGTACTGATACATATTCCTAGAAGCGCGAGTATAGCCTTATACACCAAGAGCCGGCAGCAAATTTTGGGAGTGGAGTGATAACCAAAATATTTATATACATGTATGTGTAGATATACGCAATATTATGCCAAATTCAACCGTCTGGAAGGTTTTTTTTTCAGCCGGGGGCGGGGGTGTCAAAAAAGTGTGTCCAAGACGTTTTGTTTTCAGTCTTATGCTTGCCAGAAAACTCTAAAGAAAGAATGCACAAAAACCACCGTTTTCCTTTAAAGCATAACAATTGTATTTTATTTAGAAACAAATTATTGAATCATATGACATAAAATTAAATGAAATTTTGAAATTAGAAATTATAAAAAAAAAGCTATTCTTCATCATCAGATTCGTCCGATGAAGAATTTTTCGAAATATTGTCTTCTTCACTATCATTTTCATCACAGATAATTAAATTTTCAATGGTTTCTGTATAGCCACGACTCCGTTGAACCATTTCAATTTGATCATGTCATCCTCCATGGTCCAGCCGCATTGAAATGGGGTAAGTTGTATTCCTGTATTTAATATTGCACTTTTCCAAATATGGCATATATAGTTGCAACGATTAATTTGTTGCAGTAAGACGCTTCTGTTTGGTGGCAATAAACTACTTTCCTTATGGTTAATAGGAATAAATTTATTAATGGATTTAAGTTGAAAAATTCTGTTAAAAAGTGTTAAAATGCGTCTGGCAGGGGGAAGACTGAAAGGAAAACGTCTTGGACATACTTTTTAAGAATCAATAAAATTTGTCTGATGTTTTGGTATATGATTCTTTTTGGTTATGGTTAACAGGAAAAAAGTTATTAAGGATTTAATTTGCAAAATTCTTTTAAGAAGTGTTAAAATGGGTGCAGGGAATTAACTTCACGGGAACTACCTTCACATGGGAACTAACTTCACCACTAGTGGGAATTAATTTCACTTTTTTTTGGTGAAGTTATTTCCCACTGAAGGCGGGAAATAATTTCATCAGAAAATTGTGTGAAGTAACTTCCCACCTACGATTGAAATATCTGAAAAAATATCAAGCGTTGAATTGGTGACGTGAAATAGTACCAAATGAAATAACACCAAATTTCAAATTTGGCCTTATTTCGTTGTTCAAAACGAAATAAAACCAATTTGGCTTTATTTTGATTTATAAAAAGAAATAAGGCCAAAAAAATAATGCAAACAACGCCGAATTTTTAAAGTTCACTTTTTTACATACAAAACACGCAAAAATGGTTGATTTATTGTCTAGAATAGCTACTTTTGCTAAAAAGTTTTTTTGAATTGATAGCACGGCGTACTAACAGCTAGGTATGTAAGGGGGGCATGCTGCCCCCCTGCAACCCCCCTGCTTGGGATCACTATAGGATTTGGGGTGGGTGCGAGTTTGGGTATATGCAAAAAACTTTTGCATTTGAGCACTAAAATCAAAGAAATTCCCAACAAAAAAAAAGCAAGTATGGCTCACAGTTATGAAAGAATCACAACGCATTCGTGTTCGTTGCATATACCCAAACTCGCACCCACCCCAAATCCTATAGTGACCCCAAGCAGGGGGGTTGCAGGGGGGCAGCATGCCCACCCTTACATACCTAGCTGTTAGTACGCCGTGGTATCAATTCAAAAAAACTTGTTTTAGGCTCCAATTTCAAAAATTTCAATCGAGCAACAAGTATCTGTCATTTTTCAACTTCAACTTATGTTAACTTCACATGAAAGTGAAATTGATTCCCACAAAAAAGTGAAATTATCTCCCACCTTCAGTGGGAAATAACTTCACCAAAAAAAAGTGAAATTAATTCCCACTAGTGGTGAAGTTAGTTCCCATGTGAAGGTAGTTCCCGTGAAGTTAATTCCCTGCACCGTTAAAATGCGTCTGGCAAGGGGAAGGCTGAAAGTAAAACGTCTTGGACACACATTTTTACAATCAGGAGAATTTGTTACCGGCTCTTAGACTATTACATCCGGTCATTAAGAAGCCTTAGGCCTTAGAAATATTTCTTAAGCTCATAATCAAGTTCGGAGTCACAACACTATTTGGGATTGAATTTGGGGGAAACTGCCTATAGCAACGAAATTAACTTTCTCTATGCAGCAAACAAATGGATTGTCATTGAAAACTTACCGCTTTGAACCTCTTTACTGCCACCAAACCATACGTTTTCTTTGCGGCTGATGCTTTTAACTCTTTATAGGATGAACGTTCTTATTCCTAAAAGAATCAAACTTATGCACTGGCACTGGATTCAATGTCACTATAGAGGAACCATTGTGACAATTTATTAATTTAAAACTTGAAAAATGAAAATACCTGACAGTTGTCATATTTTCGTTTCATAAAGAAATTGTCATGTATTGTCAATTTTTTTCTCTAATTGTCAGAAATTTTCCGACACATTTGAACTGATAATTCGTTTATGAAATAAAAATGAAATACAATTTACATTTTTGTCAGTATTTAATTGACAACGGCAACAGAAAACTTATTAACGAACAAGTTTTATCAGTGAAAATTCCTAAAATAATAAACGATATATTTTCAAGTAAAAGTGAAAGTTATCCGGAAATCAAAATTTTTCGATTAAAGTATCTTCATTTTCTAAAAAAACAACTTTAGTACACGATTTTACAAACTGTAACATTTTGAAATTGAACCTTCTTACATCGAAAAAATTGGTCCATATTGCATCGGTTTTCGATTATATTACATTTCAAGATTATGCAATGAAATTGTCAAGACAAATTTGTCAGTATATGACAATGACAAAATTGTCATGACGCTATTCTATTTTTCTGACGGTTTTGTTTTCTGTCAATATTCTACGAAATACGATTTTATTTTATTGTGCGCGCACTCAAGGAGTTATAATTAGTAGTTTTTTTTTACGCTTTTGCGACAGTAGACATCATTGAGTTTTCGAAGCATTAAATTCTACACGGTTTTTGATTCCCCCATTAGACAATACTGACGTTGGTAGTTGACATCCGAAGAACAAATATAAGAATCTTAAAACGAATATGAAAAGCTGAGGGCACTGTCATCAGCAAAACAATTAACTGGGTTAGAAGTTTGAGGCCAAAGGTCATATATAAAAATAAAGAAGAGTGTTGGAGACAAAACGGAGCCCTTAGACACACCAGCGTTTATTTTGTGGACATCAGATTTGAACCCGTCCAATATTACTTTAATTGAACAGTCCGAAAGGTAATTTCTAACCCAACAAAGAAGAAATTCATTAATACCAAATGCACGCATTTTCGATAAAAGAACTTGACGCCAAGCTCTGTCAAATGCAAAAATCAAGTGCAATAATCTTACTTTCTCCAAACCGATGTAAAGATTTGTTTCACTGCTCAGTGACATATATCTACTCGTACCTTGAGATCACCAGTGGACCTATTGCAATGCAACCAAAGCTATACTGCCGGCTATTAAGAAGTTTTCGTTCTTCAAGATACTTCTTAAGCTGATAATTAATCAGCGTTTCCATGACCTTGAAAAGAAGGGAAATTAGTTCAATTGGACGATAGTAATAGATTTGTCCAATAACATTTAGGCTCGCAAGTTCAGGCGTTCAGTCATTACACTCTCAGGTAGCGTCGAATTAACAGCAAACTGTGCTGCAAGCAAATTGCTTTTATTAACCGAGCTTATAAAAGGATTGTTGACATAGGGTTAGGGTGCGTAACCCTACGTCATCGTATTTGGGATAAAATTTCTCACTTCACAAAGAATTAAGTTTGTATCATATCTGCACTGAAATCTATGTACGTCGCTATCGACAAAGCATAGTGATTATTAAAAGTTCCTGCAGAAGTTGTTGAGACCGTCTCAGTTGAGTTTCTCATATTGCCAAATTATTCTCGTAGTGGTTTTCTCGTTAACTGAGGAGAATCCGTCAGTGGCTCGACAACTAACTAATTCAGGTGGCTTAACTCAACAAAAATCCCGACATACCTTCTTTCAGGGGAAGTCTGACCAAAATACCGCACCCACGAAGAATTGTATGCATTGAAATCGCCAGTAACAACGATCTCACTGTGCGAAACATAGTAGGGTAGGGTGGGGCAGATTCGACACATTGTCTATAGATTCCCTGCAACTTTTTTTAAAAACGCTTATTTAATATATGTTTTTATTTCATTTGAAGTTTTAATAATCGTACTAAAGAAGTTAATAATGTTTTTAAGACATTACTCAACCGTAGTAGTTTTTAAAAAATACTTTAAAAAATTACCTCCAAAAGTGGAAAGTGGCCCATGGATGGGGCAAACAAAAATCATTGAACGTTGTATTGGCTCATATCGACGTCTTTATATAAAATAAGGTTTGACTATTTTGCTGGGTGTTCTGGCAATGGCAGCTTCAACTCGATATCACTTCAAAAAGCAATATCTTCAAAAAGCGACCTATAAAATGCCAATTCATCAATTTTTTCTGAAAAAGTCAACATAGAAATGAAATTCGTTTTTATTTTCAAATCGATTTAATTGCCTAACATAATATTTCGCAATTCGTGCGTTAAACTTAACCAAAACATAGTTTCCAATCTTGAGTTCAGTATCGCTTTTAAGTCTATAGTTATTTGTGTTTGATTCATCGAAATAAGATATTTTACCTTACAGATATGGTCCAGCAGACTTATCTGAATCAGTAAGTCTTCTTTTTATTTCTTGTTTGCGCCTCAATTCAATTATTCTGTCTTTTTAAGGTGTCTAAGTATGAATTCTGGATTTCCCTTTTTTTAATTCTATTTATGGATTTCGGTATAGGATTTGTAGGAACCGGACTTATATCGGGAGTGTTTTGAAAGTTGTCTTGTGGAGTTGGTGGTACAGAAGGAGCTGTAGCTATATGTAATATTCAGATTCTTGACAAAGTAAGCTGTTAAAATGGTGTATTCCTGTGTCTTTAAATTTATTCCAGAGCCTTTTGAAGAGTTATTTCATCAATGTCACAGTGATTAGTTTTTATATATGTATATGAACGAACCATTCTAAAAAAATAAAGAAATGTTTTCTGGTAACATGGGGCACATTCGACATTTATCGAAAGTGCCCCATGTGCGTTCAAAAGTGCCCCACCCTTCGTTTTGATAAAAAAATATTATTTATTGCATAATTTATAAAAGCAAACTACTAAAATTGATCACCCATTGAATTCCTTTATTATTAAATAAAATAGCGCTTACCTCGTGCCTGAGAAAAGTTACACAAAATCACTGTAAAATTGAAAAAAAAAAAGTCTAGTATGCACAACTATTGAGAGAGAATTGTGAAAACACGTAAGTGATAGAAGGGAACAGTGTGGCCAAAAATGTTATAATTTTTTTATTTCAAAGCCAACTGTGCTCTTACAATTGCGATAGTCAAATGTGCACCACTGTCGAAAGTGCCCCCCCTACCCAATACAATTCTCTGTCAGACAAGAGTGACAATTTTTTTTAGAATTGTAGCCTGCCAATTTTTATGAAATAGAACCAGAAATAATTGTTTAGGCCGTCCAAATTGGCTTCCCCGTATTGTTTTTCTCTCTTAAAAGCTCTTTCCTTAACTTGAGGGTTTTGGACGAGAAATTAGCAGATATAAAAGACATTTCCATTGTGAACTATGCTGGAATTCCCTTCAAAAAGGTGTAAGTTTTTTCCATAACACACCTCGAATGAAGACGGTTCATGAAATGATGATTCCACGTTGCTACTCATTTAAATTGAAATCTTTTCCGAATGGATAAATCAATCGAACACAATCCACAATATTTGAGTGAAAATGAAAATGGAACATGACTGCAAGTAAGTCATGCACTTTCAAACATCACCTCATCGAACATAAATGTTTCCAATAAGAGAATCCAACATTCAATACAAGTTCCATCTGAACCTGGACTTAGCAATCGAACTGCAACCACAACATTTATATTCGTTCCAGCTTAATACTTGTTCGAATCAAACTCATAATGTGCAACATTTATTTCAAACATATTTAATCCACTTCAAACATTCAACCCCTTTTTGCTCTAGAGTCAGAGTCGGTTGTCGGAGAAACCAGAACGAGAACAAGAACGCGAACGAGTACGAGAACGATATTCGCCGCTAGGTCACGATGCCGGTGTAGTTTTTGTGTTTGTGTGTGTGCGTGTGCTGCAAGGGATGAAGCTGAAGGAATTCCTGTATTTTTGCTTTCTCTAGGCTGGAATCTTCCGTTTTCTACCCCGAATTCATGCACAGTTAGGGTAAATTCAAAAGATGGACATGAAGTATGTAGAACAAAAACGGTGAGAGCAGAAAATAAAAAATAACAACAACTAAGCCCGAAAAAAACGTGTATCTTTTCTCCCTAGAAGAGCAGCTAGAAGAGGAAGAGCGCAATAATATACTTCCATTGTAGTTGTTGTTTTGTATTTTATTTTGTTGTTGGATTTAGATAGATATCTACACTTTGTGTTTGCGCCGATTTTGTATTTTACGTGCGCGCCGTTCTCTCGCTCCCACTCAATTTAGATTCAGATACTTATTGTTGTAGAAGATTGCCTTCTAGTTCTGCCTGATGCGGTAAAATGATGGTTCCTATAGTCGAGCTTAACCATAACCCATCCGTCTGTAGGGGAGGATAGAACAAAAACACGCTCGACTCTCTGGCTCTGCTCTGTTGTGTACTTACTTACTTACCTATCTATAAAACCTAACCTACCTACCTTTTGTAGACTTTTTCTTTGGTCTTTTCCATTTCCACATCATATTCATATACTGCCCGTCATCGTCGTCTCCGTGCGTCGTCGTCCGTAGACAGTGACTGCGATTGCGATAGCGACAGCGAAGCAAAGCGAAGCGACACTCTCAAGCGCTCGACTCTCAAGCAGCGACAACGACAACGACGACAGCTCTGAGCTCTGTTTTACCTACGTATATATTTTTTTAAAAGTGTGTTTCGTTCGAATTGTTTTTCCATTTCGTTCGATTTTCGGTTTCGGATCGGATCGGAATATACGACGGACGGACGGATTATATATTATTTGGTTTTAGGTAGTGTTGTTTTTGTATCTTGTATCTTTAAGTTTAAACCATTTTCCCGTTGTCGATTGTACTCAGTTTCATAGCGCCTACCGTTGGTTTAACATCGTCGTGTGTACGAGATAAAATAGATACCTACAACAAAAGAATAAAAATTCCAATTTTCAAAAAATAAGAAATCAAATTGTATCTGAAAGATACTTACATTTATGTTTTTCTCACTCAAACTTTAAGACCATCGCGCAGAAGAAACGTTTTCTTTTTGGAAATAATCAATCAGTGTCGTTTTATTTTTTATTCAATTTGAATTTGAATTTAAAAAAGGATATAAATGATCGTTATAAGATTTTTTAAATTTATTAATTTAATTATGTTTGTCTCTTAATTTAAAAAATCATTTACGTTAATTTTTGTTTTCTTCAAATAATTAAATATTTCTTTTTTTTTGTTAAAAAAAACGTGATTTTGGGACAAACGAAAATTCAGAAAACAAAGTTTTGTTTTATTTATTTAAAGTGTTAATAAATTATTTTATTAAAAAAAAGAAAAAGATTAAAACAAGTGAAAGTGGAATAAATAATTTGCTAAAATAAAAGTTCCTGTTTTATTGCAATATACATAATTATATATTTATATAAGTTTTTTTTTTTAATTAAAATAAAAATCAAAAAAGTGTGTTTTAAAATATACAAAACAATAATTTATTTATTTAAAATAAAAATATATTTTTAATTGGCTGATTAAAAATAGAAAGAAAGAAAAAGAAATCAAAAACACTTCAAATGGTACATCGACCAGCAATTGGAATATAAATATACCAAACCCTAAATGAGGGTACAATGAGGTCAAAAATATACGATGTAAGTTTTGAATGTTAATTTTTTATTGTTTTTTAAAGATTTTTATCAACTACATAGGTAGGTTTTTAAATTCTAGTTATGATTTATCATGAGTGATAATTACCTTCAATGGGAAAATAAAAATAGGTTGGTACGAGTACATATTTTGAAACACGTGATGTTTCCAAAACGTTCGTTGGTCTTATTTGAATTATTTTAAAAGGGTTGATGTGAAATATGTGCATATATGTACCTATTAAAGGGTGAATAAATGACAGGGTTGTTTTATGACACGAGTTTTATTGTTGTTGGTGTTTTTTTTCTTCAAACTACTTACTTGTTTAAAGGAACCAGAATCTAGACATCTAGGTAACTAAACCTATCTATAGACACTATGTTGTGCAGAAAATGCAAAAATCATTGAAAGTTTTCATTTTTCTTTATTTTTTTATTATTAGTTTTTCATGAAAGGTGATTTCTTCATAGCTCATAGTTATGTACCTTACCTATATCGGTTAGAAGAATAAGAAATAAAGGTAGGAACAAGGTGGCATGCCTATATTGTTTTTGGTTATGAAACATTTTTTAAAAAGTTTGTTCTAAATGTGTATCTGTTTGTTTTATATTATTTAAAAATATTTTTTCTTTTTAGGAAATTCCCAAGCTCAATGATGTGTTTTGGTATTTCATTTCAACCTAAGTAAATATTTGCTAGGTAGGTTAGGTATAGGTAGGTACGTATAAGTAAGTTCATATAGATTGAAATTTTTGTGTGATATTTTTCTTTAAAAATAGTAGGTGACATAGAAGCTTCTATATTGAGTTAGGTATGCTAAAGAACAATAAGTATAGACAAAATTCTTTGACACTTGTGAGTTTTGGTATTTTGTATTTAGTTTTTCTATTTTTGTAAAAGAAGAATGCAGGTAGGTACATAAGTGTTATGGATTTAAGTATTGGTTTAAATATAGAGTTGAAGACTTAGTGTGAATTTTGACAATATCGAGAGTTAAAACAAAATGCTTTGAATTTGCTGAAATTTCAAGAATAGTAGCTTCTGATTTTTTTTAAATGACCTTAACGAATTTCATAGAACCTGCGTTTCAAATTTTTTTTTCCTTGAGTTTTTTAAATTAATTTCAAAGACTTTTATTTACATATTTTCCATTAGAAGAATGTTCCCTAGATTAAATTTTAAAATATTTTATACCTACCTATCTTAGTTTTTATACTAACTACGGTGTAATAGGTGTCTGATTTCTAAGATCGACAAACTTAAGGTTTCGTCAACACAGTATTCTCAGTTGTTCTTGAGCAATGCATATATGGTTTCTAATCTTTATATCACTAACTTGTAGCAACAGTTCAAATTTTTCACTGATTTTTTTTGGTCCTACAAACATAAGGAAGGATTAAGATGTCCTAAATTATTATCTCGTCTTTTCAGGTTCTTCAAAATATGCCACTTTAAAAATGCTAAAAACAACAAAAACTGGGTTCTTCAACCTAAGTTAAAACTCAAAATATCTCTTAACAAAAAATGTGTAGGTATGATGATTTTGAAAACTAAAAATCTTTCTCTTTTAGATACAATTTAATGTATTTTAGTATCTTACTTAGTTTGTGGAAATTCTCAATTAGTTTTGAGTCTTTTTTTTTTTTTGAATCTATATGAAGTTTTGAGAAAAACTTCAAAACCGAATTAATAAAAAACGCTTATTCCACTTTTATCCGCGAGCTTACTAAACCAGGGAATAAGAGTTAAGCTGTGGGTTAAAATGTTCAAAGAATAAAACCAAAATGTTCGTGGAATAGTAAAGTGACGTTTACCAAAAATGCCTTAAGAAAATCTACTACAATAAATACGAGTCCTGTTTGGTAGCTTGAAATTTCCACCAAGTTCCGCAGACTTGGGTTTTTTTCGTATGAGTTTTGACAGCAAATTGTTATAATTTGTAAAACACATTTAGGAATTCTCTTGTTTATATGTTTCTGTGAAAATTATTATCATTTTTTAATTGTTTCTATTGTGTTGTGTTAAAATGGGTGGTTAAAATGTTGGATGGTTGATAATTGTTCAGAAATTGATTGGGCCATTTTTATAAACTGCCTTGCTTTCGAATCAAATTCTTTGGCTACACAGAAATTATGCTTTATGCAGACTGACTAAAGCCGTGCATACTGCATATATCAGCACAATCGTCGTGAACCTTTTTTATTTTAGTAATTTCAGACTTTGATTATACAAAGTCATTAAACGTACTAACCACCATAACTTGCAAATCGATAGGAATATGTCCACCTCCTGTGTCCCCATTTAGATCATCTTCGACAACCGCAATTAGTTTCCTCATATTTTCCTTAAAAGACCTATATTTCTTCCTAAAATTCTCCATGCTTAATACTTGCGCTGGATCATACTTGGTTTTGTATAGTTTTTTTTCTGTTGGTTGATCGTTGATTGTCCAATAATTGGAACTGGTTTAAAAACTCGACAAATCTAGCACATACTACTAACACAAAATTATATGAGCAATATTCACATTTCGTTTTTATTTTGGAAAAAATTTAACACATTTGGATTTTATTCCTTCGCTAATACACCTTCTTCGGTGGTTTAACTTAGTAAACGTCACTTAGTAGGAATTTTGTTTTATTCATAACATTTTAAACTTAGTCCATGGAATTATAAGACCTAACACTTTGCTATTCCACGTTTATTAATTTGGCTGTAATAGTTTTGGAAAAAATGTATTGGACTCAATTTTTAGTGCTGATTTCGAATCCAAACTCTAATTTTACATATTTTCATATTTTTTAATATATTTCAAAAACTTTATTCAATAGAATTGTTTATACCTACAACAGATTCGTTACAAGAACAAAACTTTTTTTCAAACCGTTTTGCCTTTTTCTGTTCAAGCCATTTAAGCACAAATGGTTCATCTTTTCTTTAAAATTTTTGTAAGACAGTTGAAATCTAAAAACTTTTAAAATAATAATAAATATTTCAACTAAAATTGAAGAAAAGGCTTATGGATTTGGAAAACTATCACGGATTTTATTGAAAAAAGCTAGTTCATAAATTTAGATGGCATCAAAAAGCCTTATGTATGTGCTTTTTCGAATTTTAAAAACTTGTATATCAAAACCTGACATGATACATTAATTTTGAAGTCGGATTTAAAATAAGGCTACCAAAACCTTTTGAAAAAGTGTTATTTAAATGCCAGTAAGAAAACCAGTGTAATGCTTTAGTTTTTTTTTCGAATTGTGAAAAATGTCACAATTCTTTTTATTTAACGAATTTTTGAATTAATGTTATTTTTTTAATTATTTAGATTGACAATATTTTGCCTACTTCGAAATTTTTCGTGAGAAGAAATTGGAAAGATTTTATTTAAAAAAAATTGTAAACAAACATCGTTAGAATTTGTTTAATTTTGAAACCTATAATTTAAATCATATGAACGAGTATGTGATTTATTCTCATTCCCAAAACCAATTATGAATCCTAAAACCTTCAGATAAAATACCTTTTTTCTTTACAAAGCAAACACACATTTCAAAAAACATTTATAGAAATTTATATCGTCTAGATTATATCTAGGTCATTAAATAAATCTAACCTATAATATAAGTTTTGTGCAAATTATAGACTCATCAAATAATAAGATGAGGGTTAACTTAACCTAAAATTGAACCCATATCTAAGTCTCTACGTATATACCTTCCTTATGTATAAATAAATAGCTATGTTCAGACATAATGAACCATACAAAATCCTCTCAAGATATAAGGAGAGAGAAGAAGAACCCAACCAATTTAGGATAGAAAAATATTTGTTTGCCAAAAAAATAAAATATATGCTTTTCGTCATCGAGTATCGTCCTTGTTAACCTTTTTATTTTTGTGGTCTGGGAGGCAAGAAAAAGCTTTTATATACTTATGTACGTATTTCTATGCGGGTAATTTAATACCATATCTCTTATAATTATGTATATATTGATAGGTCTATAATTAATTGCCTAATTCTTCTGTGGGATTATCTCTCTATCTATAGATGAGAAGAATTAGGTTTCTGCGTAAGTCCAAAATAATCGAACCTTTTATACCTATTTCCTTCAAACCATATAATTTTGTTTTATATAATAGAAAATACTTACGTTATTTTTAATATGCTTGCTGTTCTCATTTCGTTTTTCTGATTTTGATGTGTTTGCTTTTTCTCTTATTGTTGTTGTTGTTCATGTTGGTCTGAAAATCCTTTAGGAATCTTAGTTTTGTTTTCTTATTCTATACCAACTTCTTAAGGTATTCCTTATGTTTCTTTATGTTATTGTTGAATAAAACACAAAATGGGGTTGGACAGCAAAAAAGAACAAAAAATAAAACACAACCCATTTCTAAAGAATTTTTAACTGAAATTTACATCAAAAACAAAAATAAAACAACAACAACAACAATAGGTCCTAAGTACTTCAAAATCAGAACAACCTTGTAAAATCAATGACCTCTTTTTCTCTTTTTCTTATATTTTGATTTTTTTTTTTTGCTGAAGCTCATTCTAACTTGGGAATAGTCTAGGACTTGATGTTGGTTCTATACCTATTTAAAGAAGTTAGTTGAAGAAAACATTTTTTAAGATTGATGTTTTCGGTCAGTAATTACCTTTTCTGTAAAATTGGGATTAACTCACCATTGAAAATCCAAGTGGTGGCTATTTGGCCACCAAGGCTGCAGTTGCGAATGATATCCTTTTCATGAAATCTTCATAACTAATTCGCACATTTAATGAATTGAATCGATAAATTCATGAATTTAATCTTTAAATTCTCGAAATTGTACTTAAAAGAAAAAAGTTTAAAGGTGTTAAATGACAAGATCCCTGTAGTCTTCCGTCCGTAATATTTGCACCAGCTTCAATTTCAAATAAGAAAGATCCAGCCACAAAAATGGAAACCACGGGCTGAGGTACAGCAACAATATTCTTAGTTGGTCTTTAGCGACGCATACGGTTTTGATTCCTTCCATTATCAACTTTTTCCAACAGCTCAAATTTCTTCCATTAGTTTCACTATTAACAAAAATAATAAATAAATTAGGTAGTTCAACAGTCCATTGAGAACTGAGCCTAGTGACTTACAATTCTCAACCATTCCCGTGTACGAGTAATGTTATCAGTCAGAGAGGGGACCTACAATTATTGTAAGCCGAATTCGAACGACTAATTTGTCAAAGCACTTTTCATGACAAGAATTACTCTTGGAGGATTTGTCAGTTCTTCTCAAGAGGCAGTACCCGTGGAAAAAAACTTAAGATGACTCAGACAGAAATTCATCCAAGACCTCGGCATGACAGTCCTACGCACTAACCGTCACGCCACGGGTAATACTTTTGCTGAACGAAAAAGTGCTTCATCGACTACCTAACAGTTCTTTAGTTTTGCGAACTATGGTTGCGAAAAATGTCCATCATTTTTGATTTTTAGTAATGACGTTGTTTCTACTTATCAATTGTCACTAGATGGCATCCTCAAAAGTGACAATTGATGCCCAAATAGCAAGCTATTGAAAAACTTCGTTTTGATAGGTTAATGATTCATTTCTAGACCCTTCTTGTTTAATTCACAATCTTAAAACAAGACCTCTGAATTTTTCTTCCTTAATTTCAAAAATAGTTAATCAATGAAATATTAAGTACCTACTTGACACTAAATTAAAGTCGACTACACACTTAAACTTATTTGGCAACCCTACCATCTAGACCATTTTTAAGCTTTTGACTAAAAATTCTTGAAGAACCATATTATTATTTTTTATTTTTTCCAATTGGAAACAATAAGTAAACTTTTATTCACATCAGTTTCAGTAAATTTTTAGCGTTTTCGAACTTAAGGGGTGGATGTGTCGTGTCATTTCAAAAACAAATAAAATGAGCACCATCACGACCGCACACACAAACCCTTAACATTTTTTAATGAGTATAATATTTTGTTGTTTTTATTTTGTTTAACATTTCGTGAATAAACATTTATTTGATAAGATTTATCTTTTGGAGCAGCAACCTGTCTACAATTGAATATACATTTGTATATAGATACTTCTATCGTAATATTAATAATAATTGAATTGATATTCGTGAACCGAGTGCAAATTATTGTCTAAGAGTACGACTTCAATAAAAAAAAAATATCTATCAACCTACCTGCTGCTGGCGTCAGGGACAAGATCACTTAGTTTTCTATTGTTGTACATATATCTATTTGCTTTAGTGGCGCTGCTGCTTCAGATACAATATTTGAATTTGTTTGGAATTTTGTGAAGTATTCAATTTGGAAAAATATAATTAAAACACGTGCTTTATTTATTGGTTGATACGTCAAGAGAAAAATATTTTTCAAGTGACCAATAACTTATCTACATACAAATTTGTTGTGAGAAGTAGCGCGTCAGAAATAGACAATAACTACAAAAGACTACAAAAATATTTAACTCTACAAATTGTAGATAGTATAGAGAGAAAAAAACCTTTGATCGAACAATAATAATAATTTTTGATTAGATCCTTTTGATTAGCAATAAATTCATTATAGAATAATTTGTATTCTAATATTTTTTTTTCGATACAAATTCGATAAAAAGAATATGGATACAAATTCCAAAAATTTGGAAACATTTCTCAACATTTTTGTTGTTGTTAAATAGGTAATATTTGTTTTTGTTTTTAATCAAGCACGTGAAAATAAAAATCTTTTTGATAAAAATACTCAAATTCGCACTGATTTCGTTTTTGGAAAAAAAAAACATAAAAATAATAACAAAAATAACGTAGATCTAATGTTTGATAAAATTGGAATTGAAATATATAGATATTTTTATTTACTACTTTTAACTAGATAAGGTTTGTTTTTGACGAAGAGTTATATTTAAATTTTTCATTGATTGAGTTTAATTTTAAATAAGTGAGAAGAATTTATTTTAATAAAATAACTAAACAAAGAACAATTTTGTGGAATGGAATTTATGTTTTGCGATATAGAAGACTGAATCTTATCGATTTTTTTAAAATGTGATTTAATCTTCAAGGTTTAGAATTATCTAATATGGAGATAATAAAGTCAAGGAGTATCTTCTTTTAAGTACATATGTCTACATTACAAATAGCTAATATTTGAATTAAAACTGACTTGTCATTTTATTTAAGGTTCAAATTCCATTTTGGTGGAATATGTGAAATGAGTTAATAAAAATTCTTAAAATTGCCAAACTCAATTGATCTAGCTGCTATACATACATGGATAACGAAAACGAATTAAGTTGAAAGTTCTAATAAAGTTTGCCAAAAATCGAATTATGAAATGCAACTTATAAAGAAAATGGAAAATTTGTATTCGTTTCTTCAATATTTACAGATTTAAATGCATTTGAATTACTATGGTCGACAAAAGTGTGCAACTGGCCTTAGTTTAAGCCCTATATTCTAAAATCACTTTTTCAAATCGGGTCTTTGTGATATCAAATTTAAAAACTTAACTTAAAACTCAACACGAAATTGATTATAATTTTTCAATATTACAAGTAAGTTCAAATATTTCGATAATTTCATAAAATTTTCGAAACTTCTGTAACGTTCCGTGTCGTCTTTAGGAAAGCTAAGGCACCAATTTTTAAAATATAATAAAAATATATATGAAAATAATTGTTTACAAATGTGTATTTATTAAATTTGAACTTCGAATTTTTAAGCCGCATCAAAAATTAGCTCTAGAACGTCCTTCTTCAAAAAAGAAAGTGAGAGAATTAGATTTAAGGTTACTCAAATCGAGTCTGCTCTTATCGACATTTTTTTTATATCCAAATCAGTTCGATAAATGAATATCTTTAAAAGAATTTTTATAATTTTAAAAACAAAATTTTAATATTGTAGGTAATTTATACTCCTTTAATCTATATATAATAGAAATATAAATAAAAGTAAAATGCTGCTAGAAACTACTTCTACTAATTATTATGACACATTCGATTATGAATTTGCTGATTTGTTTAAAGATTAAAAAAAGACCTCCAAGCTTGTTACTCTATCATAAAATTATAATCAGTTTTATATAGCTATTTGGCTATAAAACTAGTTATTGTATAAAATATTTAGATTGCTATAATATAAACGAATAAGAAAATTGAAATTTGTTGCTGAGTCCAATGTTTTAAAATAAAAATAGGTCGCTAAATAACCTAACCATTTTCTTTTCAAGATGAAACAAGGAATTATAGGTTGAAATAAACATATTAAAACATTTTTAATAGGGCTTTCTTCGAGACGTAATCCGACGAGACTTTTGCTACTCGTTTCGATCTCGTCATATCCGAAAAATGGTAGTAGTATCGTCTCGGTATTGTATCGCTTGTAATAAGTTTCGTCTCGATTTCGATCTCGTGGTGGACCGAAGCGATACTTAAACCAGAACAAGACGAGACCAAAAATTGTTACGATGTCGAAATGTTGTACAAAAACGTTGTCATTGTCATTGTCTTAAAATGTTTTTGCAAAAACTTCTTTGATCTAAGATTTATGGTACATTGGTACATATAAATAACCTTAGAAAATAACCTATTTTCTAAAAATAACATTTATATCATAATTTGAATCACATATCTGTAACTATCCCTACTGGGTACGTTTTGTTCCAAATAAATAATTCTAAGTATACTCCGCTTCAACTGAATAGGCACAAACATTTTCGAAAATGCTTTTTTTATTTGTCCCAAATATTTAGGGTTTTTGTGACATGTGTCGGTGCTAACTACTCCCTTAAGGTGTTAAGAAGTACAAGTACTGGATAGTTTAAATCAGCAATTTTAGTGTTTTAAGTGAAATTCAATTTCTCATCTGTTAAGACCCATGATGGGTAGATCTAGAAGACTGATGCTGATTCTTGTGATTCTGGGTCAAAAATAAAACAAAAAATTGATGTAAATGGAAGTCTCTCAACAGTTAATAGGTGTTAAAAGCTTCATCAAAACTGTGAGGAAGGTGTTGTGTGTGTTGTCGGAAGCTGTCAGTTATTAAAGAACAGTTAAGGTTGAAGTCGTTACATCAAAATTTACTGCAGCTGGGTATAAAGAAATCTTGGAAAGACATGTTCCAAAATAATCTAAAAGTTTTTGACCTATAAACTTTTACTACCAACATGATAACGTGCCTATTCACTTGGTGCGCATAATAAAAGCTTGAACAGAAGAGCAAAATTTACACTTCCTTCAATATCTGCCGTATTCATCTGATTCTGATCTTAACATTATTAAATATACTTGGGGATGGTTAGTCTTAGTTCCCACAGTTAACTATGGTGGTCGTCAGGTTAAAAAACAAAGAATCTTTAATTTTATGCAAATCAAAAGCCTGTAGGATCGAGCAATCGTACCGCTGCCCAATTTTTACTAGTAGAAAGATTTGTAAGTGGGCGAAAGAAATACTAGTGATTGATTTTGGATGATTCTTTTCAAAAGGTTAGTAGTTAGCACCAACAGATGGCACAATACCCATCAATACTTGGAAACATTTTCAAAAATTTGTGTTCGTATTCAGTTGAAGTGGAGTGTACTGCACATGTGAGCTTAATTTTTCCCCAAATATGTAACGAACATGCAGTAAAATTATGCAGTCAAGTGTATCCTTGAAAAAGCAAAACTTTTAAAAAGCAAATATTTATTTAGTTTGTTTTTTAAAAAGGACATCCAAATATATGAAAACAAAGGACATAATGAAAATCTGGGCATAATGCCAAAACTTAAATCCATAAAAGGAAAGTATACAAGAGTGCACAAGTTCCAAATCAGAGCTGATAAAATGTTGTCTCTATAGAAACAGATGTCATCTTAGAATACAGATGTGATATGTGATGATTTTTATTAAAAAACAAAAAATTCAAAGCACATCTTTGTGTGCTCTAAAAGGGGCTACAAATCAAGCCTCCACATCGTATAGTTTGTTGTTCTATCTATTCCTATATGAATATTTTCGTATTCCTTACGTTATTTTACATAAATTGTGTTTGTTGTCTAGTTTGCCGCTGCCACTATAATATATAAATACTAACTTTTATATGCCATGTCGATTTCACCACCGACCGTATAGAATTTCGGAGCGTGCCAAATGTATAAAGTCGAAAAGAAAATCAATTGATATTCGCCTTAGGTATAAAATACAAAAAAATACATTAAATATACATGAATATATATATACCATCTGGAATAACCTTATCACAAAAATTATATCTATATATATGGCTATAACACCTGCATTAAAAAAAATTAAAAACATTCCAATCAATTGCACCATTTAATAATTTATAGTTGGCCAAGTCAAAGATACCCTACCTAAAAGTTAAGATAAGTAAATGTTGGCGCGTCACAATTATGATTGCGTTGTCCTCTTTTACGTTGTTGTTTCAAATAATAATTAAAATAAATTGCAGATCAAAATTAATACAAAAGTATGCAGTATGACTGTTTATTTTATTTTTGTTAATACTCGTATACAAACTATAGAAAATTTATAAAAATAGAAAACATTTTAATCATCTTTTTACAAACTGCTTATCATTTTCAATATCCATCAAAAACACATTGATAATAAAATTATTTCTCAAAATAAATATTTAAACATATTCACCTTAAAAAGGAAAAATACAACCTAACAACAACAACAACAACCAAAATATGGTACCTGGAGGAATGTGACAAATATTTTCAAAAAAGTAATTTGTTGGATTAAAAAAGAATTTGTTTTCTTTTTAATTGATTTAAACATTTTGATTAATTAGTTAAATTAAAATTTTTTGACATTGACTTTTTAACAAAAAAAATTATCACTATTAAAATATTACAAATTTTATATAAATAGACATTTTTTTTAACGTATATCAATTTAATCTGAATGGAATTCGATGTCTTCTTATTTTTGTTAAAATTTTGTTGATTTTTGTTGTTTTTTAATTGTTCTTACTGTAACACAGAATATGAATCATTTTTATAATGATATTTAATTAAGTAGATGAGGTTCTATTCAAGAATTTGTTCAAAGAATACAGCTGATTATAGATAATTCATGTTTTATTGAAGTTTATTAATAAAGTTTATTTTTAAAATGGTTACAAATTTCGCTGTTTAAATAAAGTAAGTAGGTACCAATTTAATAATGTATTCATTTTCCAATAAATAAATCAATTTTTTAGAGACAATCATTTCTTTTCTTATCATAAGAAGTATCTTTGAATTTATTTATATTGCAAATTACAAATTAAACACCAATTCAACCTGCTTCAACATCTTGTTCAAAATAATTAATTATTATCCAATAAAATTCATTATTTAATGTATCCAAACTAATATGTCACAAATAACATCCGTTTGAAAATTAAATTAATATTATCCATTAAATATAAATAATTAAATAATAAAACAAGCACTTAACAGAAAAAAGAAACATCCCAACAAAATAAATCAAAAACCTGAATTTCATGATAAAATTATTATTTTTGAATATCGTATTTAAAGGAGTTGACATTACGTATAAATTGATTAACATCACATTCGTATATAAAATTGAATGACAAAACAAAAACTATAGCGAGAAATAAAATAATTTAATAATTTATTTTTATAAATTTATGATCTAATCGATAAACAGATAAAATCAATAAAAATTCAATAATACAAAATTCAAAAAAAAAAAAAAAAAAAAATAAACACATGTATCCTTTTGTTATGTTAAAGAATTATTTATAAGAATTTAAAGTATATAATATAGCTGTTAATATGGTTTATGTATTATTTAAGCAAATAATTTAAATACTTGGATAATATACTAATAAAGATTTTTGCTATTCAGTGAATTTAAAATATTTATTGTTATGTTTAAGTTATTTTTTTTTTTTTTTTCATTTTTAATAGGTAGCTAGGTAGGTATGTCTTTTAGAATTTATTATAAATTTGACACCTTGAATTCATTATTATTTAATTAAGTTTTTTTAAACAAAAATATGCGGGGTAACTTTTAACATTTATGTCTAAATTTTTTATTTGCGGTCTACGTTTAAAGAAGACGGGACCTGTCATGGTTTAAAAAAAGTTGTTTCTTTTTATCGACTTAATGAATTTCTATAAAAAAAATACTTTAAAATTCTAACAATATTGTTATTATTATTTTTCCTACCTTAAGGTTTTAAATTTTTGAAAAAAAAAGTTCTTCACGAGTATGATTATTGTTTTAACTTTATGACCAAGGGCGGAACCAGACTTTTGATCAGGTGGAGGGGAGGGGGGTCACAAACTTAGCATAGAGACGATTTTTAATGATCTCTAAAGGAGGCTTAAATAACATAATGTATATCTTAACGTAACATTTGCATACTAAAATGACAATTTAGTTGTTAGATTATTTAAGAACACTGTTGTGCAGCAAGATATGGTCTAACTATTTATTTAATTTGGACGAATTCCTATGTATAAAATCATTCCAAGATTCAAACAGTTTTCTAAATATGCCATATTTAAGAGTTAAATTAGAAAAATTAGAATAGTCTAGAGGGCTTTTTGGTGCATTTATTGCAGATATGTTAGAAATTGTGTAGCTTTTTATGCAAAAATAATATTTCAGAAATGCGAAAAACGCTACTTTAGATGCAAAAATCCAGAAAACGAGAAAGTTTGCCAGAAAACATAATCTTTCTTCGTAGAAAAATAAAACAGAATCTGGGGTGGAATCGGCTAAGGTGATAATTGACTATCAAATTTTTGATAGTCAAATCGACTATCACCGAGTTTCCCGTCTGTGTAAGCTGATTCAATTCAATTCAATTCGATTGAACAATTTCTGAATATAATTGTCACAATTCATTGTTGCTATGGTGAAATTTTGAAATATCTAAATAAAAGTATTAAATTGTCTGTGTTTAAATAACATTCTTACTTTTCTTATGCTTTTTCGAATGTCGTAAGCTTTGTCCGTCACAAGAATGTGTTTTTGTACCTAAAAAAGGTAACTGAAAAAAATTTCCATTCGTTTTTTGTAAGCGTCTGGTAGCTCTACTAAGAAACGACATGTTTGTAGGAAAACGACTATCAAATTTTTCTAGCGACAGCTTTTTAGGTATCAATTTGACTATCACCTAACACAGATCAAATTCGAATATTTTGACTGTCAACAATCAACAATCACCTTAGCCGATCGAACTCAGTTTTCTTTTCCTTTGAAAATATTATGATCTTTAACAAATCTTAAAAATTTAAGAGAGAAAAATGTTTGGTTCTCAAATTTAAGGAAATAGGTGCATTTAATAATTTCTCTAAAAAATTAAATAAAAACAAATTTAGGTAAACAAATAAGTTGGGAAGAAACTTTAGTGTGACACTCACAGATTACACGTTGCAGAATCTCTTTTTACTTTAGTTCTCGAGAGATTCAAAGCTTTTATATTAAATTAATAGATCTGTATTTCAATTAGTTATTAGTTTGACGATTGATGCTTCACTTTTGCTGACGTCACTTTTTGAGACATTTTTATTCTTAAAATTCGTGTTTAAAATCTCAACTCTAGAGCATCCAAAGCAAATTCACTTCAAAAAGTAGATTTATTTAATTTTTTCAGATCTTAAAAGTTTTTTGAATTTATTTTGAAAGATAAAACATTTTAACAAAGCTTTACCCTATTCTATTAATGCGCATCAAAAAATAAGATGGAATTGAAGACGAGTTTCAGGAATTTAAGAGGAACTTAATATCACATTGACGATCTCTTATTCAAGGTTTCTTCTTAATAACCTGAATATTTGCTCTTTCTTTTAGAAAAGCTCTCATGAAAACAATTTAAATCATTACTTAAGTTTTTCCAAATTCTAAATTGTTTGAAAATAAAGATTTTAGTTGTTTTTGACAGCAAACGCTTTTTGGTGAATATCGTTAATACTAACAAATCTTTAGATAAAATCTTCACTTATACAACTTAACTGCATACATTTTATGTCTCGAATTACCCCCCCCCCCCCTTGTATCGTCCATTCTTAATAGGTCTGGATTTCCGATTCATATTATGTTCTTGGTCCAGTCCTCAGTTGAAAATTTCAACGGAGCTTAAAGCAATTAAATACAATCTTTAACTCAATACGATAAGTTTTTAATTCAAAGGAATTTCTACTAAAATTAAAAAACTTTCCAGGGAGTCATGACCCCTCCTTGATCGGCCATTGTCTATGAGACAACATTTTAGTCGTTGAAAACCTTATTAACTTTTAATTTTCTCTTAAAAAAT
The DNA here is from genome assembly GCA_920104205.1 of Eupeodes latifasciatus. Taxonomy (NCBI): domain Eukaryota; kingdom Metazoa; phylum Arthropoda; class Insecta; order Diptera; family Syrphidae; genus Eupeodes; species Eupeodes latifasciatus. Next base: position 40,071,931 of record OV049924.1, read on the forward strand.
GAATCAATAGTTTTCCGGGAGGAGCGATTTCTTAATTAGCAGTTCGGATTCGGCATAAAAACTGTAGGTAACCTAAATCTCCGACATTATGGTTAAGAGTTGTATGCCGCTTGGCGCCGTAAAAGAAATATGTTTGTTTAGTAATTTCGGCACTTCTTGTTGTTACAATATATTTAAAAAATGTATTCGAAGTCAACACCTATCTCTGCAAGGTCTTGAGATAGACGTGAAACGTGAAAATATAAACAAAATATTTTTTTGAGAATGACTTGAAAATACGAAAGTTATATCTACCACATTTACTACATCACTTCAGAGATAACTTTTCTCCGTTTAAAAGTAGTTAAGAATTTTTATTAATAAAACAAAGTTATGAAACCTTATTTTCTTGCGTAAAAGTGTTGAAGAACACCGCCATATGGTGTTATAGGCTAATAGCTACTTAATCACATTATTATTATGCTTCATCCATTTTTCAATAAACAATTAATGTTTGGCCCAAATTCTTCAAACTATTTTTTTCTACTAGGTATTTATTCATCTGGCTAATGCTTTTGAAAAAATAAAGACAAAATATCTTATTGACTTTAAGTCTTTTTTTTTTTTTTTTTTAATTTATAGTCTTAAAAGCAAAAGAATAAAAATAGTGCAATCTGTTCTATAAAAAATATCTAAGTTTGGCAAACAAAACGATATCTATTAGATCATACAATACTTTTATACTACCAATGTTATGAATATGGTATAAAATTATTTAAAAGTATGCTGCGATTAATTAAACATTAAGCCTGAGACACACATTTCCGTGCAAGCCTAAACACTTGAAGACAGCTTGTTTGTCTACACCATGTCTGCACAAATGTATCTTTTCAATACAAATTTAGACACGCAACATTATACTGGTACTTACCTCAACATTTATAAGCATTAGTTTGGTGTGTCGTTTTTAATCTTATTCAGGTCACGTATTAACAACAACAACAACACCATATCTAAGCTTTATGTTAAGAGGTCTATTTACAATCATTATTTATTGTGTTAAACTTGGCATTAACCCATAATTTTGTTGTAATATTGGTAATAATATGCTTGTACGATTGTAAATTTTGTTTTTGATCGGCTGCCAAAAAAGTTAAGACATTTTATTAGTAATGTTTTTGAGATTTTGAAAAAAAAAATATCAAAATTCTTAAAATGTATAAGAGCATTGATCAGAAGGTTACAAATCATGTTCGATATTATATCGATCAGTGAACTTGTAACAAACTGCTGAAAAATACGTCTTGGATGGTTATGATTTATGATCTTTAAAGAATTCAGAAATAAGAAACCAGATTAAAGCTAAACATCGAACTTGTAAGCTTAATGAGTAGTCAAACTTATAAAAGTCTTATAGGAAATATCTTGAAAAGAAATCTAATGATCTGCACTCTTAAAACCTGCAATTCTAGCCCATGTGGTAACACCTAAAACCTTAAAGCATCAAACACTTTAAACTTCCAATAAAAAGTTATTGTAATGGATCCATCCGAATGTAAAATTTAAAATTTTGATATTTCTTTAAATATGCATTTTTGAGTCCGTACGGAATACCTTTTTATCTATCATTTAAGAAATCTAAACTGCTTTTAGAAAGTTACCAACTGACTACTATTCAGTATTCATTTTGTTTTTGAAAAATCGAGCAGACAGTTTTCTTACCTAAAGTAAAATCCTTCATAAAATCTACAAAAAAGTGGTAAAAATCGGATTTTCGTTTCAAATATCTTGAAACCAAAGAAATATATCATAACATCAAAGCAATTCAAAATAATTCAATTTTGTAGAAACTATTTTTAAAATTTCGTAAAATTTCTTAAAAAATGTGTAAATAAATTAAGGTCATACCAAAAATAATGCTAAAAAAGAGGCTGGGATGCGACCCACACTGATAACTTCCCATCCCGTCTGTCTTAAAAGTTTGTCTATATGTATCAATTTTTACCAAATTTGCGTACTATTTTTGGTAGATTTTATTGGATTTTTATAAAAAAATTACTGAATATCGAAACAATATTTTGTGTGAAATAAAATAAGTTTGAAGCCAATATTTTTAATTTTTGAAAAGCTATTTGAGTCGAAAGTAAATTTTTACAAGTTTTAGTATTGTTTTTTTTTAGGTTTTTATTTTTTGTAAAAAAAACTGTCAATTCGATTTTTCTCAAAATTTTATAGAATGTTGAAAACAATATTTCTTAAAAAATAAAATAAGTTTGAAGCCAATGTCTCAAATTTTTGAAAAGATATTTACGTCGAAAAACAATTTTTACCAACTTTTATAAATTTTTTTAGGTTTTTATTTTTTGTAAAAAAAACTGTTAATTCGATTTTTCTCAAAATTTTTCCTATTGTTGAAAATAATATTTCTTATAAGCTTAAATTAGTATTAGTAAATTATCTCAAATTTTTGGAAAGATATTTGAGTCAAAAACCAATTTTTAACAATTTTTGTTAATTTTTTTTTTCGGTTGTTATTTTTTTGTAAAAAAAACTGTAAATTCGATTTTTTTTTTAAATTTTACGGAATGTTGACAACAATATTTTTTGAAAGATTAAAGTAGTTTAAAGCCAATATCTCAAAGTTTTGAAAAGATATTTGAGTCGAAAATCAATTTTTACCAACTTTGAGTAATGTTTTTTTTTAGGTTTTTATTTTTTATAAAAAAAAACTGTCAATTAGATTTTTCTCAAAATTTTATCAGATGTCAAAAACATTATTCTTCGTTGCACAAAATTGTTTTGGAGATGAAAACATATTTTAGTCGTAAAATTTTCGAGGTGACAAATTTTTTTTTTCAGTTTTTTTGTTTTATAAAAAACCGTTGATTGATTTTTTTTCCAAAAATAGACTTCTTTTGTATCACGTTACAATATATACATAATATATACATAATATAAAAATTCAAGTCTCTAGCGTCATTGGTTCATGAGATATTTAGGGTTAACTAAAATTTTAACCTTTTTTATAAACTGCTATGGTAAAAAAAACACCCACGCAATTTTCTTGAGAGCCCTTTCTGCATCTTTCTGCTTTATTATCTGTATAACAACATTTATTTGAAGTCGATATCTCTTCTGGTTCTTGAGCTATAGACGACGAAAAAAACGTCGCGAACGTACGGACGTACGGACATACGGACGTACGGACATACGGACGTACTGACGTACTGACGTACGGACGTACGAACGTACGTACACACGCACGCATAGACATCTTTCTAAAAATCTTTTATTTCGACTCTAGGGACCTTGAAACGTCGAGAAATGTCAAAATTTTCAATTTGACAAATCGGACCCCCATTACAATAACTTTTTATGGGAAGTTAATAATTTAATATCTTGAAAATTACTTACTTACTTAAGGTTGCGCTACGGTCTAGTATGAACTAGGGCCTCACCCAACAAACTTCTCCATCTTGTTCGGTCCCAGAAATCGCATGACAGCGCATCAACTAAAGCTTTTTTTGACATACAAAGGTTCTGTTAAGTTGTTTCTAACTTTTATGGAGCAGCCCGAATTCTCCATGGCATTCCTGCACAAGCGGACGAGTTTGGTAGGAATGCCAAAACTAGACATAGACATGGCTCTTTACAGTTCGTCCCTGTAGACGATGTCATATGCGGCCTTAAAATCGATGAAGATATGGAGGGTGTCGATTTGATTTTCTTGGGTGGTTTTCCTAGGATCTGCCGTAATGTAAATATTTGATCGACTGTGAGCTTTTCTGGTCTAAAATCACACTGATAATGTCCTCTCTCATGTTGTTGACGATGGGCTTAAGACGTTTATGTAATTACGACATAGAAGATTTTGTAAGCGATGTTAAGGAAAATGATTCCGCTATAACGGGTGCAGGTTAGAAAGCCTCCTTTTTTAGAATCGGGTAAACAATAATGAGGTTCTATTCTGTTGGACATGCTTTCTCCTGGCCATATTTTACAGATAAGTTGGTGCATGCTCCTGAACAAATTATCCTCTCAACATCTTCGACCGCAGTCTTCTATTTTTCCATTTGAGAATTCGGTGTGGCTCTCTACTCTTCTGCTCTTGTTCCTGGTTTCTTGTTGGTGGCTACAATGAGGTAATGGTACGAGTCGATGTTAGCTCCTCGGAAAGTTCAGACATCCATGATGGATGGAAGTGTGTCTAGCGTCCATCGCAATTTGGTCAATCTGGTTGACAGTAGATTGTTCTGTAGAACTCCAAGTTCCGAACATCTGATAAAAAAACAGCTCAAACTAATTTAAACAAATTGTATGTTTGTAAATATTGGTAATGGTATGAACACTATTGGATTAATACAGAAATCGATATAATCACGAAAAATCTAAATACGCGTGACCTTACGCTTACGATAACTTATTTTACTGAATTATTATTATACGATTTTGAAGACCCATTCAACCTTTGAAAAACTTTTTCGAAGTTAGCTGTATACAGTTTATTGATTCATGTTTTCCTAGAGTTAACTTGTTCGGGGCCTTAGCAAAAACATCTGATGTGCAAAAAACGTGACTTCAAAAATCAAACTTCCTTAACAAAAATATCTCACATCCCTTTTTTATTTGACACTTTTCAATAGACTTTTATATGGATTTTGTCAAGTTAGAAGATAGGGGAACTATCAGAAAGACCACATGTGCCTGATTTCAAACCCTGTTCTTATTGTGTAATCTCATATTTTTCCGGCATCACTTTTTAGTGTTTATTTTGACAAAAAAAAAGAAGGATATCACGTGACAACTTTTGCACCCCACATCCTGAAAAAGAATGTGTTGTTGTTGTTGTTGATGTTTTTGTATCCTAAATTTTACTCAATAACATACTTAAAATGTGTTACTAATCCCATATATCACACATTTGAAGTCTTATTATATTGAGTCTTACAATAAAGCTCCTTCAAAATCAACTTAACTCAAGTGTAACGTTGTCGTTGTCGTCGTCGTCCTTGTTGTTGTTGGTATTGTTATATTGTTATTATGGTTTATGCGTTGTATACATATTTGCAGAAAAATAATATTAGGTTTGTCAAAAATGTTCGACGTTATCAAATATTGACACCATGGAAGTAATAAAAATACAAAAATGCATTAGCAATCCTTTATGTGACACTTTTGTTGCTGTTGTTGTACGTCTTTGTATCCTTATCCTTGGTACACATATTTTCTACCCCTCTGTCTGCGATATTATTTATCATCAGTAAGCAGTCCTGATTAACTTCCGACTTTTTTTAGTAAGGATTATTTTCCTTCTTTTCTTCGTTGTATGGAATTCTTGAAACTGCTTTATTTAACTAACACAAAAATAAGAAAATATAGAATAAAAAGGAAGAAAAAGGAACAATCTGAATGGAAGGATAGAAGGAATGAAAAAGAAAAAGAAAAAAACAACCGGAAACTGTGTATAGAGCACAATGATTTTGCATATTCAGCAGGTACAATTTACTGTACATGAAACGTAAATTATGCAGACACAATATTTGAATGTCCTTTTCTGTTTTGTACCATTTCTTTATTGTTATAGAACTTGATGATGCCGATGGTTATTGTATTCAACATGGTTGCTGATATTTGGCAGACTGAATGGAAACGCACTTCTTTTTTTGAACTGGTATTCTATAAAAGTATATCAAGGAAATAAAAAGAGATAAATAAAGGAAAAGACATCGCATATGGAGAATGACAATTGATATTTTTGAAACGACTGTAATTTGGTTGCTATACAAGGAAAAAAAAACACCCTTTGTATAGGAAGTTGATTTATTGTATATATGAAGAATTCAAAAACTTGTCCTAGTTAAGTTTTTTAGAAACAATTTTTCGTCAATTTCTAAAGATTTAATGCTTTTGATTGTACGTGGAAATATTTTGGTTAAAATGTAAAAAAATTCTTTGTATGTTTAACTAGCAGACTATGCTAACGTTGTACGTCTAAGAACAAGTAGAAATTTTGACACTCCTTTTAATAAGTTTTAATGTGTGACGAAGCAAGTGTCGTATAGTTTTTAGTGATGGAGTAGTTTTTGCTTGTCAAATAAAGGGTTATCCATTTTGCGGTTTCAAAAGTAAACGTAAAAAAGAGGCTGGGATGCGACCCACACTGATAACTTCCCATCCCGTCTATCGATTTGTCTTGCTTAAAAGTTTGTCTAAATGTATTAATTCTTGCCAAATTTGCGTTCTATTTTTTGTAGATTTTATTTTTTTTATGAAAAAACGGACTGTTGGATTTTTATAAAAAAATTACTGAATATAAAAAACAATATTTTCTGTGAAATAAAATAAGTTTGAAGCCAATATTTTTAATTTTTGAAAAGCTATTTGAGCCGAAAATCAATTTTTACCAACTTTTATTAATTTTTTTGTTTAGGCTTTTATTTTTTGTAAGAAAACTGTCAGTTCGATTTTTCTCAAAATTTTTCCTAATGTTGAAAACAATATTTCTTATAAGTTAAAATTAGTTAGAAGCCATAATCTCAAATTTTTGAAAAGATATTTAAGTCGAAAATCAATTTTTACCAACTTTTGTTAAATTTTTTTTTCGGTTTTTAATTTTTTGTAAAAAAACTGTCAATTCTATTTTTTTCAAAATTTTACTGAATGTTGAAAACAACATTTTTTGAAAGATAAAAGTAGTTTAAAGCCAATATCTCAAAGTCTTGAAAAGATGTTTGAGTCAAAACTCAATTTTTACCAACTTTTTTTTTATTTTTTTTTTAGGTTATTATTTTTTGTAAAAAAACTGTCAATTCGATTTTTCTCAAAATTTTATCAGATGTCAAAAACATTATTCTTCATTGCACAAAATTGTTTTGGAAATGAAATCATATTTTAGTCGTAAAATTTTCGAAGTGACAAATTTTTTTTTCAGTATTTTTGATTTATAAAAAAACCGTTAATTGAATTTTTTTCCAAAAATATAATTGTTTTGTATCACGTTACAATATATAATATAAAATTTAATTCAAGTCTCTAGCGTCATTGGTTCATGAGATATTTAGGGTTAACCAAAATTTTCACCTTTTTTTAAACTGCTATGGTAAAAAAATCACCCACGCAATTTTCTTGAGAGCCCTTTCTGCATCTTTCTGCCTTATTATCTGTATAACAAAATTTATTTGAAGTCGATATCTCTTCTGGTTCTTGAGCTATGGACGACGAAAAAAACGTCGCGAACGTACGGACGTACGGACGTACGTACACACGCACGCACAGACATCTTTCTAAAAATCTTTTATTTCGACTCTAGGGACCTTGAAACGTCGAGAAATGTCAAAATTTTCAATTTGTCAAATCGAACCCATTACAATAACTTCCTATGGGAAGTTAATAAAACACATATAAAATATTTGTTTTCATGATATTTCTTTTTTATTATAAAGTTTGAACCTTGACATATGTGACGTTTAAAACATTACATCATTTAAATGGCCACCACGCGAATTGTTGCAAGCATCGATTCTTTTGAGGTAATTTTCGAAAACTCTTTGACACATATTGGGCGGTATCTCAATCATAACTTGACGAATGTTGGGTTTTAAGTGCTCAAGAGTTAAAGGTTTATCTGCATAAACACGGTCTTTCGCATAGCCCCACATGAAAAAAGTCTCTTGGTGGCCAGTTGATATTGTCACGACGAGAAATTACATGGTCAGGAAATAGCTCTTGCAATAAAACCATATTCTCTCGCTCGAGTTGTGTGGCATGTGGCACCGTCTTGTTGAAACCACATATTCTCTAAGTCGTATTTTTCAATAGTAGGCAAACGAAAGTCGTTTATCATATGAACATAACGCTCCAAATTGACGGTGACAGTTGTTTCATCGTCGTTTTCGAAAAAGTAAGGTCCAATCACACCTCCGGACCAAAGAGCGCACCAAACAGTGACTTTTTGTGGATGTAATGGCCTCTTTTCAATTACTTGAGGATTCTCAGAACCCCGAATACGACAATTTTGTTTAATAACATACCCACCGTTTGAGAAATGTGCTTCGTCGCTGAAGAAAATTTTGTTCGAAAAATCGCTGTTCACCGCATGTTGTTCAAGCACCCATTCGAGTTATCTACGACACGTTGTGCATAGTCAGCTGGTTTCAGTTGTTGTATGAGCTTGGCTTTATATGGATGTAGGTGTAGATCCAAATGTAAAATACGCCATTATATGCCGTAAAACAGTCTTAATTCCTGAGAACGACGAGGAATCGACACATTCGGGTCTTCGGCAACACTTTCACTTACACCAGCGATATTTTCAGTGGTACGAGTAAAACGATGATGCACAGGCCTTACATTATCTGTAACCAATCCAGTATCTTTAAATTTCTTCAAAATTTTGCGTAGTTGGACGATTATGTAAACCTCTTACAGCACGACATGTGGTTGTGGCAGAATCACCATTCTTGTAGTAGGTTTTAACAATTTTAATGCGTTGTGCGATAGTTATGCGTCCATTTTCGTAAATGTCACTTTTTCATGTGAACAAAAAAAAAATTAGTTTAATAACGTAGTTTGACAGATGTTGAATTATAGTCCTTTACTTTTGAAACCGCAAAATAGATAACTCGTTATTAAAATAAGACAGTTCAAAAACTGACAGCTGTCCAAATCGTGGTCTATTCAAAATTAAACTTCTTATTGGGAAACCCTATAGAATTTTTTCATTTTAATATAAAAGACGTATTTTGACGAGAGTATTAGGCCATTGAAAGTTTTTTTTTCGGGTTTAACACAGGATCAACTCTTTAACTTAGGTTTTGCTCTAAACTCTAAACATTTCTTCTCTTAAATTCAGTTCAAAATTATTATTTCTTTTCATGAAAAGGATGATATTTTATATATTATATTATAAAAATATGTGTCACCCACCATTTAATCAAACCTTTTTATTGTTTTTATTTTGTTAACCCATAAATTAATTCAGCTTATCATATTTTGAAACCAAATCCTTTCTGTTTTTATCCCTGGGATTTGATATAATGTAGAAAATTTGGTAATGGTATTTAATTCAATTAAAATAATAATGGGGGTTAAAAAGAGGTTTTGATGTCGTTAACCTAAAGGTTAGAGCATCTAAATTGGGGTTAATTGAATGAATTCAGTCAATGTCAGATCTTAAAGTGTTTTTTTTTTGTTTTGTTTTCAAAATGAAATGAAGAAAAATGCCTTCAAAAATTAAGAATGAAAACAGAAAAAACTTCGTGTTGTGAGTCATTATTTTTGTTTTTAAACAATGTGTTATGGTGAATCATTGTGTAAGAATTTTTGGAATTTGAATATTTTAACGTTAGATGTAGGTGAGAAAGTGTGAAGTTGGGGAAATAAGAAAATTTAGGGTATCTTTTGACATTTCACAAGTAAGAACTAACCCAATACTTAAAATAGAACAATAGGTACACACTTCAAAAACGCAATTAAATTGTTAGAAATCACTACAAAAATGGTGAATATTTTGTAAATTGTTCATAGAAATGCTGGAGAATATGTTGCTCAAAACGTAGCCGTGGCTGCTATCTGACAGGCACTTAAAGGGTTATAAGTACCCTTCACATGTTTATAGGAAAATAGGGAAGGATTTAAGAGGAGTAACCGATGCAAATTGGTCTTAAAGTTCTGAACATCAAAATGGGAGGGAAAAACGAAGTTAGCCAAAGTATTTCACATTCTCGAAGTATGGTTTAAAAAAATTTTCTATACTTCACAATAGGCCCGAAATTGAGCTCAAGGATAAACTGAAGAACATTCCTGACAGTTCGAGCATTATGACTGAATTGTTTAAGGGGTGGAATGCAACTGGCTAATTCGACAGAACATTGTTTGTAAAAATATCGATAAAATAACAAAAGGCATGAAACATTACAGAGAGTTCGAGGGATGTAAATGTTTCGGTTGAAGTTCTATCGCCTATTATTTTTAAAAGGCCTTTTTTTGAATTCTGTCCAAGAAATTTGAACTTGTTTTTGGGGCACCTGTCCAAATATGCGATTTATATTCAAGTTTTAGACGGATGAAGGCTTTGTCGTCAGCGAAACAGTTTAATGGATAAGAATTGGCAGACAAAATATAGTCAATGAATATCAGCAAGAGAGTCGGAGACAAAACGGAGCTCTGGGGTACACTGGCGTTTATTTTGTGAATTTCAGACTTGAAACCATCCAATACAACTTGTATTGAACGGTTAGAAAGATAGTTTCTAATCCAACGAAGAAGAGATTCATCAATACCAAAAGCACGTATTTTTACTTGCGACATATAGGAACTATATGGCAAGTTTTGCATTCGTGCAAAATTTCGAACTCAAGATTTTAATCAAACATGATATTACGATGGTAGAGAAGTCGAAAAAAGTGGGTCCCGCGATTCCGTCCGGTCTGTTTTGTCTGTCTGTCCACGCTCCTACAGCCTAAACCATTGGGTCGATTGAGTTAAAACTTGGAAGTTAAGGTTTTCAGCAGATTCGCGTTAGGCGTTCATTTTTTTTAAGACCAAAACTAACAGTGGCCCCCATACAATTTTTTTGGTCAAAAAACGAAAATTCGAATTTTCTCAAAAACAAACCGATAGATTTTTTTTAAATTTTCTCTAAAATTTTATTTTTAAACTTGGCTTCTTTTCATAAGAAAAACATATTTTTGTATTGCTCAGGAAAGGTACCGCTCATAGAACCGTTATTTTGTTTCTTAATTTTCACAGCAACTTATCAACCGATTTCAATAATTTTTTTTCTGAATAAGCTCTTATATTGCCTTAACAATATTTGATTATCAAAAGTAAAATTTTTTATTGTTTGGATTTTAAAAAAAAATATTGATTTTTTTTTTTAAATTCTATATCTCAAAAACGGGTCAACATTTTTTTACTAAATTCAAATGTAGAGCGTATATTTACAATCACTAAACAACTGCATACCAAAAATATTTTTAGAACAAAATTTAAAAATTTTATATATAAAAAATTAATTTAAAAAAAAAACCGCTCTAACGATTTTCAAAAAAAAAAATTTGAAAAATCAAGGGTTTTTTGATTTATAAAATGGCATCTAAATTTTTGAAGACAAACTTACGTTTCAGGTAAAATTTTGAATTTAAAATATTTTTGTTTTAAATTATTTTAACTGTATTAAATGTAACCCCCTCCCATCTAAAATCCTGTGCGTGAGCCCGAAAGAGCGCATTACATTGACAAAACTTTTATTATATTCAGCCCTATCATGAATTCCATCGTAATCGGAAATTTTTACGAATCCCGAAGAACTGTATCATGAAATCCGTTCGTAGTGGAAAATCTCATACAATTTTGCATTACGAACGGATTTCATGATACAGTTTTTCGGGATTCGTAAAAATTCCGTCTACGATGGAATTCATGAAAGGGCTGATTACTATCTTTTATCCAAATTAGATAATGCATTTGGTACATATGTATGTATTCTTTATAATTATAATTATAACTATTGTAAATACCAATTTATTTCCGGGATGAGTTGTCCTAGGATGAGTTGTGTCTTGGGATGAATCGCGCGGTTTTTTTGACAAATCGAATAGCATTTAAATCTTTGAAGACAAACTTGTTTTAAAGGTATAATTTTAAATCTTATATAGGTGCTTTTTTAAACAGACTCTTTGCATACAGGAGCAAGTTCGTGCGACCCAGTCGTGCATTTTATTAATAAAAGAACTTGTAACCAAACTCGTTCAAATGCCTTTGAAATATCAAGTTCAAAAATCTTACTTTCTCCAAAACGGTGTAAGGAATTGTTCCACTGTTTGGTGAGATAAACCATGAGTTCACCAGTGGACCTATTGCTACAAAAGCCATACTACCTGTTATTAAGAAACTTTAATTCTTCATGATATTTTTTAAGCTGAAAATTGATCAGCGTTTCCATGGTCATGGAAAGAAGGGACATGAGTGAAATTGGACGATAGTTAGAGGGTAAGGAGGATTTGCACTTTATTAGTAACAAGCTGTACTAATGCTGTTTACCATCCGCTCGCAAAGATCGGTAGAATAGTAAAAATAGAATAATAGCGCAGGGCCAGAGGATTTGTGTATGCCAAGATCTTTCAGTACTCTTGCAACTGCACTAGTACGAAAGAAGATTCGTCCCAGAAGGACTAACAGCAAACTGTGCTGCAAGCAAATTATCTTTATCAATCGAGCTTATCTACATATTAGGAAGTGTCATTGTGAACGAGCTTTGGTGTTTCCAAAGATTTTTTAAAAATGATCAGAAATTTCTACTACCTTTGGGACATGATGTTATTTCTGGTCATGCAAAAACTTGGTTCGTTAAATATGACCATTACAGGTCTTTATAGCTTGTTTGAACTTATTCCAGTTTTTTCAGTAAGGTTGGCTTTATAACAACGGGAACTGACATCTCTGATCCCAATAACATCTTTACAACTCAAATTAAACCATGAGTTCTATTTGGAATTGATAGATTTTACCCTATTCGGAATTTAATTTATCCGCGCTGGAATCCACGTCACTATCGAGAAAGCATACTGAACAGTTAAAGTTCCTAAAGAATTCGTTGGCTTTTTCATATTGCCAAACGGTTCTCATGCGTTTTATCAAAATAAACCATCTTAATGGAAAACTCTGTTTTTAATACAAAGATGCCGAGTTACAAATTTCAGTGAATCTATAAATCTTACGGTAATAGTTTAAGTCTTGTTTAATTTACCTTGAAACACTCAATAATTTCTCACTCATAAGAACTTGAAAACTTCTCCCTTCACTGAATTGAATTGTACCTTTGTTTTTAAATTCCCCCTTTTACAATTCTTGATGAACATAAATATCTTAATTAAATTATAAGCACACCCATCATCCTTAATTATGCCTAAATAATAAAGAAAAAAGAAAACATCTTCCATTAAAATCACATCTATCAACTTGGTCAAAAAAAGGTTTTAAATCAAAAAAAAAAGAAGAACTCATAAATTAAGCTCTTTAAAGTACGGTCCCCAGCATAAACATACATTAAGGTAGGTACACAATTTAGAACAAAAAATAAAATTAAAAAAAAATACCTACACATCATTTGTCAAAAGACTTAAGACTTCAAAAGTGTGACTGAAGAATAAGCATTTTCGTGTGCTTGAATACCTTTTTGGCACATTTCAAGATTCAAAAGACCCCAACATTCAACACCACACGCATCACAAAGAACACAAAAATTAAAAACACCAACAACAAAACGAAAAAAAAAAGATGTGATAATGACGGAGCGACAGTAATCATCATCGCGTCGCGTCGCACCATCAAAGCTTCTTAAAAGAACGTCACGCTCCGTATAGCTTATGTAGGTAGGTAGGTATGTAAGCCCGCTTATAGCACGGAGGGGCATTTCAATTATATTTCAATGTAGGGTCATTAATTTGGGATTCCCTTTAAGCAAAAATTCTTTATGTTTATTTTTATTTTTATTTTTTGTTTTAGAAATATGAGCGGGGACATTATTTAGGTAAATAAATTTGTGTGAGGAGGGGACTCTGTAAGTGGGGACCTATCTTCTCTTTTATCTTAATCATAGATTATCTTAATTTTGTTCTTCTTCTTTGTTTTACTTTTATTAATGAACATTTAATTTAATGATAATTTTATTTTATTTTGTGTCTTTCTAGGTTACCACAGTTTATGTCCAATGCCAAGATTATTTTTCTACTGATGGTGAGTGTAAGTTAATTTATTTATTTTTGCATTCCCTGTTCTTTTATATTCCACATCATTTAATCCCCTTTTTAAACCCTCGAATTGGTTTGTGAATCACCTGCCGCATCCAGCCGGATATACCAACCTTTAAAACTTTACCTATATACCTTCCTCTACTCGTATCTTTTTGTGCAGGGCGGTATGGTGTGTGGTGTGGTATGGCATGGTATAGTGACTGCTCTTGCTGGCGCTTTTTACATTAAAACCCATACCACACTTAAATGGTTTTGAATTTAATTAAAATTACATACTAATTGCACATTTTTAATTTAAGATACGGTGCCTGTTATTTTCTCGGTAGTTTTTTAAGGTTGTTGTTTTTTTACATTGAAGCCGGATTGTGTTGAGGTTGGGCGAGATATCAGATTTCGGAAAGAGATTATACCTGGTGCGGTGTTTCTTTTTTTTTTTTACTTTTACACCTGTGGAGGGTGTTTTTTCTGTGTTGTTGTTGTAGAATTTAATCCTTTATGACATTGATATGCACTCTCACGCGTGATATAATTCTATATGGATATTGGATCATTTAATTTGACTTGAATTGGCCCAGCCAGATGAGACGACAAACGACGGACGACGCGACGCACGGCGACGAATAACATACAAAATATAAGCATTAGGGGGGAGGGAGGAGGTATGATGCCGGACATGTGTATCGTGTCGGATTATTTTGTCATTTTTGATGGTATTAGGTTTTGATATTATTATTAGTGGTAGAAATTGTGGCTTCCTGTGAGTATTACAAAGTCCTTTAAAAAAGGATTTAATTTGTATATGAAGTTCGTGGAAATCAATGGAAAGATGAGAGATATTCAAATTGAAATCATACAAACTAACGGAAATAAAGTGAGACTCGAGAGTTCTAACTAAGGGAAGCAGAATATCTATATCACAATCTTTCTGATGGGCTTTCCAATAAGGGGTTTTATTTTTTGATATTGAAACAAATATGTATATTTTTGAAACAATCAATTGATGAAGGGAGGAAGGATTGTTATGGAAGTCGAAGGTAATATGTATGTTTTTAGCTAAGCGCAGCAAAAAAGAGGGGTCTTTCTGACGTTCCTTGGATTAGTATAAATAGGAATCTTTTCTAGAAGAAATGTTAAGTCTATGGTACCTGCTAAAAGCTGGCGTAGAAAGAGAAAACCCGCGACTTCAAGGCGTTTTTGAAGGGTTTATAGATTAATAAGTTTTAAACGATCTTCGTAACGTGGTCAAAATAGATTATTACCCCAAGGAAGAATGTGAGGTGCAAATCGAAGAAATCTGCGTTGTACAGATTCAATTATTTGAGAGTGAGAGTTCTGGAGTATTCAAGTAGAGGTCTAACAAAGATGGTGTATAGTTATTTAGTGACATAGGGGTTCGAGAATTCTTTAGACCAACGTTTGATGAAGCCAAGGGATTTGTTAACCTTTTTAATAATATAATCAATATGGGCTCAAAAAGTAACTCAAGTGTCAAGAATAACTCCTAGGTCACGAATAGAACCGACAGAATGAATGGTAACATTGTGCAGATTGGTATTTAGCTACATTGAGTTCTGAGGCATCTTTGTCGTACCAAGTCTGAAATGAGTTAAGATCATTTTGAAGTAAGACAGAATCAGATGGAGTAGAAATAACCTTTGTTTGTTTCATGTCATCAGCGAGAATTGAAGCAGTTAGATTATTATCAATGACGTTATTAATAGTTAGCACAAATAACAAAGAACCAAAGTGGCTCTCTTGAGGGACTCCTAAGTTAGCATAAATGGGATCGGAGATTGAGAACCTGAAAACAATTATATCGGCGAAACTCAAGGTACGATCTGAGCCATGAAATACAAAATTGTAGGAAATCAAAAGGTTTTACTAAAGTCTGTAGTGATAACGTCCATTTCATTTAAATTGAGTAAGATAGGTTGTTGTTGATTTGCCTTTTAAGAAGCCATGTTGTTGTGAAGAAAAAATAGGTCTATAACGAAAATAGAGAGAGTCATAGACAATACTTTCAAAAAGTTAGGAATTGAAGAAAGCTTTGCTCTGGGCCTGTAGTTCATAACATTAATTTTTGCTCCTTTTTTATGAACATACAAAATGAAGGAATCTCCCCAAAGCTTTAGAAATGGAAAGACGAAAATGTAATGAAAGAAGTTTGCATATTGAGAGGTAGCACACTTTTAGTCTGAAAGTAGACTTAGTTTTTTGCCAAAAATATCATCACTTATTTCGATTTAGGTAAGGGAGGTGCATTTAAAGCAATCAAAAACACTAAAGTCAGGCTCTTCAAGATGATTACTGTACGATAGGCTGAAGAAAGAGGTTTGTAAGAGTTTTAACGTTGTTTGATGTCACATCGTGTAATTTTCATATTAAAGGGAAGCCATCGGATTAACGTTTAATGTTTATAAATTGGAGGAAGCGTCTGGGATCCGTAATCAGGTTTACTTGCATTTTGTCAATGTATTCTCTAGATTTAGGAATTCACAAAGAGATGAAAATTTGCATTGAGCTTTCTGAAATTAACAAATAAAAACCATATTACCCAAATGTTAGTGACATTGTTGGTGATCAACAGAATAATAATGTTTTATGTGGAATGCCTTAGTGAATTTTACCAATCGCAGCGTTCTTTTAAGGCACTTAGCATCATATTTCAGTAATGGACTTATTTTTCAAAAAATTAAAGCTGCCCAAGAAGCGGGTTCATCAAAATGTAATCTCTTATCCTTTTATATTAAATTTAAATCTTTTTATTTATATCCAATATTTTCAAATTTGTTGATATACATATTACCAACATTTTTAATGCAATCGTATAATTCAAATTAACTCAAACAAATTGCTATCCTTCAAATCAACATTCAGATACCGTTATGAAGACATTAAAATACATACATAGATATATGTAAAATAAAAAGATATAAATCTTGTTAATGTTCACAACATATCAAACATCATAATAAAAAATATTCTAATGACCCGGAAAACAAATCTTCAAAACCCGGAAAACCTCACTTAATACAAAAAATGTTTCAGGTGTGTTGTTCAAAATCAATAGCATACATTCGTGTGACTATGATCCAATCCGCATAATAATCTAATCCTATAACCAATCGTTTGAACTCAAATTAATTTTTCAAATATAAATTTGCATAAAACTTGCATCAAGAAAACAATTGACCTCCATTATTTTTTCACGGCAATTTAATACCAGAGAAGTATTTATATTCAAAACTTTACGAACGACACGTTATGGAAGTGGTGTTTGACGATGGCGGGTATTTGGAAGGCGGACGATTTCATCTCCAGACAACGATCGCATCGTACGTTGTTCATCGTGGTCGTTGTCTAGAGACTACAAATCAATACCATACCCGCCTATAACCTACCACCATCAACGGCGGCGGCGGCGGCAGGCCCCCGACAAAACAATTTAACATGATGATAGACTAAGTCTATCAATCAATATAATAAAAAGGTAGATAACCTTCTCACTCACCGATGCTCATAGAGAAATGAGAAAAAATCAAACTAATCAAACAGACAAAACATAATCTCATCAAGTTTTAAGTCATAAAAGATCATAACCTGCAAAACATGAATTAACTTAAACTTCAATTAGACACTGATTAATTGCTGAATGAATCACTTCTTTAAAGACTTAGCTTAACTGTGATGATGAGTGGGAAGTGTTCTTAAAATCCGCCGTTCGTCAGTTGGAATTTTAAATGATGAGGTATTAAAGAATTTATGAGTACCAACTGTGAATTCGAAGGATACTGACCTTATTTAGAAATTCCGAACATAAGAAGAGGCAGCTTTATTTACCCCTTTTTTTTTTATTGTTTCGCGCCCTCGTTTTGTATGTTAGAAATGTGGGGGGGGGCTAATTTCAGAATGAGCTATAAATTTAAGCTGAAATTGGATACCTCTGAAAGGGAATGTCTTTTGGTTTTCTTTTTTTATTTCGGGAAAGCTTCTTTCAATGTTATACAAAGAACTTATTGTGCAAGGGTTAGCACCCTTCTGTCAAGACTCAAGTGGTAATCCAATCAGACATAGACTCAAGACTGAGAAATATAACGATGTAGTCCATGATATGCTTTTTAACCACAAAGAACGTCGTCGCTCGTCGTTGCATTGCATTCAACCCTCTTTGGTTTTTATTTACTAAAGTTTTGGGGAACAAACTTTATATGCTTTGTTTGCACTGAAAATCTAGTATTAGCCTGGTTGACCAATCGATGGGAATGCTTTAGTAGTGATTTGAAAAAGATTTTCGTTTTTTTGTTTCTTTTAATTTAAATTGAGAAACAAATTTAACATTCTGTTTTATAGAAATGCTCTCCTATTGTATTCTAATTCCTGAGTAACAGGGCCACCAAGCCTTTTTGACGATAAGTGTAGTTTGAACTTTTTCTTCTAAGACAAAGCTATTTAAAAAAATTGTTTTCATACAAAAATAGATGTCAACTAAAATAATCTCTAAGAAGTTCAATAGGTATACATTTGAACCAAAAAAAAATTAAACATTTGTAATTTTCTAGTGACCCTAAAAACTGCTTTTGAAAGAAGCACATACAATTTTAATTAGGTACCCACAACAGAGGAAATAATTGGATTTAGTCATAATTCATAGAAAGCCTTTAAAAACTTTACAACTTATGCTGATAGGATGAAGAATGAAGTGTATGTGTTTTGATGCCAATTATGAAAAAAAGGTCTGGAAATTCCTAAGAATTTAAATATTTATCATTCCTTCATCACGATGTGTCTCGGATTCTTAATTTGAACTCTTGAGTATTAAGTACGAGAACGCAATCTTTTTTGAATGTAATCTTAAAGAATCATTCATTCGATTCGAATTCAATTAATGCAATGACCAGAACTCAAAGAATGGAAAATAATGTAAAATGTTCATGAAATCCTTTAAAGGATTAATTTCAAGTTAATTTTCATAGCATTTGCTTAACTTATTTCATACTGAGCACTTGCTCTGAGTACCTGCTCTATTTTATTCACCGTGTTAAACTTACAAGTGTTTTTTTTTTCTCTTGCAATGACTTTCAACTTTTATTCCCTAAATATTGTCAACTTATTTTTATATACAAAAAAGTACTAAAGCTTAGTCATATACAAGGGTATGAACATTTTTGTTGGAATTCCATATTAACGATTAGCCAACTAATATTTATTTTATTCTACAAAAATTAAGATAGTTATTGATTTATCAGTAGTATATAGAAAATGACTTGTCATAATCAAAGTTAAACATTAATGATGATTTTGAGAAGATAATAATCATCTATATAAGCGTGGTTCGTGATTTATTTTTAAGATTTCATTTTATTTCAATTAAAATACTTAAAAATTGGATAAGGTATTATATGACGTACATTGAGTTCCTGTATAACAAATATAATTAAATTAAAGTAGAATAAAGTATTGAGTATTGAACGTTCAGTGTTCAGAACAATTTATAATTGAAATATTTATTAAGGGAAGATACATTTTTTTAATTAATATAACCATAACAATAAATAGGAATGCGATTGTACATTTGCGTCAATTATTTCTTAATCATTTGATTCAATAAAGAAAAATAATTAAATAAACTAGAATAAAACCCAACCAAACCAAAACAGATATTCATTCCTTAAAAACTGCTTAATCATTAATGGTTTGACACATTTTAACCGAAGAGATATTAAATTTGTATTATTTTTTGTAAGCTTAAATCTTGAATAGAGAAGTAAAACGATTTATTCAAAACATACCGAACATTTTCTCGAGTTAGGTTAAATAATTAAACATTGAAAATCAAAAACTAAACTATTTGTACTGTCAACCTAAAGTTAAATAAATTCTAAACATTCTTACATTCATCATAATTTATGTCATATCTATATTTGAAATAAATCTAAAATTTCAGTTAGTAAAAACAATCTGTTTGTTATTTCTTTCTTTTTATAGGAAATATACCAAAAACAAAAATTATTAACACTTCAATAGTTTACAAAAATTTCAAACAAAAAATATTTTTGGTTTTTCCAAAATTTCAAAAAAAAAGAATAATAAAGAAAAAGTATAAAAATATGTTCTAAATTTTGTTAGCAATAGGTATTTAAAAACAAAAGTTACCTATTGTTGTCAATTGCGATACTTTGTATGAATATTTATTTTTGTTTCTAATAAATAATAGAATCATAATTATATCATTGAATTTACCTATTTTTCCATTGACGTACTCGTATTTCGTATGAATTGTAACAGATTTGATTTTAAAGGGGTTTTTAAAATTGTTTGATATTGTCTATTTTATATATGTATGTAGATAAGATTTTATAAAAAAAAACTAAATTTTGGTTTATTTTATGAATAATTCCATAGTCCGTAAATTAAAATTGAACTTCTCGTAACTGATATACATAATTAAAGTCTTGAATCGATTAAGAAGCATTAGAATATAAATTTCAGAAATAACACGATCAGAAAGCTTTTCGTTCAAAACTAAGAATTGTGTATCGTTCGATTTTTAGTAATGGCGTAGTTTTTACGAGTGAAAAGTCAAAAGTTGACAACTTAAAAATGACAGCTTGTTTTGAAAAACTCTCTATTTATAATCCAGCTAATATGGATTCTAAAAATTATTTACATTGTTTAACTTTTTATTCTGACCAACTGTTTGAGAAGTAGCTTAGCTTTATTGCTTGAGAGTTTTAAACTTTAGTTTTGAAATCAAATTTTTCTTAAATTTAGTGTTTAATTAAATAAATTGGGTAATAAATACAAATTAGGGTTTTTTTTTTGGTAGAGCCATCCGAAGTACAGTAGAAATTTAAATTATGAAAGGTAAAATGAAATCAAGCTGTGGAAAAATTTGATTGGACTTTTATTCGAGTATCAAAATCAATTCTCGAGTTTTTCATTCTTCTTAAAACTTTGTACAATTTATTCCTCCTTGAGGCTCGATGGATGCGTTCGTAGAGTAGTGACCAACATTCTAAACACTAGGAAGTCATTTTAAAACACAAGCTGATGCAACAGCCTTTATTTTATCTTTGTTTTAAATGCATGTTTTCAATTTTTGTATCAACTGCATACAACTATCTTTCAGAATAAAACCTAAAAAGTATTTTGGCAAAATAAAGATAATGATACAAAATTCAAATTGAATTTCTCATTTTGGTTTTCGACGTTAAATCGATATTTGAGTTTTCTACGCGTTGTTATAATCTTTTTTTTATAATTAATTGTTAAACTAAATGAAAACATAGTTTCGTTGTCTCGAGTTAGGTAGTGGTTTCATAATACGGAAATAGTTATAAGCTGAATATAGACACAACCGGAATAAGTTTAGGCAAGCCAGGAAGGTCTGTAACGCCCATATTCGACGGACAAAATTTGTACATGATTGAAACTTACGACAAATAAATACTGCGATGTCCCAAAAGCCAGTTAAAATTGTTGGTCATTTGTGAAAAACATGAGGAAATCTTCCTATTTCTGGGTTACTACGCTCGTTATCAATGACACTTCATTTGTCAGCTCTTTAGAGAAAGCTAATCTCTTTGCTAGGCAGTTCGCTGCCAATTCAACGCTGCCGGTAAGTTATATGACTTGAGCGCGTTAGTTTTTCTATGGGACCGATCATTCGTACTCCTAAGAGATCTCACCACACATAAATCCGGATGGTATTGCCGCTATTGTTCTGAAGAGGCGTTTTTTAACACTGTCAAAATCACTGCGTAAGCTTTGTTCTAATCCTCAGGCATCGTTCCGAGTAGATAGAAAATGGCATTTGTCCAGCCCATCACCAAAAAAGCGAATCCTCCTCCTTCTCTAATTATGGGCAGATTGCATTTACGCCCCTTCTTTCCAAGGTCATGGAAAAGCTGATTAATTATCAGCTCAAGAAATATCTCGACGACCGAAAGCTTCTAAATGACCGCTAGTGCGGCTTCGCAGCAATAAGTCCACTGGTGATCATGGTTCATTTCACCGAACAGAAAATTATTTCACTTGGTATTTCAAACGCATTTGATAGAGTTTGGCACCAAGCTCCCTTTTCGAAAACGCGTGCCTTCGGCTTCATGAATCGCTTCTTCAATGGTGTGCCCCAGGGCTCTGCTCTATCTCCAACACTCTTTCTCATTTTTATTAATGATCTCCTGTCTGCAACTTCTAATCCAATACATTGTTTCGCTTACGAAAGTACTCTTAGGTTTTATTTTTCGTTTTTAGACTCACATCCCTCTTCTATTCTGTAGAACTGTAACGACAAAATATTATAAGCTCATTAAATTCCGACTTAAACAGCATTGTTTAATGGGAACTAAAAAACCGTGTGGAATTTAATGCTTCGAAAAAACAATGCTGTCGTGTATCGTTAAAGCTAGATACTCGTATACCCCTCTTGTCATAATCCATTTATGTCACTTGCATCAATGAGACTGAACATCTCGATATTCTGGGTTCGTGTGTCACCAATTACCTCTTGTTCCACAAGATCACATGTTTGGGTTTTCTAAGGCGATGCAAAAAGTCTTTCTCCCCTTCTGATCTGGCTGTTATTAACAGGACTTATGTATATACATACGTCCAAAGCTTGATTATAACTCCCATCTCTGGGCTGGTGCTCCTGCAACATACCTCATCCTCTTGGAAAGTATTGAACGTAGAGCATTTAAATTGATTGGTGATAATACCATCGTTAGTTCCTTACCGTAGCTTGAAAATTGTCGTAAATATTCTTGTCATTTTAACGGTTTATGCTCTAGAGAAATAGCAAGTTGCATTCCATCCCTTAAACAGTTAAACCGTAATACTCGGGTTTCTAGAAATACTCATCAATATACCCTCGAGCCCAACTTTTTTCGAACTCTCAAGTACAGAGATTCGTTCTTCAGCCGTACTACGTGAATGTGGAATGCCTTACCACTCTAAAATTAGTTCTGGACCGAATTTCGCAATTTTTTTTACAATTTTGATTTAAATTATTCTGGAAAATGTTTAATTGTATCCATACTTTCAAACATAAAAACAATCTTAAACTGAATTATAAATCTGTAATTTGTAAGTTAAATTATTTGTATTTATTATTGTTTCAGGTGATGTTTGCCAGTGCACTATGTTCAACAGAAGACGTTGT
Source organism: Eupeodes latifasciatus (assembly GCA_920104205.1). Taxonomy (NCBI): domain Eukaryota; kingdom Metazoa; phylum Arthropoda; class Insecta; order Diptera; family Syrphidae; genus Eupeodes; species Eupeodes latifasciatus. Next base: position 40,094,827 of record OV049924.1, read on the forward strand.
GATAATGTTAAAAAGCGCCAATCACAACAAAGCCCTCCACATAACACGTGGAGGCAAAGTTACAGCAGCCGATATATCAATAGCACGTAAGTAGTGTACTTTTATTTATAACTTATTTTGTTTTTTTATATGCATGGAAAAAGCTAAAAGAATGAGCAATACAAAATAAATAAATTTTATCCAAAATAATCGAGTACCACCACAACATTCACCTCATTAAATCAGACACTTTTCTTCGATGCGCTTATTTTTCTTTATGTTCGAAAATATATACGAAGCTAGTTACTAAATTATAATTTTTATAAGCCTCTTGAATTAAATTGTATGCCTATGCATATTAAGCATATACCTAGCCATAGTCAATCTTGCACAGGGTCGGTCGTCTTAAAAGTTAGGTCAGCAGTCTCGTCTGCATTTTCGACTGGAAACTGACTGAAAACTAAATTATTATTCATTTCAACCTACGCAATTTAGGTTAATTCACTTGTCGATGATAACTAAGAGTTTATGTATCTTTTCTTTAGTTTTATTTTATATAATTTTTATCGTTTTTTGAAGTTTTGTCTTCAAAGGTCTGTCGACTTGAGACCGACTACAGCACCGCTTATGGCACATTTTTAATAGAAAACAAATAAATTCCACATCTTTAAATAAATACCAAAAATTTCGAAATGCACTTTTTATGCTTAGAAAACATACAAACATTATGTATGTACATATTTTCAAATTTTGTGTCTGGGTTGGGGTCTGGAGAATGTTTCGGGTCTTTATGGTTTTTATGATCTGCATTGGGTTATAGTTTGTTGGCGCCATGTCATTTTATTAAACAAAAAATATAAAAAATGTGGCCTTTTGATTTCATAAATTAAGTAATTAATTTATTTGTTTTTTTTTTTTTTTTTTGTTGGTGTACTAATGTTATGTAGGAAAACAAAGACGTATGAATTAATGAAGATAATAAATAGGCGAATTAATTAATTGATTGCATAAAGAAATGAACACAAAATGTGAAGAAACTACAAGTTTCTGTCAATAGAATAGAATTATTACACCAAAAAAGTGATCGATTGAGAGAGTGTTTTCTTTTTTACCATTATTTTTATTATAAATTAAAACAAAAATGGTGTGAAGGCTTTTCACATGTCACTTTTGCTATAATAATACCTCTTTATTATTCTAAAAAGGTTGGTAAAGAATATTTTCTATTCTCAGCCTTGTATAGATAAACAACGCCCTATAGACAATACTACTACCTATACCTTAGTATCAAGTAGTGTAGCTTGAAGCTTTTGAGTTTGAGCTCCTCTGCATTCAATAAGAAAACAAAATGATAAAATAGAATTATTGTTTTGGAAAATATTATAGAAAAATCAATATTTTCTTTAAGCTCTTGGTTATAGCTTCTTTCTTTCGTCTAAAATGCATAAAAATGTGGCTAGTTTGAAAAAAAGTAGTGAATGGAAATGAAGGACAAGGTAGTTAAGTTATTGAATTTCTTTATAAGTACATATGCAATTGTTTGGAAGACAACGAAAACCAAGATATTTTTAGTCAGGGCTAGGCTGATGTATTTTGTATTTGTATGTTAACGTCTTTGACGTTGTAAGGTAATAAATTTAGAAAGACCTTTTGTACATATAGAGAAAAAGTTCATAAAAGTGTAAAGATCAGAATAATTATTGTATATACCCCTATCCAATGTTTTGTACATACTTTCTTAAGTGTTAGGAAGACTTACCATAATAAGTTTAAAGTACGTGTATAATGTTAGAAAATCTTTTTGTGGAAAGAAAAAAAAAACTCCACCAAATCGGTTTAGAAGTCAAGAAGTTTTCAAAGTGCTAGAGAGGCTAAAAATGTATGAGAATGTATTTTTCATAAAGAATTGTATTTTACGAGATTTGTCGACTATTTCGATCACGGACTTATGCTCCTGTTTTATGAGCTTAATAGAGCCAAACATTTCTTCAGTTAAAGTCTTTGATTGTTTTGTTTTGTCAAAACGTTAGCTAAACAAAATAAAAAGAAATAAAAAAACTGGATATTGGCTTCAATTTACATTTAGCTGATATGCTAGAATTTTATAAGTGCTTCATTAAAATATTGAAGAAAATGTCAAAACGTTATACACGCAGTTGGTTGCTTTTAAGCGTGTGAAGAAAACTTCCTCCATTTATGCTAACCAACTCTTTAAAAAGATATATGTAAGTATCAATTTCCGACCTACTGTCATGTATGGAGATTCTTTTTTAATCACCAAAGAAAATCAGATACGTAAGTAAGTAAGTATATATGTATCCTCCTTGTTCTTTAATAACGAAACTTCTAATGATAACAATAGCTTATTACTTTTTATTTTGAGTTATTACCGAATTTTTCTTTGGGTCCTTTCTTACCCGATTGCATTTCTTCATCAACCATTGAAAACAAATTTTCTCAACTTAATGATGAGTTCATTGAGAGCCCTGATGGTCTTCCTGATATTTTCCTAAGAAAAATATTCCTCTTCGCTTTCAACTCTCCTATCTAGAAATTTCTATTTATCCTTATCTCAGAGAACATTTCCTAAGATATGGAAAACATCTTTTATAATACCAATTCACAAGAAGGCACCGAAACGGGAGATGGTAAACTATCGACCAATTTCTAAACTTTCTCATATCCCAAACATTTTCGAAAGCATTTTACATGAACTCCTCAGCTTCGGTTGCAGAAGATCTTTAATCATCCCAGCACAGCATAGCTTTTTAAAAAATAGTTCTACCACCAGAAACCTTGTAGAGTTCGTTTCATTCACTCTTAGAGCCTTAGAAAATGGGAATAAAGTTGATATGATCTTCACTGACTTCAGCAAAGCGTTTGGCAAAATTTCTCATAACCTTATAGTCTTAAAACTCTCCTCCTTAGGTTTTAAACCTCATTTTACTGAAATGCATTACTTTTTACCTTAAAAATCGTGAATATTATGTCCGGGTACTATTCTAGCCACTTATAGTGTCCCACAAGGTAGTCATTTAGACCCTCTTCTCTTTATCCTTACAATAAACAAACCATTGACAAAGTGATACAACATTTTTCAAAAGCATTGCAACTTCTGAAGACTTATCTCTCCTCCAAACAGATCTCGACAATTTCTCAACCTAGTATATACCAAAAATTGCTTAGAACTTAACATTAGCAGACAATAAAATTTTCGCGTAAACGCATTAAAACAGCTCCCCGTCATTACTAGCATCATAATCATCCTTTTATGTGACCGTGAACTGAAATTTCTACTTCACATTGAAGAAATAATTAATAAGGCCAACTCTGCATTAGGTTTTGGTAAAAGAAGGTCCAAAGAATTTTCTAACCCTTACGTGACCCGATCACTTTACATGATGTTTGTCCGACATCTGCTTGAATATGCATGACAGGTTAAGTCTCTTTATATCAAGTAATACTCATATCAAGAATAGAAAGCATCCAACGAAGATTTATTCGTTTTGCACTTCAATAACTTTCTTGGGAAGATCTTTTGATCTTACCCCCTTATCGTGATCGCCTTCATCTGTTGAACCTCAACTCATTACAGGAACGTATAGAAATTGCTGACATCTGTTCATACATCGTCTTCTCTCTGGTTCAGTTGACTGCTCCTCTCTCTATAAGTCTATTTCTTTTAACACTAAAATCCGCAACCTGAGAAATCCTCGCGTCTTCTATTTGCTAACTCATCACACCTCCTATGACCTTAACGAAAATCTGACCCGTATGCTTCGGTTAGTCGAATACAAATTCATTTGATTACAACATCAGCACCTATAACCTTAAACATCTTTTGACCCATCCCAACACATAGTTATGAATTTGCATTTAAGTTAGTTTTAAAGCTTATAGCCCCCACTAAAATTAAAAAAGTTATCAGCAGTTCATCAAGACCGTGGAATGCTGTGTCTCATTTTGATTTTTAAACTTCTAAGACCAATGTGCACCGGTATCTACATACTTTCCAATTTTCTTAAGAATTGCAGAGTGGTTAGACTTGAAACATTCAAATGCCTTTTGTGTGTCATAACAGTTGAAACCAATTTCCACTAAAATTACCAATTTCAAAAATTCATTTAAAATATTTTATTAAGTAAAATGACACGCACCAAATTTATGAAAATTGGTCGAAATTCCAATTTTATAAAGTGAAAAACCGAAATAAATCAGTTTTATAAAACGATAGTTTGTGTACTCTTTTCGGAACATTCTTAAGTTGTGACATTTGTTTCCTTCCTTTGAATTTTTGAAAAATTTCACATTTTTCGCAAAACTTAACAGTTGAAAATTCTGTTCTATTTAAATACTTAAAAAATGTCAAAATCTTTAATTTCATGCATTGTAATTAAAATTGCACATTTTTGTTTAATTCTATAATTTCAGATGTTGGGTAATTTCCATAAAATATTAATAAATCCAAATACCATATAGATAAAAAAGAAATACCGAAAATACACCTTGCTTATCAGTCTGACATTCAGTAGCACTCTTGTTTACTTTTGCAATATAATCATTTCTTCATGTGACGAAAACAGCCTCAAAAAATAAAAGAAAGCTTCTTTATTTTTCTTAATTTAAATAATGTACTAAGAAAAGACCTGCCCGAAATTTGGCATCCTTGAACTCATAATAAACAATACCTACCCTTACTAACCTACCTGCCTCCTAACACAGAAGCCTATATATAAAACACTACTGTTTCACTAACTTTTCATCTTCCTCAAAACGTGCCTATTGTTGGCTAAATTTAATATTGAGGTGAATTAATTGTTTTTATTTTATATAAATAAACAAAACAAAAGACTAAATTAAATAGAAATATCAAGACAGATACAGAAATCAAAACGTAACATTTCAGGGTAAGTCTCGGTGCGCGGTGGTACTTCCAACTTATCATATTTTTATTTTGTGCGATGGCCTCCAGTAACCCTTTTCGTTGAATAATAATAATTATTATTATTATTATTATTATTATTGTTTTGTTAACATTTTACCGCCAATTATTATTATAGATATATAAATTTAACACACCTCTTATCATCTTCAAGTGTGTTCAAAGTTATTTAAAAAAATTCAGATTAAACAAAACAAAAACCGATGAAATTAATTTATTTGCCACACGACTTTTTATCAAAAGAAAAAGAAAAAAAGCAAAATGAACAATATCAAAGTCTTAATAATAGTTAAGCCATTTGTATTTTTAATGCGCAACGTTTTACTATACTCGACTCGTATTATTATAGAAGACACATGATTTTCTTTTTGTTGGTGTGGTTATGATTTGATTAATTATAGCAGGTTATACCTATTGACAATATAAACAAATATTAAAACGCAGTAAACAATAATTTGTGAAGTTATAAACTTATTTAAAGAGTTGTATTTAATCTTTTTATTAGTTACATCAGATTGTTGAATGTTAAAAATGGAAGTATTGAAGAACTTTCTTTTTGAACATTTTTGTTTCGCTTTTCCTCGAACGTGGAATTTCTTCATAAACCTCCTCAAACTTAAAATAACTTAATTCCTTTCAAAAAGAAAAATAATAGTCAATATAGAATTATCATGAAAACTGGGTTATCTATAAGTAACTTGGTAGTAAAAATGAACAGGTATAATATTTTTTTAAAGATTCCATTCTTATAAGTCACGTCAAGTTATACTATCTTACATAGATTGGCTTTTCTGTTGCAAAAGATTTTATTGTTTTCGATAAAACAAAAATTATTGATACGATTATTAATCTATTTATTTTATTTTACTTTCATTTTAGAAACCATAACAATTGGCAGCCCTGGAGATTTCGTAAATACAGGAGTTTTCAAATTAACACTTTATTCAAAAGAAGCCGAGAGATATCTTTGCTTCAACAAACATTGGAAACTTGTCGGAATGGTAAGTTAATACAGAAAAAATTTTTATTCTCACTGTTCATTTTCACACAAATAATTGTCATAATTATTTGTTAAAAAAAGATATGATAAAAAGTTAAAAGTTAACGGAAATATCTGAATATAAAGTTGGTAATGACTATTTAAGCAGTGTTCGATCGAAAAAGTGTCCATTACTAAAAACCAATCGGGTTTTCTCCTTTGCAACTATTCCATGACTATAAACGAACTTCTATAGGAATTTACAAAAATAGCTTTCTCTATCTCCTGAGTTTTATATTCAGAATCTTAAAATTCCTCATAAACACGAACACAAGTCAACTTTGATTCAATTTAATCAATTCTGAAACATTTGTTAGCACTTAAGAAACTTGTTACCAACTAAAAGCCAACATTTTCAAGGTTCGTAGTTTTAAAAAAGATTGTGAATTTTATTTTTTAAAAGTTATTAATTAAATAAAATTCCATTATAAGATTGAATTGCATTCTTCATTCACAAATCTCCATGTTCGGAGAAAAAATGCATATACAAATCTACTATAAATGAATCTAAACATGTTGCCGGACAAAATCGAAGAATCCCAGCTTTTATTTTCAATATGCTAGAAGAAATTCTAGTTTTCAATTCAATCGACTTATTTTATTACTTTTATCATCTCTTAATCATTCCTCTTACACTTCTATTACTTTCGAGAAGTAAATATACTAATTTCCAATATTTTTTCTTATTTGTCTCATTGCAGAAAAAACTAAAAGAAAGCTGTCACTTCTTCGAATCAATAGATCGCGGCTATTTCGAATTCCATTCAGTACTAAATCGATCACGACGTGTCGGTTTCAATCGACGCTTTAGACCAGTTATGTTAGATACAAAACAAAATCTAGCTGATGCCTATTTCCATTTCCAAAAGATACCAGCTGAGAATTTTGATTTTAATGCCTTTACAGAGGCTGAAAGGAAAACAGCAGCGTTAACAACAATAACACAAACTCATCAAAAACGCCGCAACAATAACAATAATCGACGAATAAAAAAAACTAATATTAATAATGGCCATAACAGTACTTTAAGCAACAATGACGTTACTAGTATTAACAACAGCAGAAACAGTAACAGTAACAGCGGCAGTAGCAGTAGTAGTAGTTTAAGTCAAAACAAAAACAAAAACAACAGAAAACATAACAACAGTGGATCACTGCAACCGAAGATTTTGGTGCGTCACAAGCATAACAATAGCAGTATTGTGGAACGCCGACTTCGACATGAGCGTGAACAGAAAATACGACAGTTGCGCAAACAAGTGCAGCCTGAAAATACGACGTCATCAGCGACGAATCTATCAGCGGCGAAATCATCGTCGACAATTCTTGCGCCAGTGTTGAATATATTTGCAACACTAGCGGCAAGCAGACGAACTAGAGGTCGTCGGAAAAGTGACGATATCCGCGACGACGAAGACGAAGAAGACAACGAAAACAACAACGAAAAAGTTGTCAAGCAGAAGAAAGTCATCGATTCCGCATCGATAACTGAACCATCTCCAATGTATCTTTTGTCAAAAAATCCCGAACATCGTCATCGCCATCATCATCTCCAACAGCATCAGCATCATCCGCATCATCAAATTTCAAACGCAAATGCAAACGAAAACCAGCAAAATATCAATAAAAATTTTAATAACAATAAAAATAACGATGCCGATTTTACTAGTAGTTTATCAGATAAATTTGGCGAACAAAAATTAATCAAATCAACTGCCACAAGTGGCCTCAAACAACAATTTTCAAACGAATACTCAAATAAAAATAGTAATACTAATTCTAATATTAATATAAATATTAATAAAAATAACAATAATTATCTTGCAATACCTGCCTTGCCAAAAAACTTGTATAATAATAAACAAAAAAATATTAATAATAGAATGACTGAATATGTTTATAGTGGTAGTACTAATATTAATAATAATAATTTAAATTTTAACAATGAAAATAATAATAATAATAATAATGATAAAACTAGCAGTAGTAGTAGTAAAACTAGTTATATTGATAGCCATAGTAAAGAAATGAACATTAATAACAACTTAAATATTGACAATAATTTTAAGGACTATTTAAATACTACTAAAGATAAGAATAATGCCAATCGAAAAAATTTGTTTGAAGCGATAAAAAACATCAACATAAACAACAACAACAACAATAAAACTAAAAATATAGTACAATACAGATATGCGGTTTCTTTTATTTCGATAATTAATAGTTTATCGATTTTTCTTTGTATGGGTGTTTTTTAATTTTTCTAGGAGGGAAGTTATTTTTTCATTTTACCATAAACAAGGACGAAATGAAGGACGATTGGAATTGAAAAGGTAACCAAGAAGAAAAAATGGATTTTTCCATATTTCTATGTAAGAGAACAGCAAAAAGTATGAAACTGCTTGATCCCGAAATTAAATACCTTTCGCAATGTAACTCAAATCCTTTTTTTGGTTTGTATTAAAAAATCTGTATATAGTGAGTAAGTTGCAAAGAAAGTGGAAAATATCTTAAAAATCTAAGAAATATAAACTTTCCAAATGTAAAATTTCAATTAATAACTTGACAGTCCGTTATATCTCACCACACTCTATTGTTTATTGGTTTATAAACGATAATGTTAAAAAATGGCTTTAAAGACCTACAAATATTGCATAATATTCGAACCTGTTGGAAGTGTCAGCAATAAATTAATATTTTTATTAAATATCACACGTTAAGATTAAGATTTGGGCCATTAAACTGGCCTAAGTGTGTCCGTTTCCATTTTGGACAGCCACTATAACCTAACCTAAACCTAACCTAATCCCATTCTTCAATATTCAGTTGAAAAATTAATATTATTTCAAATAATACTCGAAAAATACCTAAATTTTAAGTTTTTACCTATCATACAAAAATCTGAAAGAAACGCTAAACCATTTGTGCTAAAACGGGTTTCAACACAAAAAGGTAAAACGGTTTGAAAGCAAGTTTTGTTCTTGTAATGAATCTGTTGTCTTCACAATTCTATCATATCAATTCTTTGAAATATGTTCAAAAATATAAAAATAATATTGAAACCGGGTATATTTAAAACTTGAGTAAATAGTATTAAAATTATAGTTTGAATTCAAAATCAGCACAAAGAATTGGCCGAAACGTATTTTTCTCAAAACTTTAGTAGTATAAATATCGGACTTGAGGAATAAAATGCTCCTCCCTAGTGTAAAAAATGTGCTCCGAGCATCAAAATTGCTCCTAAAGGAGGACAGCTATGACACTGGCTCGTTGGTGTAGTATCATGGGCAGTATGCATTGAGTGTCATGTGTGTGCTTGTGTGTGGAAAAAAAAGGTGGATGAAATTTGTGGGGATTGAAAATGTGATAGGAAATTTCGAATTGATAATGAATGAAAATGTAAGGAAAATGTAAGGAAAAAAAAAAAAAAAAAAAAAAAAAAAAAAAAAAGTGTTGGTAGAAAACTATTGTTGGGACTGTAAGAATATACTTTTTGGGCATGGGAATAGGGATGGGAAAATTTCATGCATGTTAATTACAACAACTATACAGTAGTATAAATATCGGACTTGAGGAATAGAGCATTTGGGTAAAATGTATTTTGTTGTTGTAAATTGTGAATTTTGGTGTGAATTTAGTTTTCGTGACTGTGAATTGCGGTTAGTGATGTACCTACAAAATTTTTTTATGTTTTTAGCTTGAATATTGACGTGGAGGATGCGGTGTATGTACACTGTACAGTAGGATGCTAGAAAAAAGGGATTCTTGTATGGTTTGTAGGTAGATTTCATTAGAGTATGGGTATATGAGTTTTGTATGGTAATGAGATCATATTACATCAGTGGGAGTTCATTGACTTTAAGATGCATTGGTTGTTTGAAGGTTGATAGTAATTTATGAAAAACAATTTAAGAAATAATAGAAAGGAAACAAATATTTTATGTCGTTTATAATAATTGTGATTTATTAATCCATGAATTGTTAGTCGGTGGGAAGCCGAGCCATTTAACATATACATTGTCTCCATTACTTTTAAGTACTTTTTCCACGAGATAAATATGAGGGTATTTAGTCTTTTGTAATTCTTTTTCGTAAAAACATCCACTAATAGGTTGACCATTAAAATCTTCAAGGAGATATGTTGGCGGGTTGGTTAGGTTTACTTTTCTTATCATAAAAATTTCCGTTGTCCAATTTGGTGTGTAGCCTTTCTCGAAAACGTGTTTGAACTTGCTTATTCTAACATTGTCGCCAACTCTATATTTACCCTGTGGAGCGATTTTAATTCTATTATAAGCTGTAGATAAGATTTTTTTAGAGTTTTCCTGATTCACATCGATTGGGCGCATTTTTATAGTTCTATGCATAGAGTGATTGTATTCTTTCAACAAATCATTAATAATGCACGTCCATTTGTAATTACCATTAAGACTGAATTCCTTCCACATTTTCTCCTTAAGTGTGCGATTAAAACGTTCAACAATTGATGCCTTAAGGGAGCTGTATGTAGAGTAATGATTTATGTTGTATAATTTCATTAAATCGTGAAACATCTTATTAAAAAATTCTTTTCCATCATCAGTTTGAAGGTTCTTAGGCTGTCGTGATGATCTGATGAAAATTGATTTCATCGCTTCTGCAACAGATAAAGCGGTCTTATTTTTTAAAGCAACTGCCCATGCATATTTCGAGAATGTGTCAATGACCGTCATTAGGTATTTATAGCCATTATTTTCCTTGTGGTAAGGTATCATTTCAACCAAATCAGCTTGCCACAGGTCATCAAATCCTTTGATAACAACCCTACGTCGATTGAAATTCTTTCTTGCTGACCTGTGAAGCTCTTCAACAACTTGTCGTTTACTCATTTTTTTAAAGAATGCAAGAAAAAAACATTTATGTATGGTTTTATAATAACATTTATTTTAATCTTTTATATAGTAACATTAGTTTTTTTAATCTTATCAAACGATGCTCAATCATAAAACATCCACACGTATCTGGTCCCTCTTTACATGTATTTGAAGACCACGAACAGTTTGTAAAATGACATCCATGTTTAGAATTAACTTTACTAACGTTTTTATAGTTACTAAAATATGAAATATTACTTATAATCTCATCATGATGTTCTTCAAGTAAATCATATTTATAAGCCCTTAAAAAACTCATAATTTCATTTAAAATTAAAGATATGTTTATATTCGACATGATGTGCTATCGTTTTGATTTACAAATAAACTGAATCCAAGATCGGTTAGCTATGATTTCTTATATGAAAATATTTGGTTCACCTTCTTGATTCTCTTTCAGTTTTCCTATATGAAGAAGAAAATACTTTCGAAGATCATCCAACAAGCGAATTGTATTCAAATTTTGTATGTCAATGTAATCTCTTAAGATTTTTTCTTTATTTTCTAATTTATCATCTATGTATGCTTTGTTTACTGCTTCATCGGGCGTTGTAGGACTTTTTATGTTGCGAAGACGTTTTCCTTCAATATCAAAGTCACCATTCTCAGTTCGCTTAAAACCATTACCAGGAGGTCCTGCAGGACCAACAATTACTCTTTGAAATTTATTAGTGCTTCTTCCGAACTTGTCAACACTCATTTTGCTAATAAATTAAATTTTGCTCACGCAACTCTTCCACAATTGAATTTATTTCATTTTTATGGTTGTTATGCCCTGATTTTTCAGAAGCAATTAAAAGTCTCAACCTATCCACAAGCTCATTTGGATCATCCCAATACACAAAATCAATAGGGTTGGTTGAGTAGATCATTGCAGGTGCATTAATTGTGTATGCTTTTCCAATTTTCTTTTGTGTATTTTGTGTCATACCCTGGACCAAAGGTTTAATGATTTTCTTATACTTTTGTCCTCTATTACCTTTAACCTGTGAATTCATATCATGATTTTTCAAGTGTGCACATGTTTTTTGTAGTATTGTCTGGTACTGCTTTAAATCTTCACTAGTATAAATACTCTTTCGTGGATTTTTATGTAGAACAAGTTCGAGAAGACCATCAGTTCCACGGAAAATTTCTTTATCAATTACAATATTGTTTTCATCATTAATTCGAAAATTTGATCTCCCTAACTTGTTTGAATTTGATTCAACGTCAAAGTATGGACCATAGATTTTATCATGATCTGAATTTGAAAGTATGGCTTCATTAATCGGAGTACTTTCATTGAAGCTATTTGAAGGTGTTTTAAATGAAGAGTCGTCATCGGCTAACATTGAATTCGTTAATGATAAATTTAAATCTCTCTCTAGAGAAATTTTTTCATCTTCTTCTTCTATAGGACTTTTAAATTGAAGACGACGTTTTACAGTAGGTGGTTTTATTTCTTTAAATTCATCATTTATGTTTTCATTATTTTTCACATTTTTCGCGATTTTCTGTAAGGGTTCAACAATTGTTTTGAACGTGTTTTCAATTTCAGTATCTTTAATCAATTTTCCAGTCTTGAGGAGCATATACTTTTTCTTTAAAGCTTTCTGTGTATTTATAAGATTTTTAAGCGTATTCATATTCGTATCCATAGCTATTTAGAGTGTTAGATTACTTCTAATAGGATCTGAAGAATGGGTAGTCCAATACAGGACGGTTCAATACAGGACGGTTCAATACAGGTCGGTTCAATACAGGGCTATTCAATACAGGGCTGTTCAATACAGGGCTGTTCAATACAGGGCTGTTCAATACAGGGGTTGTTCAATACAAGGCAGTATAATACAGGTAATATTAAGATAGGTGTATTAATATGAAAAGCAGTTTCACGACTGTATCAATTTATAAAATAACTGTTTCTTTAAAAGATTTTTTATACCGTCCATTTTTAACGCAACTATCTTTATCAATAACTAAAAACCCATACAATTCTTTCCAGCATTCTGAACACAACTCTTTAAACTGTTTGAACGTCATATCTGAATTAATATGATCATTAAAAATATGTTTCAAATTAAGATCATCTTGCTTGAAAAGAATTATATAGTTAGCGTTATCTCGAATCAAATGTTTTGGAATGTGTGTATATGATTGGCATAAGTAGAAGCTATCTACACCGCTATGTCGACCCATACAAAAGTAGTCTCTTATGGTATTTTGTTTTTCACAAGCTACATCGTCAAATATGAAAACTGAATTGGGTTTAGCCTTAGAAGGCAGCATAACTTCACAATTATTTGAAAATTCATAATAATGCATTTCTTTTATTGATTTTATAACCTTTTTTAGATATGCATATTTTGGTTGATGCAATGATTTTGAATAAAGGTATATATTTTCAAACTTTAAACCATTGACATCTAAAAGAATGCTTAACATAACGTTTGTTTTCCCACAATTAGATGGGCCTACAATTATTCCTCGAATACTATTTGGAAATAATGTTCCATGCTTCTTTTTTTGTTTTACATTTCCATCAAAGTTTTGTACAGAAATAGCTTCTTGCTGTCTTACAAACTTCATTTTGTAGAATGAGGCTTTTACACATAAATCCCCGTGTTTTATAAACATTATTTCATAATCGCTCCATGCGTCTAAGAAAACAGTTATATAATGATTGATTTTAAGACCCACTCTGTTAGTTTGAATAATTCAGTTCAGGGAAACGGATTGGTTAATTCAATAATAAACAAACTTCCTTTTGAGTTACATCTACCATCTTATAATTTTTGTGGACCTGGAACTAAACTTAAAGAGCGTCTTGCTAGAGGAGACCGTGGAATCAACCAATTGGATGAAGCTTGTCGAGAACACGATATTGCATACAGTAAAAGCAATAATTTGAATTATAGACATACAGCCGATAAAATTTTGGGTGAGAAATCCTGGCAGAGGTTTAGAGCTAAGGATTCAACACTACCAGAAAAAATAAATAGTCTTTTAGTTACGAGCATGATGAAGGCTAAATCTACTCTTGGAATGGGTATATCATCAAAAACAAAAACAAAGAAAGTCCGTCAGTGCCCTAGGATTAAGAAAACAAATCTATTCAAAAATGCGGTAAAAGAAGCCAGAGCGGCAATAAAAAATCTGAACACTGAAGACTCAAATAAATTAGCAACAACGGCTTTACATGCAGCCAGACAAATAATAAAGAAAAAACGTAGGAGTATAACACTTCCTAGAGTAATACCAATTCCCAAAGTTGGAGGACTTTTACCATTGCTACCTATCTTAGCAGGGTTATCAGCTGTAGGTTCTCTTACCGGTGGTGTTGCAGGAATGGCGAAAGCTATAAACGATTCAAAGATCGGAAGACAACAATTGGAAGAAAATAGACGTCACAATAAAGCTATGGAAACAATAAAACTTAAACAAGGAAAGGGCCTTTATCTGAAGCCATATAAAACTGGTTTGGGGTTATTTTTAAGTCCGCAAGAATCAAAAAACTATTAAAAATGCTACCCAACCGCCCTCTCACTAACATAGACATATCGCATTTTGGCAAAAACTATATCCCAAATTTCCGAGGTGTTTTTATGAGGGATGAATTGCCAAACAAACCATTTAAAAGAGAGAGTGGAGTCGTAAATTTAGATGATAATAGGGGGATCGGTACCCATTGGGTAGCATATAACAAAAATAAAAATAATGTACAATATTTTGATAGCTTTGGTAATTTAAGACCTCCCCAGGAAATAGTAAGATACTTGCATGGAAATAATATTTATTACAATCATAAATGTTTACAGCGTTTTAATACATTTAATTGTGGACATTTATGTTTGAAGTTTCTTGTTGATCAGAATAAATAAGCTATACATTATAAAATTCGTTTCATTTCTTTTCCACTGATAATGTCGATAACACTTACACTGAGCGGGAACAAGTCTACTCTCACAACAGAGTACTTTCCACCAATAGTATTAGACTCGAATTATGTTTGTGGATTAGTGGATTTCCAAACATACAACTCCATACCTAACGTTGATGTAATGAATAATTTATTTCATTTAGGTAATGATGTAATTAAACTTCCTATTGGCTCTTACGAAATTGAAGATATAAATAATTTTATTCAAGAAGGGCTTTTAAAAAAAAATAATACGGCAAGCGTAAAGATCAGAGCAAATAACAACACTTTAAAATGTGAAATATACTGCAGTGAAGACATAGATTTTTCACATCCTAATTCCATTGGTTCACTACTGGGGTTCAGTAACAGAAAACTGGTTGCAAAACAAATGCATGAGTCAGATCTTTACGTTGATATCAATCGTGTAAATACGGTGAGAGTTGAGTGTAACTTAATTGACGGAACATTTATAAATAACCAATCTGCGCATATACTTCATCAATTTTCAATCAAAGTCAGTCCAGGGTATAAAATAATTGAGGTTCCTAAAAATGTTATTTATTTACCAGTGAACGTAAAGAAGATAAGTTCAATAACAATAAATTTGTTAGATCAAGACGGAAACCTTATTAACTTTCGAGGTGAATTAATAACGATACGATTACACCTCAATCACCAAAAATGATAATTTATAATACTATATCTGATGCTAATAATTCCTATAAAAGACAGGGTTCACCGGGCTCTATAATCAATGCTTCATCAACTCCTAAAGCAACAGTACAAACGCTAACAGAAGCAAACCAATTGTTTTTATTATCATTAGGATTCACATTGAAGAAAAGAAAATAATAAATTCAATTTAACAAAGTAAGATATGCTGAATATTTTTCAAGAACCAACATTTGATGATAGTATTTCAAAATACGAATATCATTCCTATTCCCCGTATTTAAACAACTTCGGTAAAAATGACATCATCCACATCTGTGTGCAACATCAAAATCTCAATATATTACCTTCGGAAAGTTACATTTATGTTGAGGGGACTGTATCGAAAAATGATGGATCGGAAGTCAAAAAGACACAACTTGTAAACAATTGTATAGCATTTCTCTTTGATGAGATCCGATATGAACTGAATGGTATTGAAATAGATAGTAATCGTAATGTTGGAATCACAACTTCTATAAAAAATTATATTTCTTTGAATCAAAATGAAAGTGTTATGTTGTATAATGGAGGTTGGTGTCCAAATTCTTCATTAAACTTAGATGGACCATATTTTAATTTTTGTTTGCCGCTAAACAAACTTTTGGGTTTTGCAGAGGATTTCAAAAAAATAATTCCTAATGCTCGACATGACTTAATTCTAACCCGTTCTCGTACTGATGAAAATTCACTAATAGCTGATGCAGATGAACAAGCGAAGATAACATTACTCAAAGTTCAATGGAAAGTTCCGCATGTTCACCTTACTGATTCTTTGAAATTGAACCTATTCAAGTCTATAAATGATAATGATACTATGAAAATTGCATTTCGTAATTGGGATTTATATGAATATCCTGTCCTACCTACAAGTGACCATCATATTTGGAATGTTAAGACCACTTCACAAGTTGAAAAGCCTAGATACATTATTGTTGCGTTACAAACTAACAAGAGAAATCAACTGAAAGAGAATCCTACCTATTTTGATCATTGTAACGTTACCAACGTAAAGGCATATTTAAATTCTGACGTTTATCCATACGAAGACCAAAATATATCATTTAAAAACAACAACTTTAGTATTATTTATCAGATGTACTGTGAGTTTAGAAAAAATTATTATAATTGTTCAGTTGCAGAGCCATTGCTAACAAGAACTCTCTTTAAATCACAAGCACCGATTTTTGTGATTGATTGTAGACATCAGAATGAAATAGTGAAAACTGGACCAGTTGATATTCGTTTGGAAATTAAAACAGCTAAAGAACTACCTCCAAATACATCAGCGTATTGCCTTATGCTGCATGATCGAATAATAAATTACAATCCTCTGAGTCAATTAGTATCTCGAAATATTTAAAGATTTAGTTCAATATAGCTTATAATCAAGAACACACGAACCCTAGCAATGGCATTCATCATTGACATTCAAGGTTTTAGAGGTCCCAATGACAAGTTGATAGTTAAGGAAATAGCTATTCTGCGTGGCTGTAGCCATCAGCACTTCATTATAACACCTCCGTTTGACTTTAAGCATTTACCAACAACATTAAAAAGACAAGCAAAATGGCTATATCAAAACCATCATGGTTTGCACTGGAATGGCGGATTCACCAAATATAATAAAGTGGAAGAATTTCTTCGAGATAATATTATAAATCACATTGTTTATGTAAAAGGCGATGAAAAATTACAATGGATAAAGCGACTACTAAATGAAAACGTTGAAGTAATAAATGTTGAAAATATAAACTGCCCCAACTTCAAAGAACTGAAAAGACTTTTTCCAAGTGAGACAAGATGCTTATCACATAGCAAATGCTGTGCCCTGCAAAACGTGTTTTTATTAAGTAATTTTTTAAACAGTGAGCTTTCACAACAGTTTTCCTGAATTTTTAAATAAAAAAACATTGTTAATTTTTTTTTTTTTTTTTTTTTTTTTTTTTTTATTTTATTTTTTTTTAGTTTATTTTCTTTTTACAGATAAAGTTATTTCATGTACAATTTTTTTGCAATTTTCTTAACAAATATTGTTATTTAATAAATAAACATAATTTACTTAAAACTAGAGGGACTGTTTTATTATGTTATTTTGAAATGACCCCAAGCATATGTACTTATGCCATCTTCCCTTATGAATCTTTTGTCGTCGATATGACTTAAAACTATCTTATTTAGCTGTTGGGTGTAAATTTGATGAGCGAGAGATCGAAAAACAAACATTTCTCCATGATATACTCGTCTGCTATATAAACAATCTTTATAGTTAATCAAGCTTATGTCTTTGAGTGCAATTTTTTTGACACCCTTTGCTTTTTTAACTTCGGTTCCTTCAACAGAAAAGGAGTACATTTTTGACCTTAAACCTATAAATTCTTTCATAATTCTTCCCGAATTTTCATCTTTCATCATGCCTAACACCTTTTTATTCTTCAAGGGGATACCATATGGATTATTTGGAGAGTATGCAGAAGTATCAAAATACAATTCTATATCATTCTTTATATCGTTATAAAAATCGTCAGTTTTTATTGTGTAAATAAAAGAGTCTGTGTCCATATAATTGAGTTTTAGATTGTGTTCATATTTAGGTTTCATATAGCTGTAGTGGAAGTCATACATTTTCCACTTTGAAAACTCTAAAACACAAAATCCCAAGTACAGAGGCTTGTTATAAAATGTACTTACTCTCTTCATTTGAATGGCCACCATGTTTTCTGTAAATTTGGTCAAACTATGGAAATTCGGCCTTGCTATCAGAGCTCTAGCTCCAAGACGCTTTTTATTATTTTCCCATGAAGTTACAATTTTAACATCTTTTCTCTTGTCTACGTTTTCCATAGTTTTTCCGAAAACACTATTATTCATTAATTTGAAAAAATTTTTCTCGAAATCACTGGTGGCAAGAGTTCTATGCTGATTATTCAAGTCTATGTACTTTTGAAGCCAACGAGACTGTTTGAATTCTAAAATCCTATGCACACGAACAATTTTCAACCCATTAGCAATGCATTGCTGAAGGGTTTTATAATGAATGACATAATTGAATTTCGGAGTTAAATCTGCAATAAGTTTAGTAAACTTGGAATTATTAACCTTTTTGTTTTGCACGCAAAATGGCAAATCATTATGCAAATCATGCAAAGAATTAGGATATTCCAAGTCAACTTCGAAAATATATCCTATTTCAGAGTCATCTGAAATATTCATTAGATCAATATTTTCAAAATCACTTACCCATTTAATCGTAGAATATGGAAGAGGAGATGACATAGCCCAACCATACAAATTGTTTGCATCAACATACATCAAATATTGCGATTCTTTTTCCTTGTCATAGTTGATCATATATTTGTTGTTAGCAACAGTATGTCGATGGGAACATTGAGATATGCCTCCTCTTATCCCCTTCTTTATGAAGTTATATATGTCAATATCTCGAATTAGCTCAAGATTGATTTTTGTTGTTCTTAACATCGCGTCCCAAGATAATCCCGGGGCTGTATAGTAATGACAGGGATCAAGTTTGTAAATATTTTTACAAATACCCCTGAAATTTTCAAAAATATCTCCGCATCCGGAGTAGGCCCGGATCGGCTCGCATTCATATATGACGAAATTGTTTTATTTTTAATATTAGGTATATGTGTGTTTTCTCACTGACGTTGAATCAAATTCAAACAAGTTAGGGAGATCAAATTTTCGAATTAATGATGAAAACAATATTGTAATTGATAAAGAAATTTTCCGTGGAACTGATGGTCTTCTCGAACTTGTTCTATATAAAAATCCACGAAAGAGTATTTATACTAGTGAAGATTTAAAGCAGTACCAGACAATACTACAAAAAACATGTGCACACTTGAAAAATCATGATATGAATTCACAGGTTAAAGGTAATAGAGGACAAAAGTATAAGAAAATCATTAAACCTTTGGTCCAGGGTATGACACAAAATACACAAAAGAAAATTGGAAAAGCATACACAATTAATGCACCTGCAATGATCTACTCAACCAACCCTATTGATTTTGTGTATTGGGATGATCCAAATGAGCTTGTGGATAGGTTGAGACTTTTAATTGCTTCTGAAAAATCAGGGCATAACAACCATAAAAATGAAATAAATTCAATTGTGGAAGAGTTGCGTGAGCAAAATTTAATTTATTAGCAAAATGAGTGTTGACAAGTTCGGAAGAAGCACTAATAAATTTCAAAGAGTAATTGTTGGTCCTGCAGGACCTCCTGGTAATGGTTTTAAGCGAACTGAGAATGGTGACTTTGATATTGAAGGAAAACGTCTTCGCAACATAAAAAGTCCTACAACGCCCGATGAAGCAGTAAACAAAGCATACATAGATGATAAATTAGAAAATAAAGAAAAAATCTTAAGAGATTACATTGACATACAAAATTTGAATACAATTCGCTTGTTGGATGATCTTCGAAAGTATTTTCTTCTTCATATAGGAAAACTGAAAGAGAATCAAGAAGGTGAACCAAATATTTTCATATAAGAAATCATAGCTAACCGATCTTGGATTCAGTTTATTTGTAAATCAAAACGATAGCACATCATGTCGAATATAAACATATCTTTAATTTTAAATGAAATTATGAGTTTTTTAAGGGCTTATAAATATGATTTACTTGAAGAACATCATGATGAGATTATAAGTAATATTTCATATTTTAGTAACTATAAAAACGTTAGTAAAGTTAATTCTAAACATGGATGTCATTTTACAAACTGTTCGTGGTCTTCAAATACATGTAAAGAGGGACCAGATACGTGTGGATGTTTTATGATTGAGCATCGTTTGATAAGATTAAAAAAACTAATGTTACTATATAAAAGATTAAAATAAATGTTATTATAAAACCATACATAAATGTTTTTTTCTTGCATTCTTTAAAAAAATGAGTAAACGACAAGTTGTTGAAGAGCTTCACAGGTCAGCAAGAAAGAATTTCAATCGACGTAGGGTTGTTATCAAAGGATTTGATGACCTGTGGCAAGCTGATTTGGTTGAAATGATACCTTACCACAAGGAAAATAATGGCTATAAATACCTAATGACGGTCATTGACACATTCTCGAAATATGCATGGGCAGTTGCTTTAAAAAATAAGACCGCTTTATCTGTTGCAGAAGCGATGAAATCAATTTTCATCAGATCATCACGACAGCCTAAGAACCTTCAAACTGATGATGGAAAAGAATTTTTTAATAAGATGTTTCACGATTTAATGAAATTATACAACATAAATCATTACTCTACATACAGCTCCCTTAAGGCATCAATTGTTGAACGTTTTAATCGCACACTTAAGGAGAAAATGTGGAAGGAATTCAGTCTTAATGGTAATTACAAATGGACGTGCATTATTAATGATTTGTTGAAAGAATACAATCACTCTATGCATAGAACTATAAAAATGCGCCCAATCGATGTGAATCAGGAAAACTCTAAAAAAATCTTATCTACAGCTTATAATAGAATTAAAATCGCTCCACAGGGTAAATATAGAGTTGGCGACAATGTTAGAATAAGCAAGTTCAAACACGTTTTCGAGAAAGGCTACACACCAAATTGGACAACGGAAATTTTTATGATAAGAAAAGTAAACCTAACCAACCCGCCAACATATCTCCTTGAAGATTTTAATGGTCAACCTATTAGTGGATGTTTTTACGAAAAAGAATTACAAAAGACTAAATACCCTCATATTTATCTCGTGGAAAAAGTACTTAAAAGTAATGGAGACAATGTATATGTTAAATGGCTCGGCTTCCCACCGACTAACAATTCATGGATTAATAAATCACAATTATTATAAACGACATAAAATATTTGTTTCCTTTCTATTATTTCTTAAATTGTTTTTCATAAATTACTATCAACCTTCAAACAACCAATGCATCTTAAAGTCAATGAACTCCCACTGATGTAATATGATCTCATTACCATACAAAACTCATATACCCATACTCTAATGAAATCTACCTACAAACCATACAAGAATCCCTTTTTTCTAGCATCCTACTGTACAGTGTACATACACCGCATCCTCCACGTCAATATTCAAGCTAAAAACATAAAAAAATTTTGTAGGTACATCACTAACCGCAATTCACAGTCACGAAAACTAAATTCACACCAAAATTCACAATTTACAACAACAAAATACATTTTACCCAAATGCTCTATTCCTCAAGTCCGATATTTATACTACTGCATAGTTGTTGTAATTTACACAGCAAACAGTTTCCCCATCACTACTTCTATGCCCAAAAAGTATATTCTTACACTCCCGACAATAGTTTTCTGACAACACATTTTCCTCACAAATTTCCAAATTTCTTAACACATTTTCATTCAGTTCTAAAAATAGATCCTACACACTTCATCCACCTTTTTTCACACACAAGCACACACATGACACTCAATGCATACTGCCCATGATACTACACCAACGAGCCAGTGTCATAGCTGTCCTCCTTTAGGAGCAATTTTGATGCTCGGAGCACATTTTTTACACTAGGGAGAAGCATTTTATTCCTCAAGTCCGATATTTATACTACTAACTTTATATAGAGTCAAGTTAAGACTCATAACTAAGAGAATTTCCAAAAACTGAGTAAGATACTAAACTGATATAAAGAGTATGTAGTAGAGAAAGATTTGTGCTTTGCAAACTTATGATACAATTTATTGCTAAGAGATATTTTGAGTTTTAACTTAGCCTTTAAAACCCTGTTTTGGCTTGTTTTTATCACTTTAAAAGGGGCATATTTTAAAAACCTGATCTGATAGAAAAATTTAAATACAAGATTCGAATTTAGGACATCTTCATCCTTTAAATAAGTTTAGTTTTGTTTATGGGACAGAAAAAAACGTAATTTTATCGACCAGTGTTTTGATTGTGAAGTAGCTAATTGAGAATATGGTGAAACTTATATTACGATGGGAGGAGGAAGCGGATGTTTTATACAATTTAGACAAATTTTGTGCTCCACAGTTGTAAGGCAATTAAGAGTCGAATCCATATTAAAGGGTGTCCCAAAATTAACGCAAGATTTGAATTAAATAGAAAACGCCGTTTTTAGTCTTTTGATAGTTATATTTTTATTGACTCGTAAAGTACATAGGATAGGGTTATGTATGGAATAACACATCGGACAAATGGCCTCCACGGCTTTGCATGCACATGCGCACTCTTTTGTTGAAATTTTCCATGACCATTCTGCATAAATGTGGCTGAATTTCGTTGATGCAGCGTTGAATCTCCTCCTTTAATGCACGGGTGGTTGTGGGCTTGTTGACATAGACTTGTGATTTCAAATAACCCCATAAAAAGAAGTCTAATGGTGTTAAATCACACGATCTAGGAGGCCAATTTTGATCACCGAAACGAGAGAGTACACGACCTGGAAATGTCTCATGCAGTAATTGAATTGTTTCACGGGCTATATGACATGTGGCCATCGAGAAAGAACTAATTTATTTTTTTCTCTCTGCATGTGGCACCGTCTTGTTGAAACCACATATTGGACACATCAATATCATCCAATTTTGGCAGAAAGAACTGTGTAATCATGTCGCGATATCGAGCACCAGTAACAGTCACTGCTTGACCAGCATCATTTTCAAAAAAATATG
This sequence comes from Eupeodes latifasciatus, assembly GCA_920104205.1. Taxonomy (NCBI): domain Eukaryota; kingdom Metazoa; phylum Arthropoda; class Insecta; order Diptera; family Syrphidae; genus Eupeodes; species Eupeodes latifasciatus. The sequence goes on from OV049924.1 coordinate 40,117,982, forward strand.
GCCCAATTATGCCTCAATCCCAAAATCCACAACATACAGTCACGCGTTGTGGATGCATTTGTTTTTCGACAATCACATGTGAGTTCTCCGAACCCCAAATGCGGCAATTTTGGCGATTGACAAAGCCATCAAGATGAAAATGTGCTTCATCGCTTAGGATGATTTTGCTCGAAAAATCAGCCGCCAAGCTTTCACTATTTTTGAAATATTCTTTAATAATGAAGACACGTTGTTCTATCGTGTAACGCTCCATTTTTAATAACCATATACTGTTAGCTGTCAAATTGCTTTTTTTTCAGGGTTGCCAACACTTCACTGCACAAATGGCGGCAAATTCAAATCCTGCGTTAATTTTGGGACACCCTTTACAATAGACGTAAAGGGTTTTGAAATAAGGGCTTGGAAACTCTTTAAACATTTTTTTTTAATAAAACGCACAACAATTTGAGATATTTCAGAAACTTTATTACCGACTTGAACTAGAATTTAATCATTTAAGAATGGATCTTCAAGCTTTGTTGGCTTTTTAGCATTCACCAATGACGTTAAATCTCAAGATTTATTTTTTTGTGTGGATGAAATGGTGATTCATGAAGCAAATTTGGATTTTTACACGACTAAAAATGCATATTTTGCGGATTGACGAACTCATCGATCCCGAATTTCAGTAAAAATTTTCGATAATTATAAGACGTTTCTTGTTCGTGTTGTATTTTACGAGTAAACAGTTTGAGATTAGTTAAAGGGTGCGTTCACAAATTAAATTCAAAGCTGTCAACTCCATTTTGAAAAATCCGATACAAACACTACGAATATAAGGAATATGTGAAATGGAGATCTCATTTCTGCTTGATTCGTCTGTAACACCATTTTACAAAAGAATTCAATTCAATTCAATTCAATTTCTTTCTTTATTGTAAACAATACACTAAGACAATGTCTTTTATAGTATTTGTACTTTGGTTGAACAGTTAAAGTGCTGTTTGATTCTATATACAATAAGATAATACTAAGGCTGCTAAAAATATTTTTTTTTGTTTTTTTTTTTTTTTATATACTTTAATTTAATAATACATATAAGACTTTTCCTCTCTTCTTCTTTCCTATTTCCCTCTTAACATCCTAGTTGTTCGAAAAATGTTTAAAAACCTCGGTCTTGAAACTTACTGCATCCGTTATCCTCTTAATGCTAACCGGCAAAGAGTTAAAAATGCGAATGCTGTGAACGAAGAACAACCGTGAGGAATTTAGATATCTAAAAGTTGGAATAACTAGATTATTTGTTCTTGACGATGTACAGAACTCAATTTTTTCATAAAGGTACTCAGGTGTTCTTGTGCGAATAATTCTGTGGAGAAAAAAATAAATTATAAAATACAATTACGGAAATTTACGTATTCGACCATAGTGCACTTAAGAATTTTTTTGCTGAAAGCAGAGATATGGTCATATCGGCGAATACCATAAACGTAGCGAGTCATGTCATTAAGCGCCACACGTAGTTTGTATTCAGATAAAGAATCCAGTTTCGGATACACGACTTCAGAAAAGGAAATGATTGGTACGAGTAGAGTTCTCATAAGTCGAAGTTTTGTTTCTTGAGGAGTAAAAGACTAGACCATTTTCCTTAGCCCAGTTAGAAATTCTCTCAAGATCTTCATTAACGCGAAAGACAAGATCCTCTATTAAACCAATTCTACGTGAGAGATAAATTTGTATATCATCTGCATACAAATGAAAAGAGATGTGCTCACAAACCGAAGGCAAGTCGTTGATAAAGGCACAAAACAAAATTGGCCCCAGAATAGAGCCTTGTGGCACGCCCATCTTCAAGTACGCATGTGCTGAAAAATTGTTTCCAACACATACACGCTGAGTTCTGTTACACAAATAACTACCAATGAGACGAACAGCTGAATTCGAAAAACCAAAGTAGTGCTCAAGTTTTTGACAAAGAACTCGATGATCAACTTTGTCAAAAGCCTTCGAGAAGTCCAATAGGCACAGTACTGAGATATTGTCTTTATCGTATTCGAGTCTTATATCCTCTAAGATCCTTACCATTGCTGTAGAGCAGGAATGGTTAGCTCTAAATCCAGATTGGTATGGAGACAGCAATCTTTTGGACGTAAAATGGTCAATAATTTGTTTAGTAAGGATTTTTTCGAGAACTTTGGACATGCAAGGTAAAATGCTTACTGGCCGGTAGTCGGCGAGTTCGGAAGGTGTGGCCTTTTTCGGAACAGGAGTTATCCTGGCTGCTTTCCACGCAATAGGAAACGTAGAAGTGACAATACAGTGATTAAAAACATGAGTGAGAGCGTTAATCAAGCAGGGTAGGACAAGCGGAATACCGTCTTCGCCTATAGCTTCGGACCTCAAGGATTTAAAAGTGCGTATAATTTCGTCTTCAGTTACCGTCTCAAAGCAAAAATCGTTAACTCCATCATAAAGTAAGCCAGCCTTGGGCTCAAAGCTAGTAGCTAATTGATTTGTTTGAGTAAACTGATTGTTGAGGTCATTAGGATCAAGTTCACACTTAGAAATTGGCTTTTTACCAATACCAATGTCACGAAGATTTTCCAGAGCTGTTTAGAAGAAAGATTTGTATTGAGTTTCGAGGCGAAAAAGTTACGTTTGGCGCAACGGGTAACGAGAGTTGCTTGATTACGAAAGTAGCAGTATTGTCGCCAAGTTTTAGGATTTGGAGAAAGCCGCCACTTGAGGTAGTATTTTCTGCGACTTTTAATCGCATTCTTTACTTCAAAGTTGTCGTTAAGCTTTCGTGTATGAAAATTGGTGTGTCTGAGTTTAGATTCGGGTCGATATCATTAAGACTTAAGTTCCGGGAAGACAATTTTCGAAAATCAGAAAGTGCTTTTATGGTTTTAATTTTGTCGGTTGCACTAAGGAATTTAATTATTATGACGGAGTTGGTTTTTACTTTTGATCTGAATATTGCAGAAATATGCGGAGGTTGCTAATTAATGCAATGACAAATTAAGTTGAAAGTGTTTTTAAGTTGTTCATTCGGAGTGTACGGTATGCCTATTAAGATAGCATCAGCTGCAATGTTATTGATCGCGATTGTTTGGAGTTGTAGTTTTAAGCTGCCTATTTCTGTATGTATGTGCTCAGTTTCGTTGTCATCTATTGAAGCAAGTTGGAGACGGTCAACATTTGATGCGATGTTGTTTACTTTCTCTCAAATCTCAACTATTTCTGTGCAGTTATTCTCGAGTTGTTTTACCCGCTCTTCCAAGTTTATAAGATCGCGAGATAATTTGTCAATTTTGTTGGACATATTTTTTTCAATGTTATCCATTCGACTGGTTAAATTTAATTCAAGAGTGGATAATCTACCCAGTATGGACTCACCTTGTTCTTTTAATTTTAAAAGAAGTTCAGTTTGAGAAGGCAAGTTTGGCTGATCAAGAAGAGAGTCAGTGACGACATTCACATTATTTACTGGGATGACAACAGCAGGAGCAGAAGCAGCAGAAACGGCGGAGGCGACGGTGATTGAATTTGCAGAGGGAGAAGAGCAAATAGTGACCTCACCAGGAGGTTTATTGGTGGTATTGGTGGACTTTTGTGCGGGAGAATTTTTACTGTCACTTTTGTTTACATGAGATGGTGAGTTTTTCATTATGTGAGAATTAGTTGGATTACTCTTAATTAAAGGGCTAAAGAGTTGTGGTTTTTTTGAGCGGGTTTTCTTAAATTGATCCATTGTCAATGGTCTAGTCTGAATATATTTAATTTTGTTTTTTGTAATTTTTGTAATTAGTTATGAAAAACACTTTTTATTCAAATATTTATTTGAGTCAACAAAAAACACTGTTTTCAGATATATCTCGCACGTATTTTAAAACTCAAAAAGCACAATTGGGGTTATTAAAATCTTAGGCAGCAAATTACTTGACGTCTGTTCTCTACCACATGGAAAACTGTATTCAAAATAATTATTTTTGGGTAAAAGACGTCCGAAAGTGATGAGTGCCATTTAAAACTATGTAGGTGAGTTTTAGTACATATAAATTGTGAAAAATTAGAAAGGCTGCGTAAGCTTTTCCATCTGTCCTATTCTACAGGTCTCTTTCCGAGTAAATGTATAACAGCATTTGTCCAGCCTGTCTCCAAAATAGGCGAATCCTCCTCCAACTATTGTCCAATAATTGCAATAACGTCCTTTCTTTCCAATGTCATGAAAACGCTGAAAAATTTTCAGCTTAAGAAATATCTTGAAGAACGAAAGCTTCTTAATGACCGGCAGTATGGTTTTCGTAGCAATAGGTGAACTGTTGATTTCATGGTTTATCTCACTGAACTATGGAACAAATATTAACATCGTTGTTGGAGAAAGTAAGATTATTGTACTTGATATTTCAAAGGCATTTAATAGAGTTTGACATCTAGCTCTCTTATAGAAAAAGCGTGCTTTTGTGATGAATCTTTTCTTTGTTGGGTTAGTAATTACCTTTTGGATCGTTCAATGCAAGTAATTTGAATGGGTTCAAATCTAATATCCACAAAATAAACGCTGGTGTACCACAGGGGTCCATTTTGTCTCCGACTCTCTTCCTTATTTTTACAAAAAAATTATGTTTTGTCTCAAACTTCTAACCCAAACCCTTACCCTAAGCTTTTCATATTCGTTTTTAGATTCTCATCCTCGTTCTTCGGATGTGGACTACCAACGGCAGCATAGGATGAGCTCATTAAATTCTGATCTTGATAGCATTGACCGAAGGGGAATAAAAACCGTGTTGAATTTGAACAGCTTTCAGTTCTGGGTACAAACCATTTGTTGTGGAGTGATCACATATTCGACATCGAGAAAAATGCTGTGTTTAGGTTTTCTCCGACAATGCACGAAGTTTTTATCTCTTCTGATCTGGGTATAATTTACAAAGCTTTAATTCTTCCAAAAATCGAGTATAGATATCATATTTGGTTATTTCAATAAGGTACTTGAGTCTTTTGCATAGAATTACAAAAATAGCTTTAAAAATGATAGACCATAGTTCTATTACTTAAAAATTTGATGCTCTTGAATACCGCCGCAAAGTTTAATGCCTATCATTTTTTGTATCAATATTTTCACCAACAATGTCTAAGTGAAATATTCAGTTGTATTCCTCGCCTTAAATAATTCAACCGTAATACCCGCTCTTCTAGGAAACCCAAGCCCAATTTCGGACGTACCATTAAGTATAGGGACTCTTTAATTAGCTGCACTACACGAATATGAAACCAGACATTCAAAACCAATATGCATCGGTATCTCTTTTCTAGTCCTGTATCCTCCTTTCCATCTCGATTATTTACAAGGTCTATAGTCTAGTTGGAAACAGAGGAGACTTACAATTTTGGCTCAAACTGGAATGGATTATTGGACATGAATTTTTAAAGGACAATTCTTGGAATCTTTTAATTCATCGCAACAGACAGTATCGTTTTTTTTTCAAAACAACAAAATTCTATCTAAACATATTAATAGTTATACTCCCGATTCATAAAGAAGTAACCAACTCAATATTGATGGATCCATTTCTTAGGAATTAATTTAAAGTTAAAAATCATCATTTTATTGAATATAATAATTATTTCTCTAAAAAACCAAAGCGCCTTGGGACTTATTTCATTTGAAGCACACAAATCACATTGTATCCTTTATCCTTTCTTCGTCCGCATTTATAATAATCATATACCCATAATCGTAGGCTTCGATATACCTATAGTTTTAAAAAGAATCATCACTTTTCAAAACTAAAAAGAACAAAAATTATATACCGGATCGGGACCATCATTCTTTTCAAAACCTCATCACACCATGCGTGCTGGCTGATGCCTCTGTTGCCTGCCTCCTCCGTTGATGCGTGTAATTTTCTTTGTTGCATTATTTCAACTACTGGTCTCGTGGTAGATAAATACTCCTATGCCTCTATGCCTACATGTAGATGGGGATATAATATGGTGAAAGGTGCGAGGGCGTTACCAAATGCTCATCGGTAATTTAAATATTTTTATTGCATCTTTGACAAATGTGTTTCTCACCTGGGCCTACCTCAATGTCAGCAGCTTCATATACGAGAAAAGAATATGCGGTTGATTGATTGATCTACCACATGTGCCAGTGAAGTGACTATGAACCATCAGAATGACTTTGCTGGTTGTGGTTTGGCTCTGGCTCTGGCTCCGGTACCGGCTCCAGCTCCATAAGCTCCAGTGTGCTGTAGCTGTTGGGGAATGGACTATAATAACGATAGAATCATTAAATAGACGAGATGTGCATTGAGTTGAAAAATTGAAGGTGATTTTTCTTTTCTTTAAAAATTATATCTTTTATTTTATTTTGTTTAGGTTTTTGTTTTTGATGTTTTTGTTGAACTTAAATCGATTTTCTTTATTTGGAGTGTGTGGGAACAATTTTGTAGACGTTGAATAATCACCAACAGCAGGACATAGCCATAGCAGGAAAGGCACGAGGGAATTCTCTTGAATTGGATATTCAATGTTCATTTCATGAAGGTTGTACATTTAGTAGAAATATTCATGGTCAATATGGTCATGCATATACATTGATGTCCTACTGAGGTAGCTCTGCATGATACGATTGCTTCGATCTTCTTTCAGATTTATTGCATTCCAGGCGCCATGGCCATCCATGGCACACTCGCCAATTGTTCGAGAAAAATACCAATCAAATTATTTCGGAGTACGGAATATGCTCGTATAGTGTACATCTTGTCCTATAACAATAATAAGTGTTCTCTGTCCCAGGTTATCATCATCAAAGGGTATCCGCAAAATATGTGTTCATCTAAATCTCCAGGTATCTTCACCCAATTCTCGGGGTTCTTAATAGGAAAAGATTACGAGCAATCCAACAAAACAAAAAATATCTTTATCCTTCACTTTAAAAAACACAAGCCTACGGGTAGGTAATTGATGCCTTCTGAAGGATATGATGATAAAACATGCTATTTACTCCTGATGTCTATTTTTCTCATCACGAAAACGGTATCAGGTAATTGGATTTGTATATCCTTATCTTTGTGGAATTCGTTGTGGTCTTTTGGAAAAATTCGTTGGAATGAAAGTGACATTTAGAGATATGGTGACACTTGTGCTCTTTATAAAATTTTGCACCTTCATCTTTGGATTCGAAACACTTCTGGGTGTCCAAAATTTTCACATTTCCAAGAATAAGCATTATTATTTTGATGTTATTCAAATGCTGTAGACTTTTAGCAGTCAAACGAATGAGTAATTAAATTAATTGAGGTTTTATCCTTACAACATTCACTGAATTAAAATTTTGTGTGTGGATAACAACATGCGTCTCCAGACAGCTTAGTCCCTCGGGATGAGCGTCTTATAGATGGTGATTTTAGATGCTCGAGAGGGGCTTTACTTTACTACTCAATTGCCTTTTTAAGTCCAAAAAAGCAGCGATTTCCAAGAGTTTTTTTTTTCGTTTGATTTCAGGGCTATGTAGAGTCGTTGTCTGAATTTATAGCCGTACGTATAAATAGACAAATTCCTTAAGTACCTTAAAATTTTTAGCTGTCCATGGTGACTTTTTGTCCAAGACGTTCGTTGTTCAATGTCCTTTTTTGATGAAAAAATAAACTTGGTCAATTTTTAAAAACGTATACAATGTGGACCGAATGGTTTCCGATCATGGCGTTTCATTTTGACAGCTGTTGCGTTTTAAGCTGTCATCTTTTAACATTTGACAATTAAAAACTATGCCATTACTTCAAATAGAACAATAAGCATTGACATTGTTAAAAATCACTTCAAAAAGTTTTTCAAAATTTTGCATTTGTAGTTCGCAAGACTAAAGAGCCTTAGGCCGTTGAGCGAACACCTTCTGAACCGAAAACAGGGAAACTGATGAACAAATTTGAATTGTTGGGTCATGAAAGTGATGTGAAGAATCAAAACCGTATGTAAGAATAATTTTGAATATTGCTGCTAAAGCCCGTTGTGTTCAAGAAAGCGCAGGTTTTATTGACCTTTTGTAGTAGGCATTCCAAAAACACTTAGGATTAAAATCTTATAAAAATTTGTTAACGAACGACTTGTTGCGGATTATGTCTTTAAAATGCATCAAAATAATCCGGATTATCATAGAAAGTATAATCTTCAATGATGAAGCAAATTTTTACCAAAGAGACTACGTTAATAAGCACAATTATTGCATTAGAGGTTTGGAAAATCCATGAATGATCGCTGGAAAGCCTCTCTAGTTCTCTATCTTCAAAGGGTCTATTTTTGATGTGTTTTTTGAGCTACTATCGGGTGATTTTTTTGAGGTTATGATTTTCATGCATTAGTATTTGACAGATCACGCGGGATTTCAGACATGGTGTCAAAGAGAAAGATGCTCAGTATGCTTTGACATTTCATCATGAATAGACTTACTAACGAGCAACGCTTGCAAATCATTGAATTTTATTACCAAAATGTATTTATTGTCCTCCATTGAAAAGAGGACATTGTTTAATATAATGGGTGATTTTTTAAGAGCTTGAGAACTTTTTTTTAAAAAAAAAACGCATAAAATTTGCGTAAAGCGCGAAACACATTTCGAACCGAACACTGATTTTGGTAATAAAATTCAATGATTTGCAAGCGTTGCTCGTTAGTAAGTCTATTCATGATGAAATGTAAAAGCATACTGAGCATCTTTCTCTTTGACACCATGTCTGAAATCACGCGTGATCTGTCAAATACTAATGCATGAAAATCCTAACCTCAAAAAAATCACCCGATATTACTACTACTACTTGCTGCGTCTTAGGCCGCGTTTCCATTTGCAAGAAAACTTCTGCAATAAATGTCCGATAGTCTGTACGACAGTGAATTGCAAGTGGAAGCTACCAAGCAAGTTCTATCGCGACAGTACTTTCATAACTTCTTGCAAGTACTTGCAAGTGCAATTAATTTCTAGTTTAAACACTTTTGCATCGACTCGCGACATTTCTTGGAGCTTATCGAAACAGTTTCGTATATCTCGCGCAAGTGGCTGGTTGACGTCTTTGCTTTATACAAAAGCAGAGTCAATAGGAGTCTTTTCTTCGGTGATATAGACTCACGGAATCGAGTGTCTTGTTTTTTTATAATAGGACCCACTTTCAATATCAAAACTTCCAAATCAATTGCGGTCATACGAGTGAAATTGAAGTATTGCTGAGCATCTTTTACGAGTATATTTAATTCGTTTAATAAATTATAGAAGGCACCAGCTTCCCGTCTTTTCAAAATCCAATCTCGAACCCAAGTTGATCTTTTTTTCTTTTTTAACTTCCCATAGGAAGTTATTGTAATGGGTCCGATTTGTCAAATTGAAAATTTTGACATTTCTCGACGTTTCAAGGTCCCCAGAGTCGAAATAAAAGATTTTTAGAAAGATGTCTGTGCGTGCGTGTGTACGTACGTTCGTACGTCCGTAGCTCGTCGTCCATAGCTCAAGAACCAGTAGAGATATCGACTTCAAATAAATGTTGTTATACAGATAATAATGCAGAAAGACCTCTCAAGAAAAATGAGTGGGTGGTTTTTACCTGTCAATTTGATTTTGAATTTTGGTTAACCCTAAATATCTCACGAACCAATAATGCTAGAGACTTGAATTAAATTTTATGTTATATATTGTAACGTGATTCCAAACAAGTATATTTTTTTTAAAAATATAATTAACGGTTTTTTTATAAATCAAAAAAACTGAAAAAAAAAAATGTTCACCTCGAAAATTTTACGAATACAAAATGGTTTTATCACCAAAACAATATTGTGCAATGAAAAATAACGTTTTCAAAATTTGGTAAAATTTTGAGAAAAATCGAATTGACAGTTTTTTTATAAAAAATAAAAACCTAAAAAAAAAACATTACTCAAAGTTGGTAAAAATTAAATTTCGACTCAAATATCTTTTCAAAAAATTGAGATTATGGCTTCCAACTTATTTTAACTTATAAGAAATATTGTTTTCAACATTCAGTAAAATTTTGAGAAAAATGTAATTGGCAGGTTTTTTACAAAAAATAAAAACCTAACAAAAAAACAATACTAAAACTTGGTAAAAATTTACTTACGTATCGAATAGCTTTTCAAAAATTAAAAATATTGTCTTCAAACTCATTTTATTTCACAGAAAATATTGTTTTCGATATTCAGCAGTTTTTTTTATAAAAATCCAACAGTCCGTTTTTTCATAAAAAAATAAAATCTACAAAAAATAGTACGCAGATTTGGTAAAAATTGATGTTCGGTTCTTGATATCTCTCAAATTAATTTTATTCATCCAATTTTTAAGAATTTAAGAAATGCTACTTAAATTGGTAAAAATCTGTTTTCGACTAAAAATCTATTTAATAAAACTAGATTTTCAAACTAAACTATTTCTAAAATGAAAAATATTGTTGGTAATTTTAAAATTTTTAAGAATAATTCAACTAACAACTTTTTTAATCCAACACGAAAACCTACAAACTTTTAAGCAAGACAAATCGACAGACGTGATGGGAAGTTATCAGTGTGGGTCGCATCCCAGCCTCTTTTTAATAATAAAATTATCATCGCAGCTGCTAATCGTTAAGTAAACAACCAGATTTCTTGCGACATTAATTGCTCTCCTGGTGTAAATACATCTGCAATAAATTGCGACAGTATGATGCGCGAGCTTCTTGCAAGACATTTATTGCAGAAGAAATTGCAAGAATTCACATGACAATGTAAACGCGACTGCAAGTAACTTCTGCAAGACTTCCGCGAGTTGAATTGCAAATGGAAACGCGGACTTACTCATTTAAAAGTTAGACTGGAAGTCTTGCTCTGGCTTAAACAAAACGTCATATCAACATCTGATATCTGTATTTTCTCAGATAGTCAGCCCGCTATCAAATCTTTAAACTCTGTTTCTACAAACTCTATAACAGTCCATAACTGTCGATCATCGCTAATCGAGATGTCACAACAGTTTAATGTTCATCTTTACTGGGTGCCGGGCAATAGAGACATTCCAGGAAACTGGAAGACAGATGGGCTCGCCAGGAATGGTACAGTATAACCCATTCTACCACGATTGGCTAATGCTTTCATACCAATTGCTGCTAATGCAAGACGTTATGAAGAAGCAAACATTAGGTGGAATAACATCACCACGTGTCAGGTCACGAAAAAACATCTGGTCTACATTAGATTTAAAGCGCTCAAAGTGTTTGCTATCTCTAAGCAGATCGCATATAAGCTCGATAATCGGTGTCATAACCGGGCACTGGCTAATAGGAAAGCACGCCAGGTCAAATGACTTTTGCAGAAGCTGTATGGAAGAGAAAGAAGAGGAAACAGTTCTTCACCTCCTCTGTACATGCCCTGCTCTAGCTCAAAAACGCAAGAATTACCTGGGAGAATTCTTCTTTATAACGATCTAAACGACCTCAATCATATTAACATTATCAGCCTCTCACGTTTCGTAAGGGACTCAAACTGATTTCATTGAGCATAGATGAAAGCCTCAAGATTCATGTGGTATCACAATGTGTTCTACTCCATGATCTACCTACGTCAACCAGACGGCAGAGGTGCCGCTAAGTGCCAAATGCTCAACGTGTTATTTCTCAAAAAATTTATCACAATCTTGGTCACCGAGATCTTTTGATTTAACACCTTAAGTCTCTTCTATTTATGATCAAGAAATGATTCAAGACCTTAAAAATAAAATTTGTGAAGTTATAGAGTATGTCTTTCATGTTTTTTAAACTATCAAAGACAAACCTCTTATTGGAAAATCCGATATTTAAAGAATCTATACTAATACTTACTTTTATATTATAAATGTGAAAGTAACTCTGTCTGTATGTTACTCAATCACGCCTAAACTACTGAACCAATTTGCATGAAATTTGGTATGGAGATATTTTGATACCCGAGAAAGGACATAGGCTACTTTTTACCCCGGGAAAATGACGCATTCCCATGGGAAAATTCAGGTGGGCCGATCACTTTTACGCCTAAACTGCTGAACAGATTTAAAAAGGAGATAGTTTGAGACTTAAGAAAGGACACGAGTTACTTTTGACCTCGGGAAAACAACGCATTCCCATGGGAAAAATTACTTTCCGGGGAATCTGATCGCTTTCACTCCTAAATTACCAAAGATTTGAATAATATTTGGATAAAATTGGTATTACAAACAAAAACAACGCATTCCCAATCCCAACCCTTATGAAATAAGTTGTCGAACATGTTAAACTTATCATACACGTACATATATTAACGCGGGCTTCGGCGCTCCACGTACCTCAAGCCCTCAACGTTAGACGCAAACTGTGGCTCCCACCAAGTTTCACAAATAATAATTTTTAACCTAAACTTTGCTATGCTCAACTTTTCATCGCCAAACACGAGCCATGTGGGTACAACAAATAATTCACAGGGTCTGTCTTCTACTTCTGATAATTCTGTTTCGGCTGATGCGCGGGGCGAGTGCGTAGGTCGCACGCGGTAGACGAGGCAGGTGGTGGCGGTGGTAGTGCGGCGCGGGGGGAGGACATCACTGAGTGGGTCTACCCGAACGGGCACACACGTGAGGGCACACGCCGTTGTCGGACGCATGCAAATTACAGAGAAATCCTGCAAATATTATTTAATGAATTACTCGGTTCGTCACCTAAACTAACCTATGACAATCGCACTTAGTATGGCCTCATCCCATCTCGGCACAATTCAAACATATGTACGTGAGTACAGCTCTGGTTTTTTCATACTACTATCCAAAAAAACTATCTAATGCGGACGAAGTCGCGGGTAAAATCTAGTTATTTATAAATTTGGAATGGACAAACTTTTGACATATGGAATAGGGGGAATATCGAAAGAAAAAGGCGTGGCATCCACCTATTTTCTGAGAACTGTTGTCTATATTAAATTGAAACACAAAATATTTTTGTGCAGTGATGAACATGGTTAAAAAGTCTCACAAATTCAGGAAACTTTCTTCGATACAAACTCAAGGTACCTGCTTCTTTTATTATAGGTGTCGAAAATTTTATATATTTTTTCAACTTTTAATTTCAATGAGAATTATTTTCCGAATTCCACATTTTATTATGCGTGTAAAAATGCAGTTAAGAAATTGTAAGAATTTCCAAAAACAAAAACGAAAATAACATCACACGACCATGGTTCCTTTATTCTGGGAACTTTATTAAAATCAATGCAAAATTTAACATCAACAAAAATTATTAAGACAACAAAAAAACAAATGCACAATGTACCTAAACATATTCATTGGCATTCCAAGCAATCATGCAATCAATACATAATTCATTCGAGGTCTCACTTGTTTTTTCGGCAATTAAAACGTCACACAAAATGATGTGATGGCGCCGCGTCGGCCGCATTTTTTCGGCAATATGGACCTTCATTTTTATAGGTATAGCAACTTATACGAGTATGTAGGTAGATTTTGGATGATGCATACTTATCAGCGGTACTTTTGCACCATTTCTTGTTTGTCGGATCCAATGATAGTACCTGTAATGGTTACAGATGAAGTTTAAAAAATTCGTATCCGTTGTTCGCATTCGCAGTGTGAATAACTTATAAACACTCATGATATTTTGACCATCAGCTGCATGCATACTGCACTGCACAGAACATAGCACCAGCCAACAAGTCAACATAATGTTTAAATATTTCATTTACACAGCAGGACGTCGATGAAAAATCATGTCAACATAGTTCGACATTCATTGTCGAATAATGAATGAAATGTTTTTATTTTTATTTTAATCCGACAAAGAAAAACGAAATGAACAAAACAAAAATGATGCCGCCCGCTGATGAAAAGAATATCAATTATATAAAATATTGGGAACTTTCATCTTTGAATGGGAATGTTTTTCTCTTGGAGTGTTCCATATTCTTTTGGACTCTTGTGTGCAATGAATTGTGGGTTTATGAATGATATTAATTCCAATCAAGAGATTATTGAAAGTCTTTAAGATTGAGTGAACTTTTTAAAAAGTCATGAGAACAACAACTGTAGATGGAAACAAAGTAACCTGAAGAAAATTGGTGACAATATGAATGTTCTTCAAAAAGATCAAATTTTTTAGTAAGTAAAATTAAATATTGGTTTTAGAACTCTCTTAAGTTTTTTAAATAAAATATTCTTATGTCGACCTTTAAGTTTTTAATTAAGGTAATTTAGAAAAAAAAAAAACGACTTTCGAAATTGTTTTATTTTGTTATTATTCAATTTTTGATACCTTTATTATGCCAAGACACAGTGTGAACATTGAGAAAGGGAGAGAGGTTTTAAATGGAGGTGTCGGCACACATTGGTTTTGAATTGCTAATTATTGCAATGACTGGGAAAGACAGAATTTGGTAAGACATTATACATTCGTGTCGTAAGGCCAAAGAACGAATCTCTGTATTTCACAGAAAGACCGAAGGTGGGCTCGACGGTATACTGATGAGCATTCTTCGCGGCATGAGTATTAGGGTTAAATTAATTGAGGGAGGAACGATATTTCTCTAGCAAATAATTCGTTCAAATAACGATAAAAAGTGTAAGGTAACTTTACGACGGCGATCAAGCAACTTAAATGATTTAACGATGATATCATCATCGCCAGTTAATTTGAACGCTTTACATTTATTACTGTCGAAGGCACTTAAGTAAGTTGCAGGAGCACTGAGCCAGAAATAAGAATTATACTCAAGCTGTTATAGATATTAGCAAGATCAGAGATTTATAAAAACTTTTTGCAATGCCTTAGAAAACCTAGAAATTGAGCTACATTTTTGGTGACATCACGTATGTGATTCTTTCATATAGGTAACGAGAATTTCGAGTCTCTTGATGCAAATTACACTCATGGGAAGACATTGCAGTTGAGAATTCACATTCAAAGAGCAGGGTTTTTAATTTAAAAACGAATGTGAAAAGCTGAGACTACTTGCGTCAACAATGCAAATAAGTGGATTAGAAATTTCAGACAGGAGATCGTTAATATAAATAAGAAATAGTGTTGGAGACAGAACACGTTCCTGGTGCATACCAGCATTTATTTTGTGTTTCTTAGACATAAACCAACCCAATACTATTTGTATTGAACGGTCCGACAGATAATTTCTGATCCAACAAAGGAGTTATTCGTCAAAACCGAAGGCAACCATTTACAATAAGAGAGCCTGATGCCAAAAATATTAAAAATCGTGGTAGCAAGCACGAATTTTCTACACCTCAACATCCATAAGCAACCTTGGAATTCTCCAGATCAATCTACGGTCAACCAGATTGACTTTATTGCAATCGACGCTAGACACGCTTTCAGCATCATTGATGGTCCGAACTTTCCGAGGAGATAACATCAACTCGGACCATTACCTCGTTGTAGCCGAGGTAGCATTCGGGTTTCCAGACCCAAGGCAAAACAGGGAGAGGCTGAGAGAAGATACAACGTTTAATAGCTACAATCCCAAGAGATCCACAAATTCTTCCCAGACCGAGTAACCTCTTTCAAAGTTCTCTGCCGCCAAGATACAATCAGAGAAACCGCCTCTGACGTGCTGGGTTTCTAACAGCCACCAACAAGAAACACCTGGTTTGATAAGGAATGTCGGCAGGCAAATGCAGCCAAATAACAGGCACGCAAAGTGGCGCTGAATAGAAGGATGGAAGCTGCTCCCAAGCTCTATGAGCAGAAGAGGAGAGAGGACTTCCGACTTCTCAGAAGGAAAAGGAGAGACCGTGAGAAGTGTGCGGTCGAAGATGTTATGAGGTTCAAAAGCAGAAATGAAGTTCGAAAGTTTTATGGGCAGGTGAAACGAAATGTACAAGTACATAAACCTTCAATCTAAGGCTGCAAAGACTAAAGTGGAAACATCATAGTGGAGCTAGAGCAGACGGCTTGAATGTCGAGCTCTTCAAAGCAATTGGAGATAATTTGGTTAGGACCATACACCAACTTATCTGGAAAATATGATCGGAAGAAAACATGGCCGATGAATGTAAACTCACAATATTGTTTGCCCGATTCTGAAAAAAGGAGTCCCTTTAAACTGCACCAACTATAGAGTAATCAGTCTGCTTAACATCGCTTACAAAAACTTCTCTCCATTAATATGTGAACGTCTAAAGCCCATCGACAGCAACCTGATAGGTCCTTATCAGTGTGGTTTCAGACCAGGAAAGTCCGCAGTCAAACAAATATTCACATTATGGAAAACTATGGAAAATTCGGGCTGCTCCATAAAGGTCATGCGATTTTTTTAACATTGTACTTAAAAGAATAGTACAGAGCTCCCACGTCAACACTAGAGGCACTATCTTTCAAAAGTCTGTCCAATTACTAGCATATGCTGATAACATTGAAATAATCGGAAGAACTGAACATGATGTCAATGGCGCTTTTGTGAGTATTGAAGCAGAGGCGGCAAAAATGGGTTTAACGGTTAATGAGGGCAAAACAAAGTACATGCTGTCGTCAAGAAAGGACTTACAACACCGACGCGACGTCTCGGTCAAAACGTCACCATAGACAGACGTAACTTTGAGGTAGTTAAGGACTTTTCTATCTAGGCTCCGCTACGAACACAGAAAACAACACCAGCGCTGAGATCAAACGAAGAATAACTCTTGCTAACCGCTGTTTCGTTGGGTTAAGAAACAATTGAATATAGCAAAGCCCTCTCTCTAGCTACCAAAGTGTCGCTTTATGAGACCCTCATCATCCCCGTCCTGATATACGGTGCAGAAACATAGACTATGACAAAAGCGGATAAAAGCACCTTGTGTTGTTTCGGGAGAAAAGTTCTTGGCGTGATCTACGGTCCCGTATGTATAGAAGGGCAGTGAAGGAGAAGATGGGACTTCGAGCTGTACAGGCTGTACAGCGACGTAGACTTAGCCACAAACAAATGCTCCGGGCCGGAAAGTCTTCGAATCTACGCCCACAGAACAGCGCAGTAGAGGAAGACCGCGGATCAGGTGGCGTGCACAAGTGGAAAGTGACTTCAATCAACTTGGAGTTCGCAACTGAAGTCATCTAGTAGGGACCGAGGTAGATGGAGAAGTTTGTTTGGTGAGGCCCTAGTTCACACAGGACTGTAGCGCCACCTAGGTACGCTAGAAAGTAAATATCTAATTTTCTTACATTATGGGTATTATCTTAAACTTATTTTTTTAATTAACATGTAGTTTTCGGTATTAATAAACTCACAACGTTGCAGCTTTTCTAATTACTGCCATTGTAAGGAATCTGTACGTTTATGTTTATATAATTTACCGGAACTTTAGAACAAAATTTAGAAACCATCCATTTGACGAAAAGAGGTGCAGTTGAGTAGGATTCCCAAAGAATGGTGGAAACAGAAGCCATAAATAAACTTATCAAATCGTGTAAAATAGTTTCTTGCTCTAATAATTTCTTCATTCAAGGGAAAGTTTTTAAAGTTTAATTTTATTAACAATTCGTAAACATTTTTGTTTTCGATGTTTGTTGTTTTCTGTGTAGGCAGTCTCAATGATCTAGTTTTTGCTTTAAAATATTAACAATTAAATCGACGACAACAACATGGGAATTCTGTAGAAATAATGTTTTGTGTATTGAATAAAATGTAAATAAATTTGACAGGTTCGTTAGCTGGAAATTCGACACTGTATTTCCGTTGGACATTTTAATGGCTATTTGTTACAATATAAAAGACGCATATTTTTGAAAAAAAAAAAATCATCTTCGATGAAATATAAGTTCAACTTTTTTTAAAAGTCGAAGAATTGTTTTTTAGAAGAACACCTACTCAGTTAATTATTGAAATTAAAGTCACAAAATTTCCATTTACAACGACGCAAGTAAGATAATATATTTATGTGCGTTTTAAAAATGTTTCCTAACAAACAAAAACTAAAATAAGAACGCCACCGCCACAGTTTACCCAAGTTGAACAAGTTAAAAAATCACAAAAATAAACAACTCACAAAACTACCGAAATACAAAAAGATTTCTTTTGAAGGAACCTTAATACAGACACCTTCGATCTTTTAGCTTTATGATGAAAAGAATTCCAAGAATATGCACTTCATTATATTAAAGCATAACTTTATCGGTCAACAAAACAACGAAAACCCTTCTGATTTTCAAAACACATATCACTAGCAAAGCAAGTGTAAGCGTCCCATCCCGTCCAGCACCACTGACCGGTTAACCGCTAAGTGGTTGTTCTCAAATCGTCAGCGTTACTAATGCAATACCTATATGTTTTGTTTATATTCCAGTGCTACGTTGATTTCTACATTGTATCGTTATCGGACGGGCGGGCATATTGTCGTCATCGGTCGACTGACTGTCGATGACGGACGGTCGGTGTATGGTGTGTGAAATATGTAACAACAACAGCAGCAGCGGAACATCACATAAGTTTTCAGTTTTATAAAGTATTCCACGTTATTATTCCGGAGACCGATCCAATCATGCCTGAGGAATTTCCCTCCATATAAGGTTGAAAAGATTGAAGATGATTCATCCAAAATTGAATAAATTACTAATCTCAGAATTTCGACACTTGGCTTGTGACATTTTTTAGTGAAAGGGTTTTGCCGGCCGCAGCCGAAGTGGCCTTATCAGGTGTTATGGAAGGAAACGAAAACGAGCTAAGATGTGTTTCAATTTGAACCTAACGCCCTAGCCCGCCCGTTTGGGCACCAAGCACTAGCTTCCAGTCCCCTCTCTTCTAAACCAGAGGCACCTTTATGAATGTATAGTATATCTACGTAAGTTTAAGCCAGTCAACAAGGGTTGTAAACATTATGTATGTAGGTAATGCTGTCCATCAGAGCAATGGACGCGGAGCGGATCGGTTCGGATCGGACGCCATTGCTTATCGCTCTCACCGACCACAATAATTGGCGGCACTTCTTTTGTAAGTGCATCAGATAGATAGTGCACACAAGGTGCATGGATAACAGAACTGAAAATAAACAACAACAACAACAACGAAGTTTGGCTTCGTAATTAGGTGTGTCACTAGTTAGACGGACGACGCGACCGACGCACGGGACGATTGGGCGGATAGCCAGTCGCAGTCCAATCAGGTGCGCAGTTATAGACAGAGACTGAAAGCAGGTGAGATAATGAGCTCAAAAGCAACCATTAATTCATGTACGCAAAACCCATACCAAAACGGCCGGCCCTGCCGCTGTCGCTGTTGCTGTCTGTCGATATTCGATGACGATGACGATGAGAGTGACGGAAAGTGCTTTCTCATCAGAGTTGGATCATCCCCGATTCAATTAATCTAAAGTGATGATTAGACGCTATTTGTTTTACCTTTTGAAGAAGCATAGAGCGACGAGACGGCAAACGCTCTTCAATTATATGAGGGCACAACTCTACAACACCTTACATAGAGTAGCACTGCAGCAGACATTCCATATTTTCCATTCCAGCAGCGCAGGGCTGCTCAGCGCACCTGTTGCTTGTTGTTGTTTCTTTAAGACAGTTCTTATTTTTTGAAGCCTATGCTGCTGCTGCTGGTGCTAAGTTTTCTCTCTTTTAAAAAATAGACGAAACAGAAAACAGAATTTCTTGAGAAATTATTCGTAATTAGAACGAAAAATGACGAATACTTGGAAATTGAAAAGAAATGAAAAATAAGAAAACTGAGAAAATACAAAACTCATGGATATCGAATTTCAGGTCAATAACTTTTTGTCGATACTTTATGTAACGCTTTTATGAACGAAGTTCGTTAGCTTGGGATTGTTTATATTGTCGAGTGTTGAGGAGAATACCTACATATATTTCTACCTTTACCTGATGTATAGGTATAACGTAGGTAGAAGGTATAGCAACATTTTTTTTTTGTATTCTTGAGTCAATGGAGTTTTATTAACCTAATTGATTGTGTGCATTCTTATTCCATCTTTAGATTTTTTTTTGTAATTTTGTTGTTAAAAATATAAATGAAGCTTCAGGCTGATGCACCACACAAAAGGTGGTAGTTATATCGTCATCAACTGCGCTGTATGATTTATCAGAGCTGTCGAAAGTTTTTTTTTTTTTAAATAAACGAAACATTATTGGTATTTATTAACAGTTGGAAGACACAAAACTAAGTTAAGGTAGGGTTTTGTATTTTGTTTGTTATAAAAAACTGTGTAGATAATGTGATTTATAAACTTTTAGGCTTTATATAACTAACCTAGAACCTAGTGACTTTATTTTTATCACAATGTTCACTGCGTCTGTTTTGTAAATTATATTTAACTATATTTGTTTTGAGATACAAAAATATGGCCGACAAAATGTAAGTCGTCTATTGTAAAGTTAGCAAAGAAGTTAAATTATTTTTTTAGTATTCTTTGCCCCTGAACTTTACACTGATGATCATTTTGTAATGACAGAATATTTTGACAGTTACAGGTTGATCATTGTTTTAAATTTGTTAAATACCAATTAAAAAAAAAAAAAACACATTTTTAATCTCTTGAGAATTTTAACTTCACCATTAATTCCTGGTTAGTGAGCTTTTTTTAAATTAAATTATAGGTAGTTCCTTTGTTAAGTTTTTAACATAAGTAATTTTGAACAACATGACGAAAATGTTTAATTTCTTCTTCCAATTCTAATAAATAATTTTAAAAAAATACTACATATATATCTTTTAAGAGCCCCCGCAGACTGCAGACTTTTTATCGGCCGATAGTTTGGTCGGGTTGGGCTGAAAGTGCGCACACCGAGCCAACTAAACAGTTTGGTTGGTGAACAGGGCGCAGACTATCCAACAGTCGGCCGACTATTCTCGAATCAACAATTGTGATTTGGCGACGCCATATTCAAAATACACGCAGACGACGCACGCCAAATCACAGAGCGAACTGAACTAT
Source organism: Eupeodes latifasciatus (assembly GCA_920104205.1). Lineage (NCBI taxonomy): Eukaryota > Metazoa > Arthropoda > Insecta > Diptera > Syrphidae > Eupeodes > Eupeodes latifasciatus. The sequence goes on from OV049924.1 coordinate 40,138,896, forward strand.
CTATCGGCCGACTAAACAATCGTCATGTATGCGCAGGCGTGTATGCGCCAATACTGATTAAACAGTCGGCCGATAGTTGGCCGACAGATTAGTTTGAATGTAATTGGGTAGCCTATCAAACTTTTAGTTTAGTTTAGTCTGCAGTCTGCGGGGGCTCTAAGAAATACTTCAAATCTTATTTTTTTAAATATTTTCTTACTTAATTAAGATGGCGCTACAGTCCTGTGTGAACTAGGGCCTCACACAACAAACTTCTACATATACCTCGGTAACTATCTAGATGTCTCCAGTTGCACACTGCGCTATGCTGTGAGCGTGGATTTGAAGACTTTAAGGGTCGGAACATTGGTTTCCATGCACTCTACGTGACCAGCAGCCTTATACGTGACAAGTTCGACAGGGATGCCAAAACAAGACATTGCTCTGTTAAGTTTTTCTCTATAGATACTGTCATATGCGGCCTTGAAATCGATAAACAGATGCTTGGTAGGTATCGATTTGAAGTTCATGTTCTTTTTCCCCAAGATCTGCCGTAAAGTGAATATTTGATCAATGGTGGACTTTCATGGTTTCAAGCCACACTGATTCGTTAATCTATATAGCATAGCTGTCAGCTCAGTTGGCAAAGTACATAGTGGTACATGTATAAGTATATTTTAACAGAGTTATATTAAAACGACTTGATTATAACGATAGTAAAAGACAGATTAAATATTTTATTGAAATATTTTCTTTATACATAATAGTCAAAACTTGATTACTTAGAGATTTTGATCGCAAGTATAAATTAACAAGTTTTCCAACACCTCCACTCGAACAAAATTTACCTCAAACGTAAACCCATGTTATTAGAACAGAAATTATGTTTTTCGGTAGAAACTGGCTTAGTAAAATAATCTGCAACCATTGATTCAATTCCAATTCCAATGAAAGAGATAATGTTCATGTTCTTCTTCTCACGAATAAAGTGATGTCTAACATCAATGTGTTTGGATCTTGATAAGTACTTGCTTGTCGACGCCAGATGAACTGCACTTTTGTTGTCGCAATATATATTTATGACCGAGTTGTTAAAATTATGGTTCAGTTCAGACTCGAGGCCACGAATCCACATTGCTTCTTGAGTTGAGGCCGAAAGTGCCATATATTCGGCTTCTGTTGTGGATAATGCAACAGTTGGCTGATGACACGGCATGCACCTCCTGTAAGATACATACGTATCCTGTGACAGATCTTGTTTCGTCACAATCGCTTGCCCAATCTGAATCAGAATATATTTGAAATTCAGGATTTCCATTTCTTGAAAATTTCAGTTTGGCCGATTTTGTTCCTTTCAGATATCTAAAGAGTCTCTTGACAGTAAAGGAAATATCCGGTCGAGTGCACTGTGCTGCGAATAATAAGCTTCCAATTGCTTGCTGATAAGGACTCTTAGCCATTTCTTTTTCTTCTTCTGAAGATTTAGATGACATCTCTTTTGACAGTTTTATGTTGATATCCATAGGAGTTGCTACAGGATTTGACTCATCCATGTTAAATTTCATCAGCATCTCAGATATATATTTTTCTTGATCTAGATAAATTCCATCTTTGTCACGTGAAATCTGAATTCCTAAACAATTCTTCGCGGTTCCCAAAAACTTCATTTTGAACTCTTTCATCAAATTTAGTTTCAGATTTTCATAAAATACTGTTTCGTTAGTGAAGATTAGGATATCATCAACATAGATTGCTAGAAACGTCATGGCCTTATCCTTTCTATGAAAGTATATGCAAGGATCAACTTGCGAACGCTTCAATTCAAGTTTTTGTAGGACTCGATCCAATTTGGTGTTCCAAACTAAACTTGATTGCTTAACTCCATAAACAGCTTTGTTCAGTTTCATCACTTGACCTTCTCTTCCCATCAAAAACCCCTTCGGTTTCTCAACATAGATATCTTCAGTTCACTCACCTTGGAGAAAAGCAGTAATAGCATCCATCTGTTCAATTCGCAAATCATACTTTACTGGCAATGCTATTAAATACCGGATAGAAGAGTATCTCACAACAGGTGAATAGGTTTCTTCATAGTCAATACCTTTCTTCTGTGTAAAACCTTTTACCACCAATCGAGCCTTGTATCATACATTATCCATCTCATCTAGCTTCTTCTTCAATACCCATTTCGTCTTGATAATGTTGGCTCCAGCAGGCTTGTCGACACATTTCCAGGTATCATTTTCCTCAAATGATTTCATCTCACTCTGCATCGCTTCTATCCATTTTTCTTTGTCATCTCTGGATAACATATCTTCCATGTCTTCGGGTTCTTCCAAGATGTTGACAGTCTCAGCATTGTAAACTACTCTTGGTAATTTTGAGATTCTTTCGGCGTGAGAGAGCAGATTCTCCAGCTTCTTGTAGGTTTGGATTATCTTCATCTATCTGCTGACTACCAATCAAATTGCACGCTCAACGTTGAAACAAGATCGTGAGTTTCTGATGACGAAGTTGCCACTGATGGATCTTCTTCGTTATCCCCCTCTTCAAATTCTGGATTTGATGAACATGACTCGTAGTCGTTTTCTATGACAAAATTTTCTTGTTTCTCTATTGGATGTACCCCCACTACAGCTGTATACTTTGGAACTTCATTGGTGTTTTCATTTTGAATTTTGTAGTGAAAGTTATCCTCGTGAAATACAACATCACGGCTGATGAAAACATCTTTCTTTTGTAGGCTGTACAGACGGAAACCTTTGGAAGTATTCGAATATCCCACAAAAATGCATTTTTCGGATTTTGAATCCAGCTTTCGTCGTTTTTGTGTAGGAATGTGAGACATCGCTGTGCAACCAAAAATTCGAAAAGAACTAACATCCGGTTTGCGATTGCTCCATACCTCTTCTGGAGTTTTTTTAAGCTTTCTATGCGGTGAACGGTTGACAATATAACTTGCACAGTTAACTGCTTCAGCCCAAAAAAATTTAGGCATTTTAGCATCTCACAACATAGCTCGAGCCTTCTCTATAAGAGTTCTGTTCATCCTTTCTGCCAAACCGTTCTGTTCTGGAGCATAGGGAACGGTTGTTTGATGAACAATCCCAGACTTCTTCAACTCTAGTTGCATAGCTTTGTTTATGAATTCTGTACCATTGTCCGTTCGTAAAATTTTAATTCTGGATTCTTGTTGGTTTTCGACTTCGGCTTTGAATTCACGAAAACAGTTCAACACAGCATCTTTCGTCTTCATAAAGTAAACAAATACCTTCCGAGTGAAATCATCTATGAAAGTAACAAAATATATACTTCCCTTTATAGATTTCGCCTCCATTGGACCACACACGTCTGAATGGATTATCTGAAGTACTTTTGATGACCTTGACCCTTCTGATGGAAAACTTGTCCGATGCTGCTTGCCTTCTGCACATGACAAACATGTCGACTGAGAATCTTCATTCAAAGCAATACCCTTAACTAAGCCTCGAGCAAGTAATTTCAAATTTTCTTGTCCCAAGTGACCAAACCTTCGATGCCAAACATTGTCCAGGTTACTTCTTGCAAAATTAGCATTCTTATATGGAGCAGTATCCAACTTGTAAAGACCGTTTTCAGATTTACCATTTGCAATGACTTCATTTGAAGAATTCATGACACGACTTCCATCTTTGTCGAAGATGACAATATTGTCATGATCCACAATCTTTTTTACGGATAGTAAGTTGACTTTTAATTCCGGGACATAAAGAGCATCATGAACAACAACATCACGTCTTCCTTTAGGAGTTAAAACAGTCAACGAAATGTCGCCCTTACTAACAGCATTCATTAACATGTTATTTGCTGTCTTAATTTGACCTTGAAATGGCTTGAGTTGCTTGAAAAAATCAGGATCAGATGTCATGTGATCGGTGGCACCACTACCAAACACCATTCATGCTGCTTGGACTCTGCATGAAACGCTGCAAACATTGAGCCACCTTTTTCTGACTTCAAATCTTGTCCTTTAAACTTCGATAGACAATCTGAAGCGTAGTGTCCGACCCCACCGCAGTTAAAGCAACGATATTTCCCTTTCTTGTCATACTTAGGCTTCCATTTCTTGTGTGAATTGGGAAAACTTCCTCTCTTTGACAAAAGAGCACTATTGGATGATTTGGAATCATATTTAACGTCTTGCAGCAATTTCATTTTGATGGAATCTGCTGAAATTACTTTTCCACTGCAACCAATGCTCATGATCATCGGCCTATATTCATCAGGAAGACCTTTCAATAATAGGCTACCAACCCATTCATCATTTACTGCAAATCCTATTTCATTCAACTTCTGTGCGGTCGAAATGATTTGGCTTACGTAATCTTCTATAGAGGAACATTCTACCAGGACCACTGAGCATAGTTTTTGAAGTAAACCTATGCGCCTGTCCAGACCAGAGTCTTGAAAAAGATTTTGCAAAGCTGTCCAAACTTCTTTGGAAGTTGTTGCATTCTTAACATGGACATAAAGACTCTTGTCGATAGCCAGAATCATCTTACAACGAGCAATCTTTGTCCTTAGATTAGAAAGATCCAACTCAACGCCAGGAACATTCTCGATACATTTCCTTGAATCTTCAAGTTCTAGTTTGGTTTTCATGGCAAAACTCCATGTTGACCAATTTTCAGAACCAGTTAGCTTCTCCATTTGATGGATTCCCAAATTCTGTTGTACAGACATTTTTCTCCAGTATATGTATATATTCCTTGAATCTTGCTATTGTCCTGGGGCCATAACCTTTTAACAGAGTTATATTAAAACGACTTGATTATAACGACAGTAAAAGACAGATTAAATATTTTATTGAAAAATATTTTCTTTATACATAATAGTCAAAACTTGATTACTTAGAGATTTTGATCGCAAGTATAAATTAACAAGTTTTCCAACAGTATAAAGCGATTTTTATAAACATTTAATTTAAATGAATACAGTTATGTATTAATAAATTTGTATTTTTAAAAAGTGACTTTAAAAAGCTGTGCAATAGTTTCTAATTGAAACTAATTTAATAATTCTATTGTTTCTTGCATTGCAAAAGCTGTGTTTCCCAAAAAATGTTGTCTTTGTTGTTTTAATATTGGAAATAAAATAATGAAAGGAAATCAGTCTTCTTTTGCTCGAGTGTTGCAGAGTGTACAGAATTGCTTGAAATTTCAGTTGCATGAACTTCCATTTAAGGGCAGGAGTTCACATCTGGATTTGAAAATAAGTGATATTTCTTTATAGTTGAGTACGTCTTGAAAATAATTTTTGTTTAAAAGGTTATGATTGAGTTGGGAGTAAATAATTCTGCTCTCTAAATGGCTGAGCTTCTGTTAAAAACGTTTCTCGAACAAAGTCTTTGTGCTTTTGAAGTTTTTCTACTACTTCAAATTTATCAATTCTCCAAAATTGTACCGCATAGCAAAAGTGATTTTTTTAACTTCCCATAGGAAGTGATTGTAATGGGTCCGATTTGTCAAATTGAAAATTTTGACATTTCTCGACGTTTCAAGGTCCCTAGAGTCGAAATAAAAGATTTTTAGAAAGATGTCTGTGCGTGCGTGTGTACGTACGTCCGTACGTTCGCGACGTTTTTTTTGTCGTCCATAGCTCAAGAACCAGAAGAGATATCGACTTCAAATAAATTTTGTTATACAGATAATAAGGTAGAAAGATGCAGAAAGGGCTCTCAAGAAAATTGCTTGGGTGGTTTTTTAACCATAGCAGTTTAAAAAAAAGGTGAAAATTTTGGTTAACCCTAAATATCTCATGAACCAATGACGCTAGAGACTTGAATTAAATTTTGTATTATATATTGTAACGTGATACAAAACAATTATATTTTTGGAAAAAAATTCAATTAACGGTTTTTTTTATAAATCAAAAAAACTGAAAAAAAAAATTTGTCACTTCGAAAATTTTATGATTTCATTTCCAAAACAATTTTGTGCAATGAAGAATAATGTTTTTGACATCTGATAATATTTTGAGAAAAATCGAATTGACAGTTTTTTTACAAAAAATTAAAAACCGAAAAAAAAATTTAACAAAAGTTGGTAAAAATTGATTTTCGACTTAAATATCTTTTCAAAAATTTGAGATTATGGCTTCTAACTAATTTTAACTTATAAGAAATATTGTTTTCAACATTAGGAAAAATTTTGAGAAAAATCGAATTGACAGTTTTTTTACAAAAAATAAAAACCTAAACAAAAAAATTAATAAAAGTTGGTAAAAATTGATTTTCGGCTCAAATAGCTTTTCAAAAATTAAAAATATTGGCTTCAAACTTATTTTATTTCACAGAAAATATTGTTTTTTATATTCAGTAATTTTTTATAAAAATCCAACAGTCCGTTTTTTCATAAAAAAATAAAATCTACAAAAAATAGAACGCAAATTTGGCAAGAATTGATACATTTAGACAAACTTTTAAGCAAGACAAATCGATAGACGGGATGGGAAGTTATCAGTGTGGGTCGCATCCCAGCCTCTTTTTTTTTACAATGTATTCGAATTTCGTATATTTAGCTGATAGCAATACATTATGGTTTGAGAAAATATTCCTCCATGTCATATTCAGCAAACTTTGTTTGAAATACATCGGTGGGTTAAAATTGACTCCTAGATACTTACAGACGGTAACCATTGAAGAACCAATGCTTTAACAATCGACGTAAACGCAAATATCTGGTCCGCAGTATTGTGATTTGCTTGAAAGTCTCTTAATATGTTGTTATCATCAACCAACTTTTCTAATCTGTTCATTAGAATCCCGCAAAATACTTTAGCTAAAACGTTCATAAATGAAAGATTCCGATAATTTGCAACATCATTAGATCAACTTCTTCCATCTTATTAGTTAATCGGATTAACAATTTCGTAGTGCTTGAAGAAGTGCGAATGATTTCATGCATTCTTTATCAAACCACATATTTTTGGAATTTTGTAATACAACCAGAGGGTTGAGTTCATGAAGAATTTCTGATACATGAAATTATAACCCTTTAAAATAACTCGATATCGAAGAAGTTTCGGCTAATTAGATATCAAGAAAAAGAGGCTGGGATGTGACCCACACTGATAACTTCCCATCGCGACTGTAGATTTGTCTTGCTTAAAAGGTTTGAAGGTTTTCGTCTTTTATTAAAAAACTTATTAGTTAAATTATTCTAAAAAATTTAAAAATAACTAACAATATTTTGCATATATGATGAAATAGTTTGATTTAAAAAACTATTTTTGTTAACGAGATTTTTAGTCGTTAACCAATTTTTACCAATTTTAGTAGCATTTGCGTACTATGTTTTGTAGATTTTAATTTTTTATGATTTAATTTTTTATATTTTTATTTTTAAGATTTAAGATTTTAAGATTTATTTCCATTTCATGTTTACAATTATTGTCTTAGCAAAATAATGTTTAATTATACATAATTATTAATAGCGTAAAGTTAACAATAAGCAATTAATTATATTTTGTACATAAAGTATTAACAAATTCGTTATTTAAAGGTTAACAGTATTTAATTATACATAATATATTATACAAATCATTACTCATTAAATTAAAATTATGAATTAATTATGAATTAATTTTTGGTGTATAGATAATGCACATGAATGCCACGCAGAGAAAGTATACCTATATGATATTATATCTATATAAATGTACATCGCGCGAAATTCGATAATCACTTCTTAATATCGTTATTTTTGTTCAAATTTTTAAAATGAATAATTGTTTTGGTGTGTCATTACACTATTTATACCTATTATTTATACCTAGATATTTTCGTTTTATAGAGAAGAAAAGCGTAAAGAGATAAGAAGAAAAAAAAAATAGTGCACGTTAAAGGGCATATTATCAGCGTCAGAAAGATTTGAAGAAAAATGAAGAAAAAATAATAAATAAATAATTATAATTGCAAAAGTTGATACAAAATGCTATGCAATAGCTTTACAGCGGCCGGCCGGCAGTCCCCTAGTGCCACACGTCTTTTTTTTTGTTAAAAAAAAAAAATTACTGAAGCCAATATTTCAAATTTTTGAAAAGATATTTAAGTCGAAAACCAATTTTTTCCAACTTTTATTAATTTTTTTTTAGGTTTTTATTTTTTGTAAAAAAACTGTCAATTCGATTTTTCTCAAATTTTTTCCGAATGTTGAAAACAATAGTTCTTATAAGATAAAATAAGCTGCATGCCATAATCTCAAATTTTTTAAAAGACATTTGTGTCGAAAATCAATTTTTACCAACTTTGAGTAATGTTTTTTTAGGTTTTTATTTTTTATAAAAAAAAAACTGTCAATTCGATTTTTCTCAAAATTTTTGCCAGATATTAAAAAGTTATTCTTCGTTGCACAAAATTGTTTTGGAGATAAAGTCATTTTTTGTTCGTAAATTTTTAGAGGTGACAAATATTTTTTTTTCAGTTTTTTTGATTTATAAAAAACCGTTAATTGAATTTTTTTCCAAAAATATATTTTGTTGGTACCGCGATACAATATATAATATAAAATTTAATTCAAGTCTCTAGCGTTATTGGTTCATTAGATATTTAAGGTTAACCAAAATGTTCACCTTTTTTTTTAAATTGCTATGGTAAAAAAAACACCCACGATATTTTCTTCAGAGCCCTTTCTGCATCTTTCAGCATTATTATCTGTATAACAAAATTTATTTGATGTCGATATCTCTTTTGGTTCTTGAGCTATTGATGACGAAAAAAACGTCGCGAACGTACGAAAGTACGTACACTACACACGCACGCACAGACATCTCTCTAAAAAAAATTATTTCGACTCCAGAGACCTTGAAATGTCGAGAAATGTCAAAATTTTCAATTTGACAAATCGGACCCTTTACAATAACTTCCTATGGGAAGTTAATATTTTGATAGGTATTCAAACTTTCATTCCTACATTTAATTTTCGGTAGTGGCTTCAAATTTCTATGTTGAATTGTACATTCACTGTTCCATTGGAATACAAGTTTGCTATGCAGTATCTCAATAAGTGCATCCATTTAAAATGATGATTTGTAACATTTCTAAGAGATCCGATCCATTTTGGTTGCCGATATCATCTTTGGACAGTCGGTTGGTTGTCGAGATTAGGGCAGAACTGTTTTGGAACTTAAAATAAAATTGTGAAAACAATGCATGATTTTTAAATTCCTTATAAATACAATAAAATAAGAAAATAAAAACATGTATGAATGTATGTCTTTCATAAAATTTGAATAATACATAATCTTTTATCCTTTTCTATTGGTTGTAGGCCATGAAATAGGTATTATTAATTCATCAAATTTAAATTTGTTTCCTATCAAATTAATTTAAATTTTGTCAGAATTTTGCAATATTCGTTTCCGTATGCGTAGAACTAGTCAATAGCATTGAACAAATTTTGTTTTTCGATTGTCATGCTATATTATGACAAATTTTGTATTAAAAATAAATAAATATATTAATCTTATCTACACTGGCGCTTTATTAATTTAATATAAAAATTCCTCAAAGTTATTCGCATCTATTTACATAATATACTAAATGAATTATACATAATATCCTCAATAAAACAATATAAAAGTAATATGTATAATTAAATAAGTTACACACCACCGGCCGCAATTCAATAAATCAAAATCAAAATGTTTTCTAAAAAAATTCATCAAAGCGTCGTCGTTTATAATCAATGGGACGAAGTCGGTGCGGCGGGTGTAATGACCATATAGAATTTAGAGAAACAATGGCTAACCATAACCTAAACCATTCTTTCCTTCTAACCGATATGCCTGATGGCAACACAGTGGAGCCTTGCATTTCATATAATATCGCTCATTGATAAGGATTAATCTATCATTAAAGCCATCAAAATTCAGTTAAAGGCTATAGGTACGAGTATTTCAAGACTTTTTGATTAATTTGGTGGGTTGGGTTGGCGTTAAATTAGTTAACGTACTACATTTAAAGTATGATTGTGCTTTCTTTGAAATGACGCATTTCCCAACATTATAGATTTTTATACCCATACCTCACCTACTTTATACAAAACTAATCAATTTCACTATATGTACGTCAAAAGATAGAAAAATATTCAATAGGTCAGGGACCGAACTTGATAACACTCGAACATAATATATTTATTGGAAAAGAAAGGCGCATACTTTATAGGTACATAATAAAATATATTTTTCAAACGAAAGGAGCCTTGTTGTCAAGGCAAAGAAAAATATCGATGATTTCATTGAATTGATGGTTTGTGATGATGATGATGATGATGACGAGGTTCTTACATCATCTGTAGGACATCATAATGTTTTCGAAAGAAACGCAAACGATTTGAGTTTATATAAAATGTTAGATATTCCCAGAAATAGAAATCATCATTAAGGCTAAACTGAATTCTGAGCCCAAATGTTGTTTGACCGATTCCTTTGGGTATAACCTTTAATTAGATGACCTTCATTTGAAGAACGATTTTTTTTGGTTGGTGATGATAACCGTCGCCAGAGCTCTGAGGTTCAAAAATAAATGAACTTGTAAACAAACAAAATCAACAGGAATGTGATAGAATAAATATTATGCTCTGTTACTTATGAGTTTTTCGTGCGTTTGCCGGTGGTCATCTTTCGTTTTAATACAGAAAAATGTTTGACTAAAGAATTCTTAAGATTTGTTAAGAGGTTTTGACTCACGCTAAGTTCCAATAATCATAAGGTTTATGACTAAATACTGTTATTTTTTATTTTTTTTTGTGTCCGGTGATGATGATTTCTGATTGTGAATTGCCTTTATAATTTTACTTATCAAATTTTAAGTCTTATCATTTTTATTTCCTTAGGCGTTAAAAACTTTAGTCTTTTCGGAATAGCGACAAGTCATCATTTAAGATATCAGTCGTTAGTGTAGTGGTGCACTCTTTTATTTTTGTATGATGTGGAAAACTTTCGATCTAACCCTAAAAAGTACAAATTTGACATAGTTTTATTTTTAATATTGAAACAAGACCAAATTTCGGAGATAATGTCTTAAGATGTCGCTAATACAAACATTTTTTGACTAAAGGCTCTTGTCTGGGAAGTTTATATAAAGGGTTTTTCAATAAGGGCGGGTAGATTTTGAAATAGAATAAAACAAGCTGTGTGTGAGGTATTAACGAAATTATTTTTTTATTTGAAAGGCGCATGTATGCCATTAAGTGTGGAATATGACATCATTCAAATGCCCGCCTCGGCTTCTTACGGTGGCACGGATCCGAGAGGTCCAATTTTCAATGATCCGGCTGAATTTGAGCGATGACCTATGTTATGCTCACGTTTAGGGCATCGGTCGATTGTGGTTTATTTACATAGACCTGCGACTTCAAAAAACCCCACAGAAAAAAAGTATAGCGAGGTCAAATCACATGAACTTGTTGGCCAACTCACATCACCCCTGCGAGAGATACCTAACATTACCTTCAAATCGTTCATGCCAAATGTCAATCGTGGTGTTTGCTGTGTAGCACGTAGCGCCGCCTTCCTGCTGTAACCACGATAACCACATGTCGTCTAGGTCCATATGTTCAATTTGGGCCAAAAGAAATTAGTTATCATCGTTATGTAGCACTCGTTGTTGACGCTGACCGGCTCAAAAAAGTACGGACCAATTACGCTGCGGCCCAAAATCCAACCGGTAACTTTTTCAGGATGCATTATCACCTAGTGAACCTTGCGTGAGTTGGTATCGTCCCATATATATTAACACAGCCATTCATCTAAAAATGCGCCTCGTCACTAAAGATGATTTTTCGGCCAAAATTGGGGTCCGCTTCCAAACGATGGTCATGAACTTTGAGCTCCTGGATCAGTTGGATCTTGTACGGGTGTAGGCCCAAGTCCCGATGTAAAATTTGCCAAGTTGAAGTCTGCGAGAGTCCGAGTTCTTGTGTACGGCGAGGAATAGACTGCCTCGGGTTCTGCTGTTCACTTTCACGGACCACGCCGATGTTCTCGGCCGATCTTGCGTGCCTTGAACGTACGGGGCTGATTGTTTACTGAATCGGTCGTCTCAAATTTGGCCACCAAACGTTGAAGAGTCGACTGTGAAGGGTCTACCGTAAAATGGGCGCAATGCGAGCAAAGTTTGCGTTAACGAACACTCATTTTGATAATATTGTTTTATCATATGAAAGTGCTGTTCATTCGTGTAACTTGCCATGATGATTTGGTATAAGCAACTGAATAATAAACAAAAGTTTGACAGTTTGTCACCAAAACAAAATGGCCGCCACGGGGTGCCAAAATCTACCCACGCCAATTGACAAATCCTTTACGTATGAGTATGAGTTTAAATAATAAAAATTAAAATTCAGCAAAGTGGTAGGTTTGTTTATACAAATACAAGGCACACATATCGTTCACTCAGGGGGCGTGGCTTCCACCCACTTTCAAGCATAAATTTCTTGTCATTTGTAAGAGACCCTTATTTTTCTCGCACATTGATTAAATAATAAGCAGAATGAAAAGACAAAAAAAGACAAAAAAGCAAAATCTCAGGTTATACACTTGGGCTTGTTATCCGCCCCCTTTGTATGTATTTGTTTTCATTTATATATTAAATCTCTTAATGATATTATTAAGAGTTGATTCGATATCACACTTCTAAAAGAAATTACATAATTTTAAATTCTAAAACTACGTTTTTTTTAAGTATTTCTAGAACTCAGGTTTTTTTTTACAGCGGAACTTAGCTTCTAAAAACAAGGATGGGATGCGACCCACGCTGATAACCAGGGCCGTCGTGAGGAATTCCGGGCCCGGGACGGAAAAATCTCGGAATAACATGAAATTAGTTGGAATTAACGGAAATAATAATTTTTCATTTGCAAAGTGAACCGAAAAAAAAGTATGTTAATCATCAAATCAATCTCACGGGTATAGTCCAGTTTAGTTGAAATGGAAGATGGATAGAAAATAATTCTACATGCGAGTAGATCAGATTCCGAACAGAATCATAATCAATTGATTAACTATTTAAAAAAAAATTAGCATGAAGATCTATTACCTACTATGAAAATAAAATAGAGCGAAGTAAAAGTATTTAAAATTTGTCTTTAAAAAAACTATGTATTTTAAAAGGTTTACATTAAATACTCTTTATTGTTTTTCTTTATATTAAAATATTATCACAATGTTTTCATTAGAGTTAGTTTGCATTCAATGAAATATTTCTTTTTGCAAACAAGCTCTCCTAGATTTCTGAGCAGCAAAACAACTTATAATTAAATCGAAATTCAATTTCATTGCCAAAGGTGCTTTGATACATAGTGTAGCAAGTCCAGAAACACGATCTTGTGATGAGCACGAACGATAAAAATTCTTTGTTCTGGCAAGGACGCTAAATGAACGTTCGGCACTAGCTACGGTTACAGGTATGGTGGAAAACATACGGAGAGCAACACAAATGTTGGGGGAAATCGTCTCCAAGTTCTGGGAATAAATAGCATTGAGCAAACTCAATGGCGGAAGTTCTGCTTTAAAATTGGCTTCATAATAGTATTTCAGATGAATTATTTCTTGTTTCAACTCTTGGGACACATGCGAGTTATACTTTTGGATGAACCTTGTAGCGGAGTTTTTAATCTCACGTTCGTCCATTGTTGAAAACTGTATTCAAATTTTTCATCGTATCGAACCGACGAGAAATTCCACATATAATTGAATCAACTATGACGTAAAAGGTGTTTCTCTTGAAATTTACTTCTTCGTCTGTTTCAATTTGCTTTCCAGCTACTCGGTTTTCTTCAAAATGTTTCTTTAATTGCCTTTTTCGGTTCGATGGGAACGATTCTGGAACATCCCCCAATCCAGTAGCAACTGCTTTGCAGATCAATTTTGATCCCAATCCGTTTCAAATAATGTTCAAATCGAAGATCAAGTTGTCGAGGTCTCGGATTTCAACGTCAATAGTACTGTTTCTGGCTCGAAGAAGGAAACTTCTTGCACCAAATCGAAGACATCAGGAAGCATTCAAATTTGTGCATATATTTTAAAACGCCATTTACATGTCTTCGAGCTTCAGCAGTTAAATTAATATCACATAAGGCTTCTAATGATGTTCTAAGGATTTTCAGATGATTTGCAAATGGTTTCACTGCCTCAATTCTATCCAGACAATCTTGTATCGGAAATTTTGTGAAGGTATCCGGGCACATTTTTCTTAAGAATTTCCCAACGTTGGGCACTGCTGCTAAACAAGTTGAAACACTTTTGAACAACACCAAAAAATGTAATTGCCGCAGTACAACATCCCGCTTAATCGACTACACGCAAGTTAAGGCTGTGAGCTGCACATGGTGAATTCACGGCATTCGGAGTTTTGTTTAAAATATGACTTTGTGCACCATTATACTGTCCTTTCATATTGCTTCCATTGTCATAGCCTTCTAAAGCACAACAGTCTTCTAAAGGGGTTCCGTTCTTTGCCAATGTTTCGCAGATCAAATCAGCTATTGCGGTGCCAGTTTTTTTTTTGTTGCAATCGACAAATTCCAAAAACCGTTCTTCAATGGTGAACACATTTTCTTCAAAGCACAGATATCGCAAAATAAATGTGTTTTGTTCCACATCACTTGAATCGGGTGTCGCATCGACAATTTATTATTATAGCGAATTATTTGGCGTTTTCTCTCTCCTTCAAAATAGCTGAATTCACATGTTGGGCACAAATTTTAATGAACTCATTTTGAATCTCAACGGAAAGGTAGTGGACTTGGAAACGTTTGTGCGCTTGTTGTGAAATTCTTACTTTTTCCAAGTGCTCCTGACGTAAGGGGTCATAATGACTAATAAATTCCAAAATCCCCAAAACATGTCCATTATTTGGCTCTCCAATTATATTGCTATAGCCTCGTAGTCCTAGTCCCCTTTCGCCAAGGAAGAAAATGGTGTCCAATATTCTATATAGAATTCCTTGCTATTTTTGTATGGCTGGTTTAATATACACACTTTGAAGTGACTTGATATCCTTCAAATCTTCAGTAAACAATTTATTCAAAATATTAATTAATTGATATTACGGAAACCACAATTGAAAAACGTTTGCGTGGGATTTTCCGGTCCCCCGAAACCGAATCAAAAATTTCGTTCCCAGCAGAAACAAAAATAGAAGAAAAGAAACTATAAAAACAGAAACCGAAATAAATATTTTGTGTTTTGTTTTAATTTGCCGGGCCCCTAATTTTGATTTTAAAAATTTTCAAAATAAAATAAATTTGAAATTTACGTTAAATTAAATAAGAAAAGCTAAACAATTTATTATAACTTTCTTTCAATAGTTCAGACTTCAGAGTTGCCCAGTTTTCCATTATATATTAACAAAAATGTATGTCAATAATAATCAGGGGCCCAGATCGGCAAGCCTGTGACTGATAGATTGGCAGATAACATGCAAACAGGGGCCCGATTGCGAAGGCATGAATGATTTTAAATTTTCGGGCCTCTAAAAATAAGTGGAAATAGGTATGTTGATGATAAATATAGAGTATATTCTCATTGCTTTCAATTTTACGGTCCCCTAGAAAATCCCGGGCCCGGGGAGTTTCCCCCCTTCCCCCCCACTCGCGACGGGGCTGCTGATAACATCCCATCCTTTCCCGTTTGTCGATTCTTCTAAGACTTTGG
Organism: Eupeodes latifasciatus; assembly: GCA_920104205.1. Classification (NCBI taxonomy): domain Eukaryota; kingdom Metazoa; phylum Arthropoda; class Insecta; order Diptera; family Syrphidae; genus Eupeodes; species Eupeodes latifasciatus. The sequence goes on from OV049924.1 coordinate 40,154,571, forward strand.
GAGATACAAAATTTTTTAGTCAATATCTTTCTTTGCTCTCCTAATACTTGAGTCGAAAACTATTTCTTTTCAGTTCTTTGTTGTTTTTGTAGGTTTTCGTGTTTTTTTTTTTAAAGAATTCAGTTGATTTTTTCTAAAAAAATAACTAAAAATTACGAACAATATTTTGCATATGATGAAATAGTTTGATTTCAAATTATATTTTGCAACGAGATTTTTAGTAGAAAACCAATTTTACCAATTTTAGTAGCATTTTTAAAAGTTTTATTTCTTACCTATATAGAAAAATACAGACTAGATTTTTCTAAGACCATTATCACGAAATATCGATAATCGAACATCGCGTACTATTTTTTGTAGATTTTAATTTGTATGAAAACTCTGACTGTTGGATTTTTATAAAAACTTTACTGAATGGCGAAAACAACATTTTCTATAAGATGAAATTAGTTTGAAGCCAATATTTTTGATTTTAGAAAAGATATTTGGGTCGAAAATCAATTCTTACCAACTTTAAGTAATGTTTTGTTTTAGGTTTTATTTTTTGTAAAAACATATGTAGTCTTTTTTTTTAAATTGTTGTCAAAATTTTGCCTTACATGTCAAAAACGCTATTCTTCTTTACATACAATTATTTTGAAGATACGAGTAAAATAACTTTTTGTTCGTAAAATATTCAAGGTGAAAATTATATAAATTAATTAAAGTTGCTACCGCTATTGGTTCGTGAGATATTTTGGATTAACCAAAAAACCACAAAATCAATTTTTTCGAGTCTTTTTCTGCATCCTTCCTTCTGTTTTACATATAATATATGTAAAACTAAATTTATTCAAAGTCGATATATCTACTGGTTCTTGAGATATAAAAAAAATAAATTGGGTGACGCACAAGTCCGTAGAGAACCAGGGCCTAGTGACTTACAACTCTCAACCATCCCTGTGTGCGAGTAATGTTGTCAGAGATGGAAGGGACCTACAGTTTATATGCCGAATCCGAACGGCTAATTTGAGAAAGCACTTTTTATGACAATAATTACTCTTGGAGGATTTGTCAATTCCTCGCAAGAGGCAGTACCCGTGAAAAAAAACTTTAGATGGTATACGCAGGGATCGAACCCAAGACCTTTGTCATGATGACAGTCCAACGCACTTTTTTTTTAAATTCATTTTTATTAATTTATTCTTTAAACTATCTTAAAGCTAGACAAAAATTTATAAAACTAGCCTAATTAACCATAACTTACAACTAACTTACTGGTCCCATACGGAAACTCTAAGTTAAACTATAACACTTAATACTAATGCCTTTCGACCCTAAGATCTATTTTACTTCATTTAAATTTTATTTATTTTTGTATTTATTAGAAAATTAAAAAAAAAAACTAATATCAATATCCTTTTTTATTTTTACTTAAAAACTACTTAAAATTAGGTCCTTAAATAAAACTTTAAACTACCTATTCTACCTTTAAAACAGCAGCAAATCTAACTATCTAACATTTTTTGTTTTTCATTTTTCATTTTTTATTTTCCTTTTTTTTCCTTATTCCATGTTTTTTTTTATTATATTTTATTATTATTATTTTTTTTTTGTGCCATCATGCCTATTCTACTTAAAACTAAACCCTAAAACTATAAAACAAGTATGCAAGCCGGCCAAGGCTTAAAACCCCATCCCGACTACCCACTATCAAGTGCCGATTGAAGCCACCAAAACTGGTTCTCCTGCTTCACCCTATCAGTTCGGTCCCGTTCGGACACAACCCTACTGAACCGAAGGAGCTCTGCTCCGCCTTGTGCCATGACGTCCCGATTGTACAAGAGTCGCCTATCCAAGGTTCGTCGTCTGACGTGGTAGATTAGCGGAACTTCCAATCTATCCTGTATCAGACCGCATCTATATAAAAAGAGGAATGCCTCTGGTGGAATGAAGCCGCTCAAGCGGCACTTTCAAAATACTAGTCGTTCGGATAGAACGCTCCGAAAATTAAATTGTTGGTCGAGGACATAGCTCTTGCAATGTGACCTCGAACGAGTTTTATCACGAAATTGTCAATTCTGTTCCATTCGAGCCCCGTTGTATAGGACCTCGTTGGAATAGTAATGCACGTAAGAAGATTCGGCTGTTCGATATAAGCCGGTACAGCGTCGTAAACACTGTCGCTCGAACACCCGAAACTTCTCCATTTGGGAAGGGGCAACGTTGAACCATACAGGACAAGCATAAACGATCATCGGCCGTATGAGGGCCATGTAGCAAATTACCTTCACCCTGGGGTCAAGTCGACTGTTCTAAAACAGCCGTTTCGTCAGAGCGAAGGCTCCTCTGGCCCTGGTCAGAGCAGCATTTATATGTCTGTCGAAATACAAATACTGGTCTTACCAGATACCGAGGTACTTCACTACACTTTTGCTCGCTAATCGCTGTCCGTGAAGATCAACGATGAACAGTCCAACGCACTAACCATCACGCTACGTGTACTTCGAGATATGGACAACGAAAAAAGCTTCCCAAACGTACAGAGATCTGTCTAAAAATCTTTTATTTAGATTCTAGGGACTTTGAAACCTCGACAAATGTCAAAATTTTCAATTCGACAAATCGGAACGATTACCATAATTTCCTATGAGAAGTTAAAAATAAGGAATAAGACATTTCACGAACAACAAAACGCAGTGTTTTAAATTCAAATTTGAATTTTATGTAATGCTTCACAATCGCTGTAAGGTATTGAAGATGGTTTCGTAGGTGATCGAGGACATACAACCACAAATGTGCGAATTGGTAATGGAAAATTTCAAGAAAATGACGTGATGAAATCGTTAACATGACTAAACATCCATTGATTTCTCATGAGAAAAACATTTTTTAAAATATCAGAACAAATCCCCTTATTGGAATACTCTTTATGAAGATTTAGCAATAACAAAAAATTAAAGTTGCAAATATTTCGTACACCGTTTGGGAGTTTCATTATGTGTCGCATCCTATCTTCTTTTTATTCGTTTTTGTTATGTAAATAAAGTCAATTTGACGCTTTTTCCATTTTCAAAACATTATTTCGTCAGTCCTTTTTCTTTTATTTAAACTTCTTCAATTTTTCATACTTTATTAAGAAAACATCATGATAACCTTGTCTATACCTACCTTCTACCTAAGTGTCCTTTCTTCACGCTTCAAGGCGCCATCGCTAGTATTATTTATTTTGAATCATTTCACATCATCAATAAAATTAAATAAAAACTTAAATATTTTAATAGATTGTTTCCCATCATAAATTAAACGTATAATAAAAAAATTAATAAAAACCTAATCGATAAACCCTTAAAAATTATTAAAACCGTTGAAAATAAATGTCCATATAACACCCATAAGGATCTTCAATCCAAATCACACACCGGGCTGGTTTTGTTGTCCCTCGGCATCATGTTCCGATACCAGTTAACGATGATCAGATCAAGTATGTCCCCAAAAACACATCGATATGATGTGATGGTGTGGAAACAAATAAAATGCATTAAGATTACCAAATCCCCAAAATAATAAAACACCGCCGGCCGCTCGATATTGTATATGGTTAAAAGGATTGTGCAACAGCAGCGCAGAGCAGCAGCGTGGAAGAGCGTATCCCAATTGAGATGAGACCGTAGATAACAAAATTATAATCATTACGATGACCCGAACCAGATGATGACGATCTCATGTATGATAATGGGCAAACAGGGCACTTTTATGTACTTTTATAGCCGTAGTTCCACTGCAAGCCCAGTCTATACGGAGGACAGCACGTCAGGGGTGTCAAGTGCACTAGGGTCATGGAGTTTTTTGTTTTCATAATGGGTTAAGTCTCAAGACAACAATGGATTCCCGCCGACAAGCTACAAATGCAGAAGACCAAGAGCATCGCAATTCACTGTGTGATATTTAAGTTAAGGCGATGGCGATGGATGAATGGTCATGAGTTTGATCGAAATGTTATTTCGATTATGCTTTGAAATAGTTTATGGGGTAATAGAATTTGGGTTTTATGGCTATGCGGTAGTTCTGACAAGATACGGTTTCAATCAGGGTGTTGTTAGATAAAGGAAGATAGGTTTCTCTTATTTTGTGTGGTTCCCGATTGATGGTTCAGGATTAGATTTAGGTACCATATAGGTACCTTACCTACGTGCGTCTTATGAGGAATGTTATGAATGGATGGGCATGGGGGAAAAAAGGTGACACTGTGCGCTGGTCGTCATGTCAGAGCGCCACGGATCGTGGTGTTAAGGATAAAGTGAAAAATTAAATGAACGAAGGATTAGAGTGTCACAGAGAATGGTCAATATTGTTTATCTGCCGAAATATTTATTTTTATAACCAATGTAATAACTCTATACTGAGGTTAAGGTCACGACAAAATCAAGCTTATAGTAAATATAAAATTAATTTTATTTATTTTCAAGGATTTACCTAAAAGTGGAATAAAATCGATACATTTTTGAAATGAAATAAATCGCCATAATTCGTTATTTCCTCATTTGTTCTATTTATGCAAAAATTTTAACTTCTAGTGGTGTTTATTCGTGCTGCCGGATGATGAAAGAAAGTCTCCAAATTTGAGAATGCAAACTAAGGTCTAATTTAGAAATAATGATGATGCAGGTGTTTAAGGTTTTTTTAGTGTAATAAAAGAAAAAAAGGCCGGGATGCGACCCACACTGATAACTTCCCATCCCGTCTATCGATTTGTCTTGCTTAAAAGTTTGTCTAAATGTATCAATTCTTACCAAATTTGCGTTTTATTTTTTGTAGATTTTATTTTTTTATGAAAAAACGGACTGTTGGAATTTTTATAAAAAAAATTACTGAATATCAAAAACAATATTTTCTGTGAAATAAAATGAGTTTGAAGCTAATATTTTTAATTTTTGAAAAGCTATTTGAGTCGAAAGTAAATTTTTACCAAGTTTTAGTATTGTTTTTTTTTGTCAATTCGATTTTTCTCAAAATTTTTCCTAAAGTTGAAAACAATATTTCTTATAAATTTAAATTAGTTGAAAGCCATAATCTCAAATTTTTGAAAAGATATTTGAGTCGAAAACCAATTTTTGCCAAATTTTGTTAAATTTTTTTTTCGGTTTTTAATTTTTTGTAAAAAAAAAACTGTCAATTCGATTTTTCTCAAAATTTGACTGAATGTTTAAAACAATATTTTTTGAAAGATAGAAGTAGTTTAAAGCCAATATCTTAAAGCCTTGAAAAGATATTTGAGTAAAAAATCAATTTTTACCAACTTTTATTATTTTTTTTTTAGGTTTTTATTTTTTGTAAAAAACTGTCAGTGCGATTTTTCTCAAAATTTTATCAGATGTCAAAAACATTATTCTTCGTGGCACAAAATTGTTTTGGAGATGAAATCATATTTTAGTCGTAAAATTTTCAAAGTGACACATTTTTTTTCAGTTTTTTTGATTTATAAAAAAAAGGGACCTTGAAACGTCGAGAAATGTCAAAATTTTCAATTTGACAAATCGGACCCATTACAATAACTTCCTATGGGAAGTGAACAAGACAAAGCAGCTGAACTAAAAACTTCAGAATAAAAATGTTCACCTTTTTGTTTTGTGCTCTCTCGGTTCAATAAGAGAAATTAATAATTGCATCAGCTTATAGTCCAGTCAAATTAGGATTTCAGCCTAAATGGTACACATATTTTTTTATTGTTGTTAACAATGTGTAAGAAGTCGACCTCGATATCATGTACGCGTCAAAGGTTATTCGAGGTCAAAGGTCACGGAATTAGCTTTTTTTTAATATCTCGTTTTTTATTGGTCGTACAAAAAAAAGTTTTAGACACAAATTGTAGAGGAGGTAATTATCTACAAAAATGGTCTTATAACATTTTCACGTCAAGTTGATAGTTTTTCCGTTATAAGGCCAACAAAGTGTACACTTTTAATGAAATATGATTTTTGCGCTAAAAACAAGTAGCCTTTGCGTTAATATCTCGCTTCATACTGTTTGTACAATAAAAAGTCTGGAACAAAAATTGTAGAGGACAAAATTATCTACAAAATGGTTATATGTGTACATATATATATCCAATCGCACTTGCGCTATACAAATTTTAATGTTTACCATACAAAATTACAATAATATATAATCAGCCCTATCATGAATTCCATCGTAATCGGAAATTTTTACGAATCCCGAAAAACTGTATCATGAAATCCGTTCGTAGTGGAAAATCTCATACAATTTTGCATTACGAACGGATTTCATGATACAGTTTTTCGGGATTCGTAAAAATTTCCGATTACGATGGAATTCATGATAGGGCTGAATATTACATCATATTATAATAACGGTAACAAGGATGAATTCGTTTTATGCAAGATTTATTGCATATGTAGGTACATAGTATACATTACTGTCGTCTGGATGCCAGACGGCGAACTGGGTGGTTGGGGGGTAACAGGTTGTACATATACATATATAGTATTTGTAAGGACTAGGTCGACCTTTTTTAGTAACAATAGACGCAGCTGTCTTCGACATTCATATGCCGGACCGGCCCGCTGCAGTAGATGAGTATTTAGTTGTGTTCGGTCAGTACGAACGTTGTCACGTGTATATTGTGTTTTGTGTGAGTTCTGAATTTTTTTACAAGTACTGCTTATATTACATAACCAATTAAATGGCGGGTAATTGTTTTATATGTGAAAACTCGCTATCGGTCGGTGAAACTGTAAATGTCGAGCGTGGATTACTTACTTACTTAAGGTGGCGCTACAGTCCTGTGTGAACTAGGGCCTCACCCAACAAACTTCTCCATCTAGCTCGGTCCCTAGCTAGATGTCTCCAGTTTCGCGCTCCAAATTGGGTGAGGTCACTTTCCACTTGTGCGCGCCACTTGATCCGCGGTCTTCCTCTACTGCGCTGTCCTGTGGGTGTGGATTCGAAGACTTTCCGGGCCGGAGCATTGGTTTCCATGTGCTCTACGTGACCCAGCCATCTTAGTCGTTGGACTTTTACCCTTCTGGCTAAGTCTACGTCGCTGTACAGCCCGTACAGCTCGTCGTTCCATCTTCTCCTCCATTCCCCTTCGATGCATACGGGACCGTAGATCACACGAAGAACTTTTCTCTCGAAACGACCCAAGGTGCTTTCATCCGCTTTTGTCATAGTCCATGCTTCTGCACCGTATAGCAGGACGGGGATGATAAGGGACTTTTCCACTCAATTGCTTTCTTAGCCCAAAGAAACAGCGGTTAGCAAGAGTTATTCTTCGTTTGATCTCAGCGCTGGTGTTGTTTTCTGCGTTTACAGCGGAGCCTAGGTAGACGAAGTCCTTGACTACCTCAAGGTTACGTCTGTCGATGGTGACGTTTTGACCAAGACGTCAGTGTTGTAGGTCCTTTCTTGACGACAGCATGTACCTACTTTGTTTTACCCTCATTAACCGTTAAACCCATTTTTTCCGCCTCTGCCTCAATACTCACAAAAGCCACATTGATATCACGCTGAGTTCTTCCGGTTATGTCAATGTCATCAGCATATGCTAGTAATTGGACAGACTTTTGAAAGATAGTGCCTCTAGTGTTGACGTGTGAGCTCTGCACTATTCTTTCAAGTACGATGTTAAAAAAATCACATGACAGCGCATCACCTTGTCTAAAACCTTTTTTGACATCGAAAGGTTCAGTTAAGTTGTTTCCAACCTTTATGGAGCAGCCTGAATTCTCCATGGTCATCCTGCACAAACGGACGAGTTTGGCAGGGATACCAAAACTAGACATGGTTCTTTACAGCTCGTCCCTGTAGATGCTGTCATATGCGGCCTCGATGAAAAGATGGTGGGTGTCGATTTGGTGTTCTTGGGGTTTTTCCATGATCTGCCGTAATGTGAATATTTGATCGACTGTGGACTTTCCTGGTCTAAAACCACACTGATAAGGACCTATCAGGTTGTTGACGATGGGCTTTAGACGTTCACGTATTACGGCAGAGAAGATTTTGTAGGCGATGTTAAGTAGACTGATTCCTCTATAGTTGGTGCAGTTTAGAGGGTCTCCTTTTTTCAGGATCGGGCAAACAATACTGAGGTTCCATTCATCGGGCATGCTTTCTTCCGACCATATCTTACAGATAAGTTGGTGCATGCTCCTAACCAACTTATCTCCAGCTGCTTTAAAGAGCTCGACATTCAAGCCATCTGCTCCAGCGGCTTTATTAGACTTCAGCTTAGATATGGCAATCTTTACTTCGTCTAAGTCGGGAGGACGGGATTGTTGGCTTTCGTCGTCTATGTTGAATGGATCATCCTGCCTGACAGCGGAATTCGGTTCGTCGTCGCCGTTATACAGTCTGCAGAAGTGGATTACAAACATTAAAAAACGATAGCAATGATAGAGACGATGGACTTGTACCTACATATACATCTTGCATAAAACGAATTCATCCTTGTTACCGTTATTAGAATATGATGTAATATTATATATTATTGTAATTTTGTATGGTAAACATTAAAATTTGTATAGCGTAAGTGCGATTGGATATATATATGTACATATATAACCATTTTGTAGATAATTTTGTCCTCTACAATTTTTGTTCCAGACTTTTTATTGTACAAACAGTATGAAGCGAGATATTAACGCAAAGGCTACTTGTTTTTAGCGCAAAAATCATATTTCATTAAAAGTGTACACTTTGTTGGCCTTATAACGGAAAAACTATCAACTTGACGTGAAAATGTTATAAGACCATTTTTGTGGATAATTACCTCCTCTACAATTTGTGTCTAAAACTTTTTTTTGTACGACCAATAAAAAACGAGATATTAAAAAAAAAGCTAATTCCGTGACCTTTGACCTCGAATAACCTTTGACGCGTACATGATATCGAGGTCGACTTTTTACACATTGTTAACAACAATATAAAAAAGATGTGTACCAAAATTCAGCTAGGTGGGAATTTTCCGAGCTGAACCCATTGTTTCGTCTAATTTGACTGGACTATTAATAATTTATAGTAAGCTGCGTTGCTCTATTTGTAGAATTAAAAATATTAACATTTCTTGACCTTTCAACAACCCTAGATTTTTTTCAGAAGGAAGAAAGAAGGAACAAACCTCTAAACCAACTGTAGGTACTTACTTTTAATAAATTAATTAAACCAAAAACATATTTTTAACATCTTATTGTAATCGGTCTGATTTGGCGAATTGAAAATTTTGACATTTCTCGACATTCAAAGTCCCTACAATCTAAATAAGAGATTATTAGAGAGATATCTGTGCGTGTGTGTGTACAAACGTTCGTACGTTCGGGAAGCTTTTTTCGTCATCCATATCCCAAGAACCAGTGAAGATATCCACTTAATAAATAAATGTTGTTATACAGATAATAACGCAGAAAGATGCAAAAAGGACTCATACCAAAATATAGAGGGTGTTTTTGGTTAATCCTAATTATTCCATGAACTATCGGGTGATTTTTTAAGAGCTTGAGAACTTTTAAAAAAAAAAAAAATGGTTGCCTGTAAAGTCGGTTTTACGGACGAAGATTTTACGTGACAACGTCTTTTTCTCGGTAGAATATTTATTGATATGAATATAATTAAATTGCACAATAGGAACAAGGAATTGAATGAAAATAAGAATTGCACAAATTTTTTAAACTAATAATTTACTTAACACTATCAACATTTATCAATAGTATGACATAACCTATAAACTCAGTTTCTCAACTAACAATTAATCAATCAATCATAGTTTACGATAATGAAATATCAGTGTACAATTATTTACCTTTATTGTTGTAGTTGTTGTAAATGACGAATCTAAGCACTCCACATTTTCACTACAGACACAGCTGACGATACTTTAACCACACGTGTGAACTTGTATTATGACGCTTTCTTGTTTTTCCAACGCCAAGAACGTTCGAGAAAGACAAAGACAGAGACACAAGCATGCGCCGATTCAATGCGCCTAATTATCTAGTGCTGCGCGCGCGGCAGACCGATCATAGTTGAGTGGGAGAGAGACGCAAGGCATTCGGCGAGCCTCTCTCTCGTTCGGTGACTCATCGTAACGTTACCGGGCGTTACACTTTTTCATAAGTGACTCCCAGCCGCAGCCTAATTTAAGACGTTGTCACGTCAAAAAAAAACGATATTATTGGGCGTGAAAACTTGGGAATAGTGATTGCAAAGTGGAAGGACAAACGTGACGTGCTTATGCTTAGCGTGAAGCACGACTTAGAGGTTATTTCCACGGGTAAGAAAAATCGCAACGACGATGATATAAAAAAATTGAAGATGATCATGGAGTACAATAAAGGCAAACAAGGGATAGACATTTCAGATCAAATGGCTTGCTATTTTACGCCATTACGAAAAACAATAAAATGGTACCATAAGATCGCATTCGAGTTTTTACTAAGTACATCTGTTGTAAATGCATTAGAGATTTTTAAACAGTTCCATAAAAATGCCCAAATACCAGAATTTAGGCAATCGATCTGCGAATCTCTTTGTCAACTTGAGTTGAAACCATCGACTTCTGCCAACATAAAAGTCAAACATGTTATAAAAGAGTTTGAAACTCGAGACAAAACAAATCGAAAAACTCGAAAACGTTGTTCCAGTTGCTACAACGATATTCAGGAAGAGGAAGGCAGAGTTACAGCTCAAAAAAAGGCAAAGAGGGTGTCCACATATTGTGACAATTGTGATGGTAAACCCGCATTATGCTTGGATTGTTTCACCAAAAAACATTAATTTTGTATAATTTTGTATTATTATCTTTTTTTTTTAAGACTTAGAATTTCTACTTTAGTTACGTTATATATCATGAATTTAAGAAATAAGTTATAAAGAAAGTCAAATAAAAGAAACCAACATTTTGAAAACTATTTTCATAATAAAAGAAAAAAGCCAACAATATCTTCTCGTTTTTTTTACATCATATGAAAGAACAAACATTTACCCAGGTGCCACTGAAGAAAAAATGTACTTTTATCAGCAAACCGTAAAATTATCTTTCAAACAAATAAACAAGTCCTGTGAACCACCGGTGGTACACGCGGCCTCATGGGGAAAAAAATTATGTATCACCGGTGGCTCACGCGGCAGCCAACGTGTTAACGCAAACGTTGCGCTCATTGCGCCCCTTTTACGGTAGACGTGGTAGCCCTTTACAGCGGCGGCGCCTCAAGCCACACAGCGAATGTTACAATCAATTTATTGGAAACCAAGTTTGGAGAACGTATTATCTCAGGAAATGGTCCAGTCGCTTGGCCGCGTCGATAGTGCGATTTGACGCCGTTAGACTATTTACTGTGGGGCTACGTCAAGTCTATGCCAAGAAGCCAGCGACGATTGATGAACTTCGTACGAATATCGAACGTGAAATTGCAGCTGTATCGGCCGATTTATGCTTGAAAACCGTCGAAAATTTTGTTCAGCGTCTGCAAGCGTGCCTGTGGTGGCCATGCAAAAGAAATCAAGTTCCATACATAATTGCATCAAACTTACTTTCAAAGGAATAAAGAATTTCATTGATACCCAAAACCATTTTTGTTTTATTTAAAAAACCTTTTGTAGCGCTCTTATTGAAAAACCCGATACTTTTTCCAACTTTCGTGAAAGTTTGATGAACCAATACCTCCTATATTTTATAAAATGTTGAGATTTACTCATTAACAATAATGAAATCCGATCTAGTTACTATATTTTCAAAACTTGTTCCAACATTATTATTTTTTTACGTTATTTTAATCCCTGTGCTTTTAAGATAAATCTAGTTGTAAAATGTTTGTCTATTTCATTTTTATATATGTATGTATAAAGGAATATCAATATGTATAAACAGTCAATATTTATTCTATCTCAAGCTCGACTTATGACACTCCTTATCTTGTTACCCTTTTTTTATTTTTAAAATTTTATGACGTCTAGGCGAGGCTGGCTTTTTATATGGTTGGTTTTGTTTTATAGCTTTTTTTTCAGTATGACAAAGACCCATAACATAAACCTTCCATTACAATTAACTGATTTTTGCTTTCGCATATATTAAAAGTGTAGTATAGGTGCATATGTAAGTGTTTAATAGTTTTAGGTTACCTAAATGCAACATGAAAACTTTTAATATTAGTTTAGCAAAAGTTACACATTTAAAACAAATAAAAACTAAAGATTAGAACCTCTTAAAAAAATAACTTCCTAATCATCAGTTAAACACCTTAAAATGGCCCGTAACTAAATTTATTATTCAAACGACAAGCGACGCCTAATAGTTCCTAAAACAGTCGTATTCAAAAATAAAAATAATATAAAATCAAGTGAACAACAAAACAGCTCTCTAAATGTCAAAAAATTTAACATTATTAATATGTATAGAGATATGCGCCGATATGTGATGTCTGTCAGAAGATCGTCATTTTAGGTTCTGGTTTTATATTTCCGCTTTGGAATTTTTGTTTTTTAACGAATAACAAAACGACGCGACGTCGAAGATGAAGACGACGACGACGCAACCTTACCGCCATTCGATCGCCATCGCAAAACATTTAAAATTTATCATCATATTAAATACTTATGGTTCGAGAGTATAGAAGATGTGGTACTAGAAATGATGTTTTATGGTTAAAAAATATATAATCACAACAGAACTCAATAAATGTCAAGTTGAGGCGTTAAATTTGGTCATGCATGCATGTTGATTTGGTCTTAAAATTTTTGTGTGTTGATTGTAACCCAGTTACAGTGTTCTTTCCTTCTTGAGAATTATCTATACTGGCAATCTGGTAAAACAAGATCATTATTTTATTTATTGATGTGGTTTAGCTTAAGTAGGTTCTGACCAAGTACGATCTGACCATTTAGAATGTTAATTGTGCTCTGGAACATCAAAATGTTTGGCATTCCTTTCCCTTCGTCATCATCATCATCTCCATCATCATCTTTATGATCAAAATTCTTCGAAAGTAGAATTTTAAAAATTTTATCCATCCATCGATCTTTGATTTGATTGATTTTCATTAAAAAAACAAAAGAACATAAGATAAATCGATAAGATTACAATCTATAAATGTATATAGGTACATCAGAGATGACTTCGAGATCCGATCGATCGGCTTGCAACCTTTTATCATCCCTAATTGTTGTAGCCCCCACCCTAATCGATATCGATAGTAATCAAAGGATGCGCGTGCTCGCTTACAAACTATGCATTATACTAAACCTAACCTCCCTGAAAGAGTATAGTATAGGATGAGTTGAGTAAAGGTAATATGGAACATCACATCAGGACAGCATCCAGGAACACCGCCAAGGCAAACTCTGCCTGTATGCCGCTATATCCCTGCCACTGCCACATCTCGAGCCGCCAACAAAAGTGATTGATGTTAATTAGCCGATATACAAACCCAGTTATACTGATTTTCGTTTTAAGCGCGGTTTTTCATAAGCGCTATATAGAAGATCGTATCACCTCTTCCTCCTCCAACTCTCTCTCCTTGTTGTTTTGCATTCATTGTCGTCATCATCATCATCATCATTATCATCATCGGCACCGCAAGGAACTTGTTCTACGAAAGGATTTCCTCCTGAACTGCGTCATGTTATAAATTGATTTTTTTAATTATGGAATTCCGATCGTTATCAATATTGATCAACTGCACAAGATAACAATGTAAGATAAACGAGGCGAGATCAATTGGTTCTCAAAACTGGCATTTGAAGTCTCGCTGCTGGTTTGGTTGGATGTGATGCTGTATAGAACGTGATTAGCATACTGGGTCGAGTTTAGGTTCTATGAGATCCGAGAACACAATATTATCATCGTCTTGATCGTGAAGAAGCGAATCTCATTTTGGTTAAAAGTTAGTACCTTTATGGAGATGAACAAATTGCCTGTGGATATCTTAATTAAAATGAATTTAAGATATTGCATTTTGGTATATCGTTAAGTGCTATCGTTATTTAAATGGCCGTTAGAAATGCGTATTTCCGGTCGGTCGTCTTCTAATCGAACTCATAGAAAGACACTGAATTGATTAGGAATAAATTTATATGGATCGAATTTGTTAGTTTTATTAGTTCTTTAAGTTCATAAATTTCAAACATTAACTTAATTGATGAGAAAATAGACCGAAATTGTGTCCATTGATTAGAAAAAAAAGTCCCAACTGAGGTCCGTAAATAAATCCAAAACTATATGGGTTTAGAAGGTTTTGGGTAAACTGTAATTTCTAGAATTTTAAAATATTCCAAGCCTTGGAATTAGAAGTGTTTGAAGAGTCACAATTGTTCCTTTTCTCACAAAGTCAATAAATTAGGTCTCGCAACAGTCCGTTAAGAACTAGAGCCTAGTAACTTATACCTCTCAATTATTCTTGTTGTGCGAGTAATGTTGTCAGGGATTTCGAACGGCTAATTTGAGAAAGCATTTTTTATGACAAGAACTACTCTTGGAGGATTTGTCAATTCCTCGCAAGAAGCAGTGAAAAAACTTTAGATGGCACAGGCAGGGATTGAACCCAAGACCTCATTTTTATTAATTCATTCTTAAAAATATCTTAAAGCTAGCCAAAAAATCATAAAACTATCGATACTAGTTAACTTACAACTAACTTATACTGGCCCCTAACAGACACTCTAAGTTAAACTATAATACCTTATACTAATGTCTTTAGGATCTGAGGTCTATTTAATTTTCATTTATCATTTATCCCGACTACTCAGTTCGGACACAGTTCTATTGAACCGAAGGAGTTCTGCTCCCTCTTCTGGCATGACGTCCCGATTGTAAAGGAGTCGCCTATCCACTGTTCTTCGTCTGACTTGGTAGATTAGCGGAACTGCCAATCTATCCTGTATCAGACCGCATCTATCTAAGAAGAGGAATGCTTCTGGTGGAATAAAGTTGCTCAAGCGTGCACAAAATTACGTTGTTGGTCGGAGACATAGCTCTTGCAATGTGACCTCGAACGAGTTTTGTTACGAAATTGTTAATCCTGTTGAATCGAGCCCCATTGTAAAGGACCTCTTTGGAATAGTAATGATGTTAAAGATTACGATCTGAAAATTAAAGTCCTTTTATAAGGAATACTAATGATGAGATAACCTCACCCGATCACGTTTTGTTAAAGAAGAACTTTATTAAGTTGAATTTGACATTTACAAGAAATTATATGTGTTATACATAATTTATTTTATCATCTCTTAGTTGGTAATATATGGGCTGCGTTCAGTATAATTATGATGAAAACGATATTATTGTATGATTAAACTTAGTTGATTTTTAAACAAATGAACATAAGAAAATTCGGCTGTTCGATATAAGCCGGTACAACGTCGTAAACACTGCAGCTCGAACACCCGAAACTTCTCTATCTGGGAAGGAGCAACGTTGAACCACAAGGGATAACATAAACGATTATAGGCCGTATGAGGGAAATGTTGAAAATTACCTTCACTCTGGGGTCAAACCGACTGCTGTAAAACAGCCGTTTCGTCAGACCAATGGCTCCTCTGGCCCTTGTCAGGGCAGCATTTATAAGTCTGTCAAAATATAAATACTGATCTAACCAGATACCGAGGTATTTCACTACACCTTTGCTCATCACACCGAGCCCATCTTGCGGCAATTCTTGCACGTCGTCAAACGTCGCAATGTTGCTGAATCTTGTCGAAATCACGCTGCAAGATAATTCTAATAACTTTTACCTTTTGGGCCGTTTTTTGCGCAATTAAATCGTTGGCGCGCGTACGCAATTGACTTGGTTAGACTATACCTATCAGGTCGCTGGTGTAAATGCTGATGAGAATCGGCGAATTCACCGCTCCCTATTGAAGACCGTTTTTAATTTGTAATGTTGTGGTAGGAGGCACATTGCCACTTTTGACAACAAACAGTCTACTTTTAAGCATCAGTTTTACATAAAGACCCTCTATAACCATACGGTTTCTAAAGCTTTTTTTCAAACCAACCAGAACAGCACCTTGGCATTGTTGTTCTAATTT
The DNA here is from genome assembly GCA_920104205.1 of Eupeodes latifasciatus. NCBI lineage: Eukaryota > Metazoa > Arthropoda > Insecta > Diptera > Syrphidae > Eupeodes > Eupeodes latifasciatus. The sequence goes on from OV049924.1 coordinate 40,170,588, forward strand.
ATTCCATTGGATATCAGAAATGATTTTAGACGCTTATCCGGAATTATTTTGTTGTCCGCAGTCCACTTAGTCAGAGCCCTATTGATGATCGAAAACTTTACTGATGCTCAGAAGAAGACTTATCGACCGAAAATTTGACGGGTTGGGAGTTGAAGATGACCTGGAGCTCAATATTCGTTATTAACAAGGTACTTGGTCCCGGTTGCTCGGTGATTATAGTACTTGCTAAGAAATCTTCATTGAACCACATGAAACCTTGGTTTTCAGATCACCATTGTGTCATTTCATTTCATTTCGAAGGTAAAAGTGTTGAAATAAATCTCTTTTTTCCAGGTCGTGGTTGTGGTGAATGCTAACATTCACCTTGTACACTTTCTGGAAAGCAGCTCCCACTATCTCCACCTTTTCCTGCCGATCTTCAATCAGGTACAAGTCATTGTCAAAGGGAAATTTTTCTGGATCTATTTGCGCTGACCATAGTTCGTCTCTGTTCTCTTAAGTTCTTTGGAGTTTCAGACACAGAAAGTCATTATCATTCTTTTTTCTGAATATCTTGTTGATTTTAGGAAACATACTCGGGTCACTGCAATTAACTGACCGGATCTTGTGGTCCCAGTACTTGCTAATTGATAACTTGTAGTTATCCTTAATGAACTGCATTGATATTTTTTATTGACGACTTCAGTGTCCTAATCTTCAAGTCGTGTGGGTCTGTGAATCGTCTGTTTTTGAGTCGTGTCAGTAAGCCACTCTTGAGTTCATGTAGTGCGTCTATAGCCGCGTTTATGTAGGTGTTCATTTGGTCCCGTTCTTTGCACTTTGGTATTGTCCGTTCCATCGTTCGTTTTATTGTTTCATCCATCTGTTGTAAATGTTGGTCAATTTATGTATTGGTCAGGTTTCTGTTGTTTGGTGGGACTATGTCACTCGAACGAAGTTTTATCGCTAAGGGGCCAGTTATAGCTATCATTGAAATCGACCCGGAAAAAATCGATATTTGACGGTGTTTTCCTTTGATTAGAAATGAAAATTATATACTGATCGATCGGAAAGTGTAATTACGCATTTATTTTTCTTTAAAAATGTATTTTTCTATTTTCCGGACGGAAATTCATTTTCCTGAACAGCTGATACTTTTATGTTCAAAAGTGAAACGAATCGTTCCAATGATTTGTGTTCCAATTTCGCACAATTCCAATGACAGATTTCTGTCAGTAAAAGTTTTTCGGTGGTTTTCAATCAGGAAATTTTTTTCAATGACAGAAATTTCTAATGATAGCTATAAACGACCTGCCAAAAAAATTCCAATGTTTGTTTTCAATGATGAAAACCAATGATAGCTATAACTGGCGCCTAAGGCGTTGGTTAAACGAGGCCAGCGCATCTTACTGTAATTGTAAGAGTGAATTGCAACGTATTCCTCCAACTGGACGCGTTCGTTGGGAATCTGCATTACAGCAGCCAGTCCGCAGTGATCACTATCGTACTCGCTTCTTGGATACGATGGCTTTTCAGTAGCCAATCTTCATGTTTTTCGGCCAAGATGAATTAGTTTTTTTCCAAGCTCAGTTTTAGTTCCCTAAAAAGAATCTAAAGTTCTGAAGCAAAGTAAAAATACCCTGCGGAGCTCCAGCCGCATACGCCGCAAGCATATACATCCGCTTTCCTTCCCTTGAGTCAGTTACGCCACGGGTACTACTACTCACAAAGTCCAATAACTAATATAACTCTCTAAGTCGTTTAAGAGACCAAGTCGGTTGTTGTATACCAGCATTCGTCATTTTGCCAATTTTTCTACAAAGAAAATTTTAACAACTCAATAGAATATGAATCCTTATAGCGTATATTGCTTATTAAATGGCTAATAAGTAATAACCTTATAGCCCCATCAAAAATTGTATACTGATTCATAAATTTCATCTATCTGGCTCTGTATATTATTATTAAATATTTGCATTTTGAATTTATTTTACACAAAACTTAACTATTTAACTCAATTGAAATTCAAAAACAATAAAGACAAAAGAATTTCTTTCTAGAATATGTACCTACCTATATTCCTAAACCATATAAATACTTCTTTTGTTCATTTATAGAATGATATTAAATTACCACGTGAATGGTGTACAGACAGGATAAATATCCTTTTGCCCCATTAAAGAAAATTTATCGTTTCGAAAATGTATGCACTTCAAATAAATTGTTCACACAGCTTTGGCTTACCTTTAGTTACATTACTCTGTTAACCATCAAGCCATATGAATGAATATGCAATATGCTAAGTCCTTTATGCTCAAATAACAACAACAACAAAACCCCCACCCCAACAACGATATAAACTCACTCAAAGGATACAAATTCCAAAATAATGTAGATGAAAAATACAAAGCATGCACGAGTATAAGAAAATTCAAGGAGTATAAAGAAGAAGCTACGAGTTTGTAGTACCAACACCTCTTCTACCGGCTTTTAAGGTTGGGGAACATAATTTATGGTTATTTTCTTATACTGTACCGTCACGTACGAAATACTCCCCCTGCATCAGGATCAGAGAGTACTTGGGTATACCTTTCCTATCTCGAACGACGTCGTCCTTTAAAGCAATATAACGTTAACATTATTTAGCACTCCCTCACTTGTATATTGGGGATGTAATGGAAGCCCATTAGGTAATTTGGCAGCAGTATTGGCATTGGAAGCAAATAATGCTGATTTCGATAAGAGATAGACCAAGCTGGAGGATTGTCTTTCTCGATTTCTTAGCAGAGATATCACTAGAAGTATGAAGCATTTGGCAGAAGAAGAAGATGCCGTGCAACGTTGGTTGCGCTGTCATCGATAACATTTTATTTTCCTCGTTTATATTGCTTGAGAACAATTGAGTGGGGGATGGGAGTGGCATTCCCTCGGATGATGTACCTTACAATAAGCAATTTATAAGCATTGTTTTATGCTTTTTTTGTGGGACTCAGAGGAGGATGCAACGCGTGTCAACTCTTAAATAAGATAATTTTATTGTTTAATGTGACATCTTGTGAAAGTATAGGAACCATCAAAATCTTGAACTTACTATTTTTTAGAATACCAGACTCTTCGAAACAGGATAATTGCATCAGCTATCTATTAAACGAGCACTTTTAAGATGGATTGAACTTATTGTAATTTAAGATTAAATTCCAACATTCGGAGAAGAAGAGATTCATATTCTTAAATGTGAAATTATTATTATAGTGGCTTATACCTAACAGCTTAGTCTTTATTTGAATTAAGTTTAACAAAAATGTATTATTTCCTCCTTTACAATACCGAGCGCACGGCTTATTCAGCTTTTATAACGAGTTCTTTCCTTATTGTAACCCTTTTTATATCCTCTTCAACTTTTTTTATATTTTGTTTTCTAATCACGTTTTCTTATTTTTCAGATTTCAGGTCTTGTGAGTGGAGTTTTGGTACGTATTTTCTCTAAGTCTGGCTTTTCATTTTCCTAAAGACCAATAGAACCTGGTTTATTGAGAGGGTATTTCAGTGTGCCAAAACATTTCAATACTATTTTCGAGTAAGTGACTGTTCCATCTGACAGATAGTTTTTAACAAATCAGTTTGCAGCCTGCTGGCATTTGCTTTGAGAATTAAAGTGGAGGTTTCACTTACTTTTTTTTTGAAACTTAATATCGTACTAAGGGTAAAATGGTAAGTTTTTTGTGTTCCCATGTCAGAAATTTGTAGTACCCGTGGCATGATGGTAAGTGCGTTGGACTGTCATGCCATAGGTCTTTGGTTCGATATCTGCCTTTGCCATCTATAGTTTTTTCACGGGTACTGCCTCTTGCGAGGAATTGACAAATTCTCCAAGAGTAATTCTTGTCATGAAAAGTGCTTTCTCAAATTAGCCGTTCGCATTTGGCATATAAACTGTAGGTCCCCTCTATCCCTGACAACAGTACTCGCACACAGGAATGGTTGAGAGTTCTAAGTCACTATTTATTTTTTTATGTCAGAAATTAAAGGACCAATTTAGTTCTGTATCGCATTTACATTAATCTGTTTTTTGCGATAAATGAATGAGAAAAACAAAGTGTAGTAACGTATTCCAAATTCATGTAGTACAGCTAAAGAACGAATCTCTGGACTTGACAGAACGACCGAAGTTGGGTTCGAGGGTATACAGATGAGCATACCTGAAGTCGCGAATATTAAGGTTGAATTGTTCGACTGAAGGTGTGAAACTGGCTTTTTCTCTAGAGCTTAATCTGTTTAAATACCGTTAAAAAATGGTGAGACAAGAAACCTTACGGTTACGACGGTGTTCAAGCTACGTTAATGATTTAACAATGCTTTCATCATCACTCAGTTTTAATTCTCTACGTTTAATACTGTCCAAGAGACTTAAGTGAGTTGCTGGATCATCAATCCAGAGATGCACATTACACTCAAGCTTTGGGCATATGTAAGTCTTATAAATAATATACCCGGATCACAGGGGAAGTAAACCTTCTTGCATCGCCTTTTTGGCGACATCCCGTATGTGATCCTTCCACAAGAGGTTATTAAAGATACACATAGCGAGAATGTCGGGGTTTTTTTCGGTCTCCTTGAAAGTAGGGATGTTGCGAATATTCGCATCCGCATCCACAATTGCGGATCATTCGCAATAATTCCAACATCCGCATCCGCATAAACTGATGCGGAGTTTTTTGCGGATGGGGATGTTTTTAAACGCTTTTTTTCAAATTTGGAGTTGCAATCGAAAAATAGCAACAGCACGGCATACTATATCATGATTGATCAACAACAACGACCCTTTCACCGTTAGTAAAACTGTTAAATTCAAAAATATCGGTCCCAAGTAGGCGACGACAAAAGCAACAACAAGTGATATGCAATGGTCACAGATTGGAGGTTATAAAAGCTCTTGCTAGCTAAGTGGCCAGAGGACACTGTTTATTTTTATATATTTAGTGAAAAAGTGATACAGATACAGAACATAAATGCCGCCACCAACAAAAAGCATCATCTAGATTTAATTTAATTTAAACAAAAAAGATCCTGACAAGTCCGAGTGGAAAATATGTCCTAAAACATATTCACGAAAAGGACGCACGACTTCTTCATTGAAAAACCACCTGAAGTCAAAGTACCCAGAGGAGTTTGGTTTATTTAAGAGTGCGAATAATGAAAATCTTTAAAAAATAAAGAAAGAAGATGCAGGTATGATATTTATTTATAAAAGATTGCAGTCTGAGAAAGCTGCAATCTTGCTTTTTATTAAATATAACTGACCCATTTTTAAATTTAATAATTAAACGCAAAGATAATCAATAAAATTATCCTTTATTTACGGACTTAAAATTATTGTTTTTATTTAATAAATTCTAAAATCCGCATCCGCAATCCGCATTCGCATCCGCGGATTTGAGTCTCAAAAAATCCGCATCCGTAATCGCATCCGCGGATATCAACATTTTTACATTCGCAACAACCCTGGTTGAAAGTACCACTCATGGATAAAGTGGACCTATTGCTAAGAAAACTGTACTGCCGGTCATAAAGAAGACTTCGGTCTTTGAGATTTCTTAAACTGATGATAATTAATCAAAGTTGAATCGTAAGATCATTGAAAAAGCAAACATTTAATTTACTTAAAATAAATTTATATCAATTTTGTCCAAATATCAGAGTTTATTTTGAGTTTTAAAATGACGATCGATTTTGGTTACTATTCTACGAATACTATTTTATCGAACTTTTACGTCTGAAAATAAAAAATTGATTTCAATAATCGAATAAAAGTCAAATCTCTATCCGCAGCGGGATTTCACTTTATCTTTTATCTGCAGTAATTCTACAGTGGATGTTGTATTTGTTATCCGTATAAGTTTCACCTATACTTTGGATAGCTTTTCAAATAGATGAATGACTTCACTTGGTAAAAATATCTGCAAAAGGCCGGAACTATAGCTACAAAAGTATTCAAAAAAAAAAAAAAAAAAGAGGCTGGGATGCGACCCACGCTGATAACTTCCCATCCCACCTGTCGATTTGTCTTGCTTAAAAGTTTGTCTATATGTATCAATTTTTACCAAATTTGAGTAATATTTTTTGTAGATTTTATTTTTTTATGAAAAAACGGACTGTTGGATTTTTTTTCTGTGAAATAAAATAAGTTTGAAGCCAATATTTTTAATTTTTGAAAAGCTATTTGAGTCGAAAGTAAATTTTTACCAAGTTTTAGTATTGTTTTATTTTTATTTTTTGTAAAAAAAACTGTCAATTCGATTTTTCTCAAAATTTTATGAGATGCCAAAAACATTATTCTTCGTTGCACAAAATTGGTTTGGACATGAAATCATATTTTAGTCGTAAAATTTTCGAGGTGACAAATTTTTTTTCAGATTTTTTGATTTATAAAAAAACCGTTAATTGGGTTTTTTTCCAAAAATATAATTGTTTTGTATCACGTTATAAAATATAATATAAAATTTAATTTAAGTCTCTATCGTCATTGGTTCATGAGATATTTAGGGTTAACCAAAATTTTCACCTTTTTTTTAAACTGCTATGGTAAAAAAAACCACCCACGCAATTTTCTTGAGAGCCCTTTCTGCATCTTTCTGCCTTATTATCTGTAAAACAAAATTTATTTGAAGTCGATATCTCTGGTTCTTGGACTATGGACGACGAAAAAAACGTCGCGAACGTACGGACATACGGACATAGTGACGTACGGACGTACGAACGTACGTACACACGCACGCACAGACATCTCTCTAAAAATCTTTTATTTCGAATCTAGGGACCTTGAAACGTCGAGAAATGTCAAAATTTTCAATTTGACAAATCGGACCCATTACAATAACACTTCCTATGTTAGGTTAGGTTAGGTTAAAGTGGCTGTTGGTTTGGGACGTCCAACACACTTAGACCAAAGTATGGTCCGTTGTGATACCACATGGATCAGTTAATCAGCTTAACTCGTTGAACCAATTGGAGCTTCGAATGAAGCGTAGGAGACAAGTAATGTCTGAATTTTTTAGATCACTGGTATCGTTAAAGTAGTAGTCTCCAAGATGGATTCTACGTCTTTGTGATAAGGCAGGGCATGTGCACAGAAGATGAGAGATTGTCTCCTCTTCTTCTTCGTCCATGCAACTCCTACAAAAATCATTTGCAGGGGCTCCAAGTCGAATAGCATGTCTTCCTATTAAGCAGTGCCCAGTCAGGACACCTATAACGTAGCTAATGTGCAATCTACTCAGAGAGATTAATTGTTTTGAGCGCTTGGCGCTAAGATTAGGCCAAATTCGTTTAGTCGCTACACAGGTGGTGGTGTTATTCCACCTGAAGTTTGTTTTCTCTATGGTATCTTGCTTTAGCATGAGTTTACATGTAGCTAAGGGGATACCTATGCTAGCATTGTGAGCCAGCAGAGGTAAAGTTGTTCCGCTTTTTGCAAGTTCGTCAGCTTTGCAATTTCCTGGAATGTCTCTATGGCCCGGCACCCAGAAAAGGTGAATGTTGAACTGTGTAGCCATCTCCGTAAGAGATGATCGACAATTAAGGGCTGTTAGTGAATTTGTAGAGACAGAGTCTAAGGATTTTAACGCAGCTTGGCTATCCGAGAAGATGCGTATATCATTTGTTGATATTACGTTTTCTCTAAGCCAGGATAGGACTTCTTTTATAGCCAGGATTTCAGCTTGGAACACGCTACAATGATCGGGTAGACGAAAGGAGAGACTTAAGTTAAGTCTATCTGAGTATACGCCACCACCAACCCCATCCTCCGTTTTTGATCCGTCTGTGTAAAAGTTTATAGGACCATCGTCCAAAAATGATGTATTCTCCCAAGAAGACCTGGGAGGTATAGTCACTTTGAAGCTATAGTTGTTGAACTGAGGATGGGGTATGGTGTAGTCAATATTACTATTTATAGTTCTGAACGAGTTCAAAATAGTGGTGTGGCCAATTCCATTATTGATCCACAGAGAGGAGGCCTGAAGCCGTATGGCAGTATTAGCGGCCGTTTGCTTGCTGAAAAAGTCCAGCGGTATTAGATGGAACAGAACATCTAGTGAAGCGGAGGGGGTGGAGCGAAGTGCTCCTCCCATACACAGGCAGGCTGTTCGTTGGACTTTGCTGAGTTTATCGCGATTTGTCGCTGTATCTAGCGCCGTCCACCATACCACTATTCCATGAGTAAGGATCGGTCTTATGACCGAGATGTATAGCCAGTGCGTAATTCGGGGCTGTAGGCCCCATTTATTACCAATGGCCTTTTTACAGGAGAACAGGGCTACTGTGGCTTTGTTTATTCTCTCTTGAATATTAGGTTTCCAACTTAATTTCTTATCTAAAATGAGACCCAAGTATTTTGCTTGATCAGAGAATTTAAGTGGTACACCGTTTATGAGGGGAGGGTCAATGTGTGGGACTTTGTATTTCCTTGTGAAGAGGACAAGGTCGGTTTTTTGAGGGTTAACACCTAGTCCACACCGATTAGTCCATCTGGTGAGCTTATTTAAAGCGTTTTGTAAGAGTTCTAACACTTCCTATGGGAAGTTAATAAATTTTTTCGAAATATCAGAGTTCATTTGGAGTTTTAAAATGACGGTTTGTATGTTGGACACTACTCTACTTCTATCCAACTAATAAGTCTAAAAATGAAAAACTGATTTTAATACTCGAATAATAGTCAAATCTCTATCTGCAGCAGGATTTCACTTTGCCTTTTATCTGCAGTAATTCTAGTGTGGATTTTTTATTTATTATCCGTATAAGATTCGTCTATAGGTACTTCGTATAAAATGTCTTTGTAATAATCATTACAAATTAATGAATGACTTGACTGGGTAAATATCTACAAAAGAGCCTGAACTATAATAGTTACAAGAGTATTCAAAAAAAAAAAAAAAAATATATGCCGTCTTAAAACATCGACCACTGAGTTACATAACTAAGTGCCACACCAAAAAAAAAATTTGGAATAATTTACTGTTGATTTGATAAATTTTGAAAAAAGCAGTCTTTTAAGTACGATTCTATTTATTAACATAAATGTAAGTATGTAAATGATTTGAGGGACAAATCCTCAAAAAATGTGAGATTTTTTATTTCAGACTCATTATGTTATATATAAGTTTAATTGGTCTTCATTTTCTTAACTCAGTTCAGTGCATTCATTTTATTGTTAACTTCCCATAGGAAGTTATTGTAATGAGTCCGATTTGACAAATTGAAAATTTTGACATTTCTCGACGTTTCAAGGTCCCTAGAGTCGAAATAAAAGATTTTTAGAAAGATGTCTGTGAGTGCGTGTGTACGTACGTCCGTGCGTCCGTACGTCCGTACGTTCGCGACGTTTTTTTCGTCGTCCATAGCTCAAGAACCAGAAGAGATATCGACTTCAAATAAATTTTGATAATAAGGCAGAAAGATGCAGAAAGGGCTCTCAAGAAAATTGCGTGGGTGGTTTTTTTACCATAGCAGTTTAAAAAAAAAGGTGAACATTTTGGTTAAACCTAAATATCTCATGAACCAATGACGCTAGAGATTTGAATTAAATTTTATATTATATATTGTAGCGTGATACAAAACAATTATATTTTTGGAAAAAAATCCAATTAACGGTTTTTTTTATAAATCAAAAAAAAAAAAAACTGAAAAAAAAAATTTGTCACCTCGAAAATTTTACGACTAAAATATGATTTCATCTCCAAAACAATTTTGTGCAACGAAGAATAATGTTTTTGACATCTGATAAAATTTTGAGAAAAAATCGAATTGACAGTTTTTTTTTACAAAAAAATAATAACCTTAAAAAAATAAAAAAAAAATAAAAAAAAAAAAAAAAAAAGTTGGTAAAAATTGAGTTTTGACTCAAATATCTTTTCAAAACTTTGAGTTATTGGCTTTAAACTACTTTTATATTTCAAAAGTAGTAGTAAAAAAAATATTGTTGTCAACATTCAGTAAAATTTTGAAATAAATCGAATTGACAGGTTTTTTATAAAAAATTAAAAACCGAAAAAAAAATTAAAAAAAGTTGTTAAAAATTGATTTTCGACTCAAATATCTTTTTAAAAATTTGAGATAACGGCTTCTGACTAATTTTAACTTATAAGGAATATTTATTTCAACATTCGATAAAATTTTGAGAAAAATCGAATTGACAGTTTTTTTACTAAAACTTGGTAAAAATTTACTTTCGACTCAAACAGCTTTTCAAAAATTACAAATATTGGCTTCAAACTTATTTTATTTCACAGAAAATATTGTTTCCGATATTCAGTAATTTTTTTTATAAAAATTCAACAGTCCGTTTTTCATAAAAAAATTAAATCTACAAAAAATAGTACGCAAATTTGGTAAAAATTGATACATATAGACAAACTTTTAATCAAGACAAATCGACAGACGGGATGGGAAGTTATCAGTGTGGGTCACATCCCAGCCTCTTTTTTCATTTCGTTATGGAATTTAAATTATCTAATTAGCTGAAGTGGGATTAAATTCTAAAGCATGTTGTATTATTTAGCTAGAACGTACATACATAAATGTGGTATTTAGCTAGAACGTACATAAATTTTTGAGAAAATTGTTTGCGATAAGCTTTCATTTTTATTAAAAGAGACTATATCACCATTTCAACACGGATTTGTATCCGGGAGATCTACTTCTACAAATCTTACAATTTTCTCCAACTTGGTTTTAAATAATTTAAAAAAAAGGATATCAAGTCGATGTCATATATACGGATTTTGCCCAAGCATTTGACAGAGTTCACCATCAAATTTTAATTCATAAACTGGAAAAACTAGGTATACATTCTAACTTTTTAAATTGGTTGCGTTCATATCTTACAGGACGCATTCAATATGTCCGTATTGATTCGATCGTCTCAAGTCCAATAGATGTTTCCTGGGGTGTTCCTCAAGGTAGCCATCTTGGACCACTTTTGTTTCTTATATTCATAAATGATCTACCTGATTTTCTCTTAAATTCCTTTTCCTTGATGTTTGCCGATGATCTCAAATTTCTAAAATGCATTAAGGATCCGGTTGACTGTGTGCTTCTTCAAGAAGATCTTCAAAGCTTATCAACTTGGTGTAAAATCAACAAATTAAACCTCAACATCTCTAAATGTCAATGTTTTTTATTTACCCGCCGCTCGTCTCCTTTTGTATATGATTATCATATTGAGAACAAAGTTTTCGATAGAGTCTCAACCAAAAAAGATCTGGGATACATTTAAAAATATGCTCAGCCTATTCTTTCTGGTTAATTAACTAAAATAACTGTAAAAGTTATTATAATCTCTAATTGATGTATAAATAAATAAATAAATAAATATTTTTGGTTTCTCTTAACCTAGCAAATAATTGTATCTTAATTTCGTAATGAGGTCTCTTACTTTCATTTAAATTAAATGTAGCTTGTTATCCCAACAAATCTATCACCTATTTAAATGTTCTTTCAATCATTTAACCAAAAAAGAAATAAATAAAATAAAGAGAAAAAAAAACAAGCAGCACATAAACATACCATTTTTATTATGATAACATTTTTATACCTCAACGATCCTGGCTACGTGCCTGGCTGACCCGCATTATAAATCATGAAGGAATTAAAATGCCACGTTGTTTTTTTGTTGTGTTTAGGAATTATTAAAAGACCACCAAGTTGAAAATTTCTTTATGTTTATTGTATACTGTATATTGTAAGAAAGACCAGGGTCAGTTCAGTTATGATAACATCAAAATTTAAAATAAAAATAAAAATGAAGAATGGGATGATATAAAAGGATATTAACACCAAATTAACAACTTTATCAATGAACCCATTAAGCTGGAGACCTTTTTTTTCTAATAATTTAACAAATAGAATTTAATCATAAATTAATAAAAAAGGATACTTTCGGTTTCATAATTGACTTACGTATAATGAAAATTAAATTTTGATAAATTCTATTTTAAATATGACAATTTGTGAAGGTTTAATTAGGACGTTGAAAAAAAAACAACCCAGATGACTTTCCGCCTTGAATTGTTTTGAATTTTAGGGTAGAGAACAGAGTATTCAAAAATGAAATGATCTTTGAACACTACGGTGAAATTATTTTGAAGGCAGATAGTTTTCAATTTATTTCTTTGAATTGTGTTTTGATATTTTTACTAAATATATTCAATAAATAAACCATGCTCCATACGTCCAATTTTATATTGCGTCATATTAAGTATAAAATTGAAATTGAAAAAATTTAACTGGAACGCAATAAATTTACCTTCCTACTATTTATTCAGATAAAAGACACAAAGAATTCAACGTCATAGTTTCAAATGGCAGAATGGGATACATTTTTTGCAATATCTAATCGGAAATAATTTCAATTTCCAGGAAGGACCGGATGCAATGTTACGCAATTTCAGCAGCTGGTTAATGCCGAAAGGAATTTGATGTCCGATGGTAAAAATGTACATATGTACATACATATGTTTATGCGAAAATGAGTAGGTACATCTTTTCTTCTGCGGTTTATCAAAGAGTAGCGAGAAGTATTTCTGGTTTATAAAAAGTAAGCAGACAATATTGTTAACAAACAGATTTCTCTAATATTTGAGCTCGGAGATTAAATAGGAACGAATCCAATGTTTCTAAGGCCCAGTTATTGAGTGCGAGATCATCCTAGTTTCAGAGTTAAACTCGAGTTAACCCCTGAAACATATTGTTCAGTCTTTTATAATCTTGTAGTTAACACTGAGTTAACCCTTCGAATTTGGTGAGTTAAGTCTGGATTAAATATACAGATGCTTTTGACCAGGGGTGAACGCAGAAAATAATTTTTTTTTTTTTTAAATGTCAAGTGTTTTTTTTTTCTTTTTTGGAACTTTTTATATAGGTACCTACCTGAAACATGCATGAATAAAAATTACATATATACATATAATATGACTTGCTTTCACGATTGACAAAACAGTTTGACTTTGACTTCAAAGCTAAAACTTAATTTTATGTACATTATGCATGTATGTATAAGTTTGTATGCCTTATTTCCTAGTTGCCGTTGTCGATCATATCATTCTTAGGCTGAACTCACACATCAATAAATGTGAGTTACAGAAACAAAAAGATGAGGTGAGATTACCCGTGTTGTGTTGAAAAATCAATCCATAGTATAGTAGGATTTTACACGAATAACAAAAACAGTATCCATAGTATGAATAACACCGATAAAAGTTAGAGTAGAATCTTACTACGGATGGGTTTTTGACATTTATACGAGTCTCGAATGGATCTTATGTGATATAATTCTCAAATGTTGGTACGATTGATATTGCATTTGTATCTCGATGGCTGTGTTCATTGAGTAGTTGTGCATTTGGAGTGTCATGTGTGTTTTCCATTGGGGAAAAAATCAATCTATTACTGTTGATATTATTTAGTTTTGTTAGTGAAAATGGACTAACTGGACTTAATTTGCAAGAGAAAACAATAGAAAAGATAATTAAGTTTTGCTATGTTTCCACCAAAGGTTTATCTTAGTTTAGATTAAATACATTTTTTTGGTGTTTCCACCGCAGAGAAGATTTAAAAATGATTAAGTTTGACAGCACTTTCTAAAATGCAAATGGTGTTTCGATGTTTATTATGAAGTGCAAGTGATTCGTGTTAAACAATGAAAAACTGAATAGTTCAGCACCATATAGGAAAATGCTACCTACTCCATGTGCAATTTTTTTTTTAATTTGATTAAAACAAAACTATATTTTTTGTACACAAACATGCAAATAAACAGACCATAACGCATTATCTGTAAAACCAACTCCTCCACACAGGTTTTTCTTCACAAATTTCCGATCCCCGACCGGAATCGAGGCGAATCAAGCTCATTTCACATTGATTCAGGTATATAAAGAATTTAGGAGAGCTTCAAGCTCGCTTCAACACCACATGTTAATGTAGTAGTCTACGAACAAACCCCCTTCTTGAAGTTTTTATTTTATGTCAAATTGTTTGGTTAAAACTTTGAAATCGACTTTCACATAACACAGACGTATTTTCTTGATTTAGATAGTCAACTATCAAAAATCAGCTTATACGATTTCACCCCTGGCCCTGGCCCTGGTCTGAATTTCGCTATTTTTTTGGAATTTTTTGATAAATTATTCTGGCAAATATTCAGTTGTATCAACTTTCAAATATAAAAACCGGACTACTGCGGATCGTTTTGTTGGCAATTTCTCACTGTACTATATATGGAATACGGAAAAAACGCACTTATTTTTCTATTTTCACAGTTCTCTTTTGTTTGTTTTCTCATATTCAAATTTACCGTAGATTTCTAAATTGAGTTTTGAAATTGTCGAACACGTTTTTCTTAAACTCACCATGAAAATACTGGAAATAATAGGTCCGTTCGCGTACTTTCTGCACTAAAATTCGTAAAAAAAAATATTTTAAAGAGTGGGGGTAAAATTCTCTCACAAAAAGACAAAACTACAAAAAAGTACGCGAACGGGAAAACAACAAATTTTTCCCACAATTTGACTGTCAAAAAAAATATAAATTTTGAAAAATCATCGTTTCATTTCGTGTGTATAATTTATTTATTTTTTTGTGAATGGATAAATTAAGACAACATGAACTTCAAGCAACATCATGCTGGTCTAGGCTGACCAGGCGTCCTCTTTATGGAGGACATGTCCTCTTTTTGACCTAAAAAACTTTTGTCCGGTGACTTTTTTTTAAAAAAGCGATTTGTCCTCTTTTTCGGTTTTCTCTCAGTTTTTCGATTTATATTAAAAAATAACTCACCCATTCCAGTCGCTAATGGTGGAAATAGAAATGAAGTTTTGAACATTGAACAAAATTTAATTGAGGTTTATGCTAGGTGCTTAAAATATCTTCAGAGCTGGTGTGATTCTCTGGATGAATTTAATTGCTTTATTTGGATGAATTTTAACAAAGTTCCGGAATGAAACGATATCCAAAATTCTTTGCTCTATTTGGGAGAGAAAGGCGTTAACATAAATGAAAGTAAATTGTTTGACCAATTTTAAAATTTAAAATCGTTTTTGGAACAAGAAATACAAAATATAAATTTTATAAACTCACCTATTCACGAGAAGTGGGTAAATTATTTTGAAAAAATGTGCAATCTTGAATTATATAGTGAACTTTTAATGATAGCCCAGTTTGTATTCGCGATTCCTGCTCATAATGCTAATGTTGAGCGCATATTTTCATTAATAAATAATCAATGGACTGAGGAACGCAATAGATTAAAAATAGAAAACGTCAAAGCAATTCTATTTTGTAAACATAATTTTAAAAATATGTCATGTACTGAGTTTTATAATCATATTTTCCAAAATCCCGAAACTTTAAATAAAATAAGGTCTAATGACAAATACAACCAAAATTGAAGTTAAAAATCATAAAAAAAAACATTATGAAATGTTTTTTCTTAACTATTTTTATTTCCATGAAAATACGGTGCTAATAAAACCTGAATAATATTCTTATATGTTTATATCGACCTTTAATTATTTTTATGCAAAATAAGACATGATATTATGATTTTTTTATTAACTGTTACTTTTTTGTTAGAATTAAATGTTTTGTTTTGTTTTATTCAAATAAATTATATAAACAAAATTGAACTTCTGTTTTTTTTTTTTTTTTGAGATTTTGGTAAGCGTCCTCTTTTCCTTGACTCTATATCTGGTCACCCTATGCTGGTCCATTGTTTTTTTTAATGACTTAATTTTTTTGAAAACTTGATTAAATTGAAACTTGAAAATTGCAATCTTGTTGCTGTTCTTTTGCGAAAATAATTGCGAAATTGCGAACAATTTATTTAATTTATTTGAAGTTATATTAAATTTGACACTTTTCACAAATCAGCCCAAAGAAATGTCTTGGGCTAAAATTCGTAGGTTGGGGAAATATTTTACTCTCTCGTGAGCGTTCTCTTTTACGAAAAACTACGAAATTTTTGAGTACGCGAACAGGATTTGGTTAAATTTCGTAATTTTTCTTAAAATTGGATTGTTTTAGGAAGGTACGCGAACGGGACCGAAGACATAGGGTCATATTCATAGTTCCTTAATAAGTTCTGATTTTGTCTATGCTAAATTAAACTTCAGTTTATGTTATTCATAGATAATTTAAACCCATTTTAAAACGACAATCTGGAGTCTAAAAATAAACACGACGGAACCTATGTTTAAGCTGTTTCTAAGTCCATTAAACGTCAAAAATAAACAAACTGATTGAGTAAATTAAGTTGGTGACGTGAAAAAGTACCAAATGAAATATGTAACACCAAATTTCAAATTTGGCTTTATTTCGTTGTTCAAAACGAAATAAAACCAATTTGGCTTTATTTCGATTTATAAAAAATAAGGCCAAAAAAATAATGGAAACAACGCCGAATTTTTAAAGTTCACTTTTTTACATACAAAACACGCAAAAATGGTTGATTTATTGTCTAGAATAGCTACTTTTGCTAAAAAGTTTTTTTGAATTGATAGCACGGCGTATACTATAGGATTTGGGGTGGGTGCGAGTTTGGGTATATGCAAAGAACACGAATGCGTTGTGATTCTTTCATAACTGTGAGCCATACTTGCTTTTTAAATTTGGGAATTTCTTTGATTTTAGTGCTCAAATGCAAAAGTTCTTTGCATATACCCAAACTCGCACCCACCCCAAAATCCTATAGTATACGCCGTGCTATCAATTCAAAAAAACTTTTTAGCAAAAGTATTTTTGCGTGTTTTGTATGTAAAAAAGTGAACTTTAAAAAATTTTGAATTGAATTTTAAAATATTCGGCGTTGTTTCCATTATTTTTTGGCCTTATTTCTTTTTATAAATCGAAATAAAGCCAAATTGGTTTTATTTCCTTTTGAACAACGAAATAAGGCCAAATTTGAAATTTGGTGTTATTTCATTTGGCACTATTTCACGTCACCGAGAAAACAAAAGATAATTTTACTTCATGTTTTTTCCTAATTCTGCAAAATTTTAAATCGAAACAATGCCAAATTGCTATTATTTCGTTTTCTAAAGCGAAATAAACCCAAATTGAAAATTTGGCTTTTTTTCATTTGGCGTTATTTCACGTCACCAGTTAAGTTACGAGACATTTTATTTGAAAATTTAAAAATAAAAATTAGAATGTCAAAAGACTTAAGCATACATTATATCAATATTTTGCTGGATGTTGGCATGCTACCGACTAACAAAAAACGAAAGCTCAACTTAACCCGATTGGACTCCTTTGAACTAGATAAAGACGATTTGTATGAAATTTACCGATTCGAGAAAAAAAAACTGTCAAGTTTATGATTGACCTTCTAAATATTATAGATCGAAAGTCAATTAAATGTTGCCCAGTGCCCAGTCAGGACACCTATAACGAGCTAATGTGCAATCTACTCAGAGAGATTAATTGTTTTGACCGCCTGGCGCTAAGATTAGGCCAAATTATTTTTGTCGCTAAACAGGTGGTGGTGTTATTCCACCTGAAGTTTGTTTTCTCTATGGTATCTTGCTTTAGCATGAGTTTACATGTAGCTAAGGGGATACCTATGCTAGCATTGTGAGCCAGCAGAGGTAAAGTTGTTCCGCTTTTTGCAAGTTCATCAGCTTTGCAATTTCCTGGAATGTCTCTATGGCCCGGCACCCAGAAAAGGTGAATGTTGAACTGTGTAGCCATCTCCGTAAGAGATGATCCACAATTTAGGGCTGTTAGTGAATTTGTGGAGGCAGAGTCTAGGGACTTTAACGCAGCTTGGCTATCCGAGGAGATGCGTATATCATTAGTTGATATAACGTTTTCTCTAAGCCAGTATAGGACTTCTTTTATAGCCAAGATTTCAGCTTGGAACACGCTACAATGATCGGGTAGACGAAAGGAGAGACTTAAGTTTAGTCTATCTGAGTATACGCCTCCACCAACCCCATCCTCCGTTTTTGATCCGTCTGTATAGAAGTTTATAGGACCATCGTTCAAAAATGATGTATTCTCCCAAGAAGACCTGGGAGGTATAGTCACTTTGAAGCTATAGTTATTAAACTGAGGAAGGGGTATGGTGTAGTCAATATTACTGTTTATAGTTCTGAACGAGTTCAAAATAGTGGTGTGGCCAATTCCATTATTGATCCACAGAGACGAGGCTTGAAGCCGTATGGCAGTATTACCGGCCGTTTGCTTGCTGAAAATGTCCAGCGGTATTAGATGGAACAGGACATCTAGTGAGGCGGAGGGGGTAGAGCGAAGTGCTCCTCCCATACACATGCAGGCTGTTCGTTGGACTCTGCTGAGTTTATCGCGATTTGTCGCTGTATCTAGCGCCGTCCACCATACCGTTACTCCATAAGTAAGGATCGGCCTTATGACCGAGATATATAGCCTGTGTGTAATGCGGTGCTGTAGGCCCCATTTATTACCAATGGCCTTTTTACAGGAGAACAGTGCTACTGTGGCCTTGTTTATTCTCTCTTGAATATTAGGTTTTCAACTTAATTTCTTATCTAAAATGAGACCCAAGTATTTTGCTTGTTCAGAGAATTTAAGTGGTACACCGTTTATGAGGGGAGGGTCAATGTGTGGGACTTTGTATTTCCTTGTGAAGAGGACAAGGTCGGTTTTTTGTGGGTTAACGCCTAGTCCACACCGATTTGCCCATCTGGTGAGCTTATTTAAAGCGTTTTGTAAGAGTTCTTTTAGTATATTGGGATGTTTACCCGTTACTGCAATAGCAACATCGTCCGCATAGGCAAACACTCTGTATCCCTCTCTTTCTAGAGTAGTTAGTAATTCATTTATTACTAAATTCCAGAGGAGAGGGGATAGAACACCACCTTGTGGCGTACCTCTGCTGACACCCCTTTGTGTAGTAAAATCGCCCAGTTTTGAATTGATAATCCTGCTTATCAGCATCTGATTAATCAATTCACTGATCGACTTATCTACCTTCAGAGATGTCAATACACGTTCAATTGCAGATGTGTCGACATTGTTAAATGCACCTTCTATGTCTAAGAAGGCAACTAAGGTTTACTCTTTATGATGGAGGGAATATTCGATTTTACGTACTATACTGTGTAGAGCCGTTTCAACTGATTTCGCTTTGTTGCATGCATGTTGAGCCTTTGAAAGGAGGGACTTATCAATACTTGCCCATAAGTGAATATCGATCAAACGCTCAACAGTTTTGAAAAGGAATGATGATAAGCTCATAGGTCTTAGGTCTTTAGGGTTTACGTGACTGGATTTTCCAGCTTTTGGAATAAAAACAACTTTAACTTGTCTCCAAGACATCGGGATGTATGCCAAATTAAGGCATCCCTTGAAGATGTTTTCTAGGATGGGTATTAGAAAACTTGCATTTTCTTGCAGTTCGGCTGGAATTACACCATCCGGACCAGCAGATTTATATGGTTTAAAGCTGTTAATAGCCCATTTGAGTTTTTCCCTAGTGACTAGACCTTGTGGGGGTTGTAAAGTATTGTCACCATTATTAAGTGCAATGTTATTAATAATATTAGAGCTACCAGGAAAGTGGACGTCTAGTAGCAAGTTGAGCGATTCTTCGCTTGAATTGGTCCAGAGGCCAGAGGCGTTTTTCAAGCAACTTGGCATGATTGGATTTTTGGAGAGGATTTTGCGCAGCCTGGATGCTTCGGAGCAATCTTCAGCGTTACTACAGAAGTTTCTCCAAGACGATCGTTTGGTTTTCCTCAGTTCTTTTTTATAAATCTTCAGTGATTCTTTATATGAATCCCAATCAGACATGTCTCTAGAAGCTTTCGCTCTGTTAAAGAGTTTTCTGCATTCTTTTCGAAGTGGATCCAGCCCTGAGTTCCACCAGTGTGGCTTCTTTTTACCTCTTACTTGTATCAGAGGGCATGCAGTATCTAGAGCTTTGTTTAGGGCTAATGTTAGATTGTTGACTTTGTCGTCAAGATCTTCATTCAAATGTTTAAAAATGTTGAATTTAGGAGACATCACGTAACTTCCATTATTAATTTGATACCTGTTCTTAAAAAATAAGGAAAAAAACGCGACAAAGGCAAACAGGGTTGCTGTTTTTGTTTTAAAATATTCTTGTGCACACAATTCAAGAAGTGAAAAAAGTTAAGTTAAAAGATTTTTTTTTTTAAATTTACAGTTAAAACTAACATAAATGAACCGAACAATTTTTCGGCGTTTTGATATTTAAATGTGCCCGTGAGATCGTTTCAAAAATGAGTACAACAAGGTCATTTTCTGTTTTCAATTTTTCATTTTTAGCCATAAGAAAGAGAGCATCTCTGTGTTAATAATAA
Source organism: Eupeodes latifasciatus (assembly GCA_920104205.1). Taxonomy (NCBI): domain Eukaryota; kingdom Metazoa; phylum Arthropoda; class Insecta; order Diptera; family Syrphidae; genus Eupeodes; species Eupeodes latifasciatus. The sequence continues at coordinate 40,190,924 of OV049924.1, forward strand.
TACTTAGCTTCATACAAAAAGTTAAAAACCCTTCATCTTCTCAGTGTTGGAAAATAAAAATACTAAACATTTTAATTGCTAGTATGAATGAAAACAAGAAAAATATTTTTCTTTCTTTACCAAAAATATAGACATTTATTATTCTGATTTAGCGTGTTTGTGTTTTGTGCACAATTTCTATCACCGTAGCAAATTTATTAAAATTTTTCGTTTAACATAGTTTGAGAATTTGAGTTGGAAATTAATTTTGTACCATTTCTGTTTTTTTTTTATTCTTTTGAAATTTTAATGGATATTTGATTACTGCACATATATTGATATTTCGGGGGGGTTTGAAACCCCAAAACCTCTACCTGCGTTCGCCCCTGCTTTGGACGGATACTAAAATCGAGGAGCTATTAACTTCATATATGGAATTATTTTAATCGGTCCGATTTTTCGAATTGAAAATTTTGACATTTCTCGACGGTTCAAGGTCCCTAGAATCTAAATGTAAAAGATTTTTAGAGAGATGTCAGTGTGTGCGTGTGTGAACGATGACATTTATGTGAAACACTACATCATTTAAATGACTACCACGCAATTGTTTGCAAGCATCGATTCTTTTGAAAACACGAACAATTACAAAAACAACACACAAACTGATAAGAAATGGTTTTCGACTCAAGTATTGAGAGAACAAAGAAAAATACTGACTTCAAATTATTTATCACACACAAAGTATTGTTATGAATATTTTGTTAAAGTTTCAAGTAGCACAAATCAACAGACGGAATAGGAAGTTATGATATGAGAGTAGGTCGCACCCCAGCCTCTTTTTATGTTTCTTTTTGGGGAAATATAATTTTTTTTTTATTTTATTCAGACTCCGGCCTGAATGATGAAGATTTATACGAATTTAAATTATTTGTTTTAAGAAGAAAAAGACTTATCAGATCGCGACCAAATCATTTTAATTTTAAAGGCATCAGCTGTAACTATTTTAGAGCTTATCCGACTTCATATGTTTTCCCACCACTTGTGAGGTTAAATTTAATCCCTCACGGAAAAACTTTATCATGAATTAATTCCGAATTCAGGATTATCTAACACTTGGTTTAACTCGCACTGAAAAACTGGGCCTAAGAGTACCTAACTTTTAAGTCCTAAATTAAAATTTAAATTTTATCTACATCCAAAATTTAGTACATTTCAAAAATCGATAGTTACCACCCAAAAGTAACTTTCCTACAAATTCCATTATTAAATTGTTCACGTTATTTCTGAGGGAATTCCAACAAATTATCAACTTTATCTAGAAGTCATCTAAAAATGTCATATTACAAAATTTTATTAACAACAAACAAAACAGAACAAACAAAAAGAGATTAAAATATGAGAAACAACTTTTATTCTTATAATAATTTGTAATATAATAAAATTGTTATTTGCACGTAAATTAAAACTAAAGAAAACATTTTAAAAAATCTGAAAATATCGCAAATAATCATATTTATTGAGATACTACTTCTTAACCAAGAATGCCACATAAATTACTCAGTTAATTAGATAAATTCCATGCGTCGAATTGAAACAGCGTTGGGTCTTTACATTCTATATGGACGAACGGCGCGGCGGCGCGGTGTCGGCGACGACCGACACTACGATGATGCGGACACGGACTTTGCATCGGACAGTTGACTATGATTCTGTTGATACTGCTGCTGTTTGTTGATGAAAGAAGTTTGAGCAGGTCCTTTTGACAAGGAAAAAACAAGTTGTTAAGTTGTGTTTCTTTTTTAAGTTTCAACTTCATAGGTAAAGTTTTAAGCTGTGGAAGAAAAGAACCAGCTTCAATCAGCTGGATACCTCATTCCAATCCGTTGCACTTTAAATTCTTTAGCATCACGCGGCAGAGAGACGCGGCCAGCCAGAAACAGCCAGCCAGCGATTCGAGCAGTGGCAATGTTTGTGTTGTTTTTATAGAAAAACGCTGGGCTGCTGCACATTACCACCCATGATGAAAACAATTTGAGAAATTTCCTTACGCGACGCGACATTGGCGACATGACAAGAAACCAAGTAAGGCTAGCTCCAGAATTAGCATCTAATATATGTGCGGTCCTGATGGACCTGGGACCTGGGACATGGACTTTGGCTTGGTCTTGGGCTTGGATATGAGAGTGTGATTGTTTCTTTTTTCGATGCGAAGAAGAAGCCGCTGGAACTAGCACTGGCACTGGCACAGTGGCCTTGCCGATTAATCGTTGTAAAATTATCAGCGCAATTAAAATTGACAGTTCGACCACTGTAAGTCCAGAGTGTACCGAGATTGGCGTGGACTCTAATCGTGCGCTAATCGATTGTTTCATTATTTATGAACGAGGCCATGGTTTACCTTCTATATGGTATAATATTTACCTACCATAGCATAGCCGAAGACCAAAGACTATAAATTGCATATCGAAAGAGAGAAGAATGCTTCCGGAATTACGTGTGCTCTGTACATATCAATTGGTTATGTTCTCACAAGAGATTGCTTTAGACAGCACCTACTAGGTATACAGTTGGGCTATCTATAACTTTGTAGCTGCGAGGATGGTTCTTTGTTGCAATAGCAGCAGCAGCAGCATCAGCGGCCAGGAGTTGTCCACAAGGTGATTTGAGGTAATTGATTGTGCACTGGCATGTGGACACTGCGGACAGGTTATTATGTCAACATAGCTGCAAGCTGCGGCACAGTGGGTTATCCAGCAGCGGATGTGGGCGACATGCATATGAATCTTTGAGCTAGCTTTACATACATATGTAAGTATATTGATACTTTGTTGGATAGCAAATGGCTTTTGTCAGTTCGAGTTAACCAACCGAGCAGTAAGGCAAATTGATTATAAGGTTTTACTTTTGTGTCATGGAATTTGAAGGCAAATACTACGATGTAAGGTGAAATATCTCAAGACTAAGGAATTGTGTTTTTTTTTTTTTTTTGATTTATGGTCATTGGAAGTTAAAAAGTAATGAATGGCTTCCCAGGAAAATATAAATAGGTGAAGCAGAGATTTACTTTAAAAAGCAGACCGTTTCAGGTGTACGAAATAATGTTAAAAGAGGAAGGTAACCCTTTTTTGGGTTATCAATTAGAACTTTTGGCAACAGAAACAACTTCGCTTTCTTTCATAAAAACCGATACAAAAAGTTGCAAGCACTTTCAGTATAACTTCGAATGAAGTTTCAAATAAACCTAAGCCCTAAATCACACCCAAGAATGAAGAATGACTGCTTAAAATGTTTTTATTTGTTTTTTTTTTAAGAATTAAAGATTACCTATCAGAAATTTTCTTCTCTTTTAAACGTTTATTAGAATTACAGTTACAGAACAATTAACCTATATTCTTTGTCATATTGAAGTTTTGTAAATTTATCTTGATTAATTACAACATAACACAAATCTCATTGAAAAACAAAAATAGTACCTAAGTGACATAAATATGTAGTATACCTACCTAACCTACGACGCGACTCGACGCCAATGTAAGAAAATAAATGTCATATCGATTTCCATTAATTTTGACGTCAAAATTCCAATAGCGTGCATAAGTCATTTATTATCTTTAAAAATTGATAACTTTTTATCATAACCACGTTGTATACCTTACAAATTGTTTCAAGTATATTTTGTAATAACTTGATTATTCACGTCGTTCGTCGTAAGTACATAAAAAGGTATAATCTTATATTGAATTGTGGCGTTTTGTAGGAAAATTTTGACTTTTGGACTATTACTTCATTTCAAGGTAAATAATTTTTTGATATGTTTAAGTACAAAAGTCTTAATTCTAAAATTACTTAGAAGTAGATTTGTATGTTAGTGTTTTTCAATGGATTACTCATAGGTACTTCTAAGTATGGTTAAAGCTTTTAAATCTACAAGCCTTACCAAAACTTCTAAGCTGCTGCTGCTGGATCCAGGAAAAAGGAAAACGGTTCCAGAGAAAATTTAAATTATTAATCAAGGTAAAATAAAAATTTCTAAAGTGCTTTACTAACATAGCCTTTTTGCACAAAAAGATAGGTTATGTTAAAGTGGCTGTCGGTGATGAAGTAGAACACACTTAGGCCAGTTTAATGGCCCATTGTGCTACCACATGAATCTTGAGGCTTTCTTCTAAGCTCAATGAAACCAGTTTGAGTCTCTTACGAAATGTGAAAGACTGATTAGGTTTATATGATTGAGATTGTTTAGATCGCTATAAAAGAATTCTCCTAGGTAACGTGACAGAATGGGTTGTTACTGTACCATTTTTGACGAGTTCATCTGCCTTGCAATTTTCTGGTATCTGTCTATGGCCCGGTACAGAGCAAAGGTGAATATTAAACTGTTGTGCCATCTCCATTAGAGATGATCGAAAGTTATGGGCTGTTATAGAGTTTGTAGAGACATAGTTTAGATATTTGATAGCACCCTGACTATTTGAGAAGCCAGGACAAGACTTCTTTTATCGCCCGAACACAATGATTGGGAAAGCGGAATGAGAGACTTAATTTCAGTTGTTCAGAGTAAACACCTCCACGAGTCCCTTAATTTGTTTTTGATCCATCTGTATAAAAGTGGATTGACTAGTCTTCCAGGAATGCCCTATCCTTCCAGAAAGATCTAGAAGGTATAGAAATCTGGAAGTTTATGTCGAATGCAGTTGGATGATAGTGTAGCCTGTGTGCTTTGGAATTGATTCTAAATACTTAAGAACAAAGCCTTTGGGCGAATAGCAGAGCTTGCAGCTATTTGTTTGCTAAGTATATGAAGAGGTGTTAGGAAGAATAGGGTAATCAGTGCCGCAGATGGGGTCATGCAAAGCGATCCGCTTATACATAGGCAAGCTAAACGTTGGACTTTACTTAGTTTGTTGCGGTTTATAGCTTCTTCTAAAGCAATCCACTATACTTCCACACCGTAAAGTAAGATCGGTCTGATTACCGATGTGTATAACCAATGCGTAGTTCGGGGTTTTAAACCCCATTCATTACTAATAGCTTTTTTTCAAGAGAAGAGAGCTGCAGTAGCTTTTTTGACTCTTTTTTGTATATTTCGTTTCCAATTTAGTTTTTTATCTAAAATAAGACCCAGATACTTAGCCTCGTCTGTGTACTTTAATTGGATAACTTTAATGTACTGAGGGTTAACATATGGAATTTGGTATTTCGTTCAAACAAGGACTAAATCGGTTTTGTTTCGGCTTACACCCATGTCCAAACCGATCAGCCCAAAAAATTAGTTTGTCTAAGACATTTTGTAAGAGTTCTTTTATTGTAATAAAATGTTTTCGTGAGGCGGCTATAGCAACGTCCGCAACCAGACCAGTTAGGATTTCATATTCCACCAGGTTCCAAAGGAGAAGGGATAGAACACAACCTTGCTGTGTCCCTCTACTAACGAATCTTCTAGCAGAAGTCTGCTAGTCAGAACTAAATGAATTAACTAGCCAAGCGAGCCCTCTAAGTTCAGAGATATGAGTGCAGATGTGCCCACGTTGTTAAAAGCACCTTCGATATCAAGGAATCTCTTTATGATGGAGGGAGTATTCGATAGTGCGTACTAAGGTGTGTAACTCCGATTTCTTTACAGTAGACATGTTGAGACATAGACAGAAGTCTTGTATCAATACTTGCCCTTAAATGGAGTTCAATCAATGATGATTAACTTATAGGTCGCAGATCTTTGGGGTTGACCTGCGAGCATTTACCTACTTTGGGTATAAAAACAGCTTTCACTTCTTTCCATGTCGAGGAAATATGGACCAGATATAGACAGCTGTTAAAAATTGCCTCAAGAATTGGTGCAATTATACACATACATAGGTAGAAATTGATGTATTCTCAAATCGAGTTAAGTATCTACCAGGAAAGGGCATTTCCTAAAATAGATACTTATTAAACAAAGTAATGTTTTATATCTAAATCAAATAATTCCAAATTTGTTACTTAAGTACATTGTTTTGCATTTAAATTAACACAATTAACTTTAAATTCAATTTTTAGTATTTTTAAGACTTCAATTAAAGTGGTTTAACAGTGTTTTATTTACTTAGTTCCGCTTACTAAGTTCGGTGTTATTATTGCAATGGCGACTTGAGACTGATACATGATTTGGTGGTAAACAATGTCTGATGCTTTTTTCAAAATTTTAATTAAAAATTTGTTAATATTTTAACTTTAAATGCTTAAATTTGCTGATTGAAAAGGTAATCAGAAGCAGATTAATTAGTTGGTACACATAAAACTCACGTTTTCGTATTTAAAATCATGCACTTATCATAAGTCAAATTTAGTCACTCAACAAACAAAACAATATTGTAACCCAAACAAAATGCTTGTTTTTTAAATTATTAAAAGAGTCTTAATTTTTTATTTTGTTTGGTCTCACATTTGTTTTGAAATAAGACGCTACATGAAAGTATTTTGGATGTAAAATTTAGGTTACAAATGTTAAAATAAAGCAATAACTTATTTTCGAATTTTTGGAACGTTTTATAATTTTTTGTGTGTCTGTTTTGGATCACTGTTTTCCTATGAAACCTTATTTGAATTTTGAATTCATAGTTTGGAAACTTAATCTTTATTTAAAAACATTGTCCCATTGTTCTAGAAAATAACTTAGTTTTGCACGACAGTCAGAATGCAATTTTTTGACTATGTTTCCATTTTATCCAAGCTGAAGATGTGAATAAAATGCTGAGATGGAAGCAGAAATTCAGATTCTGGAAAAAAATGTAAGCTTATTTAATGACGATGTGAGATAGCATCATTGGAAGGGACTATAGCCAATTATTTATCGATGTCTATGCAACCCCAGGTCATGCAACGTTTAAGGACATCAAATACTCTATTCATTTGTTTTCTGTATGCAAAGAAGTATGGATTGATGCTTTTGAACTAGCATGTTATTCAGTTCAAGGTTACGAATTCCTGTTTAGCTTTACTTGAACAGCAACCTAAAGTCAAGTTTTCCGCTGGTAAGTCGGATAAGAAGTTTGTTCAGTGTTACAATTGTTCTGGTACTTTGAATTTCTCACTCTAAACTTGTTAAAGCATCTTGTTTCCTATACTGTTCAACATCACGTATTTTAAAATATTGTCAAAAGTTACACGTTTAATCGATGAATTCTGTTCCGGATCTATTAATCAAAATCATTTTAAGGCTATGTTAATTCTAGACAAAATAAACATAAGTCTACATTATAGAAATATAAATTGGTTAATTTTTAAAATGTATTTACCGGAATTAAAAAAAATTTTAATTTGATATTTATTACTTAAAAAAATATTACAAAGCAATTAAAAATAAACCTACCTCTCTTGGACTTCATTAAATTTTATTTGAAGGACACAAATATGCCAGCTACTGACAAATAAAGGCCAAATTAAGGACTCTCTTTTGAAGTATTGTTTTATTTCTATCATTCAGGCCACGTGGTACATCTTGTGTATAGAAAAAGGTATGTACGTACATATATCTACCCTAAATAATATCAAATAGGGTAATATCACTAATAAAATAGAGGACACGCCTTAAAATTCCTTAACCACATTTGCCACACGTCAAATACATTTTTGTCAATCCTATTTTTTCTTTATTTATGTTTTTATTTCTTTTGACATGATCTAAATTCCATAACACATAAATTTTATGACATATCATACGCACATTTAATATAAATTATATCACTTTTTGACCAAACGTGCAACACTTCCGCCCTTAATATAATAAAATGACAATCCAATAGGTATAGAGGTATAGAAGTATATGTGCCAAGTTCTATAGCTAATGCCAATGGGATGTTAAGGAATTTTGCGGTCACTATAAATCACAATATAAAATAAAGCGGCAATATTATGGATCTATAGAGCCCTTGCACAGCGGGGCGGGTGAAGTGAAGAATGAAAAGGCGAACCTTTTTTTATTTTTAAATTTTAGTTACCTCTGCAAGAAGGACACACGTTTGCGAATGTCCATAAATTTTATTAAAAATTTCACCCTCAACTGACAGTTGTTCTACAAAGAAATTATTATGTTTTATCATTTCATTCTAAAATTTCATTGTTGCCAAATAATTTCGGAGAAAGTCCTACTAAAGGTGAGCATATGTATATTCACGTTAGAAAGTCCTTTGGGTGTGTAATTCTAGGATAGAAATATCCTTTTATGATGAACGAAACGATGCATTATAATTTTGAAATCAAACCGCAGATGATTCGAGTTCAGCTGAGTCCTGGAGTGAGACCAAAAGGAACACGAACAATGTCATAATTCTATAGATAAATATTTTTTGACATTTCTATAGTTATTTTTATGATGATGACTACTTTAATATTCAATTTGAAATTTTGCTGCACCCGTTCTGGCTGGGTTATTATTGTCATTGGTATGACAAAATATTTCCGAGTATTCCATCATTATACCTAATGGAAATGGGTTCGGCATTATAAAATGATGGTACAGATGCCAAACTATATGGAATATCAATCGGTTTCCCAAGTGACATTAGTGGCACGTGCATCAGTCGTAAATTTCAACTGTGAATTGTGACTTACATATGTCAAATTTCCTGTCTCAATGGAAAAGAATAAGTATATTCCCTTAAGGACTTACGAACGTATCTTATTTGTTTGATGAAACGTAAACGTGTGTCCTGTTTGACAAAATACGTCAACAGTGACAACCAATTTGCAGAGTTGTCGACTTTAGTTCATTGTTGAAGAAAAATTGCCAACGAAATGTGTCCCCTTAAACTAACATTGGTCTTATTTAATGATCTTTTCTTTAATTGTTCATCTAATGAAGGTTTTAAAAATAGCATTTCTTTTCAATCTAATCTGCCATCCCAAACGACCTACCAGCTTAATTCATCACTACCATTTTGTTACCTTGAACTTGAATGAATAAAAAGAAACAATCCAAAGATATAAAGGAAAAAAAAGAGATAAAAGAATAAAAGAGTGAGATGGTCTAAATTAAAGAATTCCATTTTTGATTGCCTATTTTATCTTTTATATAAAATAAAAATTAGATCTTTGATGATAGATAATAAAAGAAAAGTGATGACAATGAAGTTCATGATAAAGAAAAAGAAAAACAAGACATAAATCTTTTACTCAATACCATATTACCGAATAGAGTGTTTAACGATGAGAAATCAATTTGATTTCACTTATCAGCATTCGAATATCTTTTTTGAAATTTTGTTATGGTCTATGCCTAAGCAAAGCATCTTTTTCCCAAACTAAATTCTTCATTTCTGAATCTGATATCTTAATTAAAATTTATACGAATCAAGCAAATATAAATATTTATCTTTGTGACATTCGAAGACCGCGCGCATCACGGTTGACAAAATATAAAAGCTATAAGGGGTTAATTAACCAATGATAAAACTAAAAACAAAGAAACAAACGGGATTGCCTTGCCTACCTTTTTATGAATTTTATCGGATGAATTAAAAAGCTATAAGATCACACGGTTGATGGGATTTTTTTTATTATTATTATTTTTTCAAAGTTTTGGTTAGATAAATTTGATGATAAGAATGATTTTATGAATTGGCTTTTTTGGATTCAAAGTGTATATTGGAGTAATATATATTTCACGGCAACAAAGTTTATACATAGTTAAGATTTTAAGATAAAATTTGGATTAAATTTAGGAACAAAATAAGATATTTGAGAAGTTTTAACTTGAACTTATTTTATTTTTTTTTTATTACTTGAGCAATCAAGTGATGGGATATTTTGGTAACTGAACCTTTGATAGTTGAAGACGCTATGGATACTACAATTTGTTGAGAAACACGAGAAGAACAGTATTGACTTAATAAATAGGGTGGGCGGTGGCACAATGTCCTTCGCTAGTCATGAGAAAGTTCAAAAAATGTCTACAAAATATCTTAATTATTTTCTGGATCAGTTGTAATTCCCGTGACATGATGGTTAGTGTGTTGGACTGTCATGCGAGAGGTCTTGGGTTCGATCCCTGCCTGTGCCACCTAAAGTTTTTTTCACGGGTACTGCCTCTTGCGAGGAATTGACAAATTCTCCAAGAGTAATTCTTGTCATGAAAAAGTGATATCTCAAATTAGCCGTTCGGATTCGGCATATAAACTGTAGGTCCCCTCCATCCCTGTAATTACTCGCACACAGGAATGGTTGACAGTTGTAAGTCACTAGGCCCTTGTTCTCTACGGACTGTTGCCCCGCCTAATTTATTTATTTATTTAGTTGTAATTCCAAACGATAAATTTTTCATGGAAATGAGTCAGGTACCCAAGCGGTTCAGATAAAAGACAAAAAGGTGGTAAATTGAGAAACATGTTGAGAAGAACAGTCGAGGAAGACACTGTAAGGTTGGGAAAGAATAAAAGAACAAACACATACAAACCGGACACTATCTATCGTAGCAACAGTCTTAGACCCTTTGTACTCCTAAAATAAAAACCTACCGACTATATGATTCTAAAGACCTAATTAAGTAAGTAAGTGTTCTTTTTAAATTGTGTTAAGTCTTCATGCAAGCACTACAAATTTCACAAATTTTATATTCTAACGGTTGTAAGGTCTTTAGGAATTATTCTAAGCATTCCTATAAATAGCTTAACTTGCAAAAACAAGCACTTGAACGAAGTAGATCCATGTGATATTTAAATCAATTTTTAAACATATTTGTCATCGATTAAGTTTTTGAAAAAGAAATCCACTTGATATTGGACCAGTTTTCTGACCGAATAACAATTTTTTAAATGTCTGTTTTGTGTTGAAACGATACCAGCGTTGCCACAATGTTACAAGTGTAACAAAAGTGTTACACTTTTATTAATTTGTTTGTATTTGTAACAATGTTACTTTTTTTTTCTTTTTGTTACACTTTTTTCTCCAAACTTTTTTTTTCTTTAAAAATGTACTTTATGATTTTTTTAATCAGTGTGAAGTGCGCTTAAACAACACTTCCACCTATCTGTACACCTACGTCCTAAATTGAGTTGAAATCACCTTCATTCGACTCGATCGAACCAATTTAACCAATAGGTCTCACTTGAATTTTGAATACCATTGAACCAATAATGTTTGCAAAACAAATAAAAGATCAATTCTCTTAATTTGCCTAAACTTGTTTTATGTAAAACTTAAAATGTGTCTTACTTATAATAATTTATTAACTTATTATTTAATGTATAGTTTTGTACTGAATTTAAAAACTGTGATGAAGAAAACTTATGTTCCTATTAAAAATAAAAAATTGAATTCAAGAGCATTCATTTTTTTCAATTGTTACATTTTTTTTCGCTTTTGTTACGTATTTTAAAAAAATGTGTTACACTTTCGTGAAGCCCAGCGGCAACGCTGCGATACAGATATAATTTTAATATTATAAAAAGAGGCTGGGATGCGACCCACACTGATAACTTCACATTCCGTCTTTCGATTTGTCTTGCTTGAAAGTTGGTAGGTTTTCGTATTTTGTTGAAAAAGTTGTCAGTTGAATTATTCTTAAAAATTTAAAAATTACCAACAATATTTTGCATATAATGAAATAGTTTCGATTTCGAAATCTGTTTTTGCTAACGAGATTTTTAGTCGAAATCCAATTTATACCAATTTTAGTAGGATTTCTTAAAAATTTGTATTTCTTATATAAACAAATACAAATTGGATGAATGAAATTAATTTGAAGTCAACATCTTCTATTGTTCACGAATTATGGAGAACCAAACATCAATTTTTATCAAATTTGCGTACTATTTTTGTAGGTTTTAATTTTGTATGAAAAAACGGAAATCCAATTTGGTAAACTTTGGAGAAAAATCGAATCAGCAGTTTATTTTCATAACAAATAAAAACCTAAAAAAATTACTCAAAGTTGGTAAAAATTGATCTGAGATATTGGCTTTAAACTAATTTTATCTTTAAAAAAAAAAATTGTTGTCAACATTCAGTAAAATTTTGAGAAAAATCGAATTGACACTTTTTCTACAAAAAATAAGAACCTAAACAAAAATTAATAAAAGTTGGTAAATATTGATTTTCGAACTCAAATTTCTTTTCAAAACTTTAAGATATTGGCTTTAAATTAACTTTATTTTATGGAAAATATTGTTTTCAACATTTGGTACAATTTTGAAAAAAATCGAATTGATAGTTTTTTTTATAAAAAATAAAAACCTTAAAAAAAACATTATTAAAAGTTGGTAAAAATTTACTTTCGACTAAAATATCTTTTCAAAAATTAAAAAAAATATTGTTTTCGACATTTTTGTTTATATATATGTACATATACATATGTATGTATGTATTAGTTTATATAAGAAATAAAAACTTTTAAGAAATGTTTCTAAAATTGGTAAAAATTGGTTTTGACTAAAAATTTCGTTAACAAAAATAGATTTCAAAATCAAACTATTTCATTATGTTCAAAATATTGTTGGTAATTTTTAAATTTTAAAGAATAATTTAACTGACAACTTTTTTAACAAAAAACGTCACCTATAAACTTTAAAGCAAGACAAATCGAAAGAAAGAATGGGAAGTTATCAGTGTGGGTCCATCCCAGCCTTTTTTTTTTAGTTTTTTTTTGATTTAGAAAAAAAACCGTTAATTGGATTTTTTTCCAAAAATATATTCGATTGATATTTTAATATAAAATTTAATTCAAGTCTCTAGCGTTATTGGTTCGTGAGATAATTTGGGTTAACCAAAATGTTCACCTTTTTTTAAATTGCTATGGTAAAATTAAATCCCTCGAACACCGCTGCGATGTTTAATCCTTTCGTTGATTTACTGATATTTTAACAAACATTGTTCTGTCTAATAAGTCTCAAACAATTAAGCGGTAATGCTAGCACTTTCTAGAATGCTCATCAATATATACTTACTCTTAAGATTAATATCGAACTTTCTGTCAAGTACAGATATTCTTTTTGTTATCGCACATTGAGAATGTGGAATACTGAAGCCAACTCTATTTTGCCCTCGCATTTGAATATTCAAAACTTTAAGACCAATGCCCACTGGTATCTTCTTTTAAATTCTTCACGATTTTCATTACTCTCGCATTGTGTTTAAACGTACGTACGTACACGTTAAGGTTATTAAATCTAATCTTGAGTACCTGAAAATTATAAAAAAATATGTTTTCTTCTAAATATTATTTACAAGTTTAAAGAAATATATTCACATTACGGCAGATCCTGGAAATACCCTAGAACGTCGAATCGATACCCACCATATCCTCGTCGATTTCAAGGCTGTTTGTGCGTGACGACCATGGAGAATTCGCGCTGCTCGATAAAGGATGGAAACATCTTAACAGATACAGAACATTTCGATGTCAAAAAAGGCTTTAGACAAGGTGATGTGCTGTGCTGTCATGCGATTTCTTTAGCATCGTCCTTGAAAGAAAATAATAGTGCAGAGCTCCCACGTCAACAGTAGAGGCACTACCTTTCAAAAGTCCGTCCAATTACTGGCACATACTAATGACACTGACATAAACGGAAGAACTTAACATGATGTCAATGGGGTTTTTGTGAGTATTGAGGCAGAGGCTGCAAAAATTTGTTTAGCGGTTGAAGAGGGCAAAACAAAGTAACATGCTTTCATCAAGAAATGAACTACAAAACGAACGTCTCGGTCAAAACGTCATCATCGACAGACTTTGAGGTAGTTAAGGACTTTGTCTACCTAGGCAGAAATCAAACGAAGAATAACTCTTGCTAACCGCAGTTTCTTTGGGCTAAGAAAGCAATTGAGTAGCAAAGCCCTCTCTCGAAGGACCAAAGTGTCGCTAAATAAGACCATCATCATCCTCGTCCTGTTATACGGTAAAGAAGCATGGACTATGGCAAAAGCGGATGAAAGCACCTTGAAAATTCTTTGCGTTATGTACGGTCCCGTATGCATAAAATGTGAGTGCGGAGGAGAAGATTGAACGATGATCTGTTTCTGTATGGGCTGTACATCGACGTAGACTTAGCCTGAAAGATAAAAGTCCAACGACTGAGATAGCTGGGTCACGTAGAGCGCAATGCTCCTTCCCGAAAAATCTTCGAATCCACGCCTACAGGACAGCGCAATAGAGGAAGACCGCTGTATAGGTATAGGGACCGAGCTAGATTTAGAAGTTTGTTGTGTGAGGCTTTAGTTCACACAGGATTTTAGCGCCACTTTAAGTAAGTAAGTACGTTAAAAATATTGCTTTAAACAAATGGCGTTGATATCTTTTACTTGAATTCTTAATTAAATAAGCTTCTAACTAATAAAGATTCGAAGAAAACACATTATATTATTAATATTGTTAAACTTCTCACATATTGAAGGTGGTGTTTGGATGCAAAATCTATTCAAGACGAACACTAATAAACCAACATTTCCTGTCAATGAAAAAAGCCTTTCAAGGATGCTTCTTGGAAGTTCATACGGAAAGAACTCTTAACCCAGCTGTTACCTTCTTTTGAATTTTTTCATTAAAATATAGATTCTGCAAAACTGTCAAAATGAATATTCAAATTATTTCCAACATCTACCAAAGTCTTCTCGACGAACTTTCGCCACCTTTAAGTTGTTTGAACTTTTATACCTACAGTTTTTATTATGTACATAGGTATTTCAACTATACCTCCCGCATCTTCTGAAGCCGCATTCTACTTCAATAAATCTAAAAGAATTCAATTTACCAACCTTTCATATAACATTAAATTCCCAAATGAATCGAACTGGAACTCAAATGAAACCAAAAAAGAAAAAATCAATTCATCTGTGATGGTTGCCCTCTGGGCCTCTGGGGGCCAATAAAAAGCACTCTTCCGACCTCGTGACCCACATTATTCAAGTGGCTTTAGTTGCTCTTTCTCTCTTATCCCTAATTTATGCATTATCTTTTTTATTTTTCTTTTTTTTCAAAAAAGGATATTCCTATTTACCCTGAAGTTGTTCTTTAGTTCAGTCGATAACTTAAACTGTATCAACCTTATAACCATTATATCGCAGCTACATCGTTTTGTGCCATGGAACTTTGTCAGTCGAGTCTCTATTGGGATGTATAAGATATAATATATTATGTAAATGAAATAGCCCGACCTTTTCTTTTTATTTTTGGTGCTGGTTTCTAGTCCTATACACGAAATTCCTAAGTGAAAAGAATGAGTTAACTCCTAATGTGGATTGTGAAGAGGATCTCCATTTATAACATTTTTCCAATACCTACCTACTTGAAGGAAATTATAAAGGTGAAATTCACAAGGTCGGTAGTGCTATAAACAATTTTTTGTTTTTTTTTTGAAAAACCATCACAGAAAATAGATTTTATATTGAGAGAAAAGGAATCTTAGTGAAAAAGAATGCAATCTTCAAAGAATGATTCAGTTTCAAAAGATTGCATTCTTTGAGTTCAATTGAATATTGGAAACTTTAAATTTTCCTAAGAGAAGACTTTCAATGTTTTACTTAAATCGATTTATTTTTATAATTTTTCTAATGTTTTGTAGTTTTTAAAGGATCTAGAAAATGTATGTTTTCAAATCAAAAATATTGGTGAATTTTTTCTCTCCGGATGTCGGCCATTTATATTCATCTGACGTAGACTTGGAAACTGAAAATGAAATAAATGTAGAAATATACATTTTAGACTTAAACTACCTACCCATCATCTTCTTCTTCTTCTATACTTCTGTACACTGTTGTACTTTTTTGTCTCTAACTGTCCTTAAGCTTATCAAGGATTTTCGGCTTAGCAGGATCCTAATCACCCACTTGGAATCTCTCTAGGAGTTCAGTTCCATCGAAGGAAAAATTTTCACTTTATATACATTTCTGCATTGCATAAGAAAATACACCATTTCCAACTCTCTTAGCCTACCACCCTCGAAATAGAGGTGAAGGTAAGAGTAGATGACGAAGAAGGCTACAAAAACAACAACAACAACAAAATAGAACATTTTTGTATAACAAGGAAAAACTATATAAAAATCTTTCAAAGTTTTCTTGTCTTCTTCTCTTCCTTGGAAGTTTTATTTTCTTTTTTAAATAAGATTTTCCTTCAAAATTATTTTTCCGACATTATGTGTTTTTATTTTGTTTGATGAGAAAATTAAGGAAAAGAGAATAAGGCTCAGCCTCAGAGCCTTTAGCCAGTGTTGTGTTGTTTGTGTCTTTTATAATGGACTGCTTTAAAACACTCCTAGAGGAAGTGTGACTATGTAGTGTAGGTATATAGATAAATAAATGTACAAAAGTTTAGGTCCTTTTTGGGTTCTGTGTGGACTGTTACCAAGGAGAGACATGGCGTCTGGCTGTCGCATCGAGATATGAAACTTTTCCAGCTTTTTTTCGTATTTTTTGTGGCACATAATATAAAATGCTTCAGGAGAAGAAAATGTGATGATATTTTGTTCACAAGCAGAGGATTGGATTTGTTGGATTTATTTTTAGATATAATTTTCTTGTCCTTTTGAAGTTTTTTTTTTTTTTTTGGGGGGCGAGCGGTGGGTTGGGTAAACAGAAGTTCAGGGTGAATCAAGTGTGCTGAACTGCTGATGAGTGTTATTCCAGAAAGATGAGATATTATCCGTCAGAAGAATGAAACGTTTTTATTAAGATGTTTACCCTCAAATAATAATAGTTTGGTCTTCATATTGTGTTGTGTGGTATTTAAGATGAATGTTCCTTGATGTGTATTTGAAGAGATAATTGTGTAGGTACAATTAACATATACGAAAAAATATTTTGTTTTTGAAGACAAAAAAGGATGTTCACTTATTGTATGTAAAGGGTGGTTAAATTTTAAGGGCCAATGTTGAATATGAACAACACCTAAACGTCAAGCTTTTTGACATTTCTCAATTTCAGACTGATTCAATTCGAACCATAGAAAGATACACAATCGAGTAACGCGTTAAAGCTATTCAGGCTTATTATAAAAATGGGCGTTCAAATCAAAATGCATATGGTGCACTTCGTGATTTTTTTGTTCAACTTAATCGTCAGAATGTGCGTAAAATCGGAAAAATCGTAGGAAATGTAAAATTGTGAGTTTGGCTGAAGAACCATCCACCTCAACTTGTCGTTATTATTATTATTATTATTATTATTCATGCTTTATTCACTCTTAAAAGTATACATTTTTTTTTTGTTTTTTACATTTTTATTCAATAGGTTTGATGAGTATAAGCCTCCCCCTTCGTCTTCCACAACTGTCGGTCTAAAGCTTCTCTCCAATAGTTTGGGCAAAAATGCTGTATTTCGTCTCTCCACCTTTTGAGTTGTCTTCCTACATTTCTTTTCTTGTCTCGCGGGGTCCACTCTGTTGTTATTTTGGTCCATCGATCATCTGCGGTTCGGAATATGTGTCCAGCCCAACCCCATTTAAGTCTTCTTGTTCTTTAAAGAACATCTTAATATTTCGTTTGGTTTCTTATGTTTTCGTGGTTAATCCGTTGGGATAACCTCACTTTAAGAATCGATCTTTCCATCGCCCTTTGGCAAGATTGGAGCTTATTTTCTAGGGCTTTCGTAGATTGCCATGTTTGGCAACCATATGTCAAGACTGGAAGAACCGTCGAGTCGAAAACACATTTTCTTGTTTGGGTTGAGATATTAAGATCCAGCAAATTCTTCACATTCGAAAATTGTCTCCAAGCGCTTGCTATTCTATGGTTAACATTTTTAACGTCTTTATCGATGAATGATATAGTTTGACCCAAGTAATTGTAGTCTTCTACGTAGTCTAAGGCGATATCATCAATTTTTATTATGGAATGGTTGCCATTTGACATTGTTTTGGTTTTTTGTCGATTAGTGGATAAACCGACTTTTTTGCATTTTTTTTGCGATTAAAACAATATCATCTGCAAATCTAAGATTTGATAGAAATCTACCGTTTATATTCAATCCCTTGTTTTCCCATTCCAAGTTACGAAAAATCTCTTCCAAAGTTGCGGAAAAAAGTGCTGGTGAAAGTGAATCACTTTGCCGTACTCCACGTGTCGTCTGAAATATTAGTCCAGTACTTTCCGTTTTAAAGCGCGCAACATTATCCTTGTACATGTTTTGAAGAACACAAACAATTTTCGGTTCTACACTTTGTTTAATTAGCGCTTGCCAGATAAATATTTGCTCAACTGTATCGAACGCTTTGGCGAAATCAATAAATGCAATATTTAGCGTTATATTATATTCCTTGCTCTTTTCTATTATTTTGCTCATTGTTTGAAGATGGTCCATTGTTGAGAATCCAGATCTGAACCCAGCTTGCTCAAAAGGTTGATTGAATTCTAGGCTTGTTTTCATTCTATTGAAAAGGCATTTCGCAAATACTTTATAAACGCAAGATATTATACTAATGGGCCTATAGTTGTTTATGTCGTCCGTCTTGCCTTTTTTGTGGATGAGGATTATTTCGGATTTCTTCCATTGTTCTGGGATTTCCTCGGTGACCAAAACCTGATTGAAAACATCTTTCAACCAGTTGGCCAATGAACATTTTGCGTATTTTAAATACTCTGCAGCAATTCCATCACTTCCATTGCATTTCTCGTTTTTTAAGCTTTGAATCGCATTCTCGACTTCGCTTTTAAGTAAAATTGGAAACTGTTGCTCTTCTTGCCAATCAGTGCTTGTGTCAGCATTTAAAAGTGAATGAGAGTCAGAATTGTTTAGTTGGGTTTTGTATAAAATGCTGTAGAAGTTTGTTGCTATGTTGTTGATATCTTTTCTGTTATGAGTCTTGCTAGCATTTTTGGATAAGGCAACGATCCATTCTTTAGTAGTTTTTAATGAAGCATTTGCTTTTTTAATTGATTTTGTTTTTTTAATTATATTTTGTAAAAAGTTGTCGTTAAAAGTTTGGATGTCTTCTTGTGATTTTTTCTTAATTTTTTTTCTAAGATTTGCAAGATTATGTTTTTCGGATCGATTAAGACTGACCTTTAGGCGTAGACTCTCACGTTCTTCAATAAGCTTTAATGTTTCGTTTGAGAGTTTTTGCGGTTTTATTGCTGATGCTGTCAGAATGTGTCTATCTGCAGATTGCTTGATTGTTCGTTCTAAGATGTTATTAACTTCCCATAGGAAGTTATTGTAATGGGTCCGATTTGACAAATTGAAAATTTTGACATTTCTCGACGTTTCAAGGTCCCTAGAGTCGAAATAAAAGATTTTTAGAAAGATGTATGTGCGTGCGTGTGTACGTACGTCCGTACGTCTGTACGTCCGTACGTCCGTACGTTCGCGACGTTTTTTTCGTCGTCCATAGCTCAAGAACCAGAAGAGATATCGACTTCAAATAAATTTTGTTATACAGATAATAAGGCAGAAAGATGCAGAAAGGGCTCTCAAGAAAATTGCGTGGGTGGTTTTTTTACCATAGCAGTTTAAAAAAAAGGTGAACATTTTGGTTAAACCTAAATATCTCATGAACCAATGACGCTAGAGACTTGAAATTAATTTTCTATTATATATTGTAACGTGATACAAAACAATTATATTTTTGGAAAAAAATCCAATTAACGGTTTTTTTTATAAATCAAAAAAACTGAAAAAAAAAATTTTTCACCTCGAAAATTTTACGACTAAAATATGATTTCATCTCCAAACCAATTTTGTGCAATGAAGAATAATGTTTTTGATATCTGATAAAATTTTGAGAAAAATCGAATTGACAGTTTTTTTTACAAAAAATAATAACCTAAAAAAAAAATAAAAAAAAGTTGGTAAAAATTGAGTTTTTACTCAAATATCTTTTCAAAACTTTGAGTTATTGGCTTTAAACTACTTTTATCTTTCAAAAAATATTGTTGTCAACATTCAGTAAAATTTTGAAATAAATCGAATTGACAAGTTTTTTACAAAAAATTAAAAACCGAAAAAAAAATTAAAAAAAGTTGTTAAAAATTGTTTTTCGACTCAAATATATTTTCAAAAATTTGAGATAACGGCTTCTGACTAATTTTAACTTATAAGAAATATTTATTTCAACATTCGATAAAATTTTGAGAAAAATCGAATTGACAGTTTTTTTACAAAAAATAAAAACCTAAAAAAAACAATACTAAAACTTGGTAAAAATTTACTTTCGACTCAAACAGCTTTTCAAAAATTACAAATATTGGCTTCAAACTTATTTTATTTCACAGAAAATATTGTTTCCGATATTCAGTAATTTTTTTTATAAAAATTCAACAGTCCGTTTTTTCATAAAAAAATGAAATCTACAAAAAATAGTACGCAAATTTGGTAAAAATTGATACATATAGACCAACTTTTAAGCAAGACAAATCGACAGACGGGATGGGAAGTTATCAGTGTGGGTCGCATCCCAGCCTCTTTTTGGTTTTGAAATGGCTCATGTCTAGATGCAAGTCTTGGTATCTTTGTTGTAGATCAATATTGTAATTCCTTATGGCTTCATCGGTGAGGGTCTTTGATACATTCTTCTTTCTTGTTCTGTGGAGTTGTCTGTTGTTGTGACTAATTCTCAGTTTGGCTCGTACTAGTCGGTGATCCGAATCAAACTCGAAATTATTCAAAACGCTTATGTACATCTTCTAAAACAGATCGTTTATTTGATCGTATTGGTTTTTGTAGTTCCTGTCTGGCGATATCCAAGTCCACTAGTTTTGTGGTTTCTTTTTAAATAAGGAGTTGCCCACCACTAGCTTGTTTTGCCAAATACGCTGGATGAGGCGGCTTCCTCTTGCGTTTCTTTCTCTATATCCAAATTCACCCATAATTGGTTCTTCTCCTCTCTCCCTTAATCCAATTTTTGCATTAAAGTCGCCAATTGTTAAGAGAATTTCAGATTTGAGATGGATTGTTGCTCTTTCAAGTGTATCATAAAAAGTATCTATTTCTTCCTCTGTTGCCTTCTTAGTTGGTGCATATACTTGAATAATGAATATATTACATTTGTCAATTTTGAATCTTATACCAATCACTCTGTCGCTAAATCCTTTTATTTCTAGAATGTTCGTTTTTAGTTTTTTGTTTATCATGATTCCAATGCCAAAGGATCCTTTTTTAGTACCGAAGTATGCAAAAATGTTTCCGTTGTCTAGTTCTCTAATGCTTTCTCCATGTCTTCTTACTTCAGCTAGACCTATAACATCCCAGTTTTTCTTAAAGAGGGCATTGTCGAGTTCTATAAATTTTTCTTCGTATAGTAAAGTTCTAGTGTTTAGCGTTGCAATATGTAATTGCTTGATTCTGTTTGAGTTTAAATTATTGTTTATATTATTTTTGATATAATGTGGTTGATTTTTGTATTCATTAGAAGGGGGGTTTTGGCCATGTACCTCCACGGTGGCCAACCGGGTTGGAGGCAACTTGTCGTAGTACCCAACAAATGCATCTCTCACGCTTGCCGTTGATGAATATTATGCATAAGGACTTGCATTTTCATGCCTTTCGTTGTTCTAACGATATTTTTATAAACAGTGTTCTGTCGAATTAGCCATAATACTCGTACTTCTAGGAATGCTCATCAGTTTACCCTTGAGCTCAGTTTCGGACGTACTGTCAAGTATAGAGTTTCTTTTTTTAACCGCACATCGAGAATGTGGAATGCTTTACCCAATTCTGGTTTTCCCTATCATTTTAACATTCAAAACCTTAAGACCTAAAGCTCGCACTGTGTTTAAACTTTAAACATGTTAAGGGTATTAATAACCACTTGAGTGCCCGTCAACTACGCTTACAAAGTGCAATTGACTTTAGAACTTAAGCCTCTTGAACATTTCAAGCATCATCAATGGCCAGAATGGAAGCAAGAAATGGCAACAATGAATGACCAATATTCTAAGAAAATCATTTTGATTGATGAGGCACAATTTCACCTCAGTGGATTCATCAATATACAGAATTGCCGCATTTGGGCGAATGATAATTCAAGAGTGGCTGTCGATAAACCAATGCACCTACAAGGATTGACTGCTTGGTGCGGTTTATGGCTCCCGTTAAGCAGTTACTTTGAATGGTGTTTGCTATCGTAAGATGATACCGAACTTTGTATCGACCGAAGTGGAAGATATGGGTGTAAACAATATTTTGTTTCAAATACCGTGTTTTCTGACATTTTGATTTAAAACAGTTGGACTTCTTTCTTAAGGTTGTTATTAGAAAGAAAAGGTGTACATCGATAAGCCAGCAACAATTCAAAAGCTATAAATTGAGATAATTCCGAACATTAAGGGCATAAAACCTCAATTGTGCCTCAGCATCACCGAAAAAGAAAATTTAAACCATCTCTTTATAAAACCCGGACTACTGCGGATCGTTTTTTGACAATTTATCCCTACTGTAAATTTTCTATTGCAATTCTATAAGGGTTAAATTTGATCAAGCCTAATTTGTATTTTAAAAAAACCACAAAAAAGTTAACGATTAGTTGAAAATTATCTACTTAATTAATTTCAACCAAATTGATTCTATTATTTGAACAAAATCTTTCTCTCACCGAATGTTAAAATATGAAACA
Organism: Eupeodes latifasciatus; assembly: GCA_920104205.1. Classification (NCBI taxonomy): domain Eukaryota; kingdom Metazoa; phylum Arthropoda; class Insecta; order Diptera; family Syrphidae; genus Eupeodes; species Eupeodes latifasciatus. The sequence goes on from OV049924.1 coordinate 40,213,413, forward strand.
AAATCGAATCAAACGATTCACCGAATAATCTATTTTTAATTGTTTCAAAATATTAAAAAGGTAAAGAATAAATAAAAGAAAAAGGTCGATAAATCATAATTTCTTTCAATTGACAAATTCAAAGTAAACAACTACCGCAGACGATAGACCACCAAGAAAATAAAAGAAAAAGTAAAAATAATGGGAGGTCCTTCATTTAACCACTCCACCATTCTTCGCTCTCATAAAGTATCTTTTAATTGATTTTGTTTTCTTTTTCAAAAAAAAAAATAAATCAGAAACCTTATACGTATGCTCTACCTCTATCTAAAATCTAATAAATTATAATCCAAACTAGGAACAATTAAGGAAGGAAAACAAATATACAAAAGAACAATTTCTTATAAAAAGATTAACCCTCTGTTCTTCCAGGCCATCAGGCTTGTTGGCTAAATGATTCATAAAAAAGAAATAAGTTTCTCCCTTCTAACTCGATAAATACAAAAATCGAAGAAGTCGAAAACCTCTGAATTTTATACGTACATTCTAAGAAAATCGATAGTTGAATTCTTTTACTCATTTACCCATTTTCATCTTCAATCTTGAGAATTTCAAATAAATACGAATATTGGCAACAAAAATATGTCCTTTTCGCATGAGCACTCCGAAGGGCAATTTATTTCTTTCCTCGAATTAGATTTTATGTATCTATAAGTTTGTGAATGGAAAATGTGGTTTTGTGTGGTTTGATATCGTAAAAATACTTTTTATTACCTTATAATAATTGCTCAAGGACTTTGCGGGTATTCTTTTTTCTATTTTAGGCAAAAGGTCAAAATTTGAACTTTGGATATATTTATTTATGATGTCATGAAGTTATGGTGAAATGGGTGAAATATTAGAATGAAATAGTATTGGATTTTTTGGGTATAATGTAACTGACTGAAAAATGAAGGACGAACATTTTTACTATCCTTAATTATTACATTGAATGTGAACCTATTTGTTATGATTTATTGAAGGATAAATGACTTTTGTATATGGCTTTATAGCGGCCCGTCCCGGCTTCGCACGGGTAGACATAAATAGGTACAGATATTGTTACACTTTTTTTTGCGCGAGGGAAGATCAATAATCATGAATTTTTTAAAGAAAGTTCGACGAGATTCACTGTACACTGAAAACTACACAGTCATTCATTTAATGGTTTCGATGGTACTTGGCAGCTGTCAAACATAGCTGTAGTATATCGTGTCATAAGATTAGTTGAATGTTTGGCAATATGGACTAAGGCTTTAAAATTTTTAAAAATTATTATAGAAGTGGTGATCGTGCATTATTTAAAAGACATGTGAAAAAAGTGCAAGCATTACGAATGTGTGATGTTGTTAGGTCTGTGTATCATCGTAACGTGCGCCCATTTAAAAATATTTCTGCTGCAAGTAAAAAAGCTGCAAATAATCCCAATTTATCGGTTTTACGGCGTTCGCAATAATTGAATGTGTTGCTCCTTATTGACCGACGATTAAACATTATTACTTAAACGTTTCAATAAGACGGGACAGTAAACAGCACAGCGTAAAAAGATTATGACTCTATAGCGTAAGAAGTTTAATGGTCGCGTAGTTCCTAGTTTTGATGCCATCAATGTCGTGTTACGCATAATGGCGCATTCAGAGGTGGTCGTAGGGGTCATAACCCCCTCCCCTCCCCCATGGAGATTACTTGTTTTAATTTTCGTAGAAATTGCCTTAAATTCAAAACTTATCGAATTGCGTTATGGAATATGACCCTCCTTATATTTTAAGTTATTTATTTTTATGTATGAAAATAAACTTGGTATTTTTCTGCTTTAAACTTTGTTGCTTAAAGTACCACTTTTAACTGAGAACTGGACCAAGAACATAATATGAATTGGAAATCCAACACAAATTCATCAACTTTTGACAAATGGACGATCCAGGGGTGGGGGTCATGTGAGCCATAAAGCTTATACAGTTAAGTTGAATAAGTAAAGATTTCATCTTAAAATTTGTAAGTAATTTAACAATATTCACGAAAAATCGATTTGCTGTCAGTAACAACTCAAATTTAGAATTTGTAAAAACTTTATAAATGCTTTACATTATTCTTATAAAACCTATTCTGCGAGAAAGAGCAAATATTCAGGTAAGAAGAAACCTTGAATAAGAGATCGCCAATTTTATATTAAGTTGCCTTTAGATTCCTGAAACTCGTCTTCAATTCCATCTTATTTTTCTGACGCGAATTAATGGTGCAATGTTTTCTTAATGCACTTATTATTTTTTTCCCAAAACCATTCAAGATCTTCACAAATTAAATAAATCTACTTTTTGAAGTGAATTTCCTATGGATGCTTTAGAACTGAGATTTAAACACGAATTTCAAGAATATAAATGTCTCGAAAACAGCAAAAGTGACACTTTCATTAAATTAAAAAAAACATAATAAATAAAAATTAAATCAATTGGATGGTGCAACATTCCGTGGAGCACTCGGGCCTAGTGACTTACAACTCTCAACCATTTCTGTGTGCGAGTAATGTTGTCAGGCAAGGCGGAGACCTACAGTTTTTAAGCCGAACGGCTAATTTGAGAAAGCACTTTTTATGACAAGAATTACTCTTGGAGAATTTGTCAATTCCCCGCAAGCTTTGAATCTCTCGAGAACTGCAGTGAACAAAAATTCTGCAACGTATAATTTGTGAGTGCAACACAAAAGTTTCTTCCCAACTTATTTGTTTACCTTAACATGATGTTTGTATTTAATTTTTTAGATAAATAATGTACTTAAACTAAACACACCTACTTCCTTAATTTCAAGAACCAAACATTTTTCAAAACAGTAATTTTTATAGAATTACTACGAGTAAGAAGATTTATAAAGATAGTAATAATAGAGGCCCGAAAATTGATTCCGTAAAACATACGTAAGAAAAAGCCATACAATACAAAACTTTCTCATTTTCTGAGGTTTTGCAACTATATTTTTGTAGCGTTTTTCGCATCTATAGAAATACTAACAAGAACAGAATACATTATTTTTGGAAAAAAAAGCTACGTTCAACACAATTTCAAACAGTTCTGCATGAAATGCACCAAAAACCCTCTATACTATTGTAATTAAACTCTTAAATATGGCATATTTCGAAAACTGTTGGAATATTGGAATGCTTTCATATGTAGGGAGTCGTCCAAATTAAGTAGTTAGACCATATCTTGCTGGACAACAGTGTTCTAAAATAATCTAATAATTAAAGTTGTCACTTTAGCCCTTCAAATATGTAAATCTAAGGTTAAGATACACAATATGTTATTTAAATTTTGTCAGCCTCCTTTGGAGAAAACCAAAAAAGGGGTGTCGAAAAATTCGTCTCTATTTTGATTGTGTAAACATCACCCCCCCCCCCTGGTTAAAAGTCTGGATCCACCCTTGCTGCTTAGATTTGTTTAGATGCACTGATTACAATTAGATAAAATCAGTGTTTTACTGGGTGTCGTATTGAATCCCCAAAAAAAAGAATCCCCACGGGATAATATCCCCAAACAAATTTAATCCATTTTGATAATATCCCCAGAGACATAAGACAAATGGACAGAATCCCCAACTAAATAATTTATTTTGCCAAAATCCCCACGAAATGTCCAAATCCCCAGTATCCGTGCATATCTTCATTTATGCATGCAGTTTTTAGAAAAACTCTTATGAAATTCTCTTATTGTGATATTTAGAAATGATAATGATAAACAGTTACTAAACAAAAAATCACTATGAAGGCATGCACTTCTCAGTCTGACTTTAGTATTGATAGAGAATCATTGTATTCGTAGTGCTTGTTTAGTGCTGTCTAAGTGTTGTTTTGTAGTGTCGAGTATTTCTTTAATTTTGGAATAAAAATTGAAATGGATGATGTTATTGTTTCCAAATCTTTTGCTTGCATTTCATCCAATATAAATGAAATTTAATATATTCAAAACAATTATGTTTTAATCGCATGATTCACTACTTGAACATAATTGTTTTGGGGATTTTCGTCCTGGGTATTTTCTCTTTGGGAATTATGCTGCTGGGGTTTTGGGGATTATAGATTTGGGGATTTTCCTTTGGGGATTATATCTTGGGGGATATTATCACCAACCCTGTGTTACTACTTGGAATATAATAAAGATGATTTATTTTGAGTAGCCAGCTTCCCCTAACATTTTTAAAGTAGAAAACGCATTGTTAAAATTCATTCACACAAATGGTGATCATTTTGTAGTTTTGCATTTTCGCAAATCTAAGGCACTTTTGGGTGATAACAATTTCTTGTCGATGTTTGGAAAAACAACATTACAATGTATATGAACTAAATTCTTTAGGCTTTTAAAGTTCGTTTAAGCATACGTCGTCGCATCAAAATTCACAAGCTACGAAACAATCTCAATTTTATCAGAAAAGTTTTCTGTCCGTGTGTGATGTCGAAGAGGTGATCACAATTAATTACCATAATCTTGCGATTTAACACTTTAAGGATTTATCCTTTAAAGCCACTTGATTTCGTGTACAATAATACTCGTTTTTACCAACATCAAAACAAAACATCTTAATGGAAAACCCTGTATAGTCTAGTACACTGCACGAATGTTAATATTTAAAGAAACCGTCAAAAGTTATGCATGGCAGAAGTGACTTTGGTCTTGTACAGAGGAGAAAAACTGAGGTTTAATAAGTGAAATTTGCTCAGTTAAAAATTCTGTAGATAGATAAAATAAAACACTATTTATGTAAAGAAAAAACTAAAGCGGTAAGTGGATGCATCTACAGGGTTTTTCAACAGGGAAGCTATATAGTAGAGTGACAGGGACAGCAAACGACGCCATATTTCTTGCCACTCTTTTGACATTTCTATTCAGTAAGGTTTGCCATTATATTAGCCAACAACGAGTCGAAATTATTAAAATTTACTACCGAAATTTGGAATCAGTGGCATCAACATTAAGAGCGCTACGTCCAATTTATGGTCGTCATAATCGTCCTAGCAGATCACCAATTGAGCGTCTAGTGGAAAAATTTGAATCCACAGGCACAGTACAAAATATTCCCGGGCCAGTGAGACAAAGAAGTGCCCGTATGTCGAGAATATTGCTGCCGCTGAGGCTTAAGTTACAGAAAGCCCAATAATGTGTCTCTCACGCGTCGTTCTCAAACGTTGGGCATTTTGTGACGTCGCGTCATTGTTGCGAATTTTACTAAAAATATCTTGGCCTACATCCTTACAAGATTAAATTGACGCTAGAACTGAAGCCGCTTGACCACCAGAAGCGTCGTATGTTCGTGAATTAAGCTCAGCAACAACTTGAAAATGATTCGGGTTTTGATCGAAAAAAAATCTTCAGCGATGAGACTCATTTCTGGCTTCGTCAATAAACAAAATATGCGGTATTGGTCAGGCAGCAATGTTCAAATGGTAGACATGTGCATTCAAGAGGACACAAGCGTCCACAGGTTTTTTTTTTTTTTCTCAAAACCCACCTCTGTCTATCAACTCCTACTCTCACCTCCCCGTGGTGAACATCGGGTGCCTAGTACCTCAACTGGAGATTGGGTTCTAACCCCAGTGGAAAGTTGTTGGGGGCAGCAAACGAGAGAGGGGGGGAGGGGTGTTTCCACTAAGGCACCTCTCCTTATCCAGACGGCAGCGGACGAATTCTCGAGATGGAATCAACGGTGGCGTCTACAGTTCCAGTAAGGCTGAACTACTTAGTGAACACCTTATAGGGCTTCTACGACTTATTCGGCGCCCAGGCCTATAAGGAGCGGTTTATCCGGCTCCCCGTCCTTGGAGTTATACTAAGGATCTGGCCCTCCAGGTTGCGGGTTGTGCCGTCAGGGTGACTTCCTGACCACGTAAAAATGTTCTAGTTGCGAAGCACCAACAAGCCTCGGATACGGACGAATTCACTGTTGACAACCCAAGCAAACGACAACGAACTTCGGATCTGTACGTGGAATGTTAGGTCCCTTAACAGACCACGTGCAACCGAACAATTAGCGGAAGCCCTAAACTGCTGCAAGGCAGATATTACCGCCATCCAAGAAGTGCGATGGGATGGACCGGGCAAACGCAAACTAAAAGACTGCGATGTATACAACGGTGACACTGCTAGCGAGAACAAAGGCAGCGTCTATTTGGGTGTGGATTTGTTGTTGGAACTAGACTCAGGCAAAAAGTCTTGAGTTTCAACAGTGTGAGCGAGCGCATCACGACAATCCGCATCAAGGCTAAATTCGCCAACATAAGCCTAATATGCGCGCATGCCCCAACAGAGGAGAAAGATGAGGACACCAAAGACATATTCTTCGAGCTCTTGGACAAGACTTATGAGCAGTGCCCTGGCTATGACATTAAAATTATCTTAGGAGATTTTAACGCCAAGCTAGGAAGAGAAGACATCTTTGGTGGCACAATCGGGAGATACAGCCAAGCTGATCGATTTCGCTGCGGGGCGCGACGTTCTGGTAGCTAGTAGGCAGTTCACACATCTCAATATCCACAAGGGGACATGGAAATCTCCTGATCAATCAACCGTCAACCAGATTGACCACATGGCGATCGACGCACGACACTTCTCCAGTATACAGGATATCCGAACTTTCCGAGGGGCCAACATTGACTCGGACCACTACCTCGTTGTAGCCAAGGTACGGCTACGGATATCCCGGTCCAAGCCAAAACAAGGAAGTACTGTGAGAAGTTTCGACGTTAGACGGCTACAATCGCAAGAGACTGCCATGTCCTTTTCCGATCGAGTCTCTAGTAACCTCTTAAGGAGTCCTATGCTGCATGCATTAAGCATTGAAAACCAGTGGCAACATTGCCTTGCAGCCATCAGAGATGCCGCCTCTGAAGTGCTAGGTTTTACACGTCCACAACAGCGAAACCCCTGGTTTGACGACGAATGCCGGAAAGCGCACACAGCGAAGCAAGAGGCATACAAAACGGCCCTGCACAGAAGGACCAGAGCTGCTCGCGAGCTCTACGAGCAGAGGAGGAGAGAGGAACACCGGCTTCTTAGATGGAAAAAAAGAGAGCACGAGAAGCGCGCGATCGAGGAGATAGAGGGATGTTACAACAGGAATGAGGTTCGTAAATTTTACCAAAAGGTAAAAAAAACTCCCAAGGGTACCAGCCACGAACCGAAGCCTGTAAAGACGATCAGGGGAACATCGTAGTAGAACCGCAGTCTATGTTGAGAATATGGAAATACCACTTCTCCAAATTATATAACGGCGATGACGAACCGAATCCCGTTGTAAGGGAGGTAGAACCACTCAACTTAGGCAACGCAGATCAACAATTCCGCCTACCCGACCTAGACGAAGTGAAGGTAGCTATATCTAAACTGAAGTCAAACAAAGCTGCTGGAGCTGACGGCATAGCTGCCGAACTATTTAAAGCAGCAGGCGATGACTTGGTAGGGAGCATGCACCAACTCATCTGCAAAATATGGTCGGAAGAAAGCATGCCCGATGAGTGGAATCTCAGCATAGTTTGTCCGACATATAAAAAAGGAGACCCTTTAAATTGCGCCAACTACAGAGGGATCAGCCTTCTTAACATTGCATATAAGATCCTTTCGGCCGTACTATGTGAACGTCTGAAGCCGTTCGTCAACAACCTGATAGGTCCTTATCAGTGTGGCTTCAGACCAGGAAAGTCCACTATCGACCAAATATTCACATTACGGCAGATCTTGGAAAAAACCCAGGAGCTTCAAATCGATACCCACCATCTCTTTATCGATTTTAAAGCCGCGTATGACAGCATCCATAGGGAAGAGCTCTACAGAGCAATGTCTAGTTTTGGCATCTCTGTCAAACTTATCCGTTTGTGCAGAATGACGATGGAGAATGCACGCTGCTCCATCAAGGTCGGAAAAGATCTCACCGATGCATTTGATGTCAAAAAAGGTTTTAGACAAGGCGATGCACTGTCATGCGACTTCTTCAACATCGTTCTGGAAAGAATTGTGCAAAACTCAACCGTCAACACTAGAGGCACAATCTTCCAAAGGTCCATCCAATTACTCGGATACGCAGATGATATTGACATAATTGGAAGATCAAAGCGTGATGTCAGTGGAGCGTTTTTGAGCATTGCGACGGAAGCGAAGAAGATGGGTTTAGTGGTCAATGAGGGCAAGACCAAGTATATGCTGTCATAAAAAAAGGACATTGAACAACGACGTCTTGGACAAAACGTCACCATGAACAGCTATAACTTCGAGGTAGTTAAGGACTTTGTCTACCTAGGCACCGCTATAAACACAGGCAACGACACCAGCGCTGAAATCAAACGAAGAATAATTCTTGCAAATCGCTGCTTCTTTGGAATTAGAAGGCAATTGAGAAGTAAAGTCCTCTCTCGAGCATCTAAAATCACCATCTATAAGACACTCATCATCCCGGTTCTCATTTATGGCGCTGAGGCCTGGACCCTGTCAAAGAAAATGAGAACGTCTTAGGATGCTTCGAGAGAAAAATTCTTCGGGTGATTTTTGGTCCCGTACGTATAGATGGAGAATGGAGGAGAAGATATAACGACGAACTGTACGGGCTGTACAGCGACACTGACCTAGTTAGCAGAATAAAAGTCCAACGGCTTAGATGGCTGGGTCATGTAGAGCGAATGGACATCAACGCTCCAGCCCGGAAGGTCTTCGAATCCAATCCCGAGGGACGGCGCAGTAGAGGAAGACCGCGACTCAGGTGGCGCACTCAGGTGGGTGAGGACCTCAACCAACTTGGCGTGCGAAACTGGAGACAGCTAGCTAGGGACCGAGCTGGCTGGAGACGCATGTTGGTTGAGGCCCAGGTCCGCCCCGGACTGTAGCGCCACCTTAAGTAAGTAAGTAAGTAAGGTCAGGTAGCAATCGACACGTACTCCATGACTCATCATTGTATCCCTAAAAAAATACGGTTCGGTGTGGTTTATGGGCTTGCGTCGTCATTTGGCCCGACTTCTTCCGTGATGATGAAGACCGGTACGTTACTATGAATGGGGACCGCTATTGAGATTTGACGCCGTTAGACTATCTTCTGTGGGGCTACGTCAAGTATATGGTATTATGGTCTATGCCAACAAGCCAGCGACGATTGATGAACTTGGTACGAATATCGAACGTGCAATTACAGCAGTATTCGCCGATTTATGCTTGAAAACCGTCGAAAATTGGGTTCAGCATCTGGACTTCTGCAAACGTGCTCGTGGTTGCCATCCAAAGAAATCGAGTTCCATACATAATGGCATCAAACGTACTTTCACAGGAATAAAGAATTTCATTGATATCCAAAACCTTTTCTGTTTTATTTAAAAAAAACTTTCTTAGCGCTCTTATTGAAAAACCCGATATATGTACGGTGACCATATTTTCAGAGACAAAATAATGAACAGTACCAACAAAATGAAAAATGTTGACCAGTTTTCATAATTTGTTTGTGTATTTCATTGAGTAATAAATAATAAAAAGGGCGAACGCAGGTAGCGGTTTTGGGGGTTAACCCCCCCCCCCCCCCCCGAAATATCAGAATATGTGCAGTTATCAAATATCCATTATTGTTCAAAAGAAAAAAAAAAACAGAAATGGTACAAATTAATTTCCAACTCAAATTCTCAAACTATGTGAAACGAAAAATTTTAATAAATTTGCAACAATGATAGAAATTGTGCACAAGACACAATCACGCTAAATCAGAACAATATATGTACTTCTGTATTTTTTTGGTAAAGAAAGAAAAATATTTTTCTTGTTTTCATTCATACTAACAATTAAAATGTTTAGTATTTTTATTTTCCAACACTGAGAAGATGAAGGGTTTTTAACTTTTTGTATGAAACTAAGTATTATTATTAACACAGAGATGCTCTCTTTCGCCATGTTTCTTATGGCTAAAAAGGAAAAATTGAAAAAAGAAAATTATCTTGTTGTACTCGTTTTTGAAACGATCTCACGGCCACTTATGACACATTTAAATATCAAAACACCGAAAAATTGTTCGGTTCATTTATGTTAGTTTTAACTGTAAATTAAAAAAAATATTTTTACTTAACTTTTTTAATTTCTTAAATTGTGACAGAAGAATATTTGAAAACAAAAACAGCAACCCTGTTTGCCTTTAACGCGTTTTTTCCCTATTTTTCAAGAACAAGAATCAAATTAATAAAGAAAGTTACGTGATGTCTCTTAAATTCAATATTTTTAAACATTTGAATGCATTTCTGCATTAAAAACATAACTTAATGTAAGACACAAAACAAATTCATAGTCATATTTTAAACCCGAGTCTATTTGAACTGGAGTCTAAATTTAACATATAGGTTAGACACAGCTGCTATTCATAAAGAATTTGCCAGCTCTGTTTAGTTAGAAACAGGTTTCAGGCATATTCTACTACAATTTTGAAAAATTTCACTTAAACCTATACAAAATGGGTTGTAGAGGGTAACAAAATAAATTGCTTTAGCTGGAGAGCCAAAATCTTTGAAACCCTTTAAACTATTTTGTTTGCTGTAAGTTGAGAAATTTTATGAAGTCGGGCTGGTGGTTTTGGACTTGGAAGCACGCAGATATTAGCAAACATTTCATTGAATTTCGATCTAATATAATATAATATTTAGAAGGTCAATCATAAACTTGACAGTTTTTTTTCTCGAATCGATACCTTTCATACAAATCGTCTTTATCTATTTCAAAGGGGTCCAATCGGGTTAAGTAGAGCTTTCGTTTTCTGTTAGTTGGTAGCATTCCAACATCCAGCGAAATATCAAAATATTGATATATGCTTAAGTATTTTGACGTTTTAATTTTTGTTTTTAAATTTTTTAATAAAATGTCTCGTAACTTAATTTTCTCAATCAGTTTGTTTATTTTTGACGTTTAATAGATTTAGAAACAGCTTAAACATAGGTTCCGTCGTGTTTATTTTTAGACTCCAGATTATCGTTGTAAAATGGGTTTAAATTGTCTATGAATAACATAAACTGAAGTTTAATTTAGCAAAGACAAAAATCAGAACTTATCAAGGAATTATAAATATGACCCTATGTCTTGGGTCTAAAGGTTCGGAACGCATTCAAAATCATTATTTCTAGTATTTTCATGGTGCTTTTAAGAAAAACGTGTTTGACAATTTCAAAATTCAATCTAGCCATCTACGGTAAATTTGAATATGCGAAAACAAACAATAGAGACAACACTTGACATTTAAAATAAATAAAATGCACGACTGGGTCGCACGAACTTGCTCCTGTATGCAAAGAGTCTGTTTAAAAAAGCACCTATATAAGATTTAAAATTATACCTTTAAAACAAGTTTGCCTTCAAAGATTTAAATGCTATGCTATGTCAAAAAAACCGCGCGATTCATCCCAAGACACAACTCATCCTAGGACAACTCATCCCGGAAATGAATTGGTATTTACAATAGTTATAGTTATAAACAATACATACATATGTACCAAATGCATTATCTAATTTGGATAAAAGATAGTAATCAGCCCTATCATGAATTCCATCGTAGTCGGAATTTTTACGAATCCCGAAAAACTGTATCATGAAATCCGTTCGTAATGCAAAATTGTATGAGATTTTCCACTACGAACGGATTTCATGATACAGTTTTTCGGGATTCGTAAAAATTTCCGATTACGATGGAATTCATGATAGGGCTGAATATAATAAAAGTTTTGTCAATGTAATGCGCTCTTTCGGGCTCACGCACAGGATTTGATCTGGTGAGATGGGAGGGGATTACATTTAATGCAGTTAAAATAATTTAAAAAAAAAACTATTTTAAGATTCAAAACTTTACCTGAAAAATAAGTTTGTCTTCAAAAATTTAGATGCCATTTTATAAATCAAAAAACCCTTGATTTTTCAAAATTTTTTTTTGAAAATCGTTAGAGCGGTTTTTTTTTAAATTAATTTTTTATATATAAAATTTTTAAATTTTGTTCTAAAAATATTTTTGGTATGCAGTTGTTTAGTGATTGTAAATATACGCTCTACATTTGAATTTCGTAAAAAAATGTTGACCCGTTTTTGAGATATAGAATTTTGAAAAAAAAAAATTCAATATTTTTTTAAAAATCCAAACAATAAAAAATTTCACTTTTGATAATCAAATATTGTTAAGGCAATATAAGAGCTTATTCAGAAAAAAAATTATTGAAATCGGTTGATAAGTTGCTGAGAAAATTAAGAAACAAAATAACGGTTCTATGAGCGGTACCTTTCCTGACCAATACAAAAATATGTTTTTCTTATGAAAAGAAGCCAAGTTTAAAAATAAAATTTTAAAGAAAATTTAAAAAAAATCTATCGGTTTGTTTTTGAGAAAATTCGAATTTTCGTTTTTTGACCAAAAAAATTGTATGGGGGCCACTGTTAGTTTTGGTCTTAAAAAAAAAATGAAAAAAACGCCTAACGCGAATCTGCTGAAAACCTTAACTTCCAAGTTTGAACTCAATCGACCCAATGGTTTAGGCTGTAGGAGCGTGGACAGACAGACAAAACAGACCGGACGGAATCGCGGGACCCACTTTTTTCGATTTCTCTACCATCGTAATATCATGTTTGATTAAAATCTCGAGTTCGAAATTTTGCACGAATGCAAAACTTGCCATATAGTTCCTATATGTCGCAAGTAAAAATAATATAATATTAATTAATTATTTTTTCTGCGTTCGCCCCTGACCAGATTGTTTCAATTTTCATATTGTTTGTTTCGTTTGTCCATACATTGTTTAAAATTGAGAAAGCTCTCTCTATAAGGGCAATAGACCCAGGAAGGCAGAAACAAAACTCTACGATTTTTGAAATGTTTTCATTCTGTATCATTTTTTCATTGAAAAACTTGAAATTTTAACCCCATTTTTTCTGAAGAAACATAATTTTGTACACATGAAAACTCGTCAAAAACATCAGTCTCATTAACTAAAATATTGCTTCTCTGTTTCATAATATACATTAAACTCAACTCCACTTTGTCCCAGGAAGGAGTGTAATTCTTACTCTTCATTTATTTTTGGAGTGAAGGGTTTTTCAACAATGCAATAATTCCAACAGTAGGAGTGCACTCTCAAAATTACTTATGGAAAATGCCATAACTAGTCCAAATGGAAAAAAAATGAGTTTCATTCACATTCACTGAAAGCCATTTTTACCATTGTCATGGTCAGTAAAACTCAATGGTTAAAATTAATTTCCAGTGGTAAAAGTCATCCTGTGCGCAAGTGTAAGCGTATTAGTTTAACTTACCCTGTATTTTAGGATGTATAATATGATCTTTTTTTTTTAATTGTGAGATTAGGAAGTGTTCCGAAAAAGAAAGACAACGAATTATGATGTAAGGGTAAGTTTTCATTAAACATTTAATGGTTTTTATGCTTAGGCTTTCCTCAAAGAAAAAAATCATAAAATAATGAACAAATAATGAGCAATTTTTTAAAATAATGAACATTTTTATGTTTTCCGACACACAATAATGCATAATGAACATTTTCTTCAAATAATGAACTGTTCATTATAATAATGAACGGATGGTCACCATAGATATATGGGACTCAACATTGTATTTATTCAAATATCATTGAAATATATCCCCTTAGTCAATAAGATACTGCAAATTAATGATCACAAACAGAATAGATCAGCCAAGAGGTGTCAAAGGTTGAAAATTACTGAAAACAATAATGTATTTAATATTGGTACTTACTCAAGTAAATGGTTTGTATTTTTCCTTGATGCATTTTTACAACTTGACAGACCTTGCTCGTGCATAAGTATTTATGCAAGGCCTTAATGTTTATATTCTATGGATTTTAATTGTATTTTGCAAAATATCGCCATAAACCCACACGACATAACTTATCCTTATTACTACAGGTGTGATGATAATATTTGTATTATCGCCGGCGCCTAAATAACACTCCAATATAAATATACGATATCACACGATATCTTATAATATTGTCAATATTTTACTATCAAAACCACGGCGTCTCCAACATTATAATTGATTTACAATACTTCTGATGTTTGCGCGCAGAAAAAAAGCACAATATAATGCGCGCGTCAAAGTGAGAGCCGTAATGGTTTATGGACATTAAAAGTTCATAATAAATTGTAAACGGCGCGTGTAATAAATTCAATTTTACTAACAACAACAACAAAAAAGTTAAGAACATGGTGCAAGTCATTCCTTCAGCATACACACCTTGGTAGGTCTGGAATAACCTGACTGATAAGGATAACCCAGTTAAAATTATCGCTTTTGTTTGACCTAAGACGTAGGAAACACAACACAATAGTGAATAGTTCAAACCTTGATGGAATGGCACTCCCATCACGCGTGTGATACACGTACAAATATCAACTTTTATACGTATATAGATTTCCAAGTAATTAGCGTATAGGTGCTAGACTTTATTTCAGGACCGTAACTCGCTCGTCGTCAATATTTCATATGAGGATAGCATTATCTTGAGTAAACGATCACATTCCAATGCACCTAGGGCAACAAATATTAATTTCGCACTCATATGAGACGGGAGTTGGTTTACCTGAGATGGGTATAGTTGTTACCGTCCTACACCCACCGATTATATTTCTATCCTCGGCCACCATTTGACAAGTGATTAGGAGACTTAAATGGTTTTGGAATTATTAAATTAGTAAAAGATACTCCACGAACAGCACTGCTGCGCTGCACTGCGCTCCATCACTGCTGGGACTGGGATTGGGACGACATATAACCAGCACGCAACCTGAGAACCAGTTAAAAATCCATTAAAATCCGTGGGGCTTATGCACGCACCGAACATTTATTGCGCGCAGACTCTACTCCACACAGAAGACCCCCAGTTGTTGTTCGAGCAAGGCTAAAGCTGATGGCTGGTTATAGTATAGTTCTATTATAGAGCTTGAGTTCTCAAGTTGAAGCTGAGGCTTGTTGCAGTATGTGGTAATTACCCCACCTAATCGAATCTATCAATCTGTGAGATAAATCTTTGTTCTATCTGTAATCTAATTGTGATCGCTGTATCTTCCCATATACAAGTGTTCGCTTTAGATGCTATAGAAGATGAGATGGGCGGCAATACTGGCTGACTAGGTGGTGCGCGCGCGGTGCATGAAGTATAGATGATGGTAATGGATACCAACTTTGTTAGAGATGCCTATCAACCTCGTTTCATTTATTTTTAAGGTGAATATCATCATAACTATCATATAAAAGCAAGAATCATTTTTATATAACTCGTATACTCGAAGTCGTAGTCGTAGAAGCATAGAATATTGTGAAGCATCCGACTAGTTGGTTGTGTTGTTTGCTGTTTATCGGTCTCTAAAGGTACTTCCCATCATTTTCAACTTCAATTACTGTAAACCGACATCATCAGTGCAGCCATTTCGCGGCGGCGGCGGCGGTGGGCCAGCGAAGGAGCATATCTATTTATATATTTAGAAGCTACAGCAAATGCCAGTTTAAGCTTTTAATTTGCACCTGCAACATACCAAATCAGCCTAGGTTACGCCGAACCAAGTCGGACCACGCCAGGCAATTGCGGATGTTGCATTTCAGTTATACGGCTGATGAATGCATTTTAATTTTTGTTTCTTTTTCTTAATCTGAGTTGAGAGGGAGATCTTTCAAGGTCGCTTGAGATCGTTCATCTCACAGCAGGGCGCGGCGGCTATTTTAGTGTTTCCTGGGAAAACAAATCTACATTTTTGATGTTGCAATGCATCAGTTGTGGTTGGTCAAGTGGCACAATCTCATCTATCTCTAAGGTATATAGAAATGGTGTATTCTCTGGTGCACTATCATCCATAGCAATGACGAAATCCACTTGTAATTCTATGGGATGGATATTAGCAAATGTTTTTATGAACTGTAGGTTTGTTGATGTTGTAAATACGAGTATTTTTTGAAACAACAAAAAGGTCAATAGAACCATTTTGCAAGATGTTCAAATTGATAGGGGTTGTATATTTATGTTGTTAAGGCCATGAAATAAGTTTTTATTAAAAGAGAAAATGCAGAGTCTTTAAGTTTTTATAAGACAGGATTTCTTATCTTCATCAGATTCTTCGTTTTTCTTTGATGTTTATAGTTTAATTAATATTAAGATTTCCACTTCAAAGCCCTCTCTTAGAGGTTGTTACATGAGATGGTTTTTTAGGTGTTTAAAACTTTTATTAGGGATAACTTTTAAACTAACGTTCATACTTATGAAATGTGTTTGACTTTTTTCCAGTTGTGAGGGTGTTTTAAATTTTCTCAGCTGGGGTTTGCTCACGGTGTCCAGGTTTAGCTAAATAAAACGCCGAAATTTAACATCAATAGGTCTTTGCCTTTATTTGTAATTAACTTTATATTATTTTGAATTTATTTCATATAGTCGGTTAACATTCTTTTTTTTTTGTTTAATTCTGATTTTCGTAATAATTCTTCTCATCCCAATCTCGGCTTGACCCACGGGTCCGATGTAGTCTACGCGATAGGTGTCGGTCAGCAGGCGGCGCGGGGCACGTCTCTTCCGTCGATTCGGTCAGGACTGGGGCAATCGCCGTTACGCGGGTGAATTGCCTTTTATCGTGTGTAAAGCACGGCCGTAACTGGTAAATTACAGCTGAAACTGGTAAATCACAGCTGAAACTGGTAAAACCCAGCCGAAACTGGTAAATCAAAGCCGAAACTGGTAAATCACAGCCGAAACTGGTAAAACACAGCCGAAACTGGTAAATCACAGCCGAAACTGGTAAATCAATTAAACTTGAATATTTCACAAGAAGCCCCTTACCTCTGGTGGGGGGAAGCCTCTGCTAATATCCAACTTATTTACCACTGATCCTTGCTTAGGGGCGATCGAAGCCCAACTGGTTTCTGCTCCGTGAGTTCAGGCGTATTTTTAATATGCGCGGTCTGGTTCCCTGCTTCTACTTCTTTTGTTGGTCTTCTTCGGTTCTACTAGGCAATCTTTTGGTAACAACCTAGTGTGAATTATATCCTTGCGAATGACAAAATAACCTTTGCAAATCAATGTCACCGAGTTTTGGCTAAGTTGAACTGAGTGTGAACTCAATGCTCGGTGTAGTGACCGAACGCATGTAATTTGTTCGTGTTTTCGTTGTATATTTGTAATGCGTCATTACACAGTATACTTTGGAAAACCACACCATTCAAGGACTTAGCCATTACAATGTTAAAAATTGTTGAAATTTATTTCCAAATTTGATTTTTTTTCGATAACTTTAAAAAAGAACTTATGTTTTTGAGGATAATCCTTATGAGACCTCTAACATGGCAAAAGCATCATCTTGACGCCTTATTAGCTTTTAGCTACAAGCTTATCGTTCATGTGTCAAGAAATAAGTCTGTGAATTGGACACCTCGTTTCGTATGTTTCAACACCTTTAGAATCCTTTTCGGCTGATAAAATGTATAAGAAAACATCCAAAGAACTACTGACTTAATAAAACTGTGGGTGTGCTCAAAAAAATGTGCAAAATCGGACCGATTTCATTTAGAAAGCGCAGCCGTTGAGGCCATTTCCTAGAAATTATTTTTAAACATAACATCTGTTAATAAGGCCAACATATTGCCTCATTTCATTGAATTTTCTTTTCACCCAACATTTACTCCTTTAGATATTTTTGGTCCTAAATTAGTTACATACTAAACATTTGGAGAGGTTCATTTTACCTCGGAATGCGAGATATCAGGCTGGAAACTCAGACGTTCTAAATATTGTGTAAAAAATTTGATAAAATCTCGTGTTTGTGTTGTAAGTTATGGAAGGTCAAATGTGGCTAACACCTGTTATAAATATTGTCAAGTATACAATTTTCAAAAATTTGTATATCAAATTTATTTATATGCTATACCGAGATGACAATTCCTTTACAGGCCTGAATACTAAATAATCCAACTGGCTATTTCACGATTTCATAATCTGCTAAAAACGATAAAACAGCTGAGATATTACGATGTAGTTCATCATCAATCGACGCTAATACTCGTAGCTTAGAAAATGATCTCCAAGAGGCTAAAATAAGTTGACCAGATCAGAGCGGAAGAAAAGTTTGCATCGCCTCAAGAAACCCAAACATCTAGACGTTCTTTTCGCGTTTGTGATAGTTTAAGTGCAAGTACCAATCATATGCAAAGAGGTTATCAAGGAGAAAGAGGTGAGCTTCCGGTATTTTAAAACCAACCCAACTGAGGAAAACCGGGAAAGGTTTAAGCAAGCCAGGAAGGCCTGCAACGCCCATATTCGAAGGACCAACATTTTTCTTCTTCTTTCGCACTCGTGCAGTCGCAAGAGTACTGAAAGACCTTGACATACACAAATTCGCTGGCCTGGATAGTATTCCCCCTATTGTTTTGAAGAGGTGTTCTTCAACGTTGGAAAAACCACTGCGTAAGCTTTTCCATCTATCTTATTCTACAGGTCTCTTCCCGAGTGGATGGAAAACTGCATTTGTCCAGCCTGTCCCTAAAAAAGGCGAATCCTCCTCCCCCTCAAACTATCGTCCAATTGCACTTACGTCCCTTCTTTCCAAGGTCATGGAAATGCTGATTAATTATCAGCTTAAGAAATAACTTGAGGAACGGAAGCTTCTTAATGACCGCCAAAACGGCTTTCGTAGCAATAGGTCCACTGGTGATCTCATGGTTCATCTCACCGAACAGTGGAACAAATCTTTACATCGTTTTGGAGAAAGTAAGATAATTGCACTAAATATTTCAAAGGCATTCGATGAAGTCTGGCATCATGCTCTCTTATCGAAAATGCGTGCGTTTGGTATTGACTAATCTCTTCTTCGTTGGATTAGAAATTTTCTTTCGAACCGTTCAATACAAGTTGTTTTTGACGGATTGAAGTCTGAAACTCATAAAATAAATGCTGGTGTGCCCCAGGGCTCCGTTTTGTCTCCGAACCTTTTTCTCATTTTTATAATTGATCTCCTGTCTGCTACTTCTAATCTAATACATTGTTTCCTCGACTCACAACCCTTCTCTTCGGATGTGGAACTGCAACGGCAAAATATGATAAGCTCATTAAATTCCGACCTACACAGAATTGTACAATGGAAAATAAAAAACCGTGTGGAATTTAATGCTTCGAAAACCCATTTTGACACTATATATGAAAGGCACTTCCATCAACGAAACTGAAATCTTGACATCCTCGGAATGAGCATTAGCAATCACCTTTTGTGAAGTGATTACAAACACGATGTCGACAAAAATGCCGCAAGATGTCTAGGTTTTTTGAGGAGATGAAAGAAATTTTTCTCTCCGTCTGATCTGGCTACAATCTAAAAAACCTATATACATACGTCCGAAACTTGAATATAACTCTCATCTCTGGGCTGGTGCTCCAGTAACTTATTTAAGCCTCTTGGACAGTATTCAAAGAAGAGCTTACAAAATGATTGGTGACATTAACATTAAAGTTTCTTGTCTAACCCTTTTTT